>OZ038383.1:100617003-101865298 GCA_964036045.1 Eutreptiella sp. 'Long Island Sound 2002'
AAGGCTGTCCCGGACCCGGAGTTGGAGCTAGCGTAGGGGCTCCTGCACGAAGTGTAGCTGGTGCTCTTGCCCCGGGACGTCCCAGCAGCACCAGCCCTCGTGCGGGTTCCAGCCAAGGGTGGCCGCCATCTGGAGCGCGCGCCCCACCGGGCCCGTCCCGGGAGGGTGGCCTTCTGACTCCCAGATACCTGGGTGAAGACTTGGGTGACTCCCGGCCGCCGGGCCAGCCGGGTGAGCCAGAGGAGCCGCTCGTACCGCGTGTGCATGACCGGGGAGACGCGGTGTCCCTTAGAAAGGACCGTGAAGATCATCTACTTGGCCCGAGACAGACACGTGGCTCCCCATAGGGCCCGCACAACCGCGGTCTCGAGCCCCCGCAGGTCGGGTTCCGTGACCGACGCGACGGCCACCCCATGGAGCGCCAGCGGGGTGACCAACGTGCTGATAGCCCGCTCCCGGCGGTGGTAGGTGGAGAGGTGGGGGAGGCGGCGAAGGGCGCTCCGTCCCGCTTCCAAACGCCGGGACAGCACCGGCCCTGTGACGCTGGAGTCCCCAATGGCGACGTCGACGCCAAGCTGGCGGAAAGTCGCCGCCACCGGGATCGGGATTCCCCGGAGCACGATTGCCGGGGCGTCTTGTTCCCCCTGGACCCAGGTTAGGATTTGTCCACGCAGATGTCTTGGCCTGTGACCTGCAGCCACTCCTCCGTCACGGGGACCCTCCCCTAGAGGGAGTCCGCGCCCAAGGCCACCGCCTAGGTGTCGTCCGCATAGCCCGACGACCCCAGCGCAGCGTAGCCGGGGCCTGCATCCTTGAGGGGGAGTGGGCCCCCCGGCTCCAGGTCCTCCGCCGCGACCTCAACCATGACGGGGGGGAGGGCGGCCGTCTGCGCGCACACCTGCCGGAGCAGGGAGTCCACCGCCCATTTCCAGATCGTGGTGAGCACATTCACCAGGATCACCGACAGGGGGCACCCCTAGAATATGCCTTCGGTGGCCTGCCACCACAGGCCAAGGGCCCCGGCGATGTTGAAGGCCCGGCAGAGCTGCTCGTACATGGCACTGAGGGCACGGCACGTGCCCAGGTCCACGCCCAGCTCCAACGCCAGGGCCAACATGACCGCCCGGAGGATGAGATCGAAACACTTGACGTAGTGGATGCTCATCCCCGCAACGGCTCATCCACAGAGGCCACACAGCTCCAAGAGAACCTGCGTCACCGCTGACCCATCCAGGGCGCTCCTGGCGGACCATTTTGCCTGCAATTGAAGACACTGCAAATCATGCAAAACAGGCATTCAAATTCAAAGAAATAGCACTCAAGGACAAATTGCATTGTCCACAAAAGGGGTTCTGTTGTGTACAGATGACACACTGTGAACCAGTACATTGATGTATGGTGAAACAAACCCCCATTTTACGGAAATCTCAATGAGACGCCAAATTTCGCCACATTTGGCGAAATACAGCATATTGAGGTATGAAATACTATCAGTGCATTGCCTGCTTGCCACAGTACAAGATTGATACAAAATATCACAAACATACGATTCGAACCATAAGGAACTCTTTAGAATCAATCAATACACAAACATGCATCACAGAAACAACCAAATGTTGCCTACAAAAGGCAATTCCATGTGCCAACACCCACAAAGGGTGAGCCTAAATAACAAATAAAATAAAGTCGGACACAAATTAAAATCAATGTCGACTGCTCAGAGGATGGTGGTTTTGCAGTCACCAAAACCTAAAACACCGTCGTCGTTTGTTCCCCAAGCGCGTTCCTTTCGGAGGTTGCTGTTATGGCTGGGTTGCTGGTGCACTCCCCCCACTGAGCAAATTCGCAAAGATCTGCAATCCCTCTGGTGACGGTGGTTGTCCTTTCGGCTCAAACAGTGGATGCGTATTTCCTTTGTGTGGCGTGACCAACTACTGTCTCTGCTGTTGTGTCTGATGCTCATCATAGTGCGCCGCTGGAGCCTCAACAGAGGGTGATCGAGCCCTTTTTGTAGGCGTTGCTTGGGCTTTGGTACTGCGACTTGCCACAACCACCCTTCGCAGTGCCGGAATCATGTCCTGTGGTCACGTCACGTCATAATTGCCTCAAAACAGTGAAAAGATTCCATACCAAGATTGTCGGAATGTTCATAAAATCCATCAAAGGCACAAATTTCGGTACAAATCAAATCAAAGTAACATACACAAATGCAAATACACAATAAGGGCACGGGAGGTATCTCAGAAAGAATGATTGATGCGGGCCTTGGAGAGAAGGGGAGCCTGGACATCCCTTTAAATGTGTGGAACGCGAACATCCCAAAGCGCCTCATTTGGGATATACGGAGTTGGAAGTCGGGGCACGATTGTGGAGGATTCGATGTATAGCAGCCGTCGTTGCACACCAGACGCATGATTGCAGTGGTGGTGGACGATGGGTTCCTGTGCAGGGACCCCACGTGTTTGGGTGCCCTTGAGTGGGAGGACCTCACGGACAATGTGTCGGCTTTCGTTAAGCCCAAAAATGATGTGAAGTGCTCCTTCATCATTGACATGCGAAATCTGAATGACTGCTCGAAGGTGCCGCTGCGCAAGGTCAGGCTTCCATCTATTCACACGGTCTTTCAGACCATCCAACGGGAGATACACCGTGGAGCACCATTGTGGGGCATTACCTTGGACATATCCAACTTCTACTGGAGCCTGCAAATCCCAGCTGAACATAGGGGACTGTTTCGCATACAGGGGGCGCACTTCCACTGCCTCCCGTTTGGGTGGAAGTTTTCCCCGGTACTAGCACAGGACACATTGGCTGCGCTGTTGAAGGAGTTCTTTGACAACCACGTGGAGGGGATCCATGTCTACCGTTTTCATTATTTGGATGATGTGCTGATCTTGTCACGTGACAGGGAGTGCATGAAAAGCCTGGGCCATCGGCTGGCGTGTTTCTTGACGGCAAAGGGCCTGCGCATCTCCATAAAATCCTGCCCCGAGCCACATCAAAATGTCCTGTGGCTGGGGAAGATGTTCGACCTGGCCAAAGGGGAGGTGCGGAACACAGACAAAATGCTCACAAAGTGCTTGGGGATTGCCATAAAAACGGCCTGCTCGCCGGTGTCTCCAAAGGTGGCGGAACGGGTCACGGGAAAAATGCAATGGGCATTTGGACCACGAAAAGGGGTCACCCTGTTTCTGCAGGGGTGGCACAGGTTCCGTTGGGGACATCATCGGTTTCAACACCGCCCGAGCCCGGCCTTGATATCGGCACTGTTCGATGCGCTGGCGATATCGTACGTGCCAGCCACGGTTGACCCAAGGCCTGGGCATTTTGGCTTTGCGCCGTTCCTGGCAGTGGATGCAGCAGAGGCTGATGGTGGCTACTGCCCGGGTATCTCTGGACGCAATGGAGTCATGCGAACGCGAAAGATCCCGGCGCAGAACCAGAAACAGGCGGGGCTCAGTGGTGTCCTACATGCCTGTAGGTTTGCGGTGACCCAGAAGTGGCACAGGGTCTCATTGTTTGTGGACAATACAGCGGCCTGCTACAGTGCAACCAATATGAGGGCGTCGACGAGGGCATGTACGCAAGTGAAGATACTCCGTGCTCTTTGGAATTTGTTGTGGCACACGGGCTTGGTCTTGAATGTTGTCTGGGTTGATACTGCGCGCATGCCTGCTGATGTTGTGTCCCGTTTGCCAGACCTGACGCCAGCAAGCATCACCAAGGCAAAGGTTGAGGCGGCACATAAGTGGGGTACATTGTGCGGAGAGCTGCACCTTGTGCAGAGTTTTGGATCGGTCCGACTGTAAGGGGGGGGGGGGTTTCCTCGCATGAGCGATGGCTGGAGTGCCCCCTCTTTTTTGCTGTAGCAGGCCCCTGCAACATGTTTGAGTGGGGCGACCGACATGAGGAGGAGTCCCATGACGAGGGGAAAGTGGGGTCGAAACGCCCACGAGGATCTCGGGGCCCGGAGGGCAAGCTGGCGCAGAAGGCGCGCATGCTGAGGCGGAGAGCTGAGAGAGCGGAAGGGCACCTCCATGCAGAACAGCCCAGATACCGCCTGGGAGCGATGACCGAGCAATCCTTCGAGTTAGTGCTGTGCCGGCCAGTACCAGAACGGGACCTCCACAACGCCTGGCAGACCTTCTGTGGGTGGATCACGCGACGCACCAGGGCGCAGCATGCCATGGCACGGGTCGAGCCTGCTGAGAAGAGTAAGGACCAGACCCAACGCCACCTTTACCTCGACCGCCACGAGCTGCGACTGGCACCAGGAGTCAGGCTGACAATGTCCTTCACCCACCATGCCACTGCAGTGCAAAGAGTCACCCTCAATGGAAAAGTGGACCTCATCAAAGATGTATACAAACTTGTAAAGGATGATCTGGAACAGACGGACTCAGACTGAGGCGAGGCTGACATGAGGATGACTGTCACTCCTGCACGAACTGTCCATGGCGCTAATGACTAGAGTGAGAAAAAAGTGGACTCGAGAGGAGAGGTGGGGGAGAGGGACGACACGTGGTGCAGGCAGAGCAGGACCATGTCCGGGGTATATAAAAGAGAGCTCCCCTCGCAAGTGCGATGGATGAGACGGCACAGTGTGAGTCAGTGAGCGAGCACGCCTTATATGTGGAACCACGAGAGCCAGCATGAGTGACAGTCAGAGATGACCCACGGTGCCCTTCGGGCCTGGCGCGCCAGTGAAGGAGCAAGCATTAGTGTTGGTTTTGTGTACTGTGTATGTGTGAGCTGTACCTGTCAGGAGGTTAGGGGGGAATCAAGGGATTCGCCTATAGGCGAATCACAGGATTCACCCCATAATACCACTTATATGCATTATCACTATAGAATCTTTGAAAGATTTTTGGGCCCACCCACCAGCCCAGACACTTACGCACACTTCAGGAACACCATTGATACTATCATGGAGAAGTGTATCATAGATCAACGGCACACGAGTCTAGCGTGAAGTCCAGTGAAGGAGCACTGTGTATGTGTGAGCTGTACCTGTCACGAGGTTAGGGGGGAATCCCAAGATGTACCAATGCCTATTTCAATTATGGAGTGGACCCACTGCATCCTAACCACTCCATAAATTGCACAGCTATGGCCGCCATTTCCGGGTCACGTCTCACTAATTCATGATGTCCTCCCATGGGGATCATCCAACTTAGGAGGCCTTAATTGCCCGCTCTGGTGACCCTCAAGAAGTCGAATTTGTTACCCCGAACTGGGGTGTTTTTTTAGGGTCTGAAATGCAGGGCGGGGGGCGAGTCACTGTTTTAGTTTGTATTTTAAAAGCCATTTTTTCAACCATACCAATGTTCGAATTCTGAATAGTCAATTTCAACCCCCAAATCGGCCAAATTCCAAAATGAAGCAAAATTTCGCCACTCCTTTGAAATTGGCCGATATCCTACCCCTTTTTCATGCATTTTTTCTCCAATGAGACGCAAAATTTCGTCACTCCTTCATTGTTTGATGAATTAATGCCTTTATTGTGTATTTGCATTCATGTATGTTACTTTGATTTGCTTTGTACCCCCAAATCAGCCAAATTCCAAAATGAAGCGAAATTTTGCCACTCCTTTGAAATTGGCCGATATCATACCCCTTTTTCATGCATTTTTTGTCCAATGGGACGCAAACTTTCGTCACTCCTTCATTATTTGATGAATTCATGCCCTTATTGTGTATTTGCATTTACGTATGTTCCTTTGATTTGATTTGTACTAAACTGTGCGCCTTTGATGAATTATATGACCATGCTGACGGTCTTGGTATGCAGTCTTTTCACTATTCTGAGGCAATTATGTGATTCTTTGCTATGAGGTGACCACAGGGCATGGACCCCGCACTGCTAAGGGTGGTTGTGGCAAGACGTGGGTTTCAGAACGTTGATCACCTCATGACGGATGTTGCCAATGGGGGCTTTGCAAGGTTTTTGGCCGTCCGGGCCTTGGCAATGTGAACAATCGACGTTCACGGATGGATGTTACACGGTTGCCGTTTGCGTATGGAATACGGAAGAAGACATCCAAACATCCAAAAATGCAAACATCCAAACATCCAAAAATGCAAACATGCACACATGCAAACATCCAAATTTCCAGACATCCAACCATCCAAACATCCAAACCTCCAAAAATCAAAACATCCAAAAATGCAAATATGCATACGTGCAAACATCCAAATAACCAAACATGCAAACATCCAAAAATGCAAACACCCAAACATCCCAACATCCAAACATCCAAAAATGCAAACATCCAAACATCCAAAAATGGAAACATCCAAACATCCAAACACGCAATCATGCAAACATGCAAACATCGAAAAAGTGCAAAAATCTAAACATCCAAACATGCAAACATCCAAACATGCAAAGATCTAAACATCCAAACACACAAACATCCAAACATCCAAAAATGCAAACATCCAAACATGCAAAGATGTACACATCCAAGCATCCAAACATCCAAAAATGCAAACATCCCTACATCCAAACATCCTAAAATGCAAACATCCAAGCATCCAAACATCCAAACATCCGAAAATGGAAACATCCAAACATCCAAACATCCGCACATTCAAACATCCAAACATCCCAAAATGCAAACATCCAAACATCCAAACATCCAAACATTCGAAAATGCAGACATCCAAACATCCAAAGATGTAAACATCCAAACATCCAAAAATTCAAACATCCAAAAATGCGAACATCCCAAAATGCAAACTTCCAAACATCCAAAAAGGCTAACGTCTCAAGATCCAAATATCCAAACATCCGAAAATGGAAATATCCAAACATCCAAACATCCAAACATGCAAACATCCAAAGATGCGATCCAAACATGCAAACACCCGAACATCCATTAATAGGAAACATCCAAACATCCAACAATGCAAACATCCAAACATCCAAACATCCAAAAATGCAAACATCCAAACGTCCAAAAATGCGTACAGGCAAACATGCATACATGCAAACATCCAAACATCCAAACATCCAAACATCCGAAAATGCAAACGTCCAAACATCCAAAAATGCAAACATCCAAACATCCAAAAATGCGCACAGGCAGACATGCATACATGCACACATGTAAACATCCAAACATCCAAAAATCCAAAGATCCGAACATCCAAACATCCAAGAATGCAAACATCCAAACATCAAAACATCCAAACATCCAAACATGCAACCATCCAAAAATGCAAACATCTAAACATCCAAACATCCAAAAATCCAAACATCCAAAAAAGCAAACATGCACATATGCAAACATCCAAATTTCAAACATCAAACATCCAAAAATGCAAACATGCAAACATCCATACATCCAAACATCCAAACGTCCGAAAATGCAAATATGCAAACATGCAAACATTCAAAAATGCAACGATCCAAAGATCCAAATATGTAAACATCCAAACATCAAACATCCAAAAATGCAAACATGCAAACATCCAAACATCCAAACATGCAAATGTGCAAACATGCAAACATCCAAACATCCAAAAATGCGATCCGAAAATGCAAACATCCAAACATCCAAACATCCAAACATCCAAAAATGCAAACCTCCAAACAGCCCATCATCCAAAAATGCAAACATTCAAACATCCAAAGATGTAAACATCCGAAAATCCAGACATCCAAACATGCAAAAATGGAAACATGCAAACATCCAAACATCCGAATATTCAAACATCCAAACATCCAAACGTTCAAACGTCCAAAAATGCAAACATCCAAACATCCAAAGATGTAAAGATTCAAACATTCAAAAATGCAAAATTCCCAACATCCAAACATCCATAAATGCAAACATGCCAACGTCCAGACATCTAAACATCCGAAAATGGAAACGTTCAAACATCCAAACATCCAAACATTCTAACATCAAAACATCGAATACAAACATCCAAACATCAATATCCAAACTGCCGAACATCCGAACATCCAAACATGCAAACATGCAAATATGCAAACGTCCAAACACGCAAACATGCAAACACCAAAACATCCAAAAATGAAAACATCCAAACTTCGCAACATCCAAACATCCAAAAATGCAAACATACAAACATGCAAACATGCAAACATGCAAACATCCAAAGATACGATCCAAACATGCAAACACCCGAACATCCGTAAATGGAAACATCCAAGAATCCAACAATGCAACCATCCAAATATCCAAAAATGCAAACATGCACATATGTAAACATCCAAACATCCAGACAACCAAACATCCAAAAATGCAAACATCCAAACATCCAAAAATGCAAACATGCACACATGTAAACATCCAAATATCCAAACATCCAAACATCCGAACATCCAAACCTCCAAAAATCAAAACATCCAAAAATGCAAATATACATATGTGCAAACATCCAAATATCCAAACATGCAAACATCCAAAAATGCAAACACCCAAACATCCCAACATCCAAACATCCAAAAATGCAAACATCCAAACATCCAAAAATGGAAACATCCAAACATCCAAACACGCAATCATGCAAACATGCAAACATCCAAAAAATGCAAAAATCTAAACATCCAAACATGCAAACATCCAAACATGCAAAGATCCAAACATCCAAACATCCAAACATGCAAACATCCAAGCATCCAAACATCCAAAAATGCAAACATCCAAACATCAAAACATCCAAACATCCAAACATTCGAAAATGCAAACATCCAAACATCCAAAGATGTAAACATCCAAACATCCGAACATCCAAAAATTCAAACATCCAAACATCCAAACATCCAAAAATGCAAACATCCAAACATCCAAAAATGCAAACATCCAAACATCCAAACATCCAAACATCCGAAAATGCAAAAATCCAAACATCCAAACATCCAGACATCCAAAGATCCAAAAATGCAAACATCCAAACATCCAAACATGCAAACATGCAAACATGCACACATGCAAACATCCAAACATGCAAACATCAAAATATCCAAACATCCAAACATCCAAACCTCCAAAAATCAAAACATCCCAAAATGCAAACATCCAAATATCCAGTGCAAACATCCAAAAATGCAAACATCCAAACATCACAAAATGAAAACATCCAAACATCCGAAAATGCAAACATCCAAACATCCAAAGATGTAAACATCCGAACATCCAACAATGCAAAAATCCAAACATCCAAACATCCAAAAATGCAAACATCCAAACGTCCAAAAATGCGTACAGGCAAACATGCATACATGCAAACATCCAAACATCCAAACATCCAAACATCCGAAAATGCAAACGTCCAAACATCCAAAAATGCAAACATCCAAACATCCAAAAATGCGCACAGGCAGACATGCATACATGCACACATGTAAACATCCAAACATCCAAAAATCCAAAGATCCGAACATCCAAACATCCAAGAATGCAAACATCCAAACATCAAAACATCCAAACATCCAAACATGCAACCATCCAAAAATGCAAACATCTAAACATCCAAACATCCAAAAATCAAAACATCCAAAAAAGCAAACATGCACATATGCAAACATCCAAATTTCAAACATCAAACATCCAAAAATGCAAACATGCAAACATCCATACATCCAAACATCCAAACGTCCGAAAATGCAAATATGCAAACATGCAAACATTCAAAAATGCAACGATCCAAAGATCCAAATATGTAAACATCCAAACATCAAACATCCAAAAATGCAAACATGCAAACATCCAAACATCCAAACATGCAAATGTGCAAACATGCAAACATCCAAACATCCAAAAATGCGATCCGAAAATGCAAACATCCAAACATCCAAACATCCAAACATCCAAAAATGCAAACCTCCAAACAGCCCATCATCCAAAAATGCAAACATTCAAACATCCAAAGATGTAAACATCCGAAAATCCAGACATCCAAACATGCAAAAATGGAAACATGCAAACATCCAAACATCCGAATATTCAAACATCCAAACATCCAAACGTTCAAACGTCCAAAAATGCAAACATCCAAACATCCAAAGATGTAAAGATTCAAACATTCAAAAATGCAAAATTCCCAACATCCAAACATCCATAAATGCAAACATGCCAACGTCCAGACATCTAAACATCCGAAAATGGAAACGTTCAAACATCCAAACATCCAAACATTCTAACATCAAAACATCGAATACAAACATCCAAACATCAATATCCAAACTGCCGAACATCCGAACATCCAAACATGCAAACATGCAAATATGCAAACGTCCAAACACGCAAACATGCAAACACCAAAACATCCAAAAATGAAAACATCCAAACTTCGCAACATCCAAACATCCAAAAATGCAAACATACAAACATGCAAACATGCAAACATGCAAACATCCAAAGATACGATCCAAACATGCAAACACCCGAACATCCGTAAATGGAAACATCCAAGAATCCAACAATGCAACCATCCAAATATCCAAAAATGCAAACATGCACATATGTAAACATCCAAACATCCAGACAACCAAACATCCAAAAATGCAAACATCCAAACATCCAAAAATGCAAACATGCACACATGTAAACATCCAAATATCCAAACATCCAAACATCCGAACATCCAAACCTCCAAAAATCAAAACATCCAAAAATGCAAATATACATATGTGCAAACATCCAAATATCCAAACATGCAAACATCCAAAAATGCAAACACCCAAACATCCCAACATCCAAACATCCAAAAATGCAAACATCCAAACATCCAAAAATGGAAACATCCAAACATCCAAACACGCAATCATGCAAACATGCAAACATCCAAAAAATGCAAAAATCTAAACATCCAAACATGCAAACATCCAAACATGCAAAGATCCAAACATCCAAACATCCAAACATGCAAACATCCAAGCATCCAAACATCCAAAAATGCAAACATCCAAACATCAAAACATCCAAACATCCAAACATTCGAAAATGCAAACATCCAAACATCCAAAGATGTAAACATCCAAACATCCGAACATCCAAAAATTCAAACATCCAAACATCCAAACATCCAAAAATGCAAACATCCAAACATCCAAAAATGCAAACATCCAAACATCCAAACATCCAAACATCCGAAAATGCAAAAATCCAAACATCCAAACATCCAGACATCCAAAGATCCAAAAATGCAAACATCCAAACATCCAAACATGCAAACATGCAAACATGCACACATGCAAACATCCAAACATGCAAACATCAAAATATCCAAACATCCAAACATCCAAACCTCCAAAAATCAAAACATCCCAAAATGCAAACATCCAAATATCCAGTGCAAACATCCAAAAATGCAAACATCCAAACATCACAAAATGAAAACATCCAAACATCCGAAAATGCAAACATCCAAACATCCAAAGATGTAAACATCCGAACATCCAAACATCCAAAAATCCAAACATCCAAAAATGCAAACGTCCAAACATCCAAAAATGTAAACATCCCAACATCCAAACATGCAAACATCCAAAAATGGAAACATCCAAAAATGCAAACATCCGAACATTCAAACGTCCAAACATGCAAAAATGCAAACATCCAAACAACCAAACATCCAAAAATGCAAACATCCAAACATCCAAACATCCAAAAATGCAAACATCCAAACATCCAAAAATGCAAACATCCCAACATTGAGGCAGCCAAACATCGAAAAATGGAAAAATCCAAACATGGAAAAAATCCAAACATTCAAACATCCAAACGGGGAAACATAGTAAAATGCAAACATCCAAACATCCAAACATCCAAACATCCAAACATGCAAACATGCAAACATCCAAACATCCAAAAATGCAAACATCCAAACATCCAAACATCCAAAAATGGAAACTTCAAACATCCCAACATCCAAACATCCAAACATCGGAACATCCAAACATCCAAACATTCAAACGTCCAAACATCCAAACATTAGCATCCAAACTGCCAAACATGCAAACATGCAAACATGCAAACATCCAAACATTAGCATCCAAACATCCGAACGTTCAAACGTCCAAACATGCAAACATCCAAACATCGGAACATCCAAACATCAGCATCCAAACTGCCAAACATGCAAACATGCAAACATGCAAATATGCAAACTTCGAAGTATCCAAAAATGCAAACATCCAAACATCCAAAAATGCAAACATCCAAACATCCAAAAATCCCCAAAATGCAAAAATCCAAAATCCCAAACATCCAGACATCCAAACACCCAAAAATGAAAACTTCCAAACATCCATACATCCGAACATCCAAACGTCCAAACATCCAAACATCGGAACATGCAAACATCCAAACATCCAAACATCCAAACATCCAAATATCGGAACATCCAAACATCCAAACATTCAAACGTCCAAACATCCAAATATTAGCATCCAAACTGCCAAACATGCAAACATGCAAACATGCAAACATGCAAACGTCCAAGTATCCAAAAATGCAAACATCCAAACATCCAAACATACAAACATGCAAACATCCAAAAAATGCAAACATCGAAAAATGCAAACATCCAAACATCCAAAAATGCAAACATGCACACATGCAAACATCCAAAAATGCAAACATCGAAACATCCAAACATCCAAACATCCAAACCTCCAAAAATCAAAACATCCCGAAATGCAAACATCCAAACATGCAGTGCCAACATCGAAAAATGCAAACATCCAAATATCCAAACATCCAAAAATGGCAACATGCAAACATCCAAACATCCAAACATCCAAACATCCGAAAATGCAAACATCCAAACATCCAAACATCCAAAAATGCAAACATCCAAACATCCAATCATGCAAACGTGCAAACATGCAAACATCCAAACATTCAAACATCCAAACATCCAAACATCCGAAGATCCAAACATCCGACCATGCAAACATGCAAACATCCAAAAATGCAAACATCCACACATCCAAACATCCAAACATGCAAATATCAGAACATCCAAATATGCAAAGACGCAAACATCCAAACATCCAAACATCCAAACATCCAAAAATGCAAACATGCACACATGCAAACATCCAAACATCCAAACATCCAAAAATGCAAACATGCAAACATCCAAAAATGCAAACATGCAAACATCCAAAAATGCAAAAATCCAAACATCCAAAGATGTAAATATCCGAACATCCAAACATCCAAACATCCAAACATCCAAAAATGCAAACATCCAAAAATGCAAACATCCCAACATCCAAATATCCAAACATCCAAAAACGGAAACATCCAAAGATCCAAACATCCGAACATTCAAACATCCAAACATGCAAAAATGCAAACATCCGAAAATGCAAACATCCAAACATCCAAAGATGTAAATATCCGAACATCCAAACATCCAAAAATGCAAACATCCAAACATCCAAACATCCAAAAATGCAAACATCCCAACATCCAAACATCCAAACATCCAAAAACGGAAACATCCAAAGATCCAAACATCCGAACATTCAAACATCCAAACATGCAAAAATGCAAACATCCGAAAATGCAAACATCCAAACATCCAAGCATCCAAACATCCGAAAATGCAAACATCCAAACATCCAAACATCCAAAGATGCAAACATCCAGACATCGAAACATCCAAAAATGCAAACATCCAAACATCCAAACATCCGAACATGGAAAAAATCCGAACAGTCAAACATCCAAACATGGAAACATAGTAATTGCAAGCATCCAAACATCCAGACATGCAAACATCCAAAAATGCAAACATCCAAACATCCAAACATCCATAAATGCAAACATCCAAACATCCAAACATCCAAACATCCAAAAATGGAAACTTCCAAGCATCCAAACATCCGAATATTCAAACGTCCAAACATCCAAACATCCAAACATCGAAACATCCAAACATCCAAATATCCAAACATCGGCATCCAAACTGCCAAACATGCAAACATGCAAACATGCAAATATGCAAACATCCAAACACGCAAACATGCAAACATGCAAACGTCCAAGTATCCAAAAATGCAAACATCCAAACATCCAAAAATGCAAACATCCAAACATCCAAACATCCCAAATGCAAAAATCCAAACATCCAAACATCCAGACATCCAAATATCCAAAAATGCAAACATCCAAACATCCAAACATCCAAACATGCAAACATGCAAACATCCAAAAAATGCAAACATCGAAAAATGCAAACATCCAAAATTCCAAAAGTGCAAACATGCAAACATCCAAAAATGCAAACATCGAAATATCCAAACATCTAAACATCCAAACCTCCGAAAATCAAAACATCCCAAAGTGCAAAGATCCAAATATCCAATACAAACATCCAAAAATGCAAACATCCAAATATCCAAACATCCAAAAATGGAAACATACAAACATCAGAACATGCAAACATCCAAACATCCAATCATGCAAATGTGGAAACATGCAAGCATCCAAACATTCAAACATCCAAACATCCAAACATCCAAACATCCAAACATCCGAACATGCAAACATGCAAACATCCAAAAATGCAAACATCCAAACATGCAAACATCCGAACATCCGAATATGCAAACATCCAAACATCCAAACATCCAAAAATGCAAACATGCACACATACAAACATCCAAATATCCAAACATCCAAAAATGGAAACATGCAAACATACAAACATCCAAGCATCCAAACATCCAAACATCCAAAAATGCAAACATCCAAGCATCCAAAAATGCAAACATCCAAATATCCAAGCATGCAAACATCCAAACGTCCAAAAATGCAAACATCCGAACATTCAAACATCCAAACATCCAAAAATGCAAACATGCAAACATCACAAAATGCAAACATCCAAACATCCAAAGATGTAAACATCCGAACATCCAAACATCCAAACATCCAAACATCCAAAAATGCAAACATCCAAACATCCAAACATCCAAAAATGCAAACATCCAAACATCCAAAAGTGCAAACATCCAAACATCCAAAAATGCAAACATCCCAACATCGAGGCAGCCAAACATCCAAAAATGGAAAAATCCAAACATGGAAAAAATCCGAACAGTCAAACATCCAAACATGGAAACATAGTAAAATGCAAACATCCAAACATCCAAACATCCAAAAATGCAAACATCCGAACATTCAAACATCCAAACATCCGAAAATGCAAACATGCAAACATCCAAACATCCAAAAATGCAAACATCCAAACATCCAAAAGTGCAAACATCCAAACATCCAAAAATGCAAACATCCCAACATTGAGGCAGCCAAACATCCAAAAATGGAAAAATCCAAACATGGAAAAAATCCGAACAGTCAAACATCCAAACATGGAAACATAGCAAAATGTAAACATCCAAACATCCAAAGATCCAAACATCCAAAAATGCAAACATCCAAACATCCAAAAATGCAAACATCCAAAAATCCAAACATCCAAACATCCACAAATGGAAACTTCCAAACATCCAAACGTCCGAACATTCAAACGTCCAAACATCCAAACATCCAAACATCCAAACATCAACATCCAAACTGCCAAACATGCACACATGCAAACATGCAAAGCGTGCAAATATGCAAACATCCGAACACGCAAACATGCAAACATCAAAATATCCCAAAATGCAAACATCCAAACATCCAAAAATCCAAACATCCCAAAATCCAAAAATGCAAACAGCCAAACATTCAAAAATGCCAACATCCAAACATCCAAAAATGCAAACATCCAAAAATGCAAACATACCAACATCCAAACATGCAAACATGCAAACATGCAAACATTCAAACATCCAAAAATGCAAACATGCACACATCCAAACATCCAAACATCCAAACATCCAAAAAGGCAAAAAGGCAAACATCAAAACATCCAAACATCCAAACGTCATGGTCCAAACATCCAAAAATGCAAACAGAAACATCCAAACATGCAAACATCCAAAAATCCAAACATCCAAAAATGCAAACATCCAAACATCCAAACATCCAAACATCCAAAAATGCAAACGTCCAAACATCAACAGATGCAAACATCCCAAACAGCAAACATCCAAACATCCAAAAATGCAAACATCCAAACATGCAAACAGCCAATCGTGGCCCGCCCGGCACTAGCGGTTGATGCCCCAGCCCAGGCTTCTACACCTGGCGCACGACGGTGCCCCATGCTCCAACCAGAGTGCGCCTTGCGTGCCACCACCCGCCGCTGATGGGCGGCGCCCGTGCAGGCCTCCTGGCGTACGGGAGTACGCCATGAGGCAACAGATACTGGGCTCGCATACGCCCCCGTGTCACAGGCGCATGGTCATCACCACATAGTTCAGTGTTGTTCCTCGCTGCACTGCAGCGCAGACCAGTTCTGTACCACTCCAGGTGGCTACTGACTGTGCTTTGGCCTTGGCCATATGTACATCGAGGTCAGCTCACACCCACCACCCTCCCACAGTGCCCGTTAGTCTCTAACCCTTGCCCTGCAGGTCTTGCTCTTGGTGCCCTTGTCTTGCTCTTGCTCTGTGGCACGCGAAGACGTGTCATATCCGACCTCCGGGGGCGCAAAGGCGCCTTTGGGGGCGCAAAGGCGTCTCAACGTTGCACCAAAAGTTTTTTTAGCTGGACGCTTCAACAGTTGCATTGCTGTACTGTAGCGCTTACCTGTTCAGTACCTCACCATGTGTGCGCTGGCCACTCACATATCCAAGTCAACTCGCACCCACCACCGTCCCATGGGCCGCACTCTCGCTGCCCCTGTCGTGCTCAGGCTTTGTGACACGTAATGATGTGTCGCACCCGTGCACTGGGGGCGCAAAGGCGTCCCGATGTTTCACCATGATGCTGTTTAGCTCTATAGCTGCCCACACACCCTGGTCACGTCATCAGCAATGGCTCCCAATGATTGTCCACAATCTCACAGTGCATCCTGGTGCTGTGCGGTTGGTCTAGTCGGAGCCAGATACGCTGATTGCGGACCCAGGCCATTGTGGTCAGCTTGGCATCAACTGCCCTCAGCACTTCGTTCGCAATGGCGTCCAACGGACTCAGTGCTTGCACCTTGAAACGCTGGCGTTCTTGTTGAGGCTTGACCTTCTTTGGGGCTGGCTGAATTTGTGTGTAGGGGCCATGTCGTTGCTGACGTGGTCCCTGCTCCTTCCATGTCCTTCCCGGCGGCATCACGCCTGGGAGCTCTTCCGCGACAGGACGCGGGGTTTGTGCCCGAGTACAGCCGCTGTTGTTGTCACACCTGTGTGCTGCTGCACGCCGCGACAGGACGCGGCTCTCGTGACAGAAGGCTCCTGCGTCATGAGTACGGGAGTAGGGGGGGAGGGGGGCTCGAGGGGGCGTGGGCAGCAAGCCATAAGAAAGCGGTCGCCCAGTGGCGGCCGCATGCAGGCAGGTGCACGCAGTCGCCGGACCCAAGAGTCCCGGCAGTGCGTCGCCAAGCGCATAAGGTGCAGCATCACCTCATGGCGCGCCGCGAAGTACGGGCGGGCTAAAAGCCCCGCGCACACGCGGCCCCCCAAGGGGAGGAGTGAGCGGCAGCGCCCCGGCACGGCCCCGACCAGCCCGCCACTACGTGGCGCTCCACCAGGCTTACTGCCTTGCGCATGACTTGGGCTCGCTCCCCAGCGGCAGGCGCGTTCCCCGCAGCCCGTGGTCCGGGGAGGCTGGGAGCGCCCGCCCCACAAACGCCTCATAGTCTAGGGCCAGCTCAGCCCAGGAGACTTCCGCCGGCCCCGGCATCCAGGCCAGCACCCAGGCCCACCGGACCAAGTCTTGGATAAAGTCCTTGGGCCACCGCTAGCCCGGCGGAGTCCTTGGCCGGAGCCGTGGCTGGTGGCGGATTGTGTCCCTGGCAGGGGGCGGATGAAGTCGTCCCAAGGGTAGGGGTTGCGGGGCCGCAGACGCGGCTAGTCCGGGAAGAGGGAGTCCCTGTGGCCCGGCTTGTCCCCCTAGCAGGCTGCCATGCAGGCAGCGAGGACCGCGAGGTACTTGCGGTAAAGGCAGTACAGGAACTCGTCCAGGAGTCCACGGGCCACCCCCTGCACCAGCCGAAGGGGGAAGAAGCCTGCCTTCCGCAAGTAGGATGGCTACTGCTCCGGCGGCCCCCGGTGGGGGATTGCCGCCGCTGCGTCGCTGAGCCTGGGACGCCATCTCTCTGTGGCACTTTCCCACTCCGGGTAGTCCCACAAGACGTGGACTTCGTCCTCGTGTGCAGCTCCGCAGTGGGGGCACGCAGGATTAGTCCGCATGCCGTGGCCCGACACCCTAGCCGATGTCCACAAGGCAGCGGCCTTGAGGCCGCGCATCAGCGACTTCTCCAACTCGGTGGAGGCGACCCGCAGTGCCGCGCGTCGGGTCGGGCCGTCCGCCTTGTTGCCCAGTCCCCCGAAGGTGACAGGGCGCCGCGCCTCAAGCTAGCGCAAGGAAAGGCAACGAAGGCTGTCCCGGATCCGGAGTTGGAGCTAGCGTAGGGGCTCCTGCACGAAGTGTAGCTGGTGCTCTTGCCCCGGGACGTCCCAGCAGCACCAGCCCTCGTGCGGGCTCCAGCCAAGGGTGGCCGCCATGTGGAGCGCGCGCCCCACCGGGCCCGTCCCGGGAGGGTGGCCATCTGACTCCCAGATAGCCTGGGTGATAACTTGGGTGGCTCCCGGCCGCCGGGCCCGCCGGGCGAGCCAGAGGAGCCGCTCGTACCGCGTGTGCATGACCGGGGAGACGCGGTGTCCCTTAGAAAGGACCGTGAAGATAATCTACTTGGCCCGAGACAGACACGTGGCTCCCCATAGGGCCCGCACAACCGCGGTCTCGAGCCCCCGCAGGTCGGGTTCCGTGACCGACGCGACGGCCACCCCATGGAGCGCCAGCGGGGTGACCAACGTGCTGATAGCCCGCTCCCGGCGGTGGTAGGTGGAGAGGTGGGGGAGGCGGCGAAGGGCGCTCCGTCCCGCTTCCAAACGCCGGGACAGCACCGGCCCTGTGACGCTGGAGTCCCCAATGGCGACGTCGACGCCAAGCTGGCGGAAAGTCGCCGCCACCGGGATCGGGATTCCCCGGAGCACGATTGCCGGGGCGTCTTGTTCCCCCTGGACCCAGGTTAGGATTTGTCCACGCCGACGTCTTGGCCTGTGACCTGCAGCCACTCCTCCGTCACGGGGACCCTCCCCTAGAGGGATTCCGCGCCCAAGGCCACCACCGCCTAGGTGTCGTCCGCATAGCCCGACGACCCCAGCACAGCGTAGCCGGGGCCTGCATCCTTGAGGGGGAGTGGGCCCCCCGGCTCCAGGTCCTCCGCCGCGACCTCAACCAGAACAGGGGGGAGGGCGGCCGTCTGCGCGCACACCTGCCGGAGCAGGGAGTCCACCGCCCATTTCCAGATCGTGGTGAGCACATTCACCAGGATCACCGACAGGGGGAACCCCTAGAATATGCCTTCGGTGGCCTGCCACCACAGGCCAAGGGCCCCGGCGATGTTGAAGGCCCGGCAGAGCTGCTCGTACATGGCACTGAGGGCACGGCACGTGCCCGGGTCCACGCCCAGCTCCAACGCCAGGGCCAATGTGACCGCCCGGAGGATGAGATCGAAACACTTGACGTAGTGGATGCTCATCCCCGCAACGGCTCATCCACAGAGGCAACACAGCTCCAAGAGAACCTGCGTCACGGCTGACCCATCCAGGGCGCTCCTGGCGGACCATTTTGCCTGCAATTGAAGACACTGCAAATCATGCAAAACAGGCATTCAAATTCAAAGAAATAGCACTCAAGGACAAATTGCATTGTCCACAGAAGGGGTTCTGTTGTGTACAGATGACACACTGTGAACCAGTACACTGATGTATGGTGAAACAAACCCCCATTTTACGGAAATCTCAATGAGACGCGAAATTTCGCCACATTTGGCGAAATACAGCATATTGAGGTATGAAATACTGCCAGTGCATTGCCTGCTTGCCACAGTACAAGATGGATACAAAATATCACAAACATACGATTCGAACCATAAGGAACTCTTTAGAATCAATCAATACACAAACATGCATCACAGAAACAACCAAATGTTGCCTACAGAAGGCAATTCCATGTGCCAACACCCACAAAGGGAGAGCCAAAATAACAAATAAAATAAAGTCGGACACAAATTAAAATCAATGTCGACTGCTCAGAGGATGGTGGTTTTGCAGTCACCAAAACCTAAAACACCGTCGTCGTTTGTTCCCCAAGCGCGTTCCTTTCGGAGGTTGCTGTTATGGCTGGGCTGCTGGTGCACTCCCACCACTGAGCAAATTCGCAAAGATCTGCAATCCCTCTGGTGACACTGACTGTCCTTTCGGCTCAAACAGTGGATGCGTATTTCCTTTGTGTGGCGTGACCAACTACTGTCTCTGCTGTTTCGTGATGCTCATCATAGTGCGCCGCTGGAGCCTCAACAGAGGGTGATCGAGCCCTTTTTGTAGGCGTTGCTTGGGCTTTGGTACTGCGACTTGCCACAACCACCCTTCGCAGTGCCGGAAGCATGTCCTGTGGTCACGTCACGTCATAATTGCCTCAAAACAGTGAAAAGATTCCATACCAAGATTGTCGGAATGTTCATAAAATCCATCAAAGGCACAAATTTCGGTACAAATCAAATCAACGTAACATACACAAATGCAAATACACAATAAGGGCACGGGAGGTATCTCAGAAAGAATGATTGATGCGGGCCTTGGAGAGAAGGGCAGCCTGGACATCCCTTTAAATGTGTGGAACGCGAACATCCCAAAGCGCCTCATTTGGGATATACGGAGTTGGAAGTCGGGGCACGATTGTGGAGGATTCGATGTATGGCAGCCGTCGTTGCACACCAGACGCATGATTGGAGTGGTGGTGGACGATGGGTTCCTGTGCAGGGACCCCACGTGTTTGGGTGCTCTTGAGTGGGAGGACCTCACGGACAATGTGTCGGCTTTCGTTAAGCCCAAAAATGATGTGAAGTGCTCCTTCATCATTGACATGCGAAATCTGAATGACTGCTCGAAGGTGCCGCTGCGCAAGGTCAGGCTTCCATCTATTCACACGGTCTTTCGGACCATCCAACGGGAGATACACCGTGGAGCACCATTGTGGGGCATTACCTTGGACATATCCAACTTCTACTGGAGCCTGCAAATCCCAGCTGAACATAGGGGACTGTTTCGCATACAGGGGGCGCACTTCCACTGCCTCCCGTTTGGGTGGAAGTTTTCCCCGGTACTGGCACAGGACACATTGGCTGCGCTGTTGAAGGAGTTCTTTGACAACCACGTGGAGGGGATCCATGTCTACCGTTTTCATTATTTGGATGATGTGCTGATCTTGTCACGTGACAAGGAGTGCATGAAAAGCCTGGGCCATCGGCTGGCGTGTTTCTTGACGGCAAAGGGCCTGCGCATCTCCATAAAATCCTGCCTCGAGCCACATCAGAATGTCCTGTGGCTGGGGAAGATGTTCGACCTGGCCAAAGGGGAGGTGCGGAACACAAACAAAATGCTCACAAAGTGCTTGCGGATTGCCATAAAAACGGCCTGCTCGCCCGTGTCTCCAAAGCTGGCGGAACGGGTCACGGGAAAAATGCAATGGGCATTTGGACCACGAAAAGGGGTCACCCTGTTTCTGCAGGGGTGGCACAGGTTCCGTTGGGGACATCATCGGTTTCAGCACCGCCCGAGCCCGGCCCTGATATCGGCACTGTTCGATGCGCTGGCGATATCGTACGTGCCAGCCACGGTTGACCCAAGGCCTGGGCATTTTGGCTTTGCGCCGTTCCTGGCAGTGGATGCAGCAGAGGCTGATGGTGGCTACCGCCTGGGTATCTCTAGACGCAATGGAGTCATGCGAACGCGAAAGATCCCGGCGCAGAACCAGCAACAGGCGGAGCTCAGTGGTGTCCTACATGCCTGTAGGTTTGCGGTGACCCAGAAGTGGCACAGGGTCTCATTGTTTGTGGACAATACAGCGGCCTGCTACAGTGCAACCAATATGAGGGCGTCGACGAGGGCATGTACGCAAGTGAAGATACTCCGTGCTCTTTGGAATTTGTTGTGGCACACGGGCTTGGTCTTGAATGTTGTCTGGGTTGATACTGCGCGCATGCCTGCTGATGTTGTGTCCCGTTTGCCAGACCTGACGCCAGCAAGCATCACCAAGGCAAAGGTTGAGGCGGCACATAAGTGGGGCACATTGTGCGGAGAGCTGCACCTTGTGCAGAGTTTTGGATCGGTCCGACTGTAGCGGGGGGGGGGGGGGTTTCCTCGCATGAGCGATGGCTGGAGTGCCCCCTCTTTTTTGCTGTAGCAGGCCCCTGCAACATGTCTGACTGGGGCGACCGACATGAGGAGGAGTCCCATGACGAGGGGAAAGTGGGGTCGAAACGCCCACGAGGATCTCGGGGCCCGGAGGGCAAGCTGGCGCAGAAGGCGCGCATGCTGAGGCGGAGAGCTGAGAGAGCAAAAGGGCACCTCCATGCAGAACAGCCCAGATACCGCCTGGGAGCGATGACCGAGCAATCCTTCGAGTTAGTGATGTGCCGGCCAGTACCAGAACGGGACCTCCACAACGCCAGGCAGACCTTCTGTGGGTGGATCACGCGACGCACCAGGGCGCAGCATGCCATGGCACGGGTCGAGCCTGCTGAGAAGAGTAAGGACCAGACCCAACGCCACCTTTACCTCGACCGCCACGAGCTGCGACTGGCACCAGGAGTCAGGCTGACGATGTCCTTCACCCACCATGCCACCGCAGTGCAAAGAGTCACCCTCAATGGAAAAGCGGACCTCATCAAAGATGTATACAAACTTGTGAAGGATGATCTGGAACAGACGGACTCAGACTGAGGCGAGGCTGACATGAGGATGACTGTCACTCCTGCACGGACTGTCCATGGCGCTAATGACTAGAGTGAGAAAAAAGTGGACTGGAGAGGAGAGGTGGGGGAGAGGGACGACACGTGGTGCAGGCAGAGCAGGATCATACCCGGGGTATATAAAAGAGAGCTCCCCTCGCAAGTGCGATGGATGAGACGGCACAGTGTGAGTCAGTGAGCGAGCACGCCTTATAGGTGGAACCACGAGAGCCAGCATGAGTGAGAGTCAGAGATGACCCACGGTGCCCTTCGGGCCTGGCGCGCCAGTGAAGGAGCAAGCATCGGTGTTGGTTTTGTGTATTGTGTATGTGTGAGCTGTACCTGTCAGGAGGTTAGGGGGGAATCAAGGGATTCGCCTATAGGCGAATCACAGGATTCACCCCATAATACCACTCATATGCACTATCACTATAGAATCTTTGAAAGATTTTTGGGCCCACCCACCCGCCCGGGCACTTACGCACACTTCAGGAACACCATTGATACTACCATGGAGAAGTGTATCATAGATCCACGGCACACGAGTCTACCGTGAAGTCCAGTGAAGGAGCACTGTGTATGTGTGAGCTGTACCTGTCAGGAGGTTAGGGGGCAATCCCAAGATGTACCAATGCCTATTTCAATTATGGGGTGGACCCACTGCATCCTGACCACTCCATAAATTGCACAGCTGTGGCCGCCATTTCCGGGTCACGTCTCACTAATTCATGATGTCCAGACAATTAGGGCAGGTGTTGATGCTTTGCAACTACGTCATGCAGACTTGTTCTGGCGGGTTTATGCTCTTCCTGACATGATTCAGTGTACCAACAGCCAGGTGCGGATAATGCAAGCGATGACGAGGACGATGGCCCTGAGGTGGCTTTGTTTGCAGTCCACAGCGACAATGATAACAGTAGTGTGTCGGATGATGACGATATAGTAGCTATTCTAGATGAAGAGGAGGTTTTTGGACAGGTTCAACATGGGACTGACATACCTGTTGTCCTTGCAATGTACCCGAAGCTGTCCTTTGGTTGTGGTCTTTTTGCATTGGATGGCGAAATTTCGCCACATCTGGCATAATTGGTGTTCTCAGTATTGGTTTTCCCATTTTTGCATTGAGACACAAAATTTCGCATAGTTTTGCTGTTTTGTATGTTTCAAGCCTACCCGGTAAAGGGTATTGTTACGCTGCAGGCACTCCTACCAACAATTCGCTACTATTTCTTTGTCTGTGATCCTGACTTTGCTAATGTGATGTACTATCTTTTGCTGACAATATCATGACGTGTCATCCCAAAATGCAAACATCCAAATATCCAGTGCAAACATCCAAAAATGCAAACATCCAAACATCAGAAAATGCAAACATCCAAACATCCAAAGATGAAAACATCCGAACATCCAAACATCCAAAAATCCAAACATCCAAAAATGCAAACATCCAAACATCCAAAAATTCAAATATCCCAACATCCAAACATCCAAACATCCAAAAATGGAAACATCCAAAAATCCAAACATCCGAACATTCAAACGTCCAAACATGCAAAAATGCAAACATCCGAAAATGCAAACATCCAAACATCCAAAAATCCAAACATCCCAAAAATGCAAACATCCAAACATCCAAAGATGTAAACATCCAAACATCCAAACAACCAAACATCCAAAAATGCAAGCATCCAAACATCCAAACATCCAAAAATGCAAACATCCAAACATCCAAAAATGCAGACATCCCAACATTGAGGCAGCCAAACATCGAAAAATGGAAAAATCCAAACATGGAAAAAATCCAAACATTCAAACATCCAAACATGGAAACATAGTAAAATGCAAAAATCCAAACATCCAAACATCCAAACATGCAAACATGCAAACATCCAAACATCCAAAAATGCAAACATCCAAACATCCAAACATCCAAAAATGGAAACTTCCAAACATCCAGACATCCGAACATTCAAACGTCCAAACATCCAAACATCCAAACATCGGAACACCCAAACATCCGAACATCCAAACATCAGCATCCAAGCTGCCAAACATGCAAACATGCAAACATGCAAATATGCAAACTTCGAAGTATCCAAAAATGCAAACATCCAAACATCCAAAAATGCAAACATCCAAACATCCAAACACCCAAAAATCCCGAAATGCAAAAATCCAAAAATCTAGACATCCAAACATCCAAAAATGAAAACTTCCAAACATCCAAACGTCCGAACATCCAAACGTCCAAACATCCAAACATCGGAACATCCAAACATCCAAACATCCAAACATCCAAACATCGGAACATCCAAACATTCAAACGTCCAAACATCCAAACATTAGCATCCAAACTGCCAAACATGCAAACATGCGAACATGCAAACGTCCAAGTATCCAAAAATGCAAACATCCAAACATCCAAACATACAAACATGCAAACATACAAACATCCAAAAAATGCAAACATCGAAAAATGCAAACATCCAAACATCCAACAATGCAAACATGCAAACATCCAAAAATGCAAACATCGAAATATCCAAACATCCAAACATCCAAACCTCCAAAAATCAAAACATCCCAAAATGCAAACATCCAAATATCCAGTGCAAACATCCAAAAATGCAAACATCCAAATATCCAAGCATCCAAAAATGGCAACATGCAAACATCCAAACATCCAAACATCCAAACATCAGAAAATGCAAACATCCAAACATCCAATCATGCAAACGTGCAAACATGCAAACATCCAAACATTCAAACATCCAAACATCCAAACATCCAAAGATCCAAAGATCCAAACATCCAAACATGCAAACATGCAAACGTCCAAAAATGCAAACATCCAAACATCCAAACATGCAATGAGCCGAACATCCAAATATGCAAAGATCCAAACATCCAAACATCCAAACATCCAAACATCCAAAAATGCAAACATGCACACATGCAAACATCCAAATATCCAAACATCCAAAAATGGAATCATGCAAACATGCAAACATCCAAACATTCAAACATCCAAACATCCAAAAATTCAAACATGCAAACATCCGAAAATGCAAAAATCCAAACATTCAAAGATGTAAACATCCGAACATCCAAACATCCAAAAATGCAAACATCCAAAAATGGAAACTTCCAAACATCCAAACATCCGAAAATTCAAACGTCCAAACATCCAAACATCCAAACATCGGAACATCCAAACCTCCAAACATCAGCATCCAAAGTGCCAAACATGCAAACATGCAAATATGCAAACATCCAAACACGCAAACATGCAAACATGCAAACGTCCAAGTATCCAAAAATGCAAACATCCAAACATCCAAAAATGCAAGCATCCAAACATCCTAAAATGCAAAAATCCAAACATTCAAACATCCAGACATCCAAAGATCCAAAAATGCAAACATCCAAACATGCAAACATCCAAACATGCAAACATGCAAACATCCAAAAATGCAAACATCGGAAAATGCAAACATCCAAACATCCAAACATGCAAACATGCAAACATCCAAAAAATGGAAACATCGAAAAATGCAAACATCCAAACATCCAACAATGCAAACATGCAAACATCCAAAAATGCAAACATCGAAATATCCAAACATCCAAACATCCAAACCTCCAAAAATCAAAACATCCCAAAATGCAAAGATCCAAATATCCAGTGCAAACATCAAAAAATGCAAACATCCAAATATCCAAACATCCAAAAATGGAAACATGCAAACATGCAAACATCCAAACATCCAAAGATCAGAAAATGCAAACATCCAAACATCCAATCATGCAAACGTGCAAACATGCAAACATCCAAACATTCAAACATCCAAACATCCAAACATCCAACGTCCGAACATGCAAACATGCAAACATCCAAAAATGCAAACATCCAAACATCCAAACGTGCAAACATCCGAACATCCAAATATGCAAGGATCCAAACATCCAAACATCCAAACATCCGAACATCCAAACATCCAAAAATGCAAACATGCACACATGCAAACATCCAAACATGCAAACATCCAAAAATGGAAACATGCAAACATCCAAACATCCAAACACCCAAACATCAGAAAATGCAAACATCCAAGCATCCAATCATGCAAACATCCAAATATCCAAACATGTAAACATCCAAATGTCCAAAAATGCAAACATCCGAACATTCAAACATCCAAACATCCAAAAATGCAAACATGCAAACATCCGAAAATGCAAACATCCGAACATCCAAACATCCAAACATGCAAACATGCAAACATCGAAAATTGCAAACAACCAAACATCCAAAAATGCGAACATGCACACATGCAAACATCCAAAAATGCAAACATCGAAATATCCAAACATCCAAAAATCCAAACCTCCAAAAATCAAAACATCCCGAAATGCAAACATCCAAATATCCAGTGCAAACATCCAAAAATGCAAACATCCAAATATCCAAACATCCAAAAATGTAAACATGCAAACATGCAAACATCCAAACATCCAAACATCCAAACATCAGAAAATGCAAACATCCAAACATCCAAACATCCAAAAATGCAAACATCCAAACATCCAAAAATGCAAACATCCAAACATCCAAACATCCAAACATGGAAAAACTCCGAACAGTCAAACATCCAAAAATGGAAACATAGTAAAATGCAAACATCCAAACACCCAAACATCCAAACATCCAAAAATGCAAACATCCAAACATCCAAACATCCAAAAATGCAAACATCCAAACATCCAAACATCCAAACATCCAAAAATGGAAACTTCCAAACATCCAAACATCCAGGGGGGGGGAATGCGGTCGCCGGGATTGGCAAAAAATGCGGAAAGATGCGGAAAAAATGCGGGAAATGCGGCAAAAAATGCGATAGAAAATGCGGTTTTGTTAGAATGGTGTTTGCCCCTCGAAACCCCTATGGTTCGTCTCGTCTTGCACAATTGGGCGCTCAAAGCATGGACGGTTCGATGGAACAACTTAGTGCAGTAGTTCAACTCAAGAATATCACGGACTAGGCTCAAAACCGCTAGGGGCAGAAGCTGCAGCTGCTTGGTCAGGCCAGACCGCTGAATCTCGGCGCCGCATCAGGTGCTCCCCCATTGACCCAAACCGCCGGGCTCCCCGGGGGGGGGGGGGGGATACCCCAACATACATACCTCAAAATAATCCCCATGACACGCTGTTCATTTTGAATGTACACAACTGGGGAAAAAAATTTTCAAAAAAAATTTGCCCATCAACTCAAGCTCCCATCAGCGAAGGTCCGACCCGGAGGTCGGGTCGGGGTCAATGTCCTTTTTTGTGTTTTTCATCCATTTTTGAATTGTCCACAAAATTCTGAGTATTTTGAGCATACACACATAGGGTCAAACAAAAAAATTTCCCCCTACCATCTGCCTAAAAAAAATCTCCGGCGCCTCTGGTGCCCACAAAACCCATTGTTCTTCACAACTAGCTGACTACAAGACAATGCAACTAGAATGTTTCCTCTTGAACATTACACCAAGGGACCTGCCCAAAAAATGCGAAAAAAAATGCGGAAAAATGCGAATCCATATTTCCCCCCCCCTGAACATCCGAAAATTCAAACATCCAAACATCCAAACATCCAAACATCGGAACATCCAAACATCCAAACATTAGCATCCAAACTGCCAAACATGCAAACATGCAAACATGCAAACGTCCAAGTATCGGAAAATGCAAACATCCAAACATCCAAAAATGCAAACATCCAAACATCCAAACATCCGAACATCCCAAAATGCAAAAATCCAAACATCCAAACATCCAAACATGCAAACATGCAAACATCCAAAAAATGCAAACATCGAAAAATGCAAACATCCAAACATCCAAAATTGCAAACATGCACACATGCAAACATCCAAAAATGCAAAAATCGAAATATCCAAACATCCAAAGATCCAAACATCCGAACATGCAAACATGCAAACATCCAAAAATGCAAACATCCAAACATCCAAACATGCAAACATCCGAACATCCAAATATGCAAAGATCCCAACATCCAAACATCCAAACATCGAAACATCCAAACATCCAAAAATGCAAACATGCACACATGCAAACATCCAAATATCCAAACATCCAAAAATGGAAACATGCAAACATCCAAACATGCAAACATCCAAACATCCAAACATCACAAAATGCAAACATCCAAGCATCCAATCATGCAAACATCCAAATATCCAAACATGCAAACATCCAAACGTCCAAAAATGCAAACATCCGAACATTCAAACATCCAAACATCCAAAAATGCAAACATGCAAACATCCGAAAATGCAAACAGACAAACATCCAAACATCCAAACAT
The DNA here is from genome assembly GCA_964036045.1 of Eutreptiella sp. 'Long Island Sound 2002'. Taxonomy (NCBI): domain Eukaryota; phylum Euglenozoa; class Euglenophyceae; order Eutreptiales; family Eutreptiaceae; genus Eutreptiella; species Eutreptiella sp. 'Long Island Sound 2002'. Next base: position 100,646,265 of record OZ038383.1, read on the forward strand.
GCAAACATGCAACCATCCAAAAAATGCAGACATCGAAAAATGCAAACATCCAAAAATGCAAACATGCACACATGCAAACATCCAAAAATGCAAACATCCAAATATCCAAACATCCAAACATCCAAACCTCCAAAAATCAAAACATCCCAAAATGCAAACATCCAAATATCCAGTGCAAACATCCAAAAATGCAAACATCCAAATACCCAAACATCCAAAAATGGAAACATGCAAACATCCAAACATCCAAACATCCAAACATCCAAACATCAGAAAATGCAAACATCCAAACATCCAATCATGCAAACGTGCAAACATGCAAACATCCAAACATTCCAACATCCAAACATCCAAACATCCAAACATCCAATCATCGGCATCCGAACTGCCAAACATGCAAACATGCAAACATGCAAACATGCAAATATGCAAACATCCAAACGCGCAAACATGCAAACATGCAAACGTCCAAGTATCCAAAAATGCAAACATCCAAACATCCAAAAATGCAAACATCCAAACATCCAAAAATCCAAACATCCCAAAATGCAAAAATCCAAACATCCAAACATCCAGACATCCAAATATCCAAAAATGCAAACATCCAAACATCCAAACATCCAAACATGCAAACATGCAAACATCCAAAAAAAGCAAACATCGAAAAATGCAAACATCCAAAATTCCAAAGGTGCAAACATGCAAACATCCAAAAATGCAAACATCGAAATATCCAAACATCCAAACATCCAAACCTCCAAAAATCAAAACATCCCAAAGTGCAAAGATCCAAATATCCAATGCAAACATCCAAAAATGCAAACATCCAAATATCCAAACATCCAAAAATGGAAACATGCAAACATCCAAATATCCAAACATCCAAACATCCAAACATTCAAACATCCAAACATCCGAAGATCCAAACATCCGAACATGCAAACATGCAAACATCCAAAAATGCAAAGATCCAAACATGTAAACATCCGAACATCCAAATATGCAAAGATCCAAACATCCAAACATCCAAAGCTGCAAACATGCACACATGCAAACATCCAAATATCCAAACATCCAAAAATGGAAGCATGCAAACATGCAAACATCCAAACATTCAAACATCCAAACATCCAAAAATGCAAACATGCAAACATCCGAAAATGCAAAAATCCAAACATCCAAAAATGTAAATATCCAAACATCCAAACATCCAAAAATGCAAACATCCCAACATCCAAACATCCAAACATCCAAAAACGGAAACATCCAAAGATCCAAACATCCGAACATTCAAACATCCAAACATGCAAAAATGCAAACATCCGAAAATGCAAACATCCAAACATCCAAGCATCCAAACATCCGAAAATGCAAACATCCAAACATCCAAACATCCAAAGATGCAAACATCCAAACATCCAAACATCCAGAAATGCAAACATCCAAACATCCAAACATCCGAACATGGAAAAAATACGAACAGTCAAACATCCAAACATGGAAACATAGTAAAATGCAAACATCCAAACATCCAAACATGCAAACATCCAAAAATGCAAACATCCAAACATCCAAAAATGCAAACATCCAAACATCCAAACATCCAAAAATGGGAACCTTCCAAACATCCAAACATCCCAACATTCAAACGTCCAAACATCCAAACATCCAAACATCCGAACATCCAAACATCCGAACATCCAAACATCGGCATCCAAACTGCCAAACATGCAAACATGCAAACATGCAAACATGCAAATATGCAAACATCCAAACACGCAAACATGCAAACATGCAAACGTCCAAGTATCCAAAAATGCAAAACATCCAAACATCCAAAAATGCAAACATCCAAACATCCAAAAATCCAAACATCCCAAAATGCAAAAATCCAAACATCCAAACATCCAGACATCCAAATATCCAAAAATGCAAACATCCAAACATCCAAACATCCAAACATGCAAACATGCAAACATCCAAAAAATGCAAACATCGAAAAATGCAAACATCCAAAATTCCAAAGGTGCAAACATGCAAACATCCAAAAATGCAAACATCGAAATATCCAAACATCCAAACATCCAAACCTCCAAAAATCAAAACATCCCAAAGTGCAAAGATCCAAATATCCAGTGCAAACATCCAAAAATGCAAACATCCAAATATCCAAACATCCAAAAATGGAAACATGCAAACATCCAAACATCCAAACATCCAAACATTCAAACATCCAAACATCCAAACATCCAAACATCCGAAAATGCAAACATGCAAACATCCAAAAATGCAAACATCCAAACATCCAAACATGCAAACATCCGAACATCCAAATATGCAAAGATCCAAACATGCAAACATCCAAACATCCAAACATGCAAACATGCAAACATGCAAACATCCAAAAATGCAAACATCCAAACATCCAAACATCCAAACATGCAAACATGCAACCATCCAAAAAATGCAAACATGGAAAAATGCAAACATCCAAACATCCAACAATGCAAACATGCAAACATCCAAACATCCAAACATGCAAACATGCAAACATCCAAAAAATGCAAACATCGAAAAATGCAAACATCCAAAATTCCAAAGGTGCAAACATGCAAACATCCAAAAATGCAAACATCGAAATATCCAAACATCCAAACATCCAAACCTCCAAAAATCAAAACATCCCAAAATGCAAAGATCCAAATATCCAGTGCAAACATCCAAAAATGCAAACATCCAAATACCCAAACATCCAAAAATGGAAACATGCAAACATCCAAACATCCAAATATCAGAAAATGCAGACATCCAAACATCCAATCATGCAAACGTGCAAACATGCAAACATGCAAACATTCAAACATCCAAACATCCAAACATCCGAAGATCCATACATCCGAACATGCAAACATGCAAACATCCAAAAATGCAAACATCCAAACATCCAAACATGTAAACATCCGAACATCCAAACATGCAAAGATCCAAACATCCAAACATGCAAACATCCAAACATCCGAAAATGCAAACATGCACACATGCAAACATCCAAATATCCAAACATCCAAAAATGGAAACATGCAAACATACAAACATCCAAGCATCCAAACATCCAAACATCCAAAAATGCAAACATCCAAGCATCCAATCATGCAAACATCCAAATATCCAAACATGCAAACATCCAAACGTCCAAAAATGCAAACATCCGGACATTCAAACATCCAAAAATCCAAAAATGCAAACATGCAAACATCCCAAAATGCAAACATCCAAACATACAAAGATGTAAACATCCGAACATCCAAACATCCAAACATCCAAACATCCAAAAATCCAAACATCCAAACATCCAAAAATGCAAGCATCCCAACATCCAAACATTCAAACATCCAAAAATGGAAACATCCAAAAATCCAAACATCCGAACCTTCAAACATCCAAACATGCAAAAATGCAAACATCCGAAAATGCAAACATCCAAACATCCAAACGTCCAAACATCCAAAAATGCAAACATCCAATCATCCAAAAGTGCAAACATCCAAACATCCAAAAATGCAAACATCCCAACATCGAGGCAGCCAAACATCCAAAAATGGAAAAATGCAAACATGGAAAAAATGCAAACAGTCAAACATCCAAACATGGAAACATAGTACAATGCAAAAATGCAAACATCCAAAGATGCAAACATCCAAAAATGCAAACATCCAAACATCCAAACATCCAAAAATGCAAACATCCAAACATCCATACATCCAAAAATGCAAACATTCAAACATCCAAACATCCAAAAATGGAAACTTCCAAACATCCAGACGTCCAAACATTCAAACGTCCAAACATCCAAACATCCAAACATCGGAACATCCAAACATCCAAACATCCAAACATCCAAACATCAACATCCTAACTGCCAAACATGCAAACATGCAGACATGCAAAGCGTGCAAATATGCAAACATCCGAACACGCAAACATGCAAACATCAAAATATCCAAAAATGAAAACATCCAAACATCCAAAAATCCAAACATCCCAAAATCCAAAAATGCAAACAGCCAAACATCCCAAAATGCCAACATCCAAACATCCAAAAATGCAAACATCCAAAAATGCAAACATACAAACATCCAAACATGCAAACGTGCAAACAGCAAACATTCAAAAATGCGATCCCAACATGCAAACATGCAAACATCCAAACACCCAAGCATGCAAAAATGGAAAAATCCAACCATGCAAGCATCCAAAAATCGAGCAATGCAAAGATCGAAACATCCAAACATCCAAACATCCCAAAATGCAAACATCCAAACATCCAAACACCCAAACATCCAAAAATGCAAACATCCAAACATGCAAACGTCCAAACATCCAAAAATGCAAACATCCAAACATGCAAACATCCAACCATGCAAACATCCAAAAATGAAAAAACCCACACATCCAAACATCCAAACATCCAAAAATGCAAACATGCACACATCCAAACATCCAAACATCCAAACATCCAAACATGCAAACATGCAACCATCCAAAAAATGCAAACATCGAAAAATGCAAACACCCAAACATCCCAAAATGCAAACATGCAAACATCCAAAAATGCAAACATCGAAATATCCAAACATCCAAACATCCAAACCTCCAAAAATCAAAACATCCCAAAATGCAAAGATCCAAATATCCAGTGCAAACATCCAAAAATGCAAACATCCAAATATCCAAACATCCAAAAATGGAAACATGCAAACATCCAAACATCCAAACATCAGAAAATGCAAACATCCAAACATCCAATCATGCAAACGTGCAAACATGCAAACATCCAAACATTCAAACATCCAAACATCCAAACATCCAAACATCCGAAGATCCAAACATCCGAACATGCAAACATGCAAACATCCAAAAATGCAAACATCCAAACATCCAAACATGTAAACATCCAAACATCCAAACATGCAAAGATCCAAACATCCAAACATGCAAACATCCAAACATCCAAGAATGCAAACATGCACACATGCAAACATCCAAATATCCAAACATCCAAAAATGGAAACATGCAAACATACAAACATCCAAGCATCCAAACATCCAAACATCCAAAAATGCAAACATCCAAGCATCCAATCATGCAAACATCCAAATATCCAAACATGCAAACATCCAAACGTCCAAAAATGCAAACATCCGAACATTCAAACATCGAAACATCCAAAAATGCAAAAATGCAAACATCCGAAAATGCAAACATCCAAACATACAAGGATGTAAACATCCGAACATCCAAACATCCAAACATCCAAACATCCAAAAATGCAAACATCCAAACATCCAAACATCCAAAAATGCAAACATGCCAACATCCAAAAATTCAGACATCCAAAAATGGAAACATCCAAAAATCCGAACATCCGAACATTCAAACATCCAAACATGCAAAAATGCAAACATCCGAAAATGCAAACATCCAAACATCCAAACATCCAAACATCCAAAAATGCAAACATCCAAACATCCAAAAGTGCAAACATCCAAACATCCAAAAATAAAAACATCCCAACATCGAGAAAGCCAAACATCCAAAAATGGAAAAATCCAAACATGGAAAAAATCCGAACAGTCAAACATCCAAACATGGAAACATAGTAAAATGCAAACATCCCAACATCCAAAGATCCAAAAATCCAAAAATGCAAACATCCAAACATCCAAACATCCAAAAATGCAAACATCCAAACATCCAAACATCCAAACATCCAAAAATGGAAACTTCCAAACATCCAAACGTCCGAACATTCAAACCTCCGAACATCCAAACATCCAAACATTGGAACATCCAAACATCCAAACATCCAAACATCCAAACATCAACATCCTAACTGCCAAACATGCAGACATGTAAACATGCAAAGCGTGCAAATATGCAAACATCCGAACACGCAAACATGCAAACATCAAAATATCCAAAAGATGCAAACATCCAAACATCCAAAAATCCAAACATCCCAAAATCCTAAAATGCAAACAGCCAAACATCTGAAAGTGCCAACATCGAAACATCCGAAAATGCAAACATCCAAAAATGTAAACATACAAACATCCAAACATGCAAACATGCAAACATGCAAACATTCAAAAATGCGATCCCAACATGCAAACATGCAAACATCCAAACACCCAAGCATCCAAAAATGGAAAAATCCAAACATGCAAGCATCCAAAAACCCAGCAATGCAAAGATCGAAACATCCAAACATCCAAACATCCCAAAATGCAAACATCCAAACATCGAGACACCCAAACATCCAAAAACGCAAACATCCAAACATGCAAACGTCCAAACATCCAAACATGCAAACATCCAAACATGCAAACATCCAACCATGCAAACATCCAAAAATGAAAAAACCCACAGATCCAAACATCCAAACATCCAAAAATGCAAACATGCACACATCCAAACATCCAAGCATCCAAACATCCAAAAAGGCAAAAAAGGCAAACATCAAAACATCCAAACATCCAAACGTCATGGTCCAAACATCAAAAAATGCAAACAGAAACATCCAAACCTGCAAACGTCCAAAAATCCAAAAATCCAAAAATGCAAGTATCCAAACATCCAAACATCCAAACACCCAAAAATGCAAACGTCCAAACATCAACAGATGCAAACATCCCAAACAGCAAACATCCAAACATCCAAAAATGCAAACATCCAAACATGCAAACAGCCAATCGTGGCCCGCCCGGCACTAGCGGTTGATGCCCCAGCCCAGGCCCCTACACGTGGCGCACGACGGTGCCCCATGCTCCAACCAGAGTGCGCCTTGCGTGCCACCACCCGCCGCTGATGGGCGGCGCCCGTGCAAGCCTCGTGGCGTACGGGAGTATGCCATGAGGCAACAGATACTGGGCTCGCATACGCCCCCGTGTCACAGGCGCATGGTCATCACCACATAGTTCAGTGTTGTTCCTCGCTGCACTGCAGCGCAGACCAGTTCTGTACCACTCCAGGTGGCTGTTGGCTGTCCTTTGGCCTTGGCCATATGTACATCGAGGTCAGCTCACACCCACCACCCTCCCACAGTGCCGGTTAGTCTCTAACCCTTGCCCTGCAGGTCTTGCTCTTGGTGCCCCTGTCTTGCTCTTGCTCTGTGGCACGCGAAGACGTGTCATATCCGACCTCCGGGGGCGCAAAGGCGCCTTTGGGGGCGCAAAGGCGTCTCAACTTTGCACCAAAAGTTTTTTTAGCTGGACGCTTCAACAGTTGCTTTGCTGTACTGTAGCGCTTACCTGTTCAGTACCTCACCATGTGTGCGCTGGCCACTCACATATCCAAGTCAACTCGCACCCACCACCGTCCCATGGGCCGCACTCTCGCTGCCCCTGTCGTGCTCAGGCTTTGTGACACGTAATGATGTGTCACACCCGTGCACTAGGGGCGCAAAGGCGTCCCGATGTTTCACCATGATGCTGTTCAGCTCTATGCTGCAATGGCTGCCCACACACCCTGGTCATCTCAAACCCACCACCCTCCCACAGTGCCGGTTAGCCCCCTACTCTTGCTCTGTAGGTCTCTCTCCCCCTCTCTCCCTCTCTCTCTCTCCTCTCTCCTGCCCTCTCTCTCTCTCTCTCTCTCTCTCTCTCTCTCTCTCTCTCTCTCTCTCTCTCTCTCTCTCTCTCTCCTTCTCTCTAGCCCTCCCCCCATTGCGCCCCACTCTCTCTCTGTCTCACATAAAAGGGGATTTCGGGACGTTCGCTGGATCTCTATCCCCCCCGGGGTTCGAACCCTCCTCCACATAACAGAAGAGGTGCGGTATACCCACTGAGCTACGACGAGTTGTTATCTGCATTATTGTTCCGACCTTTCCTACTCCCCCCTACGCGTCATCCCCTGTCAGGCATATCGCCTTTCGAACGGGGGTGTGCTCAGCAGCGTGTACAGGAACCGCAAAGCGTCTCCGGATACCGGGTCCGCCTGTCTGAAGAGCGTTCTCTGGAAAAGCCTTAAGAGGTCAGCTCGGCCCGCCAGCCACACATGCATGCAGTCTCCAGTTTCGATCACAGAGGAGGGCACTGCTCTGTGTCCCTCAGCCATCGGACAGCGGAGGATCGCCTCCCACTGGAACGGATGCCACTTGCCAGCACTTTTGGGTCGCCACTGGACTCGCATGTTCGTCAGAGCCTGAGTCTTCAGGGTCCAGTTGATTTGGACCATCACCGAGTGGAGTTCTTGGTTGCTCATCAGCAATGGCTTCCCATGATTGTCCACAATCTCACAGTGCATCCTGGTGCTGTGCGGTTGGTCTAGTCGGAGCCAGATCTGCTGATTGCGGACCTAGGCCATTGTGGTCAGCTTGGCATCAACTGCCCTCAGCACTTCGTTCGCAATGGCGTCCAACGGACTCAGTGCTTGCACCTTGAAACGCTGGCGTTCTTGTTGAGGCTTGACCTTCTTTGGGGCTGGCTGAATTTGTGTGTAGAGGCCATGTCGTTGCTAACGTGGTCCCTACTCCTTCCATGTCCTTCCCGGCGGCATCACGCCCGGGAGCTCTTCCGCGACAGGACGCGGGGTTTGTGCTCGAGTACAGCCGCTGTGGTTGTCACACCTGTGTGCTGCTGCACGCCGCGACAGGACGCGGCTCTCGTGACAGAAGGCTCCTGCTTCATGAGTACGGGAGTAGGGGGGGGGGGGGGACTCGAGGGGGCGTGGGCAGCAAGCCATAAGAAAGCGGTCGCCCAGTGGTGGCCGCATGCAGGCAGGTGCACGTAGTCGCCGGACCCAGGAGTCCCGGCAGTGCGTCGCCAAGCGCATAAGGTGCAGCATCACCTCATGGCGCGCCGCGAAGTACGGGCGGGCTAAAATCCCCTCGCACACGCGGCCCCCCAGGGGGAGGAGTGAGCGGCAGCGCCCCAGCACGGCCCCGACCAGCCCGCCACTACGTGGCGCTCCACCAGGCTTACTGCCTTGCGCATGACTTGGGCTCGCTCCCCAGCGGCAAGCGCGTTCCCCGCACCCCGTGGTCCGGGGAGGCTGGGAGCGCCCGCCGCACAAACGCCTCATAGTCTAGGGCCAGCTCAGCCCAGGAAACTTCCGCCGGCCCCGGCATCCAGGCCAGCACCCAGGCCCACCGGACCAAGTCTTGGATAAAGTCCTTGGGCCACCGCTAGCCCGGCGGAGTCCTTGGCCGGAGCCGTGGCTGGTGGCGGATTGTGTCCCTGGCAGGGGGCCGATGAAGTCGTCCCAAGGGTAGGGGTTGCGGGGCCGCAGACGCGGCTAATCCGGGAAGAGGGAGTCCTTGTGGCCCGGCTTGTCCCCCTAGCAGGCTGCCATGCAGGCAGCGAGGACCGCGAGGTACTTGCGGTAAAGGCAGTACAGGAACTCGTCCAGGAGTCCACGGGCCACCCCCTGCACCAGCCGAAGGGGGAATAAGCCCGCCTTCCGCAAGTAGGAGGGCTACTGCTCCGGCGGCCCCCGGTGGGGGATTGCCGCCGCTGCGTCGCTGAGCCTGGGACGCCATCTCTCTGTGGCACTTTCCCACTCCGGGCAGTCCCACAAGACGTGGACTTCGTCCTCGTGTGCAGCTCCGCAGTGGGGGCACGCAGGATTAGTCCGCATGCCGTGGCCCGACACCCTAGCCGATGTCCACAAGTTAGCGGCCTTGAGGCCGCGCATCAGCGACTTCTCCAACTCGCCGGAGGCGACCCGCAGTGCCACGCGTCGGGTCGGGCCGTCCGCCTTGTTGCCCAGTCCCCCGAAGCTGACAGGGCGCCGCGCCTCAAGCTAGCGCAAGGAAAGGCAACGAAGGCTGTCCCGGACCCGGAGTTGGAGCTAGCGTAGGGGCTCCTGCACGAAGTGTAGCTGGTGCTCTTGCCCCGGGACGTCCCAGCAGCACGAGCCCTCGTGCGGGTTCCAGCCAAGGGTGGCCGCCATCTGGAGCGCGCGCCCCACCGGGCCCGTCCCGGGCGGGTGGCCTTCTGACTCCCAGATACCTGGCTGAAGACTTGGGTGACTCCCGGCCGCCGGGCCAGCCGGGTGAGCCGGAGGAGCCGCTCGTACCGCGTGTGCATGACCGGGGAGACGCGGTGTCCCTTAGAAAGGACCGTGAAGATCATCTACTTGGCCCGAGACAGACACGTGGCTCCCCATAGGGCCCGCACAACCGCGGTCTCGAGCCCCCGCAGGTCGGGTTCCGTGACCGACGCGACGGCCACCCCATGGAGCGCCAGCGGGGTGACCAACGTGCTGATAGCCCGCTCCCGGCGGTGGTAGGTGGAGAGGTGGGGGAGGCGGCGAAGGGCGCTCCGTCCCGCTTCAAGGCGCCGGGACACCACCGGCCCTGTGACGCTGGAGCCCCCAATGGCGACGTCGACGCCGAGCTGGGGGAAAGTCGCCGCCACCGGGATCGGGACTCCCCGGAGCACGATTGCCGGGGCGCCTTGTTCCCCCTGGACCCAGGTTAGGATTTGTCCACGCAGATGTCTTGGCCTGTGACCTGCAGCCACTCCTCCGTCACGGGGACCCTCCCCTAGAGGGAGTCCGCGCCCAAGGCCACCGCCTAGGTGTCGTCCGCATAGCCCGACGACCCCAGCGCAGCGTAGCCGGGGCCTGCATCCTTGAGGGGGAGTGGGCCCCCCGGCTCCAGGTCCTCCGCCGCGACCTCAACCATGACGGGGGGGAGGGCGGCCGTCTGCGCGCACACCTGCCGGAGCAGGGAGTCCACCGCCCATTTCCCGATCGTGGTGAGCACATTCACCAGGATCACCGACAGGGGGCACCCCTAGAATATGCCTTCGGTGGCCTGCCACCACAGGCCAAGGGCCCCGGCGATGTTGAAGGCCCGGCAGAGCTGCTCGTACATGGCACTGAGGGCACGGCACGTGCCCAGGTCCACGCCCAGCTCCAACGCCAGGGCCAACATGACCGCCCGGAGGATGAGATCGAAACACTTGACGTAGTGGATGCTCATCCCCGCAACGGCTCATCCACAGAGGCCACACAGCTCCAAGAGAACCTGCGTCACCGCTGACCCATCCAGGGCGCTCCTGGCGGACCATTTTGCCTGCAATTGAAGACACTGCAAATCATGCAAAACAGGCATTCAAATTCAAAGAAATAGCACTCAAGGACAAATTGCATTGTCCACAGAAGGGGTTCTGCTGTGTACAGATGACACACTGTGAACCAGTACATTGATGTATGGTGAAACAAACCCCCATTTTACGGAAATCTCGATGAGACGCCAAATTTCGCCACATTTGGCGAAATACAGCATATTGAGGTATGAAATACTATCAGTGCATTGCCTGCTTGCCACAGTACAAGATTGATACAAAATATCACAAACATACGATTCGAACCATAAGGAACTCTTTAGAATCAATCAATACACAAACATGCATCACAGAAACAACCAAATGTTGCCTACAAAAGGCAATTCCATGTGCCAACACCCACAAAGGGAGAGCCAAAATAACAAATAAAATAAAGTCGGACACAAATTAAAATCAATGTCGACTGCTCAGAGGATGGTGGTTTTGCAGTCACCAAAACCTAAAACACCGTCGTCGTTTGTTCCCCAAGCGCGTTCCTTTCGGAGGTTGCTGTTATGGCTGGGTTGCTGGTGCACTCCCCCCACTGAGCAAATTCGCAAAGATCTGCAATCCCTCTGGTGACGGTGGTTGTCCTTTCGGCTCAAACAGTGGATGCGTATTTCCTTTGTGTGGCGTGACCAACTACTGTCTCTGCTGTTGTGTCTGATGCTCATCATAGTGCGCCGCTGGAGCCTCAACAGAGGGTGATCGAGCCCTTTTTGTAGGCGTTGCTTGGGCTTTGGTACTGCGACTTGCCACAACCACCCTTCGCAGTGCCGGAATCATGTCCTGTGGTCACGTCACGTCATAATTGCCTCAAAACAGTGAAAAGATTCCATACCAAGATTGTCGGAATGTTCATAAAATCCATCAAAGGCACAAATTTCGGTACAAATCAAATCAAAGTAACATACACAAATGCAAATACACAATAAGGGCACGGGAGGTATCTCAGAAAGAATGATTGATGCGGGCCTTGGAGAGAAGGGCAGCCTGGACATCCCTTTAAATGTGTGGAACGCGAACATCCCAAAGCGCCTCATTTGGGATATACGGAGTTGGAAGTCGGGGCACGATTGTGGAGGATTCGATGTATAGCAGCCGTCGTTGCACACCAGACGCATGATTGCAGTGGTGGTGGACGATGGGTTCCTGTGCAGGGACCCCACGTGTTTGGGTGCCCTTGAGTGGGAGGACCTCACGGACAATGTGTCGGCTTTCGTTAAGCCCAAAAATGATGTGAAGTGCTCCTTCATCATTGACATGCGAAATCTGAATGACTGCTCGAAGGTGCCGCTGCGCAAGGTCAGGCTTCCATCTATTCACACGGTCTTTCAGACCATCCAACGGGAGATACACCGTGGAGCACCATTGTGGGGCATTACCTTGGACATATCCAACTTCTACTGGAGCCTGCAAATCCCAGCTGAACATAGGGGACTGTTTCGCATACAGGGGGCGCACTTCCACTGCCTCCCGTTTGGGTGGAAGTTTTCCCCGGTACTAGCACAGGACACATTGGCTGCGCTGTTGAAGGAGTTCTTTGACAACCACGTGGAGGGGATCCATGTCTACCGTTTTCATTATTTGGATGATGTGCTGATCTTGTCACGTGACAGGGAGTGCATGAAAAGCCTGGGCCATCGGCTGGCGTGTTTCTTGACGGCAAAAGGCCTGCGCATCTCCATAAAATCCTGCCTCGAGCCACATCAAAATGTCCTGTGGCTGGGGAAGATGTTCGACCTGGCCAAAGGGGAGATGCGGAACACAGACAAAATGCTCACAAAGTGCTTGGGGATTGCCATAAAAACGGCCTGCTCGCCGGTGTCTCCAAAGGTGGCGGAACGGGTCACGGGAAAAATGCAATGGGCATTTGGACCACGAAAAGGGGTCACCCTGTTTCTGCAGGGGTGGCACAGGTTCCGTTGGGGACATCATCGGTTTCAACACCGCCCGAGCCCGGCCCTGATATCGGCACTGTTCGATGCGCTGGCGATATCGTACGTGCCAGCCACGGTTGACCCAAGGCCTGGGCATTTTGGCTTTGCGCCGTTCCTGGCAGTGGATGCAGCAGAGGCTGATGGTGGCTACTGCCTGGGTATCTCTGGACGCAATGGAGTCATGCGAACGCGAAAGATCCCGGCGCAGAACCAGAAACAGGCGGGGCTCAGTGGTGTCCTACATGCCTGTAGGTTTGCGGTGACCCAGAAGTGGCACAGGGTCTCATAGTTTGTGGACAATACAGCGGCCTGCTACAGTGCAACCAATATGAGGGCGTCGACGAGGGCATGTACGCAAGTGAAGATACTCCGTGCTCTTTGGAATTTATTGTGGCACACGGGCTTGGTCTTGAATGTTGTCTGGGTTGATACTGCGCGCATGCCTGCTGATGTTGTGTCCCGTTTGCCAAACCTGACGCCAGCAAGCATCACCAAGGCAAAGGTTGAGGCGGCACATAAGTGGGGTACATTGTGCGGAGAGCTGCACCTTGTGCAGAGTTTTGGATCGGTCCGACTGTAAGGGGGGGGGGGGGGTTTCCTCGCATGAGCGATGGCTGGAGTGCCCCCTCTTTTTTGCTGTAGCAGGCCCCTGCAACATGTTTGAGTGGGGCGACCGACATGAGGAGGAGTCCCATGACGAGGGGAAAGTGGGGTCGAAACGCCCACGAGGATCTCGGGGCCCGGAGGGCAAGCTGGCGCAGAAGGCGCGCACGCTGAGGCGGAGAGCTGAGAGAGCGGAAGGGCACCTCCATGCAGAACAGCCCAGATACCGCCTGGGAGCGATGACCGAGCAATCCTTCGAGTTAGTGCTGTGCCGGCCAGTACCAGAACGGGACCTCCACAACGCCTGGCAGACCTTCTGTGGGTGGATCACGCGACGCACCAGGGCGCAGCATGCCATGGCACGGGTCGAGCCTGCTGAGAAGAGTAAGGACCAGACCCAACGCCACCTTTACCTCGACCGCCACGAGCTGCGACTGGCACCAGGAGTCAGGCTGACAATGTCCTTCACCCACCATGCCACTGCAGTGCAAAGAGTCACCCTCAATGGAAAAGTGGACCTCATCAAAGATGTATACAAACTTGTAAAGGATGATCTGGAACAGACGGACTCAGACTGAGGCGAGGCTGACATGAGGATGACTGTCACTCCTGCACGGACTGTCCATGGCGCTAATGACTAGAGTGAGAAAGAAGTGGACTCGAGAGGAGAGGTGGGGGAGAGGGACGACACGTGGTGCAGGCAGAGCAGGACCATGTCCGGGGTATATAAAAGAGAGCTCCCCTCGCAAGTGCGATGGATGAGACGGCACAGTGTGAGTCAGTGAGCGAGCACGCCTTATATGTGGAACCACGAGAGCCAGCATGAGTGACAGTCAGAGATGACCCACGGTGCCCTTCGGGCCTGGCGCGCCAGTGAAGGAGCAAGCATTAGTGTTGGTTTTGTGTACTGTGTATGTGTGAGCTGTACCTGTCAGGAGGTTAGGGGGGAATCAAGGGATTCGCCTATAGGCGAATCACAGGATTCACCCCATAATACCACTTATATGCATTATCACTATAGAATCTTTGAAAGATTTTTGGGCCCACCCACCAGCCCAGACACTTACGCACACTTCAGGAACACCATTGATACTATCATGGAGAAGTGTATCATAGATCAACGGCACACGAGTCTAGCGTGAAGTCCAGTGAAGGAGCACTGTGTATGTGTGAGCTGTACCTGTCACGAGGTTAGGGGGGAATCCCAAGATGTACCAATGCCTATTTCAATTATGGAGTGGACCCACTGCATCCTAACCACTCCATAAATTGCACAGCTATGGCCGCCATTTCCGGCTCACGTCTCACTAATTCATGATGTCCTCCCATGGGGATCATCCAACTTAGGAGGCCTTAATTGCCCGCTCTGGTGACCCTCAAGAAGTCGAATTTGTTACCCCGAACTGGGGTGTTTTTTTAGGGTCTGAAATGCAGGGCGGGGGGCGAGTCACTGTTTTAGTTTGTATTTTAAAAGCCATTTTTTCAACCATACCAATGTTCGAATTCTGAATAGTCAATTTCAACCCCCAAATCGGCCAAATTCCAAAATGAAGCAAAATTTCGCCACTCCTTTGAAATTGGCCGATATCCTACCCCTTTTTCATGCATTTTTTCTCCAATGAGACGCAAAATTTCGTCACTCCTTCATTGTTTGATGAATTAATGCCTTTATTGTGTATTTGCATTCATGTATGTTACTTTGATTTGCTTTGTACCCCTAAATCAGCCAAATTCCAAAATGAAGCGAAATTTTGCCACTCCTTTGAAATTGGCCGATATCATACCCCTTTTTCATGCATTTTTTGTCCAATGGGACGCAAACTTTCGTCACTCCTTCATTATTTGATGAATTCATGCCCTTATTGTGTATTTGCATTTACGTATGTTCCTTTGATTTGATTTGTACTAAACTGTGCGCCTTTGATGAATTATATGACCATGCTGACGGTCTTGGTATGCAGTCTTTTCACTATTCTGAGGCAATTATGTGATTCTTTGCTATGAGGTGACCACAGGGCATGGACCCCGCACTGCTAAGGGTGGTTGTGGCAAGACGTGGGTTTCAGAACGTTGATCACCTCATGACGGATGTTGCCAATGGGGGCTCTGCAAGGTTTTTGGCCGTCCGGGCCTTGGCAATGTGAACAATCGACGTTCACGGATGGATGTTACACGGTTGCCGTTTGCGTATGGAATACGGAAGAAGCCCCATTGCCACATTGTTTTCTCAAATCACGTGATATGCTTGTGGCGACTTTTGAGAAAGATGGCAGCCCCTCATGCACAATCCCAAGATGTACCAATGCCTATTTCAATTATGGGGTGGACCCAATGCATCCTGACCACTCCACAAATTGCACAGCTGTGGCCGCCATTTCCGGGTCACGTCTCACTAATTCATGATGTCCAGACAATTAGGGCAGATGCTGATGCTTTGCAACTACGTCATGCAGACTTGTTCCGGCGGGTTCATGCTCTTCCTGACATGATTCAGTGTACCAACAGCCAGGTGCGGATAATGCAAGCGATGACGAGGACGATGGCCCTGAGGTGGCCTTGTTTGCAGTCCACAACGACAATGATAACAGTAGTGTGTCGGATGATGACGATATAGTAGCTATTCTAGATGAAGAGGAGGGTTTTGGACAGGTCCAACATGGGACTGACATACCTGTTGTCCTTGCAATGTACCCGAAACTGTCCTTTGGTTGTGGTCTTTTTGCATTGGATGGCGAAATTTCGCCACATCTGGCATAATTGGTGTTCTCAGTATTGGTTTTCCCATTTTTGCATTGAGACACAAAATTTCGCATAGTTTTGCTGTTTTGTATGTTTCAAGCCTGCCCGGTAAAGGGTATTGTTACGCTGCAGCCACTCCTACCAACAATTCGCTACTGTTCCTTTGTCTGTAATCCCGACTTTGCTAATGTGATGTACTATCTTTTGCTGACAATATCATGACGTGTGATTTGGGGTACAATATGCAATTTTCCTGGATTTCCCTTTGCACAGGCTATAAATTAGGGACAGTGGGTACCGAAAACAACAAATTACCGCCGTGTGTCACTAAGATCCATGAGCAGAGCACCCTAATTTCCTCCAAGCCCCCGTTGTCATGTCATCTGTACCCGGAAAATCAAATAACAATGTGCCTGTGGCCCCAGAGCCACCCTCATTGTCACAACCATCGCAGGGGTCCTCCGAGGGCCACAGTCAACGGACGGCGCACACCCGTGCAAGCAAGAAGGGAACTTCGAAAATAGTCACTCTAGCAGATGCGGTCCAGAAGACAGCGGTGTTATCCTACAAGGTCCTGCAGGTGGACGTGAACCGGGAGCATGGGCAAATCAGGAAGGTCAGTGAGACCCGACTGAAGCTGCGGCTGGAGGATTTGGCAAGGGTACCTCCCATGGGGATCATCAAACTTAGGAGGCCTTAATTGCCCGCTCTGGTGACCCTCAAGAAGTCGAATTTGTTACCCCGAACTGGGGTGTTTTTTTAGGGTCTGAAATGCAGGGCGGGGGGCGAGTCTCTGTTTTAGTTTGTATTTTAAAAGCCATTTTTTCAACCATACCAATGTTCGAATTCTGAATAGTCAATTTCAACCCCCAAAATCGGCCAAATTCCAAAATGAAGCAAAATTTCGCCACTCCTTTGAAATTGGCTGATATCATACCCCTTTTTCATGCATTTTTTGTCCGATGAGACGCAAAATTTCGTCACTCGTTCCTTGTTTGATGAATTAATGCCTTTATTGTGTATTTGCATTTATGTATGTTACTTTGATTCGCTTTGTACCCCCAAATCGGCCAAATTCGGAAATGAAGCAAAATTTCGCCACTCCTCTGAAATTGGCCGATATCGTACCCCTTTTTCATGCATTTTTTCTCCAATGAGACGCGAAATCTCGTCACTCCTTCGTTATTTGGGCCATCCCCGTCATATCCGTCGTAGTCGTGACCCAGCAGGCCCCAGTTGAGCTCATGCAAATCCCCCATGTGGCGCAGGATCGTTTCCAGGTGTGCCTGCCCACCGTCAACATCTCTGAGGCGCTCCCGCGCTCGGAGGATTACCGCAAGCGCGGCCCGAAAAAGCTCATTTCGCGGGATATTCGAGACCCGCTCGATCCGTCTCAAAGTCGACCAAGCACACGCCCGCGCCCGCCTATATGTGACCCACGCTCCTGCAGTACTTCCTCCTCCAACTCCCATGAGGCACTTTAACCTACGCGGCTTGTGCTGCCTGCCCACCTCGTTGTCGGGTGACGCCCATCTCGATTTACCTCCCCCCCCCCCCTACCCCACATGCCGTCCGGCCATTCGCCTCCTCACGCACTGCGTCTCCTCTTTCCCCTCCTGCCAATGGCCTTCCGAGGTGAGGGGCTATCCGAGGATGATCCAGAGCACGTGGAATCGCCGGAGTCGCTCTCTGGGGTGCTCCCCTCAGGGATATCGTAGGCCTCAGGGGCCCAGAACTCCCTACACCGTCTGGTTGCCGTTCCCGCAATCCATGGCCTCCCCTTGAGGTAACTGGGGGGGGTAGGCGTTGTGAATGGGTGCCGGATGCGCCCTGGGTGCGGGCAGTTGATGTAGGCCAGTGCCGTTCTTGTGCTCCTCCACCTGAACCACGCCTTGATGCTAGTGATCTTGCCCCCAGCCTTGTACATGGTCGCTGGGCCCAGGCGCCTCCATGCATGCCACCTGAGGTCCTTCCACTTTGATCCACGCAAAAGGGTCGCCATGACACGCTGCAGTTTGTCCTCAGTGACCAGTCGCTGGAACTTGTCGAGGTTCCAGCATCTTTGTGCAATCCGGGCGCAGAACTGCAACCATTTGAGGGCCATTCCTGAAACCGTATGGGTAATCCAAGCCCTGTGGACTTTGGGGTCATAGAACTTCGCCGTCACTGCCAGAACCCCCAGCCTGTGGAAGCTGATGCTGGCCGCCTGGCCGACTCTGAGGCCCAGCAGCGTTGAAAGTATCGCGAGTCCCACCACACACCACTGCAACTCTGAATCCGCTTGGTGTGCCATGATCTGCAGTGCCTCAAAACTGCCCCACTCCTGTGTTGACTTCTCTTCCAGCCGCTGCGCTGCCTTGAATGCCTTCGACAGCCTTTTTGGAACCGGTTCGCCGACCACCCCCATGGTGTATGCCATGGCCGCCGCATTGAGGATTGTTTTGACCGAACTGCTGCTTTTTCCCTCTCGAATGGCATCACACACGACTTGCTCCACGACCTTGTATGGTCCCCACTCCGGCCGGGCCATATGTGTCTGTCGGAGTCGTCGCATTCCTGTTTTGAACGTGCCCAGCGATGTCGTGCTACAGGAGTTTGCGAGGACTTGCCAGTTGCTTTCCAGGACCCCATCCTTGCTGTCCGCCTGGGCTTGACACAATGCGGCATATGCCCGTTGGTATGCCTGCCGTTCCCTGGGGATGTCGTCGTCTTCGCTCTCCCCCTCCACTTCTCCTTCATGCCAAAGGAACCTGTTTGGGCTGTCCTCCGCCATGCCCCCCCCTCCCCCCCCTTCCGGGGGAAGTCAACTCTCGCAGTCCCATATCCAGTGGCTGTCTCCACATTCTCCACAAGGCCCCCGGGGGCCCTTCGCCACTTCATATGCGTTGTCGCCCCCCGCAGTGCAGTAGTAGGTGATGTTCTCCAACTCCGCGAACCTGAATCTCCCTTTTCGGGTCGCTTCAATCCATGTGCGTGCTCCCAGTCTTTCCAACTCTTTGGTAGACCTGGGCGCAACCCGGGATTGTGGTTGCTTCCCGGTGCCCTTATGTGAGCCACCAGTCACACTGTGGCCCCCGCTGGGGTACTTCTCTTTATAGTTGTCCTTGGAGACCAGCATCACCTCCCACAGCTCCTTTGCCAGCGTCTCCCCTTTTTCCTCCTCGTTGGACTCAAGGAATTTCTTCAGTGAAGCTGTCGTCTCACGCATCCATTTGGCATTTCCCGGGGCATCAACAAACTCATCCAGCGCTGCAGGGGTGAGGCGTCTCACGATTTTTGCTCTCCGCTTGTGCTCCGGTCACACTTTGAGCGCCTCCATCTCTTTTGAGATCTCCTGCTCCTCCGGGTCTACAGATGCGTTTTGTCTTCCCACATCCGATGCATGTGCCGTTACCATATTCAGCTTGTGGCCTTCCCGGATGATGATCTACTTGAAATTGTCGAAAAGGGCCAGCGCTCCCATTGCCTTTAGCATGAAGTCGGGGTCTTCTGGCTTTCGGGTCTCCGGGATGTCCTCAGCAAACTCTCGGATGGTTAGGCGGTGCTTGGCTGCCAGTTGTGCCACCTCGATTCCCGCCTTCGCGATTTCGGCACTGGAGCAGAGCTTCACATAAGTGCTCCACTGCGACTCCAAAAACGACTTGATGCGAACCCTGATCTCGTCGCTCACCGCCAGCTCCGTCTCCTTTTTCGCCTTGAACTCCCCTGTCTGGACCTCAATTGTGCATCGACAGTAGCTCTCATAGCCAGCAATGGCGTGGAGGAGTTTGAGTGGATCTTCGTCCCAACCAGAGGCCACCTTGAGGTCCCGCAGCCATTTGTCATGGTCCACCCCCGCATCTCTGATGCGCTGCATGATTTCCACTGCCGCTCTCGCCAAGTGGTTTGCGGGGAGGGTGCTCCTGTAGACCTCGAACTGGCCCTTGAAGACAAAATCTTTGATGGTGAGGGACTCCATGCTGATGGCTGACATTTGGTCTAGATCTCTTTACTTGGCCTGACGGGCCTGAGAACCCAAAAATCTTTAAAAAATTCTATAGTGATAGTGCATATGAGTGGTATTATGGGGTGAATCATGTGATTCGCCTATAGGCGAATCCCTTGATTGTGCATGAGGGGCTGCCATCTTTCGCAAAAGTCGCCACAAGCATATCACGTGATTTGAGAAAACAATGTGGCAATGGGGCTTCTTCCGTATTCCATACGCAAGCAGCAACCGTGTAACATCCATCCGTGAACGTCGATTGTTCACATTGCCAAGGCCCGGACGGCCAAAAACCTTGCAGAGCCCCCATTGGCAACATCCGTCATGAGGTGATCAACGTTCTGAAACCCACGTCTTGCCACAACCACCCTTAGCAGTGCGGGGTCCATGCCCTGTGGTCACCTCACAGCAAAGAATCACATAATTGCCTCAGAATAGTGAAAAGACTGCATACCAAGACCGTCAGCATGGTCATATAATTCTTCAAAGGCGCACATTTCATTACAAATCAAATCAAAGTGACATATGCAAATGCAAATACACAATAAGGGCATGAATTCATCAAATAATGAATGAGTGACGAAAGTTTGCGTCTCATTGGACAAATAATGCATGAAAAAGGGGTATGATATCGGCCAATTTCAGAGGAGTGGCGAAATTTCGCTTCATTTTGGAATTTGGCTGATTTGGGGGTACAAAGCAAATCAAAGTAACATACATAAATGCAAATACACAATAAAGGCATCAAATCATCAAATAATGAAGGAGTGACCAAATTTTGCGTCTCATTGGACAAAAAATGCATGAAAAGGGGGTATGATATCGGCCAAATTTCAAAGGAGTGGCGAAATTTTGCTTCATTTTGGAATTTGGCCAATTTGGGGGTTGAAATTGACTATTCAGAATTCGAACATTGGTATGGTTGAAAAAATGGCTTTTAAAATACAAACTAAAACAGTGACTCGCCCCCCCGCCCTGCATTTCAGACACTAAAAAAACACCGCAGTTCGGGGTATCAGGTTCGACTTCTTGAGGGTCACCAGGGCGGGCAATTAAGGCCTCCTGGGAGGTACCCTTGCCAAATCCTCCAGCCGCAGCTTCAGTCGGGTCTCACTGACCTTCCTGATTTGCCCATGCTCCCGGTTCACGTCCACCTGCAAGACCTTGTAGGATAACACCGCTGTCTTCTGGACCGCATCTGCTAGAGTGAGTGTTTTCGAAGTTCCCTTCTTGCTTGCACGGGTGTGCGCCGTCCATTGACTGTGGCCCTCGGAGGACCCCTGCGATGGTTGTGACAATGAGGGTGGCTCTGGGGCCACAGGCACATTGTCATTTGATTTTCGGGGTACAGATGACATGACAACGGGGGCTTGGAGGAAATTAGGGTGCTCTGGTCATGGATCTCAGTGACACACGGCGGTAATTTGTTGTTTTTGGTACCCACTGTCCCTAATTTATAGCCTGTGCAAAGGGAAATCCAGGAAAATTGCATATTGTACCCTGAATCACACGTCATGATATTGTCAGCAAAAGATAGTACATCACATTAGCAAAGTCGGGATCACAGACAAAGAAACAGTAGCGAATTGTTGGTAGGAGTGGCTGCAGCGTAACAATACCCTTTACCGGGCAGGCTTGAAACATACAAAACAGCAAAACTATGCGAAATTTTGTGTCTCAATGCAAAAATGGGAAAACCAATACTGGGAACACCAATTATGCCAGATGTGGCGAAATTTCGCCATCCAATGCAAAAAGACCCCAACCAAAGGACAGTTTCGGGTACATTGCAAGGACAACAGGTATGTCAGTCCCATGTTGAACCTGTCCAAAAACCTCCTCTTCATCTAGAATAGCTACTATATCGTCATCATCCGACACACTACTGTTATCATTGTCGCTGTGGACTGCAAACAAAGCCACCTCAGGGCCATCGTCCTCGTCATCGCTTGCATTTTCCGCACCTGGCTGTTGGTACACTGAATCATGTCAGGAAGAGCATAAACCCGCCGGAACAAGTCTGCATGACGTAGTTGCGAAGCATTAACACCTGCCCTAATTGTCTGGACATCATGAATTAGTGAGACGTGACCCGGAAATGGCGGCCACAGCTGTGCAATTTGTGGAGTGGTCAGGATGCATTGGGTCCACCCCATAATTGAAATAGGCATTGGTACATCTTGGGATTGTGCATGAGGGGCTGCCATCTTTCTCAAAAGTCGCCACAAGCATATCACGTGATTTGAGAAAACAATGTGGCAATGGGGTTTCTTCCGTATTCCATACGCAAACAGCAACCGTGTAACATCCATCCGTGAACGTCGATTGTTCACATTGCCAAGGCCCGGACGGCCAAAAACCTTGCACAGCCCTCATTGGCAACATCTGTCATGAGGTGATCAACGTTCTGAAACCCACGTCTTGTCACAACCACCCTTAGCAGTGCGGGGTCCATGCCCTGTGGTCACCTCACAGCAAAGAATCACATAATTGCCTCAGAATAGTGAAAAGACTGCATACCAAGACCGTCAGCATGGTCATATAATTCATCAAAGGCGCACAGTTTAGTACAAATCAAATCAAAGTAACATACGTAAATGCAAATATACAGTAAGGGCATGAATTCATCAAATAATGAAGGAGTGACGAAATTTTGCGTCTCATTGGACAAAAAATGCATGAAAAAGGGGCATGATATCGGCCAATTTCAAAGGAGTGGCAAAATTTCGCTTCATTTTGGAATTTGGCTGATTTGGGGGTACAAAGCAAATCAAAGTAACATACATAAATGCAAATACACAATAAGGGCATCAAATCATCAAATAATGAAGGAGTGACGAAATTTTGCGTCTCATTGGACAAAAAATGCATGAAAAAGGGGTATGATATCGGCCAATTTCAGAGGAGTGGCGAAATTTCGCTTCATTTTGGAATTTGGCTGATTTGGGGGTACAAAGCAAATCAACGTAACATACATAAATGCAAATACACAATAAAGGCATCAATTCATCAAACAATGAAGGAGTGACGAAATTTTGCGTCTCATTGGAGAAAAAATGCATGAAAAAGGGGTAGGATATCGGCCAATTTCAAAGGAGTGGCGAAACTTTGCTTGATTTTGGAATTTGGCCGATTTTGGGGGTTGAAATTGACTATTCAGAATTCGAAC
Source organism: Eutreptiella sp. 'Long Island Sound 2002' (assembly GCA_964036045.1). Taxonomy (NCBI): domain Eukaryota; phylum Euglenozoa; class Euglenophyceae; order Eutreptiales; family Eutreptiaceae; genus Eutreptiella; species Eutreptiella sp. 'Long Island Sound 2002'. The sequence goes on from OZ038383.1 coordinate 100,669,813, forward strand.
ATTGGTATGGTTGAAAAAATGGCTTTTAAAATACAAACTAAAACAGTGACTCGCCCCCGGCCCTGCATTTCAGACCCTAAAAAAACACCCCAGTTCGGGGTAACAAATTCGACTTCTTGAGGGTCACCAGGACGGGCAATTAAGGCCTCCTAAGTTTGATGATCCCCATGGGAGGTACCCTTGCCAAATCCTCCAGCCGCAGCTTCAGTCGGGTCTCACTGACCTTCCTGATTTGCCCATGCTCCCGGTTCACGTCCACCTGCAGGACCTTGTAGGATAACACCGCTGTCTTCTGGACCGCATCTGCTAGAGTGACTGTTTTCGAAGTTCCCTTCTTGCTTGCACGGGTGTGCGCCGTCCATTGACTGTGGCCCTCGGAGGACCCCTGCGATGGTTGTGACAATGAGGGTGGCTTTGGGGCCACAGGCACATTGTTATTTGATTTTCGGGGTACAGATGACATGACAACGGGGGCTTGGAGGAAATTAGGGTGCTCTGGTCATGGATCTTAGTGACACACGGCGGTAATTTGTTGTTTTCGGTACCCACTGTCCCTAATTTATAGCCTGTGCAAAGGGAAATCCAGGAAAATTGCATATTGTACCCTGAATCACACGTCATGATATTGTCAGCAAAAGATAGTACATCACATTAGCAGAGTCGGGATCACAGACAAAGAAACAGTAGCGAATTGTTGGTAGGACTGGCTGCAGCGTAACAATACCCTTTACCGGGCAGGCTTGAAACATACAAAACAGCAAAACTATGCGAAATTTTGTGTCTCAATGCAAAAATGGGAAAACCAATACTGAGAACACCAATTATGCCAGATGTGGCGAAATTTCGCCATCCAATGCAAAAAGACCACAACCAAAGGACAGTTTCGGGTACATTGCAAGGACAACAGGTATGTCAGTCCCATGTTGAACCTGTCCAAAAACCTCCTCTTCATCTAGAATAGCTACTATATCGTCATCATCCGACACACTACTGTTATCATTGTCGCTGTGGACTGCAAACAAAGCCACCTCAGGGCCATCGTCCTCGTCATCGCTTGCATTTTCCGCACCTGGTTGTTGGTACACTGAATCATGTCAGGAAGAGCATAAACCCGCCGGAACAAGTCTGCATGACGTAGTTGCAAAGCATCAACACCTGCCCTAATTGTCTGGACATCATGAATTAGTGAGACGTGACCCGGAAATGGCGGCCACAGCTGTGCAATTTATGGAGTGGTCACGATGCAGTGGGTCCACCCCATAATTGAAATAGGCATTGGTACATCTTGGGATTGTGCATGAGGGGCTGCCATCTTTCTCAAAAGTCGCCACAAGCATATCACGTGATTTGAGAAAACAATGTGGCAATGGGGCTTCTTCCGTAATCCATACGCAAAAAGCAACCGTGTAACATCCATCCGTGAACGTCGATTGTTCACATTGCCAAGGCCCGGACGGCCAAAAACCTTGCAGAGCCCTCATTGGCAACATCCGTCATGAGGTGATCAACGTTCTGAAACCCACGCCTTGCCACAACCACCCTTAGCAGTGCGGGGTCCATGCCCTGTGGTCACCTCACAGCAAAGAATCACATAATTGCCTCAGAATAGTGAAAAGACTGCATACCAAGACCGTCAGCATGGTCATATAATTCATCAAAGGCGCACATTTCAGTACAAATCAAATCAAAGTAACATACGTAAATGCAAATACACAGTAAAGGCATTAATTCATCAAATAATGAAGGAGTGACGAAATTTTGCGTCTCATTGGACAAAAAATGCATGAAAAAGGGGCATGATATCGGCCAATTTCAAAGGAGTGGCGAAATTTCGCTTCATTTTGGAATTTGGCTGATTTGGGGGTACAAAGCAAATCAAAGTAACATACATAAATGCAAATACACAATAAGGGCATCAAATCATCAAATAATGAAGGAGTGACGAAATTTTGCGTCTCATTGGACAAAAAATGCATGAAAAAGGGGTATGATATCAGCCAATTTCAGAGGAGTGGCGAAATTTCGCTTCATTTTGGAATTTGGCTGATTTGGGGGTACAAAGCAAATCAAAGTAACATACATAAATGCAAATACACAATAAAGGCATCAAATCATCAAATAATGAAGGAGTGACGAAATTTTGCGTCTCATTGGAGAAAAAATGCATGAAAAAGGGGTATGATATCGGCCACTTTCAAAGGAGTGGCGAAATTTTGCTTCATTTTGGAATTTGGCCGATTTGGGGGTTGAAATTGACTATTCAGAATTCGAACATTGGTATGGTTGAAAAAATGGCTTTTAAAATACAAACTAAAACAGTGACTCGCCCCCCGCCCTGCATTTCAGAACCTCAAAAAACACCCCAGTTCGGGGTAACAAATTCGACTTCTTGAGGGTTACCAGGGCTGGCAATTAAGGCCTCCTAAGTTTGATGATCCCCATGGGACGTACCCTTGCCAAATCCTCCAGCCGCAGCTTCAGTCGGGTCTCACTGACCTTCCTGATTTGCCCATGCTCCCGGTTCACGTCCACCTGCAGGACCTTGTAGGATAACACCGCTGTCTTCTGGACCACATCTGCTAGAGTGACTGTTTTCGACGTTCCCTTCTTGCTTGCACGGGTGTGCGCCGTCCATTGACTGTGGCCCTCGGAGGACCCCTGCGATGGTTGTGACAATGAGGGTGGCTCTGGGGCCACAGGCACATTGTTATTTGATTTTCCGGGTACAGATGACATGACAACGGGGGCTTGGAGGAAATTAGGGTGCTCTGCTCATGGATCTCAGTGACACACGGCGGTAATTTGTTGTTTTCGGTACCCACTGTCCCTAATTTATAGCCTGTGCAAAGGGAAATCCAAGAAAATTGCATATTGTACCCTAAATCACACGTCATGATATTGTCAGCAAAAGATAGTACATCACATTAGCAGAGTCGGGATCACAGACAAAGAAGCGGTAGCGAATTGTTGGTAGGAGTGGCTGCAGTGTAACAATACCCTTTACCGGGCAGGCTTGAAACATACAAAACAGCAAAACTATGCGAAATTTTGTGTCTCAATGCAAAAATGGGAAAACCAATACTGAGAACACCAATTATGCCAGATGTGGCGAAATTTCGCCATCCAATGCAAAAAGACCACAACCAAAGGACAGTTTCGGGTACATTGCAAGGACAACAGGTATGTCAGTCCCATGTTGAACCTGTCAAAAAACCTCCTCTTCATCTAGAATAGCTACTATATCGTCATCATCCGACACACTACTGTTATCATTGTCGCTGTGGACTGCAAACAAGGCCACCTCAGGGCCATCGTCCTCGTCATCGCTTGCATTTTCCGCACCTGGCTGTTGGTACACTGAATCATGTCAAGAAGAGCATAAACCCGCCGGAACAAGTCTGTATGACGTAGTTGCGAAGCATTAACACCTGCCCTAATTGTCTGGACATCATGAATTAGTGAGACGTGACCCGGAAATGGCGGCCACAGCTGTGCAATTTGTGGAGTGGTCAGGATGCATTGGGTCCACCCCATAATTGAAATAGGCATTGGTACATCTTGGGATTGTGCATGAGGGACTGCCATCTTTCTCAAAAGTCGCCACAAGCATATCACGTGATTTGAGAAAACAATGTGGCAATGGGGCTTCTTCCGTAATCCATACGCAAAAAGCAACCGTGTAACATCCATCCGTGAACGTCGATTGTTCACATTGCCAAGGCCCGGACGGCCCAAAACCTTGCAGAGCCCCCATTGGCAACATCCGTCATAAGGTGATCAACGTTCTGAAACCCACGCCTTGCCACAACCACCCTTAGCAGTGCGGGGTCCATGCCCTGTGGTCACCTCACAGCAAAGAATCACATAATTGCCTCAGAATAGTGAAAAGACTGCATACCAAGACCGTCAGCATGGTCATATAATTCATCAAAGGCGCACATTTCAGTACAAATCAAATCAAAGTAACATACGTAAATGCAAATACACAATAAGGGCATGAATTCATCAAATAATGAATGAGTGACGAAAGTTTTTGTCTCATTGGACAAAAATTGCATGAAAAAGGGGTATGATATCGGCCAATTTCAAAGGAGTGGCGCAATTTCGCTTCATTTTGGAATTTGGCTGATTTGGGGGTACAAAGCAAATCAAAGTAACATACATAAATGAAAATACGCAATAAGGGCATCAAATCATCAAATAATGAAGGAGTGACGAAATTTTGAGTCTCATTGGACAAAAAATGCATGAAAAAGGGGTATGATATCGGCCAATTTCAGAGGAGTGGCGAAATTTCGCTTCATTTTGGAATTTGGCTGATTTGGGGGTACAAAGCAAATCAAAGTAACATACATAAATGCAAATACGCAATAAGGGCATTAATTCATCAAACAATGAAGGAGTGACGAAATTTTGCGTCTCATTGGAGAAAAAATGCATGAAAAAGGGGTAGGATATCAGCCAATTTCAAAGGAGTGGCGAAATTTTGCTTCATTTTGGAATTTGGCCAATTTGGGGGTTGAAATTGACTATTCAGAATTCGAACATTGGTATGGTTGAAAAAATGGCTTTTAAAATACAAACTAAAACAGTGACTCGCCCCCCGCCCTGCATTTCAGAACCTCAAAAAACACCCCAGTTCGGGGTAACAAATTCGACTTCTTGAGGGTTACCAGGGCTGGCAATTGAGGCCTCCTAAGTTTGATGATCCCCATGGGAGGTACCCTTGCCAAATCCTCCAGCCGCAGCTTCAGTCGGGTCTCACTGACCTTCCTGATTTGCCCATGCTCCCGGTTCACGTCCACCTGCAGGACCTTGTAGGATAACACCGCTGTCTTCTGGACCGCATCTGCTAGAGTGACTGTTTTCGAAGTTCCCTTCTTGCTTGCACGGGTGTGCGCCGTCCATTGACTGTGGCCCTCGGAGGACCCCTGCGATGGTTGTGACAATGAGGGTGGCTCTGGGGCCACAGGCACATTGTTATTTGATTTTCAGGGTACAGATGACATGACAACGGGGGCTTGGAGGAAATTAGGGTGCTCTGCTCATGGATCTCAGTGACACACGGCGGTAATTTGTTGTTTTCGGTACCCACTGTCCCTAATTTATAGCCTGTGCAAAGGGAAATCCAAGAAAATTGCATATTGTACCCTGAATCACACGTCATGATATTGTCAGCAAAAGATAGTACATCACATTAGCAGAGTCGGGATCACAGACAAAGAAACAGTAGCGAATTGTTGGTAGGACTGGCTGCAGTGTAACAATACCCTTTACCGGGCAGGCTTGAAACATACAAAACAGCAAAACTATGCGAAATTTTGCGTCTCAATGCAAAAATGGGAAAACCAATACTGAGAACACCAATTATGCCAGATGTGGCGAAATTTCGCCATCCAATGCAAAAAGACCACAACCAAAGGACAGGTTCGGGTACATTGCAAGGACAACAGGTATGCGAGTCCCATGTTGGACCTGTCCAAAAACCTCCTCTTCATCTAGAATAGCTACTATATCGTCATCATCCGACACACTACTGTTATCATTGTCGCTGTGGACTGCAAACAAGGCCACCTCAGGGCCATCGTCCTCGTCATCGCTTGCATTTTCCGCACCTGGCTGTTGGTACACTGAATCATGCCAAGAAGAGCATAAACCCGCCGGAACAAGTCTGCATGACGTAGTTGCGAAGCATTAACACCTGCCCTAATTGTCTGGACATCATGAATTAGTGAGACGTGACCCGGAAATGGCGGCCACAGCTGTGCAATTTGTGGAGTGGTCAGGATGCATTGGGTCCACCCCATAATTGAAATAGGCATTGGTACATCTTGGGATTGTGCATGAGGGACTGCCATCTTTCTCAAAAGTCGCCACAAGCATATCACGTGATTTGAGAAAACAATGTGGCAATGGGGCTTCTTCCGTAATCCATACGCAAAAAGCAACCGTGTAACATCCATCCGTGAACGTCGATTGTTCACATTGCCAAGGCCCGGACGGCCAAAAACCTTGCAGAGCCCCCATTGGCAACATCCGTCATAAGGTGATCAACGTTCTGAAACCCACGCCTTGCCACAACCACCCTTAGCAGTGCGGGGTCCATGCCCTGTGGTCACCTCACAGCAAAGAATCACATAATTACCTCAGAATAGTGAAAAGACTGCATACCAAGACCGTCAGCATGGTCATATAATTCATCAAAGGCGCACATTTCAGTACAAATCAAATCAAAGTAACATACGTAAATGCAAATACACAATAAGGGCATGAATTCATCAAATAATGAATGAGTGACGAAAGTTTGCGTCTCATTGGACAAAAATTGCATGAAAAAGGGGTATGTTATCGGCCAATTTCAAAGGAGTGGCGAAATTTCGCTTCATTTTGGAATTTGGCTGATTTGGGGGTACAAAGCAAATCAAAGTAACATACATAAATGCAAATACGCAATAAGGGCATTAATTCATCAAGCAATGAAGGAGTGACGAAAATTTGCATCTCATTGGACAAAAAATGCATGAAAAAGGGGTATGATATCGGCCAATTTCAAAGGAATGGCGAAATTTCGCTTCATTTTGGAATTTGGCTGATTTGGGGGCACAAAGCAAATCAAAGTAACATACATAAATGCAAATACGCAATAAGAGCATTAATTCATCAAACAATGAAGGAGTGACGAAATTTTGCGTCTCATTGGAGAAAAAATGCATGAAAAGGGGTAGGATATCGGCCACTTTCAAAGGAGTGGCGAAATTTTGCTTCATTTTGGAATTTGGCCGATTTGGGGGTTGAAATTGACTATTCAGAATTCGAACATTGGTATGGTTGAAAAATTGGCTTTTAAAATACAAACTAAAACAGTGACTCGCCCCCGGCCCTGCATTTCAGACCCTAAAAAAACACCCCAGTTCGGGGTAACAAATTCGACTTCTTGAGGGTCACCAGGGCTGGCAATTAAGGCCTCCTAAGTTTGATGATCCCCATGGGACGTACCCTTGCCAAATCCTCCAGCCGCAGCTTCAGTCGGGTCTCACTGACCTTCCTGATTTGCCCATGCTCCCGGTTCACGTCCACCTGCAGGACCTTGTAGGATAACACCGCTGTCTTCTGGACCGCATCTGCTAGAGTGACTGTTTTTGAAGTTCCCTTCTTGCTTGCACGGGTGTGCGCCGTCCATTGACTGTGGCCCTCGGAGGACCCCTGCGATGGTTGTGACAATGAGGGTGGCTTTGGGGCCACAGGCACATTGTTATTTGATTTTCAGGGTACAGATGACATGACAACGGGGGCTTGGAGGAAATTAGGGTGCTCTGCTCATGGATCTCAGTGACACACGGCGGTAATTTGTTGTTTTCGGTACCCACTGTCCCTAATTTATAGCCTGTGCAAAGGGAAATCCAAGAAAATTGCATATTGTACCCTGAATCACACGTCATGATATTGTCAGCAAAAGATAGTACATCACATTAGCAGAGTCGGGATCACAGACAAAGAAACAGTAGCGAATTGTTGGTAGGACTGGCTGCAGTGTAACAATACCCTTTACCGGGCAGACTTGAAACATACAAAACAGCAAAACTATGCGAAATTTTGTGTCTCAATGCAAAAATGGGAAAACCAATACTGAGAACACCAATTATGCCAGATGTGGCGAAATTTCGCCATCCAATGCAAAAAGACCACAACCAAAGGACAATTTCGGGTACATTGCAAGGACAACAGGTATGCGAGTCCCATGTTGGACCTGTCCAAAACCCTCCTCTTCATCTAGAATTGCTACTATATCGTCATCATCCGACACACTACTGTTATCATTGTCGCTGTGGACTGCAAACAAGGCCACCTCAGGGCCATCGTCCTCGTCATCGCTTGCATTATCCGCACCTGGTTGTTGGTACACTGAATCATGTCAGGAAGAGCATAAACCCGCCGGAACAAGTCTGCATGACGTAGTTGCGAAGCGTTAACACCTGCCCTAATTGTCTGGACATCATGAATTAGTGAGACGTGACCCGGAAATGGCGGCCACAGCTGTGCAATTTGTGGAGTGGTCAGGATGCATTGGGTCCACCCCATAATTGAAATAGGCATTGGTACATCTTGGGATTGTGCATGAGGGACTGCCATCTTTCTCAAAAGTCGCCACAAGCATATCACGTGATTTGAGAAAACAATGTGGCAATGGGGCTTCTTCCGTAATCCATACGCAAAAAGCAACCGTGTAACATCCATCCGTGAACGTCGATTGTTCACATTGCCAAGGCCCGGACTGCCAAAAACCTTGCAGAGCCCCCATTGGCAACATCCGTCATAAGGTGATCAACGTTCTGAAACCCACGCCTTGCCACAACCACCCTTAGCAGTGCGGGGTCCATGCCCTGTGGTCACCTCACAGCAAAGAATCACATAATTGCCTCAGAATAGTGAAAAGACTGCATACCAAGACCGTCAGCATGGTCATATAATTCATCAAAGGCGCACATTTCAGTACAAATCAAATCAAAGTAACATACGTAAATGCAAATACACAATAAGGGCATGAATTCATCAAATAATGAAGGAGTGACGAAAGTTTGTGTCTCATTGGACAAAAAATGCATGAAAAAGGGGTATGATATCGGCCAATTTCAAAGGAGTGGCGAAATTTCGCTTCATTTTGGAATTTGGCTGATTTGGGGGTACAAAGCAAATCAAAGTAACATACATAAATGCAAATACGCAATAAAGGCATTAATTCATCAAAGAATGAAGGAGTGACGAAAATTTGCATCTCATTGGACAAAAAATGCATGAAAAAGGGGTATGATATCGGCCAATTTCAAAGCAGTGGCGAACTTTCGCTTCATTTTGGAATTTGGCTGATTTGGGGGTACAAAGCAAATCAAAGTAACATACATAAATGCAAATACGCAATAAGGGCATTAATTCATCAAACAATGAAGGAGTGACGAAATTTTGCGTCTCATTGGAGAAAAAATGCATGAAAAAGGGGTAGGATATCAGCCAATTTCAAAGGAGTGGCGAAATTTTGCTTCATTTTGGAATTTGGCCGATTTGGGGGTTGAAATTGACTATTCAGAATACGAACATTGGTATGGTTGAAAAAATGGCTTTTAAAATACAAACTAAAACAGTGACTCGCCCCCCGCCCTGCATTTCAGACCCTAAAAAAACACCCCAGTTCGGGGTAACAAATTCGACTTCTTGAGGGTCACCAGAGCGGGCAATTAAGGCCTCCTAAGTTTGATGATCCCCATGGGAGGTACCCTTGCCAAATCTTCCAGCCGCAGCTTCAGTCGGGTCTCACTGACCTTCCTGATTTGCCCATGCTCCCGGTTCACGTCCACCTGCAGGACCTTGTAGGATAACACCGCTGTCTTCTGGACCGCATCTGCTAGAGTGACTGTTTTCGAAGTTCCCTTCTTGCTTGCACGGGTGTGCGCCGTCCATTGACTGTGGCCCTCGGAGGACCCCTGCGATGGTTGTGACAATGAGGGTGGCTCTGGGGCCACAGGCACATTGTTATTTGATTTTCGGGGTACAGATGACATGACAACGGGGGCTTGGAGGAAATTAGGGTGCTCTGCTCATGGATCTCAGTGACACACGGCGGTAATTTGTTGTTTTCGGTACCCACTGTCCCTAATTTATAGCCTGTGCAAAGGGAAATCCAGGAAAATTGCATATTGTACCCTGAATCACACGTCATGATATTGTCAGCAAAAGATAGTACATCACATTAGCAAAGTCGGGATCACAGACAAAGAAACAGTAGCGAATTGTTGGTAGGATTAGCGGCAGTGTAACAATACCCTTTACCGGGCAGGCTTGAAACATACAAAACAGCAAAACTATGCGAAATTTTTTGTCTCAATGCAAAAATGGGAAAACCAATACTCAGAACACCAATTATGCCAGATGTGGCGAAATTTCGCCATCCGATGCAAAAAGACCACAACCAAAGGACAGGTTCGGGTACATTGCAAGGACAACAGGTATGTCAGTCCCATGTTGAACCTGTCCAAAAACCTCCTCTTCATCTAGAATAGCTACTATATCGTCATCATCCGACACACTACTGTTATCATTGTCGCTGTGGACTGCAAACAAGGCCACCTCAGGGCCATCGTCCTCGTCATCGCTTGCATTATCCGCACCTGGTTGTTGGTACACTGAATCATGTCAGGAAGAGCATAAACCCGCCAGAACAAGTCTGCATGACGTAGTTGCGAAGCATTAACACCTGCCCTAATTGTCTGGACAACATGAATTAGTGAGACGTGACCCGGAAATGGCGGCCACAGCTGTGCAATTTGTGGAGTGGTCACGATGCATTGGGTCCACCCCATAATTGAAATAGGCATTGGTACATCTTGGGATTGTGCATGAGGGGCTGCCATCTTTCTCAAAAGTCGCCACAAGCATATCACGTGATTTGAGAAAACAATGTGGCAATGGGGCTTCTTCCGTAATCCATACGCAAACAGCAACCGTGTAACATCCATCCGTGAACGTCGATTGTTCACATTGCCAAGGCCCGGACGGCCAAAAACCTTGCAGAGCCCCCATTGGCAACATCCGTCATAAGGTGATCAACGTTCTGAAACCCACGCCTTGCCACAACCACCCTTAGCAGTGCGGGGTCCATGCCATGTGGTCACCTCACAGCAAAGAATCACATAATTGCCTCAGAATAGTGAAAAGACTGCATACCAAGACCGTCAGCATGGTCATATAATTCATCAAAGGCGCACATTTCAGTACAAATCAAATCAAAGTAACATACATAAATGCAAATACACAATAAGGGCATCAAATCATCAAGTAATGAAGGAGTGACGAAATTTTGCGTCTCATTGGACAAAAAATGCGTGAAAAAGGGGTATGATATCGGCCAATTTCAAAGGAGTGGCGAAATTTCGCTTCATTTTGGAATTTGGCTGATTTGGGGGTACAAACCAAATCAAAGTAACATACACAAATGCAAATACACAATAAAGGCATTAATTCATCAAAGAATGAAGGAGTGACGAAATTTCGCATCTCATTTGATCAAAAATGCAGAAAAAGGGGTATGACATCGGCCAATTTCAAAGGAGTGGCGAAATTTCGCTTCATTTTGGAATTTGGCTGATTTGGGGGTTGAAATTGACTATTCGGAATTCGAACATTGGTATGGTTGAAAAAATGGCTTTTAAAACACAAACTAAAACAGTGACTCGCTCCCCCCTGCATCGAGACCCTAAAAAAACACCCCAGTTCGGGGTGACAAATTCGACTTCTTGAGGGTCGCCAGGGCGGGCAATTAAGGCCTCCTAAGATATCAGCAGAGGAAAGCCGTGGGGTCCGGCTAGGGGTCCGTCGCATACTTGCGGTTTATTGGGCGCCAAATTTGTGCGAGAGGCCATCCATCTCCGCCACATTGGCCGTGGCAGTGCCATCCGGCCTGGAGAGGAAGGTGACCGGCAGGGTGTAGGACTCATCCTTCAGCCACCCGTACACTGCCCCCTTGTCGGAGGCCCAGGCCTCCAACAACCACGAGAGCCACTCGCGGAGGCAGTCTAGGTCCTCAGCTCGGAGCGTGGCCCGGACTTTGCGTGCTAGCGTCGTGTGGAGGCAGCGGAGTGACGCCAACAGGGCCAGCCGGTCGTGCGAGCCGTCCAGCTACATGCAATCATACTCTGGGCCAAGCGCGCGGAGCCTCCCAAGGCGACGCCGGAGCGCCGACCATGCCTGTTGTACCGTGCTTGGACGCCCGCTACTTGCGCCGGTCGCTCCCGCCAGCGGAGGACGACCCGGAGGGGGCCCTGGGCCTCTTGGATGCGCGCCACAGGTCAGCGGCCCCCCGGTGTCCCGGCGCTGCTTGGGGCAAAGGCGCACCTCTCGGAGCAGCTGGTCCGTACCCCTGCCGCGGGGGAGGTGAGGGGGGCCGAGCGAGAGCGTGGCCCTTGCCGGGACAGAGTCCGGGGTGATGTCCGGGTAGGCTAGGGCGAGGAGGGTTTCTCCGCGGCCGTGGTCCGGAAAGCCTAGGCCCGCTCCACATCCCCGGTGGATAGGGCCGCTTGCTAGCCGGCCTCCAAGGGGGTCAAGGAGGCGCTACGTGAGGAGGAGCCGCTCATGCTCCACCCGCGGAGCTAGCGCGACAAAGTCGGGCGGACAAACTTCAACACCCGCTACGATGAGCCCTTTAGGTGAAGGTCGAAGCGTACCGGGACATGGCCCGGGATGGCCCCGCGCGGCAGCCGTTCCGCCGCGTGGAGCCATGTTGCCAGCCGCATGTTGACAAGCAGCCCGTCTATGCGCGAGGGGCGTGTGCCCTCCGGGCCCTCGTAGGAGCAGAGAGGGTCCCGCCTAAAGGCGGGCGCCAGCTCAAGGTCCGCATCCGCCAGCCGGCTGGTCAGGAGAGACGCCAGGACGGACGGTGAGGCCCGCAGCGGGTAGTCCAGATCGAAGGTGAGGTCCACCCCCAGCAGCTGGGGGCCGTCCCGTGGCGTGCCACGTATGGCGTGGTCCCAGAAGACCCGGTTGAGGGCCGGCCCGGCGGAGACGCCGTACGCTACGTGGGCATACAGCGAATCCGCCCCCCCCCCCCCCGCCCCAGGCCCACCAAGACATGACACCAGCGGGTGGAGTGCCACAGGGTTTGGGCGAGGGTGTCCGCCTCATTCCGGGGCGCCCCTTTTGGGGGGGGATTTGCCTGGCGGGGATGCCCTGGCGAACGAGGATACCCAGCCCCCCCGGCTTGCGCATCCCAAATGCCCCCCCCCCCCTCCCGGGGCTCCAAGGGCGCCCCCCAGAAAGCTTGGCCCCAGTCTGCGCGCGCATTACTTGTTGCGCGGCCGCCGTGAGGCGGCCCTAGGAGATCAGCACCAAGTCCGCGCGCCACTCGGCGACCGTGTGACACTATAGGCGCAGGGAGGTGACATTGGCGTGCGCCACGCGCATCGGCCTTGGGTGGGGTTCCACGTCCCCGTAGCGCAGCAACAGAAGGGGGGGGAAGACCCGGCGATACCCCACCGCGACGGGGGGGAGAGCGGAGCCCCGGTGGCCCCAGCGGGGCCATGAGGCAACGGAAACAGGGCTCGCATACGCCCCCGTGTCATAGGCGCATGGTCATAACCACATTGTTCAGTGTTATCCTTGCAGCACTGCAGCGTAGACCAGTTCTGTACCACACCAGGTGGTCGCTGACCTTGCCTTGGCTTTGGTCCTCTGGACACTGAGGTCAGCTCGCACCCACCACCGTCCCACAGTGCCGGTTAGGCTCTAACCCTTGCCGTGCATGTCGTGCCCCTGTCATGCACTTGCTCTCTGGCACGTGAGGACGTGTCGAACCCGAACCTCTGGGGCTCAAAGGCGCCTTTGGTGGCGCTAAGGCGTCTCAACATTTCAACAAATACTCCGACTGCGAGACACCTCAACAGATCGTTGCTGTACCGTGTGTGGTGGATACCTTTTCAGCACACCACGTGCGCACAAGCCGCCCACAATTTCATGCCCACTCGCATCCAACGCCCTCACATGGGCCGCATTCTCGCGGCTCTTGTCATGCTTCGGCTTTTCAACACGTAATGACGTGTCGTGCCTGTGCTCCAGGGGCGCAACGGCGCCGTGTTATTTCACTATTCAGCCGCTCTGTGCTGCCTTGGCGTCCCACACAGCGGGGGGGGGGGGGGAGCTGGGGGTGACCCACCCCACCCACATACTCAGCCACCAGTGAGAGGGTGCGAAGGGAGGGATTAGAGGGGCTGTAAAGCATGCCTACAGGTTAACCTCTGCTCCCGGGGCTTGCTGCACCGTGGTCACGCGGTCGGCGACGATCAGAAGCCAATGGCGGGCGCGCCCGGTGGTGGAGGGGGCCGCGTAGGGGGAGGTGGCGGCCTGCCTTTGGCAGGCGGCAGGGGGGGTGGGGGTTGGTGTGCGCGGGGGGTGGCCTTGCTCCCATCACCCGGCGAGGCGGAGAGCTTCCTGGGCGACCTCTTGCACAAGATCCCGGTGAAGCCCCGGTCGACGCGGCGGAGGACGTCGGGCCACCGGGCTGTGGCATGGATCTCCCGCGGCTCCGGCAGGGTGGACCATCAGACGTCGGTGACCACGGGGAGGAGGGCGTGCACCGTGTGGGCCACCTCCAGCCACGTCGCCACGGGCGTGGGGTAGGGGGGGCGGGGGTGGCAGGCGGGGTCGTTGTCCCACACCCGGCCCCACTAGGGGCCTGCCGGTGGCCGTCTCTCCCCCGAAGAAGGTGAGGCGGCGAGGCGGGCGGAGGTGCTCGCAAGGGGGGGGGGGGTCGCCTCAGTGCTCCATCCGGCCGTCCCGGTTTGGCCGCCATAGCGCCGCGCCCATTGCCTCATGCCACATGGGCGCCAAGTACCAGCGCCATGTGTAGGGGCGGCGGGTGTTGCGGGCGTCCGGCCGGGGGGGTGCGTGCGAAGAGGACCTGGGGGTACCACCACTGCAAGGCGTGGCCCACAGTGGCCCCCTTGGTCCCGAACTCGGGACCACCGGGGCGCTAGGCGGCGAACAGTCAGACACGGCCGTCCTAGCGCTGGTGGTGGGTGTGCCCCACCCATTCAAGGGCGCGGCCAGGAGGTCCTGGAGGCATAGGACCCCGGGGCACAGCCCCAGGACGGGGGCCAAGGCATAGACGGTGCTGGCCCATCCCCGGCGCCGGTGGGGGGCGGGGAACATCAAGATGGCCTGGGTGTGCCACCATCGCAGAAGGGCGAGGCCATGGTGCCGTCGCCAATGCTAGGGGAGTGGGGGGGCCGGGGCCGCATGCCCGTGCCCTCGCCCCTGACCTCGTCCTCGTCCTCGCGGTCCCCGTGCCATGGGCAAAACAGGCTGGTGGCAGGCCACAGGGGGGCCACTGAAGATTGCAGGAGGGCGGGGGAAGTGGTCAGAGGGGCGGGGGAGGGGTTCGTGCCATCCCGGGGTCCATCCCAGCCACCCCGAGGTTAGCAGGTCCGCCTTGTCGGCTCGGCCCGCGGCCGCCGTCCGTTTAGGCGGCGGGGGTCGGGGGGATGAGGCAACGGATACTAGGCTCGCATACGCCCCCGCATGACAGGCGCACGGTGGGCAGGGGGGGGGGGGGAGGGGGGGGTCCCCTGACACGCCCCTGGCTACGCGCAGCGCGAGGGACAGCCGCAGCGCCGCACGGGCTTGGTCCCATGCCATCCCGCAACTGCCCCACACGTGGGGCCCCCTGCCACCGCCGGGGCACAGCCCCCCCCACCTCGTCGCAGGGCGCCCTCTTGGGCTGTAGGCATATAGGCACCCTCCTGCCGCATGGAGGGTCCGGGACCCGGGCCCATCCCGAGGGGAAACCCGCCGGTGCTGAGTCACCCGCCATTACCACCAGTGTTAGGTGTGGGCGCAGCCGTCAGGGTGTTAGGGGGTCGGTCTGGCGCGCCGGGGCTGACCCCCCTGCTGGTCTGGGCGCCGGCATTAGTCAGCGTGGGCTTGGGCCTGCTGTCGCCCCCAGCTGCCGCACATCCCACCCCCAATACTCCCCGGTTAGGCGAAACTCACTGTCTGCCCGTCCCATGGACAACGCCTCTCCAGGGCTGGGCGTTGAGGTTGGCCGGCGCGGGCGTTGGCTCGCCGTCACCTTCGAAGGCACATCCCACCGCCCTTGCTTCCCAGTTAGGCGGTACACACCGCCTATCCGCCCCATGGACAATGCTTCTCCCAGCGGGGGGGAGGGGGGGGTCCCTAGACACCATCCCGGCCATTCGCCGTGCGAGCGGCAGCGCTGCGGCGGATCTGCCTCTTGCCACACCGCCACCGACCCACTCCGGCGTGGGGCCCCCTGCCACCGCGCGGGCTGGTTCCCTCCCCCAGAGGGGACCTGGGCCATAACCTCGTCCCAGGGCGCCTGCATGGGCTGTGGGCGCATAGACAGCCTCTTGCCAGGCGAGGAGTCCGGTCCCTGGGGCCGCCCGAAGAGTGGGGTTGCCAGGGCTGGAGTTGCTGCCATAACCGCCGCCACGAGCACCGGGCGTGACCCATAGGGTGCCAATGGGTGTGGTCGTGCCGCCGCCCCCCCGCAGTTCACCACCCGGGCCCTTGTCAGCCACCGTGGGCAGGCGATCGCATGTAGGCAGAGGGTGAGGAGGAGGATGGCTAAGAACATCAAAGGATATCTTCTGTCTCCTCGGCCACGTCGACCATTGCCAACCCCGCGCTGGCCATGGCCAGATCCCCCGTGTGGTCTAGGGTCTCCCGGGCTGCCTCGTGCTGCTGCTGGCCCTTCCCGGATCCCGGCGGGCGGGCCATTCGGGGCCTGGGGCGCACGGGCTGGTCGCCCCCCTGGCGGGAGCTGTGGGTGCTCCGCTCCCAGAGGCGGTCAGGGAGGCGGGTGTCCAGCGCGCCCCGCCGGACACCCGCCGGACGCCAGTCCTCACGCACCCCCTCCAGCTCTAGGTCAATAGCCAGCCGGTCGAGGGTGTTGTGGGCCACTTGGGTGCAGCGGTGGACGCGGATGGGCACCTCCGGCCCAAAAGCCTCTTCGGCGTAGCGCTGGAGGTGCCCATACTCGTCCAACGCCAGACCTAGTTGCGCCAGGTAGCCCCGGACCCGCACAGAGGTAGTGTGCGCCGGGGCCAGCGCGCCCAACAGGCCGGCGATGTGCGCTACCACCTTGGGGTCCGCAGCCTTGGTCCCCTAGACGCGGACTCCCACGTTGCCGGGGGCACCCCCGTCCACTACTCCCGCAAACATCGCCTAGAGCTCCTGGTCCTCAGCGAGGGTCTTCCAAACCTCCGGGTAGGGCCCGTGGCGCTCCGGTGACTACTTGTACCACAGCAGCAACGCAGGATGTTGGCAGGCGGCGCCCGTGATTATCCACGGCCTGAAACTGACACCTGGGCCTTGCCGTTGGCACGCATCACCAACGGTGCCACCGCCGACGGCAGATCCGTTGAGACCTCGACCTTCGACCCCGGACTGCCGCCTGCATGGGCAGGGGGTGGGGAAGGGCCGCCCCCATGAGCGGTTTGACATGCCGCCAGGTGTGGTCCGTGCCGAAGGCACCAACGTGGAGCCGCGGTATGTCGGCATCTGCCGGGACCGCTGGGTCCACAACGCAGAAGATCCGGACTGTGGACGGCAGTGGGTCCAGCGGCGCGGAATCTATGTCAGGGAGCTCAGCCGCCTCCCGCTCGTAATCCTCCGGGAGACGCTCCCAGAACGAGTTGCAAAACACTCCCTGGCGGAGCGGGGTCCACCACCTCCGGGTCGGGCATCTCCCAGGGTTGGCGCTCTGTCCGAACCACGCCCTGCAAGGACGTGCCCGGCACCGCAAGACTGGTCTTCGAGCGGCGGAGAGCCTGCAGCAGAGTCGCCACCGTGGGGGCTGCTTTGCTGCCCCCCTAGACGTTTACCACAGCCGTGACCCGCTGGACGCCATCATGCACTGTGAGGGCGGCCGCAGCCGCGAGCTCGGCGTCGTGGATCTTGTAGCCCACCAAGGCCCATGCATCGTAGGGCTCCCTCATAGGAGGGCTGCTTCAATTCAGCCGGGTGTCGTCTAGGCGTGATTGGAGCGATGCCCCATTCCCGGATTGTGTCCTGGGACTCACCTTGGTAGAGGCAGAGCGGCTGCACAGCCGTCGTCGAAGGGAGCAGGGTGCAGAGGGCCGCTGCCATGCGTTGTTTTGGCGGGAGTGCCACCTTGATTCCCCCCCTACCTCGTGACATCCACAGCTCATACACACACAAAACACAAAACCAACACTGATGCTTGCTCCTTGCTCCGTGGCTGGTACATATGAGATTGCCAGCGCATCGAACAGCGCTGATATCAGGGCCGGGCTCCGGCGGTGCTAAAACCGATGATGTCCCCATCGGAACCTATGCCACCCCTGCAGAAATAGGGTGACCCCCTTGCGTGGCCCAAACGCCCATTGCATTTTTCCCGTGACCCGTTCCGCCACCTTTGGAGACACAGGCGAGCAGGCCGTTTTGATGGCAATCCCCAAGCACTTGGTGAGCATCTTGTCGGTGTTTCGCACCTCCCCTTTAGCCAGGTCGAACACTTTTCCCAGCCACAGGACATTTTGATGTGGCCTGAGGCAGGATTTGGTGGAAATACGCAGGCCCTTTGCCGTCAAGAATGCCGCCAGCCTTCGACCCAGGTTTTCCATGCACTCCCTGTTACTTGACAAGATCAGGACATCATCGAAACAATGGAAACGATGGATATCAAGCGCCACCGCGTGGTTGTCAAAGAAACTCCCTCAACTACGCAGCCAATGTGTCCTGTGCCAGTACCGGGGAAAACTTCCACCCAAACGGGAGGCAGTGGAAGTGCGCTCCCTGTATGCGAAACAGTCCCCTATGTGCAGCAGGGATTTGCAGGCTCCAGTAGAAGTTTGATATGTCCAAGGTGATGCCCCACAATGGTGCTCCACGGTGTATCCCCCGTTGGATGGTCTGAAAAACCGTATGAATGGACGGAAGCTTGACCTTGCGCAATGGCACCTTCGAGCAGTCATTCAGATTTCGCATGTCAATGATGAACGAACACTTCACATCATTTTTGGGTTTAACGAATGCCGACACATTGTCCGTGAGGTCTTCCCACTCGAGGGCCCCCAAACACTTAGGGTCCCGACACAGGAACCCGTCGTCCACCAGCACTCCAATCATGCACCTGGTGTGCAATGACGGTTGCCACACATCGAATCTCCCACAATCCGGCCCCGATTTCCAACCCCGTATATTCCAGATGAGGCGCGTTGGGATGTTTGCATTCCACACATCCAAGGGGATATCCAGGCTCCTCTCTCCAAGGCCTGCAGCAATCATTCCCTCCGAGATGCCTCCCGACGGGCCATCTCCATCGTACCCGTCGTAGTCCTGACCCAGCAAGTCCCAGTTGAGCTCATGCAGTGCTTCCATGTGACTCAAGATTCTTTCCAGGTGTGCCTGCCCACCGTCCACATCTCTGAGGCGTTCCCGCGCTCGGAGGATTACCGCAAGCGCGGCGCAGAAAAGCTCATTCCGCGGGATATCGTGAGCCGTTCGACCCGTCTCGAAGCAGACCACGCACACGCCCGCGCCCGTCTATATGTGACCCACGCTCCTGCTGTACGCCTTCCTCCAACTCCCATGAGAGATTTCATCCTTCGTGGTTTGCGTTGCCCACCCACCCTGTTGCAGGTGTGATACCTGCACCGATTCCCCCCCCTCTCCCACTACCCCACTGCTTGTCCGCCCAGTCGCCTCCTCACGCGCTGCGTCTCCTCTTGCCCCTGCTGCCATCGGCCTTCCGAGGTGAGGGGCCGTCCGAGGATGACCCAGTGCACGTGGAATCTCCAAAGTCGCTCTCTGGGGCGTCCCCCTCAGGGATATCGTAGGCCCCAGGAGCCCAGAATTCCGTACATCGCCTGGTTGCTGTTCCCACAATCCACGGCTTCCCCTTGAGGTAATTGGGGGGGGGGGGTAGGTGTCGTGAACGGGTGCCGGATGCGCCTTGGGTGCGGGCAGTTGATATAGGCCATTGCCGTCCTTGTGCTCCTCCACCTGAACCACGCCTTGATGCCAGGGATCTTGCCTCCAGCCTGGTACATGGTCGCCATGGACCATGGACCCAGGCGTCGCCATGCATGCCATCTGAGGTCCTTCCACTTGGATCCACGCAAAAGGTTTGCCATGACATTTTGCAGTTTGTCTTCAGAGACCAGTTGCTGGAACTTGTCGAGGTTCCAGCACCTTTGCGCAATCCAGGCGCAGAACTGCAACCATTTGAGGGCCATTCCTGAAACCGTATGGGTAATCCAAGCCCTGTGGACTTTGCAGTCATAGAATTCCGCCGTTCCTGCCAGAACCCCCAGCCTGTGGAAGCTGATGCTGGCGGCCTCGCTGACTCTGCGGCCCAACAGCGTTGAAAGTACCGCGAGTCCCACCACACACCACTCCAGCTCTGAATCCGCTTGGTGTGCCATGATCTGCAGAGCGTCAAAACTGCCCCACTCCTGTGCGGACTTTTCTTCCAGTCGTTGTGCCGCCTTGAATGCCTTCGACAGCCTTTTTGGAACCGGTTCGCCGACCACCCCCATGGTGTATGCCATGGCCGCTGCATTGAGGATTGTTCTGACTGAGCTGCTGCCTTTTCCCTTTCGAATGGCATCACACACGACTTGCTCCACCACCTTGTATGGTCCCCACTCCGGCCTGGCCATATGCGTCTGTCGGAGCCTTCGCATTCCCGTCTTGTACGTACCCAGCGATGTCGTGCTACAAGAGCTTGCGAGGACTTGCCAGTTGCTTCCCAGGATCCCATCCTTGCTGTCCGCCTGGGCTCAACACAATGCGGCATATGCCCGTCTGTATGCCGGCCATTCCCTGGGAATCTTGTCCTCCTCGCTTATCCCCTCCACTTCTCCTTCATGCCAAACGAACCTGTTTGGGCTGTTCTCCGCCATGCCCCCCCCCTCCCCCCCGTCCCGGGGGGAGTCAGCTTTCGCAGTCCCATTTCCAGTGGCTGTCTCCACATTCTCCACAAGGCCCCAGGGGCCCTTCGCCACGTCATATGCGTTGTCGCCTCTCGCAGTGCAGTAGTAGGTGATGTTCTCCCACTTCGCGAATCGGAATGTCCCGTTTCGGGTCACTTCAATCCATGTTCGGGCTCCCAATCTTTCCAACTCCTTGGCAGATCTCGCCGTAACCCGAGATTGTGGTTGCTTCCCGGTGCCCTTGTGTGAGCCACCGGTCACACTGTGGCCCCCGCTGGGTATTTCTCCTTGTAGTTGTCCTTGGAGACCAGCATCACCTCCCACAGCTCCTTTGCCAGTGTTTCCCCTTTGTCCCCCTCGTTGGACTCCAGGAACTTCTTCAGGGAAGCAGTCGTCTCACGCATCCATTTGGCATTTACTGGGGCTTCAACAAACTCGTCCAGCGCTGCAAGAGTCAGGGGGAGCACGACTTTTGCCCTCCGCTTGTGCTCCAGTCTCACTTTGAGCGCTTCCATCTGTTTTGAGATCTCCTGTTCCTCTGGATCCACAGGTGCGTCTGGTTTCCCGCCATCTGATGCATCTGCCGTCACCAGGTTCAGTTTGTGGCCTTCCCGAATGATGATCCACTTGAAATTGTCGAAAAGGGCCAGCGCCCCCATTGCCCTAAGCACGAATTCGGGGTCTTGTGGCTTCCGGGTCTCTGAGATGCCCTCAGCGAATTCTTGGATGGCCAGGCAGTGCTTGGCTGCCAGCTGTGCCACTGCCATGCCCGCCTTCGCGATTTCGGCACTGGAGCAGACCTTCTCAAAAGTGGTCCATTGTGACTCCAACAACGACTTGATGCGCGCCCTGATCTCTTGGCTAAGTGCTAGCTCCGTCTCTTTTTTCGCCTTGAACTCCGCTGTTTGGACATCAATGGTGCATCAACAGCATCTCTCATAACCAGCAATGGCCCGGAGGAGTTTGAGCGGATCTTCTTCCGAGCCAGAGGCCACCTTGAGGTCCTGCAGCCATTTGTCGTGGTCCACCCCCGCGTCTGTGATGCGCTGCATGATTTCCACCGCCGCTCTTGCTAGATGGTCCGCGGGGAGGGTGCTCTTGTAGACCTCAAACTAGCCCTTAGAGGCCATGTCTTTGAAGGTGAGGGACTCCATGCTGATAGCGGACATTTTGTATGGATCTCCGTACTTGGCCTTACGGGCCCGAGAACCCAAAAATCTTTAAAAGATTCTAAAGTGATAGTGCATATGAGTGGTATTATGGGGTGAATCATGTGATTCGCCTAAAGGCGAATCCCTTGGTACGGCCAGTGGCCGCCACCACCCGCACGTCACCCGGCCGGGACACCCGCGCAGCAGATCGCATCGCTGAGGCGTAGGTCGCGCCACCGGGGCCTGCCTGCCGAAGGGGGGCGAAGGAGCAGACCCCTCCCCAACGCCTCCCACTCCCCATAGGTTGATCTTGCCTTGGGCTACCTTGATGTCCTGCTGTGCCCAGTAAGGCTGCAAGGAGGCGAAGGGGTAGACGGGTAGATGCCGTGATCGACAGAGCGACCCGTCGCGGTGCTCCAAGCTCCGCTGGCCTGGGCCAGTGCCAGCCCACACGCACGGGAAATGGGGTGGGGGGGGGGGGGGGGGGCGGGGGTTTTGCTGCCGCTTGCTTTGCCTGGGCGTTCTGGCAACGCCGGCTATGGTTTTGCCGCGCCAGGTGCCACGCACTGGTTGTCCTGGCTGTGAAGGCAGCCGCCTTGTCGGCTGCTGCAGTCGCGGCAGGCGTTGCGGCCTTGGCCTTGGCCGCCGCTATCGTTGATGCGGCCGGGGCCGCTACGGCTGCACTGGGCCGCGTCGGGGCTGGCTCACCCCGGGACTCCGCCAGCTCACGGCGGAGGGTTTTGATCACGCCCTCGAAGGACGGAATCTGGCGCTGAAGCGAGGCGATCGTCGCCCGCTCCGCAGTGGGGCCATGAGGCAACGGATACTGGGCTCGCATACGCCCCCGTGTCACGGGCGCATGGTCATCACCACATAGCTCAGTGCTTTTCCTCGCTGCACTGCAGTGCAAACCAATTCTGTACCACTCCAGGTGGCTGCTGACTGTGCTTTGGCCTTGGCCATTTGTACATCGAGGTCGGCTCACACCCACCACCCTCCCACAGTGCCGGTTAGTCTCTAACCCTTGCCCTGCAGGTCTTGCTCTTGGTGCCCCTCTCTACCCTGCCCTCTCTCGCTCTCTCTCTCCTTCTCTCTGGCCCTCCTCCCATTGCGCCCCACTCTCTCTCTCTCTCGCATAAAGGGGTTTTCGGGACATTCGGTGGATCTCTATCCCCCCCGGGGTTTGAACCCTTCTCCACAAGACAGAAGAGGTGCGGTTTACCCACTGAGCTACGACGAGTGGTTATTGTTCCGACCGTCGTGGAGGATTGTCTCTGGACAGTAGAATCTGGGAATCGTGCCTTCCGTTTCGAAGGATGGGGGTGTGAATTCAGCCAAGATTGCTTTGTGGTCTGAGTTGGCAGCAAACATGGGGTACACGCTAGCCGCCAAGCTCAACAGTTCCGATGTCGTGTGTATGCGGTCAATCCGGCGTGATCTCTGTGGATCGAGCCGCTCTCCTTCCCGAGGGTAGCCATACGTGAAGCCCGTTGGACACGATGACTCTTTGTCCTTGATATCCGTCAGAGTTGGACAATGGATGTCCACCCAAACGTCCTGCAAACCCGCTTTCGCCAAGATTGCAACCTCTTGTTCTCGGGCACGTAAAGACGTGTCATGCTCAAATTCTGGGGGCGCAAAGGCGTCCCTATGTTTCACTACTAGACTATTGTGATCAGCACATAAAATCAGGTTCGGTCCATGCAACTCCTTGGCGATGTCTTTCCATTGCGACTATCGTCGCGTGTGCTTGTGATGGAAATGGACCACCACTAAAGTGATCTCTAGTGGACCACTCGACAGTGAGGCTTTTACCGCCCTGGGAGACAAGAACGTCATTGATTGTAATGTCCACTTGGATGTTTTCCATGCCAGTGCCACTCCTCCCCGTCCTTCTTCATTGAGTCATAACCGTACTTTTATAGGCACCGCGTGCCCGCCTGACGATCCTCCGCCGTGACGAAGTGGGGCTCTTGGATGGCGAAGAAATCCACCTCCGCGGACCGAAGCAGTGACCCTAGGGCCATCATTCGAGTTTGCTTTCGCTTTCTCATGGTTCTTTTTGTTTGAAGTCCATTGACGTTTTGAGACAAAACTCTGAGCGTGCTGCTCAGAGGGATGCTTGATGCAGACGTCATCTTGCTACTCCATTGGACAACGAAGCCTCATCCTCCTTCAAGTCCCGCTTGCGTTTGAGGGAGCTGATGACCTTATCGACTTGATCGTCCAACTCCATGGCCTTGGCCATTTCACCCGCTGTGATTAAGCCTTGCTTGCGTGTCTTGGCGTCATCTGTGCTCCTGGGCCGGTCTGTGATACGCTTTTTGCGCGCGTCATAGTCCGCCTCGGAGATCACAAACATTGGAGGCATTCCAGAATCCGACAAGTAGACTTTCCCAATTAGCTGTGACACACTTTCCCTGGTCAGCCGCCATGTGGCCGTGCGCATCTCCCCAACACTCCACCCGACACGGTCTGCGATGTATCGGCACCGTACCGAAGGAGCAAGGGCCTCATTCAGATCCGAGAGATACCACCAAGGTGCCACATCCAAGATGTACACTGTGCCCACCAGTTCCTTCTTCCACGTCGAGGGGACAGTGGGCTTGGAGATGATGTCTCTGTCGAGGAACTGTCTTGTCTTCAGGTCCTTGAAGACAGCCCCGGTGGCCGCCACCAGCTCACGATACCTTGTCTTCAACAGCAAGTGCCCAGTTTCTGTGAGACCCAGTAGTAGCTTGCTTGGGCCCAACACATGGATTTTCATTGGCGACTGCGCTTGCAAGACACCCGGGATCGTCCAGAACATTGCGAGAACTGAGGCATACAGCATGGGCCACCATGTTTTTTTGTGTGTCTTCTTTATCCAGACCTCATAGACAGCACACATGTTTGTCAAGCTGGCCCCACAATACCATTCCACTGGCTGAATCTCGAACCTTGGCTTAGACCCGAATTGTGAAACCACGGTATTCACTTGTTCCTCATTCAGGTCCGTGAAAAACAACTTTGAGTTCCGTGAGTCTGTTCCCGGAAGGAGATGGACTTCATCGGAGTTCAGGCCGATAGACCCCAGCAGCCCATTGATCAGGTCATTGTGGACCTCGATGGCGTACTGATTGCCCCGCACATCTGGCTCATGGAACACCACTTTGTCGACCTCTGCTCCAGGTGTCATAAGTCGCAAGAGCTTGTACATTGGGGGCGGCGACAGGTTCTTGGAGTCCCTTGTGCTGCTCACAATCAAGACATCAAATCAACCATGTGTGCGTATGTGCATGAGAGACCTGTCTGCCATTTGCAGCTTGTCGCACCCAAAAGGCAAGTTGGAATTGAGGGCGAGTGCCCGAGTGAGAAACGATAGCTTGTCATCATCGTCGCTGACAGGTTCAAGCAGGATGGCAACAAAGCGGCCCAGCATGGGCAGATCAGTAAGCAGCCTCTTGATTGCATTTGGAATTTTTTCATGCTCAGTCATTTGCCCAACGAGCACAACGTTGGTGCGACTGCCGTAAAGGACGGCAGCTAGTTTTTCGGACGAGTCGCAGTCCTTGAAGAGGTCGAACGACAGGGAGGCAGCCTCTGTAACTCCTCTCTTCAGCACCACTTCATCATGGATGATGTAATCGGCGTCATCGATGGCTACCAAACACGCCAATTGGCCGGCGTCGGCACGGACGATGACCTCATCGCCTGGTGTGGCCACACGGGCTTCGGTGTCGCGGACACTCATGGGGTCAGGGGACAGGGAGGTGACGTCGGTGGCAAGTTGTCAAGGCCAAGCAGCCCACGCAAGCATGGACAAAAAGACACCAAAAAAAATAGAAACTCCGAAAGTGGGGGGGGGGGGGGGCGGTTGGGCAGATCCATCGCCCCCCTTGCACCCCTTGAAACGGGAGCGGCTATGCGCCGCCCCCTCGTCGACGGTCACGGGTGGTGCACCCGCGAGAAAAGAAGCCAGCGCCGCGCCTATGGCCGTAAGGACCGCGGGGCGCTGTAAGAGGGCAGCCAGCTAGGAGGCCACCCCGGCTTGGTCAGCCATCATGCTCAGGGCGCGAGGGCGAAAGCAAGGGAAGACACCAAAGCGTCAAAGGAAAAAGCAAAAAAGTGGTAGCTCAGGTGGGCAACCTCACCACGTGCAAGTTCACAACAAGAGGCTTGAAAAACACATAAAGAGGGGCTAAAACTTGCTTTGTATAGAATACTTGATCATTTTGGATGGTCAAAGTATCAAAAAAATCAGTTTCAGAAATTTCGATTTTTGGAGTTGCAGAGGTTGGAAAAGCATAAGCAGGTTGTGCCCTAAACCCCTTGGGAGCCCCCCCCCCCCCCCCCCACACCCAACGCCCAAATAGTGTGCAAAACACACAAAGAGGGGCTAAAACATGCTTTACCTAGGATGTTTGATCATTTTGGATAGTCAGAGTATCAAAAAAAATTAGTTTCGGAAGTTCCATTTTTGAGCTGCCGAGACTGCAAAACTGCATTAGTTTCCCATTTTTGACCTGTAGAGGGAAGAAAACTGCTTAAGCAGTTTGTGTACACACTCAATGCCATTGAACCCCCCCTACAAGCAGCAATTCGAAGGCTAAGTTTTGAAGACTTCGATTTTTAAGATGCCCAGGGTGAAAAGCTGCATGAGCAGGTTGCATACCGGCCCCTTCACTAGGCCATTATTCGTGGAAACGGCACTTGTATTGCCTTCGGCAAGCCCACCTCGTACAGAAACTACCACAAGCAACACATCCCCAAAATAGGGTAAAAACTACGTGAATACGGGCTAAACATGCTTTTACATATTGCATTTTTGGATGTTTGGATGTTTGCATTTTTGGATGTTTGGATGTTCATTTTTTTGGATTTTTTGAATCTTGCATGTTTGCACGTTTGGATGTTTGCAAGTTTGCATTTTTGGATGTGTGGATGTTTGGATGTTTGCATTTTTGGATGTTTGCATGTTTGCATGTTTGCATTTTTTGATGTTTGGATGACCGACCCCGCGGCAGGCCCACACTGTCCCAGAGCCCCACTCCGCGTCGCACCGGGACGCCAGGTGCTTGTCTTTGCGGACCGGATTGTTTGCAATTTTGGATGTTTGCATGTTTGCATGTTTGGATGTTTGGATGTTCGCATTTTTGGATGTTTGGATGTTTGGGTGTTTGGATGCTTGGATATTTGCATTTTTGGATGTTTGGATGTTCGCATTTTTGGTTGTTCCGATGTTTGGATGTTTGCATTTTTGGATGTTTTGATGTTTGCCCTCTGAATGTTTGCATGTTTGCACTTTCAATGTTTGGATGTTTGCATTTCTTGATGTTTGGATGTTTGCATGTTTGTATGTTTGCATTTTTGGCTCTTTCGATGCTTGGATCTTTGGATTTTTGGATGTTTGCATGCTTGCATGTTTGCATGTTTGGATGTTTGCATACTTGGATGCTTGCATGTTTGCATTTTTGGATGTTTGGATCGTGCATTTTTGGATACTTGGACGTTTGCATGTTTGCGTGTTTGCGTGTTTGGATGTTTGCATTTTTGCATGTTTGCATGTTTGCATTTTTGCATGTTTGGCAGTTTGGATGCTGATGTTTGGATGTTTGGATGTTCCGATATTTGGATGTTTGGATGTTTGGACGTTTGAATGTTTGGATGTTTGGAAGTTTCCATTTTTGGATTTTTGGATGTTTGGATGTTTGGATTTTTTCCATGTTTGGATGTTTGGATGTTTGGATGTTTGCATTTTTGGATGTTTGGATGTTTGAATGTTTGCATTCTTTAATGTTTGGATGTTTGGATGTTTGCATCTTTGGATGTTTGGATGTTTGCATTTTTGGATGTTTGGATGTTTGGATGTTGGGATGTGTGCATTTTTGGATGTTTGGATGTTTGGATGTTTGCATTTTTGGATGTTTGGATGTTTACATCTTTGAATGTTTGGATGTTTGCATTTTTGGATGTTTGCATGTTTGCATTTTTGGATGTTTGGATGTTTGAATGTTTGGATGTTTGCATGTTTGCATGTTTCCATTTTTGGATGTTTGGATATTTGGATGTTTGCACGTGTGCATGTTTGCATTTTTGGATGTTTGGATGTTTGGATGTTTGGATGTTTGGATCTTTGCATATTTGGATGTTCGGATGTTTGCATGTTTGGATGTTTGGATGTTTGCATTTTTGGATGTTTGCATGTTTGCATGTTCGGATGTTTGCATCTTTGGATGTTTGGATGTTTGGATGTTTGGATGTTTGCATGTTTGCATGTTTGCATGATTGGATGTTTGGATGTTTGCATTTTCCGATGTTTGGATGTTTGGATGTTTGGATGTTTGGATGTTTGCATGTTTCCATTTTTGGATGTTTGGATATTTGGATGTTTGCATTTTTGGATGTTTGCACTCGATGTTTGGATGTTTGCATTTTGGGATGTTTTGATTTTTGGAGGTTTGGATGTTTGGATGTTTGGATATTTCGATGTCCGCATTTTTGCATGTTTGCATGTGTGCATGTTTGCAATTTTGGATGTTTGGATGTTTTGATTTTTACATTTTGGGATGTTTGGATGTTTGGATGTTTGGATGTTTGCGTTTTTGGATGTTTGGATGTTTGCATTTTTGGATACTTGGACGTTTGCATGTTTGCATGTTTGCATGTTTGCATGTTTGCATGTTTGGCAGTTTGGATGCTGATGTTTGGATGTTTGCACGTTTGAATGTTTTGATGTTTGGATGTTCCGATGTTTGGATGTTTGGATGTTTGGATGTTCTGATGTTTGGATGTTTGGATGTTTGGACGTTTGAATGTTCGGATGTTTGGATGTTTGGATGTTTGCATTTTTGGATGTTTGGATGTTTGCATTTTTGGATGTTTGCATTTTTTGATGTTTGGATGTTTGCATTTTCGGATGTTTGGATGTTTGGATGTTTGCACTTTTTGGAAGTTTGGATGTTTGCATGTTTCGATGTTTGGATGTTTGCATTTTTGGATGTTTGGATGTTTGCATTTTTGGATGTTTGGATGTTTGGATGTTTGGATGTTTGGATGTTTGCATGTTTGCATGTTTGGATTTTTGGATGTTTGGATGTTTGGCTGCCTCGATGTACGGATGTTTGCATTTTTGAATTTTTGGATGTTTGCATGTTTGCATGTTTGGATGTTTGGAAGTTTGCATTTTTGGATGTTTGGATGTTTGGATGTTGCATTTTTGGATGTTAGCATGTTTGCATGTTTGGACGTTTGGGTGTTCGCATTTTTGGATGTTTGGGTGTTTGGGTGTTTGGATGCTTGGATATTTGCATCTTTGGATGTTTGGATGTTTGGATGTTTGCATTTTTGGATACTTGGACGTTTGCATTTTTGCATGTTTGCGTGTTTGGATGTTTGCATATTTGCATGTTTGCATGTTTGCATGTTTGCATGTTTGGCAGTTTGGATGCTGATGTTTGAATGTTTGCATTTTTGGATGTTTTCATGTTTGCCCTCTGAATGTTTGCATGTTTGCACTTTCAATGTTTGGATGTTTGCATTTCTTGATGTTTGGATGTTTGCATGTTTGTATGTTTGCATTTTTGGATCTTTCGATGCTTGGATCTTTGGATTTTTGGATGTTTGCATGCTTGCATGTTTGCATGTTTGGATGTTTGCATTTTTGGATGTTTGGATGTTTCGAGGTTTGCATTTTTGGATGTTTGGATGTTTGCATTTTTGGATACTTGGACGTTTGCATTTTTGCATGTTTGCGTGTTTGGATGTTTGCATATTTGCATGTTTGCATGTTTGCATGTTTGCATGTTTGGCAGTTTGGATGCTGATGTTTGAATGTTTGGATGTTTGCATGTTTAGATGTTTGGATGTTTGGAAGTTTGCATTTTGGGATGTTTGCATGTTTGGATGTTTGAATTTTTGGATGTTTGGATGTTTACATATTTGGATGTTTGGATGTTTGCATTTTCGAATGTTTGGATGTTTGGATGTTTGGACGTTTGCATTTTGGGATGTTTGGATGTTTGCATGTTTGGATGTTTGAATGTGCGGATGTTTGGATGTTTTGATGTTTGGATGTCAGGATGTTTGCATTTTTGGATGTTTGGATGTTTGCATTTTTGGATGTTTGAACGCTTGGATGCTTGGATGTTTACATTTTTCGGTGTTTGGATGTTTGCATGTTTGGATGTTTGCATTTTTGGATGTTTGCATGTTTGCATGTTTGCATCTTCGGATGTTTGCATGTTTGGATGTTTGAATGTTCGGATGTTTGGATCGCATCTTTGGATGTTTGCATGTTTGCAGTTTTGCATATTTGCATGTTTGTATGTTTGCATTTTTGGATGTTTGGATGTTGCGCAGTTGAAATGTTTACATTTTTGGATGTTTTGGTTTTTGGTTGTTTGGATGATTGCATTTTGGGATGTTTGCATTTTGGGATGTTGGCATTTTTGGATGTTTGGATGTTCGCATTTTGGGATGTTTGCATTTTTGGATATTTGCATGTTTGCGTGTTTGGACGTTTGCATATTTGCATGTTTGCATGTTTGGCAGCTTGGATATTGATGTTTGGATGTTTGCATTCGATGTTTTGATGTTTGAATGTTTGGATCTTTGGATGTTTGAATGTTTCCATTTTTGGATGTTTAGATGTTTGGATGTTGGGAATTTTGCATTTTTGAATGTTGGAATCTTTACATCTTTGAATGTTTGAATGTTTGCATTTTTGGATGTTTGAACGTTTGGATGTTTGGATGTTTGAATGTTCGGATGTTTGGATGTTTGCATGTTTCCATTTTTGCATGTTTGGATGTCTGGATTTTCGGATGGTTACATCTTTGGATGTCCGAATGTTTGCATTTTTGAATGTTTGCATGTTTGGATTTTTGGGTATCTGGATATTTGCATATCTGCATGTTTGCATTTTTGGATGTTGGGATGTTTGGATGTTTGGATGTTTGCATTTTTGGATGTTTGGATGTTTGGATGTTTGGATGTTTCGATGTTTGCATTTTTGGATGTTTGGATGTTCGGATGTTTGGATGTTTGCATTTTTGGATGTTTGGATGTTTGGGTGTTTGCATTTTTGGATGTTTGGATGTTTGCATTTTCGGGCGTTTGGATGTTTGCATATGTGCATGTTTGCATTTTTGGATGTTGGGATGATTGGATGTTTGGATGTTTGGATGTTTGCATTTTTGGATGTTTGCATGTTTGGATGTTTGGATGTTTGGGTATTTGGATATTTGCATATGTGCATGTTTGCATTTTTGGATGTTGGGATGTTTGGATGTTTGGATGTTTGCATTTTTGGATGTTTGGATGTTTGGATGTTTGCCTGTTTGGATGTTTGGATGTGTTGATGTTTGGATGTTTGCATTTTTGGATGTTTGGATGTTTGGACGTTTGGATGTTTGCATTTTTGGGTGTTTGGATGTTTGCATGTTTGGGCGTTTGGATGTTTGCATATGTGCATGTTTGCATTTTTGGATGTTGGGATGATTGGATGTTTGGATGTTTGCAATTTTGGATGTTTGCATGTTTGCATTGTTTTTGATGTTTGGATGTTGGGATTTTCGGGTGTTTGCATTTTTGGATGTTTGGATGTTTGCCGAGCATTTTGAATATAAACTCATGGGGTGACCAGTTTTACCAGCCCCTTTAAATGGGGCAACGAAAATTTCTAGCGCCTGTGGCGCCGGCCAATTTCTCAATATTTGCTTGTACTATGGTTAGAACCTGTTGAACATTTTGGCTTGGCGCATTGGTAATTCGGTGACGGTGATGCATAATGGTGCCCCTATGGGGGAGTATTTGCGTTTGGCGCGCGCCGCGCGCTGCTTTTAGGGCGCTAGTTCCGAGGAAAGGCCCAAGCTCCTTTCTAAAATGGCCCCCACAGAGAGAGAACCCCTTGGTGGTAAGCACGGTTGTTTGGGTGGGATAGGTGGCCAAATCTTTGCACCGCGCGCGCGCGCGCGCGCCACATCAGGTGCCCCCCCTATACACGGATGCCTCTGCTCCATCTCCGCTCCGTCCGCGAACACCCCAGCTCCCTCAATGGCCAACTAGTTAGAGAGAGAAGGGAGTCCAGGAATAAGATGTAGTTGAAGTTGGACGCCACAGGGGGTCTGTGATAGACCAGTAGTGAGCACCATGCTCTGAGGGGCCAAAATCTTACCAAGCACAACACCGCCTCCTGAAAATATTGGAAATTGACAATGGTACCAGCTGGGTACGTGTAAACATGATCGACACTCATAGGTGAAATTGCAAAAACCTAAAGGTCCTAGGGTACAAAGTAGTGGCTTGGATGCAAGAAATTCTATTGCCTTCAGCAATGCACGTCGAAGACAGGCCGAAAGTCAGCCAATCACTCAATCAGGCAGGCAATCCATCAGCCAGGCAGACAATCAGGCAAGCAGGCAGGAGGACAGGCAGTTTGACTTTTGTTCATTTGCGAACTATGACTACAAACATCGGGGAACCTGGGGTGTGCAAGAACACTCAGTGGTCGAGTGGTCAAACACTAGGCAAACAAACCGCCGCCAATCTCGGCCGGCGGGATTGGCGGATCACCGACTCAGCCAATCGGCCACTGAGTCCTTGTTTATACTCGACCCTGGTTCAAATCCTTCTAACCACAAACTTTTGACCTCCCAGCCCCAAAAAATGGTATCCAGTATGAGGGGGATAGAGGTGTCAAAATCAAAAAATCCATTGGGTGATTGTTTTGTTGGGCAAAATCTTGATTTTACAAGGGGTTGGACATCCAATATCATGCCTTGGGGTATGCAACGCGAATGACCCCCAAAAGAGGGGGTGTATGGCATCCGCACCTACGCTTGATCTAACAACCTCTCTTCGAGGTGATTTCAAGTACCCCCCCCACTTTGTATAAGCTACGCAAAAGTCCCAAATTAATACGGTCCCTACGCCTACTGTAGCTTGGACAAGGCCGTAGACGCCCGGGTTCAAAAAGAGAAGTTTGCATGGTGAGCTGCTGCAAGAAAGGGGAATGGAATGCACAAATATCCCCAAAATTTGGGCTATGTGGGTTCAAGTGGGCAAACACTCACAAGCAACATGTCCATGACCCTAGGTGACTGGCAAATTGTCACCAAACCCATGTCTTATGTGGCCACACTACATTTGTACTCAATCAAATTAGGTGCCATTAATACGGTCCCTACACCCGCTGTAGCTTGGACAAGGGCGTAGCTTATCCATGAGCGGTGGAAACTCCAGCGACAGGTCCCCACCGACAAACCCACGCTCTCATAACCGTGCAGAGTCATCAATACAGCGGCAAAGCCGCCGCCACAGGTCGTTCACAGATACGGCGCCGGAGGCCGCCACAGTTAGTGCTGCTCTCCCTCCCAGCGGTTAGGTTCACATTCGGCCTCTGCGCCTCTTGGGGTTAGCGCTGACATCCGTATTGAAGCCTGACGACGAGCCCCCCCTCCGATCCCTCACTCGAAGTGGACGCACTCTCCATGTCCTCCGCCTCCGACACCGTCGTAGACGAGGGTTCTCATCTCTCTGAGCTGGATACCTCGGACGACATTTCCTCCAACCCCAAGTCCTCCCACATGGGCTCCACCCACGGCCTCTTGGCCATGGGCCTGTCATTGTTCGGATGGGACATGCGCCCTGCTTCTGCCAGAGCATCTGCCTCGTCATTACCTAGCACCCCGAGGTGTGACGGGATCCAATGAATCTGCAGTTCGTCCCCCGCCCGCTCCCGTTCCCAGAGGATGGTTTCCCACAGATCCCTGTGCCACACTTCCCTTGATGACGTGCGCCATGCATGCCGACACCACTTTGGGGACCACTCCATAATTCCTTTAAAAACGCACTGCGAATCCATAACCACCGCCAGTCTCTCGCCAGAGTGCCTGGCCAGAATCGCGTGTTGCACCCCCCGCAGCTCCCCCCTGCTAACAGACTGACGCTCATTGATCGGTACATGGGCCGAATGGTTCCGAGGGGACCCCCGATGAAACCAGACCCCAAAGCCCGCCTGAGCCCAACCGCGCACTGTCTTTGCCGACACATCGGTATATGCCACTGTCCACCCCCTCTGCTCCAAAGCTGCCAAGTGCTGGACTTTCGCATCCTTATATTTTCCCCATTTGGCCTCCTTGAGCGCCAATTTATCCAAGGCACGCTGCGGGCGTGCCGTCGTGGGCTCTTGCGCCGGGCCCTTAAAAATACCCGGCATCGCCGGGTCACTGAAACCAAGGGCGTAGCTTTTTCAAATGGGGGGGGGGGGTACACCGCAATGCACCAATAATAATAATGTTGCGGGACATCACAATTATTAGCGTACCCATGCTGGTCAAAAGACAGTGTCCTCACAGGAGGGGGCTATGGGGGCGGGGGGCTGGGTTGGATTGCCTGCCCATACCAGCCTGGAAAACAGCTTAATCCTCACCAGTGAGGGTCCACAGATGGGGTGATCCGGGTAGGAGAGAGATGATCTGTGACCCCGCCATGAATTAGGGGGTCCACCAACTGGTGCATTCAAGGCTGTTAGCACCAATTTGGGCTTCCCAATAGCAAATATGGCTAAGTGTTTGCACTGCGTGCGCACTGCGTGCATAGTGCGCACGCAGAGGCTAGGATACTCACCCAAGAATACCACTCATCTGTCCAGTAGCACGGCGAAGCAGCAAAGCCCAAATCAGAACAACAAAACTGCCTGCAGCTTGGTAATCCGGTGTCCTTAGAACAAGGAAATCAGCCTTATAAAGTACAACTATGCAAAGGCATGCAAGATGCACACATGTTCAAGTGGCAAGTGCCACACTCGGATATATCACCGGGACGGTGGCCACACAATTGGCAACAAACACCGTCATCATTTTCTTCCTCTACAACGGTTGCCTCCTCCTGTGCCCATACAGACTCTGGCACATGAGGCCAAGGTCCATACGGTTGATACCTAGTCTGTCTGCGAATGCAAAACTGAGTAAGGTGGAGCAAAATACGCACATGGCCGTGCAGCTCCGTTGCAGAGCGTGTCCAGACATTGCGGACAATCCTCCACTGCCACAACCGTGCAAAGAGGTGCTCCACCCTTGCACGATAGAAGCCATGGACATCATTATACTCTTGTTGGTCGTCAGTCAAAGTTTTCCGACCAATATACGGAGGCGAGCAATCTCCGGGACAATAGTTGGCTCAATGTTGCCGCCGGACGGGGGTGGAATCACATCCTTTGGCTTGCGGTATCCCTGCCCAACACGGTAAATGCGTCTTACAAGAGGGGGAAGAGAACCGAGAGAGAAATCGGGGTAAGAGGGGTGGTTGTTCTTCCAAAAATCAAGATGGGCCCTACGGAACTCATTGAGGAACAGGATCCGCTCATGGGAAATGTCGCCCTTGTCTTGCCCTCAAGTATGCACGGATCTTCAGGTGGCGGTCTCGGCGAATTGGCTACACAGCCCCAGCAGACTCTGCCACAGGGAAGGGGCATTTACACAATTTACATTCCAAAATGGACAAGAATCTAGGAAATGGTTGACAATTCAAATATGCCACGTCCTAAATGCTTGGGAGGCCAAAAAACCCTTGTATGGAACCAAAAACTTGTCAAAAGGGGCCAAAACTAGGGTTCGAGTATTGGCCGACATCCAAAACTTTGCACTGCGTGCGCACTGCGTGGGCACTGCGTGCATGGCATTCCCTATGACCTGTTGAAAGGGCTGTTTTGTGGCGAATGCAGGGGTAAGCTGACCTGTAGGCCCTGTGTATGCAGCCTTAGAAGAATCTTAGCTCGCAGACTGCTGCAAGCCAACTTCTCAATATGAACCCAGGTCCAGGCCAAATCTACTTTTGGTTACAGGGGCCCTGTGCATCCCTGGCCATTTGAGGGTACCTCAGATTGGCCCTCCAATGGCTCCCATGGAAACATCATGGGTTGGCTGAAAGATCAAACGACCCTCAAAATGCCCAGGAGGCCCTGAGATGGGTACGGCTGATCTTTTGGTGACAATAAGACATATAGAAATGCCACATAGCCCCCCTGCCACTGCCACTGGCAACCCATAACCATGGGATGTTTAACCTTTGCAAAATCCATATTTTGTAAGACAAACTGTCTCGCAATTAACATTTGAACAGGCTTCGTGTCTGTGGTAAACATTTGGGCTGGAAAAAGGTTGTGCGTGTATGTATAGTGTCACTCAGAAAGAAATAAAGGCTTTGATCTTGCAAACCTTTTCCGGGTGCGGTTGCAATCAAACCCATGCCGCTGAACATGGCCAGGCGGTTTAGTCTCATAAAAACGCCACTCTGGAGGTCTAGAGATACCAATGGTTGGGGCTTTATTAGAAGGAAAATTGGTGAGGGCCTGGGTCCAAATGATTTACCACAGTGGGTAATGCAACCCCTCGCACTAGTTTGTGCGGACTTCCAAGACACCACAATGCACACAAAGCAAATCATCGAAGCATCACGAGGGCTTCCAAATTGCAGGACAGCAATCCCAATCAATACCAATGCAAAAAGAATCAAGTGTGGCTCCATCCAGGCCAGTGCATAGCCTTGATTGCCTGACAGATGCCTGTAACATCCCACTGGACACGAGCCTTGAAGCCCCCCTACATCTGCCTGGACATGTGGACTTGGACAACGCCCGGAACAGTAAACATGTAGCAGCCAACATCACGCACCACACAGTACATCCGACCTGGTAACCAAGGGAATGCAAAATGCGCATGCACATGCGTTTTGTGGTGGTGGCAACTCAACACCTGACCCACACCCGCTACGAGCCTACATCCAAGCAACATGCCAAGCAGCTTTACCCAAACTTGGACACCCTTAGGGTGGACGTGGAGCTTGAGAACGATTTCGAATTTCCCTCCCCATTCATCCATTCTACCTAAAACTCTCCGTTCTTTGCTGGTTTGCACAATGGAAGACGGCACAGAACTGCGGGTCGAGGACATCGCAACCCCGGGATCCAGAATTGCACATCCCTGAGCACCCCTCACAATACCAGCACCAGTGCCAGCATCGACACCAGCACCAGCCACAGCACCAATATAAACACCCCTGGCTCAATCTGGCCCAAAGAAAAATGTAACCCATGCCAGTGCTGGCACGAGTCCCGCTTATAGTAACTTCAATGTCTGTGCCTCCCTCACCATGAGCTCAGCAGCTGTGCCTACTGCTGATCATCCGTGAGGGGAGCATCATAATCATATTCCTTGCCCATGATGCGGCGGTACAGGTCCAAGATGTCAATGGCGCAGGACTCGAAATGGGTAGTGGCATCCATACTCTTGGAGATGAACGCCTTGTCCTCTGCCCCGTTACCTGCGGGCTCATACACTGGAGACACACTCACAAACTTCTGGAGGATTGGTCCCAGAAGCTTGAGGCCTGGGGCCAGCTCTGCCTCCGGGTTGGCAGTTTCGACTGTGGTGCTGACGAGGGCGATGAAATACCCGTCGGGGCACACCTTGCAATAGGAAAGTTGGGTTCAGGTAGTATGAGGCAGGCGGGAGAGTCAGGGTTGGGGTGGGGAAGGGGCAGTGGCATCTGGGTGGAAGCTGCATTGTGGGAGTGGTCAGCTCGGGCGGATAAATGGGTGTATGTTGGGGGTGGTAGGTCAAAAAGGAGAGGTGCTACACCCACTCCCATTCCCATTCCCTTTTCCGCTCCTGCTCCCACCAGGCATCATTTATGAGGGGGGGGGGGGGTGCCATAAAGGCAGAAGGGAGCATGCCGGTTGGTACTTCCGCGTTGGTACTTCTGGGTGTAGGGGAGGAGGGGACTTCCTGCCCTTTTCTACCCACCCACCCAAAACAAATTGAGGCACCCTCCCACACCCGCTTCCCTTTTGGGGGGGGGGGGGGGGTTGAGGAGGGCAGGGGCAAGGCGCTCTCCAAGGGAACAACAGTACCCTGCTACTGCACATGCAGCCAAATATGGTCCCGCCTTTTTTGGAGCGGGGGGGAGGGTTAGGGTTTACTGCTCTGCTTTCCTCTGAGTTTTCTTCAAATGCTGTGTGCTCCTGCTCTTGGCATCCACAATCCATGCCCACTGCACATGTCCAGGGCTCCATGGTGTCCTTGCCAAACAACTTCTGGTTCCAAGAAGGGAGAAATTTTTCTTGGCATTTGCATCTACTACGTAACCTGGCATTGGCATCTACGTGAAAATTGTAACTCGTGTACAAAAACAGTTGTCAAGTCGTGGTTTTTTTTGCAGTAATGCGAGTACGGGTATACACGACTTACGGCAAAAAAATTTGCACGACGTGACAATTTTTTTGTTACACGCAAATGCCAAAAAAAATTTGACTTGACATTTTTTTTTACACGCGTTCACCTGCAAAAAAAAAAATACACGACGTGACAATTCTTTTTGGCACGCATTTACCGGAAAAAAAAATTACACGACCTTACCGCAAAGCAAAAAATTACCAATTTTACTGAAAATGCATGCATGTAGCAAATGTGCCCACCTCTGATTTTGTCCCCTGCTCTGAAGCGTTGGGACCCCCCAAGCGGCAGGGGTTATGTAGCCACCCGGCCTACTTGTGGGCCACCTCTGATTTTGTCCCTCGCTCTCAAGCGTTGGGGAGCCCCCAGGCAGCAGGGGTTACGTAGCCACCCGGCCCACTTGTGGGCCACTGCTAACTAGGGACGCATGGGGCTCCTCATCAGTATGGAGTCACGATGCCCAACCCCCTTGTAAAGCGCCTAGAAAATGCCGCAGTAAGGTGGTGGCCATTAGTGATACCAATAGCGACGCTAATGTCTCCACGCTTGCTCAGAAGGCACCTAGTGAGGGTCGGTCTGAGTCTACTAATCTTGTTGCACCCAAAAAAGTTGACAACATGGAGGTGCATCAGAAGAATTGGCATTGGCTGAATCTCCTTTGGCCCCCTTACGTGTGTGGCCAATGTCAGAAGGCTATGTACCCATGGTGCATGCATTGTGAGGGGTGTGGCTTTTGCCTGCCCACTTTGGAGTGTCCGGTTCCTGGAAGGGCCCACCCTAACACAGACAAGTGGCTGTTTCAAAAGTGGTGTCTGGAGGTAGACGTTGAGGAGGTTTTGACCGCCACCCTCCCAAAGGAACACGTGTCTAGTGACGAGGGGTTGGACCTCCTTTCTAATCCTCTTATGGCCTCTCCGCCGGGTAAGGAGGTGAAGAATAAAGAGCTTCAGTCATCTGATTCGGAGGTGGACCTCTTTACGCCTCCTCCTACTGCTCTTGTGCCACACTGAATGGGGAAGAGAAAGAAGGCTTTACCAAGTGCCCCCCCCCCCTCAAGCCACAGAAGAAGGTGAAGGGAAAGAAGGCCTTGCCAAGTGCACCCCCTGTTGATCCTCCCACTTCCAAAAGGCGTACTCGGAGAACCATCCCGAAACAACCCCTTTGGGGGTGGGAGATTGGTTGACTGACAAGAATATCTTGTGCTCGTTAAGGCAAAAGCTCTGCCATGTGCCCTTCGTGAACGGGGGATAAATGGCCGTTTGAATGGGGCGTGAACATTCACGCGAATTGACCCAAAAGTCGAGGTTTTCGGGGGGAAACGCCATATTTTTGGTTCCTTCTGAGGGATTTGAGGGGGTAAAATTCTTGCCCCAGCTTCATTAGGCATCATCCAGTGAAAGCCCCGCCCCAAAAGCATCCACCATGCCCAAACAGCAAAACGAGAAGTGCCAAAAGCCGGCAAGCCTGCAGCCGATTCATAGGCGTGAATTCACGTGAATTTCGTACGTGAATCCACGTGAATTTATACAAATTTCACACTTGTGCACCCCCTCACCCGGGGTACCCCCCCCAATGCACCCCTCCATGCACCCTGGCCACGGGCAACAATGGTCTGGGGTCGTGTTGTATTCTCATGACCGTTTCTTGCGACACCGGAACCGCCGCTCTAGGGTTTGAAGGTGCTGCATGTCGGTTAGAAGCCGTCTTCTTGTACGGCTTGCGTACCTTTGTACACTCATGGGCCCTTGCCCATTTTGTGCCCTTTTGGTCGCATCCCACCCATGCGACCAAAGGCTATCATCAATGGTGTGGTTGTCCACAACCACTTGCACCCCTAGTCTCCCCCGGAGGAGGCTTAGGCCCCCGCTGTTGCGCAACATGCGCTTCAGCCTCCGGTGACTCCCCTCCAAGGCAAAGCAGGAGAACTTTGACAAGGTTCTCCACTTCTTTGCAAAAAAATACATGTGGTTGATCCAAAGATGCGTCCACAAAAGTTTGCCCCATTGGAGCTCATAGTGGGCAGCGCCCATGGCTATGCTATGTCTCCGGAGTCGCCCCAAGTCGGCTCCGGAGACCATGCGGAACGCCAAGCGAACACACACATGCTTGCAAAATTCTCCCACCATGTCTTGCACACTGACTCCCAACTTTTTCCTCCTACTTGATGCTGCCTCACACTGGGGTGTTGTAGGCAAGCATCCATTACCTTCTCCCAACCCCTGTTCCGCATGAAATGGATGGCAGCAGCACACTCCATCCTTACCTTCCCCTTGCTGTTTGCCTTGTCATTGTTTAATGAGGCACGGGTGCAAGATCGTGGAGCAAGCCGTGCCTCATCTAAAACTGTTTGTAGCATGGTGCGTGCCACAGTGGCCGGTGCCTTACCTGTCAATTGTACAACTAGGTCCCATGTCCCGTTTATGCCACACAACAGGACACGGAGGACCCATGGAGGCCATAATCAGGCACTCGCCTATCACTTGTAATGGACCTATATATAGCACCTATGGCAACAGCCCCTATCCAGTCGGCGTCTATTGCACTTGCTGTGCCAAAGGTAGCAAGGCAAAGAGCATGGCTGCGCATGTAGACCCAGCACACCGTGGCTCCGGGGGATTCTGCCTTCCAGTTTTGGCAGCCCGCCATGAGCACTTGCGCTTTTCCCATCTGCACACAGAAAGAAAAGGGACTGCCTATCATTCCCTTCCGTATCTTTAAAACTTACGGTTGCGGCCTTGCGCAACTCATCATCAAAATATATTTCTTGTGAGGTCGCGTAGAGGGTCTCGCACTTTTCACTGCCCCCTAGTAGCCACCAATTAGATAGTTGGTTGGGGCTGGCGGTGCCACCAAGTGTGCAATGGACGTACGAGGCCTCATGCCTCGATGTACCATCCACCGCGATAGGCAACCAATGCAGCCGTCGGTCCCCAGGCTGCATGATGTCCGAGGGTGGGGGTGGTTGACACTTGTACAAGTGGCCGATGCGGTCGGAGAGGTAGCAGGCCGCACCATAGATGGCCGTGCCGTCTCCTATATAGGCAGTGAACGCCCGGGACCCCGGTAAAGCTAGCTGCCGAAGCATGCCGTGCACCTGTTCCCATACCACACCGTACGTCATGCTCCCCACTAGGTACCGCGCCTCTGTCCTAGAGAGGTGCAACGACTGGATCCGCCAAACGGCCATAATCAACCTCTCCTCCATGGTGGGCCTAGGCTGGACGGCCCGTACAACTCTTGTTTCCGGGGTAAGCACTAATTGCCCGGTGTCGGGCAGGTCCTTGACGGTGTAAGGTGCTGCAAGCTCCTTGATAACAACTTGCTGGAGGTCTTGTAGGCGCCTCCGTCGCGTGCGATCGGCTACCAAATGGAACGGAATGTATCGGAGTTTCTACCATCCCCATGCACAAGGTGACTACATTTGGTGACATTCACGTGAAATTCGTACGAAATTCAAGTGAATCTGAGCGAATTTCACCGCTTTCATCGTCTTGTACCGTTTCTTCATATGAAACATCCTGTGGTTCGTTCCTGTTTGCGTGCGCGGGTACAAGACATAAATATGGCCTAAAATATGCTTAACATACCGCTTTACATACCCGTTGTCACATACCCGTCGTCGCCATATCAAAAAAAAGAGTTTCAGAAACTTCCATTTTTAAGCTACCCGAAATGAAAACCTGCTTAGGCACATTGTGTGCCTGCCCACTCAATCATGTCAGCTAGTCATTTCGCGTCTTTGGCACGGGCTTTGACCGGCCCTCGGCAAGGCTAGAGACTGAAAAAAACGTCCTTTCGCATCCCAGTAGGCATATACCGTCATAACATCCCCACTTGCACCGCTGAGAGTGGGTACCACGGGGTGAGTGAAGTCGCCAAAAACGATGAAACCCAAAAACGCGTAAAGCAAATAGCTAGAACGATTAACAACTGCAAAAATTGCATCAACGCTCGTCCCACTCCACCCCATACAAACCCCATGCAGTGGGGACCCGGAAACACTTTTGCGGCTCAAAATTGAAAAAAAACCAAAAGATTCATGATTTCAGGAATCAAAAAGGGGGGGTGTCATTTTTTCAACATTTTTGACCCCCCCCCCCCCCATCCCCTCCCTCAAAAAAAGCGGATTTTTAGTGGGGTTTGGGGGGAGGTCCGGACCAAAAACTCATTGATGGATGCGTTTATCGGAGAAAGAAATGATTTTACAAAGGGTTTAAACCAACAATTCAACCCCTTGCAGTAGGGTACACGAATAGGCCCAAAAAGGCCCGAACTAGGGGGGTATGTGGCGTTTTCTTATATATAAGGGCCTGCATGGCTTTTATCTAACAACCTTTGCGAGGTGATTCTATGGCCTTCACCAAGGCACCTCAAAGAGAGGGTGACACTGAATCAATCAATCATTCAGTTAGGCAAGCAGTCAATCACGCAAGTGGTCCGGCAAGCAAGCAGCTAGATGGGCAGGCAGAAACACACAGTTTGGCTTTTTTTCAGTCACGGACTACATCTACAAACAGTGGGGAACCCCAGCTAAACTGGAGCAATTAGGATCGGATAGTAGTAGCACACTTGCTTTTCGCCTGAAATGTCGTCGGTTCGTATCCCGATCAGGGATTGGTGGCGCGGGTCCATGGACCCATTATTCTTTTTCATCCCACCCTGGTTCAGTTCCTTCTCAGCACAAACTTTTGCCCCCTCCAACCCCTACCCCCCCCCCCCCCCCCACACCACCCCCAAAATGTGATATTCAGTTTCAGGAGTTTAAGGGGGATAGAGGCCTCGAACTCATAAAATCCATCAGGGGATCGCTTTGTCCGGCAAAATAATGATTTTACAAAGGGTTACACATCCAAAATCATGCCTTCTGATAAGCTACAGGAATGACCCCCAGAATGGGGGGTGTACAGGTCCGCACGTGCGCTTGATCTAACAACCTCTCTTGGAGGTAATTTTGATTTTGGAGCTATTGAGGCTCAAAATGACAAAAGCAAGTTATGCACCACTCCTTGAAAAACGCCACACCCCACCCCACCCTAGCACCCCATGGCCAATTGGAGGGGCTTTGAGCGCTTATGCAGTTTTTTGGGCTGCTCGGTGGCACTAATAAATTTCAACAAATTGATTTCTTCCGGAAACTTTTCAATTTGACGACAATGTGGGTATTTGTCAAAACGGATACTCTAGCACCCATGGGACCCACCATAGTTAGGTGGTAGGCACCCTTTAAAACCCCCCAAAATCGCTATCAACGGCCTACTCGGTGGCACAACGTGCTTATGCAATTTTCAGCCTTGACATATCAAAGATGGGGAATTTTTCTTCATATTGTGACCGCCCGCAATGATGAAATACCCCATGTAAAGCATGTTTTAGACATTCTTCGTGCGTTTTTCACCCCAATAGTGGGTGTCCAAAAATATTTTGGCTGAAAATCGAAAACT
Source organism: Eutreptiella sp. 'Long Island Sound 2002' (assembly GCA_964036045.1). Lineage (NCBI taxonomy): Eukaryota > Euglenozoa > Euglenophyceae > Eutreptiales > Eutreptiaceae > Eutreptiella > Eutreptiella sp. 'Long Island Sound 2002'. Next base: position 100,713,078 of record OZ038383.1, read on the forward strand.
CTGAAAAATCAAATTGCCTTGGGCAAGGCCACATCATAGAGAATTGCCCCAATGCACCACCAAGTGGCCCCAGGATTGTGCCTATACATCTTTACACATGGGTTGGTATTGCCTACAAACAGCCCTCTCATGGACACCCAATAGGTGGACCAATTAGAGCTACATTGCTCCAACGGGTTTATACGCGCTACCGTTGAGCTTGGGTCATCATTTGGTGACAATGGAAAGTAGATAGAAACCCAAGGGGGGGTGGCATCCATTATGCCCCTTTAGCGGTGCCCACTAGGGTGGAAAAAATTGTTTTGGGCGTATTTGCCCGGGTTCTATCTCCGGATACCCCGAATTTGCCCCTATATGGGGTGCTTGGACCGAGGACAGCAATTTTCCGGCCAGCATGTGTTGGTTGCAAAATTGTGATTTGTTGGTGAACACCTATGACCGTTGGTCTGCTTTGGGCCAAGCTTGCGTCATCATTTTGGTCATCCTCACCAGTGGGGCGTCGACTCGGCGAAAAAGAGACAACCCGGGACCCGGTGATTGGCTAAGAGGTCCATGGTGAAACAAAAATGGAATCAGACCACAGTGCGGAGCGATGCATACTCAAGGCTACAGGCCAAACAAAGTTTGCCAACGACGTTGCAAAGAACTCGAAAACGTTACTTTTAGCTTTTGGCCCCCAATGGGCACCACTAGGAGGCCTAATTGGTGATACATCCCTCTTTGTGAGGTTCTAAGTACTTCCATCGTCACCGAATGACAACCCAAGCTTGGCCCCAGGTGGCCCATCCATCAACGGGGGTCACGCAACATTCATGGCTTAAAATGGCCGAGTCCTCACCTACAGGCCCCAAATGGGGGGCAATCAGGGGTACCGGAGATAGAAACTAGGACCTAGCATTGGTCAAGGGATCTTGTGGAAGAAAAAACAGAATCGGACCAGGGTTGAGGTGGACTGTGGTTGGCCAAACTTGATTGGCCCATGGATGCCGCAATGCATGGATCCGAACCCTAGTCCCATTCCACTTTTCTTTCTATGTGGACCCCCGCAACTAATGCCAGGGTGCCGGTGTCTATTTCCGGATACCCTTGATCAGCCCCCATATGGGGTTCCACCGGTGAGGACTCAAACGTTTTCGGGCAGCAATTGGTAACAAGATCTACAATTTTTGGACAATCACCAATGTCGATTGGCTGCCTTGGGTCATCATTTGGTGACAATGGAAGCACATATAAACCCATGGGGAGCCATATGGCACCCCATTAGGCCCCCCGCGTGGTGCCCATTAGTGTGGTGGGCAAAATTTGGTTGGCCTATAGCTGCCACTAAGCATGGATCTAGACCAGCCCTTGGGCAAGCCATGTTGCACCAATTGGGCCCTCCTAGGGGTGTACCTTAGGGGCTAAAAAGGTTGTTCCGGGCTTGTTTGTCACCAAATTACCGCAAGTTTGCAAAGAGCCCGGGACCCTTGGCTGGTTAGGGGGTGCCAGGAGTTGGGTGGATCAAAACGTAGTGGCGGCCATAGGCCTACCAATTCTTCGGCAAAGGACCTCGAAGAGAGACGAGCAATGTTGCCGGGAAACCGGCAAATTTTAGCCCATCGCACTGCAAACGCGCCCAAAACCGTGGGGGGCCAATAAGCGCCATTAGGAGGGCCTAGTTGGTGCGACATGAGTTTGTATGTACTCTTACCGGACCCCCCCTACTTGAAAAGAGGCTTTCTTCATTTTGCAGGGGTCCAAAAAAAAACACACTAGCAAATGTGTGTGGACGTTCCTCCCTGTCACCCCCTCTTTTCCAACATTCACTCGAAGGGGGTTTGATGACACTTTCAAAAAAATTCAGCTGGGCAGTTAGGGTGATCATTTGGTGCTTAGAGCGCCAAAATGGAGTATTGACGGACAGTTTTCCTAGTAATCCACATGAAAATGTTTCAACCGCCTTTTGACAACATTGTATGTGTTAAATGATATGGTGCATTGTTGCAAGTGCGACCCTTGCTGACACAAAGCTGTCAAACTTGTACCACAAAAGTGGTTCAGCCCACCTAGCAGGGGCACACAATGCAATGGCGCCAAGCTAAGACATTATTACAAATTCTATTGCCTTCGGCAGTGCACCTCGAAGAGAGGCTGACAGTCGGCCAATCAGTCCCTTTGCCAGGCCGCACTCAGTCAGACAGAAACACACAGTTTGGGTTTTTTGTCCGTGGCAGGCGCGGCCCCAAGCAGTGGGGAGATTGTTCACTTCAGGGCAAGCGGTGGCCGAACGGTAATGCAGCTGACTGCATAGCTTTTGGTTGGCGGTTCGAACCCCGATCGGGCAAATATGGCGCCGCTGCCGCCGCCGACAGTTGGCCGACCAGGATTCGAACCGCCGACCGAAAACTTTGCGTCGGCTGCATTACCATTTGACCGGCGGTGGTGTGACAGCGATATGCCTCCCCACTGCTTGGAGCCTTCTGACCGAAAACTCCCCCCCCCCCCCCCCAAGCCCCCCCCCCTCAAAAAAGTGATATCCAGTTTTGGGGGATAGAGGCCTCAGAATCAAAAAATCCATTGGGGGATGGTCTTATTGGGGAAAATAATGATTTTACAAGGGGTTGGACATCCAATATCTGCCTTGGGGTATGCTACGCGAATGACCCCAAAAAAGGGGGGTATACAACGCCCGCGCCTGCGCTTGATCAAACAACCTCTCTTCGAGGTGATTTCACCTGTCGAAAGTGTTTTGGTGTCTTGCAAAAACTGGAAAACAAAGAAGAAGAGCTAGACGTCATTTTCCACAAAGTATCAAGTAAACATCTCGTATAAAGGACACTAACAGCACATAATTTATTCAACCCATGAAAACGGGGAAAACCTTATCTGTGGGGCCTCAAAAGGGGGCTAAATCGGGTTACCCAGAGTTAGAGGCCAGGCCCCCCCACGATTTGGTTGGGGGTCCATATAGAAGCAAAAAGTTCCCTGGGAGTAAGTAAGAATCATCACATAGTGGCCGCAATAAGCCAACCGAATTGTGTCCCCCCCCCCCCCTACCCGTACCAAAAAAGCGGTACCCAGGTATTGGGGGGGGGGCGGACCTACTTAAGCTGAGCTGAGCGAAGGTGTAGGTGGAACCTTTGGTGGACGAACCTTGTTCAACACAGCCACCCACCAAAAGCGATTGGATTGCAACAACTCAAACTCACATAACTTCAAACGGAGTGGGAATGAAAGAACATGGAAATAAGTGTGAGAAAACAAAAACACACTGTCAGAGCAAGAACCAACGGCATTTATGCTTTTTGGAGTGCTGCCTGCATACAGCACAGCATCAAGAAAATGTTGCAGGTGACCAAGCCGCTCGACGTCCTTGATGAGGTAAAGACACCATGCATTACCGGCATGGCCGCAAAGAGCTTTACACCGCTTACCGGCTGGGAGAGACTTCTGGGGGCTCTGGGCTGAGACCTAATTAAGGTGAGCTAAGTGAAATCGTAGGCGGAGCCACATGGGGGGGGGGGGGGTTGAGAAATTCTATTCTATGGCAAGGCACCTTGAAGAGAGTGCTAGAACACTAGAGTCAGTCAATTCAGGCTGACAGTCAGCCAATCAGTCAGTCAGGCAGGCAGGCAGGCACGCAGGCAGAAACACCCAACTTGGTTTTTTTTGGTGGCAGCTCGGTTTTTTTGGTGGCAGCCTACATCAACTCTAAGTGATGATGAACCTCACTTGTGCAGGCAAAAACAGTGGTGGAGAGGACAAACAGTTTGCGGCCAGCTGGCCGAGCGTGGGTTTGAATCTCATACCAGATAGCCGACCGCGCGACGGCTTGTCCCTCAGCCGTTTTGCAGACCAGGGTTCGAATCCCACGAAGCACAAAGTTCCCCCCCCCCCCCCCAAGGTACCCAAGTAGGGGGGGGGGGTTAGAGGGCTGAAAATGAACAATTTGGGGATCATTTTGTCTCGCAAAATAATGATTTTACAAGGGGTTAGACATCCAATATCATGCCTTGGGGTATGCTGCGCAAACAAGCCCCAAAAGGGAACAGAGGGGGTGTATGGCGTTTGTGCATGCGCTTGATCTAACCTCTCTTCGAGGTGATTCATTGGGGGATAATTTTGTCTCCCAAAATGATGATTTTTCAAAGGGTTGAACATCCAACTTCATACATTGAGGTGTGCCATATGAGTACCCTCCAAAAGGGGGAGTATGCTCATGCCTCAGCGTGTTTTGATAAAAAAAACCCTCTTCGAGGTGATTTGCCCACCACAGTGCAAATAAGCCCAAAGCGGCACTGTCACACCCTGTTGTGTGCCACCAAGAGGGTCTCATTGGCGCTGCATGGCTCCCCTTCGTTTGTATGTTGATCTATTGTCACCAAATTAGCCCAAAGACCCCAAGCGGTCATCAAGGGTTGCCACAAAAAGTGCATTTTTGAGCCAATCCATGAAGGTTGCTTGCAGTGCAAACGGGTATTTCCAGTCTTTCAAACGAGCCATGGCCGGTCCCAGGCAAGGCTCGAGGCTGCAAAAAAAACGCCCTTTTGGTAGCATGGGTATACTGTCACAACATTAGTCCCATCCCTCTACAGGGGTACCACAGCGTCAAGCTGTCAAAAACTCCGGCATAAGAAACAAGGCTGAAAAATGCTCAACTGTATGAGCGCGCTTCCCACTCTGCCGAGCCAGAACCCATGGAGTCAAGATCCACAAATACCTTTTCGGCCCAAAATGGTTCAAAAGAAAAGATTTATTAATTTCCACCCCCCAAAATAAATGCTCATTTTTTTGAGCCCCCTGCCTTGAAAAATGGGGTTTTGAGTGTGGTGGTGGGGGCGGGGGTAATTAAAATGAGCTAACCGAAGGTGTTAGGTGGGACATTTGGAGACTAACGTTGTTCAACACAACCACCAACCAAGAGCTACTGGATTGCAACTATTCAAAAGCACATGTCTTCAGAAAGGAATGGGAACAAATGGCAACACAAATTGGTGCGAGACTGTCTTCTGCATTGTTGCTTTTTGGAGCGTTGTCTGCATACAGCACGTCACCAAGAACCCGTTGCAAGGTGACCAAACCGCTCCACGTCCTTGATGAGATAAAAGACACCATGCATTATTGGCATGGCTGTAAAGAGCTTGGTGCTGCTCACAGGCTGGGAGAGAGTCCTGGTGGGTGAGAATCAATGAAGGTCAGATAAACAAAGGTGTAGGTGGAACCTTTGGTAGACTAACCTTGTTCTACACAGCCAGAGTTGGGGGCAGGTCTAGGGGGGTCCCAACCAAAACCTCATAGGGGAATGCTTTTGTTGGAGCGTTAAACCAACAATTCAACCCCTTCGGGTGCGGCATGTGAATGGGCCCCGAAACGGTGCTTATTTGGTGCTCTCGCATGTATGCAGGCCTGCATGGTTTTGATCTGACCTCCTCTGCAAGGTGGTTCATGATTTTGGGCTCAAAAAAAAGGGGGCAGTCGAAATTTTCAAATTCCAAAAGCCATTGCCCTGAAGGGGTGAAAGGAAGGGGGTGGGAATCTGCAGACCCACCCACACCAAACACCTGGGGCCAAACTATCAGAGGCTGGGGGGGGGGGAGACTCTCGACACACACAGATTGGCTGAGACATCAACCCAGGAAACCCCAGTCCCAACTTTATTCCTCCAAGACAATGCCTGGCACCCACTACCACACCCCATCTAGCTTTCAACTAATGACAAGGTAAGCAGCACACCTTGTGCACATAGCTGGTGCATGTCACGTACATGTCATGCTTCCTCTTCAGCTCACTCTGGGGGATAATGATCTGCGCAGACTTGGCACCATCAGGAATGTTTGGGATGGGGTGGTCCAACAGGCAAATGGCTCGCACCACTTGGGCAGCAGGTTTCGTCTTGCCAGCTTCCGCCAAGAAATACGATGGGTCTCCAACGACAAGAGGAGCCTTGGCCACCTCGTCACCCGACTGAACTCCAACAAACTTGCCGTTCTCCCACAAGATTTTGTCCACTGGCTTGTGCAGCATATATGTGCCTCCGTACACAGCACACAACCTGTGGGGCATGGGCCAGGCATGAAGAGCAAGAGAACGGACTGCAGTTGGGCACATAGAGAGAAACAAAACAAATAATGTTGAGCTGGATGGCAGCAAGCAACCATACGTGGCATTGGCGTCCGTTTAACAGACGCTTATGGACGCACCCGAAAATCAAAACGGAGGCACCCCAAAACTGAAACGCACGCAAACAGACACACACAATCAGGAAACACACGCCGTAGCTCATAACACACCACGTGCCCTCACAACTTCTGCAATATTCAGGGAGGCCTTGGCCTCCAATGTACGTGCCTGCAACAGTGGTAGAAAACAACCAGTACAGAAAAATTGTAATTGGCAGGGTTTGACCAATGACCATTTTCTCATTAGCTCTGCATGATACCAATAGCGCACATTCCCTCTCTGAGATACCTCTGCTCATGCACTGCACATTCAGCACCCTTGGACTATCCCTGTCATTGTCACTGGCGCTGTCACTCACTGACTATCCCAGACATCCCCAGCAGTTATTTCGGCACGAATACACCTAGAAAGGAAAAACGGACGCAAACAGACACACCCAAAAGTCAAATCAGACGCAAACGGACAGGTACCCACATCAAAACGGACACTAATGCCATGTATGCAAGCAAAATGTGCAGGAAACACAGGGAAAGCAGAGTATCCACACTCTACGTATCAAGAAGAATGCCTAAAAAAAGGCACACCAGCCACACCCAAAACACTAAAGGCTATGTACAAACGTACATCCCCTCCCCCCACACACATATGGGGGAAAAACAGTGTGCAGTTTTCCATGCATTTTTTTGCCTGCATGTAGACCCACGCCCGTTGTCCCATACCTCTCTGAATGTCATCCAAAGGCCCCAAATCACCCAACAGCTGCCCCATGCCCTTCTTTTCCTCCACCCCAGGAAACAACAGCACACAGTTTACGGTTGGAATGCCGCCGCCAAAATCGTCCAAACAAGAAAGGTAAACCGCTACATTCATTACCATGCCCTGCTGCCCCCCCACCCTTGCTTTGGCCGAGCCGGATGGGCCAGATGAGCCCCCATCACCAGGGAACACCGCCCCTGGGGAAGGTGCTATCCGGATGGGGCAGCTCCTGCCACTGCCGCACCAAGCGGAAGAAGTAGGGGTTGCCAGTCATGGTCCAGGTGAGCCTCGCTTTAGCACAGTATGGTGGGGGTCTCATATTGGTTCTGGTATACTCCTGAGAACAAGTGGCCAGGCGCCAAGGGGAATACAAGTATGTTGCAAATTACGAGGATGCTGTATGTTGAGCACAAATTAAAGCTGGCTGGCTGTGCACAGATGGGGGGATTGGGCCAACAAGCCATCCAAGCCATCCAAGAATTGCGCAACACGAAGGGGGGGTCATGGCCTTGGCTAACTCTGAATCAACCCTGGTCATGGGATTCATAGGCTGCAAGGCAACGCCCTCCCCATGAAAATGCACAAGCATAAGCACCGGTGAGTGGTGCAGCAGGCAAGAACAAAGCAAGAAAAAATTCAATGCACAGCATATTATTGCATAAAAATTCCAATTCGCCTTCACAGCAACACCACACTTGCACAACAACACGAGATAACTGTGCATACATTGGAAAAGAAGTACTTTTTGGTCTGTGGATTGTGGATGGGACCTTGCCAACCCCCCCCCCCCACCATGGATTGCCGTGAATTGTGGATTGTACCTTCAGCCCCCCCCACCCCCCCTTCTTGTGGCGAGTCCCAGAAAGACTCTGGTTGAGAGCTGCATTCCGGAGCAGATTGGTTATGCTTGGCATGGGGACAGGTCAACTGAATTGGGCATGAAGTGTGACAAGACCTGGCAAAGGCTTGAGGGATGTCCCCAAGCCCATACAATGGGTAGACGTACGGGGATGAGCCGTACATGTTCACAGACTCGGCGTACAACTTCAGCTTCAGCAGGGTGTCGTGCGCTGGCTCATCAAGGTATTCATCGTTGTGATGCAATGCAGCAGCATGTCCCAGAAAATCCACAGTCTTGGGGTCCAAACCAAATTCCTTGAACACCTCCCTCATTGGCTTCGTGAGGAGGTCGAAACCTGGAATGAAATGAGCGACCGACTGCGGAGCTATTGGTGTTTGCTGTGGACAACCACTGGGCTGTTGGGCCTACGTATCTCGTATGCTCCGCACCTAGCATGAACCAAGTGGATCATCAATGACTCACTAAGGCACACCGATGACAACATGAAGGCACACCATACGTACTACTCACCTCCTAAATCCTAGTCTCAAGCGACCTTTATGAGTCTTCTTGTCGTTGGGCTCGTAGTCTTGCACCCAGCTCAGGAACTTCGCGGCACGCCGCTTCTCGAACATGCCCATGAGACCAGACGACAGGGCCTCCCGTTCGGTAACTGGAACCTTGTGGATTTTGCCATCGCGAAGCACAAAACTGCCGTCAATCAGCATGAACTCCATGTTGTACCTTGCAGCCACTGTCTTGCGCAAGATCTTAACTAAGATACCATTGGCCATCAGTAGCTTGGGGCAGAGATCCACGTTGTACAAGTGGCTCTTACCCAATTCTGCGGGTGGTGCACCTTTGTTGAACTTCTCAAACAACTGCTCAAGGTTCAACGATGCACATTCGCCACCGTAGTACGCGTTGCGGTCCATGTGCAATACCTTCAGGCCGCTAGTGGAGAGCAACCCGCTGAGTACGCATTCGGTGAGCCCGGTTCCCAACACAATGGCATCATAGTTATCCTCCATGGCGAGCGCGAAAGCGAAGAAGCGCTGCGCGGAAGAGGTTGCGAGACTCCGTAGGACCCGGTATTATTCGTTTTGGGACCATTGTGCCCGGATGTTTCATTCTTAGAATCAACACAACGATTTTTCACGGAAATCATTGGGCATCGCACCATGATAGTGGGCCAATCTTGCGTGATCCTCATGTGTCTCATATACAGCATGCGGCGACCCAAGGTTTTAATTTTTTTTGTATGCGTTGGCACAACTACAACACTTGACGTACTAGTTGGTAGAATGTGCTGGAGCTCGGTGGCGGGGAGATGAATGCACTGAACACTTCATGGCGCATCATGGCCTCCCAACTACAATTCGTCACATGGCGCACACCAACACCGCATCCCTAGTGTGGCATTAACTCAAAATCCATAGGCTTTTCCCCGCATTTCGCGAAACGACTCAACTACAGCTATTACGTGCGCAACGGAATGCTGAAGGCAACGAGCAAAATGGCGTGTGGTTTGGCTTTTCTTTTTTTTTTGTTGATTTCAAGTGCAAACTTTTTCATGTGCTATTGTCGTATAGTGTTGAGAAACAACACCTTACACAAAATTCGTGTGGCAAGTGCGTAGGAGTTGTGTGGAAGCGGCGCGTGGATTGTTAGGAGAGAAGTAGGATCATGTTTTTTTTTTTTTTAAAGGAGCACGCGTGTCGTGCAAGAAGTACGTATTTTAAGGGGGTACGTTTAAAGAGGTAATTGACACAAGCGTTGGTACAACGAGAAAATCCACATAGGTGGAGAGACGGGTGGCACGCGATAAGGATTAGGAGGACAAAAATATTTCGCGGTGATCTGCTGTGCGCCACTTTGATGCCAATCCTAACACGGTGCTGGGCTTGACACAACCAACGGAAATTACAACGACGCACACCTTTAGCAAGGAGACTAGTTTTGACGTCGATACAAAGTTATTGGACTATGTCTTTCCACAACATCCATGCTTTGTTTCTAAGGCGACGCCACGCTTAAAAGCAACTAGTGTGCCTGACTTCGCTATAAGCTAAGTGACGTATCACAAGATTAGACGTCAACGTCTGATGTACGATGGGATGTACGATGGCATCTCGGCACAACCTGTTCATGGTGCAATGAGGGTGCAGAGTGCATTGCTTGGGTTTGCAAAGCAGAAGGATGTTTGCGGTAGGCTCAGCCATTTCCAAAGTGTGATAACAACATTATCCCGTTGAAAGTGCTATATTTTTGCATGTTTGGCACGTGTTACGATGGATCACAAGGCTTAAGTTGAACGTTACATCACCGAGACCTCAGTCACACAAGGTGGCACTCGCTTTGGGTCACGTCCACAAGGAAACCAGAGCTTGTGCCAAAGAAGATTGCAACAGTGCAACAGTTCAACAGGCTTGTGGTGGCGTGTGAAGCCACCCGAATCACGTGTGCTGAACAATCCTTTCAAGGTTTCAGCTATGTGGCATACTGAGGGAGCCACGATGCGCCTTTCATGCACCTTAGCCCGTTGACCGCACAGGGGCAGCGCACGAAGATGGCCTGCACTGTGCGATTATGAAGTGGCAGCAGTTTTGCTCCCCAGTGGGAGCACTTCAAACTGACGCCGCCAGAATGTATGACATAGCAATGCACAAATCCAGGTATCAGGTACCGGAACGTGTTCCTTTCATGGTCGAGTTGTTACGCCAGCCCTTTGAGCACTCATACCGGACAAAGGTAAAGGCTCGCATCTGGATGGTCCAGGTGAAAACCGCCAGTGCCAATTGGGCATTCCACTTTGCGATTGCGTTTGCTTTTCTTTTTTCCTCGACCAGCCAATATTCGAATGTGGCCAGAATAGCACCTTTCTGCACGCATCAATAGCCCAATAGTCTCGCAAACAGACCAGCAAGGGATTAGAACAGATAAACAAACAGATGCCGCAAGTTCCTTTATCTAGCCTAGAGGTAAAGGTGCTGGACGAAAATGGGAACTTTGACTTCACCAGCATCAGAGGTGCACCAACACTTCCCTTTGATATGTGGAGGCTTGCTGCAACTTCCTTTTGTTTTGCCCAGGCGCAGACGTGCGGATAGAAGCAATTACGCTAATTTTTGGCTCGTTTTTGGGCGCAAAACGTCCCTCCACTTTTGAGCCATCGAAATATTGTGGGATGGCCTTTTGTCTATGCGCACACAACAAGGAATATCGACACTTTTGCAGCTTGGGAGGCTCAAGGGGCGGCGTGGAATTGAGGTGGGGTGATTTGCCAAATGCCGGCGCAAAACCGCCCGTCCTTCACGGGAATGGCTATGCAGGACTCTCTCTGTCTCTCTCTCTCTCTCTCTCTTAATATATTTAATTGTGCTATGGTTCGTTCGTCGTCGTCGTCGTCGTTTGTCGTCGTCGTCGTTCGTCATACCCAAAAAATTCTCCCAATTGTGCACGCTGCTGCTGGCGCGCGCGCGTGCCCGTCAAATGGCATCTGGCGGATTTGCGATTTCGATTTCTGGCACGAGAAATCGATCTGAAATCATGGAATCATGTATTTTGAAAACCTGTATGTACTGCACAATCGATTATCCGGGTATCTGCACGAATAATCCCGCCTGTTGACTTTTGGCGATTTTACCCAAATCGTCCGTCAAATGGCATCTGGCGGATTTGCGATTTCGATTTCTGGCACGAGAAATCGATCTGAAATCATGGAATCACGTGTTTTAAAAATCTGTATGCACTGTACAATCGATTATCCGGGTATCCGCACGAATGATCCCGCCTGTTGACTTTTGGCGATTTTAGCCAACCGGCAGCAGTGGTGACAGTTCTCTCGCTTATAGAGTACGGGATATGAGGTTTGAGACATGAGTCATGAGGTACGGGATACGAGGTACGGGATATGCGGTATGTTGTACACAGTGTGAGGTATGGGTGATGTGTTTGGAAATATGGATTATGCAAATTGCGGTGTCAAATGTGCTGTCAGAGTACAGTTTAGGAGGGGTAAGTTTCACTCATAGAGTACGGGATATGATGTTTGAGACATGAGTCAGGTGGCACGGGATATGAGGTACGGGACATGAGGTGTGTTCTATTGGGTATGCGAAATGCGGTGCGGTGTGAGATATGGTGATATGGTGATATGGTGATATGGCCCGCGCTTCAAGCGCGGGCATTCGCACTAGTTAATATATTTAATTGTGCTATGGTTCGTTCGTCGTCGTCGTCGTCGTTTGTCGTCGTCGTCGTTCGTAATACCCAAAAAATCCTCCCAATTGTGCACACTGCTGCTGGCGCGCGCGCGTGCCCGTCAAATGGCATCTGGCGGATTTGCGATTTCGATTTCTGGCACGACAAATCGATCTGAAATCAGGGAATCACGTGTTTCAAAAATCTGTATGTACTGTACAATCGATTATCCGGGTATCTGCACGAATAATCCCGCCCGTTCACTTTTGGCGAATTTAGCCAACAGGCAGCAGTGGCGACAGTTCTCTCGCTCATAGAGTACGGGATATGAGGTTTGAGACATGAGTCATGAGGTACGGGATACGAGGTACGGGATATGCGGTATGTTGTACACAGTGTGAGGTATGGGTGATGTGTTTGGAAATATGGATTATGCGAATCGCGGTGTCAAATGTGCTGTCACAGTACAGTTTAGGAGGGGTAAATTTCACTCATAGAGTACGGGATATGATGTTTGAGACATGAGTCAGGTGGCACGGGATATGAGGTACGGGACATGAGGTGTGTTGTATTGGGTATGTGAAATGCGGTGCGGTGTGAGATATGGTGCTATGGTGTTATGGTGATATGGCCCGCGCTTCAAGCGCGGGCATTCGCACTAGTCTTAATATATTCAATTGTGCTATGGTTCGTTCGTCGTCGTCGTCGTCGTTTGTCGTCGTCGTCGTTCGTCATACCCAAAAAATCCTCCCAATTGTGCACGCTGCTGCTGGCCCCCGCGCGTGCTGCCTTTGGAAATTTTGGATTTGCAAATGTAGTTTGGATTTGCGTTTTGGAATTGCAAATGCGATGTCTGGGAATTTTAGAATTGCAAATGTACTTTTGTTTTTTGAATGCTGATACTGTGCGCAGCATTTAGGGTTTTGCTGCAGGCGGTAACGGATCCGGCCGGTCCGCAAACCGCCCGGTCAAGCATTCTGATGCACTTGATGGGTAGTGATGCAGTCCAATGATGACAATGACTGATGATGCATGCTATGGCGGGCAACACGTCACTCAGTGAAGATTTTTAGATTTAGATTTTGATTTGGTTAGAATGAACAATTAAGAAAAACCAAACATGTAACACATGTTGAAAACCATTCTTTCTACCTCTTTTGTAACAGTGACCGTAATCGAAATGTTGAGCTTCTTGAATGCCAAAAAAGTGCTGAAGACCCTTCGGAAGAAGAAGAAGGAGACAGATGATCAGGTGTTGTTTCGAGTTGTGTTGTTCGCAGCTTGAGCCGGCGACTTCCCGTAGTTTTGACCTGAAAGCGATCGTCGTGGTTTGATACTGCCTTTGTGATGCGCGGCCGCAGGTATCGAACAAACAGTGTGTTCTCGGTTGCGAAGCACCTGTTTTCTTGTCGTCTTGCAGGCGTGGTTCTGTACGTTTTGCTCTGTGGGTTCTGCCCTTTCTTCGACGAATGTATACCTGAACATGTGTACACGAACATACCTGATATCACCGAGAACTTGAAAAATTTTGAACGTCGGTCGGTCACAGGGATCGTTTGAACAATAGCGGTTCAGAGTGCACGCGTTATGTTGCTCTGAAGGTATGTGAAGGACAATGCGAAACCTGTCGATAAGTACAGAAGGTACAGAAGGTCATGAAGACTGTGAAGGAGATGGTCAAGAAGACCGTGAAAAAGAAGGTAGGTTGCGCACCGTAGTGGTCTGATTTGCACCTGCTGTCGAGCAGCCTGTGTATCGTGTCCCACTACATTCCAGGTCACTGTTGCAAAGGAAGAGCTTTTTCGAAGGGCAAGTTCAACGAAAAAATAATCAACAGCAACAAGGTGTCGTGCGTTTGTTTCAAATGTCTCCCAGTGGGCCGTCGGAGTCGTTCAACTAACAAGTTAGCATAGGCCCCATCAAATGCGTCAAGTTTGCAAACCTTCCCAACATGGACTCAGGTATCGACCGGATTTGTAGCTTGATAACTTTTTTCGTCGTTGCCAATTTTTCCAGTGATGGCTTGGAGGGAAATGTGGAAGCTCGGACTCATCTAAGCAAGTAGCGATTCCTTCTTGCCCTAGCGAAGACCGAAAAAGGGTTCATGTCAATGTGACCGAACTTCGAAAATGCATGCCTTCTTCCTCTTTGGATACATGGGTTGCACATGGAAATCGGGTTTGGAATAGAAATCAACAGCACGTAAGTCCACAAGTTTGCTTCTCATGGTCCCTTGTTCACCAAATGGGTGAGAGGAGGTGAAGAAGAGAAAAGAGGTGCAAGTGGAAGGGGGAATCGACTGTGATTTGCGCTAACGCCATGTACACGCATCATCCAGCCTCCAGGATGCGACGGTGCATCCACGCACAGTGTTTGTGAAAGGCTGTCACTTCCCTGCTTTTCATAGGTGCGTGCGAAGGCCGAAGCTGAAGCGAAAGCCAAAGAAATGGAGGAAATGAAAGCGAAGCAGGAGGAGGACCGCAAGAAACGGGAGAAGGATTTGAAGGCTAAGCGAGAGGAGGAAGAGGCAAAGCGAAAGGCTCAGGATGAGGAGGACCGGGCACGCGGATATCGTATTGTGAAGCAGACCTGATGCACGTGAACGTGGGGCTGGCAGCGCCATTGTAATATTTTGACAAACCCACGGGGGCCTCTGGGCAGATTCGACGTGATATTATTGAGGGTGTTCTGTATGCTCTTGGGGAGTTGACGCAACGCGAGGTGGACAGTTTGCTGCGCAGTGCAGGTGTTCCTCTACACCCTTTTTGTGTCGCCGCTGGTTGAAACAGGTCAGTTGCCAATGCGTTTGGTGATATGGTGATATGGCCCGCGCTTCAAGCGCGGGCATTCGCACTAGTTATCTTAATATATTTAATTGTGCTATGGTTCGTTCGTCGTCGTCGTCGTTTGTCGTCGTCGTCGTTCGTCATACCCAAAAAATTCTCCCAATTGTGCACGCTGCTGCTGGCGCGCGCGCGTGCCCGTCAAATGGCATCTGGCGGATTTGCGATTTCGATTTCTGGCACGAGAAATCGATCTGAAATCATGGAATCATGTATTTTGAAAACCTGTATGTACTGCACAATCGATTATCCGGGTATCTGCACGAATAATCCCGCCTGTTGACTTTTGGCGATTTTACCCAAATCGTCCGTCAAATGGCATCTGGCGGATTTGCGATTTCGATTTTTGGCACGAGAAATCGATCTGAAATCATGGAATCACGTGTTTTAAAAATCTGTATGCACTGTACAATCGATTATCCGGGTATCCGCACGAATGATCCCGCCTGTTGACTTTTGGCGATTTTAGCCAACCGGCAGCAGTGGTGACAGTTCTCTCGCTTATAGAGTACGGGATATGAGGTTTGAGACATGAGTCATGAGGTACGGGATACGAGGTACGGGATATGCGGTATGTTGTACACAGTGTGAGGTATGGGTGATGTGTTTGGAAATATGGATTATGCGAATCGCGGTGTCAAATGTGCTGTCAGAGTACAGTTTAGGAGGGGTAAGTTTCACTCATAGAGTACGGGATATGATGTTTGAGACATGAGTCAGGTGGCACGGGATATGAGGTACGGGACATGAGGTGTGTTCTATTGGGTATGCGAAATGCGGTGCGGTGTGAGATATGGTGATATGGTGATATGGTGATATGGCCCGCGCTTCAAGCGCGGGCATTCGCACTAGTCTTATTATATTTAATTGTGCTATGGTTCGTTCGTCGTCGTCGTCGTCGTTTGTCGTCGTCGTCGTTCGTCATACCCAAAAAATCCTCCCAATTGTGCACGCTGCTGCTGGCGCGCGCGCGTGCCCGTCAAATGGCATCTGGCGGATTTGCGATTTCGATTTCTGGCACGACAAATCGATCTGAAATCATGGAATCACGTGTTTTAAAAATCTGGATGTACTGTCCAGTCGATTATCCGAATATCTGCACGAATCATCCCGCCTGTTGACTTTTGGCGATTTTAGCCAACAGGCAGCACTGGCGACAGTTCTCTCGCTTATAGAGTACGGGATATGAAGTTTGAGACATGAGTCATGAGGTACGGGATACGAGGTACCGGATATGCGGTATGTTGTACACAGTGTGAGGTATGGGTGATGTGTTTGGAAATATGGATTATGCGAATCGCGGTGTCAAATGTGCTGTCAGAGTACAGTTTAGGAGGGGTAAGCTCCACTCATAGAGTACGGGATATGATGTTTGAGACATGAGTCATGTGGCAGGGGATATGAGGTACGGGACATGAGGTGTGTTGTATTGAATATGTGAAATGCGGTGCGGTGTGAGATATGATGCTATGGTGATTTGGTGATATGGCCCGTGCTTCAAGCGCGGGTATTTAGCCAACAGGCAGCAGTGGCAACAGTTCTCTCGCTTATAGAGTACGGGATATGAGGTTTGAGACATGAGTCATGAGGTACGGGATACGAGGTACGGGATATGCGGTATGTTGTACACAGTGTGAGGTATGGGTGATGTGTTTGGAAATATGGATTATGCGAGTCGCGGTGTCAAATGTGCTGTCAGAGTACAGTTTAGGAGGGGTAAGCTTCACTCATAGAGTACGGGATATGATGTTTGAGACATGAGTCAGGTGGCACGGGATATGAGGTACGGGACATGAGGTGTGTTGTATTGGGTATGTGAAATGCGGTGCGGTGTGAGATATGGTGCTATGGTGATATTGTGATATGGCCCGCGCTTCAAGCGCGGGCATTCGCACTAGTTATATTTAATTGTGCTATGGTTCGTCGTTTGTCGTCGTTCGTCGTCGTCGTTCGTCGTCGTTCGTCATACCCAAAATCGTCGAATCGTTCGTCATACCCAAAAAATCCTCCCAATTGTGCACGCTGCTGCTGGCGCGCGCGCGTGCCCGTCAAATGGCATCTGGCGGATTTGCGATTTCGATTTCTGGCACGAGAAATCGATCTGAAATCATGGAATCACGTGTTTTAAAAATCTGTATCTACTGTACAATCGATTATCCGGGTATCCGCACGAATCATCCCGCCTGTTGACTTTTGGCGATTTTAGCCAACACACAGCAGTGGCGACAGTTATCTCGCTTATAGAGTACGGGATATGAGGTTTGAGACATGAGTCATGAGGTACGGGATACGAGGTACGGGATATGCGGTATGTTGTACACAGTGTGAGGTATGGGTGATGTGTTTGTAAATATGGATTATGCGAATCGCGGTGTCAAATGTGGTGTCAGAGTACATTTTGGGAGGGGTAAATTTCACTCATAGAGTAAGGGATATGAGGTTTGGGACATGAGTCATGAGGTACAGGATACGAGGTACGGGATATGCGGTATGTTGTACACAGTGTGAGGTATGGGTGATGTGTTTGTAAATATGGATTATGCGAATCGCGGTGTCAAATGTGGTGTCACAATACAGTTTAGGAGGGGTAAGTTTCACTCATAGAGTACGGTACAACGGGATATGATGTTTGAGACATGAGTCATGTGGCACGGGATATGAGGTACGCGACATGAGGTGTGTTGTATTGCGTATGCGAAATGCGGTGCGGTGTGAGATATGGTGCTATGGTGATATGGTTATATGGCCCGCGCTTCAAGCGCGGGCATCCGCCCTCCCAATCGTGCACGCTGCTGCTGGCGCGCGCGTGCCCGTCAAATGGCATCTGGCGGATTTGCGATTTCGATTTCTGGCACGAGAAATCGATCTGAAATCATGGAATCATGTGTTTTAAAAATCTGTATGTACTGTACAATCGATTATCCGGGTATCTGCACGAATAATCCCGCCTGTTGACTTTTGGCGATTTTAGGAAACAGGCAGCAGTGGCGACAGTTCTCTCGCCTATAGAGTACGGGATATGAGGTTTGAGACATGAGTCATGAGGTACGAGATACGAGGTACGGGATATGCGGTATGTTGTACACAGTGTGAGGCATGGGTGATGTGTTTGGAAATATGGATTATGCGAATGGCGGTGTCAAATGTGGTGTCAGAGTACAGTTTAGGAGGGGTAAATTTCACTCATAGAGTACGGGATATGATGTTTGAGACATGAGTCAGATGGCACGGGATATGAGGTACGCGACATGAGGTGTGTCGTATTGGGTATGTGAAATGCGGTGCAGTGTGAGATATGGTGCTATGGTGATATGGTGATATGGCCCGCGCTTCAAGCGCGGGCATTCGCACTAGTTATTATATTTAATTGTGCTATGGTTCGTTCGTCGTCGTCGTCGTCGTTCGTCATACCCAAAAAATCCGCCCAATCGTGCACGCTGCTGCTGGCGCGCGCGCGTGCCCGTTAAATGGCATCTGGCGGATTTGCGATTTCGATTTCTGGCACGAGAAATCGATCTGAAATCATAAATTCATGTGTTTGAAAAATCTGTATGTACTATACAATCGATTATCCGGGTATCCGCACGAATGATCCCGCCTGTTGACTTTTGGCGATTTTAGCCAACAGGCAGCAGTGGCGACAGTTCTCTCGCTTATAGAGTACGGGATATGAGGTTTGAGACATGAGTCATGAGGTACGGGATACGAGGTACGGGATATGCGGTATGTTGTACACAGTGTGAGGTATGGGTGATGTGTTTGGAAATATGGAATATGCGAATCGTGGTGTGAAATGTGGTGTCAGAGTACAGTTTAGGAGGGGTAAGTTTCACTCATAGAGTACGGGATATGATGTTTGAGTGAGGTACGGGATACGAGGTACGGGATATGCGGTATGTTGTACACAGTGTGAGGTATGGGTGATGTGTTTGGAAATATGGAATATGCGAATCGTGGTGTGAAATGTGGTGTCAGAGTACAGTTTAGGAGGGGTAAGTTTCACTCATAGAGTACGGGATATGATGTTTGAGTGAGGTACGGGATACGAGGTACGGGATCTGCGGTATGTTGCACACAGTGTGAGGCATGGGTGATGTGTTTGGAAATATGGATTATGCGAATCGCGGTGTCAAATGTGGTGTCACAGTACAGTTTAGCAGGGGTAAATTTCACTCATAGAGTACGGGATATGATGTTTGAGACATGAGTCAGGTGGCACGGGATATGAGGTACGGGACATGAGGTGTGTTGTATTGGGTATGTGAAATGCGGTGCGGTGTGAGATATGGTGCTATGGTGATACGGTAATATGGCCCGCGCTTCAAGCGCGGGCATTCGCACTAGTTATCTTATTATATTTAATTGTGCTATGGTTCGTCGTCGTCGTCGTCGTCGTCGTCGTCGTCGTTCGTCTTCCCCAAAAAATCCGCCCAATTGTGCACGCTCCTGCTGGCGCGCGCGCGTGCCCGTCAAATGGCATCTGGCGAATTTGCGATTTCGATTTCTGGCACGAGAAATCGATCTGAAATCAGGATATTACGTGTTTTGAGTACCTGTATGTACTGCACAATCGATTATCCGGGTATCTGCACGAATAATCCCGCCTGTTGACTTTTGGCGATTTTAGCCAACAGGCAGCAGTGGCGCTCTCGCTTATAGAGTACGGGATATGAGGCTTGAGACATGAGTCATGAGGTACGGGATACGAGGTACGGGATATGCGGTATGTTGTACACAGTGTGAGGCATGGGTGATGTGTTTGGAAATATGGATTATGCGAATCGCGGTGTCAAATGTGGTGTCAGAGTACAGCTTAGGAGGGGTAAATTTCACTCATAGAGTACGGGATATGATGTTTGATAGAGTCCGGGATTTGAGGTTTGAGACATGAGTCATGAGGTACGGGATACGAGGTACGGGATATGCGGTATGTTGTACACAGTGTGAGGTATGGGTGATGTGTTTGGTGATATGGATTATGCGAATTGCGGTGTCAAATGTGGTGTTAGAGTACAGTTTAGGAGGGGTAAATTTCACTCATAGAGTACCGGATATGATGTTTGAGACATGAGTCATGTGGCACGGGATATGAGGTACGGGACATGAGGTGTGTTGTATTGGGTATGTGAAATGCGGTGCAGTGTGAGATATGGTGCTATGGTGATACGGTGATATGGCCCGCGCTTCAAGCGCGGGCATTCGCACTAGTATTATATTTAATTGTGCTATGGACGTTCGTTCGTTCGTCGTCGTCGTCGTCGTCGTTCGTCATACCCAAAAAATCCTCCCAATTGTGCACGCTGCTGCTGGCGCGCGCGCGTGCCCGTCAAATGGCATCTGGCGGATTTGCGATTTCGATTTCTGGCACGACAAATCGATCTGAAATCATGGAATCACGTGTTTCGAAAACCTGTATGTACTGCACAATCGATTATCCGGTTATTTGCACGAATAATCCCGCCAGTTGACTTTTGACAATTTTAGCCAACAGGCAGCAGTGGCGCTCTCGCTTATAGAGTACGGGATATGAGGTTTGAGACATCAGTCATGATGTACGGGATACGAGGTACGGGATATGCGGTATGTTGTACACAGTGTGAGGCATGGGTGATGTGTTTGGAAATATGGAATATGCGAATCGCGGTGTCAAATGTGGTGTCAGAGTACAGCTTAGGAGGGGTAAATTTCACTCATAGAGTACGGGATATGATGTTTGAGACATGAGTCATGAGGTACGGGATATGACGTACGGGACATGGGGTGTGTTGTATTGGGTATGTGAAATGCGGTGCAGTGTGAGATATGGTGCTATGGTGATATGGTGATATGGCCCGCGCTTCAAGCGCGGGCATTCGCACTAGTTATATTTAATTGTGCTATGGTTCGTCGTCGTCGTTTGTCGTCGTCGTCGTTCGTCATACCCAAAAAATCCTCCCAATTGTGCACGCTGCTGCTGGCGCGCGCGCATGCCTGTCAAATGGCATCTGGCGGGTTTGCGATTTCGATTTCTGGCACGAGAAATCGATCTGAAATCATGGAATCACGTGTTTTAAAAATCTGTATGTACTCCACAATCAGTTATCCGGGTATCCGCACGAATCATCCCGCCAGTTGACTTTTGGCGATTTTAGCCAACAGGCAACAGTGTCGCTCTCGCTTATAGAGTACGGGATATGGGGTTTGAGACATGAGTCATGAGGTACGCGATACGAGGTACGGGATATGCGGTATGTTGTACACAGTGTGAGGCATGGGTGATGTGTTTGGAAATATGGAATATGCAAATCGCGGTGTGAAATGTGGTGTCAGAGTACAGTTTAGGAGGGGTAAATTTCACTCATAGAGTACGGGATATGATGTTTGATAGAGTACGGGATATGAGGTTTGCGACATGAGTCATGAGGTACGGGATACGAGGTACGGGATATGCGGTATGTTGTACACAGTGTGAGGTATGGGTGATGTGTTTGGAAATATGGATTATGCGAATTGCGGTGTCAAATGTGGTGTCAGAGTACAGTTTAGCAGGGGTAAATTTCACTCATAGAGTACGGGATATGATGTTTGAGACATGAGTCATGTGGCACGGGATATGAGGTACGGGACATGAGGTGTGTTGTATTGGGTATGTGAAATGCGGTGCAGTGTGAGATATGGTGCTATGGTGATATGGTGATATGGCCCGCGCTTCAAGCGCGGGCATTCGCACTAGTTAATATATGTAATTGTGGTATGGTTCGTCGTCGTCGTTGTGGTCGTCGTTCGTCATACCCAAAAAATCCTCCCAATTGTGCACGCTGCTGCTGGCGCGCGCGCGTGCCCGTCAAATGGCATCTGGCGGATTTGCGATTTTGATTTCTGGCACGAGAAATTGATCTGAAATCATGGATTCATGTAATCTGAATGTACTGTACAATGGATTATCCGGGTATCTGCACGAATAATCCCGCCTGTTGACTTTTGGCGATTTTAGCCAACAGGCAGCAGTGGCGACAGTTCTCTCGCTTATACAGTACGGGATATGAGGTTTGAGACATGAGTCATGAGGTACGGGATACGAGGTACGGGATATGCGGTATGTTGTACACGGTGTGAGGTATGGGTGATGTGTTTGGAAATATGGATTATGCGAATCGCGGTGTCAAATGTGGTGTCAGAGTACAGTTTAGGAGGGGTAGATTTCACTCATAGAGTACGGGATATGATGTTTGAGACATGAGTCAGGTGGCACGGGATATGAGATACGGGACATGAGGTGTGTTGTATGGGGTATGCGAAATGCGGTGCGGTGTGAGATATTGTGCTATGGTGATGTGGTGATATGGCCCGCGCTTCAAGCGCGGGCATTCGCACGGTAAATACAGTTTAGGAGGGGTAAATTTCACTCATAGAGTACGAGATATGATGTTTGAGACGTGAGTCAGGTGGCACGGGATATATGAGGTACGGGACATGAGGTGTGTTGTATTGGGTATGCGAAATGCGGTGCGGTGTGAGATATGGTGCTATGGTGATATGGTGATATGGCCCGCGCTTCAAGCGCGGGCATTCGCACTAGTTATTATATTTAATTGTGCTATGGTTCGTCGTTCGTCGTTCGTCGTTCGTCGTCGTCGTTCGTCATACCAAAAAATCCTCCCAATTGTGCACGCTGCTGCTGGCGCGCGCGCGTGCCCGTCAAATGGCATCTGGCGGATTTGCGATTTCGATTTCTGGCACGACAAATCGATCTGAAATCATGGATTCATGTAATTTGAATGTACTGTACAATCGATTATCCGGGTATCTGCACGAACAATCCCGCCTGTTGACTTTTGGCGATTTTAGCCAACAGGCAGCAGTGGCGACAGTTCTCTTGCTTATAAGTACGGGATATGAGGTTTGAGACATGAGTCATGAGGTACGGGATACGAGGTACGGGATATGCGGTATGTTGTACACAGCCTGAGGTATGGGTGATGTGTTTGGAAATATGGATTATGCGAATCGCGGTGTCAAATGTGGTGTCAGAGTACAGTTTAGGAGGGGTAAATTTGGCTCATAGAGTATGGCATATGATGTTTGAGTGAGGTACGGGATACGAGGTACGGGATATGCGGTATGTTGTACACAATGTGAGGTATGGGTGATGTGTTTGGAAATATGGATTATGCGAATCGCGGTGTCAAATGTGGTGTCAGAGTACAGTTTAGGAGGGGTAAATTTGGCTCATAGAGTATGGCATATGATGTTTGAGTGAGGTACGGGATACGAGGTACGGGATATGCGGTATGTTGTACACAATGTGAGGTATGGGTGATGTGTTTGGAAATATGGATTATGCGAATCGCGGTGTCAAATGTGGTGTCAGAGTACAGTTTAGGAGGGGTAGGTTTCACTCATAGAGTACGGGATATGATGTTTGAGACATGAGTCAGGTGGCACGGGATATGAGGTACGGGACATGAGGTGTGTTGTATTGGGTATGTGAAATGCGGTGCGGTGTGAGATATGGTGCTATGGTGATATGGTGATATGGCCCGCGCTTCAAGCGCGGGCATTCGCAATAGTTAATATATTTAATTGTGGTATGGTTCGTTCGTCGTCGTCGTCGTCGTTCGTCATACCCAAAAAATCCTCCCAATTGTGCACGCTGCTGCTGGCGTGCGCGCGTGCTGCCTGTGGAAATTTTGGATTCGCAAATGAGTTTTGGATTTGCAAATGCGATGTCTGGGAATTTTAGATTCGTAAATGTACTTTTGTTTTTCGAATACTGATACTGTGCGTAGCATTTAGGGTATTGCTGCAGGCGGTAACGGATCCGGCCGGTCCGCAAACCGCCCGGTCAAGCGTTCAAATGCACTTGATAGGTAGTAATGCCGTCAAATGATGACAGTGACTGATGATGCATGCTATGGCGGCCAACACGTCACTCGGTGAAGATTTTTTGATTTAGATTTTGATTTGGTTAGAATGAACAATTAAGGAAAAACAAACATGTAACACATGTTGAAAACCATTTTTTCTACCTCCTTTGTAACAGTGATTGTAATCGAAATGTTGAGCTTGCCAAAAAGGTTGAAGAGGAGCCAAAGGCCAAGGAAGAGGAAAAGAAGCAGTTGGAGGAGGAAGAAAAGGACATGGATGAAGAGGAGATGAAGAAGAGAACAGAGGTGCCTCAAAACCAACGACAAACTATTGGCCGCGCTGAAAGAAACGTCTGACGTGTTGAAAAACTCGAAGACTACTGTGCATGACAGATGATCAGGTGTTGTTTCGACTTGTATTGTTCGCAGCTTGAGCCGGCGACTTGCCGTCGTTTTGACGTCGAGAGCGATCATGAGCATAACGCAGTTCTCGTTCTGGTAGGCTGCCTTTGTGATGCGCGGCCGCAGGTATCGAACAAACAGTGTGTTCTGAAAACTGTGCGTGCTGGTTTCACCGCACTTTCTTTCGCCGTTTGCTCAGCTTGGTTCCGTGAGGGACGATATGCTGATCCAATTGTGGAAGATGCCAACAGCGGCAGATCCCAGAGTGGTATGTCCTGTGTGTGTCCCTGGGTGTGTTGCCCCGCTGAAGCGCCTGCCTGTGAAACGAGGTATGACAGCCGTCAGCAGCAACGTTCGCAACGACATCGTGGTTTGATACTGCCTTTGTGATGCGCGGCCGCAGGTATCGAACAAACAGTGTGTTCTGAAAACTGTGCGTGCTGGTTTCACCGCACTTTCTTTCGCCGTTTGCTCAGCTTGCTTGCTTGCTCAGCAACGTACGCATAAAGACGGTTTTCTTTTTTCAGGGTTGAACACAGCGCATTGCTGGTGGTGGATTCTCTGTGAGGTGGTCTTGCCAAAGGCAATAGAATGTTTTTAAAATTCAGCCTTTTCTGAACCTCTGCACAACATTGTTAGGTACCCTGAAGCTCTCTGCACAACACAGTTCTCGTTCTGGTAGGCTGCCTTTGTGATGCGCGGCCGCAGGTATCGAACAAACAGTGTGTTCTGAAAACTGTGCGTGCTGGTTTCACCGCACTTTCTTTCGCCGTTTGCTCAGCTTGGTTCCGTGGGGGACGATATGCTGATCCAATTGTGGAAGATGCCAACAGCGGCAGATCCCAGAGTGGTATGTCCTGTGTGTGTCCCTGGGTGTGTTGCCCCGCTGAAGCGCCTGCCTGTGAAACGAGGTATGACAGCCGTCAGCAGCAGCGTTCGCAACGACATCGTGGTTTGATACTGCCTTTGTGATGCGCGGCCGCAGGTATCGAACAAACAGTGTGTTCTGAAAACTGTGCGTGCTGGTTTCACCGCACTTTCTTTCGCCGTTTGCTCAGCTTGCTTGCTTGCTCAGCAACGTACGCATAAAGACGGTTTTTTTTCTTCAGGGTTGAACACAGTGCATTGCTGGTGGTGGATTCTCTGTGAGGTGGTCTTGCCAAAGGCAATAGAATGTTTTTAAAATCCAGCCTTTTCCGAACCTCTGCACAACATTGTTTGGTACCCTGAACCTCTCTGCACAACATGCCCTCCATCGTTTGTCGTGCGTTTGTTTCAAATGTCTCCCAGTGGGCCGTCGGAGTCGTTCAACTAACAAATTACCATGGGTTCTGGTGAATTGCTTTGCCCATGCATCATTTGTCGTTTTGTGTCGATGCATTGTTTGCTTTCACAGGTGTGCAAGCTGACCGAAGCAACACACCATTGTTTTACCGTCGGTTGGCCAGTTACACAGTGGTTGAAGAAAAGCATATTGATTTGCCTCCTGAACCTAAACCTGAGCCCCCTGCTGAGAAGAAGAAGGACGATTAACCCATGGCAGAGGACGGCGAGGAAACCAAAGAGGACGGGCCAGCAGAAGAGGGTGCTGCTGAGGAAGAGGCTGCCCCTGCCACCGAGGAAGAGGCTGTTGTTGAACAGGCTGCTGCTGAGGAGGCTCCAGCCGCAGAACCCGACATGGAGATGACGGACGCTGCGGCTGAAAATGGGAAGGCTGAGGCGTAAAAGGAAGTCTATTTGGTTCTTGCAGTCGTGGCCATCATGGCACATGCTGTCCCAAACTATGTAATTGGATCTGATTTATCAATGGCCAGGACAGTCGTTGTGGGATTCAAATGTGAATGTGTGCTTTGTACGTTTTCATTAAAATCTGCCCAATGCAAATTGCCTGCTGCTCTGTAGTTTAGATCCTGTGTTATGTGGGATTTTGCAATCCAAGGTGTGGAGTGCCCGCAGTTGATGGATGTTTGAGCGATGCGCAAGTGCAACATGGATTTCATGTACACCATGGGCTGCAGCACCCTGAAGGGTAGGTCAGACCTGGGGTTGACCTGGGTGTCTGGAGTTGCCCGGCTTTGCCCGCCACCCTGAAGCTGTCCTGACGGCCTGTATGGGTAGATTCCCCACTTCTGTGGGATGGACAGTGGATGGAATGGCCAGCGCTCCTCCAGCCCCGGCTACTCAGGGCTATTTACCTTGATAGGTGCAGAGCGGTGAGTGACGCGCTGAAATTCGGTGATCCCCTCACGGTTGCAATCAAACAAAACCAGAAAAAATAGCATGCAAAAACAGCAAGCCACACACAAACTATGACATGCAAACCCTTTGGACTGGCGCAAAAAACTGAAACTGACTACCTATTTACAACACCACCTCAGTGACAGGATTGAAATAGATTAAGATTCACACCACTACTCAAAGGGAGGGGTCTACCAACAAGCAACAATCATGAGTTGGGGGTGTAAATTTTTTTCTGAAAATAGTTGGTACGGGAGGACAAGCAAGGTGCACGATCCAAATACGTACGTAGTGCACAATTGGAGTTTTTGAGTTGAAATGTTTTTGTGTGGAAGTGGTTATTTATGGTATATTTATGGTGTATTATTTATGAGGGGTTGATAGGTAGAGAAGATAGCTACCCCCCAAGGGAAGGGTGCAGCCCCGCATGGAGGTTTGACTTGCTTGATTGTGCATGATTTTACAATGGGTGCTTTTTAATGTGATTACCTGCATGGTCCCCACAATATTTGCTGCTATGCGAAAATGCCCCGTAGGGTTATGGTCCGGCTTGGTGTTAATAGTAGATTTTCATGGGGGTTAGAAGTGTGTTTAACGTACGGGATGGCAACACAGAAAGTTGTTGGGCAACTGCCAATGGCAAACGCAATCATGGGAGCAAAGACTTGGAGTGTTCAGGCTCGTTCCGCTGTAAAGCAGCACAATTCGCATCATTTGTGCAGAAGCGCATTCCGTATCGTACGTGCTAGCCAAATTGAGAGCTCTTGATCCGATATCAGTTCAAGTGCAAGTTGGTGGTTGGAGATATGGGCTCTATTAAACGCATTCATGCTGCAGCAGAAGTGGGTCTGGATGTCCGGTCCCTTGGTCCCATTTCAATTCAAATGCAAGTTGGTGGTTTGAGATATGGGCTGTGTTGAACGCATTCATGCAGCATTGGGTCTGAGTGCACAATCCTGGCCACCATGGTTTTCATTGAAACGTTTCTTTTTGTTAGTGAATCTGCCATTCCATCATTTTGGTTGAATGCATGCAATTTCGTGATGTATTCTTCTGTTTTGAAGGTTTAGTAGGGACATTCATGCTCACACAGAACAACAGCGGAATTGATGTCGGATTTGATTTTCTGTTGATGCTGTGTGTGGTCAGTGTGTGTATGCAGACAATGGTTTTGCAATATGCAAGATGGTCTGTGGCGTGGAAAACAGCAGAACCATGGAAAAAAAAAAGCTGTCCGAAGCACATGCGATGTTGGACCCCAAAGAGAGCAAATTTGACGAATCATCTTCATCAGTTGTTTTACCGGCGACCATTGCTTTTTTTTTTTGTGACGTTTGGAAATCTACTTTCATATCAGCACGAGGTCAAAGGGTTCTAGATCACCAATGTTCCACATCACGAACCATTCTAGCCAGTGGCATGCGGTCTCTTGAAAACGACACTCGGCTGATGGTACGTTGAGGATTGCAAAATGGAGGTTGGTGTAGTACATTCTGAATACAACAGAGCAATTACGTGGCTACGTACTGCGTACTATGTACTGCGGCCTTGGATGGTCGAGTGTGGCTTTGGCCCAACTCCAATTTCCATGGGCAGCCCGGCCTGGAAATCGGTGATCCTTCCGCCAAGGTGGGTTGTCATGTGCCCTTTGATCGGGGCTGCCCTTCGTGGGTAAGAACCGAACCGCTTGGAGGGTTGGGAAATCACGTGGAAGTTACCTCCGCCTTTTGGTGGTAGGGGTGAACACGAGATGGAAACCTCCTGTAAGTCGGGCATGACGCGCAACTTCCCATTGCCAGTTTGTAAGGTAAAATGACCAGTTTGCAATCTATTGACCAGTTGTGGGTCCAGTTGGCCCAATTTTCAAAAATAGACAAAAAAACAATACAAAAACCTTGTCTTTTTGATTGCAAAACGTTTCTTGGTCCTGCAAAATGTTTTCTTTCTATTTCCATACAAAAACCTTGCTTTTTTTTCTTTTTGAAATATGTTTCTCGGCCCTGCATGATGTCTTCCTTGCCTTTCTTACCTTGCCCTAAAGCACCCACGCACTGACACAAGCTGCAATTTCAGACCTCATCTATCAAACATAATGCCTCGGGCACAACCATCAGCCTCGTTGCCAAGCTGGGCTCCCCCACTTCTTCAAGGAACGGAGGAAGAGAAGAGACCGTTGGATTATATCGATGTGGAAAGTCCCATTGGCCATGATCAGGCGTGTTAAAAACGCGTTCCCGAACAACCGTTTCTAGGTGTGCTGCCTCAATTTGTGCTTTTTTGCAACGGGCCAATCTGTAGGCTGTACATGATTCGCCTGAGTGGTTGCAACCGTTCAAAAAATTTTCACCGCAAATGAGAAGGATAAATAGGTAAATGACCTAGGTCAATTGGACCTTGGACGGTTGATCACAACTACAGCATCAAACTGCGTGACTGGTTCCAACAGTTAAAAATATTTGAAGAAAGTATTTCCACCGCAAATGACAAAGAGAAACGGACACGTCAATAGGGATCTAGATAGTTGATCACAACTACAACATCCAACGAATGTCTGGTGGCGATGTACAATTCAGTGTGTAGTTGTGGCTGTGGCACATTCCAATGTGCCTTTTAGTGAAGGCTCACTTGGCGAATGACAATTAAGAAGGCAGAGCAACTAGGTGTAAAGGATGGAGTGGTAGGGGCAGGATGCCATTATAGCATCTCGAGGTTTGCGGCATGTATACCCAATCACTGGACATCATTCCAATGTGCTATGCATACAAGGCTACGTACCCCCAAGATACAACCAATCACTAAACACCATTTCAAGAAAAAAAAACCACAGTGCACATCCAATGTGCTATGCATACAAGGCCACACCGAACAGTCTGGTTCTTGCCATGATTGTTTCCCTTTCTTCTTTGTCAAGGTTGATTTATTGCGCCATGTTGCCTGCATTATCCAACCATGACGCGGAAAGAGTGCATGCTTTCGTACAACAGAATATGCACTATTATCCCATTTTCAACCGTTGGATGGATGCAACTCAAAAGCGGATCACGGGTCATCTTTTCTTTTGGCAAGCAGAGCACCACTATGCTTGGAGGGATCTTATGTCAGCAATGATGCTTTCGGGGATAGTTATGGCCGTGCATGAAGCTTCCTCGCCGTCAATATCATCCAATCCTCCACCCGTAAAAACTTCAAACGTTCAACCTGGCCCATTGCCGTTACCGCTTGGGGCAACAAGCTGTACCCCATCCACTCCAAATGTACAATTTGAGGGGCCAATCCCAACGCCCGGGTCATTGTCCTTCACCATGCCTCTAAGTTCCAGTGCCGTTGCGTCCCCGGGTGTCCTTCGCATGGCGGTCAATTACACACCCACAACTTTACTGTCCGAAGCTCAGCCATACTTCCCTCCATATCTGCCAACGCCCCCACAAAATGTTCCCAACCAGCTTTGGTTTGATCCATCTTCCCACCAAAGCTTTGCGAGGATTCCGCCGCCTGGCTCAGGCCAATTCGGATTGAACCCACATATGAACCCCAACTTTGGCCACCCGGCTAGCAGTGCATCACGTGCACTCGGATCTCCAAATGTGATGGCACAACCCATTTCTGCGGACACGCATGGTGTAGAAGCACGAAAAAAGCGAACGCGAGAACCACATTTAGACCTAATTGCAGGGGAAAGCGATGATGGACACGCCGAAAAACGAGCACGATGCATGCAAAGCAAGGAATAATTCAATAAGCAAAGACGCGAACGATATCAAGATGTCAGGGACGAAGTCAATAAGCAAAGACAAGAACGATATAAACAGATGTACGCGCAAAAGAAGGATAGCATCAATGCGCGAAGACGGGAGCGATATCAAGAGGCAAACGAGGACAACATCAATGAGCAAAGACGGCAGCGATATCAGGAGGCGGACAAGGACAACATCAATGAGCAAAGACGGGCGAAATATCCAGAGGCGTACGCGGAGAACAAGGACACCATCAATGAGCAAAGACGGGAGCGATATCCAGAGGCGTACGCGCAGAATCAGGACACCATCAATGAGCAAAGACGGGAGCGATATCCAGAGGCGTACGCGCAGAACAAGGACACCATCAATGAGCAAAGACGGGAGCGATATCCAGAGGCGTACACGCAGAACAAGGACACCATCAATGAGCAAAGACGGGAGCGATATCCAGAGGCGTACGCGCAGACCAAGGAAAACATCAATGAGGAAAGACGGGAACGAGAACGATATAAACAGTTGTACGCGCAAAAGAAGGATAGCATCAATGCGCGAAGACGGGAGCGATATCAAGAGGCAAACAAGGACAACATCAACGAGCAAAGACGGCAGCGATATCAAGAGGCAAACGAGAAGAACATCAATGAGCAAAGACGGGCGAAATATGCAGAGGCGTACGCGCAGAACAAGGACACCATCAATGAGCAAAGACGGGAGCGATATCCAGAGGCGTACGCGCAGAACAAGGACACCATCAATGAGCAAAGACGGGAGCGATATCCAGAGGCGTACGCGCAGAACAAGGACACCATCAATGAGCAAAGACGGGAGCGATATCCAGAGGCATACGCGCAGAACAAGGACACCATCAATGAGCAAAGACGGGAGCGATATCCAGAGGCGTACACGCAGAACAAGGACACCATCAATGAGCAAAGACGGGAGCGATATCCAGAGGCGTACACGCAGAACAAGGACAACATCAATGAGGAAAGACGGGAACGATATCCAGAGGCCAAAGACAACATCAATGAGCAAAGGCGAGCGCGGAGGGCCCATGCATTGGAAATGCAAAGGTTGCGCCACGAATGCTTGTTTAGATCAAAGGCCGATGAAGATCTTACCCACATTAAGCGCCACGTGCTTGACAACATGGAAGTGGAGTGTGAACACTGTCACGCTTTACGTTGGAGTGCCGAGCGACCTACCATTTGTTGCCGTGGCGGACAAGTGAAACTCCCATTCTGCTTGATCCACCGGAACCGCTCGAAACCCGATTGACCGAGCAAACTGGACAAGGACGCCATTTTTGGCAAAACATTCGAAAGTACAACTCAGCCTTCACCATGGCCTCTCTTGAAGCAAATATCGACATGCGGTTCACGAAACGGCCAATGGCGGGTGGCCCCCACCAGTTTCGGGTGTCTGGAAATGTGTATCACCGCATGGGTCCCCTGACGCCGAGAGAAAATCAACCACCCCGGTTTGCACAGGTGTACATTTTGGAAACCGAAGATCAACTGAAGGCATGGCAGGGACTTCCACTGTCATCAGAATTGAGAGAGGATCTACTCCGCCAACTGGGAGCTATGCTGAACACACACAATGCCTATGTACAGGTTTTTCAACACGCGGCTGAACTTGCGGTCCCCAATGTGACCATCTTGCTGCGGTGCAATGCCAACGTTGACCCACGCACCTACAATGTTCCCCGTGTCAGCGACATTGCAGCGTTCATTCCGGATGGCAATCATGTCGCCGCTCCTCGTAGCATTGCGGTCCGCATGCATGGAGGTGGAGTCAAACGTATCACCGACCTGAACTCTGCCTACGATCCTTTACACTTTGTACTCCTTTTTCCGCGCGGTGAGCAAGGCTGGACAACTAATATTCCCCTGAATGTCACTTATTGACGTCAGCGCGGTGCATGCGAAAATCTAGAGCAAGACAATGCTCCAAAGCCAAAGAGCCATCAAACGGTTACAGCCCGAGACTTTGCCGCCTTCTACCTCATGCAACGTCCGGAATCATACACTGGAAATTATTTGCAACGATGTCAAAAATTGTACGAGGAATACATCGTGGACCAGTATTGCAAAGTGGAATCTCAACGCTTGCAATATGTCTCGCAGAACCAGTCCGAATTGCGCACACATTTGTATTCGGGTGTTGAAGATGCTACCAAAAAAGGTGATCGCGACGCTTCATCCGTTGGAAAGCGGGTAATTTTGCCCAGCTCTTTTGGCGGAAGTCCGCGCGCTCTTCATGCCGCTTTTCAGGATGGGATTGCTATTTGTACCAAACGGGGCAAGGCAGACCTGTTCATTACCATGACAGCCAATCCCAATTGGCCGGAGGTGGAGGCCGTTCTACTGCCAGGACAAAAACCAAATGATCGTCCTGATTTGATTACCCGTGTTTTCAAACTGAAGCTGCAATCTTTGTTAGAGGACCTTTTGAGGGATGGCTGTCTTGGTCGCACAGTCGGCCACATGTATGTCATCGAATTTCAAAAACGTGGGCTACCACATGCACATATCCTGGTTATCTTTGCCGCCGGCTACAAATTGCTCACACCTGAGGATTATGATTCCGTCATTTGTGCCGAGATTCCAAACAAGGATGAGGACCCGGAGCTGTACGAGATTATTGCAAAATGCTACAAGCACGGTCCATGCGGTTCCCTCGACCCAAACTGCGCATGCATGAAGGATGGACGTTGTAAAAATCGGTACCCGAAGGAATTCCAAGATATGACCACAAACAGCGAGAATGGATATCCTCTTTATCGCCGTCGCAACAACGGCCGCACTATAACATGCAGGGGGCATGAACTTGATAATCGTTGGGTGGTTCCACATGTGCGTGCGTTGGCCAGAAAATATGCTTGCCACATTAACGTGGAGTATTGTGCCTCACTTGCGGCTATCAAATACTTGCACGAGTATATTTACAAGGGGTTCGACCGGGGCGACGCCACCCTACGAGACGATCAAGTCAACGAAGTTGTGGAGTTCGTGGAGGGTCGGTACATTTGTACATCTGAAGGAGTGTGGAGACTACTGGCATTTGACCTACATGAGCAATTTCCCCCGGTATTGCGGCTACCAGTTCACTTACAAAACCAGCAGCACGTTCGATGGCACGACCAACAACATCTTACTGACATCGTTGGAGATGGACCCCCAGACAAACCACTGACCGCTTGGTTGAAGTCCAACGCCAAGCCGGATCATGCTTTCGGTAAGCACTTGCTGTACACCGACTATGCCGAGCGGTTCACGTATGATGCAAAGACCAAAGAATGGAAAATTCGGAAGAGAGGACTGAACACGGTAATTGGTCGCATGTACTTTGTGCTCCCGAATGCGGGCGAAGTATACTTTCTCGGACTATCGTTACAC
Organism: Eutreptiella sp. 'Long Island Sound 2002'; assembly: GCA_964036045.1. Classification (NCBI taxonomy): domain Eukaryota; phylum Euglenozoa; class Euglenophyceae; order Eutreptiales; family Eutreptiaceae; genus Eutreptiella; species Eutreptiella sp. 'Long Island Sound 2002'. Next base: position 100,746,504 of record OZ038383.1, read on the forward strand.
CATGTTGCTGGTGCAACCTCTTTCCAAGATTTGCGTACCGTTAACGGCAACCTATGTGCCACTTTTCAAGAAGCATGCGTACGTCGCGGCCTTCTAGAAGATGACACCGAGTGGGAACAATGCCTGAACGAGGCAAAAATGTACTACAAATCCGGCCGACTACGAATTCTTTTTTGCACCATTTTGGAGTACAACTCCCCAAAAGATCCCTACAAGCTGTGGTTAAAGTACGAGGAAGAGTTCATCAGCGACATTGGTTGGAATTGGCAACATACACATCCTAGCACAAAAAACGAGCCAACGCATGCCGAGATTGTGAATGAAGCCCTATTGCGGGTCGAGAGCATGCTACAAAAGCAAGGACTTTCTCTTCGCTCGTTTCCTTCTATGTCGTTTCCGGTGCCCAGTGCAACGTCCGATAAGCCTAGCGGTCAGGATGAAGGGTATGATGTTGCACACTTGCGACGTGTCGTTGAGGATGGTGTGCCAACCTTGACAGAGCAGCAACGCAATATCTACGACCAGGTCACTGCGAGTACACATTTGGACAACAACGACGCAAAGTGCTTCTTTATTTTGAGTTGCGGTGGCTGCGGAAAGACTTACGTGAACAATTTGATGTTGGCCTATGTACGTAGTCAGGGACGACGGGCGATTGAGGTTGCCTCAAGTGGCATCGCTTCTCTTCTTTTGGATGATGGTTCAACTGCGCACTCAGCTTTTGGTATTTCGCCGCAAAAGGGCGGAACATCATCCATTCCTGTGGAGAGCAAGCGTGCCGCGGAACTTCGTGAGTGCCAACTCATTGTGTGGGATGAGGCTCCCATGGCAGACAACGATTGCTTCCGCGTATTGGATGAATTGCTGAAAGATATCATGGGTGCAAATAATGAAGCACTGCGACTTGTTCCCTTCGGGGGCAAGACCGTCGTCATGACAGGGGATTGGAGGCAAATTTTGCCTGTTGTACCTCGTGGCTCTCGAGCGGCCGTGATAGCAGCTACTCTCAAGAAATCCTACCTCTGGCCCTATTTCAAAACACTCGAATTGACGACCAATATTCGGGTGCAAGGCACTTCTCAAGTTGACGATGACGAGACCCGTGAGTTTGCACGCTGGTTGCTATCCGTTGGAGAGGACACCATCGACAATCCGTAGCCCATACCGGAAGACATGTTGATCCCAAGCGATGACCCCTGGCCACTGGTAAACCACGTCTTTCCAACCATGAGCAAGGAGGAATTTATGTCTGGTTGTATCCTGGCACCCCGAAATCAAGAAACCAATGCTATCAATGAAGCGGCCCTGCAGAGCTTGGCAGGAGAGGAGTTTCTTTATGTCAGTGCGGACTTTTTTGGTGCCGATTGCCAAGAAGATGCAGCTACGTATCCTCCGGAACTCTTGAACAAGCTTGAGCCTCCGGGCATGGCACGTCACGAGCTCAAGCTTAAGGTCGGGGCCCCTATCATTCTACTGCGCAATCTCAACCGTACGGAAGGCTTGATGAATGGAACACGCTTGTTGGTAACAAAGTGCCTGGATTTCAACATCCAAGCAGAAATTGTCTCAGGTCCCCGAAAAGGAAACGTTGTGCTCATTCCACGCATCAATTTGACGTGTGGTGATTCTGAAATGTTGTCGATCAGATTTATCAGGCGACAATTTCCAATAAAGTTGGCTTTCGCCTTGACGATTAATCGTTCCCAAGGGCAGTCGTTTGAAAGGTTGGGGTTGCTCTTGGAGAATCCAGTTTTTGCCCATGGACAGCTGTACGTTGCCTTTTCCCGGGTTACCTCACGCCGTGGCGTTCGCGTCATTTTAGGAGAGCGTGCTTGGGGGGATGTAACTAAGGAAGCAAACACTCCGAACATTGTATGGTCTGAAATTTGTTCTTGATTTTGCCGTCGTCCATTGCCTTGCTGGATGACGTGTGGTTCCACTCGACACCGGCTTGTGTCTTGTTCACGTTCCATTTACATGTGAAACGAACCGTTTTCTACATATATTTGACACCAACCCTCACCTTGACCCTTGCCCTAACCCTAACTACAACTTTGGTGCTAAGTCAACCTCTATCCCTAAGGGCGCAGCCGCTGACAATGTACGTTATGCCGTACAAGCCGTGTCATTGTAGGAACATGTGCTTGGGGCGACGCCAGCAAGTAGGAAAACGCTTTGAACCTTGTATGATGCGAGATTCACCTTTCATGTAGCTATTGTCTGTTGGCATTCCTGTTGGTGTGTGGGTGAACTTGCCTCTAAACTGAATATTGTCAAGGTTCTATTTGCCTGAAAGTATTTTTCGTCCCATTAAATAGCAAAACAATTTTCATACGCAATTATTTGCCACATTGTGTCTGGTAAACATCTTCATTCCCTTCGGGTAAGGAAGTTGGTCATAATTCTTTTTGGGTTCTCCCAAAGAGCAATGGCTTGCTACTATAAGCCGCTCAATTTTCAAACCCTCGACAACTTCCAAGTACAAATTAACCAAGCGGCGTTACGTGGTGCCTTTAAACTGTCCTCCTCATTACTTTTTTTTCAGAATTTGTTAGCTACAACACTACAAACATACAAACACCGAATACTTTACCGCAAAAGAGATAATGCCCATTAGAAGTGTTTTGCGTCCACCTAATAGATGTTACACTTTGCAACGTGGCCAACGCGGGCCATATCACCATATCACCATAGCACCATATCTCACACCGCACCGCATTTCGCATACCCAACACAACACACCTCATGTCCCGTACCTCATATCCCGTGCCACATGACTCATGTCTCAAACATCATATCCCGTACTCCATGAGTGAAATATACCCCTCCTAAACTGTACTCTGACACCACATTTGACACCGCAATTCGCATAAGCCATATTTCCAAAAACATCACCCGTACCTCACACTGTGTACAACATACCGCATATCCCGTACCGGGTATCCCGTACCTCAAGACTCATGTCTCAAACATCATATCCCGTACTCTATGAGTGAAATATACCCCTGCTAAACTGTACTCTGACACCACATTTGACACCGTGATTCCCATAATCCATATTTCCAAACACATCACCCATACCTCACACTGTGTACAACATACCGCATATCCCGTACCGGGTATCCCGTACCTCATGACTCATGTCTCAAACCTCATATCCCGTACTCTATGAGGGAGAGAACTGTACCCTATGAGTGACATTTACCCCTCCTAATGACTCATGTCTCAAACATCATATCCCGTACTCCATGAGTGAAATATACCCCTCCTAAACTGTACTCTGACACCACATTTGACACCGCGATTCCCATAATCCATATTTCGAAACACATCACCCATACCTCACACTGTGTACAACATACCGCATATCCCGTACCGGGTATTCCGTACCTCATGACTCATGTCTCAAACCTCATATCCCGTACTCTATAAGCGAGAGAACTGTCGCCACTGCTGCCTGTTGGCTAAAATCGCCAAAAGTCAACAGGCGGTATTATTCGATCCATTGTAGAGTACATACAGATTTTTGAAACAAATGATTCCATGATTTCAGATCGATTTCTCGTGCCAGAAATCGCAATCACAAATCCGCCAGATGCCATTTGACGGGCACGCGCGCGCGCCAGCAGCAGCGTGCACAATTGGGAGGATTTTTTGGGTATGACGAACGACGACGATGACGAACGAACGTCCATACCACAATCAAATATATTAACTAGTGCGAATGCCCGCGCTTGAAGCGCGGGCCATATCACCATATCACCATAGTGACGCGTTCCCGTGGGGGGCCGGCCACGGGACGCTGCGGAGACACGCACGGGTGAGCAGGCAGGCAATGCACTACGCTCACAAGGGCATCAATGCGCTCATGTCATGTGACAAAGCGTTTCAGAATCCTTGCCACTCTGCAAAGAGGGAACGAAAGTATGTACAGCAACACATCAGGATATGTACACATGGGGTTAAGACTGGACTGGGGTAAGGGCATCACAGGACCATAGACACTCAGTCCCAACTCATATCCCAATCCCAGGTCCGACCCTCTCAGTGGCTGATGGGGGCGGGGGCTCAAACACAACCCATGCCCTGCTCAGTCCGGACCCTGAAACCCTGCCAATAGGGGGGGTGTCCCGCCCAGCCACAGGCGAGTTCCTGGGAACCAAGGGGCTCCAAGGCCAACCAACAGTGGCTCCCTATGCTCCCTTAATGGCAGGTCCCAACTCCACTCTGAGCCAGAGATATGGCCCCGCCATTATCACCCAGGAGTTGGTAGCTGAAAATGGGCTGTTTCAGCCCAAACTGAAATTAACTCAAAAATCCCCAAAATTGACCCCTCGTCCGGACCCGCCAGAGGTAGGGACGAGGCAATTGACCCTGTGCCCTTCGCGTACGAACCCCCTGGAGCCCTCACCCAACCTGGTTCCCTCTGAGGTCCCGGCATCAGGGCAACACGGATGGGTCATGTGGGGTCATGATGCCAAAATCACCAAAATTGGCGTCATTCCCACGCGTGGCTCGCCCGGCCAAGGTAAGGCCAATGGCTCACAGGGTAGGAGGCAGGACCTAGGACTTATATCTGAGTGTACAACTTGGATTTAGGTCCGGGCTCCCTCTGGGCTTAGAGAAATGGGGCCGCCAATTGACCACACGGAAGGGGGAAATTGGGGTCCCAAAATTGGGTCATTTTGGCTGCCTGAAATGAGCCAAAATTCGGTGTGCTCCCAATAGTATATCTCCACGCCGGCTTGGAGATCTGATCCGCCATTCCATGCGTGATCCATCGGCAGCCCAACGGAGACTCCCATGCCCTTGGCTCTCAAAGATCTCCATGCCACTCGGCGTGGTGACGATCCCAATTGGGTCCACAAATGCAAAAATGGCAAAATTGCCCATACTCAATTTGGCCTAGCGCCTTAACGAAGGCGGCTCCGCTTCGCCCACGTGGTGTGTGGACCATGGGGACCATTACCCATAACACCCATGTCATATATGGTCCATTGGACCATGCGTCCGGCGTGCACGAAGGTTAGAACATGGGGCACGGCGGGCAGCAAGAGTGGAAAAATGCTCAAAATGGCCAAAAATGCGCACACTCATGGTTGGGGCAAATGAGGCACATGCCCGACTCAGACCGGAGTGTGCCATAGGATTGGTATCAAGTCATATGTGTCCAACATATCTTTTGGGCGTCGCCCAACTCCTCCGGTATTGGGAATGGCAGGGTCGCCAAGTGAGCCCATGATTTGGGAGAGTCCCAAATCGCCAACATGGCGGCCACGGTATGCCAAGCCTAAGAGGAGTTATTCGCCGGGTCCGAGATATGTTGGGCACCGAAGTATGTACCCTCATACCATACTTGGGTCATGATGTCAATCGAGCGCAACGTTGAGATACACGGTCGCCACTTGACATCATGACGGGCCAAAAATGGCAAAATTGGCACAAGCACACACAAAAGTGCCTTGAAAGGTCTACAATTATATTATAATATCTCCGGCTTGGATCGTGCAATCACTTAATCCTTCTAAACACAATGACTTGACACCATTGACCTTCGATCCCACATATGTGCTCCACTTGGGGCGCCTTGAAAGGTTACGAGCGCTACTTCCCAAGTGGGCACATGAAAATATGGAAAATTGTAAAACACACACCTTGCTCCCAACGCATCGCTTCGGGATCACCACACAAGCTTCCCTTCACGAAGGTTAGGCATGCAATTGACCGTAGGGAGTATGAAGAAGGGGCTTGCACAATATGAGGTCCATTGGCGGGTTCGACTTGGAGCAATGGACCCGCCGAATGGGCACGCAACACAACACATGGCACATACCACATATTGCCCAAAAAGGTAGCTCCCACCACGATATGTCATGCCCCTCCAAGGGCATAACTTTGTGTCCATCGCTCATAGGAACTCAAGGAGAGTTCCTATGCCACACCAACACTTGCGCGCTACACTCGAAAGTTATCTTAACGCACGCAATATCATGGCCAAAGAGTTATAACGCAAACTCTACCCAACTGACCATGATCCATTACACTAGCGCGCACGTGTGGAAACGCAAGGCATATAATGCTTCCTAAATTACGTCGGGAGTATTGTAAATACATCCCACGTTTCCTTATCGTAATTCCTCGCAAGCAACACGAGATATGACCTTCACAAGTGGCCTCACGAATCAACTTTGTTTTGCCCATATCTTTAAGACAAATGGAGGGCAGGATAAAAGGGAAGTTGATTCGTGCATACGGAAGCACGTAGGTCCACTCGAAAGAGGTCAAATCAAGTGCGGGGATGTCGAAGTCGAAAATCCGATTTCGACATCCTGAAAAATTCGGATTAAGGTTGCGAGTATTAATTATGAAAATTGCGGAAGCATCCATGCAGTTCCTGGCGACTTTGGAGCCTTCGTGACGGATAGCGTTAAAATTTCCATTATAAACAGTTAAACTGGCGGTTACGGTAAAGTCGCGAACCAACCGCCAGCAGTCAAAACAGTGAGTATCGGAACGGAAGCGTAAAAATTGACGGAAACAATATGAAAAAAAAAACCCTGTTGATTCCTGATATTCTGATACACAAATCTCCGCTGGCGGTGCATCGGTTGCCGATGCGGGGCTTCACGGCACGGAACACGCCGTGCATGGGGTTAGTGGACCGGAGACCGGTTGTATGCCGTAACCTGGCCATGGGGTTCTGGGTACCGCTTCACCCCCCTCCTTAGAGCAAACCCTCGGGGGGCTCGATAACACCCAAGCATGGCAGCGGGTACCCAGGACCACTTCCGGAAAGGGAAAGGGGGGGGGGGTGTCACATCCTCTCTTCAGTAAGTCACAGTAAGATAGGTATCCCACAGTGGGATAGGTATGCTGCTGTAACAGCTCGTAGCACATGTATAGTATCAAGTATCAAGTCCCGGGTCCTGGCGGCGATTGTTCGGCATTCAAGGGACCCGTTAACCCATACCAGGCGCACCGGGTGCCGGCTGCTACGGTCACCACCACAGTGGCAGTGGCATACACGGCCAACATAGGCATCACACGACGGCCGAGGTGGCCCCACAAGTCGAGAGCGACCACAAAGATCCATCAGGCTACCCCAAGCTTCCCAAGGCCCGCCGACTGGGGAGAGTCCCCACGGGTCCTTCCTCGGGCGCACCATGTCCATATCCATACGACGCGAGTCCAGAGTGCCATAGTCGAACTCCTTACGAACCCCAAATCGCAAGGGAACTCCTCCTGAAGGGATCGGGCATCAAGGCCGTCTTTTCCCTCGCCCTACTGCCACGAAGGCCATACATGAGGGAGTCCTCATGCAGTGTGGGCGGAGGCGTCGACTCCTCAAACCACCAGTTTCCCAGGCAGACTGACCGAGGTCAGGAGCACCGGAGGCCGCCATCCGAATGCAAGTGCGTCTGCAAATCGGTAGGCTCACACTGGGACTGACAGTGGCGGACCGCTGGGAGTGTAGTCAGGCAACTGGGCTTCCCGCCTGGCGCCATCAGGATCTCCACACATCACAGCGAATAGGGCAACACGGTATCACGGGCACTCAAACAGTAGAATCTGTAATCAAGTACTGGTCCAGGCTGGACCAGGCTGTAAGGATATGTACACGGCGACTCAAGGCGCCTCTGTATCCCGATTCGTGGTGAAAAACAGTCCATCCCTCAGCGATGGGCTGATGACACTTAACATACAGATGCACATATCCTGGAGGGCAGAAAAACAAGCAACAATTTGGGTAAATAGGCGTGTAAACACACTCAGAACAGAGTGCCAAACCACGCCACGGTCAGGATAAGGCAAATGCAGGAGGATGGACAGGATGACGCCTGAGTTCAGGCATATATAGTCTCGAGACACACGTCGACTGGTCTGGATTTCGCAAATGCCATGGAACCAGACCACACACCAAAAAATCGCAATGCCGATGACAGAGGCATCCGTTGCGCAACGTCGTATGGGCTTCAAGGCCCCAAGAGCTCAGAATTATGAAGGTCAGTCGCCCCACCTGGTTTCCCAAGGATTCAGCAGGGGGGGGAGTGACGAGTAGAAGAAGAGAGGGGCCATCCTCCTCTGGATTCAGCAGGGGGGGGTATATGGCCACTCTGTCACCGAAAGATGGAACAGAGCAAGCAAGTAAGGGACGATTCGTCGGCCTCACAAGCGCTCACAACACATCAGGGGAGAGCCCAGGGCGCTGATCAGGCACCCCTGGCTGCAATCGCCCGGGTGAGTGCTGCCAAGTCCGAAACGTGGATCTTGGTCTTGTGTTTGCGGATGTACTCCATGAAGGGAGTATTGACCCGCGGCACGAACGAGGAGACGGGTTCCCAGGTGTCGTGGGACGGCCCATAGCCTCGCCAACGAACCTTGAACTCCAGACCTCCGGGTGCCGAGGCCTTCGGACGCTGAGCCAGGATCTTCTCGACAGTATAGTCGTCCTGCTCAGCATAGTTGTCGTCCGAATCGGCCTCATGTTTGGCGTAGTCCAGGGACACATGTCGGCCACGGAGGTCGGGTTCCCGCACACGGAGTTGACTCTCGTGGCGCTCCCGGAACTGTCCGTGACCCACCTTGATGCGGTAGGTGTCCTCACCAATCCTGCGGACCACCTCGCCGGGTGTGAACCAGGTTTTGGTGCGGTGGGTGCCCATGGGGCGGGGTCTGATCACCCACACCGGGTCTCCCACCCTGAACTTCTGCGCTGTCGAGCTCGGGGCGGACTTCTGACGCTCAGCATGCTCCTTCTCAAGCTGCTGGCGGATGTCCCGCGCCGTTTGCTCTTGCCGCGCGAAGAACTCCTTGGCATCCATAGCCATGCCATCACCAGACAAGGGAAGTCCCCTACCCAGGGGGTCCCTGCCGAAGAGAATCTGGTGAGGGGACAAACCGCCCGGAGTGGGGGTGTCATGATGGGCCTTCAGAGCAGGCCACATCTCCTCGAACCAGTTCCGACGTGGATTGGTGATGTGGATCTTGCGCAGCTTCTCGAACAGCTGCCGTCCAGCCACCTCAGCACGGCCGTTAGACCGGCTGAGATAGGCCACGCTCTTGGCATGACGTATCCCCATGAGGGAACACATAGCCTTGAACCAGCCACCAGTAAACTGGGGCCCTCGGTCACTGCAAATGGTGCGGGGGATGTCAAAGACGGTCAGCCAATGACGAATCATCATGACTGCCACCTCCTTGGCAAGCAACCCCTTTTTGCGTGCCGGAACGGCTACAACGTAGCCGCTGTGGCGGTCCACACAGAGAACCACACAGTCAAAGGTCTCCTTGCCAATGTGTACTTCGGGCATGGAGAAGACGTCCATGGCCACGCTCTCCATGGGCTGGTCAGGAACCGGGGTCCATTGGGGTTCCCCCTTGACGTTCCGGTTATCGGGATTGCAGGCCTGACAGACCGAACAACCCTTCCTGACCTTCTTGATGGCGGTGTAGAGAACGATATGGTCGATCTCGAACCGACGCTGCATGTCAAGAGCCTGCTTCTTGACCCCTGGGTGCAGCATGTGGTGGTGCCAAGCTTCACACAGCTCGAGCACCCGGGACTCCGGGACTAGCAGCTTACCATTCCGGTAGAGCTTGCCATCTTCCTCGGTCAGCCCCTTTGGCCACTTCTGCCCGTCGTCAGGGTCGGTCACAGCCCTATACTCGGCCGCAAAGGCCTCAGACTTGGCGTAATCGTCGGTCCAGTCGTCCTGGAGGCAAGACTCCGGGAAGAGGTGCTTGTCGGACTCAGTTCCCACAGGGGGTGCCGGACCGGGCCTTCCGCCCGCGGCACCCACAGGGGCGAGTACACTGACCGTTCTGCTCACCCTCGAAGCGAGGGGGGCATCTGCGGCCATGACGACGAAGCATTTGGCACCCTCCTCCTCCATCAGGCGCTCCATTTCAATGATCCTCTTGGCTTCAGCGGTCTCGGCCTCATCGCCATGGGCAGAGATATCCTGCATGCCCTTGCTGGCGGGATAGGCCCACCTACTGAGACAGTCCGCCACGGTGTTATCCTTTCCAGGAATATAAACAACCGTAAGGTCGAACTTGGCCAAGGTCTCGTGCCATCTTGCCCGTCGGGAGGCGGGACCCGAGGGGGTGTCCACGTGCTCCTTGTGCCACGACTGCAGACTCTGATGGTCGGTGCAGACGGTGACGGGATGGAGGGCTATGTACCCAGCCCATTTCCTGAGAGCCATGACAATGACATACGCCTCCTTTTCACGGGGCGTCCACGTCCGTCTCTGGCCTTCCGCCAGGACTCGGCTCCAGAAGGCCACGGGAACGTGCCTCCCATCGTCAAGCACTTGCTCCAACACAGCGCCAATGGCGTAGTTGGAAGCGTCGGTGCGCAGGACGAACCCTCGGTCGGGATCCACGAGGTGCAGACCCACTGCGGATAGCAGCGCCTGCTTCATCCCCTCAAAGGCACGGTCAGACTCTTCAGTCCAGACCAAAGCCTTCTTGGACCCCTTCTTGGTCTCCTCTCGGTTGCCCTTGAGCATGGTCGTCATAGGGGCTGCATACTCGGCATACATTTTGATATACCCCGAGTAGTAGTTGCAGAACCCCAGATACGCCCGTAGCTCAGAGACCGTTTTGGGCTTTTCCCAGTGCTCGATCGCAGCCACCTTGCCAGGTATGGGCTTTCGCTGCCCGTTCCCGACTACGTGGCCAGCGAAGACCACCTCGCTTACCGCAATGGTGGCCTTGTCACTGCTGCCCGTGAGTTTGTGCCGAACCAGAAGGTCCAGCACCCGAGTGACGTCCCTCTCGTGTGCCTCCAGGAGCTCCTCGTAGCTCATGCTGGGGTCCCCGGACGCGATGATCACGTCGTCCACGAAGGGGTCCGCACAGTCGCGCACCGGCTCAAGCAGGTTCTCCAGCATCCGCTGAAAAGCCGCATTGCCGTTGGTAACGCCCATGGGCATCACCTTCCACTGGAGAGGTCCAAGTGGGGTGCTCATGGCTGTGCAGGCACGGGACTCCTCGGCGAGAGGCATCTGATGATAACCATGTTTCAGGTCAATCACCGTGAAGATCCTCCGCCGGTGTTGCTTTTGCAGCATGTCCTCAATGAGGGGCAGCGTATAGCTGTCGTGCTGCGTTTGGGCGTTCAGGCCGCGGTAGTCGACCACGAGCCGCCACTCACCGGCAACCTTCTTGGGGACGACGAAGCAAGGAGAGGCCCATTCGGAGTGGCACGGCTCGAGCCAGCCTCTCTGGATGAAGTCACGGAGGATCTTCTCCATGGCCTCTTTCCTCTCGCCCCTCAGGGCAAACTCCCGGTGACGATACAACGGGGGTCCTGCTTCAGTCGTATCTTGGCCTCGCCATACGGTCCACGCACCGGTGGGGGGAACACAGGCTTGCCGCTGAAGAAGGTCTCGCCATACTTCTGCTTCAGCCTGGCCCTCAACGCCTGGATCTTGGGGCAGTCATCGGACTCCGCCTTGGCTTTTCCGGGCACTTGAACCACGGAGCTTACTTGAGGGGTAGCGACCCCGCTCGCTTTCGGCTCAGGTGGTCTTCCCAGGTGGCCCAAAGGGCCATCTCTGGTCTTGCCTCGGAACAGATCGCCGTAGGTGGGTGGGTTACCGCCAGGCGGCTCGTCTTGGCTGGACATGTGATCCAGCACCCTCTGCACGAAGGTATTCCCGTCATAGGAACCGGAGACGATTGAGTCCACTTCCCACCAGGCTTTGTCCTGGCCTTTGCCCTCACGCTGGTTTCCCCAGTCGTGAAAGGGCTGATCCATATACCCCTGAACCAGATCCCACTCCTCTTCAGTGAGGGGGTCTTCGGAGTCCGATTCTTCGATGTCAACAGGGGGAACCGCAAAGCATTGCCTCCAAGGTTCTGCTATGATACGGTTGACACACACGAAGTCCGTGGTGTCGGCCTGATCAAGGCCCCCATCCACATAGTGGAATTCTGTTGGCCATCTCTGGGGTGGCATGGGCTGTCCCTTAGCGTCCTGATAGACACTCTCTCCAGCCGGTAGGACGACCTTGTTCAAGGTCATGTTGGTCAATGAGGCTACCCAATGTCGGGTACTTTCCTCCTCGGTGCATCCCATAGGAACAACCAGCACTGCCTTGGAGCGGTCCTTGCGAATCTTCGCTATCGCTCTTGGAATGTCCCAACAGGGGCAATGGATCCACATCAATCCCTGATGTGGACCCCAGTGCTTCTTCCACGCGGAGTCCTGGGCGCTCCAGTACTTCTCACATACCCGCAGATGGAAGAGGTTCCTGAAGAGAACGCATCCAGGGCCAGATCCGACGCTCCCAGGTCCGCGACCACTCGGTACGCCACTTCCGGCCTTACGCCGTACTCCTGGTTCGCTGGCCCAGTAGGCTCAGTGTCCAGCGCGGCCACTTCGAGCTGATTGCGTTCGGGGTGGATCCATTGGCATTCCACATGGTGCTCAGGTGACGAAAGCCACGAGAGCTGGTCGTCCTGGTACAGGGTCATGGAGGCCTGGGCCGGGAGGACGCCGGAGTCCGTCTCCATCATGAAGTCGTACCCGACGATCATGTCCCAGTCCATCTCGGCCTCGTAGAAGCTACCGTGCAGGAGGATTTCCTTGCCCAGGTCTGGGCGGCTCAGCTCACGATGGTTCACGAACTGCAGCCCAATGGCCGCTTCCTTCGTGCCTCCCACCATGTACTGGCCGTTCGCCACCTTCAGCCTGACAGGTTTCCGACTGTCGGTCAGACACTCTGGTGGAAGTAGGCCAGCCTTGACCAAGCTGACTTGAGCTCCCGTGTCGACCAACACGTCGAAAACCTTTTCCACTTCCCCGCATAGGGCACGGACCTTAAGATGCAACTGCCGCTCGCGACCGACACGGCGCACGGCGTGCAAACTCAGGATCTCCGGCCGTTCCAGAAGCTCAACAAGCGACTGGTGCAGGTCGTGGACAATGGGCTCAGGCTGCCCATCTGCAGCATCCAGCTGCGGTCCGGGTGATCCTCCGATACTCTCGGATAGATCCTGTAGTACATCAAACACGTTCTTGGTCGCGAAGGACGGACGGGTGCAAGGGTTCGTGCCTTCACTTGCCCTCACCCCGCCTCCGCGACTGGACGCCAGACCGGGCCTTCCGCCCGCGGCAGTCCCCTTGTGCTTATCGACTCCCGACTGGAATGGTTCGGCGCTTCCCACGTCACCATCCTGCGACCGCCCCAGCTGGGGCCCTTGGCTGCAGGGGCTCCGCTAGGGGGCGTCGGTTGTGGAAGAGGGTGTGTTCTCCTCGGCCTCAACGTCGTTGACGCCCTTCTTTCTTCCCCCTTTACCTCCTCCTTTACCCTTCTTGTCCTTGTCCTTGTTCTGGTCATTCTGGTTGTTCTCCTTGTTCTTGTTGTCCGACCTGGGGACCCAGTTCCGCTTGATCTCCTGGATCTCCTTGGCCAACTCGGTCCCCACCGACGACATCAGCTTGGCCAGCTCGTCCTTGTCGACCTCCATTTTGGCTTCCCGGATACCCGCGGGCGCACGCTTCTTCGACCCGTGCGCCTTCTTGTAAGCCTCCGTGTCGGCCTTGTGGACGGGGCATGTTCGGTGGTCATGGTTGAAGCCTTTCTTCCTCCCATAACACACGAAACAGCCCTGCGGGTGAGCTCGTATGAACTCCCCAAAGGACAGCGGAGGGTCGCCAATGCGGCGAGGGTCCCTCTTCTCCTGCTTCCTCCAACCCTGCTGCAGGGGCTTCCAGTTTCCCGGCTTGCTCCCCGCGCTCAGGTTCCTGGCCACGAAGGCACAGACGGCCACCTCGGCGGGCTCATCGTCGTCGTCATCGTCGACGAGAGTCTCATCGCCGCCGGCTCCCGCTGGGTCCATGGCGTCTTCCCCGCCAGGTCCCTCGCCAACGTAGTTGACGTCGCGGTCGCCGGGCCTCAACCCGCGGGTGTGGTGGAGGTTTCGGTACTCCTTGAGTACCTCCTCGCCAACCCACTCCAGGATCTCGTCGCAGCTCATCCGCGCCGGGATGGGCTGCAGACGGATGGTCTGGCCGCGCAACTCACAGTCGTCAAGGCGCCACATCGCGGTCTTCTCGCGATCGCCCGAGACGGTGATGAGAAGAGCGTTCCGCAGGGAGTGTTTGATATCCCGGGCCACGTTCTTCTTCGCCCAAGACACCACGTTCGTATGATACTCCTTGGGGAGCATCATCTTGACCGTGTGGTTGGACTTGGCCCTCTTGGATTCCTCCTTGGTGACCCTCTTGATCCATGCTTCCGGCAGCATGGAGAGCAGGCGAGCCTGCTCGTCACCCTCGTTCCAATCCTCCACATTGCGGCGGAAGAGGGTGTATTTCCCTCGGAAGTCACGCCAGTCCCGTAGGCGGATCTCCCGTCCATCATGCTCAAGCTTGATGGACTTCCAGCGCTTGGCAGCCACCTGCGGAGCGTCCACCCGCTCCTGCTCGTTGAGCCACTTCTTGGCGTCCTTGAGGGTCTTGATTTTCCCCTCCTTGGTCGCCACGAAGTATAGCTCGCCGAGCACTTCCGGCAGGCGGTACCTGAACCGTTTGAAGACATATCTCTCCGCATCTGCGGGAGGTAGGTCTTCAGTGACGGTCAGCCCCCAATCGTCCAGCTTCTCCAAGAAGCGGTCGAGGTTGAGGGGCTTGCCATCGTACATGGGGGGCTTGATGTCCTTCAAGTCTTCCCACACGGCGGCGTCCGCGGCCTTAGAGACCATGAACGCCGGCCGCGAGGTCGACCGAGGTTCCCATCGGCCTCGCCCACGGACTCCCACGGCCGCCACTTCCATCTCCTCCATGGAGTCCCCGTGGCTACGCCGCGGTTCCTCCACGTACGCTGAACCAAAATGTTCACGTTGTACTGCATCCATGTACGCATCCTCATCACGGCGCCGGCGGCTGCGTTCAGCGGCCTCCCGTCGTACACCACGCGGCGGGCTGATGTCGAACTCCTCCAGGTCCAGGTCCAGGTCCAGGTCCTCACCTTCGCCGACATCCCACTCCACGTCTCCTCTGGGGACCTCATCCCTGAGTCCACCATAACGTCCTCCAGCCCTGGGGATTGGCACCGGGGCTGGTGGCGGGCGTCGGGGGCGTACAGGCGTCCGCGGTGGAGCACGGCGGTTGTGGTAGTCCGCGCTGAGCCACTCATCGCGCCATTCCTCACTGCCACTGCCGGGCGGCACGCGCTCGTTGCGGCGGCCCGCGCTGTGGTGAGAGGGGGCGGTGAGAGAGGGGGCACTGGCGCTGGGGCGACTCCTGGGGGCTCCGCCGGGGGCGTGGGGTCTGCCTGGACCTGGTCCGGGTCCCCAGCCGTCGTCCGACGAGCCTGACTCCAGGGGTGGGTGGTCGCTGCCGACTCTCCCACGGGCTTCCAGCGCATCCAGCCTCTCCTGCAGGCCGCTGACGACATTGGTCAGCGACTTGGTCTCAGCTCTGGCGATGTCCAGGTCCTTCTGCGCGCGCGCGGCGACCCCGGAGATGCGAGCCATCTCGACCTTGCCCGTGTCTACCTCGCACTCGAGGGCAAAGACCCTCCTGCGGAGGTAGACAATCTACCGCCAGGTGGTATCCGGGTCGCCGTTCCCTGGTGGGTCGTCGGGGTCCCCAGGGGGTCCTCCAGGAGGGCCTCCGCCGGGTCCGCCTGGTCCAGGGGGTCCTCCCCCGCCCGGTGGTCCGCCTCCAGGGGGTCCACTTGGTGGGCGTCCTCCAGGGGGTCCTGATGGTCCTCCGCCAGGGGGTCCCGGTGGGTCTCCGCCGGGTCGCCTCGGTGGGTCCGAGGATGGGCGCTTCCTCGTGATGCCGAACTCCATGTCGTCATCCTCGTCCATGTCGCCCCACCTGGGCGTCTCGGTCACGGAGGACTCCGAGCTCCGGTAGGGAGGAGGGAGATCCTCATCCTCACCTTCCGGTTCCATGGGAACGTCTCCGCCGCCTCCGCCCGTCCAAGCCACCACTTGGCGATGTCGACGGCCTCGTTCATCCCCGTCACTGGCGGTGAAGAAGGGGTCACTGTCGTGGGGGTGCCCACCCGCTGGCCTCCGCGGCCTCTCGGGGGTCTTCCCCTTGCCCTTCCTCCGTCGACGGGCGGTGGTGCCACTGCTCCCACTGCTGCCCGTGTCGGCCTCATCCAGCGCCATCCTGGAGGAGGCGTCCCCTTCGAAAAGCTTTCGAAGGGTCTCCACTCGTGATGCTCCCGGGGGAGTCTCACGGCGGAGTTTGGCCTCTGCCTCCTCCATTGCGGCGGCGCTGGCTGCGGCAGCTCGCGCCTCGGCTTCCTCCCGAGCACGAGCCGCCTCGGCTTCCCGGGCCTGCAGCAGCCGCGCCTTCTGCGCTTCCAACGCTGCCAGCTCCGCCTCCGTCTTGGCCTTCTCCTCAGCGACCTTCCGTCGCGCGGCCTCGATGGCTTCCTTCTTGGCGGCGTCCTCCTGGGCCTTAGCCGTCGCTTCGGCGTGGGCCCTTTCCTCCGCCTCCTTCTTTGCCCTCTCTTGGGCAAGCGCCTCTTCCAGCGCCTTCACCTCGGCCTCCTTGCAGGCAATGGCCTCCTGCGTCAGGCGGGCTTCCTCGTCGGCTGCCGCCAACTCACCGTTGACCTGGGCAGTCGCTGCCCCATGGGCGGCTACGGCCGTGAGTCCGGCCGCAATGGCCGCCACGGTCTGGGTGTGGATGGCCATGCCATGCGCCCACTGCGCAGCCTCCTCCTGGGCGATGCCGGCGGCGCCCTCCACGGCAGCGCTGTACTGCTTGGCCCGTTGCCGGGCAACCCGACGGTTGCAGGGCACCCCACAGGCGCGCTCACATGCGCGCGCCACGTCCCTTTCGGGAGCGACGCTGCTGCTGGAGCTGGCCTGGTCGGCCGGCATCCTCCCGCGGTGGGCCGACTCCACGTCGCTGCTGGGGCCTGCTGGGGCCTGCCGGTCCCTCAGGAGCAGCGGACGGGGCTTGGCCTGGGTCTGCTTGGCGACTTGGATGTAGTCGCCAAGGGTGGTGGAGCCGGGGTGGTGACCACCATTGGCCCGTTGGGGACTGGGGGCTGGGGTTCCGCTTTTGGCGCCTTGGGCGGCTTCGGCGGCCAGGGACTCCTGGTACTCCCGCCACTTCCGGTCCCTCTTCCTGTCCCCGGCGGACCGCTTCTCCGTCCCCGGAGACGCGCTGCTGCTGCCCTGCAGCCTGCACTCGCTCCCCGGTTCCGGGAACTTCCTCTCGATCACGTCCCACAGGGAGACGTTGATCGAGGCGCCCGACGGGTACACGTTGGGCTCCTCGTCCTCCTCAATCCCGTCGGGACGCAGGCCTTCGCCGGGCCTGTCCGGCCGGGTCCACGTCCTCCAGCGCCTCTGCTGGTGGCGGTACTCGTACCCTTCAGCCCGCAGCCAGTCCTCCACGGCCTGCAGGCGGTCGGGGGCGATGTCCGTGCGGAGCTCGAAGCTCCTGGGCATGCCGCCTTCGCACTGGGGGTGGCTGTGGCGGTACTGCTGGTCCCAAACCAACCCACGCAGCAGGCGTGCTGCATGGGGGTGGGGCCGCGGCCACGTCCTGCCCGCTTCCTGCCAATTCACCATGGCAGAGGGGGCGTAGTTGATCTTGAGGTCCTTGATGTGCACTCGTTCAACTCAACGAACTGGTTGTGGTTGTTGAGGAGGGTGCTGCAGCACTGGATTGGAAGTGCGGCTGGTGCTGGTCAGCCGGTGGTTGTGGAGGTGGTTGACGCGGCCTTGCTGGTCGGCCGATGGGACTCCGGGTCGGCCGATGGGGCTGATGCAGGGGTCCTGGTTTGTGCACCTCTTTCACGGTTGCTGCGCGGTCAGGGCGATGCACTGGACGGCGCTGCGGGCTCCGTGACGAACTCGGCGCTGTCGCTGAGTGGCGCTGCGAGCCGCTGCGCTGCGCTGCGAGACGCTGCGCTGCGCTGCGAGCTGCGAGCTGCGCCGCGCTGCTGCGACGCGCTGCTCGGGGTTGTTGGCCCCGAGTGGCACGCGAGGGCTGGGTAACCCCGCGGCGGTGAAACGCTTTTGACGCGTTCCCGTGGGGGGCCGGCCACGGGACGCTGCGGAGACACGCACGGGTGAGCAGGCAGGCAATGCACTACGCTCACAAGGGCATCAATGCGCTCATGTCATGTGACAAAGCGTTTCAGAATCCTTGCCACTCTGCAAAGAGGGAACGAAAGTATGTACAGCAACACATCAGGATATGTACACATGGGGTTAAGACTGGACTGGGGTAAGGGCATCACAGGACCATAGACACTCAGTCCCAACTCATATCCCAATCCCAGGTCCGACCCTCTCAGTGGCTGATGGGGGCGGGGGCTCAAACACAACCCATGCCCTGCTCAGTCCGGACCCTGAAACCCTGCCAATAGGGGGGGTGTCCCGCCCAGCCACAGGCGAGTTCCTGGGAGCCAAGGGGCTCCAAGGCCAACCAACAGTGGCTCCCTATGCTCCCTTAATGGCAGGTCCCAACTCCACTCTGAGCCAGAGATATGGCCCCGCCATTATCACCCAGGAGTTGGTAGCTGAAAATGGGCTGTTTCAGCCCAAACTGAAATTAACTCAAAAATCCCCAAAATTGACCCCTCGTCCGGACCCGCCAGAGGTAGGGACGAAGCAATTGACCCTGTGCCCTTCGCGTACGAACCCCCTGGAGCCCTCACCCAACCTGGTTCCCTCTGAGGTCCCGGCATCAGGGCAACACGGATGGGTCATGTGGGGTCATGATACCAAAATCACCAAAATTGGCGTCGTTCCCACGCGTGGCTCGCCCGGCCAAGGTAAGGCCAATGGCTCACAGGGTAGGAGGCAGGACCTAGGACTTATATCTGAGTGTACAACTTGAATTTAGGTCCGGGCTCCCTCTGGGCTTAGAGAAATGGGGCCGCCAATTGACCACACGGAAGGGGGAAATTGGGGTCCCAAAATTGGGTCATTTTGGCTGCCTGAAATGAGCCAAAATTCGGTGTGCTCCCAATAGTATATCTCCACGCCGGCTTGGAGATCGGATCCGCCATTCCATGCGTGATCCATCGGGAGCCCAACGGAGACTACCATGCCCTTGGCTTTCAAAGATCTCCATGCCACTCGGCGTGGTGACGATCCCAATTGGGTCCACAAATGCAAAAATGGCAAAATTGCCCATACTCAATTTGGCCTAGCGCCTTAACGAAGGCGGCTCCGCTTCGCCCACGTGGTGTGTGGACCATGGGGACCATTACCCATAACACCCATGTCATATATGGTCCATTGGACCATGCGTCCGGCGTGCACGAAGGTTAGAACATGGGGCACGGCGGGCAGCAAGAGTGGAAAAATGCTCAAAATGGCCAAAAATGCGCACACTCATGGTTGGGGCAAATGAGGCACATACCCGACTCGGACCGGAGTGTGCCATAGGATTGGTATCAAGTCATATGTGTCCAACATATCTTTTGGGCGTCGCCCAACTCCTCCGGTATTGGGAATGGCAGGGTCGCCAAGTGAGCCCATGATTTGGGAGAGTCCCAAATCGCCAACATGGCGGCCACGGTATGCCAAGCCTAAGAGGAGTTATTCGCCGGGTCCGAGATATGTTGGGCACCGAAGTATGTACCCTCATACCATACTTGGGTCATGATGTCAATCGAGCGCAACGTTGAGATACACGGTCGCCACTTGACATCATGACGGGCCAAAAATGGCGGAATTGGCACAAGCACACACAAAAGTGCCTTGAAAGGTCTACAATTATATTATAATATCTCCGGCTTGGATCGTGCAATCACTTAATCCTTCTAAACACAATGACTTGCCACCATTGACCTTCGATCCCACATATGTGCTCCACTTGGGGCGCCTTGAAAGGTTACGAGCGCTACTTCCCAAGTGGGCACATGAAAATATGGAAAATTGTAAAACACACACCTTGCTCCCAACGCATCGCTTCGGGATCACCACACAAGCTTCCCTTCACGAAGGTTAGGCATGCAATTGACCGTAGGGAGTATGAAGAAGGGGCTTGCACAATATGAGGTCCATTGGCGGGTTCGACTTGGAGCAATGGACCCGCCGAATGGGCACGCAACACAACACATGGCACATACCACATATTGCCCAAAAAGGTAGCTCCCACCACGATATGTCATGCCCCTCCAAGGGCATAACTTTGTGTCAATCGCTCATAGGAACTCAAGGAGAGTTCCTATGCCACACCAACACTTGCGCGCTACACTCGAAAGTTATCTTAACGCACGCAATATCATGGCCAAAGAGTTATAACGCAAACTCTACCCAACTGACCATGATCCATTACACTAGCGCGCACGTGTGGAAACGCAAGGCATATAATGCTTCCTAAATTACGTCGGGAGTATTGTAAATACATCCCACGTTTCCTTATCGTAATTCCTCGCAAGCAACACGAGATATGACCTTCACAAGTGGCCTCACGAATCAACTTTGTTTTGCCCATATCTTTAAGACAAATGGAGGGCAGGATAAAAGGGAAGTTGATTCGTGCATACGGAAGCACGTAGGTCCACTCGAAAGAGGTCAAATCAAGTGCGGGGATGTCGAAGTCGAAAATCCGATTTCGACATCCTGAAAAATTCGGATTAAGGTTGCGAGTATTAATTATGAAAATTGCGGAAGCATCCATGCAGTTCCTGGCGACTTTGGAGCCTTCGTGACGGTTAGCGTTAAAATTTCCATTATAAACAGTTAAACTGGCGGTTACGGTAAAGTCGCGAACCAACCGCCAGCAGTCAAAACAGTGAGTATCGGAACGGAAGCGTAAAAATTGACGGAAACAATATGAAAATAAAACCCTGTTGATTCCTGATATTCTGATACACAAATCTCCGCTGGCGGTGCATCGGTTGCCGATGCGGGGCTTCACGGCACGGAACACGCCGTGCATGGGGTTAGTGGACCGGAGACCGGTTGTATGCCGTAACCTGGCCATGGGGTTCTGGGTACCGCTTCAATAGCACCATATCTCACACCGCACCGCATGTCGCATACCCAATACAACACACCTCATGTCCCGTACCTCATATATCCCGTGCCACCTGACTCATGTCTCAAACATCATATCCCGTACTCTATGAGTGAAATCTACCCCTCCTAAACTGTATTTACCGTGCGAATGCCCGCGCTTGAAGCGCGGGCCATATCACCATGTCACCACAGCACCATATCTCACACCGCACCACATTTCGCATACCCAATACAACACACCTCATGTCCCGTACCTCATATCCCGTGCCACCTGACTCATGTCTCAAAAATCATATCCCGTACTCTACGAGTGAAACCTACCCCTCCTAAACTGTACTCTGACACCACATTTGACACCGCGATTCGCATAATCCATATTTCCAAACACATCACCCATACCTCACACTGTGTACAACATACCGCATATCCCGTACCTCGTATCCCGTACCTCATGACTCATGTCTCAAACCTCATATCCCGTACTGTATAAGCGAGAGAACTGTCGCCACTGCTGCCTGTTGGCTAAAATCGCCAAAAGTCAACAGGCGGGATTATTCGTGCAGATACCCGGAAAATCGATTGTACAGTACATTCAGATTACATGAATTCATGATTCAAGATCGATTTGTCGTGCCAGAAATCGAAATCGCCAATCCGCCAGATGCCATTTGACGGGCACGCGCGCGCGCCAGCAGCAGCGTGCACGATTGGGAGGATTTTTTGGGTATGACGAACGACGACGACGACAACGACGAACGAACAAACCATAGCACAATTAAATATAATACTAGTGCGAATGCCCGCGCTTGAAGCGCGGGCCATATCACCATATCACCATAGCACCATATCTGACACTGCACCGCATTTCACATACCCAATACAACACACCTCATGTCCCGTACCTCATATCCCGTGCCACATGACTCATGTCTCCAACATCATATCCCGTACTCTATGAGTGAAATTTACCCCTCCTAAACTGTACTCTGACAGCACATTTGACACCGCGATTCGCATAATCCATATTTCCAAATACATCACCCATACCTCACACTGTGTACAACATACCGCATATCCCGTACCTCGTATCCCGTACCTCATGACTCATGTCTCAAACCTCATATCCCGTACTCTATAAGCGAGAAAACTGTCGCCACTGCTGCCTGTTGTCTAAAATCGCCAAAAGTCAACGGGCGGGATGATTCGTGCAGATACCCGGAAAATCGATTGTACAGTACATCCAGATTTTTTGCAAAACACATGATTCCATGATATCAGATCGATTTCTCGTGCCAGAAATCGAAATCGCAAATCCGCCAGATGCCATTTGACTGGCACGCGCGCGCGCCAGCAGCAGCGTGCACGATTGGGCGGATTTTTTGGGTATGACGAACGACGACGACGACGACGAACCATAGCACAATTAAATATAATAATTAGTGCGAATGCCCGCGCTTGAAGCGCGGGCCATATCACCATATCACCATAGCACCATATCTCACACCGCACCGCATTTCGCAAACCCACTACAACACACCTCATGTCCCGTACCTCATATCCCGTGCCACCTGACTCATGTCTCAAACATCATATCCCGTACTCTATGGGTGAAACTTACCCCTCCGAAACTGTACTTTGACACCACATTTGACACCGCCATTCGCATAAGCCATATTTCCAAATACATCACCCATACCTCACACTGTGTACAACATACCGCATATCCCGTACCTCGCATCCGGTACCTCACCCAAACATCATATCCCGTACTCTATGAGTGAAATATACCCCTGCTAAACTGTGCTCTGACACCACATTTGACACCGCGATTCGCATATTCCATATTTCCAAACACATCACCCATGCCTCACACTGTGTACAACATACCGCATATCCCGTACCTCGTATCCCGTACCTCATGACTCATGTCCCAAACTTCATATCCGGTACTCTGTAAGCGAGAGAACTGTCGCCACTGCTGCCGGTTGGCTAAAATCGCCAAAAGTGAAAAGGCGGGATTATTCGTGCAGATACCCGGATAATCGATTGTACAGTACAGACAGATTTTCCAAAAAAATGATTCCATGATTTCAGATCTATTTCTCGTGCCAGAAATCGAAATCGCAAATCCGCCAGTTCTCTCGCTTATAGAGTACGGGATATGAGGTTTGAGACATGAGTCATGAGGTACGGGATACGAGGTACGGGATATGCGGTATGTTGTAAACAGTGTGCGGTGTGGGTGATGTGTTTGGAAACATGGATTATGCGAATCGCGGTGTCAAATGTGGTGTCAGAGTACAGTTTAGGAGGGGTAAGTTTCACTCATAGAGTACGGGATATGATGTTTGAGACATGAGTCAGGTGGCACGGGATATGAGGTACGGGACATGAGGTGTGTTGTATTGGGTATGTGAAATGCGGTGCGGTGTGAGATATGGTGCTATGGTGATATGGTGATATGGCCCGCGCTTCAAGCGCAGGCATTCGCACTAGTTTCTATTATTTTCAGACCGGTCGTCGTCGTCGTCGTGTCCAGGCGCGGGCCTGCCGGCGGCGTGCGTGTGCGCATCGCACAAAATAATTTATGCTACAAGGCGGCATTTTTTTTTCGAATTACACAGATGTATGCGCATTTGTGAGGCGCATCGATCGGTGTGCAGTACGGTTGCATCTTCGCCGATTTTGGCTGTTCAGTTGGCCGAGCGGGCGCTAACCGCCTGTAACTACTGCCAGAACCACCTGTTAACGCTGTCCGTCAATGTTATCGGAAGCGCCAGCGCCGGCGCTGCACAGCATCGCACATGTGTCAGTCAAATTCTGCAAATCCCCTGAGGTTTTCTGTATGTCCCCGAGCGGCTTAGAGCGAACTTCCCGCCGGCCGCATCACTGGTGCAATACCCCCCTGTCCGGTGCACTCCTTGCTCTTCGTAGGTATTCATGTCTGCAAGTCGCTTCATTTCCTTCGACTGTAGCCCCTACAGTGAAGTGCAGAGTGTATGGCATCCCATGGCCTCTCGGTTGCCGCCCCGCCACACAATCGCCATCCCTGGCATCCCCGTGATTTGGATTTTCAGTCAGCTGATCATTTCGGCGAAGATTCTGAAGCCCAATCCGACATTTACCCAAACGAGTTCGTAAACACGTTACTCCCGTCAGGAATGCCACAACATCGCCTCAATCTTAAGGTTGGAGCACCAAAAATACTCATCCGCAACTTGAATCGTGCTGCTGGCCTTATGAATGGCACCCGATTGAGTGTTACTTCGTGTCTTTGCTACACAATCCAAGCAACGGTGCTAACAGGAACACAGAAGGGAAACTCCGTTTGCATACCCCGGATTAATCTCACAGTATCTGATGATGATGATCTCCCTATCAAATTCATTCCTCGCCAATTTCCTGTAAAGTTAGCCTTCTGTATGACCATGAACCAAAGCCATGGTCAGACGTTTTCCAAAGTGGGTCTCTTATTGGCAACCCGACCGTTTTCACATGGTCAAGTTTATGTTGCTCTATCGCGCTGCGGAAATTCAAGCGCTATCAAAGTATGGACAGCAGCGGACTTGCAGGTTGACGCAAACAACTATGGAGTCATTGAAAACATCGTTTGGCCGGAAATATTGGAGTGAGATCTTCCACAGTTCACAACGTACATGCCATCCAACTTCAACGTCTCATACCCTGAGTGATGGGCCGACAACAAGATCAATGCAGAGCCTCTGCCATCCCTACCCATGGGACCAGTGCGAACCCTGATAGGATCACCGCGTAGGCTGGATACCCAACTGTGAGGACGCGGCCCTATCACTCTATAAATTTTGTTTGCAACCCGCGCATTTGCGCGGGCCGATTGCTAGTACGGCTTAGGACTACGCGTAGGACTAAAGGATCTGCCCACATTGCGCACGCGCATCCACATCAAATTTTGACAGAACTGAAAACCTTTTTGTTTTATCACAGTACATTTGTGACAGGGGGGACAGATGCATCGCGTGCCAGGTTAAGGGATGTGCATTTCCTGGCGCTCTGTAGCTCTTAATTTCGCAAAACTATGTCTGCCAAAGCCACTGCCACTGCTGCTTGGGACTGGAAGGACCCCGAGGACGCACACCAGGCTCCGGGTCCCCACCCAATCAGCGCACAAGTCCAAGTACCCCCATCGCCGCCCCACGACCCTCATGTGCTGCCCCCCAAAGGATTTAAGAAGCCATGGAAGGGAAAAATTGGGAAGGGAGGCAAGGAAATCGAGTTGCCGGACGAGGCGTACGAGAAGGATGTGGAGACTCCCACGGAATATTGGTGGTCCCACCCGGATGGTATGTGGTTGCAAACATTTCTATTTGGTTGTGCGTTTCACGTCATTTTCATACAAAACGCGTGCTTTCCCTATCCTACCTCCATCCTACCTATTCTTTGTGTTGCAGAAGAGGATGAGGTCGCCTTTGATGCGGCCCAACCGTGGCATGTCAATTGGTATGACAGCCTTGGCGAACGGCAACGTCACCAACTTCACGCGCAACGACCCCAACCAGACGACTCACACGCGCAATGGCAAAAGGAGATTGAGATTGAGCGCTTGGCTGACATTGCTCGTACTCCAAGTCCAAGTCCAAGTCCAACTCCGCCGGGCACGCCAAAGCACTCCCCGGAACCACGAACCGAGGCGGAATGTGGTATGCACCGGTACGCACCATTGCACCATGGCACGTGTTACATGGTTCCGTTCCTTCACCGTCAACCCTTGTTTACAGCAACAATGGAGCAAAGGAAGAAGGACTGGGAGGGGAGACGCCGTTCGCCGGAGCCACGCGCTGAGGGTGCACCCAAGACGCCAAGCGAGCGAGGTATCCCCGTGGTGGCGTCAGTTGTCTGCTTGTCCTTTTTGTGTTCATTGTGCATTTTTTCTTGTTTGCCCCCTTTTTCTCCCGCACATTGTACATTTGTTGGTTGGTTTGTTTAGGGAGAAAGGGTGCGGAGGAGCTCATTCGGAGGATGAAGGAGCGCAAGGAAGCCAAGGACCGTGAGGAGGAAGCGAAACGTAAGGAGTCAGGTATGTGCCTTTCCCATCCTCTTTGCCATGCCGTGACAATGGCCCATTACGGGCCCATATGTGCATAGAAGCGTGTTTGGGTTTTGTTTGGGTTAGGTGACACAAGCTTGGAGTGGGGTTTGGGAGCGCGCCTCTCGTCTTTGAGGCCTTAGCAATGGCCCATTACGGGCCCATATGTGTATAGAAGCGTGTTTGGGTGTTGTTTGGGTTAGGTGACACAAGCTTGGAGTGGGGTTTGGGAGCGCGTCTCTCGTCTTTGAGGCCTTAGCAATGGCCCATTACGGGCCCAAATGTGTATAGAAGCGGGTTTAGGTTTTGTTTGGGTTAGGTGACACAACCTTGGAGTGGGGATTGGGAGCGCGCCTCTTGTCGTTGGCACACTTCACTGCATGTATCCTTTTTGCAGCATTGGTCAGCTCCATGCAGAAGGACGAGGTGCTGGCCATCGCCGACCCCAAGGACCGCGAGCTCGTGCGGTTCAGTGTTGGGGAGACCTTGGACGCCAACGTCAAGGTCCTGCAGGCCGTGGTTCCCCGGCCCCAAAGCACAGGCCCGCGCGACACGTACATGGGGCGCCGGGTCTGCCAGGGACCCCCCTTCGCGAGGTGGCGCCGCGGGGTTCGCGAGGGTGGCGCATTGGCCCCCACATGGGACCCCCCCGCGGTGGTTGTGGGTGACGAGGAGGGCAATACCTTCACGGGGGAATGGTATTGTCCTCAAGTTACCATTAGTTCTTTTTGGGACGCCAAAAAGAACACCAAAAAGCGGGAGGAACATTCCGCAATGTTCCGGGGGTGGGGGAGGGGGGCCAACCCGAAACATTTTTTTCGGGATTTCCGACTTCGCGACCGTCAAGGTCGCGGAGGACAGACAAGAGTGGGGTTTGCCCGCATGGGTAAACGAGGAGGTGGAGTGGGAGGTGCCCTGCGAGCTCCTCGTGCCCCTTGCGCACCCATTGGGTCAGGCGATGCGCAAAATTTTTTGGGACAAGGGGGACTTGGGGGACGTGAGGGTGCCGGCGCACCAACACGCGGAGGAGGTGTACCAAAGGGGGGAACATCTCCGCCTCCGTGAGTGGTCGCCCGACGACGTTGCCGACTACGAGGAGCGCCTACGGTATTTCCAGGGGGACCATAATTTTGTGGGGGGGGAGGGGGTGGAGGGGGCCGAAGAGGAGGACGGGGAGGAGGCCGAAGAGGAGGAGGTGGAGGAGGCCGAAGAGGAGGAGACCGAAGAGGAGGAGGGGGGGGAGGAGAAAGAGGAGGAGCGGCAGGCCCCGGTGGACATTGAACCGGAGTTGAGTATTGAGGTGGACGTCGACGCACCCCCTCAGCCCCCCGCCCCCCGGCCCAAACCAAGCCCCAAACCTCCCGCCAAGGGTGCCGTACGCCGGAAGCCTCAGCTGGCGTACAAGTATGGGGGGAAGAAGGAGTTGGTGAAGAGTGCGACCCATGGCACGCTCCGAGAGGTCCCGGATGTATATTACATCCCGGGGAGGTGGGTGGACCGGCGCCACCCCCTGACCCTCCGGCGGTTGGGTGCCCCCCGTGGCGCTCCGGGTGTGGCGCACCTGTATGCCCTGTTTTTTGAGGCCCACCCGGACGGCACGATGCGCACGCGCGTGTGTCAGACGGGTGGTGCGGGGTATGCCGAGGTGGAGTACATATGTACCCACCTCGGCACTCTGTTTGAGGGGGTCCCGGGGTGCACCAAAATGCCCCCGGTCCACTTTTGGGTGTCCCCGCCTAAGCGGGAGACAGAGTTTTCAGTGCGGAGGGACGGGAATAGGGGGGTTGCGCGATGTGCGTTGCTTTTGGCACGCATTGTGGCGCATTGGATCAAGGGAGGACATTACGTCCCCCTTGAGGACCTCCCTGGAGTCGGCGTGGGCGTGGAGTTCACGACCGTTGCCGCGATGTGGGGGGATGTTGCCATATTGGCTGCATGGGGGGGGGACATGGCGCGTAGGCCGGGCCAGCGGCCCTGCGGCAAGCTGGGCACCGTGTGCGACGAGGTGACGGCCATGGTGGAGGCCCGGACGGATGAGCCTCCCCTCGTGCCATTGTCTTGGGTGGGGTACCTTGCGTTGGCGCTTGCGGGTGAGGAGTCGTTGCGCGTGCCGTTTGGGTGTGTTGTGCCCTACTCTTGGGGGGGGGCGTTTTGGAGAAATCCAAACGTTTGTGTCCGAGGGGAGGTGGGAGAAGGTTAGGACGGAGGCCAAGCGCACCGGCAGGGTGCAACAAAGGGTGTGGTTGGCCCAATGGGTGTCGGGGGGCGAGGGGCGTAAGGGGGTTGCACACAAGCAACCAAAGGCACACGTGGGTAAGAAGAGGAAGTTGACGGTGGGATAAGGGGAAGGGGTGCCACGTGCCCCTTGTGGTGGACTCCCGAGCGGGGCCATATTCAATCCATTCCAGGGGGGGGGGGCTGCAATACGGGCCCCCATGTGCCCTCTAACCCCATGCATGACCCCGTTGCACCACGTGCCAAGGACACGCCGAACCCAGGGAGCGCGCCCTTTGTCATGGGCCCTCAAGCGGGGCCATATTCAATCCATTCCAGGGGGGGGAGGGGTGCAGTACGGGCCCCCATGTGCCCTCTAACCCCCTGCATGACCCAGTTGCACCACGTGCCAAGGACACGCCGAACCGATGGAGCGCGCCCCTTGTCATGGGCCCTCAAGCGGGGCCATATTCAATCCATTCCAGGGGGGGGAGGGGAGCAGTACAGGACTCTATGTGCCCTCTAACCCCATGCATGACCCCGTTGCACCACGTGCGAAGGACACGACGAACCGAGGGAGCGCGCCCTTGTCTTTGCACGACGTCACTCAGATTGCATTCCATTACTTCTTTGCCTTGCCTCTGCCCTTGCCCTTGCCTTTACCGCCCCCTTTCTTGGGCGCCGGTGGTGCAGGGTTCAGAATTTGATCCAAGGGAAAGTATGCGGCATCCGTTGTTGGCACAAACCCCGGGTTGGGCCAACATTGCATGCCCATGGACAATGGGACTTGTGAGCCTTGCGTGTATAAGTATGGATGTGGGATGGGAATTTGACTACTTCGGGTGGCTTGAGAGTAGGGGAGGGTTGGGGGTTTGCAATGATTGGGTGCTAGACGTAGCTTGGGAGGAGTGCACACCCTGAGACAAAAGGGCATACCGGAGGGTGGTGGAGCCGGAAGGGAGGGTGTGAATGGGGAAGGGGGGGGCACCCTGCGAAGCATAAGTACATCATCACTCCCCTCTTCATGAATCGGTTGGTTAGCAAAAGGCATTGGGGGGTAAGCGGGGACGAAAGGGGGTACAAACGGGGGGTGACGTACACTTGTGGTGGGGGTACGGAGGGGGGTGGGACGTCGGGCTCCGCAGTGTTTTTCTTTTTCTTCCTTCCGCTGGTAGCCATCTCCGATGCCTTTCCTTTTTGTGCTTTGGTGGGTGGCTTTGCTGGATTGTCCGCTTTAAGTTCACCCAATGGTTTCCTTTGCGTGTCAATCCACGTCCGCAAAGTAAATCTAGCATCTTCAAAGCGTTCCTGCGAAACAATCGCCACATCCACAAACTCCCTAGCCAAGGCACTCAATTGGAACCGGTTCCTTATTCTTTGGACCTCCCCTTGGCGCACCAGTAGTGCCCCCTCACCCTCCCCCTCGGGAACGATGCCTTCCACACTCGGTGCCTCCACGGGACAAGGACCGACACGCTCATGGTTGTGGTAAAGCTTCCCAGCCACGTTCCGGGACATAAGCTCCAACTCCTCATGCATGGGAGGGTCCTCCAAGAAATATTGGGAATGCACAAGGCCCAAGTGGAAAGCGGCGAATGCGTCGTCCCGCAATACCCGCCAAAAATGCCTACAGGGCATCCCAAGCATGGTAGGAAATGCACAAGTGCACACCAGGTCACGGTACAAGGTGTAGGTGGTAGATCCAACGGAGGTCCGGACCGGCCCCGAGAGTTGAACATAGTGAGCTACATTGGTTCCCTGTCTGAAAACTCCAAAGATGGCTGCATTAGGCGCGGGGGTCACCATTCTGGGGGGGAAATCGTACTCCAAAAGATCCTCCACCCCCTTTGTGGGGTCAGTACGGTTGTCCAAGGCGAGAGGGGCCAGAGCCTCGTATGCGTGGTCCGGCAGCCTCTTCATGTTGTACCCAAAGGAAAGGACCATCTGATGGGCTGCCTCATCCCTTCCCCATGTGGTCAGCCGATCCTTCATTGCCTCATACGGCATTGGAAAAAATTTGCTGGGCCGTCTCATGCCGGGAGCGACAGGAGCCCATTGTCACGCGTGTGTCCAGACGCTCCCATTTCAAAATCAGCTCCCCCACAACGACCATGAGTGCGTCAAAAACGTCGTTCAGCTTTTTCCGCTTGGTTAGGCGGCCCTCCTTTGCCCACCTATGGATGCCCTCCACCCGTTGTGTGGACACAATCCCACGTGTGAACACACCCACCTGGAAACAGCGTGCCCAACGTCGCACCTTGTCCCCCCCCCACGTAGCACTCAAATATGTATGTCCACTTGAAAAGATTGGGTCCCCAAGAATTTCAACATTCCACATGTGCTCAAAGACAACAATGGAGACTTGGCGGTGTGCACGGGCCATGAGGCGGACCAATTTAGTGAAAGTGTCGTGGCCAAGAACGCCTTTCAGGTTCTTGGCCACGCTCTTGGCAACGTGCTAGTAACACCAGAAGTGCTTGGCGTCGGGGAAAACGGTGGCAACGGCCCCCGAAGCCTTCACACATGCATCCGTGAACATGACCACGGGCGCGATGCCCACGGCCGCCAACCAGTGGGTAAACTGGTACTCAAAGTCGCGAGTTTTTTCGCCCACGACAGTGGCTTGGCCCATGAGCACTGACTGCCCATAGTTGTTGACCCCCACGAAGAGGCCAATGTTCAGGTTATACCTATTATTTTGATAGGTATTATCATGGAGGATTAGATACGGGAAGCGCCGGGCAATAGCAATTTGCTCGACGCTCATCCAGAAGACATGGGATAGTTTCCCAATGTCATCCTTCACCACATGGGTGTACCACCCATGTTCGCCCTTTTCCTCAAGGCGGTTGACCAACTCATGGGCATCAAGCGCTGAGGAGTACCCTTTGGCATCATAAATATTTTGCACTTGTTTTGCGGTGATCTCGACACCGCGGTTCCGCATGAAATGTACCACATTGCGGGGGGGCATGAAGGCTTGTCCCAAGTTCATGATTAAATCGGCATCCTCACGGGACAAATTCACCGGACCAAGGAATTTTTTTTGCTTGGCCATTTGCGGTGGATGGTTATGGTCTAGGCGGAGTCCTTTGTGACTCACGGACCACACCTCGCGCATGCCATCCTTCCGGCGAGAAATGTACACATTGAAGGGACAACAATCCTCCTTTGACTCCGGTGCATATGTTGGCACCGTCCTACTATCCTCGGGAAGGACCCCGGATTGGGCTGCGTTACGATTGTGCTGTTTTTGGCGGCCTACTTTGGCGCAATAAAAAAATGCTTGGCCTTTGTTTTTGTCGCCACGACGACTGAGAACATAGCCCTTCTCATCCCCCCAATCCTCCATGCGGTCACAAGCTTCTTGGTGACTAGAGCCGGCAAACGATTCACAACCGGCTCCCAAGTGGCACCCATCTCCGGAAACTTCATGCTGTCATCTTCATCATCATTATCTTCCTCATCGGAGCACGCTTCACATGGGTCTTCTTCGAGGACCTCCGATGGTGCCGGGGACAAGGGAAGGGGACTGTAGTTGAGCTCAGATGATGTGTCGGACATCTGTGTCTGAAAAATAGTAGAACAGATGCGCTTGATGCTGGCATTTATAAAAATACGCGGTTCAGCCCCAGCAATCAATTAAATCAGAAAATCATTTCCATTTTTTTCCCATTTTCAGTTAATTCAAGCGCATACGCCAGATGTGGGCAGATCCTTTAGTCCTACGCGTAGTCCTAAGCCGTAGTCCTGCATAGCCATTCCCGTCCTTCACAGTCGCAAGGATTTCTCTTGGAATTTGTGGTCTTTTCTGGATTTTTTTTTAGATCTCCAGATTGAAACCCAGGTTACTCACAGATAGAAAATTCTCAGATGTGGTACCAGACTGCCTGACTTATGGGCGCCAGAAGGTGAGACCTTTAGCGATGTGCTAAAATAGCCATTTACCAAATGATAGCGCAGAATCTGCGCTCTTCGCAGTGGCGCTTGGTGTGGGCGATCGGCAGCACCGATCGTTGCAGAACCGATGCTAGCCGCTAGGTTAGGACCCAGGTTACTTAGGGGTGAGGATTCCACCCTGAAATTGTGGGCGATGATCGCCTGGTCGCTCCCACCGCTGGCAACTCGTGTTGCCGCAACGCTTTTCTCCCTTTTTTTCAATGTTGTCTAGGGAGAAATCCCCCCAAAAAGGACACACTATGTAACAACCCAAACAATTCTACTCCGAATCTAAGTGATCTGCACCATTCATTCATTCATTCATTCTCTGGCGGCTTAGGCCCCCGCCTGGGCATGTCCGCGTGTGTTTTTGTATAACACAAGAAGTCATATGTAAACCCATTGGATCCACTGATGACCACATCCAACCTTTTGGGGGTGGCAAGTGATGAGAGTCAGGATGTGTTGAGTAGAGAGCACTCTCTTGAGAGTGATGACAGTAAGAAAAAGTCACTGCCATGTCTTTCTTGGAGGGCTTGATCCAGGCCAAGCCCCCCTTAACACCCTTATGTTGATGCCAAGACTAACTTAAGTTTTTTTATCACTCTTTTGAAGCTTTTGGTACACTTTCTCAAGGTTACTAGGGTTGTAACCCTAGCCCCCCATGAAGTTCAGCCCTACCACTCAACTGAGCGGAGGTACCTTCTTTCATGGAGGATATACCAAAATAAAATAGGCATTTCATGCTTTAGGCCTTGGAGGTTAAGCCTAGTGGTCTCCCACCCCAAGACCCCTATACTCAATTGTTTCTACCACTTATTGTGGTTCTACTTTTTAACTGTTTCTGAATTCAGTTGCTTGGCCAAGTCATTTTCTGTGTTGGCCTGACATCTCTGCCCCTCATTCCTAACAAGCACCATTTCACCCAAAAGAGTGCACATGAAGTGCCTGATGCCATCTTAGGGGCCAGAGTCAGACCAATTTTCTTTTAAAATCTTTTGTATCATCCATTCGTGATTGAATCTTTGTGTTTCTACCTGCATTGTCTATCTGCAGCACTTCTGTGTTACACTGGATTCCAAAACCAATCATTGATTCGATCCATATCCTGTTCTTGCTCTACTTGCTGCTTTGGTTTGGGTTTTCAACTTCAAAACCTGCAGGATTTCATCAAAATATCTAGGGCATTAATCAAGGACATCTTTCCGGTAGCAGAGACAGTCCCTTGTGACGTTTTGAATCGACCCTGAGAAGAAGTGCAGCACACAAAGCTCAACAACAAGTTCATCATGTCCACGCTAAGCGTCAGGCCCTGGCCCATAAGAACTGTCCAAGTACAAATGGGCAGCATGGCCCACCCTGTGAGTGAACCACCTTACCGAGCTCTACAACTCAGTGGCGCATCTGGGTCCAAAGGAGATCCAGATCGCAGAAGGGCGGAAGAAAGTACAATCCTTACCACCGAGGCCTTAGCGGCCCACGGTGGAGACAGCCTGCATCATCTCCACAGGCGTGTAGCAGCCTCAGTCTCCCGATTGGCCTGTCCGGCTTTATCCTCAACAGCGATTGGAGGCCCTGAGGAATACGAGCAGGTGAGGAAGAAAATGGACGAATACATCCTCCATGAGGAGTACTACAAATCCATTCGTGGAGAAGATGGGGAGGAGCCATTGGCAGTACACGGATCGAGACCACGTACAGACCTAGGGTCCTACACGAATTCTGGCCCGCCGTCCGACCGAGCCGTGACAGCATCCCTGCCAAGACGACCGAGACCCGAGTATCCAAGAGCATGTTGTCCAACCCCAAGGGCTCCCGAAGTGGGCCCGACTCGAGTTGCGGAACAACATCATCCAAGGCCAACCTACAAACTTCTGTCTGGATCAGAAGATCCAGATGTGACGGCCCTATCGGAGGCCATTAAGGCGAAACTGGGTATTGCAGAACCCTTACCCAAGCCAGAGTTATCCTCCCCCTCTCCCGGAAAGAGTACCCTGACCGAAGATCTTAAGAGATCAAGGGTCTCAACGCTGTTGCCTAAGGTCACCTGCCCCAGCCCCTTCCACCCCCGTGCCAGGACAGTCCCTACCGCTGAACTACAGGACGTGCCTGTGACAGAGACTGAGAAAAGAGGGCTGTCAGCCCTGGCACCTCTTGCGGGCGTACCACCTTCTGGCCTAACTCCGGGGGGTGGCAAAACGGGCAGACCTATTGCGGAGGCGAACATCCAGCTGGAACTGCCGGAGTTCGACCCCAAAAATCTGCCTGAATGGGCAGAAGAATTTGCTGAGTTTCTTTTGCTGACTGGCCCATCCCATGTGGATGTGGCCACCAAATGCTCACTGCTGAAACGCTCATGCAAAAAGAAAATTTTGCAAAAACAGGTGAAACAGATTGTGAAAACCTGTTCCACCTGGGCAGAGGTACTCCAGAGGTTGGAGAAAACGTTCCCAGTCTATGAGACTGACCTCAGTGTGCGCACACAGATAGAGGAGCTACCTATGCTCCCTGAGTTTCCTTCCGCTGCGCGAATCTCTGAATACGTGTGCGACTTGGAGTATCTGTTTTCGCGGATGAACGTGGGCTCCTACGGAGCCACTGAGCCCCACCTGTGGCTCATGAGTAAGATCCCCCAACGTACGTGGGATGATTGCCGCTCTATCTCTGAGAGGAAGAGTCGGACCCACTCGTACGATGAACTGGTGGACCTCTTGATTGAGCTAGCTCTCGAGAGGGAGAATGTGTCCCACATGGAGAAATTCCTCAAGAAGCACTTGGGTCGAGGTGGTACCCCTACCCTCGAACGTGGCGAAGGGAAAGGGCCTAAAATTGACACTAACACCAACCAGGGAGGTGGTAAAGGGAGGGGTAACCTACGTGCCATGAATGAGGTTAAACCTGATGCAGGTACACCCCCTCTGTTCTACTGCAAACCTGTCAATGACAAGGGGGGGCTTTGTCATGCCTCTGACTGCGATCACCGCAGTAGCTGTATGCTGCAGATGACACGACAGCCGCATACCAACGATGGGAAACCTGTGACCCATCAGGACCATTTCAGGTCTACCATCACCTGTGGCTATTGTGGCAAACGTCGTCACTACGAAGACGAATGTCACATAAAGAAACGCGAGAGTGATAAACTCAAGCGTCAGGAGGCCGAACGCCAGAAGACCCAAACACCCACCAAAAACCCCCAGAATGGGGATAAAGGTGGTAAAGGAGGTGGCAAGGGGGGTGGCAAAAATGGACCCCCTAACCCCCAGAGGCGCTCATCAGCGCCGGTTGCTACACCCACTCGTGCTGCTACACCCGCTCCTGCCGCAGGTGATCCCAAGAAGCGCCCCCAGGGGGATAACGCTACCCCTGAGGGGAATAACTCCAAGAAGAGGCGCTTGGCCTGGATGGCCAGGTCCCTCATTGCTGCAGGGGTGGATGTCAAGTTCCCTGATGAGGAGCAGGGGGGCGGCTCCGAACAGGAGGACTTGGTTTTCCCGATCCTCGTGAAAATCGCGGATCAATTTTTTCGAGCGGTGCTTGACACCGGTGCAACACTTTCCATAGTGGCCCGGCGCCTGCTAAAGACTTTCAAGAAAACTAAGACCGTGGCCATAAGAGTAGGGGATGGGCGTACCATCCATTCCTTGGGGGGGGTCGATGTGACTATATGCCTGGGTGACGAAACCGTGACCCAACGCTGCAGAGTGCTGGACACCGATGCCTTTGACATCGTCATTGGTACCGACTTCCTACGTAGAAACCCCCAGGTAAAAATGCTGTCACTGCAGCGCCCCTATTCTTTGCACTGCGACTTTGGCAGTGGGCTTTTCTCCGTACCTTTGGAGCCGTCAGGACGAAAAGAGTCTGGGCTGCGCTACGCATTCAAGACTAACTATCGTACTAAAAACTACCAATTGGCCCGTCTCGTTCTTGAAAATGGACTGGCGGCCCTTCAGGTAAACCTGGATGAGATCCAGGTGGAATTGTTTGCGAGCCAACAACAGCACATCATGCAGTTGTACTGCTGGAAACAACTGAAGAATGCTTTCCGTTTCTTCTGGAAAGCAATGGGCCTAGCGTATGCTAACCCTCCCTTCTCCCTGCTCGCGAAGGTTCTAAGCAAAATCGCTTATGAGGGAGGAAGGGTTGTCATGTGCACCCCTGACTAGGGCTGCTCTGGTGACCATGCTTATTCGCGCCGTATGCTAGATCGAATGACCGTGGGAAGTGGGCAACTCCCCGACGGCCCCATCTATGTGCCTCAGGACTGAGACACAGCTATGCAGGCCCCTGAGTGGGCCAGTTTCCTGTCCATCGTCGATGGATCTCTCAATCCTGTACCCCTGTGTGACCTAGACCAGGTGCTACTGAAAGAGGTCATGGCCCAAAAACGTGGCCTGACCCTTTATGATCTCAAAAACCGATCTCCTGAGCACCTATCTGCCACACTTACAGGGTGTGAGTCTCCCGATGATTATCTGGAACCAGCAGCTATAAAGGAGGATGCTGACGACCAGCTGTCTGAGATCGCCAGCACTATCCCTCTTGTTGATCCCAGCTGTGTTGACCTAAAACACAGTGCCTTCCTCGCCCAGCTGTTGCTAGAGGAGGTAGATCTAGAGTCAACCCCTTGTAACCGCTGCATAGTGGTTGATCTTTGTTGTGACTGCGAAGCCTGTAGCCTTGATGCCCCAGGGGTCGTAACGCCCGACACTGCCCCTGATATCTCCGAACCCACATAACCCTCTTCGGACCCATATCCAGCCTCTGGGAGCGACATATGCGAAGCACTTGTAAGTCCAGTGAACTCCATGGTGAAATATGAAAGGTACGAAAACCCGGTCTACAAAAATGGAGCAGACATAGAATCTCAATGCGCATTCATCGCACATAATGACACGACGTGAAATCATTCGAAATAATTTAAATAAATCCAATTGGGAAATCACGAAAGACAAATGCGACTCGACGCGCGCTCACAGGCGACATCTGGCGGCGAACAGAAAACATGAAATGAAGCGGAAAATTTACTGCACTAATGTACATCTGAGAATCATTGGAATTCTGATCACATCAGTGTATAATTGAGTGCTGTCACTGCTGCCGTTACACTCCCCCTCTGAAAACATACGCCAGTATGTCAGGCTGGGTCAAGTGAAGTGAACGAAACGGCGAAAGTGACCAAAAACTGCCTAATCTAAGGCAAAATGTGTGAAATTGAGCTGAATTGAGCAAAATTGTGCTGAGATCTGTGCTTCGCGATGGCCATCAACTTGAATGAAACGCATAGGTACCTCAGGGCACACAGAAAAAGCTTCGTTCAAGCTCGAAAATTCGAAAATTGAAAGTCTGAGTGAAGAATGTACATGATGATCCATGATCCATGATTCATGATGAAATCAGGATCTGACATCCCACTGCCAGAAAACAGAAAACGAGCGTCGCCATGTCGTCGAGCGTCAAAAAAATAGGGTATCCCCTCATGGAGTCCAAGATGTGTGAAACTGGCTGGTGTCATTTGCAGTCATGAGATCAGATGCCAGATTATGGTACAAAATGTGCCTGAATTTAGACCAAAAACAGCGAATGGCACACGGATTCAGGGTGGCGAAACTCACCGCAAGCCAAAATAGGTCCAATCCAATGTCGATAGACACTGTGTGTAGTGTTGAACAGAAATACAGTTCTCATTCATAGCCAATCCAGGTCAAATCTTCATGATGATGATGAATCCCACGATGGAAATCCAATAATTTAAGGTAATGATAGCCAAGAAAACCCAGTGAGGGCTACCCCACTGTCAGTATTGTTCCCAGGGCTTCATGTGTAATCCAGTATGAGCCAGAAGGGGTAATTGACTCGTTATAGTCCCAGAATGTATAAGCATCCAATGCTTGGTACTGGGAATTTGCCAAAATTGAGCTGATTCTGAGGGGGATTCCAACACGATCCACAGATGAACAGCGAGTCGACTCAAGTAAGAACACCATCGTCGTCACTTGGTCTATATAAGCCCTCTGACAGTGGTCGATTGAAGAACGAAACAGCCGTCTCAATGTAAGAGCTGATGGAAATGACATTCTGAGCAGATCCGTCAAACACATGAAATGGATCAGACTCAGTCATGTGCCAGAATCTCTGTAATGAGCACGAACTCGAACGAGTCCTTCCCAAGGCGAGTAAAGGGGCCCAGCCGACAGCAAAAGGCGATAGTGTCGTCGTGGTTGAGGATAAAGGCCTCTCGGAACTTCCG
This sequence comes from Eutreptiella sp. 'Long Island Sound 2002', assembly GCA_964036045.1. NCBI lineage: Eukaryota > Euglenozoa > Euglenophyceae > Eutreptiales > Eutreptiaceae > Eutreptiella > Eutreptiella sp. 'Long Island Sound 2002'. Next base: position 100,784,945 of record OZ038383.1, read on the forward strand.
ATTGGAATCATCTGAGATGAAGCACATGATTCACATGATGGCCATGATGAGAATGATGGATGGAATGACCAGGATGACCCCAGAATGTCCCATCATCTGTGCATCCAACCACACAGACGATGCGTCAGGACTGTTTTGTCCCCATGCCAAGGGTATATGTCGACCGTAAACCCTTTGGAGAGTTTCGGCGACCTCAATCCTGATCAGATCTTGTCTTGAATGGATGATGCCACAATTGGAGCTTCTTCTTCTGCTTGTAAGTCTTCCTTGGTGACACAATCCTTGATCAGCGAGAGCTCTTTGTCAATCTCAGGGTGTTTCTTCAGGAACTTGATGAAAGTATCCGTATACCCATGGATGAAGCCTGAAGCTGGCTCCCATTTGTCTTCTTCTGGACCGAACGCTTTCCATCTGCACAGAAAGTACCACTTGCCTCGAGCATTCTTCTTGTACTCAAGAATCTTCTCCAACTCGAAACTGCTTGTGACCATCTTCCTGTCGCTCAGGTACTTCGAAGTCCAATAGAGAGGCTTGAACCTTCCTTTGGGGCAGGGTACTTCGGCCTTCAAACGATCTCGATGTACTTCTTGATGCCTGCCTGGCTCAATCTCAATGTTGAATGTAGTCTCACTTAGTTGATTTTTGACTTGGAATGGGCCATCCCACAAAGGTAACAATTTGTTGTCGTCCTTCAGGGTCTCGTCTGACTTACGAAGCCAAACTTGCTGGCCTTTCTCGAAGGGTTTTCCTTGCCTTCTTGACTTATTTTTGAAATTCAACCAATCTGCTTGACTTTCCACTTTGGCTTGGATCCACTTGGCTTCTAAATCCTTGATCCTTTCAAACCATTGCGAGGCGTCGTAGCACTGCCTTGGATGATACATCACTGGTCCTGGACCCATCTTCTCGCGACCAAAAACCAGCTCATTCGGACTTAATCCAGTGTAATTCTTGGTGTGATGGTATCTTCTCAAGACACAGTAAATTGTCTCCAACCAATTGTAGTCTTTTTCAGTCGCCAGGAATTTCCTCAGAATGCTGATAAGAATCCTTCCAGCGCGTTCAGCAGGGAGAGCTCGATGGTCGTAGACCCGGGCACGAAGGTGATGAACTCCCAATAGGGCACACATGTTCTCCCACCAAGGTAGGTAGGTAGGGTAGGTGCACTCGGTCGTGGAGAGGCGCCCCATGGTTCCCCCTGGCGTCGCCCCTGTGACGAACAGGAAGAGGCTCCGCGCGTGAAGAGGGGAGGCGGCTTACATCCCGCTAGACCTGACTGTTGGCCCCCAACAAAGCGGCCCCGGGCTGCACCGGGAGGGCTGATCGCCGCCAGCGTGACGTGCTTGTCTCGCCGGGAGGGTGGGCCCCCGTGCTTGCGCACGTCCCCTCCTTTGGGCGGAACCCTAGGGGTTCACCGGACTTCCTGGCGTATCCCGTTCCCAAGGCATGCATGCATGTTCTTGGTACTAGGGTTCCGAGGCGCTTGGGTGTCGCACGCTCCGCCTCGAGTCCCAAAGCAGCGCAGGCCTTAGGATGCAGCCTTACCCCCGGGCTCCGGATCTCGTTTGGCCGGGTCACCTGCATGGCACGGGCTGCCTCAGTGCCCGGGCTGTGGGCACTGGGTTTCCTACTGTTGGCTTGCGTTTGTGGTTGGGTCCGGGTTGCGGTTGGTCGTGGGTTTTGTTTGCCCCTGCCCGTTGTGGCTGGGGTCTTGGGTGGGTGTGTTTGGGCTCGGTTTGTGGTGTTGTCCCTCTGTTGTCGGCTGTTTGTGGTGTTCGTGGTTGGGCCTTGGTGTCGGCCTGCTTTCGGGACCTGTGTGGTTTCGTGCGCGTTTCCCTCGCCCCCCGCCGTTTCCGATTCCGGTGTGCGGTGTGGGCGTGCGTGCTGGGCCCGGGTCTCGGCTGTGCCCCGCCCTTCTTGGCTTGGTTGTCGGGTTGTGTTTTTTGGGCTTTTTTTTGTTTTTTTTTTTTTTTGTTTTTTTTTTTTTTGTCCTCCCGTTGCTGGGTGTCCTTGTCCCCGGCCTTGTGGTCTCTCCCCCCGTCTCCTTTCTTTCGGGCTGGACTGCTTGCTTCTTTTTTTTTTTTTTTTTCCTGCTTGTTTCGGTGCCCCTTTTCCCGCTGGGCCGCTGTCCCTCGCTTGGTGTTGCCGGTTTTGGCTGGGTGGTCCCCCTGTGCCTGTTTGGGGGTCCTGTCTTCGGTGCCTTCTGGGTGGGGGGTTTGGCCCCCTTGCGTGTTTTTGGCGGGCGGTTCGGTGGCTGTGGGCTTTTTCGCGCAGCCCCCGCCCCCCCCTTTTTGTTTTTTTTTTTTGGGGGGGGGGGGGGGGGGGGGGCGCCTGGCTGTTCCTCCCTTTGCCTTCCCTCGGCTGGCGCTTGCTCTGTGGCTGGTGTGTGGTGTGGTTGGTCCCTCGCCACTCCTGGCGGAGGTTCCTGTGTGCTACTCCCCGCCACTCCTGGCTGGGTTTCGCTGCCGGTGGTGGTGGGCGGTCCCCGCCACTCCTGGCTGGGGTCTGCCGGCGGCGGTGGTGTGTGGTGTGTGGCGGTGGTGTGTTGGTGGGGTTGTGGCTGTTGTCTGGTCTGGTTGGTCCCTCGCCACTCCTGGCGGAGGTTCCTGTGTGCTACTCCCCGCCACTCCTGGCTGGGTTTCGCTGCCGCTGGTGGTGGGCGGTCCCCGCCACTCCTGGCTGGGGTCTTGCGGCGGTGGTGTGTGGTGTGTGGTGTGTGGCGGTGGTGTGTTGGTGGGGTTGTGGCTTGTGTGTGGTGTGGTTGGTCCCTCGCCACTCCTGGCGGTGGTTCCTGTGTGCTACTCCCCGCCACTCCTGGCTGGGTTTCGCTGCCGCTGGTGGTGGGCGGTCCCCGCCACTCCTGGCTGGGGTCCACTTGCGGTGCTGGTGTGTGGTGTGTGGTGTGTGGCGTTGGTGTGTTGGTGGGGTTGTGGCTGGTGTGTGGTGTGGTTGGTCCCTCGCCACTCCTGGCGGAGGTTCCTGTGTGCTACTCCCCGCCACTCCTGGCTGGGTTTCGCTGCCGCTGGTGGTGGGCGGTCAGCGCCACTCCTGGCTGGGGTCCGCTTGCGGCGGTGTGTGTGGTGTGTGGTGTGTGGCGGTGGTGTGTTGGTGGGGTTGTGGCTGGTGTGTGGTGTGGTTGGTCCCTCGCCACTCCTGGCGGAGGTTCCTGTGTGCTACTCCCCGCCACTCCTGGCTGGGTTTCGCTGCCGCTGGTGGTGGGCGGTCCCCGCCACTCCTGGCTGGGGTCCGCTTGCGGCGGTGGTGTGTGGTGTGTGGCGGTGGTGTGTTGGTGGGGTTGTGGCTGGTGTGTGGTGTGGTTGGTCCCTCGCCACTCCTGGCGGAGGTTCCTGTGTGCTACTCCCCGCCACTCCTGGCTGGGTTTCGCTGCCGCTGGTGGTTGGCGGTCCCCGCCACTCCTGGCTGGGGTCCGCTGGCGGCGTCGGTGTGTGGTGTGTGGCGGTGGAGTGTTGTTGGGGTTGTGGCTGGTGTGTGGTGTGGTTGGTCCCTCGCCACTCCTGGCGGAGGTCCCTGTGTGCTACTCCCCGCCAGTCCTGGCTGGGTTTCGCTGCCGCTGGTGGTGGGCGGTCCCCGCCACTCCTGGCTGGGGACCGTTGGCGGCGGGGGTGTGTGGTGTGTGGTGTGTTGTTGGGGTCCCTCGCCACTCCTGGCGGAGGTTCCTGTGTGCTACTCCCCGCCACTCCTGGCTGGGTTTCGCTGCCGCTGGTGGTGGGCGGTCCCCGCCACTCCTGGCTGGGGTCCGCTGGCGGCGGTGGTGTGCGTGCTTTGCTTGGCTTGGTTGGGCCGCTTTGTCTTTCTGCTTTGCTTGGCCCCCTCCGGGCTGGGGTTGCCCCTCTCTCTTTCGCTGCTGTTGCCGTTCCTCGTTGGCTGGGGTTTGTGGTGTGTGGGTTGGCTGTTGCCTGGCACCTGTTCGTGTGCCGTGGTTCGTTGCGTGTTGTGCGCGGTCTCCGGGTTTGTGGCACCTGGCGGCCGTCGCTGCTTGGCACCTGTCCGTGTGCCTTGGTTGTGGCCGGCGGCGTGCCTCTTTGGCGTGCCTCGTGGCCCCGCGTGGTGCGCCGCGCCTCGTCCGGTCCGGTCGCTCTCGGTGCTCCGGTCGGCTTTCCCGACGCCGTGGTGCCTTTCCCCACCCCGGGAGCTTGCGCCCCCGGCTTTACTGGGCGGCTGCGCGGGGCACGCGGAGGCCGGCCGAGAACCGGGCTCATTGTGCCTGCCGCTGGCCCCCGCCGAGGCAGGGGCGCTGGGCTCGCTCCGCGTTGTACCCGTTCGGGGCCCCGGGATGGGGTTGTCCCTGGCGGGTCCCTCCGGCGTCGGTCTTGGGCTGCGTGCGCTGCGGTGGTTGGCTCGTGTGGACCCGGTCACTGACGCGTCCGGTTTCCCGTACCGTCCGTCTTTCGACGGGGGACTCGGCCGGTGCACCGGGGCTGTTTCGTGTGGACGCCGACACCTCCCCTTGCGGGTCGGAGGACGCCACGCCCGGGTCCCGTGCGTGTTTGCGTGTGCGTGCTCTTCTTGGCCGGGTCGGGCGGGCCGGCCTCCCGGGCGCGTTCTGGTGCGCCTCACCTTTTCCTTTGGCCGCTTTGTCTTTCTGCTTTGCTTGGCCCCCTCCGGGCTGGGGTTGCCCCTTTCTCTTTCGCTGCTGTTGCCGTTCCTCGTTGGTTGTTTTTCTCGGCCTCCCGCTGCCTTGCTCGCCCCTCGTTTGGCTCTCTCGCTTGGCCGTTGGCTGCTCTTTGGTGGTTGCTCCCCCGCCCCCCCCCCCTTTGTGTCTCGCGGGTTTCGTCGCTCCTGCTTGTGGCCTTGGTGTTTTTTTTTTTTTTTTTCTCCTTCTTCTTCTTTTTCCGTGCGCCCCCGTTGTCTCCGGCTTTCTCTGGTTTCCGGCCCCTGGGTGCCCTGGGCCTCGGCGCTTGCGTTGTTTGTTTTGTTGGCCTTCCGCTTCTCGGCTCTCCGTGCGCTTGTCCCTCTTTCGTGCTTTCCGCCTGGCTTTTGGCTGCTCCCGCGTGGTTGCTGCCCCCCCCCCCCCCTCCTTTGTGTCTCGCGGTTTTCGTTCCTGCCGCTCGGTGCTGTGTGCCGTGTTGTGCTGTGCGTCCCTGGGTGCGGTGCTGCGCCGTGCTGCTGCGCGTTGTGTTGCCCGGTGTTGTGCTGTCGTGTGCTTTGTTGCGCTCGTTTGGTGCCGCTGCTTGTTGCGCCGTGCCCTCTGGCGCTGCCCGTCGCCCTCGGGCCCTGTGCTCTGCGGCGCTGTGTTTTGCGGCGCTGTGTTTTGTGGTGTTCCCCCGCGCTGTGTGCTCTGTGCTGTGTGTGTTTTGTCGTGGCGCGGTGGTGCGTGCTGTGCGTTCCCTGTGCTCTCCGTTGTGTGCGGTGCTGTGCTTCGCTGTGCTGGTGCGCTCGCGTTGTGCTGTTCGTGTGGTGCGTGCTGTTGCTGGCGCCTGCTGCTGTGGTGCGCTGCTGTGCGTTGTGCTGTTTCCTGTTGTGTGCCGTGGTGCGGTGCTGGGTCTGGTGGCCCGTGGTTGTCTGCTGGTGGCGTGTTTTGGTGTCGGTGTCCCTGTCTGGCCGCCTGGTCTGCTTCCCTGTGATTGTTGTGGTTTGCTGTGGTGCCCTGCTTTCCTGTGTCGTGTTCTGTGGTGCTGTGCTGTCGCGTGGTGCTGTGCTGTTGTGCTTTACTGTCGTGTTGCGGTGCTGTTGGGGTTTTCTTTGCCCTTCTGTGGGCTGTCGTGCTGCTGTGTTGTGCTGTTGGTTGGCTGTGCTGTTTTTGGCCCGGTGGTGGTGTCTGCGTGCTGTGGTGCTCTTTTCCTCGCGCTGTGCGTTCCCTGTCTTCTCCGCTCTGTGCGCTGCGGTGCCTTGTTGTGCTGGCTGTGGTGCCCTGCTTCCCTGTGTCGTGTGCTGTGGCGCTGTGCTGTCGTGTGGTGCTGTGCTGTCGTGCTCTGCTGTCGTTTTGCGGTGCTGTTTGTGTTTGCTTTGCCCTCCTGCGGCGTGTCGTGCGGCGCCTGTGTGGTCTGCGCTGTTGTTGGTGCCTCATGCTGTGGCGTGTCCCTGTGCGTTGTGGTGTCTCCCCGGGCGTTCTGCGGTGTGGTGGTGCTGCTCTGGTGTGTCGTGGTGTCTTGCTGTGCTGTGCGTTGTCCTGTGGTGTCCTGTGCTCTGTGCCGTGTCCTGCGGTGCCGTGCTGTCCTGCGGTGCTGTGCTAGTTGGCTGTGCTGTGCGGTTGTCTGCGCTGCTGGTGTTTGTTTTGCCCTCTTTTCTTTTGCTAAAAACCCCTGCCGTTTTTCCGTGCCTTTGAAAACTCTTTTTTTTTTTTTTTTGAAAATAAAATAAAATTATACACGACCCAACACACTCGCGTGCAGCAAGACCATGTTCGCTGCTGTGCCTTACATGTTACCCGTCGTTCTTGATGTTCTCGGCCTCGTTCTTGTGCGTGGCGTCGTGGAGCGTGTTGGTGTCCATTGCAAAGGGTTAACCGCGTTCCCCCAGGGCCGCCGCCTGAGCTGCAGGGCAAGGGGAGTGATGGGCACGAGGGTGGGGAGGGAGGTGCATGGAGAATAAGAAGAAAAAGGCGGCAGGGCGCGACGTGAGGGGTCGTGGCGAGTTATGAAAAACTTTCGAGTTTTACGCGCTGCTCGCGACGCGTTTTTCTTTGCGCCTATAGCGAGTTAGACGACGGCAAGGACGGCGTTGGGGTCGTACGAGCGTTACGGTGCTTACGGCGTTAACTATTCACCTATTTCACGTCGAAAAAAATTTTGTCGCGTTTTTACGCGTTTCGCAGCGCGCTTTTTGGCCTAAGCGTTTTTTATGCTAATTAGCTTTATTTTCAGCTATTCAGAAAAATTTTTCGTCGTGTTTTACTCGTCTTTTTATTTCGTTCTGGGACAGGGCCCCAGCGCGCGTCCATTCTGTTCTCCCACCAAGTCCCAATGAACTCTTTCCCACTGTCCGTCAGAATTTCACTGGGCACATCCCAGTTACTCATCCACTGACTTGCAGTCCACTTGGCAGCCATTTCAGAGGTGAGATGCTTCGTGTTGCAAGGGAGGACTTGGATGTAGCCACTGTGGCGGTCTTGAATTAACAAAACCCCATCGATAGGCTTCCTCGTGTAGAGACATTCCTCTTGGATTTGTCCCAACTCGAAGACATCCGCCGTCACCTTGTCGAACAGCCTCTCAGGAATTGGTAATCCCTTCAGTAGTCCTTCTGCCTTTTGATTCTTGGGGATGGTCGCCTGACATTGCTTGCATCCTTTGGCAACTCGTTCACAGGCACCCTTGAGGTCCCTTGTGTACACTCTGTGGCGTAGCTCCTGTTCCAGCACACGAGAATGTGTGTGGGCTGTCTCATTCCGATGCCAATGTTTGACATATTGGTCAATCAGACAGTCAGGAACACAAATCCGTCCTTGCCAAAATAACTTGTCGCCTTGGATTTTGAAATCAGACGTCTCTTCAGAGTCGTAAGGCGTGTCCCCTTTCAACTTGTGGTATACAGACCCAAAGAACCTGTCCTCCTTGTACATCTTCGTCCAATCCACATAGAGGAAGGAAGTTTCCTTGTCCTTTTGTTGTGGAGGGAGCGTGGATTTCGTCTTGGATCTCGTCAGAGGAAACACATTTAGGAGTGGCAGCGACGACTCAGAGTCAGAATTAACTCTTGCAGTCTGATCTGCCTTGGTAATCTCCTTGCATCTGACCAAATCCACCTTCATCCGATTTTTAATCGAACATTGGAGACAGTGTTTTTTGATCAGTGCTTGTTCCTCCTTGTCGAAATCGATCACTTCAGCTTTATCCGTCGCTGTCCCATGAAAACTCACTTCAGAGTAAGCCTCTGAGGCTGGGTAGGCCCAGCGACTCAGGGCGTCCGCCACTGTATTGTAGCGACCCGGAATGTAAGTCACATGGAGGTCAAATCTGCTGAGAGTTTCATGCCAACGGCCTCTTCTCCCAGCTGGTCCACCAGGGGTATCCACATGTTCTGTCCTCCAGCTCTCCAGTGACTTGTGGTCAGTCAGTACCTCAACGCGGTGGCCCAAGATCCAACCTTCATAGCGCCGTAAGGCACAAAGGATTGCGTAGGCTTCTTGTTCCCTTGGACTCCAATTTCGCTGCCTTGTTGTAAGCTTGCGAGACCAGAAAGCCAGAGGATGATGGTGACCTTCGTCGTCGACCTGTTCGATCGTAGCACCAATGGCGTAACGACTGGCGTCTGTACGAATATAAAAAGGTCTTCCATCCAACCACGGAGTCTTTAATGTAACCACATTTGCCAGTGCGTCCTTGAGACCAGTAAAGGCTTCTTCACATTCTGGCGTCCACTTGAGCTTGACTTGAGATCCCTTCTTTCCTTCTATTTTGCCAACCTTCAGTAACTCTGTCAATGGACCAGAGAACTTGGCGTAGAGAGGAAGGAACTCGTGGTAGTAATTGCAGCAGCCTAAAAAGGCACGGAGCTGCGTGATGGTTTTAGGCCTTTCCCAGAGCTGCAGGGCAGCCATTTTTCCTGGGGCTGGTCTTCTTGTCCCATCTTCCAAGACAGAGCCACAAAATTCCACACTCTGGAGGAACATCTTGCCCTTCTTGGGTCCACACACGAGCTGCTCTTGTCGAAGGACTTCGAGAACTTTTCGAACTTGTTCTTCGTGCAACTTCAGGCACTCATCAAAGTTGTTTCCCAACGGCGTGGCAATCAGAAGGTCGTCAATGTAGATGCTGCAGAATTCTTGTAAATCCAGAGACTTGTGCTTCTGAAATAAAATAGTCTCCATCATCTTCTGGAACATCGACGGCGCATTCTTCAGACCCATCGGCAGTACAGTCCACTGGACAGTGCCACAGGGCGTGCACATTGCCGTCAAATGCCTATCCTCCTTTCGAAGGGGCATCTGATGAAAGCCATGGCGCAAATCCAACACAGTGAAGAGCTTGCCTTTGGCTCTCGCGGCGATCTCCTTCTCGATTAGAGGAAGAGGATGCGCGTCTGGTACTGTGGCGGCGTTCAGCGCTCTGTAATCCACCGCTAGACGCCAAGCATCTATGCTGGATTGGTCAGCAGGTGGGGGTTTTGGCACAGTGAATGGTGCTGAACACCACTCAGAACTCATGCAGCCCTCCAACCAACCGAACTCATAGAGATTGCGCTCAATAATCTTTCGTAGGGCATCTGCTTTGGTGCCGTGGAGATAGAATGGACGTTGTTTGTGCACCTTTGAGCCTTCGATTATGTCAATCTTGGCTTCCCCATTTTTACATTGAATTGGGGGGTTTTTCCACAACTTCCCACTCAGCACGTCATCTTGATAATCTTCGAACACTGCGTCCCTTCTTGCAGATATCTTGTCTCCGTCGACCTGATTCCCACATTTTATCACCGACATTATGTCCACCAATTTGCGAATTGTTGGTCGTGGTCTCATATTCTTGGCCACTTCATTCCAAACTTCTTGGTCGCATTGTTGGCGGATGAAGCTCACCTGAGCTCGCTCCGCCGTGGGATCCCACCAATCAAAGGGGTCCACGAATGTCTTGAAGGGATGGTCGGACGAATTCAGCTTCATTCCTGTCAATTCAGGCGAGATTCTTGGAGATTCGTCTTCATTCTTGCTTGAAATCTTGACTTTTTTGGCTTGATTCTTGTCTGATGGGGACGAATTGTAATGGATGGAGGCGTTCTCTTGAGGGACGCCAATTGTCCTTCCCTCCTTCCGCGACGATACGTCCGGATTCCGCTCTCGATCGTCTTCATCCACTGCAAACTCGTTGATTCTTGAGGATTGTGAGATGACCTCTTCTGTTCCCATTTCACTGCCATCTTGCCAATAATCTCCCAGATTCCCGTCAACTAAGCACACCAACGTGCTCCACGAACGCTGTGGCAAAGGCTTGCCATTGTCTTCGCAATACAGCTTCACGCCCTTGTGAGGTAGCTCGACAATGTCGATTGAAATGTCCATAATGTCCTTGAACCACTCTTGTCTTGGCCAATTGGGGACAATTAAAATCGCCTTCGCGCCGGATTGCTTCAGCTTCTGCACTACACGAGGAAAAACGTCGAAGGGCGGATTGATCCAGAGAGGTTCAGACCAGTCCTCACTCCAGGCATCGTCGTAGAACTTCGGAAATCTTTTATTCTTTTTGTTTGCAAAAGCATCAACTTCAGGACGAAAATTGTGGTTCTTATCGAAATAATCCACCAGAATGTCCCGCCATTTGTCGACTACTCGATAGCAAACTGACTTCCACTTCTTGCTGTTCAACGAATCCACCTTTCCTTCGTCGAAATCTTCTTGATTCCTTGTCCATTCCTGCCCATCTTGCTGAAAATGCAGCTTGTTTCTCTCCTTGAATTGGTGGATACTCTTGGTATATGGGTGCAGATAATACAGGTCAGACGGGTCGCTGGTCGACGGATCCTGGAGGAAGCATGTCCTGTGTCCCATGGGCGACACACGGTGGGCGTGAAGCCAGGGTTGACCCAGGAATAAATCATACTTTATGGTGGCTTCATAGAATTTTCCAGAAAACCACTCCTCCGTGACCGTTTCTTCCACGCTCCACACAGATTGTTTCACCAATCTGACCGCCGATTCTGCTTCTCTGTCGCCACCGTCAAGGCGATGTCCGCTGACTCCCTCCAGCTGGACAGGGGTGGAGGACATCTTCGTCTCATCCTCCTGCAGAAAGCCTTTTCGCACCAGATTCACCTCTGAACCATTGTCGATCAGACATCTGGCAAGTTTAACCTTACCATCCGTCGATCTGACCTGGATCCAGCAGACAAACTGGCGCTGCTTGCCTCGCCGGACAGCGCTGAGGACCCAGGCAGGGTACAGGAGGCCGGAGGAGCGCGCCAGCCGGTCCCAGCAGCGTCCATCCACGGCCCCAACTACCCTGATGGGTTTTGTCTCCTGCCACTCAACCCCAGTGTTGGGAATTGGGTCAAGTTGGCTTCCCTATTGCCATTCTTCTTCTTGTTCGGCTGTACGTCCTGTACTTGTCCTTCGTCAACCCATTCTTCTCCTGCTTCAACGGCATTCACTCCTTTTCCACGTCCACGACCTCCAAATGATTTCCCCTTACCACCTTTCTTACCTCCTTGGCCTTTGTTGTTGGAGGTGTTGGAATTGGGGTTGGATTCGTTGGAATCACCCTTGCCTCGACCTCCAGTATCCTTGTTGCTGCCGAAGGTCTTGTTCGCTGGCGTCTCCGTGTACAGGGGGTTGCCATTCACCTTGGAATCATCTTGATTCCCGGACTTTCCCTTGCCATTTCCACCTTTTTGGCCATTTTTTCCACCATTTTTCCCACCAGCATCGGTCCATCTTGAGTCGCTTGGATCTCCGCCTTGCTGCGAGTAATCTTTTGGTGTCCAGTCTCTGTTCTTTCCTTTGGACTGCCCTTTACCCTTTCCCCTTCCATGCTGGTCAGCATCTCGTGCTCTATCCTGCTGGGGATTTTTGGGAGAATTTCCCTTTCCATCCATTTTGGACTGAATTGTTTTGAGATCTGAGGGCGTCCACCTGTGATCTGCGGTCGTGTGAGTCGCCGCTCGACCTTCTTTTACAAGGGCAATGCACACAGAGCATCCCTTCTCACCAACGACGTTGACCTTGCCTCCGAAGCCATGTGCATCCTGGGACTTCTGGCGTTCTAAGTTTGCATACTTTTCAAGTTGGTCCCAGATCTGCTCGACTCCATATGAGAAGATCCACGGTCGTACCTTCAAAACTGTTCCCTTATACTTCACTTTTCCATCCACCATGCTGCAGAAAAACTCCGACTGTTCAGAATCGTGGAAACCAACTCTCCATCTGCCCTCACGAAAAGTGATGTCGTTCAATCCAGTAGCACTGATAGAGTGTAGTAACTCACGAACTGCCATTTTTCCTATAGTTTCTGGTAATCCTCGGACTTCAACCCAGTTGCCCAGAATTTTTTGGTCCGCCTGAGAGTCCCTGATCTTCTGCTTGGTCTCCAGCGTGAGCTTGCTCAGGAGGATCTTCTTCATTTCGCCTTCAGAAAGCCCTTCTGCAGAGTTCTCCGCCTCTTGCACCAAAAACTCCCAATCTTGCCTTGCAGTCTGGATTTCTTCCAGAAATAATTTCTTGAATGCCCTGAAGTTCTCCAGACGGTTCCTGTAATGATCTTCAGGCAGTCGAGACCCTTTTTTCTTGAGAGATCGGTACAGCTCCTCATACGTCAGCGGATTTCCTTGATTCTGCCGCTCCACATACAGATTGTATGTACTCTCTCTCAGCTTGCCAGTCAAGCAGTCCATCAACCCAAGGATCCAGAGTTCCTTGTGGAGCTTCTCCGTCTGCAACCAGACCATGAACTGCCGTTCGAAGGACGCCCAGTAATTTGGGTGTCCTGAGAACTTGGGCTTCTTCATCACGGAGCCTCGGAGCCGCATGTGCAACGGGTTCAGCAGGTGGTTGAGGTTGAAATTTGTGGCTGTGCCAACCGGATTGACGAACACCGGGTTGACAGCAGCGCCTCCCATTGCCTGTGCCTGCGCAATTGCGGCTGCCAGGAACGCCTGGTCCACAGTAGGCTGCACGAACGGCGTTGTTTGAGCTTGATGCATCCTCATCTCCTTCAATTTCTTCTGCTTTTCTTTGATCTTGGCTTCGTTTTCTTTCGCCTGCCGGTCCTTCTTCTTCAAAGCCATTGATCGCTCCTTCACGGTGGTCCTTGCTTCTCCATCAATATCAGCAACAGTACCCACTGACAGTACAGACCTCTCCGACGAAGATTCTCCTCCTTCAGTACCCAGATTGAACCCAATAGGACTTGTAAATCCAGTAGGGGGGATACCAGAAATTCCGGTAAAAGTTGGATGGTGGCCAGTAAAAGCTGGGGGTGCTGGAGAATGTGGAACGCCGTAAGGCGTGGATGTGGGTGCAGCTGAGGAGGTAGGTGCTGGCTGGCTTGCCATTGTAGGCGCTGGTCCAGTGAGCCCAGTAGTGCTCAGATTTTGTACCAGATTTGTAAGCTTCTCCAGCTTCTGCTCCATCTCCTTCCACTTGCTGTCATCATCCCTCTTTCTCTCCTTGGCGTCCTTCTTCAGCTCCTTCACCTTGTTTTCCAGCGACGAAATCTGGCGTCGACAGGAGCAGTCCTTGGCACACTCACCACAGGACGGGCATCTTGTCCCTTTTCCCTTGCTTCTTACCTCGTCGACCCAAGTGTCAACACTGGAGGCAGAGCTGGGGAGTTTGGACAGTTGCTCCCTGGAGAGGTGCGAATGTGTCGAATCACACCTCATTTCGTCGACTCCGTCGTCGTTCCGACCCCAGACGCCTGACGGACCAGCGTGCGGATGCACATTCTGCCGTCTCTCCTCGGCGATGATGGCCATCTGCACCATCACGGCGGCCTGGTGGTCCAACTGGTCCATCAGCTCCTCCCAGTCCTCTTGCTCCTGCAATGTGGCGTCAAATCTTGACCGGCCGCTGTCCCTGAGGAACTGGCACGACGCCCGGAACCAGTCCCTCAGGCGGCCACGATAGCCCGCCTCCGCCAGCAGCCAATTCTGCCTGTGCAGGAATTCCTCATTCCAGATCTGCTGGAAGTGGTTTTCCCAGTAATCACCACTAATTCCAGTACCAGACTGCTCTCCTTCGCTGCTGCTGTCTTCCAGATCAGGCAAAGCGTGAGAGGAGGAACCAGATTCACTCGAGGAGGGAGATTCTCGACCGGGTTTAAGGTTGGGTGGGGCGTTCATGCAACACTCAGCACAAGTGTGAACACCAGGCCAATGCCTATGGCCACAGTAAGGGCACTCTGATGGGTGATCTTCGGTTCGCTGGGGAGATGCTACGAATGTAACCTCAGGGGGAACACGCAGCGACCCAGAAGGAGTAATAGCCCCGCTGAAGTCGGACGATCTCAGAGTATCAGTGGAGATTCCAGAAGCAGAGTCATGATTTCCTCTGCTACCATGTAACAGCTGCATAGTGGTTGATCTTTGTTGTGACTGCGAAGCCTGTAGCCTTGATGCCCCAGGGGTCGTAACGCCCGACACTGCCCCTGATATCTCCGAACCCACATAACCCTCTTCGGACCCATATCCAGCCTCTGGGAGCGACATATGCGAAGCACTTGTAAGTCCAGTGAACTCCATATTGGAATATGAAAGGTACGAAAACCCGGTCTACAAAAATGGAGCAGACATAGAATCTCAATGCGCATTCATCGCACATAATGACACGACGTGAAATCATTCCAAAAAATTTAAATAAATCCGATTGGGAAATCACGAAAGACAAATGCGACTCGACGCGCGCTCACAGGCGACATCTGGCGGCGAACAGAAAACATGAAATGAAGCGGAAAATTTACTGCACTAATGTACATTTGAAAATCATTGGAATTCTGATCACATCAGTGTATAATTGAGTGCTGTCACTGCTGCCGTTACACCCCTGAACCCGCTTCCCCTGTTGGGAAGCCAGTGCTACACATGCAGCCTATGCACAGAGGTGAACCCGTGGCCCGGAGTGCTGATGCTCTGGCGCGGCCTGCTGCTAATAACATGCCATTGTCTGAGCATGACACTCAGGAACTCCGGCGGCTGTTGTACCTGAAGGCCGAAGGTATTGAGCGCCAAGAGCGGCTGCAATACCTCAGACAGACCTGGAAATCCTCCATCTGGTCTGAGGAGGACGATGATTCCTATACGCTGCCTGATCCTGAGATACCGCTAGTGTATTCTCTGCACTATGGGCAGCAATGTCCCCCTGAGTGGGACGATGGTTCTGTGCCTGCCGAAACTGCTGATCGGCAAAAAAAGAAAGAACATGGAAAGAGCAACCTCCATGCTGAGGAGGATTTCCTTCAGAAACTCGAGAGTCTGAACCTTGACCCCCGCCTGAAGAAACTGCTGATAACCTATGAGGAGGTGTTTGGCGCCTTGCAGCCTCCCCTCTCTTGTAAAAAATTGGTCCAGATGGGCCTGAAACTGAAACCTGTATTTGAAAAGACGCGAGTGAGGCGTCGTCCCTATCCCGCTCCACAGGAACAGGTTGAAGAAATCGAGCGCCACATCTAGGAATGTATTGATGCTGGCCTCGTTGAAGAATATAAGCAGGGGGACTACCCCCATCACTGCAGTCCCTGTTTTCTGGTTGCCAAACCAGGGTCGACTGCCCTACGACTGGTTGTAGACTATGGTGAGGTCAACAAGAAAACCCAGAACCACTCAGGGAGTATTCCTAACATGGAAAATACCCTGGAGCGTATTGCCAAATGCAGGTACAACACCAAAATGGACAAACGCTCTGGTTTCTGGCAGGTGGACCTGACCGCCGCAGCTCAGGAGCCGCTGGCTTTTCTAACCCCTAAGGGCCGTGTCTTTAAGTGGAAGGTTATGCCTTTCGGGGTGGCCAATGCCCCAGCGCTCTTCCAGGAGCTAATGGACAAAATTTTGTACATACTGAGGCGCAGGCCTCTAGTACAGGAGTTTATTTCTCGGGGTGCAGAAATGGAGGCTCACATTGACGACATGAGTTTGGGTACTAATACCAAAGAGGACCATGTCCTTCTCCTCCGTGAATTTTTCGTTGTCTGTCAAGAAAACCATCTCCGAATCAAACTCGAAAAAAGTGAGTTTATGAAAGAGGAGATGGAATATTTGGGTTTCGACGTGGGGTATGGTTGGTGGAAACCAGCCGCGTCTATGATGCAGCCCCTACAGGACATGCAGATTCGCGATGACCCTACGAAGGGTCTACACGACGTGAGGAGTTTTGTGGGCGCCTGTAATTTCTATCGGCGTCACATCCACAATTTTACTTACTCCTCTGCCCCCCTCACTGACAACCACAAGCACAAGCAACTGACAATTGAGTACATTCCTTGAAGAGGTGGAATTGAAGTCTTGGCTCTCTTTCAACAAGAAACAAAGGCTGCTTGGCGCGCTTGGAGCGGGGCATGCCCCGCGTCCAAGCGCGCCAAGCGGCTTCACAGGCCTCCTTCTTGGTTTTTGGTGCCTTTTTGAGTGTGTTTCGTCATGAATTGTCTGTTATAAAACTATATCTATAGACGTTAAGCATACACTCTACGTGCTATACCTACACCTGTGTCTAGTGCAACTTCACCATTGCTTGTTGCTGATTGGGAAAGTTTGCAGTTGACACTTATCTTTATCATTTAGTTCTCAGTCTCAGGCGAAATCTACCTGCGAAATGAATCGATAAAAGATGAAAATTCACCAAACGCTAAACGTTTATCCATCTAACAATGAAATCACATCTTCATAAGAATCCAAATAAGTGTAAAACATTGGTTCTCAATTTCTTTACATATATCCACCTGTATAAAAATCCATGCACTATTTTGTCCCACTTGTTATCTTCCACAGGCCTGTCGCTCTCCTGTCGCACCCCTGTCGCCTTCCTGTTGCCTTCCTGTCGCCTTCCTGTCGCAAAAAAAAACCCTGCCGCTCTCCTGTCGCTCTCCTGTTGCTCTCCTGTCGCTTCCTCGTCGCCGCTAGCCCTGCTGCCCTCCTGTCGTCTTCGTGTCGCTTTCTTGTCGCTTATCCTGTCGCTATGTCTTGTTTCCTGTTGCTTCCCTGCCTGTCGTCTCCCTGTCGCCACCCTGTCGCCCTCCTGTCGCACCTCCCCTGTCGCCTTCCTGTCGCCTGCCTGTCGCTTCCTGTCGCTTCCCTGCTGCTTTCCTGCCTGTCGTCTTCCTGTCGCCACCCTGTCGTCTTCCTGCCGCCACCCTGTCGCCTTCCTGTTGCTCTCTGCCGCATTTCACCGTCGCCTGCCTCGCGTGGCCCGAATCTAATCAAGAAAACTACTCCCTGGAGGTGGACCGCCAGAGAGGAAAAGTGTTCCCAGGAGTTGAAGAAGAAGATTGCCTCCTCCAACTGCCTGGGAGTACCGCGCCCTGAGGGCGAGATAGTCCTGAGCACTGATGCCAGTGATGTAGGGGGGGGTGGTACAATCTACCAATGGCAGGAGCTTAACCCCGCTGAACTAACCCACTGCCATTATCGTACTAGTGGACTGAACCGTGATGGTTCGTTGAAACATGACTATCCTACCAGTGAGTGGCGACTGGTGCCACTGAGACACTGAAATTGGAAATGGAACCAAGCGCGTTCCAATTACAGCACCTATGACCAGGAACTCCTGGCCGGTATGTTGGTGTTTTCGTCACAATCCCGACTCCTGGGATCTAACCCTATTGTCTGGCTGTGTGACCAGGAGCCTGTGAAGTCTTTTCAGAAGGGCCAACCACCAGAGAAAGCAAAGCTAAAGCGGTGGTGGACTTACCTGAGCCAGTTCAGGCTGACAGTGCATCATATCCCCGGGATAAAGAATGAACTGTCTGACTACATATCGCGCAACAACTTCAATGTGCTTATTGGTGAGAGCTCTGAGGCGCTCGCCAGAGAGGCTTTCCAGCGTATGGATGTCCAGCTTGACCTGTCCATGCGCACTGCTGGAATCCTGGAGGGTTGGAGTCTAACCGACTATCAGTCAGAGTATGACGAAATTCTCCAAACCCTCAGCACTGGTCTCCAACCCCGTGTCATTGACGGGCACCAGTGGTATAAAAACAATCAGTACCTCTTCTACGAGGACCGAATTGTGGTGCCTGAGGCACGACTGGATGCATGCCTACAGTGGTCCCATCTCAGTTCTGGTCACACTGGCGCTAATCGCTCAGTGGACTTCTTCTGTGAGTGTTTCTACTCTAGTCTAACCCTGAGTGAACAGAGGTCGCGTATGCTGACCATTGTGGATGCTTGTGGCTGTCATGCCAGCAAGCAGAGCGACAGTAGGGATAGGGGCCTGATCTCCAGCTTACCCATACCCTATTGTGCTAACTCTCTTCTCTACGTGGATTTCATCCACGGCCTACCACGCTTAGGCGGCTATGATAGTTGCCTAGTGGTCACCTGTGGCCTATCTCGCTTCACCCGTGTGTTCCCTTGCAATAAGAAAATCACAGGTGAGCAGACTGTGAAACTGTTGGTCGAACAATGGTTCGAACCCTATGGGGCACCTAAGCAGGTGCACTCTGATGAGGATATACGCATCCGCAGTGACACTGGGTGGTACAAACGAGTGCTAAATGCCCTCAACGTGGAGGTAACCACAGGTGTGCCCTATACCCACACGTCTAACCCTCTCTGTGAGAGACAGAACTGTGTGGTGGAGCAAAACTTAAGAATCCTGATGAAACAGGAGCGTACCAAGGACTGGGTACGCCTAGTGCCCTGGGCAGTGCTGACCATGAACTCACAGCGGAGCTCCTCTACGGGTTTCACCCCCCACGAACTGTTCCATGGAGGACGACCTGCTTGGTTCTTCAAAACCCCCTTTCCTGAGGACTTCAAAAGCCCTGTGGGAGATTGGCTGGAACACAAGCAATTTCTGGCTAACCAGGCTGGGACTAACCTGAGACACGTTCGTGACCGTGAACTGAGCCGACGGAACCGCCTACGGCGACCTGCCAGCTTCAAGGTTGGTGACCTTGTTTTGGTACACCATTCACGCCTACCCTTCTGGCCACGTAACTGCCTACAGGACCCTTATTTTGGACCCTATCGTATCATCAGGATAGATGGATCCAGGATCCATGTCAGGTGCAGTCCACGTCTAGGTGGTGAACTGCTGAATTCACTGCTGTGTGCACCTAAACAGTTGAGGCACTATCACTCCCCTGACGATTTGTCTTGGGATGAGTGGCGCCTCAGCGACAGTGAGGTCGAGCGTATAGACCTAGAGAACGCTGCCAGTCCAGAGGAGGCAGACGAACTCGAGCAGATGACTGCCGATGAGATGGCAGTCGATGGTTACTACGTGGTTGCAGGTATTGCTCGCCACGAGTATAAACAGGGCTGGAAATTCCTAACTCTGTGGGATGGCTATGGGTTATCTGAGGCGACCTGGGAACCTATGTCAGCCTTCATACAACCAGACGGGAGTATCAACCCCATCTTCCGCACCTACCTCGTTGAGAACAACGAGGGGCAGCTCCTAACCTGTGCTGAGACTATGTACCAGCGTAAAAAGCGAAACTAATTTCCCTGTGTCAGTCTACAGACTACCGCTTACTGAGCACTGCACTGACCCTGTCTGTGGCCTGCAGACCCATGCCTGTGGTTACCAGCGTGGGCCAGGTGGCCGCTTATCAGGATTGCAGCCACCCAGCGAGTGTATGCCTTGTTGACCACGTGTTGCATGGGGACTGCCCTGATGTAATGACCTTGGGGAGCCAACGAAGAACGGTGGCTTACTACACCAGGGGGGAATGACAAGCAAGGTGTTATGAGACAAGATGTGTCTTCCCTCCTTGGGGACAAGCGAGCCCACAGTTAGGACCCCTGACTGGTCCAGACCCATAGGGTTCTACCCTTCCTTACAGGGTTTACCATACCCCTATGTGTGCTACGTATGTCTGTGTGTGTCGCACTTCTCTCCCCGGCGTGGCTCCTGGAGACCGGGCTTCGCTGACGTCGGACCGAAGGTCCTAATCAGGTACTATAACCACTCCTATGGCGCCCAATTTCTGTGCTGGCGCCTATCCTTGGGGGAAGACGGCAAAAGCCCTACCTACTAGAGGGGAGAGGTGGCCAAGTGTGCTAAGGGCATACAAAACGCCCATTTTTGCTAAGGGCCAAAAGCTAACGCACTCCCCTGCCCACGAGGAAAAGCACGCGGGACAGGAGACACCACTACACTACACTCACTAATGCCAGCACCGGCCTTCGAAGGCAGGGTGAGCACTCATCACCTGCACTCACCTCCTGCCAGGCCTGCTGACCCTAACCCCTACACACCCCCTAGCAACCCGGGGATTGAGGGGATGCACAGTGCAAAAAACCCCTACACACGCTACTGGGTGCTGCTGTCAATGAGGTCTGGGGTCCTAATGACCCTCCTGTGAAGAAGACAAGAGAACAAAGCGCTGCTAAGCAACTGTGGCCTAACAGGGACGTCACAACACGTTTCCCTGCTAGGGCTTGGAAGGAAGGGTTGCTCTTGTTGCGCGCACAGCGCGGATGTCGATGGAGTCGAACTGCCCACGCCACTCCTGGCTGAGGACAGTCAAATGATTGTGTGATCAGCGCCCCTGTTTAGCTGGGGCAGAAAAATGGGATAACCGCCGAAGGCAGCTGCTGCGTGCACCAATCACCCTGAACCTCTCCCACCTGTACAACAGAGGCCAATAAAGGGGTGTTTGCGGCTGAGGAACCAAGCCACACTCCACGTATTCTACGCTTCTCAGTGTGACCTATAATACACTGTCCTCAAACACGCCCTGTCAAGCAAGCGAGCGTTAAGAGACTCCTCAGGTTCTCTTAAAGAACGTACTGAGGAGCCCCTGGGTAACCTAAACAAGGTTTACCGTGCGCATTTCGCGTGGCCTACCCTTTAATGCATCGTGTGCACGCATGCAGGGAAGGGAGGCGGAACCATGACTCCAATGACTCAACCAGGAGCTGAGCTCCTCCTGGGCTAACCTACCTTACTCACCATGCATCGTGTGAATGCCGAAGTGAAGCGAACACAAAACAACCCTATTGCAAGTTTTAAATAAGCCTAAGCGTTTTAAGCAACCCTACTTTAACGCTACGGCTACACACGAGCAAACACTTTCTTTTCTTACCTGTGAAGAGAGAACAAGGATGAATTAGGGTACAGGGAAAGCGTCACAGCGTGTGAATGCTTCAATTAGGCACATGCATCGCGAGCACAGTGCATAATCTAACCCTACGTGCGCGCTGCGCGCTCCATTCGCATTGCATACCTTTCATTCCTGTTTTGACCTGTGCAGAGGAAAGGAGATGAGCGCCCGAACCCCCAACGAACACAGCGTTGACAACCCTAACGTTTTAACGAAGCAACCAACACGAACACAATGCGTGCGTGTGAGATGACACTGGCATACCTGAGAGAAGGGTTGTCCGCCTGCTCTGTGGTGACTAAGATTTGGGCTCTAACCAGCACCCCTTAGAAAGCACTGCACCTTGGACTCATTCATTGTATCACACTGAGGCTGTATAAACACAGAGTATGTGACAAACCACTGACTTATTTACACTCGCAGTTTCCGATTCACTTCGTTTACTTTACAACGCTTTGCTTGTTTTCTTTCTCTATTGCCCTTTGCTTGTTATTTGTGTTGTGCACATGTGACCACCATGGGAATTTCCTACCAAGAGCCAAAGAAAGAATAGCGCCAATAGCCCACAAAGGCTCCCACTCAAAGAGGGGCGCATAGCACGAAACTGTGTTAAATAGTAGTAAAAGCGACTCCAATAGCCTTAGAGACACAGGGTTGCAATGATGCAAAATCAGTATAAATGACCATCCAAATCATGATCATCATGCATCAACGACCATCCAAATCATGATCATCATGCATTAGCAAATGACATGCATGCGAGTAAAATGACATCAATGTGTCGATCTGTCAAAACCTTTTTAACCTGTGGAGCTTAGGATGGTGGGTCCACTTCACTCCCTTCTCGTCGAAGACCACGCGGGCGTACTTTGTCGCTTCTTCGTGGCTCATTGACGCTGCGGTGTCGTGATTGGCGCCGATCTTGTCGTTGTTGACGACTCCTCACTCCTACAATCCATCAGACTCCCATCAGGTCGCTGTCGCTCTTCAAGGCTTCGACGCTGCCCTGCTTGAGGTCCACAGCTACGCGTTGTAGTCGAATTTCTTTCAAACGCGTTGGTGCTGTCCTCATTCTCTTCTGCACTTCGGCTGGGTCATGTTGTACTCCTTGCTCATCCTCCAATTCGCGCGTTGGGGACGACGCAGGACGGTTGTCGTTTTTCACGAAGATCGCATCTTTTTGAAGGGCCTCAGTCTGCAGTACTCATTTTACTGGAGGCTTCGCAGTTGTCATAGTCCCCCATTGACTTCAGTCTTCATAGTCCCCTTTTGATGCTTTGGCCATTCGTTCAGTCGACTCACAAGTTCGATTTACTTCATTATGGCCCAGCGCATTGACGATTTTGCATCCTTCTGATATAGTGATTGTGCAGGTTGACGAACGCACAGATTTCCTGGGGTACCGACTCCAGTGCGGGGCAGTGCCATACAAACCTAACCTTAGGGTCTCAAAACCAACTATCCTTCCAGTATCTACTACACTCAGGCGCAACAGTGTTTTCAGTCAGCAGTGTACAGTCAGTCACACTCCACCTATTCCTAACTCTCTCTGGACTATTGCAAACAAACAGTCTGTGGTTAAACAGGCAACAAACAGCAGAGTTTTCAAGTCAGGCACTCTTTTTGGTTCTTCTTGCTTTCCCCCCTGGTCTCAGACAAAGCGCCCGTGCGCGCTTCAGATATCGGCCGGACTTGTTTCAACCTGTCAGACCACTCCCTTCAGCTTGCATAACTTGTTCTTTTCGTCCCATTTTATTCTTTTTCTTGTCAGCAATATGGTTAAGAAGAATAGTGTGCCCCGCCGTTGGGCCTCTCCTCCAGCGGCTGCGCCAGCTGCTGCTTTTGCAGTGCCTGTGCCAGTCCCCCCACAAACCCCACGTCTGCCTCCCAACCCGCCTCCGTCGCAGCCGTCGTACATCAACACGGCTTATGAGCACGGACGGCCTGCTCGGTTGACAACGCCGACGTGGGTTCCGTTCCATGGGGCCTGGATCTTGCAGGCTCCAACTGCAACTCTTGCCCTGTGGTTCGGATCAGGAGGCGCCACGCTTCAAGGCGTGCCCCGCCGCTCCATGCGGCGTGCCCCCCGGCTCACCCCTGCTGGGGTCCACTGGGGGTGGACCTGGGACCCTCCGGGCCCCAGTGTTCCTGTGCCCGAGGAGTGGGTAATCCCTCCTCGCCATGGCCCCCTCGCTGTTCCCCAGGAGGAGCTCCTCCTGGATGTTGAGGATGTGGAGGTCATCGTGGAAGTGGAGAGCTTTGGCCCTGAGCATCAACGTGCAGCGTCCGCCATGGTTGCCTCCGTGCTGCTCTCGATCTTCATCAACGCCCACGAGCACTTCTTCGCCAACATGTACCTTACTTGGATGGCTATACACGGAGGTCAGTTTGCTCGCAATCTTTTGCTCCTTCTTGGTACTGCCTCTGGCTCTTGCTCATCGTCTACTCGTTTCGGTGCCTCTTCCTTTTTCTCTTCGCGACGTAGCGTTCGTTCCAACTTCCTTTCAGCCATCTTTCTTGCCGTTTCCAGTATACCCGTGAGATCGTGCAGCCGACAGTAAGAGACAAACTGGTATGTCAAATTACCGTTGTCTAACACCAATGCGCTGATGGGTTCCCACGTGCTGTCGCTAACTTCGTACTCAGCCCATCGTGTGAGAAATCGCCACCCGTGCTTGTACTTGTGTTGCAGGATCAAGTCCACGGTGTAGCAGTCCTTCTCTTTCATTTCTTCGTCGTCCATTTCAGGAAGCTGCTGTACCCCGTCTTCTTCTTGCACGCCTCCTTCGTTTTCATCCTCGTCAGCCGCCATCTTTGACCTTTCCGCTTCGATCGCCAGATCTTCCCATGCTTCCAAGTCGTCATCTTCCACCCTTGTGTACCTTTTCAGTTGGTTGTAACCCACATCTACGAACCCTCCCATGCTTGGGCTCCCCTTAACCTTGACAGTACTGGGCCCAACCTCCGTCACCAAGTATGGTCCGAAGTACGGCAGATCCAAGTCGTTTCGTGGCCATCGAGGAAAACGAGTATGATGAACGAGTACCAGGTTTCCATTTCTGTACTCGGCGTGTGATTTCCCGTCTGTTTTGTCGACGGTGTTCTCAGTTACGCACTCTGGTCAGCAGCTCTTGTGCCTTCTCAGCCATGGCTCTTTGCTCTTTGAGCCATCCTTTCACCTTCACGTTGCAATCGTCTGCGGTAGGGAACTCGTAAAAGAAACCCGGACGTCCCAAAAACAGTTCGGTGGGAGAATATCCGGTCCGACTTGCGATCCGATTGTTCATCATGTAAACGGCTACAGGCACCAGCTTAATCCAGTTGCGGCTACTTTCTTCCGCAAGTAGTATTCTTGTAATCGCGTTGAACGCTTTGATCTGCCTCTCGCACTGTGTGTTCTTTCTCTTATAGTTCGGCGTCCCGAAGTCGACCTCGACGCCCATGTTCTTGAGGACTCCGGTGTACCAGCCAGTGTTTGAGGTAAATCTGATGTCTCTGTCACTGTGTATCCGTTTCGGCATCCCGTAGGCTTGTATCCAACCTTCGAACAGCTCTTTCAAGACAGTTTCTCCATCGCATCTCTTCGTGAGCGGAAACACACGTGTGTACCTGCTCAATCCACAGGTCACGAGCAAGGCGAAGTCGTGCCCTGAGTACTTGAGCATCTCTGTGAAGTCGAGGTACAGAACACTGTTCACCATTCTCGGTACTGGTAAGTGAGCTGTTAAACCTTGATCAGCACTTGTGCTTTGCTTGGCCTTCGAGCATGAGCATTCCGTGCAAACTTCCCTTAAGACGTGTTTCAGTCGCTCTTGGCTCAGGGTTGTGTAGAAATGCTTCTCGAAAAACCAACGTGTTTATTCCACTCCAGGATGTCCGTTCGTCTTGTGTGCCCATCGCCCCATCGACTTCACGTGTGTTGACGGTACACATATCACCTCTTCTCTGTACAGGTGACTCGCCGTACGTGCCCATTGGACTCCTCCGTCATCTACGAAGCTTTGTCCCTCCTTCAACGTTTTCAGGATGGGATACTGAAGCGGTAGCGTGGGGGCCCGCCGCGTTGGCCCTTGAAGACCCTGAAAATGCAACATAGCACAAAAATCAGGCTTCAACCATGACTCCGGTCAGCGGTGTTATCTTCTCGATTTCGATCGCTTTGGGAGTCCATTTGACCACTTTTTATACAAATCTTTCCAGGATTTTTGCCGCATGGCAGGATAAGTCCTGGCTACATGGTCTCTGGAAGGCGCAGAAGGAAAATTGATTAAATTATTGCGAAAATCTATAAAATTAACTATAGAAATCGCTATTTCCCATTCTGGGATTACGCCTCTGCTGAGGTCATTTTTGCGCCTGCGGAGACCTGAGGAGACTTCTGCGGGTCGCGCTGGGGAGACCCTGCCGCTACCGCATCACCCCTCTCCTTAAAAGAGTTGCAACTCTCTAGGAGGCTTGCAACTCCGCACTGGAGTGCCCTGGAGGAAGTCTCCGCTGGGTGACCCTCCTTTATGGGATACAAAAGGTTTGCTTATCCCCCAGGGGGAAAAACAAGGCCAGGGGTGGTCCTGCCCTAGGTGTCCGGTGGGGAGCACCAATACTACCCTCAGGCAGAAATCTGCCTACTTTGACACCTTAGGAAAAAGAAAAAGGCCTTGGGTGGCCTGCCCCGTTTGTTTTGAAAACCTGCAAAAGCTTTCAGTTTCCCGAAAACCTCCATGCTTTCAAAAACCAAACAACAGGACAGGCACGCACACAGCACTATAACGCCGCATCAAATCCATGGTGCTGTATCAGTTCGTGCCTTACCCAGGCACCGTGCACTGTACTGTACAAGTGCGGGTGCGTGTGCAAGGGGCTGAGCTGCCCCATATATACATGGGTTTTAAGTCCCACATATATACCCGGTCGGTGGAGCCTGCCTCGACTACGCTCAGCTATTAGTGCTCCACCAGAGAAGGAAAACTGCGAGCACTCAAATAAAATATAATAATAATTACGCAGGTTCGTCCTGTCCTTCCGATACCCCCTTTAAGAGGTGTCATCACGGCTTAACGCCGCCATCGGCGACTGCTCGGACTAGGCGTTTGACTGCTCATGGTCATCTGTTGCTTGGATGCCCACGTCGTTGGTCCTCCCGTTTGTTCCGCTTGAAGCTTGAGAACGCCCTTCAGGCGTTCGACCTCCGCCTCCAGTATGGGTACTCGAAGGAGGACCATCTCCTCTAGTCTCTTGATTCGCTCTTCCATTGGCTGCGCTGCTTGTTCATTCGGTGCCGCTCGTGCTGTCAAAGGATCACGCTGCTGGTTCGTTTGACTCCTCCCCGACGCACTCCTGGTACCATCTTGGCGCCCGTCACCATGGTGAGGTCGGTAGCCTCGTTGCTGCCCGGCTGTGGATCCCCTTGCGGTCCTTTGCTCGAGTTGCGGTTGGTGTGCCGCTCTTCGCTGACCCTGGTGTCTGGCGCTCTCAAAGGCCAGTTGCCGCCTTGGTGAGTCTGCAGGCACTTGCTGCCGCGGACCCATGGTTGCATGTCTCTCCTTCTCCCGCAGATTCGCTTGCCTTGTTCGGGGCTCCTGCATTCCTCTGGTGGCACGCGGTTCTTCTTTTTGCTGCTGCCACGGGTCACTTGGACTTGGATAGACCGGTTGGTACCACTGATCTTGCCTTCTGGCCGGCATCGTTGGGGTCTTGGCATTTGTCCGTCGTTCACTCGTGACAGGGGTTGAGAACTTGCTTGAGCTCCATCTTGTGCCGTCGGGAAACTTGATGTCATGATGACCTTCAGGCTCGCTGCTGCCCGAACTCCACGGCGAGTTTGCTTTTTGACTGATAGATCCCCAGTCCGATGAGCTGCTCATTGTAGCCTCTCTTCTTTTAACAAACGGCTGTTGACCGTCCTCTCACTCCTTCACTGCGGGCGGCTGACGGCCGTCCTTTGACTCCTCCACCGCAAACGGTTGATGGCCGTCCTCCTTGGCGCAGACGGCTTGACGCTGTCTTGTCTTGAGCGGCGGGCGGCCGTCTCTTTCTCAACGGCTGGCGGCCGTCTCCACTTGAGCAGCTGGCGGCTGTCTCCTTTTAACGGCTGGCGGCCGTCTCCACTTGAGCAGCTGGCGGCTGTCTCCTTCTCAACGGCTGGAGGCCGTCACTTCTCCACGGCTGGTGGCCGTCTCCTTTTGAACGGCTAGCGGCCGTCTCCTCTTGAGCGGCTGGCGGCCGTTCTCCTCGTGAGCGGCTGGCGGCCGTTCTCCTCGTGAGCGGCTGACGGCCGTTCTCTGCTGCGCGGCGTGCGGCAGTATTGTGGAAAGATTTTGAAGCGGTAGCGTGGGGGCCCGCCGCGTTGGCCCTTGAAGACCCTGAAAATGCAACATAGCACAAAAATCAGGCTTCAACCATGACTCCGGTCAGCGGTGTTATCTTCTCGATTTCGATCGCTTTGGGAGTCCATTTGACCACTTTTTATACAAATCTTTCCAGGATTTTTGCCGCATGGCAGGATAAGTCCTGGCTACATGGTCTCTGGAAGGCGCAGAAGGAAAATTGATTAAATTATTGCGAAAATCTATAAAATTAACTATAGAAATCGCTATTTCCCATTCTGGGATTACGCCTCTGCTGAGGTCATTTTTGCGCCTGCGGAGACCTGAGGAGACTTCTGCGGGTCGCGCTGGGGAGACCCTGCCGCTACCGCATCAATACTCGGGCAACAGGTCTGTGACCTTCCATTCTGTAGATTACGAGGGTGTAACCTTTGCGAAGAGGTCCAACTGCACGTCCATCTTAGCGAAAGCCTCGTTCGCGAGTTCTTCCGTGTCTCGTCCCAGCAAGTCGTTGAACGAACCTCGTGAAAGGTAGTCCCACAACTCGTTCTTCACGCCAGGAATGTGGAAGGTCGCCAATCGAAGTTGTGATAAAAAGGTCCACCATCTCCTGATCCTCTTTTGTTCGGGTGGAGGCTTACGTAGGAATGCTTGTGCCGGTGCCTGATCACACAACCACGTAACAGAGTTTGATCCCACGATGCGAGTCTGGCTTGCCAGCAACAGGACTCCGCTCATGATCTCCTGCTCGTAGGTTGGGTAGTTCTTCCGGGCGTCATTCCACTTCCAGTTCCAGTGGCCTAGCGGGACCAAACGCCACTCGTCTTCATTGTACTCGTGTCGTAGCGTTCCGTCTCTGTTTACGCCCAGCGTCCTGAGCTTTGGGCCCACTTCTTGGCACAATTCCCTGTTCAGGCGCTGCCACTGCAAGAGTGTACCTCCGCCTCCAACATCCGACGCGTCCGTGACCAGCAACATCTCACCAACTGGCCGAGGTACGCCTAAGATCAGGCAGTTCTTGAGTTTTCCTTTCATTTCCTCCAGTGCTGCTTGCTCTTTCTCTGTCCATTGCCACTTGGTCTCGTTCTTGATGAGGTTGGTCAAGGGTGCACTACTGAAGGTGAAGTTCTTCAGGTGTCTTCGGTAAAAGTTACACGACCCCACGAACTGGCGTATTTTCTTGACACCTTCGGCTTTTCCATTGACTTCAGACAAGTCAAAGTCGAGCAATGGTCGCAACTTTGCATCCGTTGGCTTCCACCATCCTGGTTCAATCGTAAACCCCAGATACTCCGTTTCACTTTGGAGGAACTCGCACTTCTCCAGCTTTATCCTCAAGTGTTGCTCTTGACAGACTTCGAAAAACTCGCTCAAGAGTACTAAATGGTCTTCGACCGAGTTGGTCCCTAGCAGCACGTCGTCAATGTGCACCTCCAACACGGCACCTCTTGTGAGTAGCTCTTGAACGGCTGGTCTCTTCTTGACGAGGCACAGGACTTGAGACATCATCTCCTGGAACAAGGCTGGGGCGTTGCTAATGGCAAAAGGCACCACTCGCCAATTAAAAATACGGCCTTGCGGAGTGATGAAAGTCATCATGTCCTTTGCGCGCTCCGTCAGGTCCACTTGCCAAAAGCCTAACCTCTTGTCCATCTTCGTCTTGAACTTGCAGTCCGCTGCGTTTTCCACCGTGTTCTCCATAAATGGCAGGGACCCACTGTGCTGCTTGATCTTGCGGTTGAGCTTTTGGTAGTCCACGACTAACCTCTTCGCCGTAGACCCTGGCTTTGCCACTAGGAAACAAGGGGAACAATGCTTGGGGTAGTCTCCCTCCTTGTATTCCTCGATCAGCCCCGCCTCCACGCACTCCAAAACTTGCCGCATGATCTCGTCCATGTCAGCTTTGGAACACGGATAAGGCTTCGACTTTATTCGATCCTTGGCGTGCTCTTCCTTCAGCTCCAAGTCAAGCTGTACCAGCTTTTTACAGGTTCCAGGTGATGGCAATGTTCCGAACACCCCTTGGTACTTGTGTAAGATGTTCCACACGCGCTCGTCGTGTTCTTTAACTTTGCTCATGAAGTCCTCGCTCGCTTGCAGGTTGCTTCGCCCGAACTCTTCCTTCTTTTGGTTGTGGAGACCGTCTGGTTTCACTTCTTCGGGTATCCCAACTTCAGTCAACCCAAGAGCGCGTTCAAACCTTTTGGTACGTTCTTTCTTCCTCTGGCGCTTGTTCTTCTTGCATCTCTTTGTGCCACCTGTGTTGAGTTCCTCATCGGCATAGTAGTCTGTAGTCTCCCTGTACTGTTCCAACATGTCACACAGATCGGTGTAGTTCAAGACCTCCGAGTACTCGTCTGCCGCTCCATCATCGTGATCGGGCAAATAAACCTTAGACTTCCAGAGGTCTTTCAACTCCTCTTTCTGAATCTGATCGATGCGCGTCCAGAGTAGGGCCTTCACTTCTTCTCGATCCTGCTTTGACATGGGGCACAACTCTGTCGGCTTGGCTAGATTCGTCTTTCGCCTCTTTGTTTCGAACCTGTACTGGAATCCATGCCATTCGCTCTTCGGCTGTAGGTTCTCCTCGATGGTTCGTCGGAGCAACAATTCTTCGTTTTCACAAGCCAGAAGAACGTCGTTGAACATGTCCTCGTACTCCATCGAAGTTGGGTAGCTCCCTTCAGTCACAGGTGTGATGGTGCTTATACCAGGAGCTTCCGACAGCCCATCGCTGTCATGCACTTCTTCTGAGAGTTCACTTTTCTCTTCCGCCGGGAGTTCTCGGTTTCCTTTAGGTAGCTCTCTGATGGTCACCTTCATGTCTTCGTGTTTTCGGTCTTGTTGCGATTACTTCAGGTCAGGGAAGTGTTGTAACATGTGCTTTCTTCCCCCCCCGGTTGTTCTTCGTGATCTTCTCGACAACTTCGGGGTTCAAGTCCTCTCGCGCCGACGGGTTGAGCGATCCGTCTACAAGACATAAATTCGTTCGCCACTTGGGAGCGGGCAGTAGCTCCACCCCATAGTCAACTTTGTACGTAGGAACATTGGGTAGTCGTACTTGGGTTGTTGTCAGTTTGGTCAGTAATTCTCTCCACGCTTTCTTCATCCATTTCCCTTCTTCAGGTACAACAAGGATTACTCGTGCACCTTCCAAAGCGACTTTCGTCAAGACTTTCTCCATTTGGGAGAACGGTGGGTTGGCGTACAGGTACTTTCATCTCCCCAGGTCTCGCCAACTGTAGCACCAGGCGCTGTTACCTTGTCTCCAACAGTAGAGTTCGCTGTCCGCGTTAACGTGATTAGCAAAGAGTTCGATAAAATCGTCACCGCAGGGATCACCTTCGATGTTCAACTCCTCGTACGCGTGTAGCTTCATCTCCGTGGCTAAGGTGTAGGTCTCCAGGGTTAGTAGCATTTCTTTCTCCAAACGCAGCAGTCCTTCGACCTTAACTTCCGTGTCCAGGTCAAAGCTTATGTCCCTCAAGACCTTTACTCCTTCGACAATCTCCGCGGTCTCTTCGAGGTGCACCTTCTCCAACTCTCCGTCGTCTGTCCGTACTAGGAGGTGTCTCGGTGACTGAAAACACAGGTAATGAATCTCTGGGTTCTCCTCGAAGAAGTCCTCACCGAGCACTGCGTCAAACCCGTCCGTCTCCAGGACTAAGAAACTTTTCGGTAATCTCCTTCTCCCCAGAGTCACCGTCCCTTTGTACATCCCTTCGGTCAGGCATATTCTCCCGTCGCCAATACGAATACCAACGCTCGGCGCGTACTCAATTTCTCCCTCAGGTACGTGTTTCGCCGCCATCATACTGCTCGTAGCCCCCGTATCAATAAAACTTTCAATCGCGGATGCTTCGGTTAATTCGACTGGCAACAGGTAGCCCTTCCCCAAAGAGCCGCCTCCCTACTTGTCTTGCGGAGGGAGTGGCTTTGCGTCCATCGTCAACGCAAGTCCAGAGGATTTGGCCATGTTGGTAAGGTTCTCTTGAAGCTTGAGAAACCTCCTTCTCTTTCGATTGCTTGGTCCCTCTTCTCCTTCAGCGGCTTCAGGCAAGGGAATCGCGTTTAGTGGCTGTGTGGTTTGGCTTGGTTGTCCTTTGCCGGATTTTCCTTTGGCACCTTTCTCTCCGTTGCCTTTGCCCTTTCCGTCGCCTTTGCCTTCCCCTTTTCCGTCGCTCTTGCCTTTTCCTTTGCCAGGATCTTCTCCTTCTTTCTTGGCTGCAGCGCGGGCTTTCCTTTTGTCCGCTTCCTTCGTCCAGCATTGGTCACAAGCATGGTTCTTTTACCCACAGTACTCGCACCACACAATGGAATGGAATTGAGGCGGTTGCCATACCCATTTTCCTTGTTCTCCGCGACCGCCTCAAGGACCGCTACCTTTCCCACGTCCTTTTCCTTTGCCTTTGCCTCCGTTGCCTTTTTGTCCTTCTGACCAGTATAAGTCTTGGATTTCTTCGTCTTGACCAGCTTCGGGAGGCGGTTCTTGGTTTCGATCTTTGTTCTTGTTCGCTCCTTTCAGGAAATTGAGTTGAGCTTTGCGTTCACCTTCGACATGTTGGTCTGATATTCGTTCGAGAGCGAGTTCCTCCAGCAAGTCAGCCAAGTCTTGATAGGTGTGCGTCTTCGCCTTCCTTTCCACGGTCGACCGACATTCGGTCCAAGTCTTCTTCTGAATCTTTCGGGTCAGCAAAATGAGTTTCTCGGTCTCGGACATAGGAATCTTCAACCGGGTCATAAGGCTTTTGAGCTTCTGCAGCAGTTGACGAACATCGGCAGGAGTTGGGAGTTCTTTGAGTTTCTGCACTTTCTCCAAGGCTCCGCGAAGGGATGCATCTGTCTCGAAGTGAGGGGAGGCAGACTCCAACTGTTTCAGAAAGTGTACCCATGATTCCGACGTGGTTAAGATGTCGTCTACCACTCCTCGAAGCCATTCGTTCTTGCAGCCTGTCACGATCAGGTCGGCGCGGGTCATCTCATCTGCAGCTTTCTGCCCTGTCATTTGCAGGTACCTCACCAAGTCACGCGCGTACAGGTCGAGACGCTTCCCAGTGAACACAGGTAGAGGTATCTCCAGCTTTCCTTTCGCTGTGCCCTTCGTACCACTCCCTGAATCTTTGCTGTCGTCGAGGTCGCTGTCATCCACCTTGGAAGGTGAAACGGCGAGCGGTGCAAGCGCCGTTAACCCATGCTTGTCACGGGCTTCCTGCAAGCTACCCACCTTGATCCTCACAGCAAACTCGTCCGGCAGGTACGACTCTTTGATCCTCGGAAGGAAGGGTGAAATGCGTTTTTGATGTTCGTCTAACAGGTGGAGTCCCGTTACCTTGGAGAGGGCAGAAGTGTTCAGGTCACTTTCGATGCGACGTTTCCCAGACCCCTCCAACTCGTCTAAACGTCGGGAGATTTTCTTCTGTTCCTCTAACATTTTGGACAAAGAGTCTTGGATTTCTGTCGCACGGCTCAGCTTCGATGTCGTGGACGCAGCCGATGCACCCTTACTGGTTGTCGACCTTTTTCTCTTTGTTGAACGAGAGATGTGAGAACTTGTCAAGGAAGTGGGAGGTGAGGAAGGTGGGCCTGGTTTTCCAAACTTAAACTCACCTAAGTCATGCTTCTTCCCCTTTGACCTCTCGGACACTGTTGTTCTCGACTCCCTATCCTCATCCTTCCTCTCGTCCACTCTCCCTGACTCAATCCTGGCCATCATGGTCCTGAACCACTCTAGCTTACCCTCGCTCGCTAGTTCCTTCGCAAAGTCAACTGCTTGCTTCCATCCCTCAGGTTCACCTACGCTGCCGTCCTCATGCTTGGCGTCGTCCCTGTGGACGCTTTCGTGCCTTTCGCCTCTAGCGTCTTTGCGCATGGGTTCGTGTTCACGAGCGTCTTCGCGCACTTCTTTTTCTGCGCCGGGACCCGACACATCTCGCACCTTTACCTCTGGATCAGGGTTGAGACTTTTAGGCGTAGGGCTTTCTGAGGATGAGGGTTTAGATTCAAGGGCTTCCTTTAACTCTCGCCTGTATTCTTTCACAGACTCTGAGGTGGTCTCAAGGGACTCATCTGTGGAGGTTGTTGTAGGGGTGTCTTTTTCTTTCGCCTCAGTTGTGGTTGGGGGATCCATGTCACTCGTCTTGTTTATCACAGTTCAGATTCAAACAGGCAGAACTGTTCACAGAACTGACAGAACAGACAGACACAGACAGAATCGGGCGCCTTTGTATAGTTGACACCTTCAGAATCCTTCGCTCTGCTACCACTAAGGTTTAGGCTCTAACCAGCACCCCTTAGAAAGCACTGCACCTTGGACTCATTCATTGTATCACACTGAGGCTGTACAAACACAGAGTATGTGACAAACCACTGACTTATTTACACTTGCAGTTTCCCATTCACGTCGTTTACTTTACAACGCTTTGCTTGTTTGCTTTCTGTATTGCCCTTTGCTTGTTATTTGTGATGTGCACATGTGACCACCATGGGTATTTCCTACCAAGAGCCAAAGAAAGAATAGCGCCAATAGCCCACAAAGGCTCCCACTCAAAGAGGGGCGCATAGCACAAAACTGTGTTAAATAGTAGTAAAAGCGACTCCAATAGCCTTAGAGACACAGGGTTGCAATGATACAAAATCAGTATAAATGACCATCCAAATCATGATCACCATGCATCAACGACCATCCAAATCATGATCATCATGCATTAGCAAATGACATGCATGCCAGTAAAATGACATCAATGTGTCGATCCGTCAAAACCTTTTTAACCTGTGGAGCTTAGGATTGTGGGTCCACCTCACTTGGTGTGGGTTGAATATGAATACTTTTCTCTAAAGCTTATAAAAATTTTGATGCAACTGTGCAAAATTTCCTTTAGAACTTTACAAACCTATGGTTCATACCTTCCTTTTCAAAAGCTGTTTACGCTTGCGCAACCTTGTTTTGAAGTCCGCTTCCTTTGCGCTTGTCTGCGACTTTGAGTTTGGTGTAAAAATGACGATTTCTCGTGTGGTTTCGTCACTTTTTAGCGATTTGACTTGTTAAATCGCTACCCCTTTCGCTAAACCACAGGAATCACTCCCTGTTGGTTACTTTTTCTATTTTTTCAGCTCCTGGAGAATTGTGTCCTCCATTGGGAGTATTGCTCCGCCCTGACCCTTGGTCAGGACATTTACTAAAACGCTATTTATACAGCGATCGCCGTCCGCATCAGAGCGGTCGACTGTACCCTAGTGGGCAAGCAGATGTGCTCTAGGGAGGGAGTCCTGGGTTCAAACCCCACTACCCCCGAATTTTTACCAAAAGCTTTCTTCGCACGCCGGCGACTTTTGAGGAATGCCCCATCGAAGGGACATCATTCACGGTACATTACACTGTTTTTCGAGGGTACCTACAGTGTGATAGGCTTCTTTGAACTGATGAGGATGTTTTTGGCAAGTTTAATGCATTTTCTGAGGTAATTTTGGGAATATTTGAGCCTTTTTCCTTGGTCCTACTAGCTTAGCTAACTAGTACTCCAGGGGGGATTAAGGAAAAGTCACTGCCATGTCTTTCTTGGAGGGCTTGATCCAGGCCAAGCCCCCCTTAAAACCCTTTTGTTGATGCCAAGACTAACTTAAGTTTTTTTATCACTCTTTTGAAGCTTTTGGTACACTTTCCCAAAGTTACTAGGGTTGTAACCCTAGCCCCCCATGAAGTTCACCCCTACCACTCAACTGAGCGGAGGTACCTTCCTTCATGGAGGATATACCGAAATAAAATAGGCATTTCAGCTTTAAGCCTTGGAGGTTAAGCCTAGTGGTCTCCCACCCCAAGACCCCTATACTCAATTGTTTCTACCACTTATTGTGGTTCTACTTTTCAACTGTTTCTGAATTCAGTTGCTTGGCCAAGTCATTTTCTGTGTTGGCCTGACATCTCTGCCCCTCATTCCTAACCAGCACCATTTCACCCAAAAGAGTGCACATGAAGTCCCTGATGCTATCTTGGAGGCCAGAGTCAGACCAATTTTCTTTTAAAATCTTTTGTATCATCCATTTGTGATTGAATCTTTGTCTTTATACCTGCATTGTCTATCTGCAGCCCTTCTGTGTTACACCGGATTCCAAAACCAATCATTGATTCGATCCATATCCTGTTCTTGCTCTACTTGCTGCTTTGGTTTGGGTTTTCAACTTCAAAACCTGCAGAATTTCATCAAAATATCTAGGGCATTAATCAAGGACATCTTTCTCTGATGACTAGCTGCTTTTTTGAGACACAGAATCTGTGCCGAGCAGCAACGAAGGCACTGCCACGCTAAAGAAAACCGCTTTTGGGAGACAAGAGAAATAGGAAGTTGTTCTTTGCCCTCAACCCGAGGACGATGAGCATTGGGATGACCATCATCCCAGTGCCACCGATCAACGGGCAGATGATACATGGATGCCGAACCAGAGCTGAATACCAGTGGTCGGCCGAAGCGTGAGGCTGCAAAAGGCGTCTCGGCGTACTTGCAACTTGCTAGAGAAAGGGTCTCGTCACGTGCTTGTCTTCACTTTGGGCCCTGGGGTTTAAGAACGGAACGACAACGTCCGGGATTAAAACAAACAGAGAAATGTGTTGAGGATGCTCAAGCAGGGTTGAGGTTTGAGGTTGGAGGTTTCGGGTACTGGACACCTTTCGGCTCAGGGGGGCCACCCGGTCGGGCCAGGTGATATCCTCCCCACCGGGACCTAGTTGGGGGCCTTTCATGACACACCTCCTGCCTGGTGGCGCAGTCCTCCGGGTTCACGGGGCTCAGAGCCCTGTCCCTCCCTGGCTTCCCCTTTTCGCCACTCCCCGGTCAGTGCGTCACTTAGCAACCTTAGCTGCAGTTGCTTACCCACTGCGTCGCCCCCCTAATGCGTGGTTGCCCGGGCCGCCGGCGCCGCCGGGCCCGTGCTTTTGGCTTGTCGCCAGTGGGACCCCCATGGGCAGGCGCGGAGGCTGCCTAGCCGCGGGGCTGGTGCGTGGTTCGGTGCGCCACTACTGCCTTGGCGGGTGCAGTGCCCTGTTCGTGTGTGCACGGCGCTGGCGGCAGGTCCGGGGGGTTGGGGCCGGTGCGGGGTCTTATGTCTTTCCTGTTCCCCCCCTCCCGCCCCGCGTTCCCCGCGCTGCGTGTGGCGGGTGGTACCGTCCGGGTGTCCCTTACCCTCGCCCGCTGGTACGCCATTCCATGCGGTCTGTGCGTTCCGCGGGCTTGGTCCGGTTGCCCTTCTGGTATTCCCCGCGTGCCCTTCGCGTGTGTGTGCGCTCGCGTTCTCGCGGCGTCCGCGCCCTTCCTCCCTCCCCGGGTCGGTGTGGCGCGCGCACCTCGCGTGGTTCCGGTGCAGGGCGCAGGTAGGGCCGTTCCATGCGGTCCGGGCCCCTCCGCGTTTTCTGCCTCGGTCTCGTGCGCCGTCTGGCTTTTTTTCGGGGGGGGGGCGGCCCGGTCCCGTTTCCCCCTTGGCTGGCTTTGGGTCGTGTGCCCCCTTGCGGGCGGTCCTGTGCGTCCGGGGCGGTCCGGCGTCGGGGGGGCGGGGGGGCGGCCTGTGTGCCGCCCCCCCAGGGGGCGTGGCAGGGGGGCCCCGAGGGGCGGGGGGTCGCTCTACCTTGGTCCGTCCCTTCGCCTTCCCTGGGCAGGCACCCAAAGGGGTGTCATCGGCGTCGCTCAGTTCATGGAGGGCGTGGCCTCCATACTGCTCCGGTTCGTGTCCGCGTGTCGACTCCGGGTGTCATCCGCGGGGCGCCCTTGTGTGCTGGCGCGGGCCCGCCTGCCTGTCGTGGTCACTATGGGAGCAGGCGGGTTGCGGCGTGGGGGCGTGTGGCGTACGGGCCTAGCGGCGTTCCCCCCCCCCCCCCCCCGGGTGCCGCGGCTCTCTTGGGGGGGGGGGGGGGGGGGGGGGGCTCCTATGGCCTTGGGGGGGTAGAGGGTCGGCGCCCCCTTGGCCCGCCCTCAGTATCCCGCGGGCCGGAGATGGGGGAGTGGGGGGTAGAGGGGGGGGGGGGGGGCGCCGTGGTTCCTCGCCACCCCCTTCCGGTTCCCCGGCCCAGACCCTCGACGGCTGCGGGGGGGATGTCCTGTAGCTCCTGGCCCAGGCCCCCTCTCATGGCTGGCGCAGTGGCGCCGCGGGTCCCTCCCTGCCGCTTGCTCGGTTGGGGCTGTTTGGCAGCCCCGGGCGCCGGGCGCGGTATGGCCGGCTGCCGTTGGGTTAGTCTGGTTCGGGGGGGGGGTGGGTGCGCCGCCCCTTGTCGGGGGCTCGGCCGCGGGGCCCCGGGGGGCGGGGGGCGGGGGGTTGCTCTGCCTCTGTCTGACCTTTGCCCCCCCTTGGCGGGCATCAAGGCGGGCCGCTCCGGCGTTGCCCTGCCCCCAACACTGCACCGGCTCGCGTCTGCATGCAGACGCCCAGATGCCGTCCGCGGGGTGCCCTTGCGCGCCAGCGTAGGGCTGCTGGCCTGCCGCGGGTACTGTGCGAGTGGGCGGGCCGCTGACTGGGGGCGCGCGGCGTACGGGCCTAGTGGCGCCCCTCCCTGTTGCGGCCCTCTCGGGGGGGGGGGGGGGCTTTTCCCTTGGCCCAGCAGGGGGGGGTGCGGGGCCGCCGTCCCCTTGGCCGGCCTCCGGCTGTCCGTGGGCTGAGAGGGGGAGGAGGGGGGACAGGGGGGGGGGGGGGGGGCTCCCTGCTGTCCCCCTCCGGTCCCCCGGTGCTGCTCTCTGGTGGCTGCGGGGCGGCGGCCTGACGGTCTTGGCCCCGGGGAGTCAGCCGTTGACGGGGGGGGGGGTGCACTCCCCTCTCGCTCCTCTGCCACCCACCGGGCGTTAGGCTGTCGTGCGGGCCCTCACCCACGGGCCTCCTGCTCCTCTTGCCGCCGTCGCCTCGCCGCGTGTCACCGGCGGGGCGGGGGAGCAGAGGGTCGACGGGCGCTGGCGGTGGCGCTCCGGGTCAGCGGTTAGTGGTTAGCGGTTTGCGGGTCAGTGCGGTCCCCGCGTCGCGCGCGTCTGCGTGCTTGTTGGCCAAGCCCTCTCCCCTACCAAGGCGGCGCGTGCCCTCCCGCTGTGCCAACGGGGGGGGGGAGGGGGGCGCTCTGGGTTGGGGGGTCCGGGCCTGCCGGCGGGGTGTCCCGCGCCACTGGGCCTCTCCCACCGCCCTGTGCCTGCTGCCCGGGACCATAGCCGCCGGCTGCGGCCGTCACCCGTGCCACCGCTTGTATGGGGGCTGGGGCTGCCGCGGTGTCGCGCTCCTCCAGCGGTAGCGCCAGTGGGTGAGGGCGGTGCGCAGGGCCCAGGGGAGCCAGTTGTTGGCCTCCGCGTCCGTGACGCGGAGGACCGCCCCCCCCTCCAGGAAAGCCGGCGACTTCGGCTCCCGGTCGGGCCACCCCCCCAAATCAGGGCCCGGAGGACCCTTTCGTGGTCCTCTCGGACCACCCGCCACCCCGGGGGCACTTCCCGGTTCCCCCTGTCCGTCCGGAGGAGCACGCCATCGAAGGGCTGGTTCCTCAACCCCCTGGTGGTTCCGGAGGTGTCTGAGCTCAGCCACCCATACACCTCCATCACCAGGGGGAGGGCCTCGCCCCCCAGGGGGGTCCGGGACCGCGTCCCAGTCCCGGGCCCAATTGCCCCGGGACCCCTCTGCCCCCCGTGCCGGGTCCGCCTGCGGCTTCTGCGCCTGTGGCGCCGGCGCCGCGCTAGACCCCCGCGCCGCCGGGGCAGCGGCCATCCGCGCTGGCTCTGCCCTCGGCTCCCGTGCCGCGGGAGCGGGGCCGCGCGGGGCGCCGCTGTGCGGGTGGCACGCCGGATGGTAGGGGGGTCGGGGGGGCTGGTGGGGACCAGGTCCTCTTCGTCGGGGTAGATGGTGTAGAGGTGCGCGTGGAGGTGGTGGTGGTGGTTGGCATGGTGCGCCGGCATCTGCTGGATACCGGGGGGGATGCACCGCACCGGCTGGCCGTCTGGTTGCGGGGGCGCCCCGCTCCCCGTCCTTCGCCCTGCGCCCTGCCCTTGCCCTCCTGCCCCCACGCCCCGCCCTGCCTGTCCCCAGGGGCCTACGTCGCCCTTGCCCCCCTTGCCCCTGGGCTCCCTCCCGGCCCCTAGCCCCTGGCTCGGTCCATACCAACATGGAGTCGACCCTCGAGAAGATAGCCTCCTACCGCTACAGGACGAAGATGGACAAGCGGAGTGGATTCTGGCAAGTTGACCTGACGCCCAATGCCCAGGAGCTCCTAGCCTTCATCACCCCTCAGGGGAGGGTGTTCAAGTGGAAGGTCATGCCCTCTGGCGTGGCTAACGCACCCGCTCAGTGAGATTGAGCCCCATGGAGTATATATTTTGAACTCGGAGTGTACTTTATTTGAACTCAGAGCAGATTCAGATCAATCGTCATCATTCATCATCATCATCATTCATCATGCATCATGTGTCATGTTTCATGCATCATGTGTCATGACATGCTGGCGCCCTAGCATGTGTTTTTCACATTCCAACCCAAAAGTTCACTTTCGCTCAGAACTAACACAACCACAACCCCACTCTTATGGGTTCCTAAGAAGGTTATACTATTCATTTTTCATAACTCTTTTAATTTGGATGATCACATTTTTGACATCATGGATTGTCATGCATGTCATGCATGATCGACTCATTTTGTGAGTGATACCACACATACTACCTTCGAAAGAGTCTAAGGCCCCTAAGGGACCTCTATTTACTCTACAACCCTTTTCGATGGTTGTCCCTACTTCTACATGTATTTTAATGCCTATTTGGTGGGTCCCAAGCATGTTTCATGTATGGGGGGATCCCAAGAGTATACCTAGGCCTAAGCCAAGCCCCAAACACAAGAGGAGAGATGAGAGATAGATAGAGGAGAGGCGCCTGGCGGCGACACCAGGGAGCACGTGGTGCTTCCTAGGTAAGTCCTAACTAGGTGTATTTTACTACAAGTGGGATATTTGTATGGTGAGAGTGGAAGAGAGGTAAGGAGTGAACATGAGTGTAAATAATGATTGTGTTTCATAGTCCCTTTTTTGCTATGGACTAAGCTGGAAGACTACAAATCTATGATCCCATTACTTTGCTGTTGTTGAGGAGGGTGCCAAATCTAACTGGTAGCAGAGAAAACCTGCTCTGCCTAAATCCAGTATCCCTTGGATTTAATTTCGATTCAATTCCATCCTGGAAATTTAGTAAGGGATGGAGAAGAATTCCTGAACTCAGAAAATCGAGTCTGAAAAATTTAGATGGACCCTGTGAGAACTCCAAGCAGCCTAGAAGCTACGGGCGCTTCTGAAAACGACGTGCAACCCATGATACCGGTCCCCGATGAGGAACTAGTCGCGCCTACCATGGCCGGGTTTGGAACCCCAGAAGTACCTCTAGACGGATCTCGATTCGAAGCCTATCGTTTTCCTGCGCCTACATGTCCTGAGTATGCTGAAACTGTAGCTCCACGCCCAGTGCCTTCAGCCAGTAACATGACGACAGCTGAGCTAGCGAATGCTATGGAGGTCCTATCGTTGCTCAACCAGAGTGATCGGTTGCCACAAATGGTTCAACAAATCGAACACCATGAAGGTTCATTCACTAATGCCCCACAGACTCATGAGTTGGGGACCACATCGTCTTCGACTAATCCTTTCCAATCTGTGCCATGGCGTTCTAATGTGACTTACGCCACTATGCCTCAACCCCCTATCCGTGGAGAACCTATTGTTCATGGATTGCCTACCGGAGTTCCTGAGTCAAGTTTCTCTCTGAGCCTCAAGCTCCCAAAAGGACTCATGTTTTCGAAGCCTCACCTTCTTCGGAAGAGAGCACTATCCTTTTGTCGACCTTGCAACAACTCAAGGGTCGTCTTGAAAACTTAGAAAATAGGACTAGTGCTAACTTAACCACTAACCCTTGTGTACCTTACCACCCCTCGCCTCTAACCCGAGTGTGCACCGGGCTTGCCGGTGTGCCTCCTGGAGTCAAGTCGCCCTTTGTACCCCGTACCAAAGCACCCCGACCCGTGGCGTGCTTTACCACTACCTACGAAGTATACACCCTCGACCAAGCCCTCGCCCTAGGACTCGGTCCACTAGCGCCTATGGCGCTACTCCCCGACCCCACACAACCGGTGCCACATACCGGTAGAGGAACCAAAGCTTTTTTCAAATCCCAAACCGAAACGAAACTACCCAAGTTTTTGGGGTACAGACCTGGACGTTTACGCCGAAGATTTTTTGAGGTTCTTGAGGTCTACGGGACAAGAAGACCTCAACGAAAGAGCCAAAGCGGACCTTGTTATCAACGGTTGTGATAACAAGGACGTAAAAGAAGTGGTTTCGGGGGCACTCAAGAAAAGTGACTCTTGGCCAAGGTTCCTTATTACGCTCGCAAAGCTCTACCCTACTTACGTTACTGACCTAGAGCTTATTCAAGAGATAGAGCGTATCCCTCGGTTGAAGGAATACCCTACAACCGCGGACATAGCCCAATACGTCCAAAAGTTTACTACGCTTACGGACCAATTGGCTACGTCCTACTACGACAACTCCAAAGCCCTCCTACACCTCCTACCTCGTG
Source organism: Eutreptiella sp. 'Long Island Sound 2002' (assembly GCA_964036045.1). Taxonomy (NCBI): domain Eukaryota; phylum Euglenozoa; class Euglenophyceae; order Eutreptiales; family Eutreptiaceae; genus Eutreptiella; species Eutreptiella sp. 'Long Island Sound 2002'. The sequence goes on from OZ038383.1 coordinate 100,826,474, forward strand.
TTCCGCCAAAAACCATGGACGAAATACGTGCTACTGCCGAGAGGTTGTCTAGAATACACACTTTCAACTCTCTCGTTGACCTGCTCTATGAGTTGGCCCTCCAGAGAAAGTCCGACGATACTTTGAAGAACTTGCATTCCATGGCTCAATTCAAGTGGCTAGACGGCAACACCAACGCCGACTCCAACGCCCCTATGAACCAAGAAGAGGCCTTTCCCCACTCGCTATGTGAGGAGTGCTTTGTGTCGTTTCAACAAGCACGAGGACAAGGCAACGGCAACCGTGGTGGTGGCGGTCCTGGCCGTGGAAAAGGTGGACGAGGCAAAGGACAAGGCCAAGGGCAGTGGTATTGGCGAAGGGAAGTCGAGGAGGACGACTCCACCGCGCCCAAGTCCTTTGCCACCGTGTTTTGCCCCAATTGTGGGACAAAACACAACGTAAGAGACAAGGCGTGGCAAGACAGCCTTGACGCGAGGAAAGAAGAGCAAAAGCAAACGAAGAAAGGTCAAGGCAAAGGGGGAAAGGACCAAGCGAAAGGAGGAGAAAAAGGAAGTGGAGGAAAAGCGAACGGAGGAAAGGCGAACGAAGGAAAAGGAGGCAAAGGAAAAGACGATGACAAAGGAAAGCCTCAAGAGAAGAAACGCTTGGAAAAGTTGACGGAAGGAGAGCGAGAAAAGAAGCGAAAAAGAGTTCTCAAGCTCGAAAGACAAGCTAAGAACCCCAAAGACTTTCTCGCGGGTCAAAGGCCGGGGGAAGCCTAGGTGGACACCGAGACGACGCACCGAGGTATTGCTACCTGTTGAGGGTCGCTATCAATGGTGTATGGGTGGACGCATACCTTGATACCGGCGCTACAATCTCCCTAGTCTCCTCTAGGTTCGTACACTACGAGGACCTAGTTTCCAAAAATATTTGTGGGGTAAAAACGGGAGAAGGGGGAGTCACTCTCACCGAAGGCGAGATAGAAGCAGAAGTACAAGTGGGGGACCTAAAGGTAGTTCAAAAGTTTCAAGCGTTTGACACCGACGCCTTTGAAGCCGTATTGGGGACGGACTTTCTTTGCGCATAACGAGTGGATAAAATATTTATCCCTTCAAGAGCTCACTCACTTGTTGGTGGTGAACGAAGAGCAAGAATGGGAAGCAATATCCCTCAAGGAGACAAAGTGTCCAAGACCTACGCTCAAGACTCTCAAGAGGTTTCCATTGGCACTCAATAGCGAGGTGAAGCAAGAGAGTATCCTCGCTACCTTGAGCCTACACGGAACGGAGAACTACGCTCTCGACTCCGCCGCCAAGCGTGACGCGTTTCGAGAACTTGGCCTTAACCCGAACACGTGCAACGGCGACTTTGTCGAACTCTTTGCTTCCAATAAGAACGCCGACGCGGAGTACTTTTGTACTCCCAAAACCAACAACACGTGGTGGTATGACTGGGGAAAGTTGGGAGCTTGGAAGATGCTCTACGCCAACCCCCCTTTCTCAAAAATACTCCAGACGTTGGTAAAAGTTTATGTGGACCAAGCTACGGTCGCGTTGGTTATTCCCGAAGGGAAGAAGTGGGAAGAAAAAGAAAAGCTACGGGGGCCTATACTCGAAAAGTTGACGGTGACAAAGTTGCTCTTACCTGACGTTCCTCCTTACCGACTTAACCCAAAAGAAGAGGTTTTGCCAAAGCCGCGTTGGCGAACCGCTATGTACCCAGTCTCGGGGAAGAACGTGTCCTCCAACCCCATGGAAAACGTGTCTGAGGAGATAAAGAAGTTCGTGCTAAAGCACCACCGTGGGTACGGAAAAGAAGAGATGATGAAAAGGTTTCCGGACGTGGACGAGAGCAAGGAAGAGTACAAGTTCGAGACGCCCAAGTTTCAAGTCGAAGAAGTGGTTCAAGAAAGTCCGAAAGAGGCAAGAGAAACTCAAGAAGAGAGCGAAGAAACCTCCGACGAAAGCGGAAGTATATCCGAAGCCCCTTCCGAGTCGACTATACCCTTTTCGAACGACTCCTACACCACTATGGACTACGACGACTTGGTCGCCAACCTGTTCTTGGAAGAAGTAGAACCTCTAGAGGCTCCTTTGACCCCTTCCGAAACTCCTAACCCCGAAAAACTTCTTTCACACGCTTCCGTCCCACTAGAATCGACGATGAGCGAAGGAGACGAACGTGAACTCCGTCTCCTACACGCACGCCCGAGTGAAAATTCGTTCCCTTCTTCAAAAGAAGATTTGGAAGAAACTCGTCTCCTTCTACTAAATCAAATTGACAGACTCCAAAAACTGGAGCTAAAAGAAAAATGGAAATGCATGGTCTACCTAGACGAGTACGACGAAGAAGATGGGACGTATTTCGATGTCGGCGAAGAATTGGTCATGCTTCACAAACTACACGAAGCATTGGAACAAGAAGAACAAGAAATCGAAGGAGAAGAAGAAAAGAAAGAAGAAAAAAAAGATCAATTACGCCGGAAAGACATCAAGAGACTAAGAAAGAAAGTCAAAGAAAAGAAGAAAATTGATCACCAAGAGAATCAGATTATTTTGGACCCCGAACAGGTCCTAAGTAAGTAAGTAAGTAAGTAAGTAAGTAAGTAAGTAAGGGCGGCCGCATCCGCAGCCTCATCTGACTCCTCCCTGTTTGTTTTACATGGTGGCCGCCTCTGGCGGGAAGCAGTGCTCTCCACCATTAGTTCCCCTGGCGATCCCTGTCTGACCTCACGGCCGAGAACTTCAACCAGGTTCCCTTGGGGCATGACTGGTGGTAGGCTCCCTTCAGTCGCTGCCCTCACGGTTTCAGCTCCTTCCGGTCACCCTTTCAAGGATCCCCCGGCCTTTCCCCCCTAGCACAGCCTATTGGGCGCCTGCAGGCGGGTTTCCTGTGGATAGCCCTCGCCGACAGCGGAGCATTTCTCTCTGTCAACCACATTCCACCACTCCCCATCCCTCACGGGCTGGAGTAACCACTCGGCCCCCGGGTGCACTTGGTTTTTATCCATCCACGGCTGGAGGCCAGGGGGCGACCCTTTCCACGTTCCCCCTGGTCCCGCCTACGCGTGAACCTACGTGTAATCAGGCCATTGACCCGGGGATCTCAAGGTCAACCCTCACCCCTGCAGACACCTCACGGCCGTCCCGGAGTTCAGGGCATTTTCCCGAATTCCCGTGGCCAGGCTCCCCATGGTTGGCCCACGGTTCACCACTCCATGGCGACTGGTTTCCCAATCCCATGGGGCTGTTGCTTGGCGCTTTTGGCCTCCCTGCCCTTCCCATATCCCCTTCCCCGTTGCCTCATCCCGGCACCGGCCCGTCCTCTTGTCCCTGCATCCCGTGTTTATACCCCACCGGGTCGCCTGCTACCCCGTGGCGCTGGCCCACTGGGGCCTCTTCCTTCCAGGGACCGTTTCGTGCGCCTAGCACGGGTCGCTCCCTTCCCGCCCCCGTTCCTTTTTCCCATGCCGCGGCCCTAGCCTAATCCCCCGGGCTGTCTTGCGGCCCCATCCCATCCCTCATCCCGTGTTTATACCCCACCGGGCCGCCAGCAACCCCGTGGCGCGGGCCCACTGGATCCTCATCCATCCGGGGACCGTTTTGTGCGCCTAGCACGGGTCGCTCCCCTCCCTCCCCCGCCCCTCTCTCCTGTGCCGTCTCCCTAGCTGTCCTAGTCACCTGGGGCCGTCTCGTGTCTTTTCTGTCCCGCCTCCTTGTGGTGTTGTCCGCTTTTGTTTCCCCCCTTTTTATTCTTTTTTTTTTTTCCGCCTGTTGTTTTTTTTATTTATTATTTTTTTCTTCTTGGTTCCCTCCTCCCTGCATGCACGCACAACATCACTGCATCGCCATTGTTTCTGTCCGGTGCTCACGTCCAGTCCCTCCGCCATCCTGTGGCGTTGCCCCTGGTGGTCCCCGGCCATGCCGGGCGACCCAGCCATTCACCCCGCGCTGCTGTACAAGTTTCCGCTCTCTGCCCTCTCTACCCTCCCCTCCCCTCTGTCTTCTGCCCCCCCTCTTAGTGTCGTTCCCCTGCTCTGTGTGCTCGCCGCTGATCGTCTCCGCGCCAAGGCTGTATCTCGTGCGCCCTCTCGTGCCTCAGGGACTCCGCCCTGTCTTCTGATCTGTAGGCCAACCTGGGCGGCCTCCCCAGACACCCCTTCGGGGGGACTCCCCCGTCGTCCTCTCCCGCCGGCCGCCCCTCCATCAGTCCCTGATGGTCGGGCGGGGCGGCCGGTACGGCTCTATGCGGGTCAACAGCATGGTGCTTCTCTGTGAGAGACATTGTGTTCCTTAGCGCCCTCGTTGGCCCCCGGTGCCCCCCACCTCCCGCGCCCTGCCTCCTCCTTGTGCCCTTCCTGTGTGCCCGCCCGTCCTGCCGTTGTTTTTTTTTTTTGCGCTCGCGCTCCATGCTGCTCCCGCGCGCCCTGCGTGTGACCTCTGCTCTTCTTTGTGTTACCCTGGTCCCGCTGCCCTGCGCCCCCTCTCTCGCCTGTCTCCCTTCCCTTTCTCCTTCTCGCAGTCGACCCTGCCTGCACGTCTACCCTCCCTGCCCGTGCATCGCTGTCACTCGTGTGTGCCACTCGTGTGCCCTACCCCTGCCCCTCCCTCTCGCCCCTACCCTTTCCCCTGGGTGCTCCCTCAGTCCCTGCCTCTCACCCCATCCTGGCTGCCAGGCGCCCTGTGTGGGGGGGGGGGGCTCAATTGGTCAGTTGTGTACCCGCCACTGTGCTCCAGCCGCGCCTGGCCTACGACCCTCATCGCCTACTCAGATCCATGATTGTCCGTGTCACGCAGACAGTTCGTCCCTTCCCTCGTCCCTGGATGGGGTAAGAGTCGGGCTGCTTCTTCAGGGTCCAGGGCATTGTCGCCTTCGGACCGAGGTCGGGGCATAGCGGTTGACGTGTCCCACGTTGGCTTCCTCCTTTGCACTGGCATGCTCGCTTGCGCCGGCCCCCCTCGGTCACACACCTGTGTTTCCGGGTCACCTGGTCGTGGGGCGTGGGGCGGTCAGAGTCACCCTTGTGGGCCGCTGCCACCGGCCCTGGGTTATTTAGGTCCTTAGGATTTCAAAAAACCCCAGTGGGTACTGGCTTTTCGGAGGTCAACGTACAGCCACACAGGGGAGGGGTGTGGGCAGCGCCTGGGCGCCCGCATGTGCAGTCTGTGTGTGCGCTGGTGCATGCATGGTGGCGTGGCGGAGTAGGTGGGGGCTGGGTGTATCTGTGGTCTTGTCTGTGTCCCTGTACCCCCCATGTGCTGGAAACGCTTGCCGAATTCCCGCCGCTGCAGGCCTGGCGTGGTCAACCCCTCTGAGCATGGCGCCCGTAAGCTCATTGTTTTAAACGCAGCACCTTCCTGCCACGCAGAGAGCTGCAAGTCCGAGCCCTGGCACCGCGCTGCTCCCCGCCTTCGCCGGCCGTTCTTGCCTGTCACGACCTCGCGCTCCGCTCCGTCATGGTACCACGATACTGCTCCCCGTCTGCTGCCCTTTCTGCCCCACGCTGTTCGCCGTACCCACGACACGTCGCGCGTCCCACTGCCCGGTCGCCTCCTCCGCACTCGCCTGCGCCCCCGTACTCAGCCGCCCCTTCTCCCCTCTCCCCTGCCGCTGGTCCTGTGCTCTCTGCTTGGGGTTCTCGTCCGCGTGCTCCATCACCACATCCCCCTCCACTGTCAGCCGTGTCCCTGTCCTCCTCTGCGCACCTGCACCTTTCTGCTCCCCTCCTCCCCTCCTCTTGTCCGTCACATCCCCTCCTCACCCTCCTCCACCTCCGCCGACCCCCTGCGTCCGCCTCCCCGCATCCCATCTGCCCATCCCTCCGCACGCCCTTGGCCCCCTGCCCCTAGCGCTCCCCGCTCCTGCCCCTGCCCGGCCCTACGCGTCGCCACCATACCGTCCCTCCCGCTGCAACAGCTCTCGCAGCATCCGAACCCTGGGCTTCTTCCCCTTCTCCTGGGGACAGTCCAGGCGCACCCCCGGGAGCGCCGCCCCCAGCATCCTCCTCCACCGCCACTCTTCCATCTCCGGCCCCCTTTCCCCGGGCCTCCCCGCCCTGCCGACCAGGTCACTGAAGGGGCGGGGGCCCCTCTTATCCCGCCTTCCCCTCGTCTTCCCCGCCCACTTCACGTAGCGGGCCAGCTCCGCCACGTCCACCTCCGCCCACCCCGCGACCGTCCCGGGTCTCCTCCGCAGCGGCGCATACTGCTGCGGCGGCGGGGACTCCGAGTCCCAGTCCGTCGGCGTCGGCTCCGGACTGGGGCTGGCCGGCCGCGGTGCCCCCTCCGCCTCCCCTGCCCCTCGCTCCTCCCCCCTGCGCCGCTTCCCCCTTTCCCGCCCTGCCTCCTCGTCCTCCTCCCTGGCCCTTTTCCCTGACGGCGACTGCCCCTCCACGTCTGTGGAGGGGGTGTCCCCTTCCGGATCCGGGAGGACCCAGCGGGCCCCCCGGGCCTCCCCCTCCTCCTCCTCCCGCACCCTGCGCTCCCGCGCCGCCACCGACCTGTCCCTGTCCGCCAGCCTCGCCGCCTCCCCCCTGATCCGCCTCCATGCCCTCTCCTGCATCTCTCCCTCTTGCTCCGGTGGGATAGCTGGCCGTCGGAACGGCACCAGCGGGGTATCCTCCCGCCCCCTACCCTCCCCTACGTGCTCATTTGGATCAGGTACCCTTGAATTACCCAAGTGAAACCGTGGTTCAACCGAGTTCAATCGCGCACTTTCATTACGGCTTCCCCACGGTTGAACCCCTATCGAGGTACAGCAACAAATTGCTAAGTAGCAACCTGAAAACCGCCATTTTTCAGCCCTGCAAGAGATGCCACACCCCCTAAAAAGAATGTTTTTGAAAACCTTCTTACCTCATGGCTGCAAAACACTGGAGACATATTTCTCTTGGATCATATTTCACGGCGGTGGTGTTGTAGGTGCCAGTGGCGGCGGCTGTATTGGTGAAACCGCACGGCTTCACCATCAACTTTTCGTTAGGCGTGGTGACATACACCCCTGCGCCTTGTTTGGATTCCCCTTAGGACTTTGGACCCTTTTTAGTGAACAACAATTACATGCAAGCCTACACCTGATTGTCAGAAGCTTGTTTCCTTATAGATTGCACTAAAATGTAACCGGCTTTCGAGGTGGTTCAACCGCTGGACAGGCGCGCGGTTGAACCGGCTTCACCGGTTCAACCGCTGTTGCACGAAGCGCTACACAAAAAACACATCTTCACCTTGGGAAGCCAAATGTGACCAGTTCGTTCTGCATCGCCACGGGCAGACGTCCCCATGCAATGCCTGTGTACGGTACGAGCACAATGCGCTGTCCAGACCACGCCAGAGGCACGTGGGGCCTAAGAGCGTTAAACATGACCCCATATCGAGGATCCACAATGTGTCCCCATAATAAATCACGCCCCCAACGTATCCATGCAGGACGAGAAGGCCCATTTGCACAGAGTAGGGCACTGGTAAACAGTCCCCCCCCCACAAAATCACCCAGGGCTATTTCCCCCGTAAGGGGACTGTCATCCTTTGGATGCGTATGTACAAGCATGGGATGATCGCCCACCCCATGGACCACTGCGAGCGCAGTGTAGGTTAGTTGGGGGAGTACACTTCGGATGTGTGCGTTCACGCGCCGGACCAGTTCCGGATCTCTCCTCGTTTGCACTGCAACTTGCACACGGTGATGCCCCTGCACCATTACGCCCCCCCACAACTGCCTACGGTACCGTGCTCCATGTCCTTCCCGCCACTGCCACCCCCTCATTCCCTTGAGGCACCTATATATTGTATCCAATCATCCACATCCCAACGAACCCCAACTCTTCCATCCTTTATGGTCGTTTTTAGTACTTGTCTCTTACTTAACGTGGACCAAGCTTTATCCATCGTTGCATACGACGGAAAGCAATGTGTCCATGGGACGGTGCTTGCACGGGTTTTCTTCTCTTTGGCATCGGCCCACGAAATAAGCTTCTTGTACCTAGGGACGGTTGAACCGAGAAATTGGGATAAAGTGCGCGGTTGAACCGGCGGTTGAATGGGTTGCCGTCATGGCACCAAAAAGCGTCCAATGGTACAAACCACAACGTATTCACGTTTGTGACGCGGGCAACACGTTGCAACTCATATATTCATGCTTTGGGCAACATTAAGCGATTATTTTGCCGTGCAAACGTTGTCATGAAGCACAATCACAATTGTTCATTTGTGATAAGGGTTCAACCGCACCGTTGAACCCCGTTGAACCCCGTTGAACCACTTGTAGGCATGTGTGCATTATGCCACATACCTCCGCTTCGGCATCCCAAGGTCCAAAATGAGGCGCACAGCGTCGGATCCTGTGAAAGCTTTTTTTGTTGCCCTTTTTGTCTGTTTGGAAGCCCTCTGTGTGTTACCAATTCGGTCAGCAAGTTGTTTCCATAGGCGTTTTGTCGTGCCGTTTGTGCAAAAAAAGGTGAACAAGTCGTCCACCAGCTGTTGGTCCCCCCACCCGCTGTAGTGGTCGTTCACCACTTGCAGCCAGTGGTGGGACATTTTTTAATTTTTTAAAAAAAGCTTTGTCACGCGTCAGTTTCAGGCGGTTATGCAAATATTTTGTTCAGAAACGCGCGCGCCGCTGGCGCAGTCGCCACCGCCAGCGCTGGCGGTGGTTCAACCGCGGTTCAACCGCGGTTCAGCGGTTCAACCGCGCCCCTTCCGAGTTCAAACGGGTTAAACCGGGTAAAACCACTGTGTGAAGTACCTGATCCAAATGAGCACGTAGGGTCCTGCTGTCGTCCTCCCTCCCTTTCCGCCCTCTGATCTCCCTCCTGCCTCCTCCGAAGGTCTGCCCCCGCCCCCTGCGGTTCCTCCATTGTCTGTGCTTCCCCTCCCTGCGGCCTGTCGGTCCCCTCCGTCCTCCCCTCCTCCGTTCCCCCCACCTCACCCCTGTCTCTGGCCTCCCTCTCCCGCAGGCTCCTTCGCGCCCCCCCGAACCTCTCCCACGCCCTCCTGTGCTCCTCTCCCTTCCCTTCCTGCTCTCCCCACGCTGTCCCACCGGCCTGCTGGTGCTGTTGCATGTGCGCCTGTGGCTGCATGCCTGGGTACATCGGCAGGGGCGGGTACATCATCCCCATCGCCGGGTATGGCGGCGGCGGGAACGGTGGGACGATCGGTGGGACGGCTGGCGGGACTACACCTCCCCACCATCCCAATCCCGCCCCTGGGAACACGGACGAGCCCCTGTACCCAAGGCCACCCCCTTTCCCCTGCCCTTTGCCTTGTTGCCCCGTCGCCCCGCGTCCCTTGCCGCCTACTCCGTGGAGTCCCGCCTTCCCTTGTCCCTTCCCCTGTAGCCCTTGTTGCCCCGCCCCTTTTCCCTGCTTGCCCCTGCCGGCCTCCACCTGTTCCGCACCACTGCTCTGCACCGCTGCGCTGCTCTGCTCCGCCTGCCCCCCCCTTATCCCCATCCTCCCAGGCTCCATCTCCTACTGGTAGATGGTGTCCGGCCCTTGCCCTGGGGGCTGGCCCCGACGGCGCTGGTGCTCCACGTGCGCCAGCGCCTCGTACCGCGCCGCCTGCTGGCGGCGCGCCTCCCTCTCCTCCTCCGCCCTTACCGCCGCACTGACCCCTGGGGGCGACCTCGGCGGCGGCTGCCTGAACGAGTGTTGGGGCTGTGGCCACTGTCGCCCCCATCCACTCCCTTTTCCCCCCTTTCCCGCCAGGTGTCCCTTCGCGTGTACAGCCCCCGTTGTCCCTGCCTGCCCTTTCCTTTTCTTGCCCGTTCGCCCTTTCCCTCCGGTGCTCACGCTGCCGTCTCCGCTCCGTGTCGCTCCCGCCGCTAGCTGCCCTTGTCCGCCCTTGCCTTCCTCCTGCCTCCGTACCTCCGGGAGGATGGACTTCATGGCAGCCGCCGGCACATTGGGCGCCGACGGCTGTCCTGGGCCTCCCTCCACCACCATCCTCCCCGCCCCTTCCCCCTCATCCTCCGACACCTCGAGGATGTCGGCGATTACCGACTCCCTCTGACTCCTCCCCTCCCTCCTCCTCACTTCCACGTCCGCCCTCACATCCCCGACACTGAACGGGTCCACCCCTGGCCCCTCCGCTGCCCTTTGCCCCTGCCCCTCCCCTTGCCCCTCCGCCCCCGCCGCCACCCCCCCTGCCCCGCCCTTCCCCGCCTCCGCCTGTCCTCCCTTTTCCTTCCCCTCTCCCTTCTGCAGCAAGGCTCCTTCCCCCCTTCATCGCCCTGTAGCCCCCGGCCCTTCCTCCCTGACCGTCTCCGGGATCTCCGGGGACGAGGGCGACGACACGCCCGCAGACGTCGCCGATGACGCCGGCGAGGGGGGCCGCGGGGCTGCGCCCGCCTGCATGCGGGCCACTGCTGCCCGCACCGTCGGCGGCTGGCTGGGCTGTGGGTCAGGCATTTGTGACATAGCGCTGCACATGGGATCACGCTTGAGCCCTGCGCCCTGTCGCCGTTGTCCCCCACCTTTGCCGCCCTGTACCCCCGCCGTTCGCGCGCCCTACGTGTGGGGTGCTCTGTCTTATTCTCCCTGTTGCCTGGGACCCTCCAGTCCGTGGTACCGGGTTCACCCCCGGACGTCCAGTCCCGGGGCTGATGCCGTGCTTCTTTCCGCCCCGGATGTTCCAATCCGGGGCGCCTTTTTTTTTGTTTTTTGTATTCTCTCAGTTGCCTCGGACGCTCCAGTCCGTGGCACCGGGCCGACCCCCGGACGATCCAGTCCGAGGGCTAGCGCCGCGCTTCATTCCTCCCCGGATCCTCCAATCCGGGGCGTTTTTTTGTCGCACTCTCTCTGCCGCAGTCTGCACTGTCGCCGTCCCCGTCCCCGCTTCACTGTCCCCGCTTCTTGTTCTGCCCTACGACTCTGCGTGCCCAGTCGCGGACGCTCCATTCCATGCGACTGGCACTTCCGCCGTCCCTTTCCCTCCGGTCCCCTTCCTGACGTCCCCCCGTGCGGCGAAACCGTACACTCGTCCCGCCCTCATATCTGCCGGATTACCTTTCGTCTGCGTGCCATCAGGCGTTCCCTCTGCTCGTCCCCCTCTCTGTCCTCCATTCCCGCCTCTCCCCCTGACCGCCTTGGTCGCCAATCTGGCCGCCTTCGTACTTCCATCTCCGTGATTTTTGGGTTGTACCTGATCAACGCCATCTCCACCCGCTTGGTGACTGGATCACGCATGTCTTCCGCCCGCGCCTCCAACTGCGTCTCTCTGCACGCCATGCGGTCCTGGAGATGCTCCACCATACGCCGCAACAGCCTGTGCGCCATGGCCTCCAGTGCCACTGTATGCTCCTGGAGCGCCTGCCACAGCGGTTTCACTATCACCATGTGCCATAGTCCCTTGCGGTGCCCCTCTTTCCCCAGCTCCCCCTCCACCGCGCTTCTGCCTCTCGCACCTTTCTTGAGTAACGGGACGTCCTGATCCCGAACCAGTGGTTCCTCGATCCCCTTATACTGTGCACACCGCATGAAGTGTTCGTATGTTTCTTGCCCTTGGCCACAGTGGCATCGCATGTACTCCTCCGGGAGATCCATACCCTTATGTCTGTACCACCGCATGATCGTTTCACGCACCGGCACCTGCCCTGTGATCGCCTGCAGCCTTCTGGTTTGCAGCCTTTTGGGCAGCGATTCCGGCCTCAGCACATTGGGGTAGTGGATCAGCTGTCCCACCTTGCCCTCCAAGTACTCGTTCAGCTCTACCACTTCCGGCCCCCCTCGTACGTGGGCCAGCATGTGCACCGGCTGTGGATACACCCTTAGTTCCTGCTTGCCTCTGTCCTCCTCCACCTACCCCCTGGCCTTCTCCCCTTTCCCAACCCTTGGAGGTATATGCACCAAGTGGAGGTGCCCCTTGCCCTCTGGCACCCTCCACTCTGGATCCTGCTCCTTATCCACCGCTTGCGCCGCCCCATCCGCCTCATGATTCCCCACTCCCGCCCTGTGTGACTCCTGTTTCACCAGGTGTATGACCAGGGGCACTTTCTTCATCTCCAGCCCGCGCCATATCGCGTACACCTGTGACGATAGTCCCGTGCCCAGGGCCTCATGCAGTGGCCTGCTGTCCAGCCTCCTGAGGGACGCCATGTCCGCCTCCGCGTCCACCACCATCCACACTTCCCGTACGTCCTCCCCTATCTCCCCAACCAAGTGCGCCACCGCCTGCACCTCTCCATGGGACGCTGCTCCGTACACCATCTTTTCCACCACACTCTCCGTCACCTGTCCCATCCCCTTGACCCTTACCGCCGCTGCCCCCGCCATGGGCAGCTGTCCTTCCAGCCCGGACCCGTCCAGAAATAGCACCACCCTCTCCTTCGTGGGCTCCGGTATGCGCACCACCTCCCTCGGGTAGTGGCAGTACACCTTGTGCTTCCCAATGCCATACTCTGGTACCCCATCCCCGATGCTTAGCTCTCTTACCCCCCTGTACACCGCCCACTTATTGTCCGTCCTGGCCTTCCATCCCTTCGTCACCACCACTCCGTGGCACCATGCCCTGTCCCCTTTCGCCCTGCCCTGCTCTACGTATGCCTGTACCAGAACCAGGTACCACACCCTGTCTGCTGGCAGGTCACAACCCTACCCTGGCATTTTACCCCTAAGGGAGCATTATTTGGCCCTATATATGGGATATATGTGGGATAGGGTATATCATATTCCATTTCCTTGTTAGGAACATAGGATGTGGGATAGATAAGGCAATCTTGGATGTTTAGTAGTTATTCAATTAGTGGATGATAGGGTGGATTTCTCATATGTGCATATCAGGTATTTCATTGGCTATGTGTACCATATCTGTTTGCAGGATACTATTCAGTCAACACTATCGTTATGTCTTCGGTGCCAAGCAATGTTGCTGCCCATGCCACTGCGACCTCTGCTCCTGACCACCCGGTCTGGTTTCATGGTAGCAGAGGCGAAAATTTTTCGTCTCTGTTGGGCGTTTGGCATCGCGGAGAGCGATCGGTCCAAGACATCGTGGACCAAATACAAATAAAAATCTCTTCCCCGGGAGGGATAGCTGAGGGTGTCCAGGTCCCCACTCTCAGGACCTCCTCGGCCCTGACTCCATCGACCGGGCAGGGGCCGCAAAAACGGGCCAAGCCCCAACTGGCTACAAATCCTAAGTTTCCGAAATCCCCGAATGTTCCCATCGGGGCCCCCCATCCTCGAAATCCAGCTGGTGTACCTGGGATGGTTGGGGGGGAAATAGACGGCCACCCTCAGGGAGCGATAAGAGGACCACAATCGCCTATTATGGGCTCGGGAACCGTTACTAGCGCCGAGAATCGGGCAGTAATCGACCGATCTTCTGGGGTGATCGAGCGTACGAACGCTGCGCCCTCACGCGCTGCCAACTGGGGTACGATGGCTTCGCCAATGGGGCCTATCGTGGTCGACTCTGGCACTCCTCCGTCGCTAGGGGGGTTGCCAGAGCCTCAGGTCAGAAAGAACCTGTTTGCGGCAGGGCCCATCAGCCCCATTGTTGACCAACTCGACGCTGAAAACCGTCGAGTCCTCGCGCGCACGCCTGATCCCCATGGCCATCTGGGTCCGGCTCGAGATGCCGTGGCCCTGATCCAGCAAGCCCTGTCGGGGACTAGGCAGAACCCCACTGTGGTGGAATCGTCGCCCACTCCAATGAGTGGGTCGCGGCGGTTTCCCTCCCTGGTGGAGGAATCTCCTGCCTTGGGAGCGTATCCCAATCTCCGAGCGGATCCAGGCTAAATCCTACGATCATCGAGGGATCCCCCACGCAAATCGAGGAGGATGAGTGTGACCAGTGGTTCCCCCTGGCGGTGGAGCAGTGGAACGACGATGAGGAGGAGGAGATTGGAGTGTTGGAACGTCATGAACTCCATCATTCCCCTATTTCCGTTGCCTCGTCGCCTGCACCTCCTGAACCTATGTCAGGGACCAGGGATCGCCCCATGCTGGTGGAAGAATCCCCGGCCCCCCACTACATCACGGTGGAGGACTCTCCGGCCCCTCGGTTCATTGCTGTGGAAGAGTCCCCGGTGCCTATGAGCGGCGTCAAAAACCGCCCGTGTCTTGTCGTGGAATCTCCGGAGCCTACGGAGGATCGGGCCGGTACTACATCTCCAGTGCCTATGAGTGGCACGAAAGATCGTCCATCTCTAGTGGATGATTCTCCGGCAATGCCGAAGGTCAACAATCTGTGCTGGGGGGGAGGGAATCAGGTGGAGAAAGGTTCAGCAACCCTCCCAATAAATTTGGTCTCTCCCCCCACAAATACATCTCCTACGGAGTACCCCCAACCGCCCGATTTGGGGGGGGGATCCAGAGGTTGCAACGGGATCGGAGCCTGTTTTTGCTTCCCATCCGAGAACTCGATCACCTATGGTGGTTCATGAGTCACCACAGTATATTGTGGTGGACGATTCCCCACCCCCACCGCCGCGACCGAATACTGTTGGTCATGTTCCCCCTCCGCCGTCACCCCGCCACCGCCAGGTGGCTTACATCGAGCACGTGCAAGGAATCCCGCACCTGGTTCGGCCATCCAGCGGTGGGGGTTCGGGGGGGGGACATCCCTCTAGTGGGGGGGCGCCAGCGCCTGTTGCTGCGCGCCCCACACCCCCGTTTCGCCCTGCGGGGGGGCCCTCTGGTCCCTCCGTGGCAGGGGGGGCTGCTGGGGGGGGCGGTGGTGGGTCATCTCCTCCTCGTGGAGGGGGGGGTCCATCCTTTCGACATTCTGGGGGCCCCACTCCTACACGGGGGGAGGACAACCTACAGCACACCTGTGGCTGTCCCCGGTGTGTGGTGCACTACGAAACGTGCATCCAATCTCTGATGGCACAGGTGAAGGACCTGCGAAATCAGAATCTAGAGTTGCAGCGATCCAATCAGGAACTTTCTCAGGCAGTAGCCTCTACCATGGACATCAGTCAGTCCTACGGGGAACGGATGACCCAAATCTTGTCTACATTGGCTAAATTTGACGCGGCGGTTCAGGGCTACCGCCGGGATTCTAAGGTGGTGGAGGCTAGCGTGGCAGATCATCTTAAGATGTCCAACGGCAACACGGCTAAGTGCTTTCGCGCAGTGGAGTCGCTCGCTACACGTTACGCCGCCGTTGCATCTAGGATCGATGCGTGGGACCACTGGTACTCCACGCCTGCGGAACCTGTTACGGTGGTCCTACCCCCGCCATCGGCGCCTCCGCCCGTTCCTGATCCTCCACCGGCGGTGCCTACGGCGCCCATGGGCGCGCCATCCGGTTCATCCGGTGGTGGGTGTGTCCTTCCTTTCTCCGTCCACCCATCCCACGATTGCATCTACCATCCGAACGCTTGTCCGGATTCGGGGTGGCCGAGGGGGGGGGAAGAACACCACGAACACCCCCACCCCCAAGAACCTACATCGTGGAGGGGAATCGCCGAAAAGCAGAAGGAACGTGCTGTTCCCGAGTGGAGGGCGACGCCTAAGGGCGAAGAACACCCCACGGAGCCTACGGCCCCGTGGGCCAATGAAGAGGAGAACACCTCTTCGTTGGGGAACATTAATCCCCTCACGAAAAATGTTTTCACTTCCCCTGGGAAACCTTCGTACACGCCCTCTCATCCTACGGATACGTGTACAGTCTCTCCAGTGAAGGTTGCACCAAGTGCAAGTGGAGGTGCACCCCCAACCATGGCTCCCCCTGCTTACCACCCGTACCAAATGCCTATGGTGCAAAATAGTTACACCAAAGCGGTGGAGGATAGTGATATGCCTAAACCGCAATTTAATGGGCAGCTAGAGTGCTACGACGAGTGGGTGGAGAAGCTTCAACAATGGTTGGGGGGGTGTGATCCCATTTACCGAAAAGCCAACGAGGCAAAAATGATTTTGAGTACCTTGCCCCCATGGCTAAAGGCGATCATCAACGCCCGGGTTGCCGAGGCCACCCACCACACACGCACGGCCCCCACCCTCAAAGAGTTGTGGGACTTTTTGGAACAACGTTTCCACGAGTATGACCCCTCAAGGGCTGATGAAAGGTGGCGAGCCCTCACCCCCAGGGTGGTTAAAGGGCAAGTGACCCTCATCGACCTTGAAGATTTCTATGCTTGTTGGCAACGTTTGTTGCCTCTGAGCAATGAGACTCGTCCCCACGTAATCCGGGAGCAGCTCCTAAGCAAGCTCCCGTGGATCAAGGAGAAGGTCGTCAAGCAAGAGGCTAAGAATAGCCCAGACAGCTATGTGGTGGATTTTAGTGGCCTTGACCCTTTGCCGGGTCGCGCCCCATTCGAAAAAGAACTCAGGAAATATAGCGCTCAAGCTTGCACTACGGTTCCTGAGATTGTTTCCTATTCGGGGCCGGGGGTGATAGTTGACTGCAAAGACCCGGCTCTCCAGGAGTGGATCTTGAAACTCAACAACACACCTCACACACGCGGCTACACTATGAAAGTGGAGCAACGTAGGCCTCGTTTGAAGCCTGCGGAAATCTACGCCCTTGCCCATAAAAGCGTGTCGGAGAGGGAAGCTCTCGAACGCCTCAATAAAGGAGACAAGACGACGGTGACGTACACTCATCGCCCTTCTCACAATCAAACCGCGGTGAATGCGGTTAATGCGGAGGCTACGGCGGACTCTGACACCTCCGAACCCGCTGACACCTCCGTCAACGCCGTGGGTCACTCTAAACCTCCGGCGAAGAAACCCGTCGACCCCGGGGCTAAACCGCCACCTACCTTTTGGGTTCCGTGTTCCAAACATTGGAAAACACGTAAACAAACAGAGATGGACATGTCTTGGATTGATTGGGGTGCCACCAATACCACCCTTTGGACGTGTAAGCCTAATTCTCCGTGCAATGACACTCATTGGAACATTGCGGGTAAGTCTAAGGGTGGTAAGCCTAAGGGTGGCGATAAGGGTGGCGGTGGTGATAAGGGTGGTGGTGGTTATAAGGGTGGCGGCGGCAAGGGCGATAAAGGAGGCAAGGGAGCGCCGAACGGGCGCGGACGTTGGTAGGAGTGCCCAGAGGCGCCCCCTTCGAAAGAAGAAAACCTCGGGCACCCCTGTGACACTACCGTGGCTCTCGTTCCATCGAGAGTCATGAAGGGGCATATAGTGACTAGTGAGATTCAAACCGAACTTTCCGTTCAGGTTGTTCTGCCCAATGGAGAACTCAAAGGCCCTCCGTGTTTTGGTGGATTTTGGGTGCCAAGCGGTCGCTTTGGCCAACCCCAATGTTTTTGGAGACCAACTCTCCGAAAAATATGAATCCCCCCAACGGAGGCGCCTACTCCAAGCCGATAATGAGACGCCTTTGCCGGGGGGGGACGAGCAAATAGACGTCAAAATTCAATTTACGGGGGTTGTGGATGGTAGTGTTTCACTTCCTCGTGTTGCCCAGTATGGCGTGTCCCCGTATCTTGTCCCGAATTTACCTTGGGATATGGTTTTGGGGCACCCATGGGGTTACGAACATTGTGTGAGCCATTTTGCCCGTTTCAATTGTTTGTACTCTCACCATCCAGTGCACCCCCGTTTTTGGATTGAGGACTTCTGTGAGGCTCCACGAACCGGCAAACCATTTTTGGTGAAACCCATTCATGGTAAGGTGTCACGTCAGTCCGTGTGGGGCCTAACCGTTCCAGTCATTGGGGCGGTCGCTCCTACGCACCCTGCCCCGGCCATTGTGGTTACGCCCCCTGGTGGCGAACCGCCTAACCGTGTTGAGGCCGAAAAACACATATCCTATGCCTTGACCGCTTCCTCCGTGGCCCCCGTACAGGACCGGGCTTGTGCTTTGGAGCTCGTTGAATTTGCTCCCGAAGCCCTTGCCCGTGATGTTCTACCTACGCGGCGTGATGGGTCCATGTGGACCCAGTTTGACTATGGCCTCACGCCATATTGGGCCGCACGTGTCAAGAAACAATTTGGCAAAAACCCCGACGTGGACGCCTTCAATAGGGTCCCGGGTATGGCCCAGGCTACCCGTTGGGTTTCGCCGCTTGAAGATTTCTTTTCCACTCCCGCGGACCCCTCCAAATTGTATTGGATGTGCCCTCCCTATCATCGGTTTTCCGATTGTGTTCGGAAAATTCGGCAAGAAAAACTACGAGCCATCGTCGTAGGGCCAAAGTGGACACATAGGGAGTGGTGGAAACCCCTTATGGAAATTACTTTGCAAGGGTACCACCTTCCTGGGCCAGAGACTAAAGCCTGTCTCTATCAGAATGACCGCCTCACGCCCCTTCCTCAACGGGGTTGGTCCACGGTGGCGCTATATGTGGACGGTGGTATTGCGGAGGAGGATTTGGCGGCCACTAAATGTCATGTGGCCTCCGTTTTGGCCCCGGCCGTCTCTAACCCCAACACGGATGGCGAGCCGGGCATGACCTCGGAGGAAGAGTCGGAGGATGAAAGGGTGCCTAACCATTTGGCTTCGGTGCGCACCCTCACGTATCAGGCGACCCATAAAAAACTCCTCGCACCCGTACTCTTGATCCTACCCCCGAAGATTTGGAGGCACAAGAATGCGTGCGTTCACGCATTGCGAAAATTGAACGAGAGTTATTGGGTGGGAGGGCCACTACCGTTAAGCGTTACCGAAAACGTAAAGGCGCCACACGATTGTTGGCGGCTTCTCGTGTGGGTGGCGTTGTCACCACCCAAGAGCCTATTGTGTCTCCGGAGGTGGAGCTCATGAGGAGGCGCATCCTCGCGGACTATGAGCGGGATGTTTTTAGTGGGGAGGTTCGTCTCCGTCCGGGCCAGGAACACCCTAAGATCCGTGGTACGGAGCGGTTGGGGTTTGCTACACTTGACCTATACCCGAACGCCAAACCCAAGTCCGTAAAACCTATACGGTTGGTGGGGCAGCGTGCCGCGGCGGAGCAAGAAAAAGTGGAGGACTTTTTGGCTCGTGGCTGGATTGAGCCGTGCCCTGCCTCCGAATGGGCGTCCAACAATTTCGTTGTGCCCAAGAAAGAGAAGGGAAAATGGCGCCTCGTGGTGGACTACCGCCAACTTAATGAGGCTACCTTGCCCGACGCACACCCCCTCCCCCTCATAGAAAACATGTTGGAAAATCAATCCAAACACAAGATTTTCACTATTGTGGACTTGAGTAAAGGGTTTCATCAAATTCCCCTTCACCCTGAATCCCGGGCTAAGACCGCCATGAATTTGGCGGGTAAGCGATACCAATGGCGTGTTATGCCTATGGGTATCAAGAATGGGCCCGCTATTTTTCAACGGGTCATGGACCATGTTTTGCAGGGTTGGGATTGTGCGGACGTATATATTGATGATATTATTATTGGTTCCTCCGGTGCGACGGAGGAGGAGCTATTGGCTAACCACGACCGCGACGTGCGTGCCGTGTTGGATAGGCTACGAAAAGAGGAGTTGGTTGCTTCGGTTAGCAAAACCGATTTCTTCGTTCGTTCGGTTGAGTTTTGTGGCCATGTGTTGGAAAATGGCACACGTCGGCCGGCGCCAGGGAAAATGTTGGCGCTTGAGCGTTGGGACAAACCGGATAATGTTCGGGAGCTCCGGGGGTTCTTGGGGCTCGCCAACTATTATTCGGGCTATGTCCAAAACTACGCCTCCATAGCTACCCCTTTGATTAATATGTTGAAGGATTTGCCTAAGCATAAGAATGGCAAAAAGATAGGCCTAACGTGGAATGCTTCGGCTAACGAGGCCTTTTTGAAGCTCAAGCGTGCTATTACGGATATTGTTCTCCTCCAACTAGCCGATTGGGATAAGGACTTTGTCCTCACCCCGGACGCTAGTAATTGGGCGGTGGGGGCGGCCCTACAGCAGGAAGGTCCCGATGGTGCCCTACGCCCCCTTGCCTTTTTCTCCCGCAAATTGTCAGGCAGCCAATTGAATTGGAGCCCTCGGGAGAAAGAATGCTACGCCATAGTGGCGGCGCTTTTAAAATGGCATGGTTGGGTGGGGAACAAGCGCGTGGAGGTCCGTACGGACCACCGTAGTCTTGAAAATTGGGCTACGGAGGACCTCAAAACCGTGGGGGGTCCCTCTCCACGCCAAGCACGTTGGCATGAATTGGTCTCTAAATTCGACCTCCATGTGGTTTACACTCCGGGGCCAGTGAACCCCGTGGGTGATTTCTTGTCCCGTTGGGCTTACCCTGCTAACCCGGCGTTGGGTGATGTGTCCATACATGGGACGGCCCAAGCGGCCGGGGATGTGCGGGACATGATGGCGGCCGAGAAGGAGGAACTTCTCGCCCGCCCCCTTGTATTTAGGGCGGTTGTGGCGCCCGTTGTTACTAGGTCTAAAGCGGCGCCTCGGGCTCAAGGGGCACCCGCGTGTGATCCACCCCCTCTGGCTTCGCCTCCAGTGGGGGGGGAGGCGAAGCAAAAGAGAAAGCTTTGGAGACTGGAGCGAATTGTCAAGATAAAAAAATCTTGGAAGTCCCACAAGAAAGCAACTCCTATACATGGCGAGGATGCTCCCAATGTTTTTGAGATAAATTGGGCTAAACACTACCCAAATTGTCAACGCTACAAACAAATGTGGCAGAAGGCCTTGCATGGGAGCTTCCAAGATGGAGTGAGGTTGGTGGATAACAAGCTCGTCCGTAATGGACGGTGGTGTGTTCCTACGCCGCTAGTGCATCGTTTGGTAGCCGAATACCATGATGCATTTCACTTAACTATCTCCAGTGTGGAAAAACACTGGAAGGAAATTAACCATGGCGTGGAAGGTGAGGGGTTGTACGAAGCAGTGGAACTGCAATGTCAAACGTGTCCCTCATGTGCCATTCACACGCATGACACCAAGCGCAAGCAAGGGTACATTACCCCTATGCCTATACCTATGGAGCCCATGGACTCCATAGCGCTTGATGTGTTTCACTACCCTTCCACCTCCCACGATGGAGAGGTGTATGACCGAATGCTCCTATGTGTATGCCGGCTTTCCGGCTACCTCATCGCGATCCCTATTCCTAAACCCCGTCATGAAGACAAGGATGAAGGGCTAACGGGGAGAAGAGCGGCCCATTTGGTAATGGAGCGCTGGGTGGATAGGTTCGAAGCCCCCCGTGAAATATGCTCCGACCGTGGGCCACAATTTGTGAGCCAATATTTCCAAACCCTTTGTTCTAAGATTGGTGCCCGCTCGACTATGTGTCTCGCGGGTAGGCACCAAGGTAATGGCAAGGCCAAAAATACTGGCAAGCAGCTAAGGCGTGCCGTTGCTAAAGCCATTACCTTGAAGAAAAAGAAAACTAATTGGGTAGAGGTTTTGCCCGCCGTTGTACGAGCGTGGCATGAGACTACAGGTCCTTCAGGTTATACACCTAACGAGATTGTGTTTGGTAAACACAACCGTACTAAGGGGCCTCCTCTTGCTGAGCCTAAGGGGGTGGCCCAAGACGCCGCTCACTACTTCCAACGGCGTGAGGAGCTTATTGCTCTTGCACGGAGGGCTATGATTCAAGTGCAAGAGACAATGGCTCGTAAGTATAATAAGAGTAGGAGGATGTCCCCCAATTTCTCAAAAGGGGACCGCATATGGGTCCGTCGCCAACGCAAAAATCTTGGCGATAAGACTTGTCCCTATTGGGATGGGCCCTATGAGGTTGTGGCCAAGAAGGCGCACGACCTCTATGTTATTCAAGTGGACCAACGGAGGTTAGTTGACGTCCACGTTGATTGTTTAATGAAAACGGTCAACTCCCCTCGCTCCCCCGTGCCTCTAAATTACACGGAGGAGGTTGCTAGAGTGCCCTCCCAGTTTGAGGAGGACACCTATAATGTCAAGAAAATATTAAGTCACCGTACTTACCGCAAGAGACTTCTCTTCAAGGTGCGGTGGGAGGGTTATACCAAAGATTGGGATACCGAGGAACCCGTTGAAACCTTCTTACCATCCTACAACAAAGTTTGGAGAGATTACTTGCAGAAACAGAATCTCACCCAAACCGTTGACATCCTTGCCCACCTTGGTGGACCGCTCTCATGAGCGTGCCACGAAAAGAAAACCCTAACCAATATGGATATATTATTGTTTGGGGAAGGGAGGAGAGAGCGAGAAGCGGTCGGAGACAGGAAAGAAGGTGTGCATGCACGGCGCGCTCCTCGGTTACAAAAATCCCCACCGGAGCAGGGCGGTGGGTACCGCAGGTTTACCCCACCGTCTACCTCTCTCACCGCTAAAGGCTTGAGAGTCCTTGGGGTGGGGTGGCGTGGCATATAGCCTCGGGCGGAAGTGGGACGTGTTCTTTCGGGGGTCTTAATGCCATTCAAACCCCTATCCTTGGGTCTTACTGGAGCACTCCTACCACCACCAGGACTACTGCCGTCAGTCCTGCCCACGATGACGCCCCCTGTCAAGGGTGCTAACAACGTGGCAAGCACTTCCCGAAGACTCTGCCGGGTCGTGCGCATGGTGGTGTTTGCAAGGTTTCGGAGTGCCGCCCCGTACCGAAACCACGACCCCACGACCGTCCCTGACCCGTGACCCAAGCCAACGAGCTAAATCATTTGCTCAAAATGGCGAAGGCTTGAAAACTTCGTTGGGTTGGCGGGTACAACCCATTTTCCCTTTTTGTGTTGGGCGTGATGGTTTTCCACCGATTTGCCCTTGTCCACACGAGGGTAGGTATACAAGGTACGAAGTACTCGTGTGGCTCACATTACGTGGAAAAAATTTCGTGGCGTGCAAAATTGCCACTACATACGGCGAGGACTTAAGCCTAGAGGGAGGGGTCGTCCTCTACAATACAAGTATTCTAATATGAATTGCAATGGGTGCCTTTGCCCCGTCACTCTATGAGTGGGTGGGGTCTTCAAAGGCAGAGAGTGGCGTTGCGGATTTGGGCCGTCTCCGCCGCCTGGGTATTTGTCCCTGGTCGCTATGCGTCCCCGGGTTGGGAGTGGGTACCCTCCATTGCCATTGCATGGGGCCGCATGCTGGCTGGGTGTGCTCTCCATGTCCTTGATGAATTTCGCGGGGGAATTCCTGCCTGCAACGAGAGGGAACAAAAAATATGATGAAAAGGGCGAGTGTGCACATGCATATGTTTATGAGAGAATATGTATATTAATGTTTTCTCTAGAGTTCCCCACGAGTGGACTTGGATTTCCACAACACCCGAGGGGTCCTCTATCCCAACACCCAACCAAACGGGTTGGGATATGGGCGTGGCATTTTTCTTTATAGAGACCCGTGCGTGGACTTGGATTTCCACAACACACACGAGTCTCTCTGTCCGAGACACACCCAAAACCGGGTGTGCCCGTGGCCAATGGTAGTGTGTGTGTGCGCATGCCATTAATTTAGTTACGGGATTATATGGTTGCCTATTACGTTGGTTATCACCCGCCCCCCGAACAAGCAAGACCTAGGTTGACACCTACCTTTGGGGTTTTGTAGCCGTGTACACCGGCCCAAGTTTACACACGGAGGTGTAAACATGAACCGTCATACACGGTGTAGAGGGGTTGGGGGAGTAAAACTCCTTCGGGGCGTGTCATCGTGCCCCCGGGGAGCAGGGTGGGCTGATACACCAGCGGGACCGTACGGGCGACCTCCCCAATTTGCAACCTGGAGGTGACCCCCTGCGCTACGGCCCGCCGGTGGCACACCCACCGACAAAGGTAACACGCAAGCTAACCTAAGTGTTTATACGCACGCCCCCAAGACACACACGAACACCAAGCAACAAGGTGGCGTATCTATACACGTGTTCTATTGTGGATATGCTTACTGTTTGTTGTGTGTACGTGAGCAGTTTGTGGAGTCTCTTGCAGGTGCAGTATGTGTGGAGTGCCCCCATCACGTGCCCCAAGGCCGCCACCGCGAGACCCACACTCTGTGATGCCCTCCGGGCGAGTGTGTGCCCCCGGGCCCTGCCAATGGGTGTGCGCGCACAAGTGTGTCTTGTGTTTGTCGGTGTGCATCGCTCTATTATGTGTATATATGATATATATGCGTAGTATGGCTCCTAGGTGAGGGGTTAGCAGTGAGGTCAGGTTATTATTACATGGTTATGAGGTTTGTCCATTACAGTGTGTCTACTCACACCCTCATCCCATCTCCGTACCTCCTCCTTTACCCTCTATGTGGTGCATCACGTGTGACACACATGCTAAGTTAGACATCCACACGGACACGACCCTTGGCTGAGCCGTGCCCGTGTCGTACAGTCACAACCGTGACTGGTTCATTCATCCTTTGGTGTCTGGTCTGTTTGACAAGTGGGCCTTTGGCTAAGCCTTGTCTCGGCCTTTTGCAAGCAAGTAATTGAGCAAGTTTACATCTTACAAGCAAGAGCTCACTCATTACTACAAGCGTTACGGGCAAGCGCATCAAGAACATCAAGCACATCAAGCCCTCATAAACGATCTAAAGCACGTGGGTGCAAGGTGTGGGCATCGTACCAGTGTTTTGGTTTGTGCCTAAATGATCGTCGATCGTTTACCCTGAGGCCATCGTGACCTCTTTCCTCTACTTAGTGAGCTACCGCGCGCACTGTGGGGCCATTGTGGCCGTGTTTATTAGTGGGCCTAAGCATGCACAAGACAGAGGCAGGCGCAAGACAGTAATGCATCGCAAGGCAACAATGAGACACAATGACAGTGTTCACTGTTCCAGGTTGTGAAAAAAGGGCTGTGGTGGCTGTAAGGACTGTTACCACGGTTGCCCCGCGTTGCACTGCAGGACAGGACCGTTAGCCCCCCGTGGTAACAGTCCCCTGGCCGAGGGCCATCAGATTTTGTTGTGTACCTTGTGATCCTTTCCCTGGCCTCTATCTCTACTATCCCTCGTGCTCCCTTGTGCAGGCACAGTCCTACGTTGCTGTTTGACACTCCCGTCAATTCTCCTGGCAGTTTTTTCAAAAAGTGAAATTTTTGCACTTTCGCGTCGCACCGCTTCGCATGTACCATTACCTTCAGTTTTGTTTAAAAGTGTGATTTCACTTTGCCTTTAGTTTTAATTCTTTGAAAAACTACCTGCCCTTACCTGCTGGACCCCACATGCCTCATGCGACATGCAGGGACCAGACTCTACGCGCAACAGCTCGCGATTTCGCCTACTACTTATTGCCGGACCTGCGGGATCCCGTTTGTCGATTTGTGTATTTCGGCGGTGGTTTGATTTCCAACGATCGGAGCCACTTCAGCGGCCGTGCGGCCGGCTCCGAGATCGCCTGGCGTATGTTCGATTCCCTATGGGAGGCAATCTGCTAATCTGTGATTTGCTGCTGTTTGTGACTGCTACGTTCCTCTTGAGCATGTACTTCCTGCCCATGGCAGTCGTTTTAAGTGGGGGGGTGAAGCAGGTCACAACCCTGCCCTGGCATTTTACCCCTAAGGGAGCATTATTTGGCCCTATATATGGGATATATGTGGGATAGGGTATATCATATTCCATTTCCTTGTTAGGAACATAGGATGTGGGATAGATAAGGCAATCTTGGATGTTTAGTAGTTATTCAATTAGTGGATGATAGGGTGGATTTCTCATATGTGCATATCAGGTATTTCATTGGCTATGTCTACCATATCTGTTTGCAGGATACTATTCAGTCAACACTATCGTTATGTCTTCGGTGCCAAGCAATGTTGCTGCCCATGCCACTGCGACCTCTGCTCCTGACCACCCGGTCTGGTTTCACCGTGGACCGTCAGCCTGATCCTCCTCGCACTCTCTCCACACTTGTGGCCCACGGGCACTATGGGCGCCTCCTGGTCGGGCCTCCCCGTGTCTGTCATCCGGAAACTCACCGCCACCCCATCATCCTCTTCTTGTATTCCCCGCACTGTGTCCCATCCAAACTGGACCCCTGTTCTTTTCCCCTCCCTTTCCTCTCCCCACCAGACCTCCACGTCCCCCTGGACCTCCTCATCCTCCCGCACCTCCTTGGGCAGCCGCAGCACCGGCCCCCTCCACTGCCCCCTGGCGTCCGTAGTGCGCATGGTCGTTTTCAGAAACGCCCACGCCGCCATTCGTAGGACTGGCCACGGGATTTGCCCCGCCTCTTTGGTGCACCCCAAGCACTGGTCCCCCTGTCCTGCCTCTTCCGGGATGTTGTCTTTCCGGAACATATCCGCATGGACATCATACCACTGCCCGGTCGCACTCTGTACCTTCCCCCTTGGTCCTTTGAGTCCCAGCGGCGCACACAACAGTATTCCCGGTCTGGCCTTGTCCCTCTCCCCCCTGTCCAGCACCACTCTCTCTTGCTGTGCCCCCTCTTCTCTCCCGCCTCTTGGCTTCCTCTGCCAGATCCCCCACAGCGCCACCAACTCGTTCCACATCGCGCGCATCTCCCTGTTCCACCTTGCGCGGTCCTCTTGTCCTCTTGCTCTCCTCATCATCCACCTGTATACACCCCATTCCACCACCCTGGTGTCCCGATAGTACTCCGCATGGTGCAGCCCCGCTTTCTTGTACTCCTTCATATCCTTTCTGCGCACGTGCAGCACCTCCATGTTCACTCCTTCCTTCCTGACCCACCGTACCGTCCCATGTGTCGCCCCCCCGAAGTCCGTGTCCAGGACCAGGATTGGCCCCTGCCTACCGCACGTCCTGTTGGTTGCCAGCATGTGTTCCTCCCCCGGCAACACTGCCTGCAGGGCGCGCCACATGCGCTCCTTCTTCCCCGCCGCCAACCGCCTGCGCTGGTGCCACACATAGCGCAGGCACATGTTCTCCTCCTTCTGAACCTCTGCGACCGCGCGATAGCACACCCGTCTCACCACCTCTTCCTGATTGTGGCACATCCTGCTCAGCGTCCTCGCCGTGTGCGCCCTGTACGCCTCCCCCGCCGTGGGCATCCCTTCTCCATAGTAGGCCGTCGGCGACCGCAACACGCACCACGGCACCTCTGTGGGTATCCCCTCATACCCTCTGATGAGCCTCCGCACTTCTCCCTCCACCTCCTCCAGCTGCTCCCTCCAGTACGGGAGGTGCATCCCCTGGTACCCTACCGCCGCATTGAGCACCGCCCGCAGGTAGTACAGGGTCGTCTGCACTGACGGGGGGTGATGCCGCAGGATCACCAGCATCGCCCTGAACCTCCTGACTAATTTGTCAGGTAGCCTGACCCCCCTCGCCTCCATGGCCTGCACATGTCCCAGCACCACCGCTTCCTACGCCCTCTCCAGCCATGCCACTCCGTCTCCTACATCCAGTGCCATGCCCTCCTCTCCACCCCTCCTCAGAACCGCCGACTTCTCCGCGCTCCAGACCAGGTGGTTATCCCTCCCGTACCTCTGCATCAGGTCCTGTACCACCTGTTGTGCCTTTTCATCCCGCGCCATGGGTACCGCATCATCCACATACGCCTGCGCCGGCGACGTGTGTGGCGCCCGCGCCAGCTGTGGATATTCCCGCGCTATCCAACTCATCAGGGGGACCATGGCCAGCAAGTACAGGAACGGACCCTCTACCCCGCCTTTTGGCACCCTGCTGCCTGGGGTTACCCACTCGGTACACCCCTTCCCCGTGGCGACCGTGTACCTCCTTGTGCGCAGGTACGTTTCCACGAAGTCACCATATGGGAGTCCTAGCTGTCGCCACACCTCCTCTATGAGCCTATGCGGCGTGTTTGGGAACGTCCCCTTCACGTCCACAGACGCCATGAACGCCTCTAGGTCCTCATCATCGAGGTACATATCGTACAGGAAGCTTGCTTCCTGTGTGGACCTACCCGGCACTGACCCCCACATATTGTCCGGTATGACCCCCGCTGCATACAGCCGCCGCTGTATCCTCCCGAAGATCACCATCCAGACCAGCTTGGCCTCTGTGACGGCACAGCATATTGGTCTCCAGTTCCCCGGCCTGAGGTGATCCCCCTTCTTGTACAGGGGCCGCACCTTGCGCCCCCATTCCTTTGGGGGCTCGCCTGTGCGCAACACCTCCGTGACCCTCCCCGCTAGACCATCCAGCTCCGGCGCCTCAAGGTGCTGGTACGCCTCCGCCACCAGCTGGTCCACTCCCGGGCTCTTTTTCCCCTTGAGAGCCTTCACTGCCTCTTTCATCACCCCTAGCGTCACCCTGCTGCGGTGTATGTCCTCGCTCTGCTCCGCTGTGAACACCCGCGGTAACGCCCCTACCATTCTCCTTGTGATCCCGCTTAGCTCCTGCTGCCCCTGGTTGTGCTGCCTCCTGAAACTCTGCGCCACCTCCTCCAGCACTTCCTTTTTGTTGCCAGTGACCCTGCCACACTGCAGTCTCACCGCCCTGATTTCCTTTGGTTTTCCAGCCTCAGCGAGCTCTCTGATGTACCGCAGCGACTTGTACGGCACCGCCCTTTCCATGTATCTCTCATGCTCCGCCACCACCTTCTGGTATATCCTCTCGTGTTCCTCCTCCACAGCCCTCCTCGCCGTTCGCACCCTCTTCTTCGCCTGTGTCACCCCCGTTTGCCACTCCGTCCCCTCCTCTCGCGCCCGCGCCTCGACTTCCTCTTGCTGCCCTTTCCTCAGTGTGGCCACGAGCCTTTGCAGCTTGGGCTGTGCCTGCGACTCCCCCCCTTGCTTGGTAAACCCGCATATCCGCGCTGCCCTCCTCATGGCTTGATGTACCTGTTTCCCCTGCCTCATTTCGGCGTGTACCCGCTGCCCCCACTGTTGCCACCTCTCGTCCCCCTCCTCCGGCCACTTCACCATTGGCGGCAGGCTGACGCCTTCCTCGTCCAACCCCTGCTCATCCTCCTGTTCATCCCCGGGCTCCCCCACCTTCACGGCCAGAGTCACCATCATGGGGCAATGCCCCTTCCTGTCCTGCATTTCTTCTGGCCCCACCATGTATCCCGCCGTCACCCCCTTGACCCAGCTGGGGTCCGCGTACACTGCGTGTATCCGCGACGGCGCGCTGCCTTCCGGTGCCGGGTAAGGGGCCCGGCGCCCCACTGTACAACACGTCCTGCAGCCTCATTTCCTCCACAAACTTCCGCACCTCGCGGTCCACCTCCGTCTCCGCGCCTCTCCTCCGGGGATCGTAGTTGAAGTCTCCGACTACGATGACTGGCCCCCTCTCCAGCGCCCTGACGTACTCCATCCTCAGTTGCGCCACATACTCTTTGACCCTCCTCCCGTGTGGGACATGGCAGTTGATGATGACTACCTGGCCATGCTCCGTCGCCACATCATACACCGCCCTTCGTCCCCTCGCTCCCACCTTCTTGTCCTGTACAACGCTGAGCCCTCTGCGCACCAACAGCGGCACCCCCTGTGCCCACTCCCGCTGGTACTCTCTCCCCTCCTTGTCGTACATCTGCGCGCACAGGACGTTGTCCTTCCCCTGCAACCTTATCTCCTGGTACGCCACCACGTCGGGGTCCGCCTCATGCAGCTTCATCTGCTGCCACGCTGCCTTGTCCGCCCGATACAGTGCCGCGGGGTCATTATGGGTGTACAACTTCATGCGTTGCCATCTGCCCTCCCCATCCACTCGTAAATCC
This sequence comes from Eutreptiella sp. 'Long Island Sound 2002', assembly GCA_964036045.1. Classification (NCBI taxonomy): domain Eukaryota; phylum Euglenozoa; class Euglenophyceae; order Eutreptiales; family Eutreptiaceae; genus Eutreptiella; species Eutreptiella sp. 'Long Island Sound 2002'. The sequence continues at coordinate 100,855,873 of OZ038383.1, forward strand.
TCGCTGTCCGTCGTGCCCTTGTCCTCCCTTTTGTTCCTTCCCCCCTGTCTTCGTCTGGCTTCTTACTTCTTCTTCCCGGCCGCCCCCCACTTCATTAATTGTCACTTCCTCTTCTTGTTCTTCCCCCCCGCCGACACCTCTTCTCCTTCCAATTCTCTCGCCTCCTGCTCCGGAACCAGCTGCCCGTGTATTTCCATCTCCCTACCTCGCGGGCATACCTGCAACCTTTCCACCGGGTACGGCAGTCTCTCCTCATCCCCCTCCCCCTGATCCTCCCACTGCACGATGGCTGCCCTCGTCACATGTCCCTTGCGATCTTGTTGTTCGATCATCTCCACCACTGTTCCCACATACCTCCTCGACTTCCCACTCACTTTGTGCGGACCATACACTGTCATCCCTTCCCGCACCGCCCCCTGCTCTTCACAGCCCCGCTGCTCCTCCCCATACCTGACTCCCCTCGCCCGTTTCCTTCTTGGCCTCCCGTCCCCTTCCCCCTCCTGCTGCTGCTCTGCTTGCAGATCCTGCTCGTCCGCCTCTCTCCCCCGCTTGCCGCCCTCCCTCTCACTTCACTCCCTTGTCCCCTCCCCCTTGCTCCTCTCCTCCACCCTGTCTCCAACATCACTCTCCTGCCCTCCTCCCTCCACTTCTCCCTCTTCCGCCCCTTCTTCTCCCTCCTCTCTGTCTTCCCGCCCGCCGGGCTGCCAGTACCGGCTTCCGGCCTTCCTCTTCCCGCGCTTGGTCCTGCCCCCTTTCGTCCCGTTCTTCCTCACCATCCCCATCCGCCACTATGAACCGCATTTGTCCCCCTATCCCCCTCCGCATCCCCCTCCACCTACTTGGCCTCTCCCCCCCCGGATCGTCTCCCACCTCCAGGCCCGGCTTCCTGGCCTCCTCCGTGAGCCTTCTCGCTCTCTCCAATGCCTCCTTCCTGCGCCCGTCCTCCGTTCCGGGTGCCACAATCCACCTCGGCTGCTCCCCTCCCCTGCCGCTGGCCACCCACTCCAATGCCAACCGGATCTGTTCCCTGATATCTTCCGCTTCTTCCGCCCCCGCACACCTATCCATTTTCGACTCCAACGCCCGTAGCATGGCCATCTCGCGTACCTCCTCCGCTCTTTCAACCCTCACCTCTTCCACCTCCCCTACCCACCGCATGAGCGGGTGCTCCACCCTTTTCAACGGCGCCGCCGTATACACCACCGCTTGGCGCCTATCCCCCCTGGGTTCCACGACCCACCACGTGTGTCCGTCCTGCACCAGGTCCGTGACCCCTTGGTCTGCAGCCCCCGTGGCACTTGCCTGTGGGGACACTACTTGTATTGTGTGCCCTTTGGCCCTCCTTCCCGCCTCCTCGTCATAGTCAACCATGCGCATAACCTTGCGCATCCGGTGCATTTCTGTGTCTGGGTCCCACTCTCCGGCCATGCCTCTGCTGCGCCGCACTGTCTCCCCAACGTACAGTGCCATGGCCAAGACCTGCCTCGTGGGCCCCCACACCTCTACTGTTCTGCTCGTGCTGTCCACGGACGCCGCCACCTGCGCATCCCTCTGCATCTGCATCCACAGCACCGCCTGTTTCGGCTCCACCTTCTTTGCCGTGAGGATCTGCGCCTTTGCTTGCCTCTCGCCCGCTTCCTCCTCCTCCCCCACCGTTCCGCTCCGACCATCCGCATATCCCACCCACATGTGCTTGACTTGGTGGAAGTACACCAGCGGCGCCCCTTCTTCTTCCCCCATCTGCAGCCACATAGGCCCTTGTCTCCTGGGCTGTCTCACTCTGATCCCATGGTATCCTCCCTTGGGCTCCTGTGGTCCGTCCAGCCTGCAAAGGCACCTGACCTGCGTGCACTCTGGCCTGCACTTGTCCTCCACCGCCTCCGCTCTTGCCTTCAGGTGGTACCTAGCCTTGCTCACCATCTGCCGTACCTCTTCCCCCCTACATCCTTTGATGCGGTCTTCCAGCCCTGGCTGCGCCTCTCCATTTTCTATCAAGACATTCTGACCTGCCGTCGCCTTGCCCCTCAGCCTCTGCGCCCACTTCTGCAGCATGTCCTTCCTGTCCCTGCCGTCCCCGAGCATGTCCAACCCTTCCGCCGCCGCCTCCTTCTGGTGCTTCTCCTTTTCTTTCTCCGCTCTGTCCAGCTCAGCAGTGTCCGCCCCATCCGCCTTTCCCTTTCCCACCTGGCCCTCAGGATGCAGCGGCTCCCTCGACGCGGGCTCCGCCATCCATTGGATTGCCGGCTGCCCCTCGCAGTGTCCCATGGTGTACACCTGTGGCGCCTGTCCCTCCCGGCCGAGTCCAATCCGGACCTCCATACCCGCCGCCGCTGCTGTGGTGACCACCACGTTTGGGATCAGCACATCGTACTGGTACCTGGCCCCTTGTCCGTGGCGTACCTCGACTTCTACCACCCCCCTGCTTCCCACCCTGTCATCCGGGAGGATGATGTGGACTGCCTGTCCCCTCCACTGTGCCGCCGCCGGCCCCTTCGTCGCCACAGGGAATATCGCCTTTGTGTCCTCCCGCGTCATCCATTCTCCCCTGCGGTACCTCGCACGCCGAATGGCCCCCACTGCCCACTTCTCATGCTCCACTTCTCCCGCCTCCCGCACCCATTCTTGCCACCCTGGCAAGGGCTGATATCTCTGCACCCTGCCTCTCACACTCCGGCAGTGGCGCTCTACTCTCCATGCCGTCGTCCCCCGGGAACGCGTATTGCCACGTGTCCCCCGTGTGTGGGTGCACATGGTACGTGCGGTTGGCCATGCACGCCGCCCCTTCATCCAGCACCATTTGGATGGCCTCCGCTGCCTTCAGCGTCATCTCCTCTCCGAACGTTTACACCAACCCCTGCCCTCTGTGTCCCTGTGTCGTGGGTGCCGGGGTCAATGCCGCCCTAGTGAACTGTGCGCGCACACTACTCGCCTCCTGTCCCCCTCCTCACAGCTCTCCTCCCCACTCATTCGTGACTGGGACCCCCTCCCCCTGGTCCGCTCGCCACGTCATATGCCAACCCAACCACCGGCGTCCCCCCGCCGCCTCCCTGTACCTTCCCTTCTATCCCGGCTCCAGCCACACCGCCCTGTCCGGCCGTATCTGGACCGCTCTCTCTGCCCCCCAACCGGTCCCCACATCCTCCCTGTGCTGCAGCTGCAACATCGCCTCCCCCCCCCCTGTGACCCACACGTCCACCCCCCCTGCCTGCCTCCTGTGCCACTCGCCTTTCCCCGTACCCTCTGGCACCTCCATATACTCCATCTCCTGTACTGGTACTCCTAGCACCCCTTCCCATCCCGCCCGTAGTTTTCTGTCTCGCGCTGTACCCCCTCCCACTCCCCTCCTATCCCTCCCGGGGCCCTTCTGTCCCTGGTACCTCCACCTCTCCCCCCCCTCCTGGATCGTTATTTGATGCGCATCCCGCCACATGTGCTCCTCCGTCCACTCCCTTTCCCTCCCCCCCTTCTCCGTTCCTTCTTCTGTCAACTCCTCCTCCATTGTCACTTCTGCGTCGCCTTTCGACTCTGTCCCTTCTTCTGCGTCCACCCCCGCCACCGCCTCCGCATCTTCTTCCCCTGGGGGCCACAGCAGCTCGTAGTGTCCCCCTCCTCGTCTGCTCCACAGCAGCGCCGCTGCCGTTCGCTTTCCTTCTCCCACTTCTGCCATCTTCCGATACACCCCCTGCGGTCCCCACTCCTGGTACATTGCCACTCTGCATCCCTTGCTCTGCGCCCACCTCCCAACTTCACATGCCCCTCCCCATATCTCTCCCCTGCGCACTTTGTCTAGGTACTGATCCCACGTGCGCGCTCCCGCGTCCCTCATGACTCTCCGCGCCCAGCCGGACTCTGGGGGCCGCGCCATCTCCCCCTGCGTGAGCGCTTTGCGCACCTCTTCCGCTGCTGCCCGCCCCCCCGCTCCGTCCACCGCGCTGAGTCTCCAATACAGGCACTTGCCATCCCCTGGTATGACCTGTCGCCTCGCCCCCTCCGGCATTTCTTCCGGCCATCCCTGTCCCTGTTGTGCGCTGTCCAGCACTCTTTGCACCGCCGCCGCCACGTCTGCCGCGTCACTCCTTCGTCCTCTGACACCCCACAGAACCGCATAGGTTCTTCGCTTGGTCCACAGGATTCCCGCATCCAGCGGGGTTCCTTCCCCATACTCCACCAACTTTCTGTATCCGTTTCCGCTTTTTGTCTCCCTGTAAACCGCCACCTTGTACCCCCCCTCCGCTGCCCATGCCTCCACCTCCGGTGGCCCCCCCATCCTCCTCCCCTGCCTAGTCTGCTGTATGTATCTCTGCCACGATACTTCCTCCTGTGGCAGACACTCCTCCATTTGTCCCATGTTGTGTCTCCTCTCCACCCTGGTAGCCACTCCTTGCCTTATCCGCTGTACCTCTTCCTCACTCTTCGGTCTGCCCTCCAGTGCACACAACACCTCCCACAACGTGTTGACATCCTTCCCGTACATGTGCTCTACCAGCACCCCTTCCTCTGCTCTCTCCTTCGCCCCCTCCAATGCACCCTCCCGCCTCTTCCACGCCCATGCCGCCTTGCGTTGCTGTTCCTCTTCGTTCCCCGCCACACTCCCCACACTCCCCGTTCTACACGTCGACGGCCGACTCTCGCCCGACGCTACACTATGTCCTCGTTCGCCTCCCGCGCCCACCCTAACCTGTGCCCCCCCGCCCGCGCCTGCTCTTCCCGCCTCTCCTGTTGTACTGCCTTCCCCCGTCTCTTCGTGCTCCCACACCACCTCGTATACTCTCGTCTTCCTCCACAGGATTCCTGCCGTCATCCCCTGCTCCCCTCCATACTCCTGTATCTTCCTGTAGCCCTCGCCATCCTTCGTCTCCCGGTACACTTTCACCCTGTATCCATTCTTCGCAGCCCACGCCTCAACCTCCGGCGGTCCTCCCATCCTTCTCCCTTGTACCAGCTTCCGTACGTACTCGTTCCATCCCGTCTCTCCCTGCGGCAGGGACTTCTGCATCACCCCTGCCTGTAACCTCTCCACGACCGCAGCGACTACCCTTGCTTGTACTTCCCTCGCTTCCTCATTTGTGCCTTGGAGCAAGAATGGGAAGCAATATCCCTCAAGGAGACAAAGTGTCCAAGACCTACGCTCAAGACTCTCAAGAGTTTTCCATTGGCACTCGATAGCGAGGTGAAGCAAGAGAGTATCCTCGCTACCTTGAGCCTACACCGAACAGAGAACTACACTCTCGACTCCGCCGCCAAGCGTGACGCGTTTCGAGAACTTGGCCTTAACCCAAACACGTGCAGCGGCGACTTTGTCGAACTCTTTGCGTCCAATAAGAACGCCGACGCGGAGTACTTTTGTACTCCCAAAACCAACAGCACGTGGTGGTATGACTGGGGAAAGTTGGGAGCTTGGAAGATGCTCTACGCCAACCCCCCTTTCTCAAAAATACTCCACACGTTGGTAAAAGTTTATGTGGACCAAGGTACGGTCGCGTTGGTTATTCCCGAAGGGAAGAAGTCGGAAGAAAAAGAAAAGCTATGGGGGCCTATACTCGAAAAGTTGACGGTGACAAAGTTGCTCTTACCTGATGTTCCTCTCTACCGACTTAACCCAAAAGAAGAGGTTTTGCCAAAGCCCCGTTGGCGAACCGCTATGTACATAGTCTCGGGGAAGAACGTGTCCTCCAACCCCATGGAAAACGTGTCTGAGGAGATAAAGAAGTTCGTGCTAAAGCACCACCGTGGGTAGGGAAAAGAAGAGATGATGAAAAGGTTTCCGGACGTGGACGAGAGCAAGGAAGAGTACAAGTTCGAGACGCCCAAGTTTCAAGTCGAAGAAGTGGTTCAAGAAAGTCCGAAAGAGGCAATAGAAACTCAAGAAGAGAGCGAAGAAACCTCCGACGAAAGCGGAAGTATATCCGAAGCCCCTTCCGAGTCCACTATACCCTTTTCGAACGACTCCTACACCACTTTGGACTACAACAACTTGGTCGCCAACCTGTTCTTGGAAGAAGTAGAACCTCTAGAGGCTCCTTTGACCCCTTCCGAAACTCCTAACCCCGAAAAACTTCTTTCACACGTTTCCGTCCCACTAGAATCGACGATGAGCGAAGGAGACGAACGTGAACTCCGTCTCCTACACGCACGCCCGAGTAAAAATTCGTTCCCTTCTTCAAAAGAAGATTTGGAAGAAACTCGTCTCCTTCTACTAAATCAAATTGACAGACTCCAAAAACTGGAGCTAAAAGAAAAATGGAAAAGCATGGTCTACCCAGACGAGTACGACGGAGAAGATGGGACGTATTTCGATGTCGGCGAAGAATTGGTCATGCTTCACAAACTACACGAAGCATTGGAACAAGAAGAACAAGAAATCGAAGGAGAAGAAGAAAAGAAAGAAGAAAAAAAAGATCAATTACGCCGGAAAGACATCAAGAGACTAAGAAAGAAAGTCAAAGAAAAGAAGAAAATTGATCACCAAGATAATCAGACGATTTTGGACCCCGAACAGGTCCTAGCCCTCAAGAAATTGACGGAGCAAGATGAAAAATCTAAGAAACAAGAATTAGGTGCGTCCAATCTACAGGCATCTGAAGACCTGAAGATTTCGCTCGACGAAATGGATGTTGACGAGAGGATCGGGAAGATCATCCTGCATTTCTCTGCCATTTTTGGTCGGTTACCTGCACCCGGATCGGTGAAGAAACTCGTGACCATGGACCTAGAACTAAGAGAAGAATTTCTCAAAGATCGAGTTCGATGTCGACCGTACCCATCATCAAAAGATGACATGGCTCAGATTACTCGTCAAATCAAAGAATGCGTGGAGGCCGGTTTGGTTTACCAGTACAAAAAGACGGACTATCCTAAGCATTGCAGTCCATGCTTCCTGGTAGCTAAACCAGGGAGTACTGCAAAAAGATTGGTGGTCGACTACAAAAAGGTCAACCAGAAAAAAAAACTGCACAGCGGCTCGCTGCCCCTGATGGAGAACACCGTGGAAACCGCTGCTGGATGCAGATACAAAACTAACATGGACAAGCGGTCCGGTTTCTGGCAAATTGACCTAACCGAGCGTGCCCGAGACCTAACGGCATTCATTGCTCCGGATGAACGGGTCTACAAATAGATTCGGGCCACCTCGCTCTCCTGTCGCCATGCTGTTGCCTCCCTGTCGCCTCCCTGTCGCTGTTTTGGCACTTTTAGCCCCCTGTTGTTCCCCTGTCGCTTGCCTGTTGCTCTCCTGTTGCTCCCCTGTCGCTCCCCTGTCGCTCCCCTGTCGCTTCCCTGTCGCTTTCTTGCCGCCCTCCTGTCGCTATCCTGTCGCTTCCTGTCGTTTCCTGTTGTTTCCTGTCGCCGTGCTAATTTTTGCCTGGCGCCTTCCCGTCGCTCTCCTGTTGCTCTCCTGTCGTTCCCTCCTGTCGCTCTCCTGTCGCTATTTCCTGTTGCCTCCCTGTCGCCCTCCTGTCGCTTGCCTTTCGTCTTCCTGCCGCCTCCCTGTCGCCTCCCTGTCGCCTCCCTGTCGCCTCCCTGTCACCCAATGTGGTAACCTGTCGCTCTCCTATTGCTTGCCTGTCGCTTGCCTGTCGCTTGCCTGTCGTCTTCCTGCCGCCTCCCTGTCGCCTTCCTGTCGCTCCCTGCCGCATTTCACCGCCGCCTGCCTCGCGTGGCCCGAATCTAATGGCGGGTAATGCCATTTGGTATTGCTAACGCCCCGGCGGTGTTCCAGGAGCTGATGAATCAAATCTTCGCCCTGTGTAAACGACCACCGGCCGTCCAAGAGCTCCTACAGCGTGGTGCTGTCCTGGAGGCTCACATCGACGATGTCATCCTAGGGATGAACACCATCGATGACCATCTCCTACTAGTCCGAGAATTCTACACCGTCTGTCAAGAAAATCACCTCCGCATCAAGCTGGAGAAATGCGAATTTCTCAAGACGGAAACAGACTACCTCGGATTCCACATCGGAGATGGATGGTGGAAACCGCAGGATCAAAAGATGAAGCCCCTGATGGACTTCGACCTAACGGATTCTATGTCTAAAGCTGAAGGAGTTCAGAAAATCCGACAATTCATCGGATCCTGTAATTTTTACAGGCGGCATCTCCGAAATTTCACGGAAGCCAGCGCACCACTAACGGATCTCATCAAGAAGGAGACTCCGTGGCGCTGGGCACCTATTGAAAAGCAAGCCATCGAAGATGTCAAGAAGAAAATCGGAGAATGCCTAGTACTTGGAGTACCCCAACGCTACAGCGAGATGATTCTAATCACGGATGCCAGTAACGTTGGAGGAGGAGGGATATTATTACAGTGGCAAAAGCTAACTACGGATCAATGTAAAGACATTGATTATCGCCTAAGAGTTCAAGGTGTCACAAGAGAAGGATTCAGGAAATCTGACTATGACGTCCCAGAATGGCGCCTAGTTCCACTTGGCCACTGGAATTGGAAGTGGAATGCAGCCCGCTCACACTATCACACCTACGAGCAGGAGCTGTTAGCTGGAGTTCTAGTGTTGGCTAGTCAACACAGGATCCTGGGTACCAATCCCATCACGTGGCTATGTGATCAGGATTCCGTGAAGTACTTTATGGAAAGACCACCGCCAGATGGAAAACGTCTACGACGGTGGTTGGTCTACCTGAGCCAACTACGACTCGCTACATTCCACATCCGGAGAATTAAAAACGAACTCTGTGATTATCTATCACGGAATTGTTTTGATTCCCTGGTGGGGGCAGACACCGAGATGATGGCCCAAGAAGCTTTCGCCAAGATGGATCAACATCTCGCTCTCTTTACGAGGAAAGAAAAACTCATGTCCTGGAGTATGAAAGACCTGACGGCTGATTACTCGGACATCTTGGACCAGTTGACGATTGGGAGCTCAAAGATCCTGGATGGAGTACAATGGTCCCGCACGTCAACTCACCTATATAGGGAAGACCTCATTTGTGTCCCCAAAGACTACGAAGAAACTATGTTGGAATGGGCACACAAAATGGATGGTCACCCTGGGGTGGAGAGAACTCTTTGGTTCTTCCAGAAGTATTGCTTCACTAAGAGTAGCGATGCATCTCTCAAGAAGATTTTATCTAAGATCATCACTGACTGTCCCTGCACTAAGGCTAAAGCTAACACTGCAGCGGATTGTGGTGGGGTAAGGAATCTCCCGATTCCGAATTAAATGAACTCCATCCTCTACGTGGGTTTTATGGAGTTACCTAAATTTGCTGGCCATGACTTTGCCCTCCTGGTGACGGATGGACTCAGTCGCTACAGCCCAGTGTTTTCCCTTACTAAGAAGGTAGATGGTGAAGGAGTATTGAAAGAGATTTTCGAAGGATGGGTACAAGTGTACGGATTACCCAAGATTATCCACAGCGATCAAGACATCCGGTTTACCAGCCCTACTGGTTGGTACCGAAGCGTCATGAGAGCTATGGGTACGGAAGTCCAGTTCTGAACTCCTTACCTACGAACAAAGAATCCTCTGTGCGAACGCCAAATTGGCTGTTTCAAAACAGTCATGAGGATTCTGATGCTGAACGAGAAGAGCCGAAACTGGCTAAAACTAGTCCCATATGCTATCTACTTGATGAATAATCAAGTGAGTAGCAGGACTGGTTTCACCCCTTAGGAACTGTTCCTAGGGAGGCCAGGTTTCAACTTTGAATTCCCCTGCGCGAGCGAAGAAAATCCTAAAGTTGATGAATGGCTCACCGAGCAAAAACGGATCGCCGATCTATGCCGATCACTACTGGAAAAGAAAAGAAGTAAGGAGAATCGTACCAAGAACCGCAAAAGAAAAGAAGCTATCTACCAAATTGGTGACTGGGTTCTGGTACATCACACAAGATTCAAGGCATGGCCTCGTAACACGCTGGACAGCCGTTACTTCAGACCATTTCTGGTCACGGATGTAGCTGAAGGATCCGTTTGGATCAAAACTCATCCTAAGTACGGAGGTCTGGTTGAAGTGGGTTACCCACAGCTTAAGCACTATGACGTGCTAGACGACCTCTACGACTGGGAAGAAGATCTACAAGAAAGCCTGGAAGCTGCAGCCGAAGATTTGGCCGCGGATCCTATGGATGAAGAAGAAGAACTGCCGCCTATGGAGGCTGACGGTTCACTACAGATGCCCGAAAGGGACATCTCTCTCTCTAGACCTACTGTACCTACACCTACGGCCGTAGAGGCTAGACCCAAAAGAATAAGCGCTAGTGAACCCGTTACGTTTACTGAATCAGAGATGAAAAAGCAAGACTACTACTTTGTTGAAAGAATCCTCCGCCACACCTACAAACGCGGTTGGAGATTCTATACAAAGTGGTCTGGCTATTCTATCTCTGACTGTACCTGGGAGCCAGTGACGGCTTTCATACTCGATGACGGTAACGTCAACGAGGTCTTTGCTGAGTACTGCAAATCTCAGGATTCGCGTGACATTCTACAGTCAGCCCAAAATCAGGCCCGCAAGCGTGCTGGGAGGTGAGACTACTCTCTCCTGTTTCATAGCACCTGTGAAAACGGTGCATCTATGGTCCTAAGGCCCTGTTTCACTGAGCAGTGAGTTCACACTCACTAGCCTGGGAGTTGTCGTGGATTTCCAAGGGAACTCCGAGGCTGGAGGACAGGTTTCACCAATCTAGGGAGGGAGAGAGATGAGCCGTGTGTAACTGGCGCGCGTGTGAGTGTCAACAACCCCAACTGAAGTGTGTTGCCTAGGAGAGAAGTGAAACACTACTGCTAAGCAAGCTGATTCTTACGGGTGGTGAACACCTGGTTCCATTTTGGAACAGTCAAGCATCCACCACGGGAGGGGCAGGGTTGGTGTTCCCCAGGGATGGGACCCCCCCCAGGAACCGGTTGGGCTGCAGGACGAGCAGAGTTTGCATGGGCCGTCCAACCACAACTAGTGCTACCCCCTTGGCTGCAAACCTCCCTGCCTTGGGCACCCACCGTCAAAGATGCTAACGCCTGATCCTACACCGCAAGACACCCTGATCCTACAACTTCCCACACACATGCCCACGCCAAGGCAAGTCAAGTTGTAGCTAACACCAAGCATCCCTGAACAAACAGTGAACGCTTTGGGTGCATCTCGCCTCCGGTCCGATGACACCCGTGCAAGTGTGGACACGGAACCGAAGCTCAACGTGATCCGTGCAGAGTGAGTGAATGGCGCGCAAAAGTGTGTTGTGTTGAGTATGTGTGTGCAGTGCTGTGCGTGGATGTGCGGTGCAGGGCGAGCATGTGTGTGAATCTACCTCAGGGTCTCTACCTTGGGGCTACCCAAAAAAAAAAGAGAGAGGGTCACACACGGAGAGACCAGGAAAGTACCGTCAGGGATCAGATGAACAAGGGCCAGCGTACGCTGACCAACGCGAACGCCCTTGCCCATTCCAATCCCCTGCCTTCCCAGTCTCCCACTTGCTGATCCTAACGCTCTACAAAGGAGTAGCCCTTTGCAGGAGCGCCCCTTGCTAACGCCTCCAACCCACATCCCACTCTCCACTCCACACTCCTCCCACACTCGTGCAACTCAAACCGAACAACTTTCAAGTGAGGAATTTCACCCGAGAGTTTCATTGGACTTTTTGAGTTGCAACGGTCCTACACTCTCTAACACACGCTGCATGTGTGAGCGGCACGGTGAAACATATGAGTGTTTTCAGTGCCTGCACGTGAACCTATACATGCACAAGACGTCTCACGAGGCGTTCCACCAAAACCACTCAACAGGGGACACAGACGCATATAGCGGCGCCTCCGCTATGCATGCATGCTGTCCTACAGAGCGAGCAAGGAAGGTTCTCCCTACCTCCCAAACCTTGAATGTTTCCCTTATGAAGGTTTTGCCCTCTATCCTATTTGGATTCGGAAGTTTTACGTGTGCACGACGCGGCGTACGCTGCTTTTTTGCATGCGTGACGGCCTGTTTCCCTCCTGAATCCTGCCTGAATGCCAGCCCAACCCAGACCTTGCGAGGCACCAAGAGCGTGCAAAAGACTGCGAAGCAAGGTAAGAACACGCTACGCATGTTGTGCAAGCTCTAACCAACACGTATGTTTCATTTCTGTTGTGCTATGTGTGGCTCATGTTCAAACTCGCCTATTAAACGCACAGTGGTGAATTGATGCGCGCGAAACGTACAGTTACCCTATGGCTGTACTGTGCACCCTCCCCGCGCAAAAATGTTTGCCTGTCTGTAAGCCGCACTTCCTAAAATGGCGTTTTTTGCTGCTCGTTGTTTTCCAATTTCTTTGTTTTACAAAACTGCGCTTTTTGCAGCTTCGGAGGCGCTTTTTACAAAAGTTCAAAAGTTTTTGGACTTTGGAGGCTTCACCCCCAGTCCCGCACGGCGGACACGCGCTGTTACGGGAGTGGCCAGAACTCCCAGCGCTACACTTTGCGCTTTTCAGGTGTCCAAATATTTTCTTCACGTTTTGGTTCCTGGCAAGTTAGAAACTCAGCTACGGTTCATTTTGAAGTGCATTTCAACCGTTTAATTCCATTGCCGATTTCACTTTGATTTTCCAAAAATCGGTATCTGCATCCGTTATGTAAGGCTTCCCTAAGGATTCCTACGCCTTGTCCCTGCTTTATATATCACTTTGAGCACAATCTTTCTGGAACTTCTGGTATTTGCATTTTTAGCTCCAAACTAACCACCTATTGTGCTGTGATAAGAGTGGTATAGGAAGAAAGGTAACTCGCATGTATACTTTCCGAAGTCATTCCACTCATTCTTTACTGTGGTACTGAGCTGCAGTGATCATACTTGGTATTGAAGGTAGTCCAGTTCTGGACTGAATAGTAAATGCTAAGAGATTTCACAGGGCTGCATATGATTATGGCCACAATATCATTTTTCAGCCTATTTTTCTGAGTATTTACTCCTGAATTCCAGGGCTTCAGTCGGGGGGGGGGAGTGAGATTGAGCCCCATGGAGTATATATTTTGAACTCAGAGTGTACTTTATTTGAACTCAGAGCAGATTCAGATCAATCATCATCATTCATCATCATCATCATTCATCGTGCATCATGTGTCATGTTTCATGCATCATGTGTCATGACATGCTGGCGCCCTAGCATGTGTTTTTCACATTCCAACCCAAAAGTTCACTTTCGCTCAGAACTAACACAACCACAACCCCACTCTTATGGGTTCCTAAGAAGGTTATACTGTTCATTTTTCATAACTCTTTGAATTTGGATGATCACATTTTTCACATTATGGATTGTCATGCATGTCATGCATGATCGACTCATTTTGTGAGTGATACCACACATACTACCTTCGAAGGAGTCTAAGGCCCCTAAGGGACCTCTATTTACTCTACAACGCCTTTCTATGGTTGTCCCTACTTCTACATGTATTTTAATGCCTATTTGGTGGGTCCCAAGCATGTTTCATGTATTGGGGGATCCCAAGAGTATACCTAGGCCTAGGCCAAGCCCAAAACACAAGAGGAGAGAAGAGAGATAGATAGAGGAGAGGCGCCTGGCAGCGACACCAGGGAGCACCTGGTGCTTCCTAGGTAAGTCCTAACTAGGTGTATTTTACTACAAGAGGGATATTTGTATGGTGAGAGTGGAAGAGAGGTAAGGAGTGAACATGAGTGTAAATAATGATTGTGTTTCATAGTCCCTTTTTTGCTATGGACTAAGCTGGAAGACTACAATTCTATGAGCCCATTACCTTGCTGTTGGTGAGGAGGGTGCCAAATCTAACTCGCTCTTTTCCAATAGCTGATGAACAAGATCCTATGCATCCTACGTTGGAGACCTGTGGTGCAAGAACTCATATCCCGGGGCGCCCAGATGGAAGTACACATCGACGACGTATGCCTGGGAACAAATGACCAAGAGGACCACCTAATCATCTTGGGCGAGTTCTTTGCAGTCTGCCAGGAGAACCACACCAGACTCAAGCTGGAGAAGTGTGAGTTCGTGCAGGAGACTATGCAGTACCTGGGGTTCGACATTGGCTATGAGTGGTGGACCCCGGCGGCCTCTAACGCCAAACCCCTGATGGATGCTAAGGTACGACATGAAGACCCTAAGAAAAGATTCCATGATGTACGCAGTTTCATTGGGGCTTGCAACATCTACCGCCGCCACATCAAGAGATTTTCCTACACCAGCGCCATCTTGACGGACCTCATTAAGAAGAGTACTACCTGGCGCTGGGGCCCTCAAGAACAACAAGCGTTTGATGAGCTCAAGGAGAAAGTGGCCAACGCTAAGTGCTTGGGCGTGCCTAGAGCACGGGGGAAAATTATCCTGGTGAATGACGCCAGCAATGTGGCCGGAGGTGGAACACTGTTTCAGTGGCAAGCACTAGAGAAGGAGGAGTTCGACTCGGCCATTTTCCAATGGGGTACTGATGGACTCAACCGAGACGGTACCCTCAAGCACAGCTACCCTGACGACAAATAGTAAGAAAAAGTCAGTACCATGTCTTTCATTGCTTACTTGATCCAGGCTACAGCCCCCTTTTTTGCCTAAGGAAGTGCTGAGACTAACACTTAAACATTTTGTTTCTCTTATGAAGCTTTAAGTACACTTTCTCAGCAACTAGGGTTAAAACCCTAGCTCCCCCATGAAGTTCACCCCTACTACTCAAAGGAGCGGAGGTATCATCCCTCATGGAGGTTATACCGAAATAAAGTAGGCACTCCTTGCCTTGGGCCTTGTAGTTTAAGCCTAGTGGTCTCCCACCTCAGGACCCCTATACTCAAAAGTTTCTACTACTTATTGTGGTTCCAGATTGTAATTGTTTCTGAATTCCGTTGCTTGGCCAAAACATTTTCTGTGTCTGGTCTGACACCAATGCCCCAGATTCCTAACCAGCTCCATTTCATCCAAAGGAGTGCACATGAAGTGCTTGGTGCTATCTTGGAGGCCTGAGTCATGCCAGTTTTCACATAAAATCATTTGCTTTGTGTATAAAACCATTTGAGTTGCATATTTCATTCCTCATTTGTCTATATGCAGCCTCTGTTTGCTTACAATGCTTTGATTTGGAAGAATACTATCTCCATTCTGACTTTGATCCTGTTTGTGGTGTTCCTTGTTCGTGGACTTTACCTTTTTGCAGTTTTGGGGAAACATCTTTTGAAAAGCAATCAAGTTTTTCAATATGAACAACAAGCAAGGGACAACAGAACCTCTTTCTGGTAGCAGAGTGCAACACCCTCGCCAAGCTAAAGCACAAGAAATCCACAGCGTATTGAGCAATGTCACGTCCATCAGTTACACTGAGCGCCAAGACCCTGCCAAACAGGTGCCAGCCAACGGCGGGGCCTGTAGCAGGACCTTCCAGGGCTATGTCCCTGAGCAGAAGAGATGATACAGTCGTTGTGGACACTACTGGCTGGCGCGGAGAGCACCAAGCAAGGGGGGCGGAAGAAAAATATATGAGAGAAGCCCCTGAGGCGCCTGTGTTAACCCAGAAACGCCTCAGAAGCCTCTAAGGGAGGGATCCGATTGCGGCGGCCCTCCTGTCTGTCGTATTTTCCTTACCTCCTTCTGAGGATGCCCCTGATCCTGAAGCCCACGCCGCGATGGAGAAGGTCGCCACCGCCAAAGTGAAAGCCTGGAGAAAAGCGGGAAAGCAGGAGAAGGAGAAAGAACCGATGAAGGCGTATCCCATGTTCGGCACCACGTGGGGTGAGGGGTTCGAAGCACCTTATGGGGAAATATCCGCCACAACGTCCAATGACTCCTCCGAATGGGAGGTGGACTGGATATCTAGGGAGGCTACCCCGTCGTTGCCGTCGAGGCCAAGACCACCTTCGCCTCGTGGGGTGTGCCCCAAACCCGTGCAAGTGGAAAGAGGTTTACCTTCACGTATGGCTGCCCCTAAACTCGGTCTGGATGAGACCATGGAACTCCTTTCCCAGGTTCTGGGGGCTGGGGATGAAGATCCTGATTTGAGTGCACTGTGTGCAGCACTCAAGGCTAAACTTGGGCTGTCTGAACTGAAGAAGCCCCCCTCGACCATGTCCCCGGGTGCTGAACTCCTGACCCGGGGCGTGAAAAGCTGCAGGGGGATCCGCAGCACCCCCTTGGACACTGATCCAAGCCCTTTCCATCCTCGTGTGAGGACTGTTCCTGTATGCACTATTGGGGATTCTACTGAGGCTGAGATGGAGGACTATGGGCTGGCTGCACTGGCGCCACTTGCCACTGTCTACCCCTCAACCCCCTCAGGTGGAAAAGGTGACACTGGTGTACCAGGTTGGGGAACGAAGGGCATCGCCACAGCGAACCTTCACATCGAGCTCCCTGAGTTGGATCCTAAAAACTTGCCCGAATGGGCCGAAGAGTTTTCGGAGTTTCTACTCCTCACCGGACAGCAACATGCTGATGTCCGGACAAAGGTCACGCTCATCAAGAAGTCGTGCAAGAAAAGTTCCTTCAGGGGCAGGTGAAAACTGCCATCAGGAAGAGCTCCAGTTGGGAAGACTTCCTTAAAAGAATCGAACAAATGTACCCAGTCTACGAAACGGACCTGAGTGTCCGTACGGAGATAGAGGAACTATCCCCACTTCCTGATTTCCCCACAGCTGCCCGTATTTCTGAGTTTGTGGCGCAGCTATCGGAGCTAATGGGGAGGATGAACCCCTCCTCATATGGGCCTACAGAGCCTCATCTGTGCCTCGTGGGTAAAATTTCTCCCCGGACTTGGAAGAATTTGAACGAGACGTCCGAGAGGAAATCCCGGACTCATTCCTACGATGAGTTGGTCGATCTTCTGATCGAACTCGCCATGGAGAGAGAAAACGACTCTCACATGGATAAATACCTGCGCAAACATCTGCGGAGGGAGGCCCCTGCTGAAAAGCCTCAGGGAGGGAGGTCCCTACAACCCCACTCTAACCCTGGGAAGGGTAAGGGAGGGCAACTGAAGCATATGACGGAGACCCCCCCCGCTAAAGGCAAGGGAGCCCCCAATATGTTCTATTGCAAGCCTACAGACGACAAGGGGGGACCCTGTCACGCCCCTGACTGCGATGGACGCAGCTCTTGTATGCTCCAGTTTCGGCGGACGCAGAAGACCAAGGATGGTCAGGAGATCAAACATCAGGACCACTTCCGCTGCACTATCACGTGTGGCTATTGCGGCAAGAGGAGGCACTACGAGGATGAGTGCCACATAAAACGCCGAGAGTCCGAGAAGCTAAAGAAGGCCGAGGAAGAACGGCGTAAGAACGCCGATAAGGGGGGGGGAGGCAGTACCCCTGGGGGAACTTCCGGTGGAGGTAACCCTGGAGGAGGGCAAGGAAACTCCGCATCCCCCACAGGTGGAAAACCAGGCCCCACCCCCAAGGGTGAGCAGCCTGGGGAGAAGCGAACCGTACCCTCTACCCACAGCGCCGGTGGCGCTGACAAGGGAAACAAGAACGCCAAGAAGCGCCGCCTCAACTGGCACTCTAAGTGCCTGCAGGCGGCGGGCGTTGAAGTGAAATTCCCTGAAGGGGAATAGGGGGGCGGCTCCGAGGAAGAGGATTTGGTTTTCTGGATCACCGTCAAAATAGGTGATCAGGTTTACAAAGCGGTCTTGGACACGGGCCCCACACTCTCAATTGTGGCCCGCAGATTGCTAAAACAAGGCAAGATCCGGAAAACCAAAACAGTGGCCATAAGGGTAGGGGGGGTTGGACCATCCATTCCCTGGGGGGGGTTGATGTGACTGTATGTCTGGGCGATGAGGAGGTGACGCAGCACTGCAAAGTGCTTGACACTGACGCCTTTGTCATTGTCATTGGCACTGATTTTTTGCGCTTCAAACCCCAGGAGAAGTTGCTGTCCTTGCAACCTCCCTACGCCCTTCACTGCGATTTTGGCAGTGGCCTATACTCTGTCCCTCTGGAGCTGTCAGGTCTAAAAGAATCCGGTCTACGTTACGTGAACCGGTCTTACAGAACTGAGAACTATCAGTTGGTGCGGCCAGTGTTGGAAAATGGACAGCCGCCCTGCAGCTGGACCTGAATGAAATTCAGGTACAGCTGTTCGCGAGTAAAGAGCAGCATCTGATGCAGCTCTACTGCTCGCGGAACCTAAACAATGCGTACCGCTTTTACTGGAAATCAATGGGGTTGTGCTACGCAAACCCCCCTTTCTCCCAGCTCGCCAAGGTGATTACCAAAATCGCCGTCGAAGGAGCGAGAGTGGTCCTGTGCAACCTCGAGTGGGGTACCACAGGTGAACAGGCCTTTTGGAGGCGCCTCCTGGACGTTATGACCGTGGGAAGGACTGAACTGCCCAACAGTCCCATCTACGTCCCTGAGGACTCTCAGGAGACCATGCCCGCCCCTGAATGGGGCAGTTTCCTATCCATCGTAGATGGTGCTCTAAACCCCGTGCCCGTGAGTGACCTTGATCAGGTTGTACCCAAGGAGTTGATGGCCGAAAAGAAGGGCCTTACCCTCCATGATCTCAAGAAGAGATCTGAGTACTCTTCGGTTATCACTACGAGTGGTGAGTGCCCCGATGAGCCGGAGACACCAGCAGTCTCTACTCCGCTGGCTGATGCTGACGACCGCCTGAGCGATATCGCCAGTGTAATACCCCCGGTCGACCCGGAGGTTGTGACACTGAAGCATAGCGCTTTCCTAGCGCAGTTGCTCATGGAAGAGGTGGACCTCAGCGAGTCCGCCCCTGGTGGGTCTAATGATCACGCCGTGTTCTCTATAAGGGCCACTGATGGCCCCTCAGGTCAGGTACCTCGCGCTAAACCCTCACCCAATAACATGCCCGTCTCTTGGTATGACGTGCAGGAACTACAGCAGGTCCTGTGGGCTAAGGGTGAGGGTATCTAGCGACGGACCCGCCTGGACCTCCTCAAGGGGACCTGGAAAACCTCTATTTGGTCTGAGGAGGATGATGAAGAGATGACTCTCCCCAATCCTGAGACCCCTCTGGTATACTCCCTCCACTATGCCCAGGAACGCCAGGACTGGGAGGATGAGTTGCCCCCCGAAACGGTGGGGCGTACAAAAAAGCAGGATAAAGGGAAGACTAACCTCCGCGCTGAGGAGGATTTTTCCGAGAAAGTGGAGAGCATGAATCTCCACCCCCGTCTCACTAAGCTCATCCACAAGTATCAGGAGGTTTTTGGAACGTTGCCCCCGCCCCTGTCTTGTAAGAAACTGGTCCAGATGGACCTCAAACTCAAACCAGAGTTTGAAGGGTCGGCAGTGAGGCGGCGTCCATACCCCGCCCCACAAGACCAAATCGACGAGATCCAACGCCAGATCCAAGAGTGTATAGATGCTGGCCTCGTCGAGGAGTATGAGCACGGGGACTAATCCCGCCATTGTAGCCCTTGTTTTCTGGTTGCTAAACCTGGGTCCACTGCTATGCGCTTGGTCGTTGACTATGGGGAGGTCAATAAAAAGACCCAGAACCACTCAGGGAGTATCCCCTACATGGAGAACACCATGGAGAGAATCGCTAAGTGTCGATTCAACACCAAGATGCATAAGCGCAGTGGCTTCTGGCAAGTAGACCTAACTCGAGCAGCCCAGGAACTGCTCGCCTTTGTAACCCCTAAGGGCCGTGTCTTCCGCTGGAAGGTCATGCCCTTTGGTGTCGCGAATGCCCCTGCTCTCTTTCAGGAGCTGATGAACAAAATCCTATATATCCTGAGACGCAGACCCCTTGTGCAGGAACTGATTTCCCGCGGGGCTGAGATGGAGGCCCAAATCGACGACGTGAGCCTTGGTACTAATACACAAGAGGATCATATCCTCCTGCTGCAAGAGTTTTTCACCGTCTGTCAGGAAAACCATCTCCGCATCAGACTCGAGAAGTGTGAGTTTATGCGAGAGGAGATGGAGTACCTAGGGTTTGACGTGGGGTGTGGCTGGTGGAAACCAGCCGCGTCTAAGATGCAGCCCCTACAGGACATGCAGATACGTGACGACCCTAAGAAGGGTCTACACGATGTGCGGAGTTTTATTGGCGCCTGCAATTTTTACCGACGCCATATCCACAATTGTACGTATTCATCAGCCCCCCTGACTGACCTCATAAAGAAGACCAACCCTTGGCGGTGGACCGACAAGGAGGAGGCCTGTTTCCAGGAGTTGAAGAGGAAAATATCTTCCACCAACTGCCTGGGGGTGCCCCGCCCTAAGGGCAAGATAATACTCGTCACAGATGCGTGTGACGTAGGGGGGGGTGGTACCCTATACCAGTGACAGGAGCTTAACCCCAATGAGTTGTCGCACTGCCAGTTTCACACTTCAGGTCTGAACCGCGAGGGAACCCTGAAGCATGACTATCCCGCCAATGAATGGCGTCTGGCGCCTCTGGGGCACTGGAACTGGAAGTGGAATCAAGCACGATCCAACTACAGTACCTACGACCAGGAACTCCTGGCTGGGATGCTCGTGCTCTCTTCCCAATCCCGTCTTCTAGGTACTAACCCTGTTGTATGGCTCTGTGACCAAGAGCCGGTGAAGACATTTCAGAAGGGCCCGCCTCCTGAAAAAGCGAAACTAAAACGATGGTGGACATACCTGAGTCAGTTCAGGTTGACCGTCCATCATATACCAGGTATAAAGAACGAGATGGCTGACTACATCTCGCGTAATAACTTCGACGCCCTCCTAGGTAAGAGCTCTGAAGCGTTGGCCAAAGAGGCGTTCCAGCGTATGGACGTCCAGCTTGACCTGTCCATGCGCACTGCTGGTATCCTGGAGGGTTGGAGTCTAACCGACTATCAGTCAGAGTATAAAGAAATACTCCAAACCCTCAGCACTGGTCTCGAACCCCGTGTCATGAACGGGCACCAGTGGTATAAAAATAATCAGTACCTCTTCTACGAGGACTGAATTGTGGTGCCTGAGGCACGACTGGATGGGTGCCTACAGTGGTCTCATCTCAGTTCCGGTCACACTGGCGCTAATCGCTCAGTGGACTTCTTCAGTGAGTGTTTCTACTCTAGTCTAACCCTGACTGAACTGAGGTCGCATATGCAGACCATTGTGGATGCTTGTGGCTGTCATGCCAGCAAGCAGAGCGACAGTAGGGATAGGGGCCTGATCTCCAGCTTACCCATACCCTATTGTGCTAACTTTCTTCTCTACGTGGATTTCATCCACGGCCTACCACGCTTCCGCGGCTATGATAGTTGCCTAGTGGTCTCCTGTGGCCTATATTGCTTCACCCGTGTGATCCCTTGCAATAAGAAAATCACAGGTGAGCAGACTGTGAAACTGTTGGTCGAACAATGGTTCGAACCTTATGGAGCACCTAAGCAGGTGCACTCTGATGAGGATGTGCGCATCTGCAGTGACACTGGGTGGTACAAACGAGTGCTAAATGCCCTCAACGTGGAGGTAACCACAGGTGTGCCCTATACCCACACGTCTAACCCTCTCTGTGAGGAACAGAACCGTGTGGTGGAGCAAAACTTAAGAATCCTGATGAAGCAGGAGCGTATCAAGGACCGGGTACGCCTAGTGCCCTGGGCAGTGCTGACCATGAACTCACAGCGGAGCTCCTCTACGGGTTTCACCCCCCACGAAAAGTTCCATGGAGGACGACCTGCATGGTTCTTCAAAACCCGCTTTCCTGAGGACTTCAAGAGCCCTGTGGGAGATTGGCTGGAACACAAGCAATCTCTGGCTAACCAGGCTGGGACTAACCTGAGACACATTCGTGACCGTGAACTGAGCCGACGAAACCGCCTACGGCGACCTGCCAGCTTCAAGGTTGGTGACCTTGTTTTGGTTCACCATTCACGCCTACCCTCCTGGCCACGTAACTGCCTACAGGACCCTTATTTTGGACCCTATCGTATCATCAGGATAGATGGATCCAGGATCCATGTCAGGTGCAGTCCACGTCTAGGTGGTTAACTGCTGTGTGCACCTAAACAGTTGAGGCACTATCAGTCCCCTGACGATTTGTCTTGGGACGAGTGGCGCCTCAGCGACAGTGAGGTCGAGCGTATAGACCTAGAGAACGCTGCCAGTCCAGAGGAGGCAGACGAACTCGAAGAGATGACTGCGGATGAGATGGCAGTCGATGGTTACTACGTGGTTGCAGGTATTGCTCGCCACGAGTATAAACAGGGCTGGAAATTCCTAACCCTATGGGATGACTATGGGTTATCTGAGGCGACCTGGGAACCTATGTCACTCTTCATACAACCAGATGGGAGTATCAACCCCATCTTCCGTTCCTACCTCGTTGAGAACAACGAGGGGCAGCTACTAACCCGTGCTGAGACTATGTCCCAGCGCAAAAAGCGAAACTAATTTTCCTGTGTCAGTCTACCGACTGTGTTCTAACCTCACAGGTGCAGTGAGCACTCCGGTGCAGACGTGCCTGAGTATGGGTGTAAGAGCAGTTGTCACAGTTGCCCCGCATTGCATCGCAGGATAGGACCGTTAGCCCCCCGTGACAACCACTCCCTGCCCGAAGGCCATTGGTTTTTCACAGACTACTGCTTACTGAGCACTGCACTGACCCTGTCTGTGCCCTGCAGACCCATGGGGTTCTACCCTTCCTAACCTGGTCACTATACATGTCTGCCTAGGTATGTGTGAGTGTGCTATGCCTGAGGTCCTAAGAGCATGTTGCAGAAGTGGTGTCCTAATTATACCCAAGTCTGCATGCTTGCTAAACCTGGAGGGATGTCTTACTGATGCCACGGGGTACGCCCCGGGTCTCCCCTCCCTTATGCGTCCAATTTCTGTGCTGGCGCAAAACCTTGGGGGAATACCCAGCGTACTAATCAAGGTATTGTTTTGCCTACCTACCTGATTACTAAAGGGAGGGGTGGCCAAAAGCTATGAAGGCATGAAAATGCCATTTTGCTAAGTGGCCAAAACGCTGAGCTAACCACTGCCACAGCCCACCAACCCTGCTAAAATCGCAGGAAACGGGTGGGACAGTGACACACGCACTACAGGTCCTACACACCCTACAGTGGCACCATCCTGGTGGGCGAGCGCTACTGCAACTGGCTCAAGCTACCACGCAGGACTACCACTCCTACACCCACACTCTACTGGGCGTTGCGATGGCAAAGGTCTCATGAGTCCTAATGACCGGCCTGTGAAGAAGACAAGAGAACAGGGCGCTGCTAAGCAACTGTGGCCTAACAGGGACGTCACAACACGTTTCCGTGCTAGGGCTTGGAGGAAAGGGGTGCTCTTGTTGCGTGCACAGCGCAGATGTCGATGGAGTTGAACTGCCCTCGCCACTCCTGGCTGAGGCGCAGTCATTTGATTGTGTCATCAGCGCCGTATATTTTAGCACGGCTCAAGGGACTGCACCAATCACCCTGTACCTCTCCCACCTGTACAACAGAGGCCAATGGACTGGGTTCAAGACAGAGGAACCACGACACACTCCACGTATTATACGCTTCCTAGTGTGCCCTATAATACACTGTTCCTGAACCCAGTTGCAAGCAAACAAGCCTAAGGACTTCGCCCGTTCCCTTATGGAACGTAGGGCGAAGCCCTGGGTAACCCTGGCAAGTAACCTGGCAAGGGTTCATACCGCGTGCACAGCGCGTGGCCTACTGTCAAGTCCCTTTAATGCATCGTGTGCACGCATGCAGGGAAGGGAGGCGAGACCATAACCACACTGACTCAACCAGGAGGTGAGCGCCTCCTGGGCTTACCTACCCTACTCACCATGCATCGTGTGAATGCCGAAGTGAAGCGAACGCAAAACAACCCTATTGCAAGTTATAAACAAGCCTAAGGTTTTAAGCAACCCTACTTTAACGCTACGGCTACACACGAGCAAACACTTTCTTTTCTTACCTGTGAAGAGAGATTAAGGATGAATTAGGGTACAGAGAAAGCGGCACAGCGTGTTAATGCCTCAATTAGGCACATGCATCGTGAGCACAGCGCATATTCTAACCCTACGTGCGCGCTGCGCGCTCCATTTGCATCGCATACCTTTCATTCCTGGTTTGACCTGTGCAGAGCAAGAGAGAGGAGCACCCGAACCCCCAACGAACACAGCGTTGACAACCCTAACGTTTTAACAAAGCAACCAACACGAACGCAATGCATGCGTGTGAGATGACACTGGCATACCTGAGAGGTGGGTTGTCCACCTGCTCTGTGGTGTGGGTTGAGTTTGAATACTTTTCCCTAAAGTTTATAAAGATTTTGATGCAACTGTGCAAAAATTTCCTTCAGAACTTTAAAAACTACGGCTCATACCTTCTTTTTCAACAGCCGTTTACGCTTGCGCAACCTTGTTTTTTTTTGAAGTCCACTTCCGTTCTGCTTGTCTGCGACTTTGAGTTTTGATGCAAAAATTACGATTTCTCGCGTGATTTTGTCAATTTTTAGCGATTTGACTTGGTAAATCGCTACACCTTTTGCTAAACCACAGGCTTCACTTCCTGCTGGTCCTCATTTCTATTTTATTCAGCTCCTGGAGTTTTGTGGGCTCCATCAGGAGTATTGCTCCGCCCTGGCCGTTGGTCAGGACGATTACTGAAATGCGTTGCTTATACAGCGATGACCGTCCGCATTACAGCGTTCGATCATACCCTAGTGGGTAGCAATGCAGACTCTAGGGAGGAGGTCACTGGTTCAAACCCCACTGCCCCCAGACTTTTTTTTCCAAACGCTTACGCTCACGCCAGCTACTTTTGAGGAATGCCCCTTCGAAGGGACATCATTCACGGTACATCAAGCTGTTTCTAAAGGGTACCAGCAGTGTGAACAGCTTCTATGAACTGATGAGGAGGTTTTGTGAAGGTTTACACCATTTTCTGAGGTAATTTCAGGGTAATTTGAGCCTTTTTCCTTGGTCCTACTAGCTTAGCTAACTAGTACCCCAGGGGGGAGTAAGAAAATGTCACTACCATGTCTTTCTTGGGGTACTTGATCCAGGCTACAGCCCCCTTTTTTGCCTAAGGAAGTGCTGAGACTAACACTTAAACATTTTCGTTTCTCTTATGAAGCTTTAAGTAAACTTTCCCAGCAACTAGGGTTAAAACCCTAGCTCCCCCATGAAGTTCACCCCTACTACTCAAAGGAGCGGAGGTATCATCCCTCATGGAGGTTATACCGAAAGAAAGTAGGCACTCGTTGCCTTGGGCCTTGTAGGCTAGGCCTAGTGGTCTTTCACCTCAGGACCCCACCACCACGCAGACACCACCACCGGGCAAAAAACAGCACAGCCAACCAACAGCACAACACAGCACAGCACGACAGGCCACAGGAGGGCAAAGCAAGCCCCAACAGCAGCGCAACACAACAGCAGAGCACAACAGCACAGCACCACGCGACAGCACAGCACCACAGAACATGACACAGGAAAGCAGGGCGCCACAGCAAACCACACCAACCACAGGGAAGCAGACCACGCCGCCAGACAGGGACACCAACACCGAAACACGCCACCAGCAGACAACCACGGGCCACCAGACCCAGCGCCGCAGCACGGCACACCAAAGGAAAAAGCACAACACACAGCAGCGCACCGCAGCACCAGGCGCCAGCAACAGCACGCACCACACGAACAGCACAACGCGAGCGCACCAGCACAGCGAAGCACAGCACCGCACAGAGCGGAGAGAACAGGGAACGCACAGCACAGCACCCCGGGACACACACAGCACAAAGCAGAGCGGCGAACAACAGCACGCACCACCGCGCCACGACAAAACACACACAGCACAGAGCACACAGCGCGGGGGAACACCGCAAAACACAGCGCCGCAGAGCATAGGGCCCCGGGGCGACCAGCAGCGCCAGAGGGCACGGTGCAACAAGCAGCGGCACCAAACGAGCGCAACAAAGCAACAGAGCACACAACAGCACAACACCAGGCCACACAACGCGCAGCAGCGCGGCGCAGCACCGCACCCAGGGACACACAGCACAGCACAGCACACAGCACACAGCACCGAGCAGCAGCGACGAAAACCGTCAGACACAAAGGGGGGGGGGGGGGCAGCAACCACCAGGGAGCAGCCAACAGCCAGGCGGAAAGCACGAAAGAGGGGAAAGCGCACGGAGAGCCGAGAAGCGGAAGGCCAATAAAGCAAACAAGGCACAGCGCCGAGGCCCAGGGCACC
Source organism: Eutreptiella sp. 'Long Island Sound 2002' (assembly GCA_964036045.1). Taxonomy (NCBI): domain Eukaryota; phylum Euglenozoa; class Euglenophyceae; order Eutreptiales; family Eutreptiaceae; genus Eutreptiella; species Eutreptiella sp. 'Long Island Sound 2002'. The sequence goes on from OZ038383.1 coordinate 100,881,958, forward strand.
CGGGGCCGGAAACCAGAGAAAGCCGGAGACAACGGGGGCACACGGAGGAAGGAGAAGAAGAAAAAAAAAACACCAAGGCACCCAGCAGGAGCGACGAAAACCGCGAGACACAAAAGGGGAGGGTGGGGGGGGCAGGAACCAGCGGAGAGCAGCCAACGGCCAAGCTGGAGACACAAACGAGGCGAGAGCGTACGGAGAGCCAGGCAGCGAGAGGCCAGGAAAAACAACCAAAACACAGCGCCAAGGCCCAGGGCACCCGGCGCCGGAAACCAGAGAAAGCCAGAGACAAAGGGCACGCGCGAAAGGAGAGGAGAAAAAAAAAACAAAAGAGCGCAAGGCAACGAGGAACGGCAACAGCAGCGAGGAAGAGGGGGGCCACCACAGCCCGGAGGGGGCCAAGCAAAGCAGAAAGACAAAGCGGCCAAAGGAAAAGGTGAGGCGCACCACGACGCGCCCGGGAGGCCGGACCGCCCGACCCGGCCACAGAGAGCAAGCACACGCACGCCAGCCGCCGTCCGGATGGACGAGTGCGCGCCTGGAGGGTACCCAGCCCCTGCCGGCTACGAACAGCCGCCGTCCGGATGGACGAGTGCGCGCCCGGAGGGTACCCAGCGCCTGCCGGCTACGAACAGCCGCCGTCCGGATGGACGAGTGTACGCCCGGAGGGTACCAAGCCCCTGCCGGCTACGAACAGCCGCCGTCCGGATGGACGAGTGAGCGCCCCGCAGCGACGCCCCGCAAGCAACACACCACGCGCAACCCAAAGCACAACACACCGAGCGGGCACACCGGTGAACAGGAGCCAGGAGGCCCAGGACACGGCACACGCAATACAACACACCGAGTGGGCGCACCGGTGAACAGGAGCCAAGTGGCCCAGGACACCGCACACGCATCACAACACACCGAGCGGGCGCACTGGTGAACAGGAGCCAGGAGGCCCAGGACACCGCACACGCAACACAACACACCGAGCGGGCACACCGGTGAACAAGAGCCAGGAGGCCCAGGACACCGCACACTCAAAACAACACACCGAGCGGGCGCACCGGTGAACAGGAGCCAGGAGGCCCAGGACACCGCACACGCAAAACAACACACCGAGCGGGCGCACCGGTGAACAGGAGCCAGGGGGCACAGGACACCGCACACGCAACACAACACACCGAGCGGGCACACCGGTGAACAAGAGCCAGGAGGCCCAGGACACCGCACACGCAAAACAACACACCGAGCAGGCGCACCAGTGAACAGGAGCCAGGAGGCCCAGGACACCGCACACGCAAAACAACACCCCGAGCGGGCGCACTGGTGAACAGGAGCCAGGAGGCCCAGGACACCGCACACGCAAAACAACACACCGAGCGGGCGCATCGGAAAACAGGAGCCAGGTGTCCCAGGACACCACACACGCAAAACAACACACCGAGCGGGCACACCGGTGAACAGGAGCCAGGAGGCCCAGAACACCGCACATGCAAAACAACACACCGAGCGGGCGCACCGGTGAACAGGAGCCAGGAGGCCCAGGACACCGCACACGCAAAACATTACACCGAGCGGGCACACCAGTGAACAGGAGCCAAGTGGCCCAGGACACCGCACACGCAACACAACACACCGCGCGGGCACACCGGTGAACAGGAGCCAGGAGGCTCAGGACACCGCACACGCAACACAACACACCGAGCGGGCGCACCGGTGAACAGGAGCCAGGAGGCCCAGGACACCGCACACGCAACACAACACACCGAGCGGGCGCACCGGTGAACAGGAGCCAGGAGGCCGTGGAGACCGCACACGCAAAACAACACACCGAGCGGGCACACCGGTGAACAGGAGCCAGGAGGCCGTTAAGACCGCACACGCAAAACAACACACCGAGCGGGCGCACCGGTGAACGGGAGCCAGGAGGCCCAGGACACCGCACACGCAAACCAACACACCGAGCGGGCACACCGGTGAACAGGAGCCAAGTGGCCCAGGACACCGCACACGCAACACAACACACCGCGCGGGCGCACCAGTGAACAGGAGCCAGGAGGCCCAGGACACCGCACACGCAAAACATTACACCGAGCGGGCACACCAGTGAACAGGAGCCAAGTGGCCCAGGACACCGCACACGCAACACAACACACCGCGCGGGCACACCGGTGAACAGGAGCCAGGAGGCTCAGGACACCGCACACGCAACACAACACACCGAGCGGGCGCACCGGTGAACAGGAGCCAGGAGGCCCAGGACGCCGCACACGCAACACAACACACTGAGCGGGCACACCGGTGAACAGGAGCCAGGAGGCTGTGGAGACCGCACACGCAAAACAACACACCGAGCGGGCACACCGGTGAACAGGAGCCAGGAGGCCGTGGAGACCGCACACGCAAAACAACACACCGAGCGGGCGCACCGGTGAACGGGAGCCAGGTGGCCCAGGACACCGCACACGCAAACCAACACACCGAGCGGGCACACCGGTGAACAGGAGCCAGGAGGCCCAGGACACCGCACACGCAACACAACACACAGCCCGGGCGCACCAGTGAACAGGAGCCAGGAGGCCCAGGACACCGCACACGCAACACAACACACCGAGCGGGCGCACCGGTGAACAGGAGCCAGGAGGCCCAGGACACCGCACACGCAACGCAACACACCGAGCGGGCACACCGCTGAACAGGAGCCAGGAGGCCCAGGACACCGCACACGCGAAACAACACACCGAGCGGGCACACCGCTGAACAGGAGCCAGGAGGCCCAGGACACCGCACACGCAAAACAACACACCGAGCGGGCGCACCGGTGAACAGGAGCCAGGAGGCCCAGGACCCCGCACACACAAAACAACACACCGAGCGGGCACACCGGTGAACAGGAGCCAAGTGGCCCAGGACACTGCACACACGTAGGGCGGCCGAGGGACAGGGAAGAACCAACACCCCATGGGTCGGACACACTGGGGCAACCCAGCCGACCCACCGGGCAAGTGGCAGGAGCGGTACTCCACGGCCACTGGTCCGAGCCCGGCCAGGCTGCATCGGGGACCATGGCAAACGTCACCCGGAGCCATGGAAGCATGCGGTGACAGGCGAGCCGGTACACAGTCCAGGAGGGGGTCGCCTGCAAAGCGGAGCGGCCCCGCAACTCAAGCCACAAGAGTGAGGCGGGGGTACCGTAGACAAGCGGGAGCAATACCCCTTGTGGTGAGAGATACTCCACACGGCTGGGCAGCCCCCAGAGCTGCCGCCCAAAGGAGGGGGCATGTGGCCCTACTCATGGACACATGTGGGGACACCCTCCCACCTGGGACACATGGACCGGGTGGCCGCGACAATGCCTTCCCAAGCAAATGCGGGAGCGGCTCAAGAGGCACATGACATAGGGCAGTGGGAGGGACAGGACGTCCCCTTGGTAAGACCTTCTTCCTGCATTGTCAAAGGAGGCATCCCGAGCCCCCGAAGATACCTACCTACCTACCTCCGCCCTGGCCGTTGGTCAGGACGATTACTGAAATGCGTTGCTTATACAGCGATGACCGTCTGCATTACAGCGTTCGATCATACCCTAGTGGGTAGCAATGCAGACTCTAGGGAGGAGGTCATGGGTTCAAACCCCACTGCCCCCAGACTTTTTTTTCCAAACGCTTACGCTCACGCTAGCTACTTTTGAGGAATGCCCCTTCGAAGGGACATCATTCACGGTACATCACGCTGTTTCTAAAGGGTACCAGCAGTGTGAACAGCTTCTATGACCTGATGAGGAGGTTTTGTGAAGGTTTACACCATTTTCTGAGGTAATTTCAGGGTAATTTGAGCCTTTTTCCTTGGTCCTACTAGCTTAGCTAACTAGTACCCCAGGGGGGAGTAAGAAAATGTCACTACCATGTCTTTCTTGGGGTACTTGATCCAGGCTACAGCCCCCTTTTTTGCCTAAGGAAGTGCTGAGACTAACACTTAAACATTTTCGTTTCTCTTATGAAGCTTTAAGTACACTTTCTCAGCAACTAGGGTTAAACCCTAGCTCCCCCATGAAGTTCACCCCTACTACTCAAAGGAGCGGAGGTATCATCCCTCATGGAGGTTATACCGAAATAAAGTAGGCACTCCTTGCCTTGGGCCTTGTAGGGTAGCCCTAATGGTCTCCCACCTCAGGACCCCTATACTCAAAAGTTTCTACTACTTATTGTGGTTGCAGATTGTAACTGTTTCCCAATTCAGTTGCTTGGCCAAGTCATTTTCTGTGTCTGGTCTGACACCTATGCCCCAGATTCTTAACCAGCCCCATTTCATCCAAAAGAGTGCACATGAAGTGCTTGGTGCTATCTTGGAGGCCTGAGTCATGCCAGTTTTCACATAAAATCATTTGCTTTGTGTAAAAATCCATTTGAGTTGCATATTTCATTCCTCATTTGTCTATATGCAGCCCCCTTTTGCTTACAATGCTTTGATTTGGAGGAATACTATCTCAATTCTGACTTTGATCCTGTTTGTGGTGTTCCTTGTTCGTGGACTTTACCTTTTTGCAGTTTTGGGGAAACATCTTTTGAAAAGCAATCAATGTTTTCAATATCAACAACAAGCAAGGGACAACAGAAACTCTTTCTCAAATGGGTCCTGGTTCCCCTGGGGCATTGGAACTGGAAATGGAACCAGGCCCGGGGTAACTACCGTACCTATGAGCAGGAACTGCTCGCGGCTATGCTAGTGCTATCCTCTCAGTCCCGATTGTTGGGGAGCAACCAAGTGGTTCGGCTGCGTGACCAAGAACCAGTCCGCACCTTCGAGAAGGGACCCCCACCTGAGAATGCTAAGCTCAGACGCTGGTGGACCTACCTGAGCCAGCTACGGCTCTCAGTACATCATATCCAGGGCGTCAAGAACGAGTGTGCGGACTACATCAGCCGCTACAACTTTGACGACATGATTGGTGCCAGGTCTGAGGAGCCAGCCAAGGAGGCGTTCAGCCGCATGGATGTACACCTCGACTTCAACATGACCATGATCAGACCTCTAGATGGACTCCAACCAGTGGTGTACCTGAAAGAGTTTCAGGACATCTACAAACGCCTCGAGAAGCGCCTGGAACCCGCCCTGGTGAACCAGGACCAGTGGAAGCGTGACAAGACCTACCTGTGGCCTGAGGACCGGATAGTCGTGCCTGGGGACCGTATCCCGGCACTCCCCAAGTGGACCCATGAGTCCAGTGGTCATGTGGGAGCGAACCCTACCCTGAGGCTGTTCAAGCAGTGGTTCCCCTCTACGTGGACGGACGATCAGCTACAGAAAACCCTCCAGCCCATCGTGGACAAGTGCCCGTGTTGGTCCTGCAAACCTGGGGATATCGGGGACAGAGGTCTCTATTTGACGCTCCCTATCCCCCACTGTGCCAACAATGTTCTCAACGTGGACTACACGGAGATGCCTAAAGTAAGAAAAAGTGCTTTTCCATTGCTTTGAGGCATACTCTGGTTGTATTAGAGATGCACTGAGCATCCATGCATTTTTTTCTTAGTATTGGTCCCACCAAAAGTGGTGATAACACATTTTGACCTATGGAACCAAACACCCAATCAGAATATGGAGTGGACCCCTTAATCCCCTTGCAATCTGAAGTAAATCATCTTTTCCTGAGTTAACTGAGAACTGACATATCCAAGGCAGAGCCTATGAATTCATCTATGTTTTTCCATGAATTCTTAGCTATCCTAGTGGTATGAACCCTAGGGGGCTGGGCACCTCTTTTTGAGAGGTCCTGGGTTCAATTCCTGGTCAGCCTAGCTAAGTAGGAAGATCCCATGTGACATGGCAGTGACCTCATCGCCACATGCCCTGCCACCTCAGCACATATGGGACCCAAAACAAAGAGTGCACATCTCCTGAGATGGCACTATGGAGAGAGAGAGACAATGGGGCAGTTTTCTAACTCTTTTCCAAAACAATTCAGCTATCTCTGTGAATATGCATTCATTTGTGACCTGAGTTGCAGTTTCTGTGAATATCTAACCATCTTTCACTGTTTACACTGCAGCCCTTCATGCTCTGATCCTGATTCTCTTCTCCTTGCATACTTCTGACTTTGGCTATCCTGGATTGACTTGGATTTACTGTATTTCAACAAACAAAAGCTTTTCATCTCCAAAAACAAGCAGCAGGACACCCTACAGCAACAGCAAGCAGCAGGAGAAGCAAAAACACAGTGCTGAAACCACTATAAACTTTTCTGGTAGCAAGAGGCAGTCTGTCTCTGCGCATCGGCAGCAACCCCGCGCCGTACATCCAGTGCGCCAAGTACAGGCATATATAAGCAGAAGGGTGAAAGAAGATGGATCCAAGAAAGGAGGACGCAGACGTGAAGACAGCGCCAGCGCCTGAGGCACCGGCAAGGCCAGCACCTGGCGCTGTACCTTCGGCGGAGCCCTTACATGGGCCAGTGGATGCGGCTGAGGACTCCCTGGATGGACTCCAGACGGCTTTCGGGGCCCTGTCTGTCGAAGAGGTGGTCGTGGTCACTCAGCCTGTGAAGAGGAAGAGAAGAGAGAGCGAGAAGGATGCTGGAGAAGATGCTGACGAAGGAGAGGAACAAGGGCAAGACCTGACGCATGACCCTACCTTCAAAGGCGCACCAAGCGCTTCTGGCCTCCACGCATCACCCTCTCCTATAACCACCACACTCCCAGCCGCAGCAACATCCACTTCCACAACCAACCCGCCTATGGCAGAGGGCACAGGCTTTACTGGCATGCCTCCCTACCCCGCCTATGGTATGGGCCAACCTACCACTGCGCTCCCTGAGGCAACTACTGCCAGTGAGCCTGTGGCTTCCAGCTCTGCGCCGCGATGGTATGCGGCTGAATATCCCCATCCACTACCCGCTACTGGAACCTATGTGGATGTTCCTGGGTATGCACCTGGGTATGCACCTGGCTATGCAACCTTGAGTGGGTTGAGGAGAGGACCTGAGTCCCTTGGAGGCAGGAGTAGAGGATCGGGGAGATCCTCCAACAGGTCCCTGACGCGGTCGGAGATCAACGAGGTGCTCCGAGGAGCCACTTCAAAAATCGTGGGCGACCTCACACAAGAGATCCGTGAGAAACTGGAGCCCCTGATGATTCCGCCCCAAGCGTCACCCACCACGGTGGGAATGTCACCCCACCGGGTACAGGCCAACCACCTGGCGGCAGGGTTGACGAATACCCTGGGGAGCCTGAGGAGCAGACTGATGCCGACGCCTGCAGCTATTCCGAGAAGTCCTTTCGTGCCGAGAACGGCCCAGCCGCCCTACAGCCAAGTGACGAACTCGACGAGGGCCGAGCTGGACCGGCTGGGGCTAACAGCCTTGAGGGCTATGGTGGACGTAGAGCCTTATGGCTCTAGTGATCTAGGCGGAGACCCCTCGGACGATGAGCCGCCGTCGATGGATTCCTCTTCGCCCTCGGATGACGAAGACCCGGAGGACCTGGAGGACCCAAGGGGTAAGAAGAAGAAGAAGAAGAAGAAGAAGACCCGACGCCCTGAGGGACGCAGGTCTCAGGAGGCGAAGGCTATTGCCACCTCCAAGATCGTGGTGAACCTGCCTGAGTTCACAGGCTAGGACCTCAGCGAGTTCGCTGAGAATTTTGGCCGGTTCCTACGATTGACCGGCCAAACCCACGCGAGTGGGCGAGTCAAGTGCGATCTGCTCCTGCAGTGCTGCAAGACCAAGTACCTGGAGAAGCAGGTCAGGCAGATCGTAACTAACTCCGCCACCTTTGCCGATGTGTTGCTTGCCCTGGAGAGGCAGTACCCGACCTACGAAACCGACCTCTCCATCAGGGCCGAGATCCAGAACCTACCCGTGCTGCCCAACAACCCCAAACCTGGCAGGGTCTCTGAGCTGTTGGCTGACCTGGATCACTGGGCTGGACGACTGACGCCCGGTTCCTACAGCAGCGACGACCTGCTGTTCTGGTTGGTGGCCAAGCTCCCTCGAGAGCTATGGGACGAGTGCCGTTCGACGGCGGAGCGCAAGGCCAAATCCCTCCGCTACAAGGATCTGTGCGTGTTACTCCTGGAGCTGGCGCTGGAGAAGGAGAGCGACCAGCACTTGAACAACTACTGTCCTGGTGGTGGAGGTTCTGGAGGCCATGGCAAAGGGTACCAAGGGTCCCGACCTGGGCAGGGGACTACCCCCAAACATGCCCACGCCCGCATCATGGAGAACGTGAAGGAGCTATTCTTGTGTGATGCCAGGGACGAGCAGGGCCACCTGCAGCACGCCCCTGACTGCGAGCAGCGAGACTGCTTCGTAGTCCAGGGGAAGCAGCAGGAGAAGAACACCGGCGCCAAAGCGAAGCTGCCGGATCATTACCGGTGCACCATCACGTGTGCATTCTGCGGTAAGCGGAAGCACTACGAGGATGAGTGCTACCATAAGCAACGCCTGTCGGCGAAGCTTAAGGGTGAAGATCCTGGCAAAGGCTCAGGCAAAGGTGGAGGCAAAGGCAAAGGCAACGACTCCGGCAAGGGCAAGTTGAAAGGACGTGGTCAAGGGCAAGACAAGGGTCAAGGTGGACGAGGAGGAGGCGCTAACCGCCAGCCCGACAACAAGAACAAGGACAAGAACGGAGGCAACCCCAACCCTAATCCAGGGGGGAACTCCGAGCCCTCTGGAGGGCAGTCTGATCCTACCACACGCTCACAAACGCAGGCCCAGCAAGAACAAGGAGCCAAGCGTGAGCATGAAGGTGGTGATGACGGCAACGCTAAGAAGAGGAGCCGTTTCATGAGGATGGCCCGCAAATTGCGGAACAAGGGGTTCGAGGTGACCTGTCCCGCGGAGTTCTGACGGGGACGCTCTGGTGGCACCCAAGACCTGATGTTTTGGGTACGTATCCGACTAGGGGGACGCGAATACCTGGGGGTACTGGATACTGGCGCCACAATATCTATAGTGGCCAAGAAAATTTTACCTTGTGGGAGCCTGAAGAACACCATGACCACCGCTGCTATACGCATGGGGGATGGACATGTGGTGCACAGCTGCGGGGACTGTGAAGTGGAGGTACCTATGGGCTCCCGGACTATCGCCCATCGGTTCTATGTGATGGACACTGAGTCCTTCGACTTTGTACTGGGGACTGACTTCTTCGTACAGCACTCCCAGATACAATCCCTGACGCTGCAAGCGCCCTACCTCCTCTACATGGACCACGGCAGTGGCAGAGAGTCTGTGCCACTGGAGCAGTCGGAACATACCTCGAGTTACCTGAGACTATCGAAGGAGGAGCCCTCGAACATGATGGCGGCCTCCAAAACTGAGGACTATCAACTTTTGGGGGAAGTCCTAGACCAAGGTCTGAAGGAGTTGGGTTACTCTCGAGAAGACCTGAGTGTGGAGTTGTTCGCCAGCGACAAGCAGCATGTACTGGACCTTTACTGCAGCAAGGGGAAGAACTGCAGCTACAAATTTTACTGGCCCTCTTTCGGGATGGCCTACGGGAACCCCAGGTTCAGTGAACTGGGGAAGGTGCTGACCAAGGTGGCCTTGGAACGTTCCCGTATGGTCCTGTGTTCCCCCGATTGGGGAGCCCATGGGGGCAACGAATACTGGCGAAACCTCCTGGACAGGCTGACTATCAGCTCTGTTCGTTTGCCTGATGAGGCCATCTACGTGCCTCTGGGGCGTAAGACGCCTATTGGGAAACCCAGATGGGGGAGTATGCTGAGCGTGGTGGACGGAGGTCTCAACTCCATCCCCTGGGAGGATCTGGACCCGACTCTGGTCCAGGCTATACAACGAGAAAGCGACGGACTCGCCTTGGGTGACTTGAAGGATCGCCTACGACCTCAAGATGCTGTTGAGACAACACCCGGAGGAGATGAGTACGTCGTGACTGACACCAACGCCCCCAACTCTCCCTGTCATGTACCTGTTCCTAATGGAGTCTCTGAGTGTGGACTATCTAAGCTACGTAGCTCTATCCACTCAGAAGACGAAACTGAGCACGACGCCTTCTTCGTGCAGACCTGTGTGGAGGAAGTGGAGATTGCCGAGTACGTCGCCCCACTGAAACCCCTACTCTCCATGAGGGTGGAAGACCCCGTGGATGAAGAGCTGGACCCTCGATCCAGGCTCAGGGAGTATGTGGATTCCAAGAGGAAGTTGGTGGCGAAAAAGCTATGCTACGCGAAGCCTACCCGCAGCTCATGGCCACTAAAGCAAGGACGTATGGGAGACCTATCCCAATTGAAGGAGGACCTCGAACAGAAGATCACCACCTGGCAAAGGGAGGTAGATCTTAAGCTCATGAAGAGCGTGTGGGGCGCCCATGTGAGGACCCCAGAGGAGGACGACCTCTCGGAGGAATGTGTATGTGAACCCCCTCGAGCGTGCCTATGTTGCCATCGTTAATCGGAGATGGTTGAACAAGACCTTCTATATGCCTACCAAGGGCTGAAGGACACTACCACGGGCGAAGAGTCGGTGGAGGACCGCCTCCCGACGTCTATTACTCAGGGGGCAAGCAACTTACACTCTGACGAGGACATGGAGGACAAGATCAAGGTATTGGACCCGCGGGTACAGAAGCTTATAAGGACCTATCTTGAGGTGTTCGGAGAACTACCCCCTCCAGCCTCATATGACAAGCTGGTACAGATGGACCTCAAGCTGAAACCCGAGTTCGTGGGTCACAAGATCCGGAGGAGACCCTATCCAGCTCCTAAAGAGCAGGTCGACGAGATTGAGCGACACATACAAGAATGTATCGACGCTGGCCTAGTCCTGGAGTACAAGGACGGGGACTACCCCCTACACTGCAGGCCCTGTTTCCTGGTGGCTAAACCTGGGTCTACAGCCAAACGGCTGGTAGTGGACTACGGAGAGCTGAACAAGAAGACGTTGAACCACTCAGGGTCCATTCCCAATATGGAGTCTACCCTGGAGAAGATAGCCTCCTGCCGCTACAAGACCAAGATGGACAAGCGAAGCGGATTCTGGCAAGTGGACCTGACGCCCAACGCACAGGAACTACTGGCCTTCATCACCCCTCAGGGGAGGGTGTTCAAGTGGAAGGTCATGCCGTTTGGCGTGGCTAACGCACCCGCTCTATTCCAAGAGCTGATGAACAAGATCTTGTCCATCCTACGAAGGAGACCTAAGGTGCAGGAGCTCACATCCCGTGGTGCCCAGATGGAGGCTCACATCGACGATGTATGCCTCGGAACCAATACCCAGGAGGATCACCTAATCCTCTTGGGTGAGTTCTTTGCGGTCTGCCAGGAGAACCACACACGACTCAAGCTGGAGAAGTGTGAGTTCATGCAGGAGACCATGCCGTACCTGGGGTTTGACGTTGGCTATGGGTGGTGGACCCCAGCGGCCTCTAAGGCCAAACCCCTGATGGATGCCAAGGTACGACAAGAAGACCCCAAGAAAGGACTTCATGATGTACGCAGTTTCATTGGGGCGTGCAACTTCTATCGCCGCCACATCAAAAACTTCACCTATACCAGCGCCGTACTGACGGACTTGATCAAGAAGAGTACTACTTGGCGCTGGGGCCCACAAGAGCAACAAGCGTTTGACGAGCTCAAAGACAAGGTGGCCAACGCTAAGTGCTTGGGCGTGCCTAGAGCACAAGGGGGGATTATCCTGGTGACCGACGCCAGCAATGTGGGCGGTGGTGGAACGTTGTTCCAATGGCAAGCACTAGAGAAGGAGGAGTTCGACTCGGCTATTTCCCAATGGGGGACGGAAGGTCTCAAAGGAGATGGAACCCTCAAGCACAGCTACCCTGACGACAAGTGGGTCCTAGTACCTCTGGGCCACTGGAACTGGAAGTGGAACCAGGCCAGGGGAACTACTCCACCTATGAGCAGGAATTGCTCGCGGGTATGCTGGTGCTATCCCCACAAGCACGACTGTTGGGGAGTAACCCTGTGGTCTTGCTGTGCGACCAAGAACCGGTCCGCAGTTTCCAGAAGGGTCCCCCACTTGAGAAGGCCAAGCTACGGCGCTGGTGGACCTACCTCAGTCAACTACGGCTGACGGTACACCATATCCAGGGATTGAAGAACGAGTGCGCCGACTACATCAGCCGCAACAACTTCGACGCCCTGATTGGTGCCCGGTCTGAAGCGCTGACTAAGGAGGCGTTCAGCCGTATGGACGTCCACTTGGATCTCAACATGACTATGATACGCCCCCTGGATGGACTCCAACAATCGGAGTACCTGAAGGAGTTCGGGGATATCTACAAGCACCTGGAGAAACGCCTTGAACCCCTCCTGGTCAACCAGGACCAGTGGAAGAGGGACAAGAGCTACCTATGGCACGAGGACCGTATCGTGGTGCCTAGTGACCGAGTCCCAGCGCTGCTGAAGTGGACCCATGAGTCCAGTGGTCATGTGGGTGCTGACCGCACCCTGAGGCTGTTCAAGCAGTGGTTCCACACTACGTGGACTGACGACCAACTGCGGAAAACCCTCCAGCCTATCGTGGACAAGTGCCCGTGCAGGTCCTGTAAACCAGGGGATATCAGGGACAGAGGTCTCTACTCGACCCTGCCCATCCCTCACTGTGCTAACAGTGTTCTATACGTGGACTACACGGAGATGCCGAAGTTCGGGGGCCATGACTTCGCCCTCGTGGTAACCTGTGGGTTGACCAGGTTTACCAGGGTGTTCTCATGTACCAAGCACATTACCGGGGAGGAGACTATCAAGATACTCCTGGAGAAGTGGTTTTGTGTCTATGGGGCGCCCAAGGAGATCAACTCCGATGAGGACGTACGAGTACGCTCAGATACTGGCTGGTACAAGAGGGTCCTGAGATCCCTCAATGTCCAGGTGTCAACGGGGATTCCCTACTCTCACACGAGCAACCCCCTATGTGAGCGACAGCTCCGTGTCCTGAAGGAGAACGTACGGATATGGTGCAAAACTGAACGCACCAGAGACTGGGTGAGACTACTCCCCGTCATATCCTTGATGATGAACTCCCAAGAGAGTTCAGCTACTGGCTACTCGCCACATGAGCTATTCCTCTGGCGCCCGGCATTGTTCCTACATGCCCCCTATCCAGAGGACACCCATTCTTCTGTGGGTGAATGGGTCCAAGAGCAACAAGCGAAGGTGGACAAGGCCAAGGCTATGCTCCAGAGAGTGAGGGAGCATCAGTGGAACAAGAAGAACAAGCACCGAGTACCGGCCACCTACCAAGAGGGGGACTGGGTGCTGGTGCACCACAGTCGACTACCCGCCTGGCCTCGCTCTACCAGCGATGACCCATACTTCGGGCCGTACAAGATTCTATCAGTGGATGGACACCGTATCACCGTGCGGTGTTCTCTCCGTCTAGGGGGGACCCTGGTGTGCGCTGCTCAACACCTGAAGCGCTACTATGATCCTGAAGACCTCTGTGGGGAGGAGTGGGAGCTGAACGACGAGGAAATCGCCGCTCTGGACCTACAAGGGGCTGCCAGCCCTATGGAAGTTGAAGGTGAACTCCCCGACATGAACGCCGAGGAGATGGCTAAGGAGGGCTTCTACCTGGTGAAGTCTGTCCTACGCCACCGCTATCGCCAGGGTTGGCGCTTCCTCACCCTCTGGGAAGGGTTTGGAGTCGAAGAGGCCACCTGGGAGCCTTTCTCTGCATTTGTTCTACCTGAGGGACGCCTAAACGCAGTTCTGGTTGACTACTTGTCCCAGAACAACCTTGGTGAGTTGTTGAGGCTCGCTGAGACGCTTGCCTCCAAGACTAAAGCTAGGGACTGAACCTTACCCTTACCTGCCAGAGCGTATGTGTGAGTGTGCTAATCCTAAGGTCCTGAGAGCAAGCCGCAGAAGTGGTGTCCTAATTATACCCAAGTCTGCACGCTTGCTAAACCTGGAGGGTTGGCTTATTGATGCCACGGGGTACGCCCCGGGTCTCCCCTCCCCTATGCGCCCAATTTCTGTGCTGGCGCAAAACCTTTGGGGAATACCCAGCGTACTAATCCAGGTATTGTTTTCCCTACCTATCTGTCTACTACAGGGAGGGGTGGCCAAAAGCTATGAAGGCATGAAAACGCCGTTTTGCTATGTGGACAAAACACTGACCTAACCACTGCCACAGCCCACCAACCCTGCTAAAATTGCAGGAAACGGGTGGGACAGTGGCACACGCACTACAGGTCCTACACACCCTACAGTGGCACCATCCTGGTGGGCGAGCACTGGGGCAACTGGCTCAAGCCCCCACTCAGGACTACCACTCCTACACGCACACTCTACTGGGCGTTGCGAAGGCAAAGGTCTCGTGGGTCCTAACGACCCTCCTGTGAAATGACAAGAGAACACAGCGCTGCTAAGCAACTGTGGCCTAACAGGGGACGCCACAACGCGTTTCCCCTGCTAGGGCTTGAAGGGAAGAAGTGCTCTAGCGTGCACGGCGCAGATGTCGATGGAGTCGGACTCCCTGCTCTGCCACAGGCAGTGGGGAGTTACTTGTTTGTGTGATCTGCGCCCTTGTTTAGCAGGGCATGAAAAAAAATGGTATGCTGCTGCACCAGTCACCCTACCTGCCCACCTGTAAAGCAAAGGCAAACGAAGAGGCGTTTGCGGCGGAGGAACCAAGCCACACTCCCCGTATTATACGGTTCTCAGTGTGACCTATAATACACTGTCCGCAAACACGCTGAAGATTCAGCTACCTCTGTCAAGCAAGCAAGCGTTAAGGGACTCCTCAGGGTCTCTTAAAGAACGTACCGAGGAGCCCCTGGGTAGCCTAACAGGGTTTACCGTGCGCACTTCGCGTGGCCTACCCTTTAATGCGTGTGTGAATGCGCGAGCATGCACGAACGCGTCGGGCAAACCTGCTCATCTTGACCTCAATCACGACTCCATCAGGGGGTGGCCCCGCCTGGGCTTACTCACCTTACCTACCGCTGGAGAGAGGAAGCAAGTGAGGGGCGCACGCGAAGAACGTTGCTATGCACTTGTGTGTATGTCCCATCACCCTGATCTGACCTCTAATCATCTGCAATCTTTCTAATCAATCCCTCTATCGCGTCCTATCGTTGTTAGCGCTGCTACAAGGCTCGTTCACGGAGACACGAGACGAGCAATGTGTATGCGGCATACGAGACGAGCATACCTGTAGTTTATACCTGATTCGTTGAAGTCTTTTCGATTGATTCTCGAATTCTTGAATTTTTGATTCTTCTAATAGTGTGGGTGGAATCTGTATGTTTATTCATTAATGTGTGTCTCGTCATTTTCAAGACTACGTGAGACATACATTTATAATTCCATTATTTCTCCATTTTCCGGCGCTTCGCTAGGAGCCGCTCCTGCGCGCCGCCTTTTTATGCGTATGAATTTCTGGATTTAAAAAATCCAGAGATGACTATAATTTTTATAAAAATGTGCTTCTGATGCACAATTGGATTCTGCTCAGGTGTGTCGTTTCGGAAACATTCTAGGCCGTCATTTGACGGATTTTGGTGTCGTCGCTTCGTTTTTGCGTGGATTCGTCCATAATTCTCCCATTCCTGCCTCTGCAGATACCCACGCGCAGCCTCGCTGAGTAGGCCGTGTTCGGGCCAAAACGCAGGTGCCTGGAGAGACTGAGCAGAACCAAGACCCCACCAAGGGGCAATTTAATTTTTTTGACGACTCCCTTCGCCCTAAGACAGGTCACAGGTCGCCAGCAGGTTTATGAGAACCAATGCGAGTGTGTATAATGTGTCTTGCGTTGGGTTTGTGTCGCGCTGCGTCTTGGTGGGAGGGATGCACATGCACATGTTTTGGCATGCACCCAAACTAACCCAACCAAGCCACAGGAGCCCCGGCAGCGCCATGAGCGCTGAGTCTTCTGTAGGAAATGATACAATCAGAGCAGCAAAAGGACGCCAGCCATGGTGAGCGCCCACTTTTCAGTGTGAGGGAAACTATAGGTATTTTAAAGTAGATGTGGAAACCAAGGAAAGGCCAAGAAAAATTCCCTTTTTCCTAAAATGCGACAGTGGTGGCCACCACAGCACAAGGGGGGAGTAAGAAAAAGTGCTTTTCCATTGCTTTGAGGCATACTCTAGTTGTATTAGAGATGCACTGAGCATCCATGCATTTTAATCTTAGTATTGGTCCCACCAAAAGTGGTGATAACACATTTTGACCTATGGAACCAAACACCCAATCAGGATACGGAGTGGACCCCTTAATCCCCTTGCAATCTGAAGTAAATCATCTTTTCCTGAGTTAACTGAGAACTGACATATCCAAGGCAGAGCCTATGAATTTATCTATGTTTTTCCATGAATTCTTAGCTATCCTAGTGGTATGCACCCTAGGGGGCTGGGCACCTCTTTTTGAGAGGTCCTGGGTTCAATTCCTGGTCAGCCTAGCTAAGTAGGAAGATCCCATGTGACATGGCAGTGACCTCATCGCCACATGCCCTGCCACCTCAGCACATATGGGACCCAAAACAAAGAGTGCACATCTCCTGAGATGGCACTATGGAGAGAGAGTGACCATGGGGCAGTTTTCTAACTCTTTTCCAAAACATTTCAGCTATCTCTGTGAATATGCACTCATTTGTGACCTGAGTTGCAGTTTCTGTGAATATCCAACCATCTTTCACTGTTTACACTGCAGCCCTTCATGCTTTGATCCTGATTCTCTTCTCCTTGCATACTTCTGACTTGGGCTATCCTGGATTGACTTAGATGTACTGTATTTCCACAAACAAAAGCTTTTCATCTCCAAAAACAAGCAGCAGGACACCCTACAGCAACAGAAAGCAGCAGGAGAAGCAAAAACACAGTGCTGAAACCACTATAAACTTTTCTCCTAAGTTCGGGGGCTATGACTTTGCCCTAGTGGTAACCTGTGGGCTGACCAGGTTTACCAGGGTGTTCCCATGCACTAAGCACATCACCGGCAAGGAGACCATCAAGATAGTCCTGGAAGAGTGGTTCTGTGTCTATCGGGCACCCAAAAAGATTAACTCAGATGATGGCGTCCGAGTACGCTCCGACACTGGCTGGTACAAGAGAGTCCTGAGGTCCCTCAATGTCCAGGTGTCAACGGGGATTCCATATACTCATACCAGTAACCCCCTATGTGAGCGACAGATTCGAGTTCTCAAAGAGAACGTGAGGATATGGTGCAAGACTGAGCGCAGCAAGGACTGGGTGAGACTACTCCCCGTCATATCCTTGATGATGAACTCCCAAGAGAGTTCGGCAACTGGCTATTCGGCCCATGAGCTGTTCATGGGACGCCCGGCGTGGTTCCGACACGCTCCCTATCCTGAGGATTCCTACTCCACTGTGGGTAAGTGGGTGAAGGAACAACAAGACAAGGTGGACAAGGCCAAGGCTATGCTCCAGAGAGTGAGGGAGCGCCAATGGAACAAGAAAAACAAGCAACGGGTGCCCGCCTCCTAACAAGAGGGAGACTGGGTGCTGGTGCACCACAGTTGGCTAGCCGCATGGCCACGCTCCACCAGCGATGACCCCTACTTTGGATGCTACAAGATCCTGTTTGTGGATGGTCACCGCATCACTGTGCGGTCTTCTCCCCGACTAGGGGGGACCCTGGTGTGCGCTGCTGAAAATCTCAAGCGCTACTATAACCCAGAGCACCTCTGTGGGGAAGAGTGGGAACTAAATGACGGGGAGTTCGCCGCTCTGGACCTACAGGGCGCTGCCAGCCCAATGGAAGTTGAAGGAGAACTCCCCGACATGAACGCCGAGGAGATGGCTAAGGAAGGCTTCTACCTGGCAAAGTCGGTTATCTGACACCGCTATCGCCAAGGGTGGAGTTTCCTCACCCTCTGGGAAGCATTTGGAGTTGAAGAAGCTACCTGGGAACCCTTTTCTGCCTTTGTGCTTCCTGAAGGACAGCTGAATTCTGTTCTGGTAGACTCCGTGTCCCAGAACAACGTAGGAGAGTTGCTGAGGGTCGCTGAAACGCTTGCCCTTCAGAAAAAGCCTAGGGACCGAACCCTTCCTATACCTGCCTATGTGTGTGTGAGTGTGCTGATCCTGAGGACCTATGAGCAAGCTGCAGAAATGGTGTCCTAATTATACCCAAGTCTGCACCCTTGCTGAACCCGGCGGATGTCTTTACACGGTGCCACGGGGTACGCCCCGGGTCTCTCCGTCCCTAGGTGCCCAATTTCTGTGCTGGCACCAGACTTCCTTGGGGGAATACCCAGCGTTAACGGCAAGGTATTGGCTTTCTTACTTGCCTGCCTACTACAGGGGAGTGGTGGCCAAAAGCTATGAGGGATGAAAACGCCTGTTTGCTACAGGGCCAAAACCTAGACTACAACTGCCACTGCTCACCAAAACCCTGATAAAATTTCAGAAAACAGGCGGGACAGTGACACACATACTACAGGTCCTACACTCACTACAGTGGCAGCAGCCTTCGAAGGATGAGCGAGCTCTGGGCTCAAGCCCTCACCCAGGCCTACCACTCCTACACACACACGCCACTTGGCGTTGTTGAAGAACATGTCTCACGCCCTAGTGGCCCACCTGTGAAAGGACAAGAGAACACCGCACTACTAAGCAACTGTGGCCTAACAGGGACGCCACTACGCGTTTTTCCTGTCAGGGCTTGGAGGGAAGGAGTGCTCTGTTCGCTCGCACAGCGTGTATGATGAACCGGTCGGACTGCCCTCGCCACTCACGGCTGAGGTACAGTTTGTTGATTGTGTGATCAGCGCCCGTTTTAGCGAGGGCAGAAAAATTCAAAGTCGCCGAAGGCAACTGCTGCTGCACCAATTCACCCTTACCTGCCCACCTGTAAAGCAAAGGCTGATGAGTTCGGTAAGCGGCGGAGGAACCAAGCCAGCCTCCACGTATTATATGCTTTTCAGGCTGACCTATGATACGCTGTCCTCTTACCGAACTACAAGCAAGCAAGCTTAAGGAACTCCACGCGATCTGTTATAGAACGTGGGGTGGAGCCCCTGGGTAACCTGAACAAGGGTTGTACCATGCGCAACACGCGTGGCCTACCCTTTAATGCGCCATATGCATGCACGGGTATGCACGAGTTCGCCAATCTCCTATTTTAACCATTCTTTTTCCTAACAATCCATACCACAATCACGAATTCAACCAGGGGGTGGCCCCTCCTGGGCTTACTCACCTTACCTACCGCTGGAGAGCGAGAGCAAGTGAGCGAAGAAAACAACACACAAGCGAAGCAAGCGTGTGTATGTCCTAATCTCACCTCCAATCATCGTGCAATCTTCAAATCAATCCCTGTACTCTATTTTTGCGCTGCAACACGGTGGAATCTTGGAAAGACGAGACAAGCAATGTGCATGCTGCATACAAAACAAACACAACCTGTATGTTTATACCTCTTTCTTTGAATTCATATTGAATTTTTCAAATTCTTCTTTCTTGACTGCCCCTAGAAGCATGCGTAGAATCTCTACGTTTATTTCTTTTTGTGTGTCTCGTCATTTCCCTATTATTACGTGACATACTGTTACAATCTTATTTTTCCTGTCTTTTCCGGTGCCCAATTAGGATGCGCTCCGGCGCGCCGCTTTTCTCTGCGTGTAAATCCAGGAATTTAAAATTTTCTGTGATGAAATAAAATTTCGTAAAAATGCGCATTTATTGCGCATGGAGATTCTGGACAGGTGTGTGCCCTCAGAAAAATTCTAGGCCGTCATTTGACGGATTTTGGTGTTTGCGTCGATCGTTGCGTGTTTGTCAGTCCCTCAACCCTTCGTTCTTTCTCTGCAGATATCCTGGAGCGCAAACAGTGGAGTAGGCCGTCTTCTGGCCGAAAAACGTACTCCTGGACCACTGTCCAGAATCTCATACCCCCATGAGGGCAAAATAATTTTCAACGCCATTAAGGACAGATCAGGTCAGACCGCAGGTTCAACGAGACCCCTGACAGCGTGTCCTGATTGTATCCTGCGTTGGGTTTCGCGTATTGCACTGCGTTTTGCCATTGGGAGGGAGAGGTGTATGCACACATGAATTGGAATGCCCATTCTAACCCCCCACCAAGGCACAGCTACCCCAGCGACGCCAATGAGCGCAGTGGGAGTTGTAGGTGTCTGTTATGACTGAGCAAGAACTGGCGACTGCCCTGTCACAGCACCTTCTTTCCAATGTTAGGGATCTTATAGGAAATTTCAAATAGATGATGAAGCCATGGGGTGGCCAACAAAATTCCCTTTTTTCCTTTAAAATGCAACAGCCGTGGCCACCACAGCACAAGGGGGGAGTAACAAAAAGTGTATCCCCCTGCCAAAAGGTTAGCGTTAGTTGTTATAGAGAGGCCTAAAGGTATAGCACATTTTTATCTTAGTATTGGCCAAACCAAAAGGGGTGACAAGACATTTGACCTATAAAACCAAGCATTAAACTATGGATTTTGTGTGGACCCCTGACCCCCCAACTGATTGGACTGATGCACCATTTGCTGGACTGACTGAGGCGCTGACATTAATCTAGAGCCTATACATTTTTCTATATTTTCTCATGAATGCTTAGCTATGCTAGCGGTCTGCACCCTAGGGGGCTGTGGCACCTCTTTTTGAGAGGTCCTGGGTTCAATTCCCAGTCAGCCTAGCTAACTAGTAAGATCCCATGTGACATGGCAGTGACCTCAGCGCAACAAGCCATGCCACCTCAGCACCTATGGGACTCAAAACAAAGGGGGGCAAGGTGGGGCCCCTCTACAAGAAAGGGGATCACCTCAGGCCGGGGAACTGGAGACCCATATGCTGTGCCGTCACGGAGGCCAAGCTGGTTAGGATGGTGATCTTCGGGAGGATACAGCGGCGGCTGTATGCGGCGGGGGTCATACCGGACAACATCTGGGTGTCCCTGCCGGGTAGGTCCACACAGGAGGCAAGCTTCCTGTACAACATTTACCTCGATGATGAGGACCTAGAGGCGTACATGGCGTCTGTGGACGTGAAGGGCGGGTCCCCAACACGCCACATAGGCTCATGGAGGAGGTGTGGCGGCACCTAGGGCTCCCGTACGGTGACTTCGTAGAGAAGTACCTGCGCTCTAGTGACGCGTTCCCGTGGGGGGCCGGCCACGGGACGCTGCGGTGACACGCACAGGTGAGCAGGCAGGCAAGGCACTACGCTCACAAGGGCATCAATACGCCTGTGTCATGTGACAAAGCGTTTCAGAATCCTTGCCACTCTGCAAAGAGGGAACGAAAGTATGTACAGCAACACATCAGGATATGTACACATGGGGTTAAGACTGGACTGGGGTAAGGGCATCAAGGGACAATAGACACTCAGTCCCGACTCATATCCCAATCCCAGGTCCGACCCTCTCAGTGGCTGATGGGGGCGGGGGCTCAAACACAACCCATGCCCTGCTCAGTCCGGACCCTGAAACCCTGCCAATGGGAGAGGTGTCCCGCACAGCCACAGGCGAGTTCCTGGGAACCAATGGGTTCCAAGGCCAACCGACAGTGGCTCCCTATGCTCCCTTAACGGCAGGTCCCAACTCCACTCTGAGACAGAGATATGGCCCCGCCATTATCCCTCAGGAGTGGGTAGCTGAAAATGGGCTGTTTCAGCCCAAACTGAAATTAGCTTAAAAAACTCCAAAATTGACCCCTCGTCCGGACCCGCCAGAGGTAGGGACGAGGCAACTGACCCTATGCCCTTCGAGTACGAACCCCCTGGAGCCCTCACCCAACCTGGTTCCCTCTGAGGTCCCGGCATCAGGGCAACACGGATGAGTCAAGTGGGGTCATGATGCCAAAATCACCAAAATTGGCGTCATTCCCACGCGTGGCTCGCCCGGCCAAGGTAAGGCCAATGGCTCACAGGGTAGGAGGCGGGACCTAGGACTTATATCTGAGTGTACAACTTGAATTTAGGTCCGGGC
The DNA here is from genome assembly GCA_964036045.1 of Eutreptiella sp. 'Long Island Sound 2002'. NCBI lineage: Eukaryota > Euglenozoa > Euglenophyceae > Eutreptiales > Eutreptiaceae > Eutreptiella > Eutreptiella sp. 'Long Island Sound 2002'. The sequence goes on from OZ038383.1 coordinate 100,903,827, forward strand.
TCCCTATGGGCTTAGAGAATTGGGGCCGCCAATTGACCACACGGAGGGGGGAAATTGGGGTCCCAAAATTGGGTCATTTTGGCTGCCTGAAATGAGCCAAAATTCGGTGTGCTCCCAATAGTATATCTCCACGCCGGCTTGGAGATCGGATCCGCCATTCCATACGCGATCCACTGGGAGTCCAACAGAGACTCCCATGCCCTTGGCTCTCAAAGATCTCCATGCTGCTAGGCGTGGTGACGATCCCAATTGGGTCCACAAATGCAAAAATGGCAAAACTGCCCATACTCAATTTGGCCTAGCGCCTTGACGAAGGCGGCTCCGCTTCGCCCACGTGGTGTGTGGACCATGGGGACCATTACCCATAACACCCATGTCATATATGGCCCATTGGTCCATGCGTCCGGCGTGCACGGAGGTTAGAACATAGTGCACGGCGGGCAGCAAAAGTTGAAAAATGCTCAAAATGGCCAAAATTGCGCACACTCATGGTTAGGGCAAATGAGGCACATGTCCGACTCGGACCGGAGTGTGCCAAAGGATTGGTATCAAGTCATATATGTCCAACATATCTTTGGGGCGTCGCCCAACTCCTCCGGTATTGGGAATGGCAGGGTCGCCAAGTGAGCCCATGATTTGGGATAGTCCCAAATCGCCAACATGGCGGCCACGGTATGCCAAGCCTAAGAGGAGTTATTCGCCGGGTCCAAGATATGTTGGCTACCGAAGTATGTACCCTCATAACATACTTGGGTCATGATGTCAATTGAGCGCAACGTTGAGATACACGGTCGCCACTTGACATCATGACGAGCCAAAAATGGCAAAATTGGCACAAAGACAAACCAAAGTGCCTTGAAAGGCGCACAATTATATTATAATATCTTTGGCTTGGATCGTGCAATCGACTAATCCTTCTAAACACAATGACTTGACACCAATGACCTTCGATCCCACGTATGTGCTCCACTTGGGGCGCCTTGAAAGGTTACGAGCGCTGCTTCCCAAGTGGGCACATGAAAATATGGAAAAATGTAAAATACACACCTTGCTCCCAACGCATCGCTTCGGGATCACCACACAAGCTTCCCTTCACGAAGGTTAGGCTTGCAATTGACCGTAGGGAGTACGGAGAAGGGGCTTGCACAATATGAGGTCCATTGGCGGGTTCGGCTTGGAGTAATGGACCCGCCAAATGGGCACGCAACACAACACAAGGCACATACTCCATATTGCCCAAAAAGGTGGCTCCCACCATGATATGTCATGCCCCTCCAAGGGCATAACTTTGTGTCAATCGCTCATAGGAACTCAAGGAGAGTTCCTATGCAACACCAACACTCGCGCGCTACACTCGAAAGTTATCTTAACGCACGCAATATCATGGCCAATGAGTTGTAACGCAAACTCTACCCTCTTGACCATGATCCATTACACTAGCGCGCATGTGTGGAAACGCAAGGCATATAAAGCTTCCTAAATTACGTCGGGAGTATTGTGAATACATCCCACGTTTCCTTATCGTCAATACTCGCAAGCAACACGAGATATGACCTTCACAAGTGGCCTCACGAATCAACTTTGTTTTGCCCATATCTTTAAGACAAATGGAGGGCAGGATAAAAGGGAAGTTGATTCGTGTATACGGAAGCACGTAGGTCCACTCGAAAGAGGTCATATCAAGTGCGGGGATGTCGAAGTCGAAAATCCGATTTCGACATCCTGAAAAATTCGGATTAAGGTTGCGAGTATTAATTATGAAAATTGCGGAAGCATCCATGCAGTTCCTGGCGACTTTGGAGCCCTCGTCGCGGATAGCGTTAAAATTTCCATTATAAACAGTTAAACTGGCGGTTACGGTAAAGTCGCGAACCAACCGCCAGCAGTCAAAACAGTGAGTATCGGAACGGAAGCATAAAAATTGACGGAAACAATATGAAAATAAAACCCTGTTGATTCCTGATATTCTGATACACAAATCTCCGCTGGCGGTGCATCGGTTGCCGATGCGGGGCTTCACGGCACGGAACACGCCGTGCATGGGGTTAGTGGACCGGAGACCGGTTGTATGCCGTAACCTAGCCATGGGGTTCTGGGTACCGCTTCACCCCCCTCCTTAGAGCAAACCCTGGGGGGGCTCGATAACACCCATGCATGGCAGCGGGTACCCAGGACCACATCCTGAAGGGGGGGGGGGTGTCACATCCTCACGTCAGTAAGTCACAGTAAGATAGGTATCCCACAGCGGGATAGGTATGCTGCTGTAACAGCTCGTAGCACATGTATAGTATCAAGTATCAAGTCCCGGGTCCTGGCGGCGATTGTTCGGCATCCAAAGGACCCGTTAACCCATACCAGGCGCACCGGGTGCCGGCTGCTACGGTCACCACCACAGTGGCAGTGGCATACACGGCCAACATAGGCGTCACACGACGGCCGAGGTGGCCCCACAAGTCGAGAGCGACCACAAAGATCCATCAGGCTACCCCAAGCTTCCCAAGGCCCGCCGACTGGGGAGAGTCCCCACGGGTCCTTCCTCGGGCGCACCATGTCCATATCCATACGACGCGAGTCCAGAGTGCCATAGTCGAACTCCTTACGAACCCCAAATCGTAAGGGAACTCCTCCTGAAGGGATCGGGCATCAAGGCCGTCTTTTCCCTCGCCCTACTACCACGAAGCGTGGCCATACATGAGGGAGTCCTCATGCAGTGCGGGCGGAGGCGTCGACTCCTCAAACCACCAGTTTCCCAGGCAGACTGACCGAGGTCAGGAGCACCGGAGGCCGCCATCCGAATGCAAGTGCGTCTGCAAATCGGTAGGCTCACACTGGGACTGACAGTGGCGGACCGCTGGGAGTGTAGTCAGGCAACTGGGCTTCCCGCCTGGCGCCATCAGGATCTCCACACACACAGCGAATAGGGCAACACGGTATCACGGGCACTCAAACAGTAGAATCTGTAATCAAGTACTGGTCCAGGCTGGACCAGGCTGTATGGATATGTACACGGCGACTCAAGGCGCCTCTGTATCCCGATTCGTGGTGAAAAACAGTCCACCCTCAGCGATGGGCTGATGACACTTAACATACAGATGCACATATCCTGGAGGGCAGAAAAACAAGCAACAATTTGGGTAAATAGGCGTGTAAACACACTCAGAACAGAGTGCCAAACCACGCCACGGTCAGGATAAGGCAAATGCAGGAGGATGGACAGGATAACGCCTGAGTTCAGGCATATATAGTCTCGAGACACACGTCGACTGGTCTGGATTCCGCAAATGCCATGGAACCAGACTACACACCAAAAAATCGCAATGCCGATGACAGCGGCATCCGTTGCGCAACGTCGTATGGGCTTCAAGGCCCCAAGAGCTCAAAAATATGAAGGTCAGTCGCCCTACCTGGTTTCCCAAGGATTCAGCAGGGGGGGGGAGTGACGAATAGAAGAAAAGAGGGGCCATCCTCCTCTGGATTCAGCAGGGGGGGGTATATGGCCACTCTGTCACCGAAAGATGGAAGAGAGCAAGCAAGTAAGGGACGGTTTGTCGGCCTCATAAGCGCCTCAAGGAACATCAGGGGGGAGCTCAGGGCGCTGATCAGGCACCCCTGGCTGCAATCGCCCGGGTGAGTGCTGCCAAGTCCGAAACCTGGATCTTGGTCTTGTGCTTGCGGATGTACTCCATGAAGGGAGTATTGACCCGCGGCACGAATGAGGAGACGGGTTCCCAGGTGTCGTGGGACGGCCCATAGCCTCGCCAACGAACCTTGAACTCCAGACCTCCGGGTGCCGAGGCCTTCGGACGCTGAGCCAGGATCTTCTCGACAGTGTAGTTGTCCTGCTCAGCATAGTCGTCGTCCGAATCGGCCTCATGTTTGGCGTAGTCCAGGGACACATGTCGGCCACGGAGGTCGGGTTCCCGCACACGGAGTTGACTCTCGTGGCGCTCCCGGAACTGTCCGTGACCCACCTTGACGCGGTAGGTGTCCTCACCAATCCTGCGGACCACCTCGCCGGGTGTGAACCAGGTTTTGGTGCGGTGGGTGCCCATGGGGCGGGGTCTGATCACCCACACCGGGTCTCCCACCCTGAACTTCTGCGCTGTCGAGCTCGGGGCGGACTTCTGACGCTCAGCATGCTCCTTCTCAAGCTGCTGGCGGATGTCCCGCGCCGTTTGCTCTTGCCGCGCGAAGAACTCCTTGGCATCCATAGCCATGCCATCACCAGACAAGGGAAGTCCCCTACCCAGGGGGTCCCTGCCAAACAGAATCTGGTGAGGGGACAAACCGCCCGGAGTGGGGGTGTCATGATGGGCCTTCAGAGCAGGCCACATTTCCTCGAACCAGTTCCGCCGTGGGTTGGTGATGTGGATCTTGCGCAGCTTCTCGAACAGCTGCCGTCCAGCCACTTCAGCACGGCCGTTAGACCGGCTGAGATAGGCGACGCTCTTGGCACGACGTATTCCCATGAGGGAACACATAGCCTTGAACCAGCCACCAGTAAACTGGGGCCCTCGGTCACTGCAAATGGTGCGGGGGATGTCAAAGACGGTCAGCCAATGACGAATCATCATGACTGCCACTTCCTTGGCAAGCAACCCCTTTTTGCGTGCCGGAACGGCTACAACGTAGCCGCTGTGGCGGTCCACACAGAGAACCACACAGTCAAAGGTCTCCTTGCCAATGTGCACTTCGGGCATGGAGAAGACGTCCATGGCCACGCTCTCCATGGGCTGGTCAGGAACCGGGGTCCATTGGGGTTCCCCCTTGACGTTCCGGGTATATGGGGATTGCAGGCCTGACAGACCGAGCAACCCTTCCTGACCTTCTTGATGGCGGTGTAGAGAACGATATGGTCGATCTCGAACCGACGCTGCATGTCAAGAGCTTGCTTCTTGACCCCTGGGTGCAGCATGTGGTGGTGCCAAGCTTCACACAGCTCGAGCACCCGGGACTCTGGGACTAGCAGCTTACCATTCCGGTAGAGCTTGCCATCTTCCTCAGTCAGCCCCTTTGGCCACTTCTGCCCGTCGTCCGGGTCGGTCACAGCCCTGTACTCGGCCGCAAAGGCCTCAGACTTGGCGTAGTCGTCGGTCCAGTCGTCCTGGAGGCAAGACTCTGGGAAGAGGTGCTTGTCGGACTCAGTTCCCACAGGGGGTGCCGGACCGGGCCTTCCGCCCGCGGCGCCCACAGGGGCGAGTACACTGACCGTTCTGCTCACCCTCGAAGCGAGGGGGGCATCTGCAGCCATGACGACGAAGCATTTAACATCCTCCTCCTCCATCAGGCGCTCCATTTCAATGATCTTCTTGGCTTCAGCGGTCTCAGCCTCATCGCCATGGGCAGAGATATCCTGCATGCCCTTGCTGGCGGGATAGGCCCACCTACTGAGACAGTCCGCCACGGTGTTATCCTTTCCAGGAATATAAACAACCGTAAGGTCGAACTTGGCCAAGGTCTCATGCCATCTTGCCCGTCGGGAGGCGGGACCTGAGGGGGTGTCCACGTGCTCCTTGTGCCACGACTGCAGACTCTGATGGTCGGTGCAGACGGTGACGGGATGGAGGGCTATGTACCCAGCCCATTTCCTGAGAGCCATGACGATGGCATACGCCTCCTTTTCACGGGGCGTCCACGTCCGTCTCTGGCCTTCCGCCAGGACTCGGCTCCAGAAGGCCACGGGCACGTGCCTCCCATCGTCAAGCACTTGCTCCAACACAGCGCCAATGGCGTAGTCGGAAGCGTCGGTGCGTAGGACGAACCCTCGGTCGGGATCCACGAGGTGCAGACCCACTGCGGATAGCAGCGCCTGCTTCATCCCCTCAAAGGCACGGTCGGACTCTTCAGTCCAGACCAGAGCCTTCTTGGACCCCTTCTTGGTCTCCTCTCGGTTGCCCTTGAGCATGGTCGTCATGGGGGCTGCATACTCGGCATACATTTTGATATACCCCGAGTAGTAATTGCAGAACCCCAAGTACGCCCGTAGCTCAGAGACCGTTTTGGGCTTTTCCCAGTGCTCGATCGCAGCCACCTTGCCGGGTATGGGCTTTCGCTGCCCGTTCCCGACTACGTGGCCAGCGAAGACCACCTCGCTTACCGCAATGGTGGCCTTGTCACTGCTGCCCGTGAGTTTGTGCCGAACCAGAAGGTCCAGCACTCGAGTGACGTCCCTCTCGTGTGCCTCCGGGAGCTCCTCGTAGCTCATGCTGGGGTCCCCGGACGCGATGATCACGTCATCCACGAAGGGGTCCGCACAGTCGCGCACCGGCTCAAGCAGGTTCTCCAGCATCCGCTGAAAAGCCGCATTGCCGTTGGTAACGCCCATAGGCATCACCTTCCACTGGAGAGGTCCAAGTGGGGTGCTCATGGCTGTGCAGGCACGGGACTCTTCGGCGAGAGGCATCTGATGATAACCATGTTTCAGGTCAATCACCGTGAAGATCCTCCGCCGGTGTTGTTTTTGCAGCATATCCTCAATGAGGGGCAGCGTATAGCTGTCGTGCTGCGTTTGGGCGTTCAGGCCGCGGTAGTCGACCACGAGCCGCCACTCACCGGCAACCTTCTTGGGGACGACGAAGCAGGGAGAGGCCCACTCGGAGTGGCACGGCTCAAGCCAGCCTCTCTGGATGAAGTCACGGAGGATCTTCTCCATGGCCTCTTTCCTCTCGCCCCTCAGGGCAAACTCCCGGTGTCGATACACACGGGGGTCCTGCTTCAGTCGTATCTTGGCCTCGCCATACGGTCCACGCACCGGTGGGGGGAACACAGGCTTTCCGCTGAAGAAGGTCTCGCCATACTTCTGCTTCAGCCTGGCCCTCAGCGCCTGGATCTTGGGGCAGTCATCGGACTCCGCCTTGGCTTTTCCGGGCACTTGAACCACGGAGCTTACTTGAGGGGTAGCGACCCCGCTCGCTTTCGGCTCAGGTGGTCTTCCCAGGTGGCCCAACGGGCCATCTCTGGTCTTGCCTCGGAACAGATCGCCGTAGGTGGGTGGGTTACCGCCAGGCGGCTCGTCTTGGCTGGACATGTGATCCAGCACCCTCTGCACGAAGGTATTCCCGTCATAGGAACCGGAGACGATTGAGTCCACTTCCCACCAGGCTTTGTCCTGGCCCTTGCCCTCACGCTGGTTTCCCCAGTCGTGAAAGGGCTGATCCATATACCCCTGAACCAGATCCCACTCCTCTTCAGTGAGGGGGTCTTCGGAGTCCGATTCTTCGATGTCAACAGGGGGAACCGCAAAGCATTGCCGCCAGGGCTCTGCTATGATGCGGTTGACACACACGAAGTCCGTGGTGTCGGCCTGATCAAGGCCCCCATCCACATAGTGGAATTCTGTTGGCCATCTCTGGGGTGGCATGGGCTGTCCCTTAGCGTCCTGATAGACACTCTCTCCAGCCGGTAGGACGACCTTGTTCAAGGTCATGTTGGTCAATGAGGCTACCCAATGTCGGGTACTTTCCTCCTCGGTGCATCCCATAGGAACAACCAGCACTGCCTTGGAGCGGTCCTTGCGAATCTTCGCTATCGCTCTGGGAATGTCCCAACGGGGGCAATGGATCCACATCAATCCCTGATGCGGACCCCAGTGCTTCTTCCACGCGGAGTCCTGGGCGCTCCAGTACTTCTCACAAACCCGAAGATGGGCGGAGGTTCCTGAAGAGAACGCATCCAGGGCCAGATCCGAAGCTCCCAAATCCGCGACAACTCGGCTCGCCACTTCCCGCCTTACGCCGTACTCCTGGTTTGCAGAACCAGTTGGCTCAGTGTCCAGCGCGGCCACTTCGAGCTGATTGCGTTCGGGGTGGATCCATTGGCATTCCACATGGTGCTCAGGTGACGAAAGCCACGAGAGTTGGTTGTCCTGGTACAGGGTCATGGAAGCCTGGGCCGGGAGGACGCCGGAGTCCGTCTCCATCATGAAGTCGTACCCGACGATCATGCCCCAGTCCATCTCGGCCTCGTAGAAGCTACCGTGCAGGAGGATTTCCTTGCCGAGGTCTGGGCGGCTCAGTTCACGATGGTTCACGAACTGCAGCCCAATGGCCGCTTCCTTCGTGCCTCCCACCATGTACTGGCCGTTCGCCACCTTCAGCCTGACAGGTTTCCGACTGTCGGTAAGACACTCTGGCGGAAGCAGGCCAGCCTTGACCAAGCTGACTTGAGCTCCCGTGTCGACCAACACGTCGAAAACCTTTTCCACTTCCCCGCATAAGGCACGGACCTTAAGATGCAACTGCCGCTCGCGACCGACACGGCGCACGGCGTGCAAACTCAGGATCTCCGGCCGTTCCAGAAGCTCCACAAGCGACTGGTGCAGGTCGTGGACAATGGGCTCAGGCTGCCCATCTGCAGCATCCAGCTGCGGTCCGGGTGATCCTCCGATACTCTCGGATAGATCCTGTAGTACATCAAACACGTTCTTGGTCGCGAAGGACGGACGGGTGCAAGGGTTCGTGCCTTCACTTGCCCTCACCCCGCTTCCGCGACTGGGCGCCGGACCGGGCCTTCCGCCCGCGGCAGTCCCCTTGTGTTTACCGACTCCCGACAGGGATGGTTCGGCGCTTCCCACGTCACCATCCTGCGACCGCCCTAGCTGGGGCCCTTGGCTGCAGGGGCTCCGCTAGGGGGCGTCGGTTGTGGAAGAGGGGGTGTTCTCCTCGGCCTCAACGTCGTTGACGCCCTTCTTTCTTCCCCCTTTACCTCCTCCTTTACCCTTCTTGTCCTTGTCCTTGTTCTGGTCATTCTGGTTGTTCTCCTTGTTCTTGTTGTCCGACCTGGGGACCCAGTTCCGCTTGATCTCCTGGATCTCCTTGGCCAACTCGGTTCCCACCGACGACATCAGCTTGGCCAGCTCGTCCTTGTCCACCTCCATCTTGGTTTCCCGGATACCCGCGGCCGCACGCTTCTTCGACCCGTGCGCCTTCTTGTAAGCCTCCGTGTCGGCCTTGTGGACGGGGCATGTTCGGTGGTCATGGTTGAAGCCTTTCTTCCTCCCATAACACACGAAACAGCCCTGCGGGTGAGCTCGTACGAACTCCCCAAAGGACAGCGGAGGGTCGCCAATACGGCGAGGGTCCCTATTCTCCTGCTTCTTCCAACCTGGCTGCAGGGGCTTCCAGTTTGCTGGCTTGGTCCCCGCGCTCAGGTTCTTGGCCACGAAGGCACACACGGCCATTTCGGCGGGCTCATCGTCGTCGTCATCGTCGACGAGAGTCTCATCGCCGCCGGCTCCCGCTGGGTCCATGGCAGATTCCCCGCCAGGCCCCTCGCCAACGTAGTTGACGTCGCGGTCGCCGGGCCTCAACCCGCGGGTGTGGTGGAGGTTTCGGTACTCCTTGAGTACTTCCTCGCCAACCCACTCCAGGATCTCGTCGCAGCTCATCCGCGCCGGGATGGGCTGCAGACGGATGGTCTGGCCGCTCAACTCACAGTCGTCAAGGCGCCAAATCGCGGTCTTCTCGCGATCGCCCGAGACGGTGATGAGAAGAGCGTTCCGCAGGGAGTGCCGTTTGACATCCCGGGCCACGTTCTTCTTCGCCCAACTCACCACGTTCGTATGATACTCCTTGGGGAGCATCATCTTGACCGTGTGGTTGGACTTGGCCCTCTTGGATTCCTCCTTGGTGACCCTCTTGATCCATGCTTCCGGTAGCATGGAGAGCAGGCGAGCCTGCTCGTCACCCTCGTTCCAATCCTCCACGTTGCGGCGGAAGAGGGTGTATTTCCCTCGGAAGTCACGCCATTCCCGTAGGCGGATCTCCCGTCCATCATGCTCAAGCTTGATGGACTTCCAGCGCTTGGCAGCCACCTGCGGAGCGTCCACCCGCTCCTGCTCGTTGAGCCACTTCTTGGCGTCCTTGAGGGTCTTGATTTTCCCCTCCTTGGTCGCCACGAAGTATAGCTCGCCGAGCACTTCCGGCAGGCGGTACCTGAACCGTTTGAAGACATATCTCTCCGCATCCGCGGGAGGTTGGTCTTCAGTGACGGCCAGCCCCCAATCGTCCAGCTTCTCCAAGAAGCGGTCGAGGTTGAGGGGGTTGCCGTCGTACATGGGGGGCTTGATGTCCTTCAAGTCTTCCCACACGGCGGCGTCCGCGGCCTTAGAGACCATGAACGCCGGCCGCGAGGTCGACCGAGGTTCCCATCGGCCTCGCCCACGGACTCCCACGGCCGCCACGTCCATCTCCTCCATGGAATCCCTGTGGCTACGCCGCGGTTCCTCCACGTACGCTGAACCGAAATGTTCACGCCGTACTGCATCCATGTACGCATCCTCATCACGGCGCCGGCGGCTGCGTTCAGCGGCCTCCCGTCGTACACCACGCGGCGGGCTGATGTCGAACTCCTCCAGGTCCAGGTCCAGGTCCAGGTCCTCCCCTTCACCGACATCCCACTCCACGTCTCCTCTGGGGACCTCATCCCTGAGTCCACCATAACGTCCTCCAGCCCTGGGGATTGGCGCTGGGGCTGGTGGCGGGCGTCGGGGGCGTACAGGCGTCCGCGGTGGAGCACGGCGGTTGTGGTAGTCCGCGCTGAGCCACTCATCGCGCCATTCCTCACTGCCACTGCCGGGCGGCACGCGCTCGTTGCGGCGGCCCGCGCTGTGGTGAGAGGGGGCAGAGAGAGAGGGGGCACTGGCGCTGGGGCGACTCCTGGGGGCTCCGCCGGGGGCGTGGGGTCTGCCTGGACCTGGTCCGGGTCCCCAGCCGTCGTCCGACGAGCCTGACTCCAGGGGTGGGTGGTCGCTGCCGACTCTCCCACGGGCTTCCAGCGCATCCAGCCTCTCCTGCAGGCCGCTGACGACGTTGGTCAGCGACTTGGTCTCGGCCCTGGCGATGTCCAGGTCCTTCTGCGCGCGCGCGGCGACCGTGGAGATGCGAGCCATCTCGCTCTTGCCCGTGTCTACCTCCAGCTCGAGCAACTGGACTCTCCTGCGGAGGTAGACAATCCACCACCAGGTGGCATCCGGGTCGCCGTTCCCTGGTGGGTCGTCGGGGTCCCCAGGGGGTCCTCCAGGAGGGCCTCCGCCGGGTCCGCCCGGTCCAGGGGGTCCTCCCCCGCCAGGTGGTCCGCCTCCAGGGGGTCCACTGGGTGGGCGTCCTCCAGGGGGTCCTGAAGGTCCTCCGCCAGGGGGTCCCGGTGGGTCTCCGCCGGGTCGCCTCGGTGGGTCCGAGGATGGGCGCGTGATGCCGAACTCCATGTCGTCATCTTCGTCCATGTCGCCCCACCTGGGCGTCTCGGTCACGGAGGACTCGGAGCTCCGGTAGGGAGGAGGGGGATCCTCATCCTCACCTTCCATGGGGACGTCTCCGCCACCTCCGCCCGTCCAAGCCACCACTTGGCGATGTCGACGGCCTCGTTCATCCCCGTCACTGGCGGTGAAGAAGGGGTCACTGTCGTGGGGGTGCCCACCCGCTGGCCTCCGCGGCCTCTCGGGGGTCTTCCCCTTGCCCTTCCTCCGTCGACGGGCGGTGGTGCTACCGCTCCCACTGCTGCCCGTGTCCGCTTCATCCAGCTTCATCCTGGAGGAGGCGTCCCCTTCGAAAAGCCTTCGAAGGGTCTCCACTCGCGATCCTCCCGGGGGAGTCTCGTGGCGGAGTTTGGCCTCTGCCTCCTCCATTGCGGCGGCGGTAGCTGCGGCAGCTCGCGCTTCGGCCTCTTCCCGAGCACGAGCCGCCTCGGCTTCCCGGGCCTGCAGCAGCTGCGCCTTCTGCGCCTCCAACGCCGCCAGCTCCGCCTTCGTCTTGGCCTTCTCCTCAGCGACCTTCCGTCGCGCGGCCTCGATGGCTTCCTTCTTGGCGGCGTCCTCCTGGGCCTTAGCCGTCGCTTCGGCGTGGGCCCTTTCCTCCGCCTCCTTCTTTGCCCTCTCTTGGGCAAGCGCCTCCCCCAGCGCCTTCACCTCGGCCTCCTTGCAGGCAATGGCCTCCTGCGTCAGGCGGGCTTCCTCGTCGGCTGCCGCCAACTCACCGTTGACCTGGGCAGTCGCTACCCCATGGGCGGCCACGGCCGTGAGTCCAGCCGCAATGGCCGCCACGGTCTGGGTGTGGATGGCCATGCCATGCGCCCACTGCGCAGCTTCCTCCTGGGCGATGCCGGCGGCGCCCTCCACAGCAGCGCTGTACTGCTTGGCCCGTTGCCGGGCAACCCGACGGTTGCAGGGCACCCCACAGGCGCGCTCACAGGCGCGCGCCACGTCCCTTTCGGGAGCGACGCTGCTGCTGGAGCTGGCCTGGTCGGCCGGCGTCCTCCCGCGGTGGGCCGACTCGATGTCGCTGCTGGGGCCTGCTGAGGCCTGCCGGGCCCTCAGGAGCAGCGGACGGGGTTTGGCCTGGGTCTGCTTGGCGACTTGGATGTAGTCGCCAAGGGTGGTGGAGCCGGGGTGGTGTCCACCATTGGGCCGTTGGGGACTGGGGGCTGGGGTTCCGCCCTTGGCGCCTTGGGCGGCTTCGGCAGCCAGGGACTCCTGGTACTCCCGCCACCTCCGGTCCCTCTTCTTGTCCCCGGCGGACCTCTTCTCCGTCGCCGGAGATGCGCCGCTGCTGCCCTGCAGCCTGCGCTCGTTCCCCGGTTCCGGGAACTTCTTCTCGATCACGTCCCACAGGGAGACGTTGATCGAGGCGCCCGACGGGTAGGCGTTGGGCTCCTCGTCCTCCTCAATCCCGTCGGGACGCAGCCCTTCCCCGGGCCTGTCCGGCCGGGTCCACGCCCTCCAGCGCCTCTGCTGGTGGCGGTACTCGTACCCCTCCGCCCGCAGCCAGTCCTCCACGGCCTGCAGGCGGTCGGGGGCGATGTCCGTGCGGAGCTCGAAGCTCCTGGGCATGCCCCCTTCGCACTGGGGGTTGCTGTGGCGGTAATGCTGGTCCCAAACCAACCCACGCAGCAGGCGTGCTGCATGGGGGTGGGGCCGCGGCCACGTCCTGCCCGCTTCCTGCCAATTCACCATGGCAGCGGGGGCGTAGATGGTCTTGAAGTCCTTGATGTGCACTCGTTCACCTCAACGAACTGGTTGTGGTTGTTGGGGAGGGTGCTGCAGCACTGGATTGGAAGTGCGGCTGGTGCTGGTCAGCCGGTGGTTGTGGAGGTGGTTGACGCGGCCTTGCTGGTCGGCCGTTGGGACTCCGGGTCGGCCGATGGGGCTGATGCAGGAGTCCTGGTCTGTGCACCTCTTCCACGGGCGCTGCGCGATCAGGGCGATGCTCTTGACGGCGCTGCGGGCTCCGTGACGAACTCGGCGCTGTCGCTGAGTGGCGCTGCGAGCTGCTGCGCTGCGCTGCGAGACGCTGCGCTGCGCTGCGAGCTGCGAGCTGCGCCGCGCTGCTGCGACGCGCTGCTCGGGGTTGGTGGCCCCGAGTGGCACGCGAGGGCTGGGTAACCCCGCGGCGGTGAAACGCTTTTGACGCGTTCCCGTGGGGGGCCGGCCACGGGACGCTGCGGTGACACGCACAGGTGAGCAGGCAGGCAAGGCACTACGCTCACAAGGGCATCAATACGCCTGTGTCATGTGACAAAGCGTTTCAGAATCCTTGCCACTCTGCAAAGAGGGAACGAAAGTATGTACAGCAACACATCAGGATATGTACACATGGGGTTAAGACTGGACTGGGGTAAGGGCATCAAGGGACAATAGACACTCAGTCCCGACTCATATCCCAATCCCAGGTCCGACCCTCTCAGTGGCTGATGGGGGCGGGGGCTCAAACACAACCCATGCCCTGCTCAGTCCGGACCCTGAAACCCTGCCAATGGGAGAGGTGTCCCGCACAGCCACAGGCGAGTTCCTGGGAATCAATGTGTTCCAAGGCCAACCGACAATGGCTCCCCATGCTCCCTTAACGGCAGGTCCCAACTCCACCCTGAGCCAGAGATATGGCCCCGCCATTATCCCTCAGGAGTGGGTAGCTGAAAATGGGCTGTTTCAGCCCAAACTGAAATTAGCTTAAAAAACTCCAAAATTGACCCCTCGTCCGGACCCGCCAGAGGTAGGGACGAGGCAACTGACCCTATGCCCTTCGAGTACGAACCCCCTGGAGCCCTCACCCAACCTGGTTCCCTCTGAGGTCCCGGCATCAGGGCAACACGGATGAGTCAAGTGGGGTCATGATGCCAAAATCACCAAAATTGGCGTCATACCCACGCGTGGCTCGCCCGGCCAAGGTAAGGCCAATGGCTCACAGGGTAGGAGGCGGGACCTAGGACTTATATCTGAGTGTACAACGTGAATTTAGGTCCGGGCTCCCTATGGGCTTAGAGAATTGGGGCCGCCAATTGACCACACGGAAGGGGGAAATTGGGGTCCCAAAATTGGGTCATTTTGGCTGCCTGAAATGAGCCAAAATTCGGTGTGCTCCCAATAGTATATCTCCACGCCGGCTTGGAGATCGGATCCGCCATTCCATACGCGATCCACTGGGAGTCCAACAGAGACTCCCATGCCCTTGGCTCTCAAAGATCTCCATGCTGCTAGGCGTGGTGACGATCCCAATTGGGTCCACAAATGCAAAAATGGCAAAACTGCCCATACTCAATTTGGCCTAGCGCCTTGACGAAGGCGGCTCCGCTTCGCCCACGTGGTGTGTGGACCATGGGGACCATTACCCATAACACCCATGTCATATATGGTCCATTGGTCCATGCGTCCGGCGTGCACGGAGGTTAGAACATAGTGCACGGCGGGCAGCAAAAGTTGAAAAATGCTCAAAATGGCCAAAATTGCGCACACTCATGGTTAGGGCAAATGAGGCACATGTCCGACTCGGACCGGAGTGTGCCATAGGATTGGTATCAAGTCATATATGTCCAACATATCTTTGGGGCGTCGCCCAACTCCTCCGGTATTGGGAATGGCAGGGTCGCCAAGTGAGCCCATGATTTGGGATAGTCCCAAATCGCCAACATGGCGGCCACGGTATGCCAAGCCTAAGAGGAGTTATTCGCCGGGTCCAAGATATGTTGGCTACCGAAGTATGTACCCTCATAACATACTTGGGTCATGATGTCAATTGAGCGCAACGTTGAGATACACGGTCGCCACTTGACATCATGACGAGCCAAAAATGGCAAAATTGGCACAAAGACAAACCAAAGTGCCTTGAAAGGCGCACAATTATATTATAATATCTTTGGCTTGGATCGTGCAATCGACTAATCCTTCTAAACACAATGACTTGACACCAATGACCTTCGATCCCACGTATGTGCTCCACTTGGGGCGCCTTGAAAGGTTACGAGCGCTGCTTCCCAAGTGGGCACATGAAAATATGGAAAAATGTAAAATACACACCTTGCTCCCAAGGCATCGCTTCGGGATCACCACACAAGCTTCCCTTCACGAAGGTTAGGCTTGCAATTGACCGTAGGGAGTACGAAGAAGGGGCTTGCACAATATGAGGTCCATTGGCGGGTTCGGCTTGGAGTAATGGACCCGCCAAATGGGCACGCAACACAACACAAGGCACATACTCCATATTGCCCAAAAAGGTGGCTCCCACCATGATATGTCATGCCCCTCCAAGGGCATAACTTTGTGTCAATCGCTCATAGGAACTCAAGGAGAGTTCCTATGCAACACCAACACTCGCGCGCTACACTCGAAAGTTATCTTAACGCACGCAATATCATGGCCAATGAGTTGTAACGCAAACTCTACCCTCTTGACCATGATCCATTACACTAGCGCGCATGTGTGGAAACGCAAGGCATATAAAGCTTCCTAAATTACGTCGGGAGTATTGTGAATACATCCCACGTTTCCTTATCGTCAATACTCGCAAGCAACACGAGATATGACCTTCACAAGTGGCCTCACGAATCAACTTTGTTTTGCCCATATCTTTAAGACAAATGGAGGGCAGGATAAAAGGGAAGTTGATTCGTGTATACGGAAGCACGTAGGTCCACTCGAAAGAGGTCATATCAAGTGCGGGGATGTCGAAGTCGAAAATCCGATTTCGACATCCTGAAAAATTCGGATTAAGGTTGCGAGTATTAGTTATGAAAATTGCGGAAGCATCCATGCAGTTCCTGGCGACTTTGGAGCCCTCGTCGCGGATAGCGTTAAAATTTCCATTATAAACAGTTAAACTGGCGGTTACGGTAAAGTCGCGAACCAACCGCCAGCAGTCAAAACAGTGAGTATCGGAACGGAAGCATAAAAATTGACGGAAACAATATGAAAATAAAACCCTGTTGATTCCTGATATTCTGATACACAAATCTCCGCTGGCGGTGCATCGGTTGCCGATGCGGGGCTTCACGGCACGGAACACGCCGTGCATGGGGTTAGTGGACCGGAGACCGGTTGTATGCCGTAACCTGGCCATGGGGTTCTGGGTACCGCTTCACTAGGAGGTACACGGTCGCCACGGGGAAGGGGTGTACCGAGTGGGTAACCCCAGGTAGCGGTGTGCCACAAGGCGGGGTGGAGGGCCCATTCCTGTACTTACTGGCTATGCTCCCCCTGATGAGTTGGATAGCGCGGGACTATCCGCAACTGGCGAGGGCACCACACACGTCGCCAGCGCAGGCGTATGTGGATGATGCGGTACCCATGGCGCGGGATGAAAAGGCCCAACAGGTGGTGCAGGACCTGATGCGGAGGTACGGGAGGGATAACCACCTTGTCTGGAGCACGGAGAAGTCGGCGGTTCTGAGGAGGGGTGGCGAGGATGGTATGGTACTGGATGTGGGGGACGGAGTGGCATGGCTGGAGAGGGCAGAGGAAGCGGTGGTGCTGGGACATGTGCAGGCCATGGAGGCGGGGGGCGTCAGGCTGCCCGACAAATTACTCAGGGGGTTCAGGGCAATGCTGGTAGTCCTACAGCATCACCCCCCGTCAGTACAGACGACCCTGTACTATCTACGGGCGGTGCTCAATGCGGCGATAGAATACCAGGGGATGCACCTCCCGTACTGGAGGGAGCAGCTGGAGGAGGTAGAGGGAGGAGTGCGGACGCTCATCAGAGGGTATGAGGGGATACCCACGGAGGTACCGTGGTGTGTGATGCGGTCGCCGACGGCTTACTATGGAGAAGGGATGCCCACTGCGGGGGAGGCGTACAGGGCACACACGGCGAGGACGCTGGGCAGGATGTGCCACAATCAGGAAGAGGTGGTGAGACGGATCTGCTATCACGCGATCACAGAGGTGCAGAAGGAGTAGAACATGTGCCCGCGCTATGTGTGGCACCGACGAAGACGGTTGGCGGCGGGGAGGAAGGAGCGCGTGTGGCGCGTCCTACAGGCGGTGTTGCCGGGGGAAGAGCACATGTTGGCCACCAACAGGACGTGCGGCAGGCGGGGACCGATCCTGGTTCTGGACACAGACTTCGGAGGGGCGGCGCATGGCACCGTAAGGTGGGTCAGGAAGGAAGGAGCGAGTATGGAGGTGCTGCACGTGTGCGGGAAGGATATGAAGGAATACAAGAAGGCGGGCCTGCACCACGCGGAGTTCTATCGCGACGCCAGGATGGTGGAAGGGGGTGTATACAAGTGGATGATGAGGAGAGCGCGAGGACAAGAAGACCGTGCTAGGTGGGGCAGGAGGATGCGAAAGATGTGGAAAGAGTCGGGGGCGCTGTGGGGGCACCAGAGGAGGAAACTGAGGCGCGGGAGGGGAGCGGAGGCGCAGCAAGAGAGGGTGGTGCTGGATAGAGGAGAGGGGGACAAGGCCAGACTGGGCATACTGTTCTGTGCGCCGCTGGGACTCAAAGGGCCGAGGGGGAAGGTGCCGAGTGCGACCGGGCAGTGCTATGATGTCCATGCGGATATGATCCGGAGAGACAACATCCCGGAAGGGGCATGACATGGTAACCAGTGCTGGAGATGCACCAAGGAAGCGGGGCAGGTCCCGTGGCCAGTCCTGCGAATGACGGCATGGGCGTTCCCGAACGCGACCATGCGCACTAAGGACGCCAGGGGGCAGTGGTGGGGGCCGGTACTGCGGCTGCCCAAGGAGGTGCAGGAGGATGAGGAGGCCCAGGGAGATCTGGAGGTCTGGTGGGGAGAGGAAAAGAAGGGGCAGAGAACAGGGGTCCAGTTGGAATGGGACACAGTGCGGGGACTACAGGAAGAGGATGATGGAGTGGCGGTGAGTTTCCGGATGACGGACGCAGGGAGGCCCGACGAGGAGGCGCCCATAGTGCCCGTGGGCCACAAGTGTGGAGAGAGTGCAAGGAGGATCTGGCTGACGGTCCAGGGGTTGCCAGCCGACAGGGTATGGTACTTGGTTCTGGCACAGGCGTACCCTGAGCAGGGCAGGGCGAAGGGGGACAGGGCATGGTGTCACGGGATGCCGGTGACGAAGGGCCGGAGGGCCCGGACGGACAATAAATGGGCAGTGTACAGAGGGATGAGAGAGCTGAGCACTGAGGATGGGGTACGAGAGTATGGCATTGGGAGGGACAGAGTGTGCTGCCACTACCCGAGGGACGTGGTGCGCATACCGGAGCCCGCGGAGGAGAGGGTGGTGCTATTTCTGGCCGGGTCCGGGGTGGAATGACAGCCGCCCATGGCGGGGGCAGCGGCAGTAAGGGTCAAGGGGGTGGGACAGGTGACAGAGAGCGTGGTGGAAAAGATGGTGTACGGAGCAGCGTCCCATGGAGAGGTACAGGCGGTGGTGGACGTAGTTGGGAAGATAGGGGAAGAAGTACGGGAAGTGTGGATGGTGGTGGACGCGGAGGCGGACATGGCGTCCCTCAGGAGACTGGCCAGCAGGCCACTGCATGAGGCCCTGGGCACGGGACTGGCGTCACAGGTGTACGCGATATGGCACTGGCTGGAGATGCGGAAAATGCCCCTGGTCATACACCTGGTGAAGCAGGAGTCACACAGAGCCCGAGTCGGGAATCATGAGGCGGATGGGGCGGCGCAAGCAGTGGACAAGGAGCAGGAACCAGAGTGGATGGTGCCAGAGAGAAAGGAGCACCTCCACTTGGTGCATATACCTTCAAGGGTCGGGGAGGGGGAGAAGGCCAGGTGGGTGGTGGAGGAGGACAGGGGCAAGCGGGAACTAAGAGTGTATCCACGGCCGGTGCACACGCTAGCTCAGGTACGAGGGGGGCCGGAGGTGGTAGAGCTGAACGAGTACTTGGAGGGCAAGGTTGGACAGCGGGTCCACTACCCATATGTGCTGAGGCCGGAAACGCTGCCCAAAAGGCTGCAAACCAGGCGGCTGCAGGCAGTAACGGGGCAGGTGCCGGTGCGGGAAACAATCATGAGGTGGTACAGACATAAGGGGATGGACCTGCCGGAGGAGTACATGAGATCCCACTGCGGCCGAGGGCAAGAAACGTTAGAGCACTTCATGCGGTGTGAACAGTATAAGGGGATCGAGGAGCCGCTGGTTCGGGATCAGGACGTTCTGCTGCTCAAGAAGGGTGCGAGAGGCAGAAGCGCGGTGGGAAGGGAGCAGGGGAAAGAAGGGCATCGAAAAGGGTTTGAGGTTTGAGGTTTGTTTTTGCGGGTACTAGACGCCTTTCGGCCCCGGGGGGCCATCTGGTCGGGGCAGGTGATATCCTCCCGACCGGGTCCTAGTGGAGGGCCCTCCAAGACGCACCTCCTGCCTGGTGGCGGAGTCCACTGGGTTCACAGGGCTCGGAGTCCATCCCTCCCCGGCTTCCCATTTCGCTACTCCCCGATCAGTGCCCGAATTCCCAGCCTTGGCTGCGGGCGCTTACCCACCGCGTCGCCCCGCTAATGCGTGGTCGCCCAGGGGTGCCGGCGCTGCCGGGCCCGTCCTACTGGCTTGTCGCCAGTTGGACCCCCGTGGGCTGGCGCAGAGGCTGCCTAGCCGTGGGGCTGCTGCGTGGCGCTATGCGCCACTACTGCCTTGGCGGGTGCAGTGCCCTGATCGTGTGTGTGCGGCGCTCGCGGCCGGTTCGGGGGGGTTGGGGCTGGTGCCGGGTGTTGTGTCTTCTCCGTTTCCCCCTGCCCGCCCCGCGTTTCCTGCGCTGTGTGTGGCAGGCCGTCCCCTCTGGGTGTCCCTTATCCTCGCTCGCTGGTACGCCATTCCATGCGGTCTGTGCGTTCCGCGGGCTTGGTCCGGTTGCCCTTCTGGTTTTTCCCGCGTGTCCTTTGTGTGTGTGTGCGCTCGCGCTCTCGCGGCGTCCGCGCCCTACCCCCCCCACCCCCCTTCCCCGGGTCGGTGTGGCGCGCGCACCTCGCGCGGTCCCGGTGCTGGGCGCTGGTAGGGCCGTTCCTCTCGGTACATGCCCCTCCGCGTGTCCTGCCCCGGTCCTGTGCTCCGTTTGGCTTGCTTGGGGGGGGGCGGCCCGGTCCCGTTTCCCCCTACCTGGCTCGGGGCTGCGCGCTCCCCGTGGGGTGGGTACATGCGTGGGGACCCTTCACCAACCCCACCGCGCGCCCTCCTGCGAGCTGGCCTTGCACGCTGGCTTGGCGCGCTGTGAGGGCGGCACGAGGGCACCCGGGGGGGGCGCCTCTTGCCTGGGTGCGGGGCGTCCGGGGTTGGGCGCTCTCCCACCCCCGACCACTCGTCCTTTCGGGCGTGCGGCCGGGGTTCACTACCCACTGGCTGTGGGTGCGGGGGGTGCGGGCGTGGGGACCCGTCACCAATTCCACAGCGCGCGCTCTTGCGAGCCGGCTTTGCGGGCTGTGGGGGCGGCATGAGGGTGCTCGGGGGGAGGCGCCTCTTGCCTGGGTGTGGGGCGTCCAGGGTCGGGCGCTCTCCCGGCCCCGACCACTCGTCCTTTCGGGCGTGCGGCCTGGGCCCACTACCCAGTGGCTGTGGGCGCGGGGGGTGCGGGCGTGGGAACCCGTCAACAATTCCACAGCGCGCGCCCTTACAAGCTGGCTTTGCGCGCTGTGGGGGCGGCATGTGGGTGCCCGGGGGGGGGGGGGCCTCTTGCCTGGGTGTGGGGCTTCCGGGTTTGGGCGCTCTCCCGCCCCCGACCACTCGTCCTTTCGGGCGTGCGGCCGGGGCCCACTACCCACTGGCTGTGGGTGCGGGGGGTGCGGCTGTGGGGACCCGTCACCAACCCCACAGCGCTCACTCTTGCGTGCTGGCTATGCGCGCTGTGGGGGCGGCAGGAGGGTGAACGGGGGGGGCGCCTCCTGCCTGGGTCTGGGGCGTCCGGGGTCGGGCGCTCTCCCACCCACGACCACCCGTCCTTTCAGGCGCGCGGCCCGGGCCCACTACCCACTGGCTTTTGCTGCGGGGGGTGCGGGCGTGGGGACCCGTCACCAACCCCACAGCGCGCGCTCTTGCGAGCTGGCTTTGCGCGCTGTGGGGGCGGCATGAGGGTGCCCGGGGGGGGCGCCTCTTGCCTGCGTGTGGGGCGTCCGGGGTCGGGTGCTCTCCCGACCCCAAACCTCTCGTCCGTTTGGGCGTGCGGCCGGAGCCCACTACCCACTGGCTGTGGGTGCGGGGGGTGCGGGCGTGGGGACCCGTCACCAACCCCACAGCGCTCACTCTTGCGTGCTGGCTATGCGCGCTGTGGGGGCGGCATGAGGGTGACCGGGGGGGGCGCCTCCTGCCTGGGTCTGGGGCGTCCGGGGTCGGGCGCTCTCCCACCCACGACCACCCGTCCTTTCAGGCGCGCGGCCCGGGCCCACTACCCACTGGCTTTTGCTACCGGGGGGTGCGGGCGTGGGGACCCGTCACCAATCCCACAGCGCGCGCTCTTGCGAGCTGGCTTTGCGCGTTGTGGGGGCGGCATGAGGGTGCCCGGGGGGGGCGCCTCTTGCCTGCGTGTGGGGCGTCCGGGGTCGGGTGCTCTCCCACCCCCAAACCTCTCGTCCGTTTGGGCGTGCGGCCGGGGCCCACTACCCACTGGCTGTGGGTGCGGGGGGTGCGGGCGTGGGGACCCGTCACCAACCCCACAGCGCGCGCTCTTGCGAGCTGGCTTTGCGCGCTGTGGGGGCGGCATGAGGGTGGCCGGGGGGGGCGCCTCTTGCCTGGGTGCGGGGCGTCCGGGGTCGGGCGCTCTCCCACCCCCGACAACTGGTCCTTTCGGGCGTGCGGCCGGGGCCCACTACCCACTGGCTGTGGGTGCGGGGGGTGCGGGCGTGGGGACCCGTCACCAACCCCACAGCGCGCGCTCTTGCGAGCTGGCTTTGCGCGCTGTGAAGGTGGCATGAGGGTGCCTGGGGCGGGCGCCTCTTGCCTTGATGTAGGGCGTCCGGGGACGGGCGCTCTCCCACCCCCGACCACTCGTCCTTTCAGGCGTGCGGCCGGGGCCCACTACCCACTGGCTGTGGGTGCGGGGGCTGCGGGCATGGGGACCCGTCACCAACCCCACAGCGCGCGCTCTTGCGAGCTGGCTTTGCGCCCTGTGGGGGCGGCATGAGGGTGCCCTGGGGACGGGCGCCTCCTGCCTGGGTGTAGGGCGTCCAGGGACGGGTGCTCTCCCACCCCCGACCTCTCGTCCGTTCCGGCGTGCGGCTGGGGCCCACTACCCACTGGCTGTGGGTGCGGGGGATGCGGGCGTGGGGACCCGTCACCAACCCCACAGCGCGCGCTCTTGCGAGCTGGCTTTGCGCGCTGTGAAGGCGGCATGAGGGTGCCTGGGGCGGGCGCCTCTTGCCTGGGTGTGGTGCGTCCGGGGACGAGCTCTCTCCCACCCCCGACCACTCGTCCTTTCAGGCGTGCGGCCAGGGCCCACTACCCACTGGCTGTGGGTGCGGGGGGGGCGGGCATGGAGACCCGTCACCGACCCCACAGCGCGCGCTCTTGCGAGCTGGCTTTGGGCGCTGTGGGGGCGACATGAGGGTGCCCCGGGGCGGGCGCCTCTTGCCTGGTTGTAGGGCGTCCGGGGACGGGTGCTCTTCCACCCCCGACCTCTCGTCCGTTCCGGCGTGCGGCTGGGGCCCACTACCCACTGGCTGTGGGTGCGGGGGATGCGGGCGTGGGGACCCGTCACCAACCCCACAGCGCGCGCTCTTACGAGCTGGCCTTGCGCACTGTGGGGGCGGCATGAGGGTGTCCGGGGGGGGCGCCTCTTGCCTGGGTGTGGGGCGTCCGGGGTCGGGCGCTCTCCCACCACTGACCACTCGTCCTTTTGGGCGTGCGGCCGGGGCCCACTACCCAGTGGCTGTGGGTGCAGGGGGTGCGGGCGTGGGGACCCGTCACCAACCCCACAGCGCGCGCTCTTGCGAGCTGGCTTTGCGCGCTGTGGGGGCGGCACGAGGGCGCCCGGGGGGGGCGCCTCTTGCCTGGGTGTGGGGCGTCCGGGGACGGGTGCTCTCCCACTCCCGACCACAGTAAGAAAAAGTGCTTTTCTAATGCTTTAGGGTACACTTTAGCTGTATTAGAGGTGCTCGAAGCACTCTTGCATTTTTATCCTAGTATTGGCTCAACCAAAATGGGTCATAACACATTTCGACCTATGCAACCAAACACTAAATCAGGATGTTGTGTGGACCCCTTGATCCCCAAGCTATAAGCTATAAAAAATTCTTTCCTGGGTTGCTGAGGCACTGATATACTGAGGGCAGAGCCTATTAATTTATCTATGTTTTCTCATGAATTCTTAGCTATCCTAGTGGTATGCACCCTAGGGGGCTGGGGCACCTCTTTTTGAGAGTTCCTTGGTTCAATACCCAGTCAGCCTAGCTAAGTAGGAATATCCCATGTGACATGGCAGTGACCTCAGCGCCACAAGCCATGCCACCTCAGCACCTATGGGACCCAAAAACAAAGGGTGCACATCTCAAGATGGCACTGTGGATGAGAGGGAGCCCTGGGGGCAGTTTTCCAATCAGTGTTTCTCAAACATGTAACATATTTCATCCTGAGTTGCATTGTATGCTAATTGCTGTGGTCTATTGTTGATAGTTGTCTCTCTCTAACTCTTTGTGACTGCAGCCCTTCGTGCTTTGATCCTGATCTTCTTCTACTTGGTCATCTCTGGCTTGGGTTATCCTGGAGTGGTGGTATTTCCACAAAAAAACATTTTCCTCATCAAAAACAAGCAGCAGGAACCCTACACCAGCAGCAAGCAGCAGGAGAGGCACAACAAACACACAGTGTTGAAATCACTATAAAATGTTCTGGTAGCAAGAGGCAGACAGTCTCTGGGTACCAGCAGCAACCCCGTGCCGTACATCCAGTGCGCCGAGATCTGTCATATATAAGCAAGAAGGGTGAATATGGACACAAAGAAGGAGGACGGCGACGTGAGGACGGCGCCTGAGGCACCAGCAATGCCAGCACCTGGTGAACCTGGACCTGGACCTAGCGCTGTACCTTCGGTGCCCTTACATGGGCCAGTGGACGTGGCGGATGATTCGCTGGAAGGACTTCAGTCGGCCTTCCGGGACCTCTCAGTCGAGGAGGTGGACACCAATCCTGTGAAGAGAAAGAGAGAGAGAGAGAAGGATGCTGGAGAAAGCATGGCAGACGAAGGAGTAGACCATGGGCACGACCCGACGAGTGAGTCGACCTTCGAGGGCGCTCCAAGCGCTTCTGGCCTCCACGCATCACCCTCTCCTACAACCACCACACTCCCAACTCCAGACCCAGCTGCTACAACATCCACTCCCATAACGAACCCGCCTATGGCTGAGGGCACAGGCCTTACTGGTATGCCTACCTACCCTGCCTATGGTGTGAACCCACCTACCACTGCGTTTCCAGAGGCAACTACTACCAGTGAGCCGGTGGCCTCCAGTTCTGCGCCGCGATGGTATGCGGCGGACTATCACCATCCTCTACCTGCTACGGGAGCCTATGTGGATGTTCCTGGGTATGCAACCTTGAGTGGGCTGAGGAGAGGACCTGAGTCATGCGGGAGCAGGGGCAGAGGATCTGATGATCCTCCAACAGGTCCCTGACGCGATCAGAGATAAAAGAGGCCCTCCGAGGAGCCACCTCTGAACTTGTGGTCGATCTCAGTCAAGAGATTCGGGCTAAACTGGAGCCCCCGATTCCACCCCAAGCATCACCTACCATGGTGGGAATTTCACCCCATCGAGTACAGGCTAACCACCTGGTGGCAGGGTTGCCAAACACCCTGGGGAGCCTGAGGAGCCGACCGCTTCCGACTCCGGGGCGGGAAGGGGGAAACGGGAGAGACACAACACCAGGTACCGGCCCGAGCCCCCCGAACTGGCCGCAGACACCGCGCACACACGGACGGGGCACTGCACCCGCCAAGGCAGTAGTGGCGCACTGCGCCACGTACCAACCCCTAGGCTAGGCAGCCTCCGCGCCAGCCGGAGGGGGTCCCACTGGCGACCAGCCAGTAGCACGGGCCCGGCGGCGCCGGCCCGCCCGGGCGACCACGCATTAGGGCGGCGACGCGGTGGGTAAGCGCCCGCAGCCACGGCTGCGAATTGATGCACTGACCGGGGAGTGGCGAAATGGGGAAGCCGGGGAGGGACGGCGCTCCGAGCCCTGTGAACCCGGGGGATTCCGCCACCAGGCAGGAGCTGCATCTTTAAGGGCCCCCCACTAGGACCCGGTGGAGAGGATATCACCCGGCCCAACCAGGTGGCCCCCCGGGGCCAAAAGGCTTCTAGTACCCGCAAAATCAAACCTCAAACCTCAAACCCAAGCGTCACCTACAGTGGTGGGAGTTTGACCCCATCGAGTACAGGCTAACCACCTAGTGGCAGGGTTGAAAAACACCCTGGGGAGCCTGAGAAGCCGACCGCTTCCGACTCTTGCAGCGATACCAAGAAGCCCTTTCGTACCGAGGACGGCCCAGCCACCCTACAGCCATGTGGGGAATTCTACGAGAGCCGAGCAGGACCGGCTGGGGCTGACAGCCCTGAGGGCAATGTTGGACGTGGAGCCCTCTGGCTCCAGTGACCTAGGCGGAGACCCCTCCGATGATGAGCCGCCGTCGATGACTTCTGCTTCGCCCTCGGAGGACGACGACCCTGAGGACCCCGAGAACCCAAGTGGGCAGAAGAAAAAGAAGAAGAGGAAGACCCGGCGCCCTGAGCTTAGCCACCAACCAGAAAAGCAGGTCGTCGCTGCTGTAGGAACTGGGCGTCAATCGTCCAGCCGAGTGATCCAGGTCAGCCAATAGCTCAGAGAGCCTGCCAGGTTTGGGGTTGTTGGGCAGCACAGCCAGGTTCTGGATCTCGGCCCTGATGGAGAGGTCGGTTTCATAGGTCGGGTACTGCCTCTCCAAGGCAACCAACACATCGGCAAAGGTGGCGGACTTAGTCACGATCTGCTTGACCTGCTTCTCCAGGTACTTGGTCTTGCAACACTGCATGAGCAGATCGCACTTGACCCGTCCACTAGCGTGGGTTTGGCCGGTCAATCGTAGGAACCGGCCAAAATTCTCAGCGAACTCGCTGAGGTCCTTGCCTGTGAACTCAGGCAGGTTCACCACGATCTTGGAGGTGGCAATGGCCTTATCCTCCTGAGACCTGCATCCCCCGAGAGCTGTGGGACGAGTGCCGTTCAACGGCAGAGCGCAAGGCTAGAGCCCTCCACTACGAGGATTTATGTGTATTACTCCTGGAGCTGGCACTGGAGAAAGAAAGCGACCAGCACCTGAACAACTACCGTCCTGGAGGGGGAGGCTCTGGAAGCCAAGGCAAAGGGTACCAAGGATCCAGACCTGGACAGGGGACTACACCCAAACACGCCCGTATCATGGAAAACGCCAAGGAGCTCTTCTGGTGTGATGCCAGAGATGAGCAAGGCCACCTGCAGCACGCCCCAGACTGCGAGCAGCGAGACTGCTTCGTAGTCCAAGGGAAGACGCAGGAGACCAACACCGGCGCGGAGGCGAAGATGCCGGATCACTACAGGGGTACTATCACCTGTGCCTTCTGTGGGAAGAGGAAGCACTATGAGGATGAGTGCTACCACAAGCAGCGCCTGTCGGCGAAGCTGAAGGGTGAGGATCCTGGCAAAGGCTCTGGCAAAGGTGGAGGCAAAGGCAAAGGCAACGACTCCGGCAAAGTCAAGTCGAAAGGACGTGGACAAGGGCAAGACAAGAGTCAAGGTGGACGAGGAGGATGCGCTAACCGCCAGCCAGACAAGGACAACAAGAAGCGGGACAAGAACAGAGGCAGCCCCAACCCTAATCCAGGCGGGAACTCCGAGCCCTCTGGGGGGCAGTCTGGTCGGACCACACGCTCACAAACGCAGGCCCAGCGAGAACAAGGGGCTAAGCGTGAGTATGAAGGCGGTGATAACGGCAACGCTAAAAAGAGAAGCCGTTTCATGAGGATGGCCCGCAAATTGCGGAACAAGGGGTTCGAGGTGACCTGTCCCGCGGCGTTCTGACGGGGACGCTCCGGTTGGGCCCTGCACTTGGTGTTCTGGGTACGTATCCGACTAGAGGGCCGTGAATACCTGGGGGTATTGGACACTGGGGCCACCATATCTATAGTGGCGAGGAATATTACCTTGTGGGAGCCTGAAGATCACCAGGACCACCGCGGCTATACGAATGGGGGATGGGCATGTGGTGCACAGCTGCAGGGACTGTGAGGTGGAGGTACCTATGGGCTCCCGAACGATCGCCCATCGGTTCTATGTGATGGACACTGAAGCCTTCGACTTTGTATTGGGGACTGACTTCTTTGTGCAGCACTCCCAGATACAATCCCTGACGCTGCAAGCACCCTACCTCCTCTATATGGACCACGGAGAGGGCAGAGAGTCCGTGCCACTGGAGCAGTTTGAGCACACCTCGAGCTACCTGAGGGTATCGAAGGAGGAGCCCTCGAACATGATGGGGCCCTCCAAAACTGAGGACTATCAACTGTTGGGGGAAGTCCTAGACCAAGGTCTGAAGGAGTTGGGTTACTCTAGAGAAGACCTGAGTGTGGAGTTGTTCGCCAGCGACAAGCAACATGTCCTGGACCTTTACTGCAGCAAGGGGGAGAACTGCAGCTACAAATTTTGTTGGCCCTCTTTCGGGATGGCCTACGGGAACCCCAGGTTCAGTGAACTAGGGAAGATCTTGACCAAGGTGGCCTTGGAACGTTCCCGTATGGTCCTGTGTTCCCCTGATTGGGCAGCCCATGGGGGCAACGAGTACTGGCGAACCCTCCTGGACAGGCTGACTATCAGCTCTGTTCGGTTACCTGATGAGGCCATCTGCGTGCCTCTGGGGCGTAAAACGCCTATCGGGAAACCCGAATGGGGTAGTATGCTCAGTGTGGAGTCGGATTTACCCGAATAGGTGAGGAGGAAAGAAGAGATGGCGAAGCAATAGCACTACACAAGACACATATATGGGCCAACTCCTTAAAACCGGTTTGTTTTCTCTGTTTTCTGCTCTTTTGGTGCCCTTTGCTACCTTTCATTGAAAGGGCACCCTCAAAATATACACAAAAATGGTATTATACATGAAAAATGAAATTTCTGACCTCAAATACCCCCCATGGGGTTTGAACCCACACTCTACCAACCTTAGAGTTGTGTTTTTCCTCTAAGCTACGACCTGTCGTCGACGATCTCAGAGAAAACCGTAGTATAATAAAAAATTTGGAAAATCAGTACTCCTTACATGCTCCAACCACTATTAACCTCCCATGCTCTTAAAACCGTGGCAACCGACGACCCAAGTGTCAACTGCTTTTCACGGTGAGCGAAGAACTTAAGGGAGGGACAGGGTGGGCATATATGTGTCTTGTGTAGTGCTATTGCTTCGCCATCTCTTCTTTCCTCCTCACCTATTCGGGTAAATCCGAGCTGGCTCAGCTAGCACTACACAATCCCCATATATGGGCAACAGAACGGAAGAACTGAGCTCCCGTGAACTGAACCCTTATATAAGAATTAATTAATCGCCAGGCGCGAAGCGCGCGCCGCTTCTCCAGTCGCCAGATCAGGAGGGACCAGACCTTGCGTGATGCGCAACAGAGCTCTGGTCCTGTCGTTAAATTTTTTGAATGTATCGTAACAGGACCAATCACGCAATGCTGCTACCACATGCGGATCCACGCCAAGATAGATTAGTGCAGTTGCTGCTGCTCCTCGTGTAGAATGCGCGGAAAACGAATCCGACTCCAGTTCCCCCAATTCCAGTAGGTGTTTCCTTAACCAGCGAGTAGTGAGACCGTTGATGGTATCAGACGATAAAGGCTTCCGTGGCTTTCGTAGGGACACAAAAATCTCAGAACCCTCGTAATCACCAGTAGCCTCCAAATAACGCGCTAAGCAGCGCTGCGGATCAATTGACGGTGGCGTAACATTGTGAATAGGATAACGTGCATAGTATCTCCTCCCTTTGCGCTTAGCAGAAATGAACCAAGGCTGAGCAGCGCGTTGGATATCCCTACGTGATCGCGCCAGATCAACGCCTCGGAACAAGGCAAAGAATCTCAAGGACAAAATGGCTTGCAAGCGCAGCTGAGCTTCCGTCTCCACAGGTTGCTGATGCATGACTTGTATAAGACGCCGTACATCATAGAA
This sequence comes from Eutreptiella sp. 'Long Island Sound 2002', assembly GCA_964036045.1. Classification (NCBI taxonomy): domain Eukaryota; phylum Euglenozoa; class Euglenophyceae; order Eutreptiales; family Eutreptiaceae; genus Eutreptiella; species Eutreptiella sp. 'Long Island Sound 2002'. The sequence goes on from OZ038383.1 coordinate 100,933,174, forward strand.
ACGATGATAATGAGGAAGACTGACGAACCAGTCACGTTTCAAGTTGCGTAGCATACCCTCGAAACGTAGTTGCGAAAAGCACGGGAATAAACACACTGCTGAATACGCCATACGCCCAGCACTTAAAGAATGCGTGCGTGAAAACTTTAAAAGTTGCACCGCCACCGTCATCAGTGGGATTTGACCAAAGCGCTCCACCTTTAACAGTGGAGCAAGCGCCGCGTCTTGTAACAAGAACGTACCAAACATGTGCCACGCAGAACTGTAACGTTTCAAGGTGTCCTTCCCGATTTCATTGATGATAAGCGTCGCCTCTTCGTTGGTAGCTCCTCGCAATTGATAGTATTCACGCAAACATACGCCAAGGTCAACACGAAACGTGGTTGTGTCTCTGTGCCGTCTGGCATTTGCTACCGGAACTCCGACGTGTTCACTGCGAACTTCACGTGTTTCATCAGTAGGTTCCACCAAACTTCGCGCGGCCTGTACGGCAGAGCCATGAGAACCTTCACCCCTGGTGACTCCAACACTTTGTTGACCAACTGAGGTATGTGCTTGAACGGCGGGAAGACCCACCCCGGTGAAAGTAAAGTTAGATTCTGGGAGAAGACATCGATGGCGTAAGCCCCCGGCTGAGGACACGGACTGACGAACTTGCTGCACACCGCATTGGAACTCCTTGACATCCAATCGATTTCCGGCTGAATCCAACTTTTGAACTCCTCCAGGATCCAAGTCAACACGTCCGACGGGAAGGTAGCCTCCGACGGTGTCCAACGAAGCCGAGACCAAATGTCCGCCGGATTCACTGAGGTGTGCACGTAAAACGGTTGAATCGCGATGCGATTGGCTTGTGTAAAATTCCACAGTTGGAGAATCAATGCGTTGAACCGCGGCTTGCGACCTCCCCACTTGCGGAGATACCAGTAAAGGACCATTGAGTCGGTGAAAAATCGCAGCGTGGTGTCCCTCAGCGCATACGCTTGAATCGTCAGTAGGGCCCCCCTGAACTCTTTGACGTTTATGTGTTCCTCTTGATTCAGGAACCAACCGAACGCTGCTTGGGCATTCCCTTGAAGGACTCCGCCCCACGCCAGATCCGACGCGTCCGAGTACATGTCCCTGACGTGACCCATGGAAACTACGAAGGTGCGTCCCTTCCACTGGTGTAACTCGTCCGCCAGATCCATCAACTGACGTGACACGCGCTCCGGGAGCGCCACGTCTGCCTCCCAGCCAGCCTGGACTGCCACCGCCACGTGCACCGCCAGGGCGTCGCTGAGGAGTCGGATATGGGGCATGGCGAACAACAAGGAACGGATTCTTCCAAGAACGGAGGCGCATCGCCTCACTGATGGTGTGTGACTGTGTGCCAGTCTGTTCACGTCCCGAAAAATTGCTTGTAGGCGCTTTGGAGGTACCGCGACGAATCCTTCCCTGAAGTTCAGCATAAAACCAAGCATTATAATTTCTTGAGACGGCTCCAAACATGATTTTGGGACATTGACCAATATACCCAACCGATGCAAAAGTTGTACCAAAAAACGTGTGTGTTCCAGACATTCACGGTAAGTATTGCCAATGATGAGCCAATCGTCCAAGTAGACCCAAACGAGTGCTCCGCGTTCGCGCACTGCATTTAAAATTGGTTGCATGAGGCGTTGCCATTCCCGTGGTGCAACGTTTAATCCAAACGGCAAAACGCACCACCTGTAAAATTCACCGTCGACGTAGACCCCCAAATAAGGTCGATCCCGCGGATGGATACCCATGTGAAAATAAGCACTTTTCAGGTCAATTTTGCAAGCATACTGACCGGGTCTCAAGAACGGTAAAATGCCCCACAGAGTGACCAAACGAAAATAGGTGGTCTGTACAAACTGGTTCACGTTCTTCGAATTGGTGATAGGTCGACGGCCTCCCTCAGGATGTGCCTCGTCTGACGCTTTGTCCACTGCGAACATACTTGCACAACACTTAATGTCTTTGCGCTCGACGCGTTCCATGCAACCCTGTTGCACTGCATCCAACACGTGTTTTACCAATTCAGGGTCGGTTACCTCTGCGTGGGAAGAACGAGGACGGAAGTCGTCGGTTGGCCGATCCGGATCAAAACCGTCAACCCAATCAAGCTGCAGCCCATTGCGAATCACTGACGCCGCGTATGTGTCCTTCAACGTTTCCCATTCATGCAATTGTGCACGACAGCGCAAATAGAGTGGCATGTGGGGATGGATCGGCGGTGGCACGCACACGGCTGGTGCCAATAAATCCTCTACAGTCAAGCTACTGCTGTGGTCGTTCACCTAACCTGTCGTTACGTGGCACAAATCTTTGGGTGAAACCCTTACCTTTGCCTTTGCCTCCTTTGCCAGATCTCCGTGGATCAAAACGACCTCGTGTTGAAAACGAACGGAAAGAACTACGATGCGAGTAAGGGGAGAAACGCGTGCCTCTCAGGTCTTTTTGTAATTTGTTGCGCGACTGAAGTAGTGACATGTCATCCTTCGAGAGTAACTCTGGTGCAATCGCAGGTTGTTCAAACCGTTTATCTACTGCCACTCGCCGGGAGCTTTGGATGCTGTAGTCCAACGCACCCAACGTTGCAAACAAATGTTCACATAGTACCAATGAAACAGGTGCATCCGGAGCTACCGTTGTGTCATCTTCGCGTGTTAAGACTACTCCCAGGACTCGCATGGCGTCTTTTACCTGTTGTTCCCAACGACGCTTCTCTGCGTCCGCTGGATGTTTGTGCGTTCGCGCGTTATTAACAGCTGCCCTATGGAACTCGCCGAACACTGGAAGGTGCTTCAACATCTTTTTTCTGCGAAACTCGTCTTGCAAAACCTTTCGCTCTTCCAGGAGTGCAGACAAGCGTGAAGGAAGCGACAGAACCTCATCGCGCCACACGAACGTGGACTCCTTGTCCGACGCGGGGCGAGCGTGGTCCTTGGGACCGCTCAAAGTTTCGCATGCCAAGAAGACGTCTTCGCAATGCGACGACGTTCCTGTTCTGCCAATGTCGTCGCCCTTTAAGGTGAGTAAGGCATCACGAACCAAGGCCATCGTGTCTTTGACAGTGGCCAGTGTTTTCTTTCCTGTAAGTTTGGAATACAGTGACGCTGCCTGCCAAGGACTGAGACCACTCATTGCGCCTTCCTTTGCCAACTGTGCTGCATGTTCCAACGACTCAGAACTCAGGTTCCACGCCGAATCCGGCAATTTCAGCACGAACTCGTGAAAATCCAGTGTCTCATTTTCTTCTGTCATTTTGATAAAATTTATATCCTTAAAACATTTTGGATTGCATCAGAAATCAAAGCTCTGGGTACAGCAAATCACTAGTTGAACAACTCAGTGAGCGCGTGACCGGTTTTAAGAGCATGGGAGGTTAATAGTGGTTGGAGCATGTAAGGAGTACTGATTTTCCAAATATTTTATTATACTACGGTTTTCTCTGAGATCGTCGACGACAGGTCGTAGCTTAGAGGAAAAACACAACTCTAAGGTTGGTAGAGTGTGGGTTCAAACCCCATGGGGGGTATTTGAGGTCAGAAATTTCATTTTTCATGTATAATACCATTTTTGTGTATATTTTGAGGGTGCCCGTTTCAATGAAAGGTAGCAAAGGGCACCAAAAGAGCAGAAAACAGAGAAAACAAACCGGTTTTAAGGAGTTGGCCCATATATGGGGATTGTGTAGTGCTAGCTGAGCCAGCGATGAAGGTCTTACCTCCATCCCCTGGGAAGACCTGGACTCGACTCTGGTCCAGGCTATACAGCGAGAAAGCGATGGGCTCGCCTTGGGTGACTTGAAGGATCGACTACGACCTCAAGATGCCATTGAGACTATACCCGGAGGAGATGAATACGTCGTGACTAGCACCAACGCCCCCAACTCTCCCTGCCATGTACCTGTTCCTGATGGAGTCTCTGAGTGTGGACTATCCGAGCTCCCTAGCTCTATCCACTCAGATGACGAAACTGAGCACGACGCCTTCTTAGTGCAGACCTGTGTGGAGGAAGTGGAGAACGCCGAGTACATCGCCCCACTGAAACCCCTACTCTCCATGAGGGTGGAAGACCCCGTGGACGAAGAGCTGGACCCCCGATCCTGGCTAAGGGGGTATGTGGACTCCAAGAGGAAGTTGGTGGCGAAAAAGCTATGCTACGCTAAGCCTACCCGCAGGTCATGGCCACTGAAGCAAGGACGCATGAGAGATCTATCCCAATTGAAGGAGGACCTCGAACAGAAGATCACCACCTGGCAAAGGGAGGTAGATCTTAAGCTCATGAAGAACATGTGGGGTGCCTATTTGAGGACCCCAGAGGAGGACGACCTCTCGGAGGAATGTGTATGTGAACCCCCTTGAGCGTGCCTGTGTTGCCATCGTCCACCGGAGATGGTTGAACGAGACTTACTTTATGCCTACCAAGGGTTGAAGGATACTACCAAGGGCGAAGAGTCGGTGGAGGATCACCTCCCGACGTCTATTACTCAGGGGGCAAGCAACTTACACTCTGACGAGGACATGGAGGACAAGATCAAGCTATTGGACCCGCGGGTGCAGACGCCTACAAGGACCTATCTGGAGGTGTTCGGGGAACTACCAACCCCAGCCTCATATGACAAGCTGGTACAGATGGACCTCAAGCTGAAACCCGAGTTCGTGGGTCACAAGATCAGGAGGACACCCCATTCAGCTCCTAAAGAGCAGGCCGACGAGATTGAGCGACAGATACAAGAATGTATCGACGCTGGCCTAGTCCTGGAGTACAAGGACGGGGACTACCCCCAACACTGCAGCGCCTGTTTCCTGGTGGCTAAACCTGGGTCTACAGCCAAACGGCTGGTAGTGGACCTCGGAGAGCTGAACAAGAAAACGCTGAACCACTCAGGGTCCATTCCTAATATGGTGTCTACCCTTGAGAAGATAGCCTCCTGTCGCTACAAGACCAAGATGGACAAGAGGAGGGGATTCTGGCAGGAGGACCTGACGCCCAACGCCCAGGAGCTACCAGCCTTCATCACCCCTCAGGGGAGGATGTTCAAGTGGAAGGTCATGCCGTTTGGCGTGGCCAACGCACCCGCTCCATTCCAAGAGGTGATGAACAAGATCTTGTCCATCCTACGAAGAATCCTAAGGTGCAGGAACTTATATCCCGTGCAGCCCAGATGGAAGCACACATCGACAATGTATGCCTCGGGACCAATACCCAGGAGGATCACCTAATCCTGTCGGGTGAGTTCTCCGCGGTCTGCCAGGAGAATCACACACCCCTCAAGCTGGAGAAGTGTGAGTTCATGCAGGAGACCATGCCGTACCTGGGGTTTGACGTTGGCTATGGGTGGTGGACCCCAGCGGCCTCTAAGGCCAAACCCCTGATGGATGCTAAGGTACGACACAAGAACCCCAAGAAAGGACTTCATGATGTGTGCACTTTCATTGGGGTGTGCAACTTCTATCGCTGCCATATCAAAAGCTTCACCTACACCAGCGCCATTCTGACGGACTTGATCAAGAAGAGTACTACTTGGTGCTGGGGCCCACAAGAGCAACAAGCGTTTGACGAGCTCAAAGATCAAGGTGGCCAACGCTAAGTGCTTGGGCGTGCCTAGGGCACAAGGGGAGATTATCCTGGTGACTGACGCCAGCGGTGTGGGCGGTGGTGGAACGTTGTTCCAATGGCAAGCACTAGAGAAAGAGGAGTTCGACTTGGCTATTTCGCAATGGGGGACTGAAGGTCTTAACCGAGATGGAACTCTCAAGCACAGCTACCCTGACGACAAGTGGGTCCTAGTACCCCTGGGCCACTGGAACTGGAAATGGAACCAGGCCAGGGAGAACTACTCCACCTATGAGCAGGAATTGCTTGCGGGTATGCTGGTGCTATCCTCTCAGGCACGACTGTTGGGGAGTAACCCAGTGGTCTGGCTGTGCGACCAAGAGCCGGTCCGCACTTTCCAGAAGGGTCCCCCACCTGAGCAGGCCAAGCTACGGCGCTGGTGGACCTACCTCAACCAACTACGGCTGACGGTACACCATATCCAGGGAGTGAAGAACGACTGTGCAGACTACATCAGCCGCAACAACTTCGATGCCCTGATTGGTGCCCGGTCTGAAGCGCTGACTAAGGAGGCGTTCAGCCGTATGGACGTCCACTTGGATCTCAACACGACTATGAAACGCCCCCTGGATGGACTCCAACAATCGGAGTACCTGAAGGAGTTTGGGGATATGTACAAGCGCCTGGAGAAACGCCTTGAACCCCTCCTGGTCAACCAGGACCAGTGGAAGAGGGACAAGAGCTACCTATGGCACGAGGACCGTATCGTGGTGCCTACTGACAGAGTCCCAGCGCTGCTGAAGTGGACCCATGAGTCCAGTGGTCATGTGGGTGCTGACCGTACCCTGAGGCGATTCAAGCAGTGGTTCCACACTACGTGGACTGACGACCAACTGCGGAAAACCGTCCAGCCTATCGTGGATAAGTGCCCGTGTAGGTCCTGCAAACCAGGGGATATCAGGGACAGGGGTCTCTACTCGACCCTGCCCATCCCTCACTGTGCTAACAGTGTTTTATACGTGGACTACACGGAGATGCCAAAGTTCAGGGGCTATGACTTCGCCCTCGTGGTAACCTGTGGGTTGACCAGGTTTACCAGGGTGTTCCCATGTACCAAGCACATTACCAGGGAGGAGACTATCAAGATACTCCTGGAGGAGTGGTTTTGTCTCTATGGGGCGCCCAAGGGGATCAACTCCGATGAGGATGTACGAGTGCGCCCAGATACTGGCTGCTACAAGAGGGTCCTGAGATCCCTCAATGTCCAGGTGTGTACGGGGATACCCTACTCTCACACGAGCAACCCCCTATGTGAGCGACAGATTCGTGTCCTCAAGGAGAATGTAAGGATATGGTGCAAAACTGAACGCACCACAGACTGGGTGAGACTACTCTGCGTCATATCCTTGATGATGAACTCCCAAGAGAGTTCGACTACTGGCTACTCGCCCCATGAGCTATTCCTAGGGTGCCCGGCGTGGTTCCTACATGCCCCCTATCCAGAGGACACCCGTTCTTCCGTGGCTGAGTGGGTCCAAAAGCAACAAGCGAAGGTGCACAAGGCCAAGGCTATGCTCCAGAGAGTGAGGGAGCGTCAGTGGAACAAGAAGAACAAGCACCGAGTACCGGCCACCTACCAAGAGGGGGACTGGGTGCTGGTGCACCACAGCCGACTACCCGCCTGGCCATGCTCTACCAGCGATGACCCATACTTCGGGCCCCACAAGATTCTATCTGTGGATGGACACCGTATAACCGTGCGGTGTTCTCCCCGTCTAGGGGGGACCCTGGTGTGCGCTGCTCAACACCTGAAACGCTAGTATGATCCTGAAGACCTCTGTGGGGAGGAGTGGAAGCTGAACGACGAAGAAATCGCCGCCCTAGACCTACAAGGGGCTGCCAGCCCTATGGAAGTTGAAGGTGAACTCCCCGACATGAACGCCGAGGAGATGGCTAAGGAGGGCTTCTACCTGGTGAACTCTGTCCTACGCCAACGCTATCGTCAGGGTTGGCGCTTCCTCACCCTCTGGGAAGGGTTTGGAGTCGAGGAGGCCACCTGGGAACCCTTCTCTGCGTTTGTTCTACCTGAGGGACGCCTAAACTCAGTTCTGGTAGACTACTTGTCCCAGAACAACCTTGGTGAGTTGCTGAGGCTCGCTGAGACGCTTGCCTCCAAGACTAAAGCTAGGGACTGAACCTTACCCCTAAGTGTGCTACGTATGTCTGTGTGTGTCTCACTTCTCTCCCGGGCGTGGCTCCCGAATCAACGGGATTCGCTGATGTCGGACGGAAGGTCCTAGTCAGTAACTAGTACCACTCCTATGGCGCCCAATTTCTGTGCTGGCGCCTATCCTTGGGGGAAGACGGCAAAAGCCCTACCTACTAGAGGGGAGAGGTGGCCAAGTGTGCTAAGGGCATACAAAACGCCCATTTTTGCTAAAGGCCAAAAGCTAACGCACTCCCCTGCCCACGTGGAAAAGCACGCGGGACAGGAGACACCACTACTCTACACACCCTACCTACAGTGGCACCATCCTGGTGGGCGAGCACTTCTGCAACTGGCTCAAGCCCCCACTCAGGACTACCACTCCTACACGCACGCTCTACTGGGTGGTGTTGAGGATGAAGACAAGACCCCTAGCGGCTCACCTGTGAAAGTGCAAGAAAACACAGAGCTACTAAGCTTCTGTGGCCTAACAGGGACACCACAACGCGTTTCCCTGCTAGGGCTTGGGGGGAAGGAGTGCTCTTGTTGCGTGCACAGCATGAATGCTCAAGATGTCGGGCCTCGCTTGCCACTCCTGGCTGAGTCCCAGCTTGTTGTCTGTGTGATCAGCGCCGTATATTTTAGCACGGCTCAAGGGACTGCACCAGTTCACCCTGACCTTCCCACCTGAAGAGCAAAGGCGGATGAAGGAGCGTTTGCAGCGGAGGAACCAAGACCATCTCCAGGTATTATACGCTTCTTAGATGGCCGTATAATACGCTGTCCACAAACGCCCCTATCAAGCAAGCAAGCTTAAGGAACACCAGCCGTTCTCTTATAGAACGTGGGGTGGAGCCCCTGGGTAACCTGAACAGGGTTTACCCGGCGCATTTCGCGTGGCCCACCCTTTAATGCGTGTGTGAATGCACGAGCATGCACGGGTTTACCGTCAACCTCTGTTTTTCTTCCTAATCTTGTCCACAATCAGGAACTCCACCAGGGGGTGGCCCCACCTGGGCTTATTTACCTTACTCACCGCTGGAGAGTGAGGTAGGGTGAACGAAAAACGAGACACAAGCGAGAAACGGCGCTATGCATATGTGTGTACGTCTAATCACCCTGGACTTACGTCTAATCATCTGCAATCTTTGTAATCTATCCCTCTATCGTTTGTTAGCGCTGCTACAAGGCACGTTCACGGAGACATGAGACGAGCAATATGCATGCTGCATACGAGAGGAGCAACCTGTGGTTTATACCTGATTCATTGAAGTCCTTCTGTTGATTTTTGAAAACTTTAATCTTGAATTCTTTCTGCCAATGTGGGTGGAATCTTTATGTTAGTCTATTGATGTGTGTTTTGTCATTTTCGTCATTCTGCGCAACATACGTTTATAATCTCATTATTTCTTTATTTTCCGGCGCTTCGCTAGGAGCCGCTCCTGCGCGCCGCCTTTTTCTGCGTAAGAATTGCTTGATTTGAAAAATCAAGAGATGACTACAAATTTTATAAAAATGTGCATCTGATGCACAATTGGATTCTGTCCAGGTGTGTGCCTTTAGAAAACTTCTAGGCCGTCATTTGACGGATTTAGGTGTTGTCGCTTCGCGTTTGCGTGGATTCATCTCTCATTCTCCCATTCCTCCGTTGTACAGACCTCCTCGCAAAGCCTCATTGAGTAGGCCGCTGTTCTGGCCGAACAGCAGCAGCAGGAGACTGAACCAGAATCAAGACCCCTCCAAGGGGTAATTCTAATTAAAACAGTGCACCCTCGCCCCAGTACCAGGACAAGTGTCTCCATCTGGTTCAATGACACTAGGGTCGAGCGTCCTATGTGAGTCTGGCGTTGGGTTTTGTTATGCTGCAGCTTGGAGGGAGGGATGCAAATGCATATGGTCTTGGCATGCCCTATTCTGACCCCACCAAGCCACAGGAACCCCGGCAGCGCCAAGAGCGCTGAGCTTTCTGTTGGAGATTGTCATCAACAATGCAGCAAGAGTCGTTCGCCATGGTAAAGCGCTCTTTTCCAGTGTTAGGGAAGCTATAGGTATTTTAAAGTAGGTGTGGAAACCAAGGAAAGGCCAAGAAAAAAATCCCTTTTTCCTGAAAATGCGTTAGTGGTGGCCACCAGAGCACAAGGGGGGAGTAAGAAAAAGTGCTTTTCCAATGCTTTAGGGTATACTTTAGCTGTATTAGAGGTGCTCTAAGCACTCTTGCATTTTTATCTTAGTATTGGCCCAACCAAAATGGGTGATAACACATTTTGACCTATGGAACCAAACACTAAATCAGGATGTTGTGTGGATCCCCTAATCCCCAAGCTATAAGCTATGAAACATCTTTTCCTGGGTTGCTGAGGCACTGAAATACTGAGGGCAGAGGCTATGAATTTATCTATGTCTTCTCATGAATCCTTAGCTATCCTAGTGGTATGCACCCTAGGGGGCTGGGGCACCTCTTTTTGAGAGGTCCTGGGTTCAATACCCAGTCAGCCTAGCTAAGTAGGAATATCCCATGTGACATGGCAGTGACCTCAGCGCCACAAGCCATGCCACCTGAGCACCTATGGGACCCAAAAACAAAGAGTTCACATCTCAAGATGGCACTGTGGATGAGAGTGAGCCCTGGGGGATCCTGATCTTCATCTACTTGCTTATCTCTGGCTTGGGTTATCCTGGATTGGTTGTATTTCCACAATAAAACATTTTCCTCATCAAAAACAAGCAGCAGAAACCCTACACCAGCAGCAAGCAGCAGGAGAGGCACAACAAACACACAGTGTTGAAATCACTATAAAACCTTCTACCACTCGTCCTTTCGCGCGTGCGGCCGGGGCCCGCTTCCCACTGGCTGTGGGTGCGGTGTGCGGCCGTGGGGGCCGGGCTGTCCTTGGCTCCTTGTCCCGTGCCGCGGTTCGTCGTGTGTTGTGCGTGCTTCCTGGGTTCGCGGCATCCGGTGGCCGTTGTGGCTTGGCACCTGTCCTCGTGCCGCGGTTGTGGCCGGCGGCGTGACTCTCTTGCGTGCCTCGTGGCCCTGCGTTGGTGCGCCACGCCTCGTGCGGTCCGGTCGCTCTCGGTACTCCGGTTGGCTTCCCCGTCGCCGTGGTGCCCTCCCCCAGCCCGGGGGCTGTCGCCCCCGGCTTTACTGGGTGGCTTTGCGGGGCACGCGGAGGCCGGCCGAGAACCGGGCTCTTTGTGCCTGCCGCTGGCCCCTGCCGGGGCAAGGGCGCTGGGCGCGCTCCGCGCCGTACCTGTTCGGGGCCCCGCGATGGGGTTGTCCCTGGCGGGTCCCTCCGGCTTCGGTCTTGGGCTGCGTGCGCTGCGGTCGTTTGGCGTGTGTGGACCCAGTCACTGACGCGTCCGGTTTCCCGTACTGTCCGTCTTTCGACGGGGGACTCTAACTAACCCTAACCCTAACCTGGGGTTTTGACTGGACGCCGACACCGCCGTCTTCGGGACAGAGGACGCCACGCCCGGGTATCGCGCGTGTTTGCGTGTGCATGCCCTGCTTGGCCGGGTCGGGCGGGCCGGCCTCTTTGGCGCGTTCTGGTGCGCCTCTCCTTTCCTTTGGCCGGTCTTGGTACACTCTTTGCTTGTTCGGCCCCCTCCGGGCTGGGGTTGCCCCGTTTGTGGTTGTTGTTGCTGTTTTTTTTCCCCTTCCCCCCCCTCGTTGCGCCCCCTTTGTGTCCTGCTTTGCGTGTTTTCTGGCCTCGGGTGCCTTGGGCCTTCGGGTCTCGCTGCCCCCCCCCCTTTTTTGGTTTTTTCCTCCCCCGCCCCTTGTTGCGCCCCCGTTGTTTCCTGCTTTGCGTGTTTTCTGGCCTCGGGTGCCTTGGGCCTTGGCGTCATGTTGCCCCCCCCCTTTTTTTTTGCCCCCCCCCGCTGTCTTTGGCGTTTCCTGTTTTCCGGCCTCGGGTGCCTTGGGCCTCTGCGCCTTGTCCCCCCCCCCTTTTTTTTGTTTTTTTGTTTTGTTTCTTGTTTTTTCTTTTTCCTTTTTTTTTCTTTTCCCTTCTTTTCTTGCCGGCTGTGCGGTGCGGGGCGGGTTTGTGTGTCTTGGGCCGTCGGGTGTGCCCGTCCGTGCCTCGGTCGTGCTGTCCTGGTCGTTGCTCTGTGTGTGCTGGCTGGTGTTGTGTGGTGTTGGCTGTCGGGCCTGGCTGTCCTCTGCTGTCTCCTGGTGGGTCTTGGTGTTGTGTTCCGGTGGTGCTGTCCTTGTCTGGCCGCGTGGCTCGCCGCCCTGTGGTTTGGCGTGGTGTGTCTTGGTGTTCCGCTGCCCTGTGTTGTGTTCTGTTGCGCTGTGCTGTCGTTTGGTGGTGTGCTGTCGTGCTTTGCTGTTTGTTTGCGTAGTTGCCTGTGCCTGTTGTTTGTTTCTTGCCGCGGCGCGTCTGCTGTGTGTGTTCTGGGGTGTCGTGCTGTGTGTTCCCTGTCCTCTCCGCCCTGTGCGGTGCCTTGCTGCGCTGTGCTGGTGCCCTTTCGTTGTGCTGTGCGCGTCGTCTGTGCTGTTTCTGGTGCCTGGTGTTGTTGGTTCCTGGTGTCGCTGCCTTTTGTTCGGGGTCTGCTGGTGGCTCTGGTTGGCCGGCGTTGTCGTTTGGTGGTGTGTGTCGGCTTCGGTGCCCGTGTCCGGTCCGGCCATCGCTCGGCGTCTTCCCTGTGGTGTCCTGCTCCCCTGTGTTGTGACCTGTCGCGCTGTGCTGCCGTGTGGTGCTGTGCTGTGGTGCCATGTCTTCTTTTTTGTTTTTCTCCTTGCTGGTGGCGCTGGTTTCCTGTTGTTCCTCGTTGGTTCTGGGCTCCGGGCCGGTTCCGGGTTGTTTCTGTTTCTGTGCTCTGCCTGTGCGGTGCTGTGCTGGTGTGCCCGCGTCGTTGCTCTCTGCGTGGTGCTCTCTTGCCCTTGCGGGGCTGGCTGGTGTTTTGTGTTGTTGCCTGTTGTGTTCGTGTGTTTGCTGTTTCGCCTCCCTTCCCTGCATACGCACGATGCATTAAAGGAATGTAGGCCACGCGCTGTGCACACGGTATAATTATTGTTTAGACTACCCAGGGGTCTGCCTCCTATAAGTCCTTAAGTTCGCTTGCTGGCAGCTCGGTCAGAGGACAGTGCATTATCTTCTATCCGAAGACCTGCATAATACAGACAGGGTAGTTAGGTTCTGCCTTTGCTCTCAGGTGGGAAAGGTCAGGGTGATTGGTGCAGCAGCAGTTCCCTTCGGCGACTTTCCAACTTTCTGCCCAGGCTAAAAAGGACACATATCACACAAACAAATTGGGTCAGAGAAGGAATTCTTCATGGATAACCCTTACTACACGCTGTGCAGACGGCACTCCTTCCCTCCAAGCCCTGTCAGGGAAACGCGCGAGGGCGTCCCTGGCAGGACACATGTGCCTAGCGGCGCTGTGTTCTCTTGCAATCTCCTAGGAGAGCCAATAGGGCTCAAGAACTCTTCGTCGTGGCCACCCAGTAGCGTGTGTAGGGGTTAGGGCCAGCAAACCTGGCAGGGACTGAGTGCGGTTGTGCTCGCCCTGCCTTCGAAGGCTGGTGCTGGCATTAGTGAGTGTAGTGTAGTGGTGTCTCCTGCTCCGCGTGCTTTTCCTCGCGGGTAGGGGAGTGTGTTAGCTTTTGGCCATTACAAAAATTGGCGTTTTGTATGCCCTTAGCACACTTAGCCACCCCTCTCCTCTGGTAGGTAGGGCTTTTGTCGTCTTCCCCAAAGGATAGGCACCAGTACAGAAATTGGCCACCATCGGAGTGGTCATAGTACCTGATTAGGACCTTCGGTCCGACGTCAGCGAAGCCCGTCTGCGGGAGCCACGCCCCGGAGTGAAGTGAGACACATACGGACATACGTAGCACACCTAGGGGTATGGTAACCCCGTCAGGAAGGGTAGAACCCCATGGGTCTGGACCAGTTAGGGATCCCAGCTGTGGGCACGCTTGTCCCCAAGGAGGATGGACACACTTTGCTTCACAGCATCTTGCTTGTCATTCCCCCCTGGAGTACAAAGCCACCGCTCCTCCTTGGCTCCCCAAGGTCATAACATCAGGGCAGATCGCATGCACCACGTGGTCAACAGGGCAGACACTTGCTGGGTGGGTGCAAACCTGATAAGCGGCCATCAGGTTCACGCTGGTAACCATAGGCATGGGACTGCAGGGCTCAGCCAGGGCAGGAGCAGTGCTCTGCAAGCAGCAGATGTGTAGGTGTCTGGAGCGCCGAACCCGATCGAGGGTGGGAGTCATTACATTCACCGTAACTGGAGCTCCACCGGAGTCCTGAACGTGTCCTGGCACACACTGAGTAGGCCTAGCTATCATCACAAGAGTGCTCAACGCCCCTGGGGGGTTAGAAAACAGAGGGGGTTGCGAGTAAAGGGCCTCAACTGTGAGTCTCAATCTGAGTGGAATCTGTTCACGTAGGCCTGTGTGTTCAGATGATCCGGAGTGGAGGTGGTCGTATGGAGGTGGACGCCCCGGACTGAACTGACCCCACGGGTACCTGGTCCAGCGCGTGGACGCATTCTTGGTACTACACTGCGCGGAGAACGTGTGGTGGCAGGCTGGGGCAATAGGACGCACCGACCATTGGTCTGCAAACAAGATAATCTGCCTGGTGGTGTTCCGACGATCCTCAGTGTTGCTCCTCCCTTGGTGCGGGGGAAGTGTACCTCCGGGGGGGGGCCAATACTCCTGCATGAGTGTCCCAAAGGAGACTGCCAACGGGAGGAGGGGATGACTGGGGTATACCACCGCCTCCTGAAGCTTGCAACCTCCTAAGTTTGGTTAGGCACAGTAAACAGATAGGCACAAGGAGGTTAGTTTTTCTTCTTCTGCTGGGACAGAGTCTCAGCACGGGTTAGTAGCTGTCCCTCGCTGTTCTCAACGAGGTAGGAGCGAAAGATGGGGTTGATACTCCTATCTGGCTCTATAAAGGCGGACATGGGTTCCCAGGTCCCCTCAGATAGTTCACATCCGTCCCACAGGGTAAGGAATTTCCAGCCCTGTTTATACTCGTGGCGAGCAATACCTGCAACCACGTAGTAGCTATCGGCTGCCATCTCATGGGCAGTCATCTCTTCGAGTTCGTCTGCCTCCTCATGGTTGGCAGCGTTCTCTAGGTCGATGCGCTTTACCTCTCTGTCAGACAGATGCCACTCGTCCGAGGACAGTTCGTCAGGCGATGTAATGATACTCTGCTTGTTGATGTATTTTCTCTGTATTCTCCTTGTGTTTTCAAAATACTTGAGATCCCAAATCCTTCACAAGCGCAGCGCGATACAAAACAACAGATAGTTCCAAAAGGTTAATGTCATCCCATCAGTCTGTATACACGCACAAATATAATGTACAATGTACAATACCTACAAATGCGCTGCTTCTCAATTTCTAAATGTCTATCTTATTCTACCTTCAGGCTTGTCCACATGCGCGCGCGATCGCATTAGCGATCTTTACACCTAGACCTATTACACTCCCTTGCCAAGCTATTTGCTCGGGGGCACCTCAGCAAATGGCTGACTCTGAAACAATAGACACTCAGATCTTTACCCGCGGGGCGGGGGGGGGAGGAGGGGCTGAGCTGTTGAATGTTCAGCACAGGGTGTCAAACGAAAAACAGTCAAACACACACCGGAAAAAAAAAGTCACTGAGGCATGCTACAGAATTTCACCGCAGCCCTACATACCAGTCAGGATAGGCATAGGTGTTGAAAGGGGGCGTGTGAGACAGTATACCGACGTGCCTACAAACGGAAAAACTGTCTGCAGCAATGGTTAAGCAGGCGCTATAGTGCTGTGAGCGGATTCGGGGGGGGGGGGGGGGGCTGTCAGAAAGTCTTTAACAATTGTCGCGATTGCCTGCCCGTAAAAAGGTTAGACTAGGTACAGACATTAATACCCTGCCTGCCCTGCAGCACAAACAGCGTGGACGGGGTTGTGTTTATTTTGCTCTGCCGAATTCTCTGAGAGTGCAAGCCTGAGTAATATACAAAAAATCCACTTATCCTGTATTAACGTGCATGCATTCTCTTTGATGCTCCTGCACCGAATTCAGACCCTTAAGCGCTTCATCCACGTTATGCCCATTCGCTGTTGCTGCAGTTCAAAGGCGAAAGGAGAAAAATGCATATCATATGAAAGACGTGTCTAATCTTCAGTCATACCTGATCATATTCATCAAACCGAAACTCCTGGTTCCCACTTAACTCGCGACCTGAACAGCCAGCACTGAGGTTAGAAACTACACACATACACAACAACAACTATGCCAATGCACATGACATATAAAAACGTGCATGAAGACCAGGTGAGCCTAACCTGCAAAATTTTTATCACCTGTCGTGAAGCCAAATGCGTAACTGTGTTTGTTGTATCTGTAACAAAAACTGAGCAGGCTGACGCAAAACTCAACAACAATCAGCCTTGACATGCCATGGACAGGCAGAAATGCACACGCTTACAATAAAAGCACGTAAAGTAACACAACACACTCACGCAGACGTAAGAAAATGTACCACCGTATAAAATATAAAAAGGAAAAGAAAAAGAGAAACTTACCGAAACAAAAAAGGCGAAAACAAAAACAATGAGGTACGCACAAACACAGGGTCATAAAAGACGTAATACAAAAGCGGGCATACAATACCTGCTCACCAACCCAAGACAATAATATCTTGAAGACCCCGCCCTGTTAATCACCCATCAAGGCGAGGGGCCGGAGCGAAACACACGCACCACCCCGAGCAGAAACATCACTCCAAAAATACTAACCAATATCAGGGAGGGGTGTCCAGGGGAAGAATCACTCAAACCCGTAGAACAAGATGCATCGCACACCAAAAAAAAATCGCTGCATCACGCAGCGCGGGAGGGGTACCTCACGCACCACTCAGCGCATCACGCGCACACTCTAGGGTTTGGGGGTTTGGAGCCTTACGCTCGCGGGTTTACCGTACATCGCATCATCGCCCATTATGGGCAGGAGTTGCTGTAGGCAGCGGACAGAACAATACCATCCATACAGAAATGTAGACATAGAAACCCTGAAACACCTACCGACTCACCACGGAAGGTGGCACCCTTAACTATAAAAAAATGAAGTGAAAGCCAAGAACAGAACAGGGTTCGTGTCTTTACCTAAAGGGAACAGGCAGACAACCAGTCCAAAATACATAGAAAAATGATGGACAAAGAACAGACAACAAACGACAACCCAAAGAAAAACACTGACAGATAGCACTGACACCAAGCAGGCATGCAACAAGCAACATACCACAAATGTGTGCTCTGTTGCTCACCATACTCTCGGCACTTGATTCTGTCGTTGACATTGGAACCCAGCTGCAAGGCAGGAGCTGAACACAAAACGCAAAGTAGTAATCGTAAAAATGAAAAAAATACGAAGTGAGGTGCAGCGCGTTCAAAAGCGAAGCACAAAGCAGCGGCAACAAAAAAAATGCATACAAAGCACCCATAAAATTCTACCTACATTACTCCTCTGGCTGTGTCCCTGGACGCTTCTTACTGGTCAATCCTGTTCATCGTCAACCTTGAAACCTTGCTGCGGCGCTCTGCATGGCGCCAGTCCCCTTTACGGCTGTCAGCAAATTCTCCACGCGTATTCTCAATGCGGCGTTCTCGTCATACGGCGCTCAGTCTTCGTTCTAACAAAAATATCCTAGCTCTCTGTTCGGCGATCTTCGTTTCAGCGGCCTCGAAGCGGCCTTGGTCACCCTGTTGCTGCTGCCGCATAGGAGCTGCAAGCACCCGTATTTTGCAATGAAGGCCCTTGCAGGCCTTGTCAGCGCGCCTCCTCTCTGCATGCAGCTCCTCAGCGTGCTGGGCGCGTGCGGCCTCAAGCAGGCGGCTGATCATCTTCTTGGCATCCAGCAAGTACCGTCACATGGCGCTCCAGGAGCTGTACTGGGCAGATCGCTCTCACAGAGGCCGTTGTCCCCACAGCTTGAAGCACTCCTTGACGATGACGCCGGTTGCACAGCAGACATACCGAAGATCTCAAAGATTTTTCGACTGATGGGATTGTAATGATACTCTGCTTGTTGATGTATTTTCTCTGTAATCTCCTTGTGTTTTCAAAACCCTCCAGATCCCAAATCCTTCACAAGCGCAGCGCAATACAAATCAACAAACATTTCTCAAAACTTCATGTCATCCCATCAGTCTGTATACACACAGAAAGTTTTCATGTAGAATACCTACAAATGCGCTGCTTCTCAATTTTTAAATGTCTATCTTCTTTTACCTTCAGGCATGTCTACATGCGCGCGCGATCGCATTAGCGATCTTTACACCTGAACCTATTACAGCGAGTGGTAATGTCTCAGCTGCTTAGGGGCACACAGCAACTCTCCACCTAGTCCGGGACTGCACCTCACATGGATCCTGGATCCATCTATCTTTGTAATACGGTAAGGTCCAAAGTAGGGGTCCTGCAGACAGTTGCGGTGCCACGTGGGCAATCGCGAATGGTTTATCAGCACAAGGTCCCCTACCTTGAAGGAGGCAGGACGTCTCGTGCGGTTACGCCTAGTCAACTCACGTTTTCAAACGTGAATCAGGTTAGCTCTAGCCAGGTTAGCCAGGTCCTGCCTATGCTCCAGCCAATCCCCCACGGGGCTCTTGTAGTCCTCTGAAAAAGGGATTTTGAAGAAACACGCAGGACGCCCTGCATGGAACAGTTTGTCGGGGGTATAGCCAGTTGAAGAACTCCCTTGAGAGTTCATGGTTAGGACAGCCCAGGGTAACAGACGTACCCAATCTTTGTTACCCTCCTGTTTCATCAGGATCCTCAGGTTCTGCTCCAACACACGGGTCTGTCTCTCGCATAGAGGGTTAGAAGTGTGAGTGTAGGGCACACCTGTGGTCACATGGACGTTCAGGGCATCCAATACTCGCTTGTACCATCCGGTATCACTCCGGATACGTACGTCCTCGTCTGAGTGCACCTCCTTAGGTGGCCCATAGTGTTCCAACCATTGTTCAACCAAACTTTTAACAGTCTGTTCCCCTGTGATCTTTTTGTTGCAGGGAAACGCACGGTTGAAACGGGTCAGGCCACAGGTGACAACCAAACAACTGTCATAACCACCAAACCTTCGGCAGACCGTGGATGAAATCCACGTACAACAGAGAATTAGGACAGTAGGGGATAGGCAGACTGGAGATCAGTCCCCAGTCACGTGAGTTGCTCTGTTTGCTGGCGTGACAGCCACAGGAGTCCACTATGGACTGCATACGAGCACGTAGCTCAGCACAGGTTAGTTGGGAGTTGAAATGCTCCCCAAAAACGTCAACAGACTGGTTGCACCCTGTGTGCGCAGAGCTGAGATGGGCCCACTGTAGGCAACCATCAAGTCATGCCTCAGGCACAACCATACGGTCCTCATAAGAGAGATATTGGTTATCCTTATACCAACGGTCGCCGTCTACCAGACGTGCCTCTAGGCCATCACTGAGGAAGTTGAGTACACAGTGGTATTCAGCATGGTAGTCTCTCAGACTCCAGCCCTCCAGTACACCTGCAGTGCGCATTGATACCTCCAGCTGGACGTCCATGCGGTGGAACGCCTCTCTGGCCAACGCCTCCGAGGTCTCACCTGGGAGGGCGTCCAAGTTGTTACGAGATATATAATCATCCATCTCGTTCTTTATACCCTGGATATGATGGACAGTCAGCCTGAACTGACTGAGGAAGGTCCACCATCGCTTTAGTTTCGCTTTTTCAGGAGGGGGACCCTTCTGAAACGTTTTCACGGGCTCTTGGTCACAGAGCCAGACGATAGGGTTAGTGCCAAGTAGACGGGACTGGGAAGAAAGCACGAGCATCCCAGCCAGGAGTTTCTGGTCTTAGGTACTGAAGCTGGATCGTGCTTGATTCCACTTCCGGTTGCAGTGACCAAGAGGTACCAGACGCCATTCATTGGCAGGGTAGTCATGCTTCAGGGTTCCATCGCGGTTCAGACCTGAAGTTTGAAACTGGCAGTGAGACAACTCAGCGGGGTTAAGCTCCTGCCACTGGTATAGGGTCCCCCCCCCCCCCTACCCCACAGGCATCTGTGACGAGTATTATCTCGCCCTTAGCGCGGGGTACCCCCAGGCAGTTGGTAGAGGAAATTTTCTTCTTCAACTCCTGGAAACAGGCCTCTTCCTTGTCCGTCCATCGCCAAGGATTGGTCTTTTCAATAAGGTCAGTCAGGGGGGCTGATGAATATGTAAGATTGTGGATATGGCGCCGGTAAAATATGCAGGCGCCAATGAAACTCCGAACGTTGTGCAGACCCTTCTTAGGGTCGTCACGTATCTGCATGTCCTGCAGGAGTTGCATCTTACATGCGGCTGGCTTCCACCAGCCATAACTAACATCAAAACCTAGATACTCAATCTCCTGACGCATGAACTCACACTTCTCGAGTTTGATGCGGATATGGCTTTCCTGACAGATAGTGAAAAACTCTTGTAGGAGGCGGATATGATCCCCCTAGGTATTAGTACCCAGGCTCACGTCATCGATGTTCCCTCCATCTCAGCCGCGCGTGAAACCAGTTCCTGTACAAGGGGTCTGCGCCTCCGAATATATAGATTTTATTCATCAGCTCCTGAAAGAGACCAGGGGCATTTGGACACCGAAAGACATGACCTTCGAGCGGAAGGCACGACCCTTAGGAGTTACAAAGGCGAGCAGTTCCTGGCCTGCTCGGGTTGGGTCTACCTGCCAGAAGCCACTGCGCTTGTCCATCTAAGTTTTGAATCGGCACTTAGCGATTCTCTCCAGGGTGTTCTCCATGTTGGGAATACTCCCTGAGTTGATCTGGGTCTTTTTGTTGACCTCACCGTAGTCAGCGACCAAGCGCATGGCAGTGGAGCCAGGTTTAGCCACTAGAAAACAAGGGCTACAATGGCGGGGATCGTCCCCGTGTTTATATTCCTTGACGAGGCGAACATCTATGCGTTCCTGGATCTGGCGTTCCATCTGGTCGATCTGGTCTTGTGGGGCGGGATATGGACGCCGTCTTACCACAGACCCTTCGAACTCTGGTTGGAGTTTGAGGTGCATCTGGACCAGTTTTTTGCAAGACAGGGGTGGGGGCAACGCTCCAAAAAACTCTTGGTATTTCTGGATGAGCTTACTGAGACGGGGGTCTAGGTTCATGCTCACCACTTTTTCAATGAAATCCTCCTTAGCATGGAGGTTGCTCTTCCCTTTTTCCTGTTTCTTCATACGCTCCATTGTTTCAGGGGTAGTTCATCCTCCCTGTCCTGGCGACCCTGCTTGGCATAGTGAAGGGAGTATACCAGAGGTACGTCAGGATTGGGAAGAGTCATCTCTTCATTATCCTCCTCGGACCATATAGACATTTTCCAGGTCCCCTTGAGGAGGTCCAGGCAGGTCCGTCGCACCCCAGCACCTAGCACCCCAGGGGTAAGGCGGGGATGCACAGAGCAAAAGAAAAAGGCTGGTCCGTCGCTCGATACCCTCAGCCCTAGCCAATAGAACCTGTCGGAGATCCTCTACGTCGTACCAAGAGACAGGCATATTGTTGGGTGAGGGTTTAGCGCCAGATACCTGACCTGTAGGGCCATCTGTGGCCTGCATGCAGAAAACAGCGTGGTCATGGGACTCGCCATGAGGGGACTCACCAAGGTCCACCTCATCCGTAAGCAGCTGCGCTAGGAAAGCGCTGTGCTTCAGTGTCACCATCTCCGGGTCAACCGGGGGTATAGCACTGGCGATATCGCTTAGGCGGTCATCAGCATCAGCCAAGGGTGTGGAGACTGCTGGAGTTTTCTGCTCATCGGAGCACTCACCACTCGTAGCAGTGGCCGAAGAGTACTCAGATCTTTTCTTGAGATCCAGGACGGCCATCAACTCCTTGAGTACAACCTGGTCGAGGTCACTCGCTGCTACGGGGTTTAGAGAGCCATCTACGATGGACAAGAAACTGCCCCATTCAGGGGCGGACATGGTCTCCTGAGAGTCCTCAGGGACGTAGATTGGACCATTAGGGAGTTCAGTTCTTCCCACTGTCATACGGTCCAACAGTCGTCTCCAATAGGCGTGTTCTCCTGTGGTACCCCAGTCGGGGGTACACAGGACCACTCTCGCTCCTTCAAAGGCGATTTTTGTAAGCACCTTAGCGAGTTGAGAGAATGCAGGATTAGCATAGCACAACCCCATCAATCTTCAATAGAAGCGGTAGGCGTTATTGAGATACTGTGAGCAATAGAACTGCATCATATGCTGCTCTTTACTCGCGAACATTTCCACCTGAACTTCATTTAGGTCTACCTGCAGGGCAGCCAGTCCATTTTCCAAGACGGGCCGCACCAACCGATAGTTTTCAGTTCGATAAGACCGGTTCACGTAGCGCAGACCGGATTCCTTTCATCCTGACCGCTCCAGAGGGACAGAGAAAAGGCCACTGCCAAAGTCGCAGTGAAGGGCATAGGGATGTTGCAAAGACAACAGTTCCACCTGGGGGTTACGGCGCAGAAAATCTGTGCCGATGACAATGTCAAAGACGTCGGTGTCGACCACTTTGCAGTGCTGAGCCACCTGCTCATCGCCCAGACACACGGTCACATGGACCCCCCCCAGGGAATGGATGCTCCGACCATCCCCGACCCCTATGGCCACGGTTTCGGTTTTCCGGATCTTGGCCTGTTTCAGCAGTCTGCGGGCCACGATTGAAAGCGTAGCGCCCGTGTCTAAGACGGCCTTGTAGACGTGATCACCAATTTTCACGGTGATACAGAAAACCAATCCCTCATCCTCGGAGCCGCCCCCCTATCCCTCTCCAGGCAACTTGACTTCAACCCCAGCGGCCTGCAGGCACTTAGAGTGCCAGTTTAGGCGGCGCTTCTTGGCGCTCTTGCTGCTCTTATCGGCGCCACCAGCGCTGGGGGTGGAGGGGGCTGGCCGATTTTCACCCGACGGCTCACCCTTAGGTGCGGGGTTGTGTGCTCCTCTTCCACCAGTGGGGGGGGCTGAGGACCTTCGTCCTCCACCTGGGTTACCCGTACCCTTAATACATCCAGGGTTAGGCCCCCCCCCTCAGGTCTTCCACCCCTCCCGGCGTTCTTACGCCGTTCCTCTTCCGCGTTCTTTAGTTTTTCGGATTTGCGCCGTTTTATGTGGCATTCATCTTCATCATGCCTCCTCTTGCCGCAATATCGGCACGTTATCGTGCAGCGGAAATGTTCTTGGTGCTTTACCTCCTGACCATCTTTGATTTTCTGCGTGCGCTTCAGTTGGAGCATGCACGCACTTCGCCCATCACAGTCATGCGCGTGGCAGGGTCCACCCTTATCGTCCGTAGGATGACAGTAGAAAAGATTGGGGGCCCCTTTACCTTTGGAGGGGGGGGCGTCAGTCATGTGCTTTAGCTGCCCACTACGGCCCTTCCCAGGGTTAGAGTGGGGTTGAGGCAACCTCCCTCCCGGACACCTCTCAGCACGGGTCTCCATTCGCAGATGTTTGCGCATATACTTGTCCATTTGGGAGTCATTCTCCCTCTCCATGGCCAATTCGATCAACAGATGGACCAGGTCATCGTAAGAGTGCGTCTGAGATTTCCACTCGGACGTTCTCCTGCAGTTCTCCCATGTCCTAGTAGGAATTTTCTCCACAAGCCACAGATGTGGCTCAGTCGGCCCATAGGACTAGGGGTTCATGCGCCCCATGAGCTCTTCCAACTGCGCCATGAACTCCGAGATGCTCGCAGCTGTGGGGAATTCTGGGAGAGGAGGGAGTATCTCAATCCTGGTTCGGACCCTCAGGTCCGTTTCGTAGACTGGATACATTTGCTCCAGTTTTTTCAGGAAGTCGCCCCAGTTGGAGCTCTTTCTGATAGCGTTTGAAACCTGCCGCTGAAGGAATTTCTTTTTGCATGACTTTTTGATGAGCGTGCATTTGGTCCGGACATCATCGTGTTGCTGACCCGTGAGGAGCAAAAATTTCAGAAAACTCCTCAGCCCATTCAGGCGGGTTTTTGGGATCGAACTCGGGGAGTTCGATCTGAAGGGTCGCCGTAGCGATTGCCTTTGTTCCCCTACCTGGGACGCCTGTGTCACCTGTCCCACCTGAAGGCGGTAAAAGGTACACTGTGGCCAATGGGGCCACTGCTGGCAGACCATAGCCTTTCATCTCAGCCTCTGTGGTGTCACCTACACTGCAGACAGGCACAGTTCTCACACGAGGGTGGAAAGGGCTAGGACAGGTGTCCATTGGGGAGCTGGCGATGCCTCTGCAGCTCATCACGTCCCTGGTTAGCAGTTCAGCACCTGGGGACATAGTAGGTGGGGGCTTCTTCAAATCAGAGAGCCCCAATTTCGTCTTGAGTGCTGCTGACAATGCACTCAGATCTGGATCTTCATCGCCTGCGACGAGGACCTGGGAAAGCAACTCCATGGTCTCATCGAGACCCACCTAAAGGTTCTGCCATGCGTGGGGGTAAACCTCGATCCACGCACATAGGTTCCGGTGCGACTCCCCTGGGACTGGGGCCAGGCTTCAGCCATTCATGCTCCTTCGGTTCCTCCGGAGGCGTACGTTCTGCGGACACCCAGTCGGGTTCCCACTCTGATGATTGGGCCGACAACGACCAGTCCATTTCGCCGTGACGTATCTCGAACGTCTCCTCGCCCCAAGTAGCTCCGAACATCGTTCCCAAAGGGGCATCCTTTCCCTTTCCTTTCTTTGCCTCTCTTCTCCAGGCCTTGACCTTGGCATTAGCGGCTTCCATCCCTGGGGTAGGCGTAGTTTCGGACAGGGGCATTGA
The DNA here is from genome assembly GCA_964036045.1 of Eutreptiella sp. 'Long Island Sound 2002'. Taxonomy (NCBI): domain Eukaryota; phylum Euglenozoa; class Euglenophyceae; order Eutreptiales; family Eutreptiaceae; genus Eutreptiella; species Eutreptiella sp. 'Long Island Sound 2002'. Next base: position 100,957,730 of record OZ038383.1, read on the forward strand.
GAACACGACGGAAGCTAAGGCGGCTGCCACAGGGTCCTTGCCTTCGAGGCGCCTGAGGTTTGCCCGTGTGAAGCCGCGCGCCTCAGCGCTGAAGCTCAGGCGGACTCCCTCTGTATATATCTCTGTGATTTCTTCCGCCCCTCTTGTTACTGCAAGTTCTCCTAGGGGACCAGTATCGACGGGTACACCACTTGTAGATGTGGGTGGTGCTCTCACATCATCAGTCTTGGACCTGGTGCTTGTGACCGGCACTGTTTTGGCACTGAGCGTGACAGACATCTTCACAGTTCAGGAAACAAGTTTTTCTTGGTGTTATTTCTTTTCTGCTTTAGTTTTCTAGGGCCCTCCTCTGCTACAAGAAAAGGCTTCTGGTTTGCTCCCACTTGTGCTTGTTCCTTGTATTTGTTTTAGAAAACCCTTGCTGATTTTCCACAACTCAAAATGATGTCCACAGGAAGGTAATGTAGAGCAAGTCCAGGCACCGGATCATTCAAATCAGGATACGTCCTTCCACAATCAAACATGTGTAACAAAGAGGGGCTGCAGATAGACAAAAGTAGATCCAAATACAAAGCTCTAATGGTTTATAAACAAAATCGATGATTTTATGTGAAAGCTGGCATGACTCAGGCCTCCAAGATAGCATCAAGCACTTCATGTGCACTCTTTCTGATGAAATGGAGTTGGTTAGGAATCTGAGGCAAAGGCGTTGGGCCAGACACAGGATATGGCTTGGCCAGCATGGCCAAGCAACTGAATTCAGAATCAGTTAAAAAGTAGAACCACAATAAGTGGTAGAATCAGTTGAGTATAGGGGTCTTGAGGTGGGGGACCACTAGGCTCCATCTACAAGGCCTTAGGCATGAAAGTGCCTACTATATTTGGTTATTACTTCGAGGAAGGAAGATACCTCCGCTCAGTCGAGTGGTAGGGGTGAACTTCATGGGGGGCTAGGGGTATAACCCTAGTTACTTTGAAAAAGTGCCCTTTAAATTTCAGAAGAGTGATAAAGGTAGTCTCAACATCAACCAAATGCTTTTCGGGGGGGCTTGGCCTGGATCAAGTCCCCCAAGGAAGACATGTAGTGACTTCTTCTTACTAAAATATGGGGCGTCTCCCGGGGGTACTCTGGGTTCTCAAGGAGCCCATTGTTTTAGGGGTGTTGGGTTAGGCACCTCACCTGATCCGCTGACCTGGAAGTCCATGAGATCGACCTCGAATCTCTCCAACGCTGTGATGGATGTTGGGATGGTGCTGCCCGCCAACCTCCTAAAGAGCTCCGCCGTTGACAGGGACTTGTTTATTCCAGCCATCCGGTGGCTGATTTCGACTGGGATCCTCACATTGTAGGCCTCCTTGACAGCGGATTGTGGCTCTCCTGGGACACTGGGTACTGCTGCAGATGAATCCTCGTAGCGCTTCAGTTGCGGAGCACAGAGGCAGCAAAATGGTCACTTCCGGCGTTTCCACAGGTTCCATTTTGGTGCCCAGAGGGCCTAACGAAGGAGTGGGTCCGGCGGGATCAATATTCAGGTAGCCTCTGCTACCATGTAAGTGCTGTGCCGGGTGAATGAAGGTGCCGGAGGGCTCAAGGCCGGCTAGGCCCGGGATGCAGCCTTGCGGGGATGCGAGCTGGATGTTGGTTCCGGTGACGGAGGGGACCCCATGGAAGAGGAGGGCAGCGAGAACACTAGACAAGTCCATGCTTATATGACGCAGAGAAAAATCCCAGTCTTTGTAGACAATTAAGGCCGATGAACGTAAATACATCTGAGTGTCTGAATCTATCTGCAAAGATTTATATAAATCAGATTTCCAAAAAAAGTATGGCCGATTGTCGCGCACGCGCACCAGCAGCAAATGGCGACTCCGGGTTAATAATTGGAACGCGGTGGATTTACAATGAATGGACAGCGGCGCTGAGTCCGGCACATCAGAATTATATAGTTCATTCCCTGGGAATGGTCTGGTGTTTGGCGGTAGCGCCGAAGTATGTCAAATGGCCAAAATGCAGCCAATCTGGAGCAGATCGTTGAAAATCTGAGCCGATGGGGGTTAGCCGCACTTGCACTACCACACCTACACTCACACGCTACTTGGTGGCGTTCGTGAAACGTGCACGGGCCTTAGTGGCCCACCTGTGAGAATGCAAGAGAACACAGCGCTACTAAACCTTCTCTGGCGTAACAGGGACGCCACAACAGGTTTCCCTGCTGGCGCTTGAATGGAAGGAGTGCTCTGTTTGCGTGCACAGCGTGTGAGGACTTTCCTCTCGCCATACAGGGCCGGGCGGCGGCAGATTGGTATCGTGTGATCTGCGCCCGGTTTAGCTGGGCAGAAACAAAATTGTTGCTGCAACAATCACCCTGACCTTGCCCACCTGAGAACAGAGGCAAATGCAGGACAGCTTTCAGCCGAGGAATCTAACCTGCCTCGCCGTAGTATACGGGTCTCCGGCAGGAAAATAATACGCTGTCTGAAAGCTGCCCTGTAAAGCAAGCAAGTTTCAGAACCTCTGCCCGTTTTTTTGATGCATGGGGGTTTCCCCCCGGCGAGCATTACTCAAAGCGGCCTAACCAAGGGCAAGAGCGTTCATGGCGAGCCAAAGTCCAAAGCAAGAGAAAGTATGTACACAAATAGTATAAGTACATGTTCTTGCTGAGACCTGGGCACAGACCAGGTTCATCTGGGTGCAGTGCACTGCCCTGAATGGCATGAGTGGCCAGAAAATAACCTAAGGTCTGCTGCGGAGGACCAGAGTAATGTGCTGAAAAAAGAAAAAATTAAGAATAAGTGCAAGGAACCCTAAGCACTGACACTGTAGGGGGCGCCGCAGCTTTCTCGCCACTCCGCTTGTTCTGTTATAGAACATAGGGCGGAGCCCCTGGGTAACCTAAACAAGTGTCATGCCGGGCGCACTTCGTGTGGACGGTACTTGAATGCGTCATATGCATGCAGAAGTATGCACGAGTGTGACAGCCTCCAATTTTCAACAATCCACTTCGAAACAATCCAAACCCATTGCTGGTCACAATCACTGACTCAAGCAGGGATTGACCCCTACTGGCCTTACTCACCTTACCTACGGCTGGAGAACGTGAGCAACGGAGATAATAAAACGGGCAACAAATGAAGCAAAGCAAGTATGCACATGTGTGTATGTTCTAATCAGTGAAACAGAAAAAGGGAGGTTGGTTTGTTAGAGCAGTTGACACAGTTGCCCCACATTGCACCGCAGGGCAGGACTGGTAGCCCCCCGTGATAACCGCTCCCTGGCCGAAGGCCATCTGTTTTGCCCTAATCTCACCTCTAATTCCTTTGCAATCTGCGAATCAATCCTTCTACGCTATGTTTGCGCTGGTACCCGGCTCGTCAACGGCAACATGAGGCAAGCAATGTGTATGCAGCATGGGAAGCAACGACAAGCTGTATGTTTATACCTTTTTTTTCGAACTCTTATTGAATTTTTGAATTCTTCATTCTTGAAAATTGCTATAAGCATGGGTGTAATTCCCACCTTTGTTATTTAATATTTTTTTCGTCATTTCTCGATTAATAGGTGACATACTGTTTTAATCTGATTTTTCTCTGGCTTTTCCAGCCGTGAATTAAGACGCGCCCCTGCGCGCTGCTTCTCTCTGCGTATGAATCCAGGAATTTAAAAATTCCTGAGATATACAAAAAATGCGTACAAACGTGCATTTTATGCACATCGAGATTCTGGACAGATGTGTACCCTCAGAAAGGATCTAGGCAGTCATTTGACGGATTTTGATCTATCGTCGATCGTTGATCAGCAATCATGCCCTCGTCCCTTGCATCTCTTCTTTTCAGATGTCCCTGAGTGGCTAAAGGGAAGTAGGCCGTGTTCTGGCCGGACCAGTGCCTCATGGAGTACTGTCCCAAATGCCAAGACCCATTAAGGGGCGAACAATTTTTAACGCCACCCCTCGCTGTAAAGACAGGACAGGTACAGCCTGCAAGTACCACAGAGACCCAGACAGCGTGCCCTGACCGTATCCTGCTTTTGGCTTTGCCCTTTGCAACTTGGGGGGAGGGATGCTTGATTTCATGACTTTGCATGCCCTTTCTAACCCCATACCAGGCCACAGCTGCCCCAGCGACGCTACTGAGCGCAGTGGAGGCTGTAGCAGTTTGTTACAACAAGGCAAAAACTGGCGACTGCCCTGGCGCAGCGCCCTCTTTTCAGTGCAAGGGAAGTTATAGGTAAATATGAAAAGATGCTTAAACATGGGGAGTTCAAGAAAAATACCCTTTTTCCTTAAAATGCGACAGCGGTGGCCACCACAGCACAAGGGGGGAGTAAGAAAAAGTAGAGGCATACCACATTTTTATCTTAGTATTGGCCTAGTTAGGTAGGTAGGTCTTCTCGGGACTGGGGTTGCCCCCGAGGGGGGTCTTACCAAGGGGCTTTTGCTCACCCAACCGGGGCCCTACTGCACGTGCCCCCACAAAGCGGCGCTCCGCAATGGGGGAAGGGGGCGGTCGCCGCGAGCAGTACCCTACAGCGGGTTCTGCCCAGACAGGTAACCCATGTTCGACCGACGCCTCACATTCCTCTCCTTCGGGCGGATGACACGTCGGGGAGGGTCCCATCGCACATCTTCATCAACCTCCGGATTCTGGGGCCCAGGGGCCGGGAGCCAGGCCAAAGCCCCTGTCCTGCAGGCCACCCACCTGGGTTGAGTTTCAGTAGGCGTGAGGCAACTTGAAGAAGCACGTGCTACCGGACTCGCATGCCGTGGCGCACACTCACGCCTCCTGACTCAGTGGAGCCTGCGCTCTCCCGGGGGCCGGGGGTTCGAAGCAGGTCGTTGTCGTTGGCTGGTTGGTCGTTTAATGGTTCGGTGTGGTTTGTTAATGTTGGTTGGTCGGCTGCGTGATGGTAGAGTCACGATGTTCTGTTTTGTTCCTGGGTATGGTCGTCCGCGGGCGTGGCGCATCATGGCGTGGTCAACCGGTTGGATGCTGTACCCGTTTCGACCCGTGCACGCCTGCCTGCATTGATGGTGGCCGGCTTACGTGTGGTCTGTTTACGGTCAGGTCGTGGCTGCAGCTGCGGTGTGGTTGGTGCGCGGTTGTCTTGGCCGACTCATGGTTGGCTTGGTTTGCGTGAGTTCCGTAGCGCTGCTGCCGGTGATCGTATAGCTGAATGTGCTTTGTGTAGCCGGTACGTCCGTTTCAGTGCCGGTTAGTTGCGTCTTCCTTTGTCTAAGTGTAGTGTAGTGTAGTTTGTTAATGATGGTTGGTCGGTTGCGTGATGGTAGAGTCATAATGTTCGGTGTTGTTCGTGAGTCTTGCTGTCAGCGGGCGTGGGGCACCACGCTGGGGCCAACCTGTTGGACGCCGTTCCCTTTTCGACCCGTGCACGCCTGGCCGGTTTGGCGTTGGCTGGCTTGCGTGTGGTCTGTTTACGGTCAGGTCGCGGCTGCAGCTGCGGTGTTGTTTGTGCGCGGTTATCTTGACCGCCTCATGGTCGGCTTAGTTTGCGCAGGTTCGGTCGCGCCGCTGCCGGTGGGCGTATAGCCGAATGTTGTTTGTGTAGCCGGCACGTCCGTTTCAGTGCTGGTTAGCTGCGTCTTGGTTGGTCCAGGTGTAGTGTAGCGTAGTTTGGTAATGTTGGTTGGTCGGGCTCGTAATGATAGAGTTGTGCTGGTGGTCCGTTGTGTTCGTGGGTATGGCGGCCGGCGGGCGTGGCGCACCATGGTGTCGCCAACCTGAGAGTCCGTTTCCGTTTCGACCCATGCATGCCTGGCTAGTTTGGTGTTGGCCGGCTAGCGTGTGGTCTGTGTACGGTCATGTCGTGCCTGCTGCAGTGGTTTTGTTGGTGCATGGTTGTCTTAGCCACCTCATGGTCGGCTTATTCGGCGTTGGTTCCTTGGCCCTGCAGCGGCCGCTTGCGCGGTGGGATGTTGTTTGTGTAGTTGTCATGTCTGTTTCGGTGTTGGTTGGTAGGTAGGTAGGTAGGTGCACTCGGTCGTGGAGAGGCGCCCCATGGTTCCCGCTGGCGTTGCCGCTGTGACGAACGGGAACAGGCTCCGCACTTGAAGAGGGGAGGCAATTTACATCCCGCTAGACCTGACTGGTGGCCCCCAACAAAGCAGCCCCCGGCAACACCGGGAGGGCTGATCGCCGCCAGCGTGACGTGCTTGTCTCGCCAGGAGGGTGTGCCCCCGTGCTTGCGCACGTCCCCTCCTTTGGTCGGAACCCTAGAGGTTCACCGGACTTCCTGGCGTATCCCGTTCCCAAGGCATGCATGCATGTTCTTGGTACTGGGGTTCCAAGGCGCTTGGGTGTCGCACGCTCCGCCTCGAGTCACAAAGCAGCGCAGGCCTTAGGATGCAGCCTTACCCCCGGGCTCCGGATCTTGTTTGGCCGGGGCACCTGCATGGCATGGGCTGCCTCAGTGCCCGGGCTATGGACACTGGGCTTCCGGTTGTTGTGTGGTGTTTGTGCTTGGGTCCGGGTTGTGCTTGGGTTCGGGTTTCGGTTAGCCCGCCAGCCCTGGCTGGGGTCTTGGGTGGGTGTGCTTGGGTTCGGTTTGTGGTTTCGCCCCTCTTTCTCCTGCTGGGGTTCGCGGTGTTTGCGGTGGGGCTTGGGTTTCGGCCTGCACCCCTCCTGTCCTGGGTAGGGTTTTGGGACGTGCGTGGCTGTGTGCGCGCTCCTCCTGCTTCAAGCCGTTCCCGGTTCTGGTGTGCGGTGTGGGCGTGTGTGTTGGGGTCCGGGTTTGGGCTGCGCCCCATCTCTCCCCGGGGAGGTGTTGTTGGGGTGTGCTTGCGGTCGTGCGTGTTCCCCGCTTGCCGCCGCCCTTCCTGAGGGGCCGCCTGTGGCGGGGGGCGTGCGGGTGTTGCCGTTGGTGGGGTGTGCCCCCCCCCTTCCCCTTTGGTTCCTTTTTTGGGGCTTTGTGGTGTCGGTCGCTGGTTGTCCCGGTCTTGGGTCTCGTGGTCTCTGTCCCCCCATCCCTTCTCTTCTGGGCCGCGTTGTTTGCTGTTTGTGTTTTTTTTTCCAGCGTGGTGTTTGTCCGTGTGTTTTAGGTGTCCCTTCTCCCGCTGGGCTGCTGCCCTCGGCTTGGTGTTGCCGGTTTTGGCTGGGTGGTCCCCCGGCGCCCCTTTGGGGGGTCCTGTCTTCGGTGCAGTTTGGGTGGGGGATTGGGCCGCCTCTTGTGTTGTTGGTGGGCGGCGTGGTGGCTGTGGGCCGTTCTCGCGCCCCCCCCCTGTTTTGTCTTGTTTTTCCGGGGGGGTCTGCCTGTTCCTCCCTCTGCGTTCCCTGGGCTGGCGCACGCACTGGTCCGCATCCTGTGTGGTCTTCCGGTTTGCTGTTGGTGGTTGCGTTTTGCCAGGCCGTGCCCCGGCCCCATGGGTCGGGTGGGTTATGTACACGTTGGGCTCGGCGCCCCTTCCTGCCGGGTCAGGTTCTGGCTCTGCCGGGTGTGCGGTTGTCCCAGGCGGTTTCGTGTGGGCCTGGGTTAGCCGTGTCCCTTGGTCTCCGCGGTGCCAGTTTTAACTTTCCGGCGGCGGCTTGTGTGGGCGGACCGCCACAGTTGTTGCCGGGCGTGCAATGGCCCTTTGCAGGGGTGTGGCGGGCTGGTCCGGTTCCTTCCGGGGTGTGCGGTGGCTTGATTTGGTTAGACCCTTGGTTAGCGTCCCTTGCTTGGTGTTGTGGTGTGTTGTGGTGCACCGTGCTGCGGCGTGTCGTTTTTTGACGTGCTGCGTCGTGTTGGATTGTGCCGTGTTGCGGTGCGCCCTGCTGGGCCGTGCCATGTTGCGCCGTGTCGCGGCGTGGTGTGCCGCTCTGTGCCGCGTCGCGTCGCGTCGTGCTGTGGCGTGTTGTGCTTTGGGATGCCTTGTCGTGTTGCGTTGCACTGTGGTGCGGTGCGGTGCGGTGTGCCGTGCTGCCTCGTGTTGTGCCTGGGTGGGTCGGTGGAGGTTAGTCTTGCCCGTGTCGTGGTGCGGAGTGCGGGTCCGAGCATGGCTGGTTGGTGGCTGGGGGGTGGGGTCAGGTGTGGGTGGCTCGCTCGGTCCGTGCTGTGGGGGTCTGGGTGTGCTGCTCGGGCCGGTGGGTCGGGTAGGTGTCCGTGGGGTTGCCCTCCCTGGGGGCCTGTGCCGTGGTCCCGTGTCCTCTGGGGGTCCCGGTTCCCAGCCCTGGGCGCTGTGGCCCCGCCTTCGTCCTCTTCCGTAGCCTGTGAGGTGGCCCTTGTGGTGGCCCGGGACGTCGCCTGGCGGTGAGAGCGTGGTGGTGGGCTGCGCGGCGGTGTTCCCAGTGGCTTCCTTCATGGGTGTAGCTTGATCTCCCCGTGCAGGTGTACCCTCCCTTCCCTCAGTGGTTTCCCCTGGCTGGTGGGCGTGTGCCGGTGAGATTTGTATGGCATCCGATTTGCGCTTCGGCGGCGTGTGTTGGGGGCGTGCGTCCCCGGGGTCGTGCGGCGTCCGCTGGGGCCGGGGGGTGCTGGTCCCTCCATCCCGGTATGCCCCTCTTGCGTGTGGGTCCTGGTGCCCACCGTGATGTCCTCTTTCCCTGCGCCCCGGTCCCTATTCCCTCCCCTTCCTGGCCCTTTGGTGGTTTCCTGCTCCCAGGTTGTGTCGCTCCCGGTGTCCTGTCCCTATGGGCGCCTGCCTGTCGCCTTGGGCGCTTCCGTGCCCCCTTGCCGGAGTGTCCCTCTCTGCCCCTTGCCCTCCACTTGCCCGTGCCCTTTCCCTTCCCAGTGTGGTGCTGGTGGGGTGGGGGGGGTGCGCCGCTGGCCCAGGCCTGGGGATGGGTGGCCTGGAGCCATTGGCGGAGGGTTCGGGGGCTGTAGGGGGGGCGGAGGCCCTGGACCGCCTCACGGAGGAGGGCCTCCCATGCCGCCTGCGGCATGATGGCCTCCGGGGCGGCCTCGTTGGGGTCGGCGGGGGTGCGCGTGCAGACCTCCTCGAAGGTGTGCACCATGTGCACCCCTTCTTGCCTTCCCGCTCCCCCGGCCCACTTCACCCAGCGGCGGAGCACCTGCAAAGCGGGGGCAGACCACCAGGCGAGATGGGCGGGGGCCTGGGGGGGGGAGGTGTCCGAGCTTGAGGTCCTGGAGTGGTGGGAGGAGGACGTGGACCTGCGGCGGTGGCGGGCGTGGAGGCGCCTGGGGGAGCGGGAGCGGCGGTGGCGGGGGCTTGGGGTGGGGGACGGGTATGGGTGGCAGGGGGAGCGAAAGGCCCAGTGGGGCCTTACGGGGGGGGGGGTGGTGGTGGACATGGGGCGGCGGTGGTGTGCTTGGCTGCGCCTGGGGGAGCGGGAGTGGCGCTGGCAGGGACTGGGGGTGGGGGTCGCGTACGGGCGGAGGGGGGAACGGGAAGCCCGGTGTAGGTGTAGGTGTAGGTGTAGCGTGACCTGACGATTTAGGCTTTTCTTGGAAGCCGCACGCCCCGACGGTTGGCGGGAGGTCTCCGTCTATCACTAGAGAGGCCCCTCACCCAAGGGCCCCTCCACGCGCTGTGTCTCTTGCCAGCTGTTTTGCTCTTTGTCGCGCCGCTCGCTGCACCCCGCGCACTACATGCTTGTGCCTGGCAACTTGGTGCCACCACTTAGTGGGCTTTGTACCACCACTTGGTGGGCTTTGTGCCACCACGCGGTGGACTTTGTGCCACCACTTGGTGGGCTTTGTGCCACCACGTGGTGGGCTTCATGCCACCATGCGGTGGACTTTGTGCCACCACACGGTGGGCTTTGTGCTTCCTTACGGTGTGCCACGTGCCACCACATGGTGGACTCGGTGCTTCCACGCGCTGGGCTTTGTGCCACCACGTTGTGGGCCCCCTGGGTGCTGCAGGCAACCCCCGCCCGGTTACCAAACTAGGGGTGGCGAGGGTGCAGCACCAGCAGCACGTCAGGTGCAGCCGTTGTGCAGCAGCTGCTGCTTCCCCTATCATGCTGCTGCACATGTTGTGTAGCTCACTGCAGCCAACCCCTGCCCGGTTACCAATCGAGGGGCTATGGGGGTGCTGCATCAGCAGCACGTCAAGGGCAGCCCTCACGCTGCAGCACCTGCAGCCCTTCATGCTGCAGTACACGTGCTGCAGGTGTCTGCAGCCAAACCCAGCTCGGTTATCTTTGCAGGGGCTGCGGCGTTGCTGCACCTGCAACACTTCCGGTGTGCTGAGGCTGCTGCAGCCACTTTCGTGCTGTACTTAGTGGGCCGCAGCTCAGTGCAGCTGACCCCTGCCCCAATGCCAATGCAGGAGCTATGGGGGAAGCTGCATCGGCAGCACTTCAGCTGCCGCCGGAGTGTTGCAGCAGCTGTGGCTTGTTGGGTGCTGCAGCGTGTGTTGCAGCTCACTGCAGCCAACCTCCGCCCCGTTACCAATCTAGGGGCTATGGGGTGCTGGATCAGCAACGCACTAGGTGCAGCCCTCATGTTGCAGCAGCTGCAGCTCTTCACGCTGCAGTCCATGTGCTGTCCATGTGCTGCAGCTGACCGCAGCCAACCCCCCCGGTAGCAATGCAGCGGCTGTGGGGGTGCTGCTGCAGCACCACGTCAGGTGTGCTGCAGCTGCTGCAGCCACTGTTGTGCTGCAGTTCGTGGGCTGCAGCTGACCGCAGCTAACCCCCGCCCCGTTACCAATGCAGGAGCTTTGGGGGTGCTGTGTCAGCGGCACTTCAGCTGCCGCCCTCGTGTGGCACCCGTACCTGTCATGGGCTCTGGCTGCGTCGTTGTTCACGTGCATGGCGCGGGGCTTGCTCGTAGCGTGCACTGCTCGGGGTGTGGGCGCTGGCGCGCTGCTTTGTTGGTGTGTGCCCACCCCAGGTACCGGTCGCTCCGCGTGTTTGACGAGGACCGTGCGTGGAGGACATCCTCCAGTCCTGGCATGAGCTTGCTCAGCGCTGGACGTCCAGGCGATGGTTACGGCGCTAGCTCCCCGCCATGTTGGCATGGTGTACGAGGCCGAGCTGTATGGGGCAGCCTGCCTCAGGGGGGCCACTTGGGGCTCGCTCTGCGCGTTGCCCCTTGCTGCCGGTGTGTGTTTGTGTGGCCTCCCTAGCCTGTTTGATGTAGGCTGTCGCGGGTCTTGGCGCAACGTCGGTGAGACGCGCTCAGAGTCCTCGCACAGGGAGGGCGGCCAAATTAGGTCTCATCCACAGGGCTGAGCCCGCCCGTGGGGTGGGTGGACCTTGTTCGCCGCGACAAGGGTGTGGCTCTCGGTGGGAAGCTCGCCGGGGCTCGTGGGGGGAGGGGGTGGTGGACATGGGGCGGCGGTGGCGCGGGTAATGGCGCAGGGCCCCGGGGGGTCGTGGTGGCGCCTTGGGGAGCGGGGGCGGCGCGGTTCAGTGGTTGAGGGGCGGTGGCGGTGTGGGGAGAGCGAGCGCTGGGGGCGGGTGCGCCGTGCGGGGGGGGAGCGGGAGCGCCGCCGTTTGCGGGTCCGGGCCTCGTCGCTCGAGTCGGGCCAGTCAGGAGGTTTCCGCAGGTCCTGGGGGGCCTCGCGCGGCGCCACCTGGTACTGGGGGGGGGAGGGAAGTCCACCGCCGTCCCCAGATCCGCCACGTAGGGGTGCGGCGGCGGCAGCGGCTGCTGGTACGGGTCGAGTGACTGTCCCTGGTGGGGTTGGGCCCGGGGGGCCCCTTCGGCGTGGACGTTGTGGCCGGGGGGATACAGTGCCTGGTACGGGCGGGGTGGCCCCTGGTGGTAGGTTGGGTTTTGGTGTGGAGCGCCCGGTTGCTGCCATCCCATACGCTGGTGCTGCTCGTGCACGGGGGGTTTTGGCCCGGTGGGTAGGGTGGTGGGCAGTGGTAGTGGTGGGGGTGGTGTTGATGGTGGTGGTGGTCAGGCCGCTGGTGGTGGTGGCGCTGGTAGTGGTGAGGATGGTGCTGCAGGCATGGCCCTAGGACCCCTCGTGGATATTCCGGTCACCTGTTGGGGGTGGGGAGTCGGGCATCGTGTGTATTGCCTGGGGCCGTACTGTTTGGTGTGCGGTGGGGGCGGGTCGGGGGCCGGGCTTGATGGTGATTGTGGTCCTGAGGTACCACGTCCCTGGGTCGGTTTGGCCGGCGGCGGTGGTGGTTTGTGGGTGATGGATGACGTGGCGCTTGGAGATGGGGATGTTGACGAGGGTTCGGACGGGGTCGTGTTTGGTGGCCGCCTCTGTGGTGGCGGCGGCCGCTGGTGGGAGGGGGGCGCCGGTTGTCGTGGGTGGGGGGTCCTGGCTTGGGTTAGGGTTTGGGCTAGGGCGGTGTCGCTTGGGTTTGTGTCGTTGCGTTCGTGGTGTTGTGGGCTGCGTGGGGTGGTGTTGGTGGTGGTGCTGTTGCTGGTGGTGCGCTCGTTTGGGCGCCGGCTTGGGTTCCGGGTCGGGTTTTGGTTTGGGGTCCGCTTCGAGCTTCAGGAGGACTCCCGTCCAGAGGTGTGTGGGCGCCGGTGCCGGGTGGGGGGATTTCCCGGTGTGCTGCCCGGGTGCCTGGGTCGCTTGTGTGGGCGTCGGGGGGTCCCCGGTAGTCTGGCGTGCGGCCCCACCTTTGGCTTTTGCCGCCGCCTTGTGGATGAGGTCGGCGGGGAGGGGGGGGTTTGAGGATGAGGTGGAGGACGTGGATGAGGCTGAGGACGAGGAGGAAGTGGTTGTTTTGGGGGACGCGGGTTGCGCTGTGATGCGGGCGGTTGCGGGTTCGTGGGCGGCGGCTTCTGCTGCTGCCACGGCGGGGAGGATGGAGGGCATGTCCTTAGGCTGTGGGTTGGGGGTGGGTGGCTGGGGGGGCCCGGCCGTGACCTGGCGGCGCGGCGGGCTGATCTGGTCGGCAGCGGTTAGGGGAGGGAGGTACGGGGCTGTGGCCTTCTCCTTCTGGGCTTGGCTCGGCCAGGGTCCTGCAATGTGTGAGGCTGTGTGGGTTGGCGTCCGCGGGGGGGAACAGTTCGCGCGGGCTGCATTCGGGGGTGGGCCTGGGTTTTCTGGGGTGTGCGCGAGGGGCGTGTGCGGGCCACTGGGCGGGGTGGGCGTGCCGGGGGGCATGGGGCTCCCCTCGGTGGGTGTGTGCGGGTTGTGGAGTGTGGGGGGTCGTGAGGGGTGTCCGGCGGGTGGGTCCGTGGCGGGCGTGTGCTGTTGTTGGGGCGGGTGGAGGAGGCCTGTGTCGCGGGGCCCGGGGCTGCGCGCAACGGTGGGCGTGTGTGGGTCTCCGGGTGGGCAGCGAGAGGGGAGGGGCGTGGGTTGAGATTTTCTTTCTGGAAGTACAAGTCCACAGTGCACAGACGTTGTCCAAATCAGCAGGGCCAGCCCTTTATACATTGGTAACCAAACCCATGCACTCAGGGGGGCCAGAGTGGACGCCATGCGTTGTGGGTTGGATGCAATTGAGAGGTAAAGTTTTACATGTGCACTAACGCGCGCATGATCGCCATCTAGCTGCCTCCCGGAGGGGGCGGGCATCACGGATGGGCATGGTCGCATTGCTGATTGACGTGCCGTTATCAGCCATAGGAGGAGGGAGCGGGAAGGGTGATGTGTGCACATCCTTTGGGTGTATGACGGGGTAGAAGGCCAGAGGAAGGCCCCGACCCAGCCTGTGGTTGGTTAAAAAATAGGAAAAGAAACGTAGCTGGCATGGAGCACTGGGGCAGACAAACACATAACAAACAGTGGGGTAAAATGCACCGGGATCAGCATCCGCGGGGAGGGTATTGGCGTGGTACACACTGGTGAGGGCCGCCGCCGTGAGGGGGGGGGTGCAGTCCATCAGGTGGAATGTGTAGCAGCAACACAGGGCAGAAGAAGTGCTGGGTATAAAGCTGGACGGTGTCCCGAGGGTAGTGTGTGCCTGGCATGTCATATGTAAAGGGCCCTGATGGTGAAGAACCAGTTACATTAGGGAGTCAAGGTCGAGAGTTCGTTGGAAGGGTCCAGCTCTGACGATCTGTGAGGAGGCAAGTACACAGGGTAGCAGTGGAGGGACATGGGGGCACGCTGGGGGCACGGTGGGGCAGAGCAGGAGGCGTTTTCTTCTGTTGGGCGAGCAGGGGGGGGGGGGGGGCTAGACAGGGCGCGCTGAAGTTCTCCCGTCGTCCGGGTCGAATGGATTGGGCTTCGTAGAGCGACGCGGGACGCAGTCAGCCAAGACGTCGTTGACTGCACCTAGGACGTGCTTCTGGTACTGACCTACGAATTTTCTGGCAGCCCTGGAGCCTCCTAGTGAGTCAAAGAGTACCTTGTACACTGTCCGCGGAACAGCCAGGCGCCCAGCAATGCGTAGGTCACGACCAAGGGCATGGCAAGGCCCGCGTGCGACCACGGCCGGGTCCGGCCAGGAGTGTAACCATGCGCGCACTAGGGGGTGGGAGGGGTCGCAGTGCGCCAACACACCGTGTACACTGAGGTTGTGGCGCGTGTGGCACAGCGGGCAGATGTGAGGGGGGGGGGTCGTCACGCCAGAATGTTGCATAGTGGCTGTAGCCTTGCCGGGACTGCAGGCCAAGGAGCCACTTATGCCAGGCCAATCGGCGGTACTTCATGGGACACCAAGAGACTGGGTGGATATGTTCGTGGGAGTGTTGGGGTACCAGGTTGTGTGTCCATACCTTGTGAGGGGGCAGCATTCGCTCTCGATGCCTGATGACATACCAGGGGGTTTGTTTTGCCTCTGGGGGGGGGGGGCAGCGTTCCACCATACTTGGCATGCTCATCAGAGCATTCCTGATGAACGTGTCCAGTATGACCCTCAATCCATTCAACAGACTGGTTTTTGCAGAGGAGGGATTCTCTGGCCTGGAGTACCCATCTGGCGTGCCGGATCGGTCTCTGAGTGCCAGTGGTGGAAGCGATAGCTCCTTTGCAGTCGACCCGGAGTGGGGTGTGGGGGGGAGAGAAGTGGGATCCTAGCAGGAGTCCTATCACCTCAGCTTTATATGAATTCGGGCTCCCTGGGACTCGGCACATCACTATGCGCCCATCGTGAAGCATTGCAGAGGCGCCAGAGGCAGGGGGCGAGCCGAGACGACTGCCATCGGTGTACGTACAGTCGGGTTGGGTTCCGGTACCGGGGATGATGTATGCAGTGAGTCCTGCCACGGACGTCACTTCAACAGCGTTTCTCAGGAGGTGCCGGGCCTTCCAAGTGACAGGTAGAGGGAGCATGGTAGACGTCGTGGGGGGGCCTAACAACTCAAGAGCTCGGGGGTACATACTAGAGGGGGACATTGGCCGTTTCGTATGTGTGCGCAGGCTGGATAGCCGGGGGTTGCGGTGTAGCGAGTCAAGGATGCGGGTGGGCTGGAGCACGGCTAGACTACGGAGTCCCATACCATGGGAGCGGTGGGTATAGAGAGTCTTCTTGGCGACCAGAGATGGTATACCAGCAACTCCTAGGACGAAACGCTCTATTGCATTGGAGAGCTCGGAAAGTTGTACACTGTTGAGTGGGAAACACTCGGAACGGTACAGTACCCTGGGGATGATCACTGTGTTAGCTAACAGGACACGATCCAGGGTCTGGATCGGGTGTGAGTTTAAGTCAGCGAGCTGGCCGAGGAGTTGGTCAGCAAAGATCCAAAACCCGCGGCGTATATCAAATTGAGCTGGGAGGGGGTGCCCGGGCTGGAGGAGGTAGGATACCTGTTTCAGGGATTGCTCGGACGTGTCAGCCCACTCAGGTAGGGAGGGGCAAGAGATCGGTAACCAAAACTCTGAACTCGCCTGTAGAGTCGCTGGTGGATGTCGATACTTCGGCACGCAGGGTGACAGGGGTTGGGGTTTGCAGAGAGGGAGCGCCTCACTCTTCACGACGTTCAACTGGCACCCGATGAGGTTTCGAGCCCTTTGGACGATCTCTGCTGTGCGTGGTCCCTGGGAGGGCGGCACAGGGGTGGAGACGTCGTCAACATAGGCCGAAAAGACAAGTCCCTGGGACTGCATGTACCGGAGTGGGATCTCAAACACGAGGACAAACAGGAAGCATGAGAGGGGGCACCCCTGCTTTACTCCATGTGTCGTCCGGAAGTTTTCATCTGGGCAGCCCCGGATGAATGTGGACCCATGCTCTAGCACCGTGGTGATTATGCGCAGTAGCTTGGCAGGGGTCCCCATTCGCTCGAGGACTTCCCGGATGAGTACCTTAGGCGGACTGTCAAACGCGTGGTACATGTCGAAAGCAAAAATGGACTCTCATGGGGTGGATGTGTCGATGTCATTCAGAAAGGTTTGAGTGGCATGCGAAGTAGATATCCCCTGACGCCCCCCGAATTGACGTGAGTGGAGGAGGGGTGACAGGAGTGGGTACAGCTTTTTATAGCACCATCTCATGACCAGGCGATAGATGCAGTTGCTCATGGCGATGGGACGCCAGCGGTCAGGGTCTTGCCAGGATCCCTTCCCTGTAAATATGCAGAAGGTCTCGGAGGTTAGCCAGGACTGGGGAGTGGAGCCTTGGTCGTAACATAGGACTAGGCACTGGTGCACGAGTGAAAACACGTGGTCTGGTAGGACCGCGAGCAGGTAGGGTGGGACTCCATCGGGGCCTGGGGACTTCTTGCGGGCGGCACGTGCCAGCTCGCGAAGTTCTGCGACGGTGGGGGGGGGGTACATCATCTAGCTCTGGGTGTCGGGGGATGAGATCAGCAGCCGAAGCACTCCAAGGGGAGTTACGCTGTAGAATTCTCTGGATCTTGCGGTTGGGGACTGGGAGGGTGGAGGGGGCGGGGGGGGGGTAAGGAGGGTGTGCTTGACCCGTCGGAAAAATATTTTTGTCCTTCTTTTCGCTTGACGGGCCAATTGTTTCACAACCTGGTTCCAGTCAGACGCGTCGGTGGATGGGACGGCATGGGGAGTCTTGGCAGAGTTGACCTTTCACATGGCATCCAGCATGCGGTGACACAGTTTGTCGTAAGTGAGGTGGACGTCGGTGTAACATTCGGGCGCGGGGACATCTCTGGAGGAGGAGGCAATCCTTGTACGATAGAGTTGCAAGTCCCGACAGTTCCAGAGCGCGCACCGCGGTTCAGGGAGGCGGGGAGCTGTCCAGGGTATGGTTCTAATCACTATTGGGTCGTGATCAGACGCTCCATGTAGCGACTTGAAGTCGATGACTTCGGCGGACGAAGTGTTGAAGATACAATGGAACAGGCGGCTACCATATGCACGATCTATGTAGCTCTTAGTTCCAGCGAAACGCCAAACTCGGGTGTATGGCACCGACGTTGTGTGTGGCAGCAGGACGTCGGTCAGTACTCCAGACTTCTCCTTGGCTATCAACCAGGGCCACAGATTGGTAGTGAGGGTGGTGGCATGAGAGGAGTGTGTGGTGACGTTGAAGTCTCCCAGCAAGATTATGTTCTCACGGAGGAGCGAATCGATGATGGGCTCGCAGGGGCGTTTGTCCCCAATTTTGTGTGGCCCATAAAACGACGCGATGCGTACAGGGGGCATGAGGGGGTTGGGGTGCAGGTGTAGTTGGGTAGATACGAGGATGCCAGGTATGTGTACTTTGAATGGGGGGGGGCTTGGGGGATATGGATGTGTGTACTAGGATGGCCACGCAATTTTTGGAGGTCGGGGAGTCATATAGTAGATGGTAGTTCCAGTGGAGTGCCACTCGTTCATAGTGTTCCGAGTGGTGCGCGGATGTCGGTTTGAATTCTTGTAGGCATGGGGTGTGTGGTAGAGTGGGAAATCCAGAGAGGAGGTGGCACAGCCTATTGGGCGTGATTTCAGGGCTGCCAACGTTGAGGGAGGCATGTGACAGCAAGTCACCTGTGGGGGAAACGGAAAACTGCTGGGGGCCACTTGCTTGGGCACGTGGGCAAGGGTTCTTACCTTCAGGGGTAGCACTTTCAGCACGTGGTGTACCATTCGCTGTCTGTGAGTCCATCGCAGTGGTCTGAGCTGCAGCCTCGCTACACAGATGCGTGGCGGGTGGTGAGGTGAGGGAACGGGCGGCGAGTGACGAATCGATTGCATGCAGGGGCATGGGTTGCAATGACAGTAAACACCGAAACAAGTGGAGGACCATAACACAGTGCAAACTCGCAATCACACAGTAGCGTTTATAAAGACCAAGGAAGGAGAGCAGGCAGGCACTTGCAAACGCCATCGAGCATCGGTCTGGATCGTCGCAGAGCGGTGCGCGCTGTACCATGCAACAGGCAGCCCATCTGGTTTGATGACGGGAGGATTCACGCCCAGCGGCGGGGCGGTCCACAGTATTTCGTGGCGTCGGTTCTCTGAGCACTGAGGTTGCAAATATACGGGGGTGGGTGGCGGCGCAAAAGCAAAGCGCCAGGATATGGGCAGCATGAAACAGGGTAGCAATGACTCTGTGAGCAACGGCCGTAACAGTATGTACTCCGACGCAATCGTGTCTAGTGAGGATACAGAGTGCAACTAGATGAGGGTAGTCTTAATCACCAAGGCGCAGCTGGTGCAGCATACGTAGAAGACCATGGTGGGAGGAGACACGCTGGCGTGTGTTCTCGAGCAGGGCGTGCGGAGGCACTGGTAGAAGATAGCCATTCAACAGGCGTGAGGCATCATCGTGAGCATCTGTGGACAGTGGTGGAGGTAGGGTAGAGAGATCAGTGGGGTTTTTGGAGAGGTTGGAGAAAGGAGCCATCACTGCGCGGGGTCTCCGAGCCTGGGCTAACGCGGGCAGAAGCCTCTGGAAGAACTGACGGCACTGGGGAAGGTCGGTCTTGCGTGTTGAAGTCAGGAACACTGAAAGGCGCCAGTGGCGCTGTGTTGCTGGCTACTGCCAGGTTGACCTCATTAAGTGCCGGTGCAGGTAGGTCGGAGAGGGCAACCGTACGCAAACGCTGATCAAGGCTTTCTAAGGTGTCGTTGTCTGGGCTGCCCGAAGTGAAGTAGACAGGGCCAGGGAGGGTGGCTCCGTAGGAGGCACGGGCGGATGAAACGGCCTGATATTTAATCAGCAGGATGCCCGACTGTTGAAAAAGCTGGTGGCTTTGTACAGGCCCAAACGTTGCGGCGGAACGGAGGATCTCAGTGACGGCATATGTCGGGGGGAACCGTATGAGTGTATAAGGGGGCGCAACAGTGCGGGTAACATCCTGCGCAGTGAGTCGCTGCTGTGTGGTGGCGCATAGTACAATCATCTCGCCGAGGTTCTCTATCTCCTGCACTGCAGGCTGGATGAGGACCTTCTCTCGCACCATGGCAAAGACGTCATACTTGTTGAGGAGTATGACAAACGCAAATGTTTTCCGGAGCAATGAATTCATTTCAATCGCATCTCTAATTTCAGGGGAGGGCATTTTTTTCCTCTTTGGTCCCCTCTTTTGGAAACGTGGCTGGTGTGTGGTAACCAGCGCGTTGTCATTGACTGATTCATGCAAAAGCCCGAAGGAAACTTGCATTTCTGCCAAAGCGTCTTGCTCTTGGTAAAAGCGAGACAGAACATCCATGGGGACGTGGAAATCAAAAAGCTTAAACCCTTAGGGGCAGGAGTTCACCGGGATATGCCAAAACTCTTTTGTGATCCTGGGTGCAAGGATGTCCCGTAGCACGGTTGATGTGTCATCGGGGCTGAGGCCGTTTAGCATGAGGATGAGCGGAAGGGTCCCAGTGATGTCCCATGTCACCTGGGACCCCTCGTAATCGAGGACCACTATTGAAGGCACGTGCATGCGCAGCTGAAACAGTGTGGCTCGTTGTTGGTAGATGGAGTCTGACACTGCTTCATCAGGGGCTACCCGCGGGAAAAACTCGACGGTGCGCGCCACATGTTTTTTAGGTAGAGGGGATGATGTGAGGTGCATTATGATGAGAGGGTGGTCTAGGGGGCTGGTATTTTCTACGATGAGGTTGATATTGGCATCTCTCACCGCCAAATGGAGTATAGGACACACAACGGATAGGTATAGGAACGAGAGCGTAGGTATGAGGTCTATCCTTCGACCCACCAACGTGGCAAAACTGCTGTCGGCGACGTTGGACCTAGAGATGTAAGCTAGCCATATGTGTGTGGTCTTTCCATTTTTTTTAGAGAAGCGAAGCAGGGATACTAGTTGTTTGGCTATTGCTTTGTGGGAGTAAAATGGGGGCTCACCATCAAACGGAGAAAAAGAAGGGAGTATAATGAAAACAGTAAGCCCCGCTAGTTTATTCCATTCCATGGATGGAAGGTCTGCAATGAAAAATGACGGTAAAAAACCATTATAAGGGTGTCCGTTGCCATAGACTAACACTTGTGGTGCCGGACTCAGGGAGGCAAGGAGGCTTGGAGGCGGTAGTGGGGAGGCATCATGGTACACTATTGGAGCTGAGGACAAAATGTCCACTTTCGAGAAACGTGACTGCCCGCGGACCGGGATTTTACCAGCTTGTACGTCCTTACTTAAGTCTCGTATCTCTCGAAAGTCTGTAGGGAGGGTGCCGTGGGGCCAGAAAGTTGGGTTTGTGGTGACTTGGACCGGGTTCGTCGGCAGAAGGAGCGGTGCACGAGGTGCAATGTCAGTTAGCGCATCTAATTCGGGGGGCCGGGTGTCATGAGGCATGGGCGCTTTAGATGGTGTAACAAAAGCATTGCGGAGAACCTGTTTGGATGTATCCACACTCGCAGCGTTGGCTCCGGTGAGATCATGGGCTTGTGGGCCATCATGTGGATCTACGGGCAAAGATGAAGGTGTAAGCTAGACGGTCAACGCGGGTAGTTCGGTATGGGCGTCCATTGCCACATCGCCGAGTGGGTTTGGGTCCTCGTTATCCTCTTCGAGCAAGAGAGATTCTGTATTGTTTTTTTCATCTGCCGCCTCCGAGAGAGCAGCTTCATCGTCCTTTTTTTGCCATCATCTTTTTTTTCACTTTGAAGTTCCATAGGAGCAAGGCCGCTTTGGCAACGCTTTTTTCTAATATTCTCCGGGGCAACAAAGGATTGTTCGTGACGAGCAATGGAAGGTGGTAAATAGCGGGTAACGTGCGGGGCGGTCCCCGTGCCAGGGTGGCTTTGTACGTGTGCAAGCATTGTGTCAATGCTTTGGCAATGTTTGGGCTTAGCCTTCAAGGTTGCGGCCGTGGCCTTTGTTGCCTTTCCTTTTTTTCTTTGTCTTCTCCTTGAGATGCAATGGACGAGGGGCGTATGCCGGCGTCAGAAGCAGCGGTAGTAGGCAAAGGTGTAGGAACGAAATTGGGTGATGATGAGTCGCGAGCTGTAGGTTCAGACATCACAGAAAATGGAACGATAAAATGCGGGTAATGGTTCAATGGACGTAAAAAAAGGAGTTTAGGTCAACAACAGAAGTTTGCGGACCAAAAGTGACAGAAAAAAAAGGAAGTCTTCGGAAAACAGACAGATTCTGCTTTTACGACGTCGTCAGTCGCTCGCGCGCACGTCGAATGGGCATGGGCGGGGATTGCGCGGTGGGGTGTCTTGTGTCGGTGTATGTGTCCGCTCACAGCGGCGCGCTTGCGTGGTCAGTTGTAGGCCGGGCGGTTCGGAGGAGAAGCTTGCTGTCTTCTGCTGCCGCTGCAAGGATTTTGCAGACAAACTTGTGTATTTTGTGGACCTCTTGGTCAGTGGTGGGAAGGGGGTATGCTAGCTCTGGGCTAAGAACCAGGCGGCTGAGGACCCTGTGGATGGCGTGGTACCCGCAGGTGAGGGAGTGCTGTGGTCTAGGGGGGGGGTTTTGCCGCGTGTCCGGCCCTGCCTCGATTTGTGTGTGGGCGGCGGGGATGGCCTAATTCCAGGGCACGGTCCCCGTGGATGGCCAGCGGCGCTGGATCCATTTGGTCAGGCAGAGCATGGCCAGTTCCAGGTGGTAGCCCGCTTGCCCTGAGGTGATTTGGGTCAGGGCGCGGGCTGGGGGCTTGTCCCCCGGCTGGAGGACGCCCCTGAGGACCCTGTGCGGGGTGGTGGGGTCCCCTACTGCCCCTGGTGGTGCGGTCCCTGGGGCGAGCATGGTCTCTGTCCCTTTGACGAGCCATTGCGGGCCGGGGGACGTAGCTGTAGCGGCCACTACGTAGTAGTGCCCGCGCTCGAGGACTGTACACTAGACCTCCGGCGGGGGGTGGTCACTGTCTGTAGGTGGGGGAGGGAGGTCGTCGTCTTGGGTGCGGAGGCCGGCAGCGCGGAGGGCGCTGTCGCGGGTTGGTGCGGTGGCCTGTTCCCATTGCTCCGGGTGGTTCGGGTCAGCTGGGTGGTCCTTCCCCGCTTGGGCTCGTCGTGGGCGTATGGTCCCTCGACGTGTGACGTTGGTGCCGGTGTCGTGTGTCAGGGCCTGGCCTGACTTGATGGGGGGGATCCAGACGTGCTGGCCCTGGGTGTGTTGGCGGGCTCGCCAGAGTATGAGGTCTACGATGGCCTCGTGGAGGCCGTTGCCTGGGATGGTCAGGTCCCGGAGGGCTTTGACGGTGAGCTTGGTCCAGTCCTCTTGTAGGCGGTACCAGCCCAGGGGAGTGCTCAGGGCCCTGCCTTGGAGGGTTGCTCGGCGGAGGTCGGGGTCGCGGATGGTCGTCGGTGTGAGGGTGGGGTGCCCCGGGTCCGGAGAGGGCGGGCTGGGTGGGTTGCTGGGGTCCTGCGCATCCACGTCGACCTATGGTTGGCCCTGGTTGGGCTCGGCCATGCTGGGCGGTGCCGGGTGGCCTCGTGGGTGATAGCTGGGCTTTGGGGTGCTTTGGTGGTGTCCTGGAGGCCTGCGGATGGAGATGGGGGGCGTGTGCGGGGCGCAGAGTGGGTTAGTGGATGTCTGGGTCATGCACGGCATGGTAATGGATGAGACGCTGCATCTGTTCCCTGGTGGTGGGGGTGGTGAGTTGTTCCGCGTGTGTTAACAGGAGGTGTTTGCGGTGTACCATTTGGGCCGCTGCTCTGTGGACTGCTTCTAGCTGGAGGTGCGTTGCTGCCTCCATTGGGCTTTCCGTGTGTTTGGCGAGGTGTCAGTGTAGGGCCTGTGTCACCGCCCCTCTCATGGTGGCCTCCTTGACCAGGGGATCCCTGAAGAGGTGTCCAGTTGCCTGGTGTGCGTGGCTGTGGGTTGACCAGCCCTCGTGTTGTCGTAGGGTTTCTGCCAGGACCAGCCCACTAGCCTGTCCCTGCCTGTATGGAGGGGGCATTTCTGGAAGTGTTCCCAGTCCTCCGGGGTGGTGTGGTCACACAGGCAGCGGGTGTGTTCTTCCAGGACGTGCATGTGCTTGCGGGCGAGCCATCTGGCGACCCTGGTGAGGAATGGTAGTTCCTCCCTGAGGAGCTGGATGTGTCGTTTTTGGAGGTGGACTGGGACATTTGCTCGGCGCAGTGCTGAGTGGTAGAGGGGTATTTGCAGTTTCACCTGGAGCTCCTGGATGTGTGCCCGGCACGCGGGCGAGATGTCGGATGGGGTTGGGGTAGTGGTATGCTCTGTTGTGGGAGGATTAGGGGGCGTCCTCTGGTACCCAGTCCGGGGTCTGATGGAGCTCCGGTTTGGAGGTTATGTGTTGGAGGTGTGTGTGGTTTCGGCCGAGGTCGGGGATCTGGAGGGTTGGCAGGTGCGTTGTGCGCTGGTGTACTGCCTCGTTGTCGACCTTACCATTTCCGTATTGGTGCCTGTGGGACTCTTGTTTCACGATGTGGAGTTGGACGTAATGGGGAAGGCTGCAAAGGGCTTTCCAGAGCAGCAGTGCCTCGGTGCCGAGGCTCGTCGCGGTGGCTCTGTGGAGTGGTTGCCTTGCTATGCGGAGGAGCAGGTGTGTGTCGACAGTTGCGTCTACCACGAACCAGACCTGGACAATGTGCGGGAGGTGGGCGGGTAGGTGGGCCGCGATTCCGGCGATGGCGTCGGCCATGGCCCCCAGCTCCGCGTGGGAGGAGGCCCCGTAGGTGGTGTGGCCCGTGTGGTGGTCCATGTGGTTGTCTCTCCCGGTGTGGGTCAGCTGCACGGTGGCCCCCCCGGTGATGGGCGTGAGGGCAGATTCGCCTGAGGCGTCAGTGAAGAAGAGCCGGTCCGCCGGTGATGGTTGTGGGAGGCGGCATGGGTTCATGGGCAGGTAGGCGTATATGGCGAGGCCCGTGGTGAGGTGGGCCACCGGGGTTGTGGGCTGCAGGACAGGGGTGGCATACACCCCTATTCCTTTGGAGATGATGTGTTTCGCTTGGGGGGACATGGCTATGAGGCCCTGTTCCGGCTGTCCTTTCCTGAGGTAGGAGTAGATGTAGTGGAGGATGTAGGCTGTGTCTGGGTTTAGGTCGTGGCATGTGAGGGTTTGTGTTCGGTGCTGCACTGTGTGGCAGGAGTGGCGGAGCGGATAGTAGGGGTGCTCGTGCTTGCCCGTTCTGCCTGGTTGGTACATGCTGCAACGGATGGCGACCCCTACCGCGTCGGGGCAGGGCCAGGTGGGCGTAGTGGTGAAGAGCCATTGGGGTGTGTAATCGGGGTTCCACGCTACCGCGGGGTTCGCGTCGCTGCGGTGGAACCATGGGGCTACCCATGCGTAGGCTTGTGGTGGTAGGTGGGTTGTGGGGTGGGTGTGGTGACGTGCTATGAGGTGCAATACGGGCCCTGGCGTGGTGGGTACCTCGGGATAACAGGCCCAACATGTGCGTGTCATGCTCTGGGAGTCATGGGGGACTTTGGTAGGTCTCGGGCGGTCATGTGGTGCTTCGGTATGCGCCATTTAGCCCCGCGGTTGATGACACTGGTCTGCGTGGGTTTGGCTTCATTCAGGGCCAGTAGTAGGGTTAGTGGTGGGACTGGGCCCGTCACCGGGGGGACGGGTTCGTGTTTCGAGCCGGTTGGTGCGTAGGGCGGTGTCGCTGGGATGGGTCGGGGGTGCTGCTTTTTGAAGTCTCGGTAGGCTGCTTGCATGTCTGTGCTTCCTGGCAGAGTGTGGCCCACTGCTCGTGCCGTCTCTGTGAGGTACTGGTGGAAGAGGGGATACTTCGACCATTCGGGAAGTTGTAGGAAGGGGGTGTGGTGTGCTCTGCTGTGGTGAAGGACCCGCATTTGTGAGAGGGTGACGTATACTACGGTGATGGAGGCCCCGACGAGGTCTATGGTGTTGATGGTGCCCTTGGGGTGATGGTGGAGGTCCCTGCAGAGGACCACCAGAGGCCCCCCCTCCGGGCACGTGTGGTTGGTGAGTATGGCGCGGTGTGGGGATGGGAGGAGAAGCTGCAGGTGGTTCCACAGGCGCGCGTTCATGTCGGTGGGTATGCCCGTCTGATGGAGTATCCAGCGTGGGCATGTGTTGGGGGCCCGTTGTGCGGCTTGGAGGCGGATTGTGGCGACCTCGCGGACCCCCGGCGACTGGTTGTGGGTCATGCAGTGAGGGAGGAGGGCGGTGTGTCTGCTGTAGGCCGCTTTCACCTCGTCCTTTATGGTGTCCCCATAGTGGGGCCATGCCGACCGAATGGCGCGGGTGGGTATGGAGGTGGGCCAGCCCCCGTGTGCTGCCCATGCCTTGGTCACGGCGCGTGTGGCCGGTTCGAGGGCGGTGGTGGGGTATGTCAGGTGGAGTGCCTGGAAGCCCATGGAGGCATTCAAGACCCTGGTGAGGTAGCACGCCAGGCTCTGGTGGGAAAGGGAGAGGGCCTTGGTGGTCAGGGACACATATCTGGGGAGATGGGCGAGGTGTGACTGCAACTTGGGAGGGAGGGTGGCGTCCTCAGGGTTGGTGGCCTGGATTTCCCCCAGGTGGGTGGTGGTTGTCACGACTTGCATGGGGGGTCCTTGTGGCCCTAGGGTGGGGTGTGTGGCCACTGACTTTGTGGGGTGGACGATGAGGTTGTTGCGGGAGAGGTAGGAGATGGTCACGCCCAGTAAGTCGTTGGCCTGCTGGGTGACCGTTGGCCCGGGTCTGGGGTGTGGGGTTTGTGTGCGGTGTGCGCGACCGTGAGGTCGGTGTCGTCCGCGAAGCCCACCAGGGGGGAGAGGAGGGAGTAGGGCGCGTAGGACGGGTAATTCTGCTCGATTGCAAGGGCCAGGGGGGGCGTCACGAGGAGGTACAGGAAGGGGCCTTCTGCTCCTCCTTGGGGGACCCCGCTGCCTGGCTCCAGGAAGGGGGTGAGGCCTGCTCCAGTGCGGACCGTGTGTTTGCGGGTGCGGATGTAGCCCGAGGCGAAGTTGTAGAAGAGCAGGCCCAGGCGTTTCCACACCGCCTCCAGAAGGAGCCAGGGGGTGTTCAGAAAGGCTCCTCTGACGTCGAGGGAGGCGATGATGAGGTCTACCAGGTCCATGTGGGTGATGGTGTCCTGGAGGAAGATGGCCTCGTGTGGGTACCGGCCTGAGATGGCCCCCCAGAGGCTGGCGGGTATGTGGGGGTCCAGGTCGGGGCGGATGCGGCGTAGGAGGACGGTCCAGACGATTTTGACCTCCGTGACTGCACAGACTATGGGGCGCCAGTTGTCCGGGTTGGCCCAGTCCCCCTTTTCGTAGAGGGGGCGGACAACGTTTGCCCGTCTGGTGGTAGGGGGGTTTGCCCCGTGACGATGTCCCAGAGGCGGTGGGCGAGGATGCGGAGGAGGTGGGCGGGGAAGTGGTAGTATGCCTCCGCAGGGAGGCCATCGTAGCCTGGGGTTTTGTGTTGCCGGAGACTGTGCATGGCCCTCCGGACTTCGTGGATGGTGAAGGGGCGCTTTTCCAGTTGCCTCCTCTGGGCGTGGTTGAAGACCTGAGGGAGGCGGTTGATTTTGGCCTGGGTGGTCGTGTCCAGTGTGTCTTGAGTGGGCGTGTGTTGTTGAAGGAAGCTGTCTTGGGTGGCTTGGAGCACGGTGGCTTGGTCGTTGGTGAGGGAGCCGTCCTCTTGTCTGACCGTGGTGATGGTGCGGTGGCTTGTGTCGGTCATGGCGTCGTTGAGGTGGCGGATGGCCTTGTAGGGGAGTTCATGTTGCGCATACCGTTCGTGTTCTTGGGCGATGCGCTGTTGCCTGTGGATGTGCCACTGCTGCAGGTCTGCCCTGATGTGGGCTATCTGCGTCCTGCAGTGGTGTATCTGGCGGCAAGTTTGGGGGGTGTCGGTGTCGAAAAGGCTCGCCAATTGTTGCTTCGCATGCCAGAGGTCATTTGAGCATGTCCCCTAGGGCCGTGGGTGGTCGGTCGTCGTCAGTGTGGGGGTGTTGCTGGAAGCCGCAGGCGACGGCGGCCGTGCGCATGGCTGTGAGTAGGTCGTTGGGGTCCGGTTGGATGCGCCGGGCGCGGACTATGGCCCTGTGATATTGGAACCAGGCCTGTTTGTCGTGCAGTGGGGGCATCCTCAGGGGGGTTGGTTGGCCTTGGTACGCATCCTCTGGGGGGCTGGGGGGAAGGTTGGGGATGGTGGAGCGGATGTGCAGGGGCCTATTGCCTGTGGGTCCCAGCGGGAGGGGCCCATATCGGGCCTCCACCCGGATAGTGGTGGTGGGGTCGCCATAGCATACGTCCATGCGGGACGGGGCGGCATCTGCTTGGTGGGGGAAGTGGGATGGTTGGCCTTTGAGGTTGGCCGTTAGGTCCACGAGCCCCAGCATTTTGATGGTGTCGCGGACTGCATGGTCCTGGGCTGTTGCCTGTCTCCCTCGATCCGCCGGGGTGGGGGCGGCGTTCATGTCGCCGATGATGATTGTGGGGGCGAGCATGGCCATCTGGCGGTATGCCTCGGCCAGGGCTTGGAGGAAGGGTTCCGTGGCGTCGCCGAAGTGGACGTGGGCGTTGATGACGTTGAGTTGCCATCCGTCCCCGACGACCTCGTAGACGCCTAGCCTCCCTGGGTTGCTGAGGTGGTGGACGAGGTGGACGTGGATGCCGGTTCGGGCGTACGGGGGGGTCCCCTTGTGCCAGTAGCATGTGTACGCATTCTGGTCCGGGGTATATATGGGGGTGGTTTCCCGGGGGTCGTCGCGTTGTAGGCCTTGTTCCTGGAAGGCGAGGAGATGGGGAACCCACTCCGGCCCCTGTGCCATCGGGAGCTCCTGGAGGGCGGTTGTGGCGTCCTTGGAGTATGTGACAGCCGGGTGGTTGAGGTCGAGGAGGTTGACGGTGGCCTCGGTGGGGGTGGGCCCGGGCTGTGGAGGCTTGTGCCCTCGGCCCTTGCCCCGTCCGGGAGGGGGACTGGGGCCCGGGGACTTTTTGCCTGGTGGTCGGCGCTTCGGTAGGCGCGGTGGGGGGAGGCCTTGGCTCCACTCTGGGGGGAGTTCCCCAGTGTATTTGGTGCCTCTGTGGGCCTTGTTCTCGTCCGTGAGGAGCCGGATGAGTTGGGCGCTGTTGAGCTCCAGGGTGTGGCCTTCTGGCTTGTCCGGGGCGCTGCTTCCTTGGTCTAGCTCCTTTTGGCGGTGCAAGATCACCCGGATCTGTTGCCCCCCGTTGTCCCCCAGGTCGAGGAGGCGGTACTGGATTGTGCCCTGACACCAGATCCAGTCGCCTGTGTGGTCGTTGCAGAAGGGCTGCTGGACCTTTGCGCCTTTTTCGAATCCTGGGTACGCCTCGGGTGGGGGCGGTGCTGGTGGCGGGAGGGAGGATGATGAGGATGCCTGGTCCGGGTGGGGTGGTGGTAATGATGGGAGGGAGGATGACGAGGATGCTTGGTCCGGGTTTGCCGGGTCGGTCGGGGGGGTGCTGTGGGTTGGGAGGTTGCTGCTTTCCTGGCCTGGTTGGGGGCGGCTGCGCCTCTTTTCCGTCTCGCTCGCTTGGGTGGGACCGGGGGTGGTGGGGCTGGGGGGGCGTGGGGTTGGAAGAAGGGGTGCGTAGCCCGCTGGCCCGGATCCCTTAGCGGGGGTTCTGCCGGCGTTTGCATGATCGCTTTCGCGTGGCTGCGCGTGAGGTCGGGGAGCTGGCGTACGGATTTTCGGGGGTCGGTTGGCCATGGCAGTGCGGCCGGGCTGTTGTCGAAAGGGTGGTGGGCGTGGTAGTTCCTCATGGCCTTGGCCTGTTTGACCCAGGCCGCCGTGGGTTCTGGTGTGTCTCGGCCGTTGGGGGACCCTTGAGCCCAGTAGAGTGCTGTGTGGAGGGCTTCGCACGGGGCGCCCTCGCGGCCTGTGAGGGTGCTGGCCTGGAGGTGTTGCTGCCGGTCTCGTGGGGGGTCTTCCGGGTCTATCTCCGGGGTGTAGGCCCGGGCCGGCATGAGGACTCTGTGTGCCCAGTTGAGGACCCACCACTGGGCGTCCGCTTTGAGGATGTGGATGGCAGGATGTTGGGGGGGGGTGTCCAGGGTGTCCCACGATGCGATGGCTAGTTCTATCCTGGAGGGGTCGAGGTGTGGGTTGGCCCTGCAGCTTAAGGATTCGATGTCGAGGGGGGCGACGGGATCGTTGGGGCCTTGCGGTGGTGGGGGCATCGCTGGAATGGCTTTGGGGTCCCAGTGGTGGTTGTGGGCTGGACGGTGATGTGGGCCAGGGCGCATTGGTGGGCCTTTTTTCCCCCGTCTGGCCCCTGCGTCCGTTTGTCCCTCGGGATGTGCTGGTGTTGGTGCTTTGGTGGGGGCGGTCCCAGGGCGAGGGACTCTACTCCGTGGAGGGGGATGGCGTGTTTCCTGGATCTGCTGGGCAGGATGTATATGCCCGGGTCCCCCGGTACGGTGCCCAGGTACATGTTGCCCGTGATGGTGGGGGCCGGGAGCGGTTGGCACAGGGGCGAGGTGCATGGAGTGGAGCAGCGCGCTGGAGTTTGTGGGGTTGGATGTTGTTGAGGCGCGCCACCGCCCGTGTGCGGGAGCGCCCTTCGCTGATCCACACGGCGTCTGCCTGTGACGCCGCTGGGTTCAGGCAGTCCGTGATGATGCCTGTGATGGTGCGGTTGTGGGAGGCATCAGACACTCTGGCGGGGGAGGCGCTGATGCGGGGGCTGCTGTGGTCGTCGTGGAGGGTGCAGGCCTTGCGCCTTGCATCGTGTCGGTGCTGGGCCTCCTGGCCGGGGGTGTGTACGGCTGTGTGTTTGGGCTTCTTATTTGGGCGGTCTGCCGTGTGGAAGGGGGTGAGCCAGGAGGGGGCGTGATGGAGGGTGGAGTGTGGGAGGTCCGCCCGTGTTGTTCACGTGTACAGGGTGGTTGCGGCGGCCCCCTCTGCCTGTATGGTGTATCGCTCGTCGTGTCGGCGACGGGCGACGAGGACGTTGGGGGCCGTCAGCTCATACACCTGTGTGGTGTGGGGGAGGTGGCGCGTGATGGTGATCTTGGCGGCGTCGTTCTTGCGGTCGGTGGTGTGGGGGATGATGTAATGGGTCGCCCATTTGTCGTGTCCATCTTGAGTGGGGGGTGGAGTGGTCTCGGCGATGGGGGCTTTTCTTCAGCTTTCGCGTCAGGCGCCACTTTGGTTTCGACCAGGTATTGCGGGCTCCAGGTTTCGGGGGCCCCTACTTGGGTGGCTGCCGCTGCTGCGGCCTGGAGGAGGGCGGTTGTGTTGGTGTCTAGGGGGGGGGGCCTGGTTGGGGGCTGAGGGTGTCGTGATCTTGGTATGCCCACCAAATGGTGTAGCCTCGTTGGGTGTTGCGGTGAGGGGTCTGTGTCTGGGCTTGCTGGATGGATAGCGCGGTCTTAATGTCCTCCGCTGCTTGTGGGTTTATGGGTGTGGCGTACGCCCATAACCCCGGGGTGTGTATGCCGTGTGGTGCCTGGCCTACTCCTCATACCGGTTGGAGGGTCTGGTGGATGTGCGTGAGCCCTAGGTGCTCCTGGAGGAGGTCCCCCGGGATGTCCTCCCATCGTTGGTGCCAGGTGTGTTTGTGGTCGTTGCGGGTGGGGTAGGTGATGACGATGGCTTGCCATGGGGTGGGGCCCGGATGTACCGTCATAGGTGCAGACGATGGTTGCGGGGGTATGTGGACGGCGTGGGTGGGGGCTGCTGTTATGGGGTTTCCCTCCGTTGGTGTGATTGTGGCTTCCCCTTGGACGGTGAGGAGGAGGTGGTGGCGGTCCGTTGGCAGTGTCCAGGTGGTGGTGGGTTCCGTGATCGAGTGGAGGAGGATGGCATGGAGCCCCGGTGTGATTTCGTCCCATCGGAGTCTGCTGTTGTGGACCGCCCATTCCCGTGGCAGGTTCCGAAACCCGTTGCGGTCCGGGGTTGTGCGGTGCTGTGGGGGGAGCTCCATTGTGGTGATGGGGTGGGTGAGGGGCTCTGTGCGGGGGCTTTCCTGTGTGGTTGGTGGGGATGGTGCCTGGGGCATCTCTTCGTCCGTTTGTTGTGGGGCTTTCGCTTCCTGCAGTTCTGCGCTGATGGTGGCGAAGACGTCTGGGAGGGTGGGGGAGGCGGGGGGGTGGGGTGCCGGATCGTTCCAGGTGATGTGGTACTCCTCTGGGCTCTCAGGGTTTTGCTGTATGGTGATGGCGGCGGTGGCGTCGTCTTCAGGTGTCCATCGGTGTGGATTGTGGTCGAGGGGGTGGAGGGTGATGGTGTGGCGGTGTTTCGAGCTGCCGAATGCTAGGAGGGCGCGGAGGCCGTGCCTGGTGTCCCCAGGCGGGCGGGGCCAGGTTTCGGCTGCCGCTTCCAGGAAAGCGTCCATGGTGCCTTTCCAGGTGTCTTTCGAGAGAAGGTCTTCCTCCGTGCCCCACTCGTTGTCGTTATTTTTCTCCTGCTTCCACCCCTGAAGGGCCGCGTGGTCCGCCGGGAGGTCTCGTTGGATGGACTGGTAGTACTGCTCGGCGTCCATAGCGGCTAGGGTGCTGGGCAGTGTGGCGTAGATGTCCTCTGTGGTGGGGGGGGGGGTGGGGGCGTGGCGGCGTGGTCGGGCTCCTTTCGCTGGTGTTCTGCGTTCTGGTCTGCGGTGGACACGGGGGATATGGAGCGTGGTGGCATGGGGTGGTTGTGCTCCTGCGGTTCCGTGGGTTGCTGGTGGGCTTGTGGGCAGCGGGGCCGTGGCTGCCAGTAGGTGTTGGATGGCCGGGAGGAGGTCGTAGTCGTCGTCCCATCAGTGGGCTGCAGCGCACGTCCTGTCGGGGGAAGCGGGGGGGCGGTGTGGCTGCGGTGTTGCGGAGCGGTGTACGTTAGGGTGGGCGGCGCGTGCCAGTGGGGGCGTGCTCGCTCTGCTGTTCCGTTCCCCGTGTGCCCTGAGCCTTGGGGGTCGGTGGTGATGTTGGTGGTGAGGGTGGTGCGGGTGTTGGAGTGGGTAATGGTGCCGCTGGCGGTGCCGTTGGTGAGGGCGGTATAGGCGTTAGTGTAGGTGAGGTTGGTGCAGGGATCGCGTTAGTTGATGGTGAGGTTGGTTGGTCAGCCAATCACTGTTGTCGCTGTCGCTGTCGCTGGTGGTGTTGGTGCCTCTGGTGGTGTCGTGGATGCTGATGGTGAGGGTGGTGGTTCGGTTCGTGATGCCGAGGGTGACGTATGGGGCGGTGGTGTTGCCGCCGGCGTCGATAGTGAGGGTGTTGTCTCTCATCCTTGGGGGGGTAACGTATGTTGGCCTGACGTGGCAGTGGTGGCGAGGGTGCTGCAGATGACGGGTGGTGTGGCCGATGTCGCCGCCGGCGGTGGAGGTGTGTTAGGTGCTGTGGTGGTGAGGGTGGTGTCGGCGATTGTGGGGTGCCGCGGTAGGTGTACTGGTTGATGGTGGTGGAGCTGTTCTTGGTCTGTCGGTAGACCCCGTCCGTTGGTGGTGGTGTTGTGGTATTGACGTTCCTTGAGGGCGTTGGTGATGCCAGGCTCCTGGCGTTGCGTGGGGTGGTGGTGGCGCTGGTGAGTGCAGGTGGTGCCATGGGCGGCGGTGCAAAGACAGTCCGGGCGGGTGTGCTGGTAGTGATGCCGATGGCGTGGGTGCGGTGGCGGCAGTGATGTGGACGTTAGTTCGTCGAGGTTGGTGGCAGTGACGGCGGGGGCGCTGTTGGTGTCTTCCCGGGTGTCGGTGACACCGATGGTGGGTTGGCGTAGGTGCTGCTACCGGCTGTGGGCCCCGGTGCGGGAGGTCTTTGGGCTGTTGTGGGCGCTAAGGGCTGGCGTTCCTGCTGGTGCTGATCATTGTCTTCTGGCCCTGTCGGTGTTGGCTGGCCGTTCCTGGTGGATGGTGATGTCGCTGGTGGGGTTACCGCGGGTGTTGCTGCAGGTTTTGGGTGTAGGTGTGGTTTAGGGTGCGGCGTTGGCGTCGTTGGTGGCTGGCGCTGACGCAGGGTGGTGTGACTGGTGGTGGTGGCGCTGGTGACAGTGGTAGTTGGGGTGCTGGTTGTTGGTGAGGCTGCCGTCGCCGGTGTTTCGGTTGGTGCTGGTGTTGGTGTCGCTGGCTGTGCAGATGGTGGGGGTTGGGGGCGATGCCGGCGTTGTTCGTGGGAGGGGGGATGGGATGGGGGACCCGTATCCAGGTGATGGCGTCGCCAGTGGCACGGTTTGTGAGGGTGATGTGGGCATCGGTCGATGGTGCTGCTTTTGGTGGTGTTGCTGAGGGCGGTGCGGGTATTGTCGGCGAGGTCCTGTTTGTGTCAGTACCTGCGGTTCGCGGTCGCAGGTGGTTGACCGGGCTTTGCTGCCGGTGAGGTTGGTGCGGGCTGTGTGGTTGTCGTGTCAGGCGTCAGTGGCGTTGGTGACGCTGATGGTGGTGTGTTGGCAGGTTGTGCTGGTGGTGGTGCTCCGATGGTGAGGGTGCCGGGGGCGCTGGGTGCGGCTCCGCGTTGTCGGGTTATCTCCTTGCCACTCCTGGCGCAGGGTGCCGCTGGTGTCTCTGCTGGTGAGGGTGGTGGATGTGATTGTGTTGTTGTGGTTGTTGGTGCTGCCCAGGGTGGTTGTTGATGATGCTTGGGGTGACGTCGATGCTGCGGACGGTGATGCGAATGGTGAGGGTGTTGTAGGTAGGCGGTGTGTCGCCCTGCGGTGCCGCTGGGGTTGATGATGGTGGGTTTAGTGTGTGCTCTTGCTACCCATGGCTCCGGGGCCCGGTGGGTGGCGCTGGTGGCGTTTGTTCGCCAGTTCTGCTGGCGTCCTTGGTGACGCCGCCAGTGGGGGCGCCGTAGGTGTTAATCTGTGCCGGGGTCGTGGTGGTGATGGTAAGGGTGTTGTAGGTGACGTACCTTGGCACGTCGTTGGTGGGGTTGTTGGTGGTGTGCATTGTGCTGTTGGTGTTGGTGCTGCTGGTGTTGCCGACGGCGAGGGAGGCAGAGGTGATACTTGGTGGTTGGCGTGTCTCGTGCTGGTCTGATGGTGTGGGTGTTGTTGGTGTTGGTGCTGGGTGCAGCCTGCGCTTGGGTGGTCGGCGGTTCCGGGCGTGCCACTCCTGGCAGGGGGCCCGGCGTGCTCTGGTGGTTGGCTGGTGGTCGGTTGGCTTGTCGTCCTGGTGGTGCCGGTTGTCTCTGGTGTTGGGGTAGTTCTTTCGGCTGTCTTTGTGTCTGTAGTTGTAGGTGTTGCACCGGTTGTGGTCGAGGGTGTCGATGCTGTGGGTGGGTGGTGGTGCTGCTGAGTTGCCGGTGTCGGTGGTGCTGGTGACGTTGTTGTCGAGGGCGCCGCTGGCGGAGCTCCGGGTGCTGGCGCTGCCGGTGATGCCGATGGCGAGGGCGTTGTAGGTGATGCCCTGGTGGATGGTGGTGTTCTGACGGTGCCGTGGGGGTGGGACGTCGCCACTCCTGGCGGAGGTTCCTGTGTGCATTGCTGCCCGGTGTGTTGGCCCTGGCGGTGTTGGCCGTGCCTGGTGTCGGGGCCCTCCTTGGTGTCGTTGATGCCGATGGTGTTGCAGGCGTTGTACCGAGTGGTGTCGCCGTGGTGGCTGTGGTTGACACTCCGGGTTGCTGTCGCTGGGATCGCGCTGTCGATGATGCCGGTGGCGAGGCCGTTGCGGGCTTTGCTACAGTTTACGGCGTCTCTGATGTTGCTGATGCTGCTGGTGGTTGGTGTGGGTCCGTGTGCGGGCGGTCAGTGGCTTGTCTTTGGGGCTGGGCTGCCTTTGTTCCCGGGGGGGCGCTGGCTGGTTCTTTTGGCTCCAACAGGGACGGTGTGCAGTAGGTGGTGTGGGCCGCTGGTGATGCCCTTGGTGAGGGTGTTGCAGGCGATGCCCCGGGTGATGTCGTCGGTGAGGGTGGTGTTGGTGGCGCTGGTGGTGTGGGTGCCGCTGGTGACGGTGCGGTGGATGGCGTCTTGTGCGATGCTTTGGTGGCGAGGGTGTTGTTGTTGATGGTTCCGGGCGTGTGCTCTTGTCTCCTCTGGCGGAGGCTTGGTGGTTTGTTGGTTTACTGGTTGTGGTGGCGTTGGTTGCCTCTGGTGCCGGAGGTTGCCTGTGGCGACACTGATGGTGGGGTGGTGCTGGCGATGCTGTTGATGATCCCTTGGCTTGGGTGGTGTAGGTGTGGTACCTGGTGTTGGTGTGCGTAGGTGTCGTAGGCGTTGGTGAGGACGGCAGGGCCTCCGGTGATGGTGATGGTGAGGGTGTTGTGCTGGCCTGATTGTTGGTGGTGTTGGTGTTTCCGATGGTGTGGATGCTGGCAGTGGCGGCTCTGGGTGCGGGTCGGTGGGTGGCGCGGGTGTGGTTGTTGGCCGTTGTTGGGTGGCTTCTTGTGTTGATTTGATGCTGGCGAGGGTGTCTTAGGTGTTTGGCTCGGTGTGCTGACGGTGAGGGCGTTGTGCTTGACGATGAGGGTGCCGTTGTTGATGTACTGGGCGTCCTTGCCGCCGGTGTCTCCGTTGGCCCCGGGTGTTTCCGCTGGTGAGGGTGTTGTGGCGTTCGGTTTGGGTGG
Source organism: Eutreptiella sp. 'Long Island Sound 2002' (assembly GCA_964036045.1). Lineage (NCBI taxonomy): Eukaryota > Euglenozoa > Euglenophyceae > Eutreptiales > Eutreptiaceae > Eutreptiella > Eutreptiella sp. 'Long Island Sound 2002'. The sequence goes on from OZ038383.1 coordinate 100,993,213, forward strand.
TCTTGGTTTGGGTGTTGGTGGCGGCGCTGATGTGGGTGTCACAGTTACTGGTCCTGGGTGTGGGTTTGGGCGTGGTTGGTCGTTGGGTGTTGCTGGGTGTAGGCGCTCGCCACTCCTGGCTGAGGGCCTGGTGGATGCTGCTGGTTGGTCTTCCCTTGTGTCCTAGTGGTGTTTTTGGCGGCCCTGCAGCTCCCCTGGCGGAGGGTTGCTGGGCTCTTGTTCTTAGGGTTTTCCTGTGTTGTGTGCGTTTGTGGTGCGGGCAGTGCTCACGCTTTGGTGTGTTGTGCGCGTTTCTGGGGCTCGTGTTGGTGGCGGCTGTGGCGGTTTGTGTTGTGTGCGCCGGCGGGCGTGTGTGCGGTGTGTTGGTGGTGCATTTGAGTGCCTGTCCTTGCCTCTCTGGGCTTGTTTTGTCGGGTATGTGTGGGCGCGGGGCTGTGTGTCGTGGCCCCTCTCCCGCCCTGGCTGTGGGGCCCGGGTGTGGTTCCCCGCCACCCCCTTTGTGTCCCCTCCCCCCTCTTTCTCTTTGCCGCGTCGCTTGGGGTGCTGTTCCCCTGGTGCCTTGCCGGGGCCTACCCGGGCTGTGGTGCGTTTGCGGTGGGGCTGGGTTGGGGGGGCGGAGGGGTCCTTGACGCTGGCTCGGGTCCTTTTCCCTGGTGTTTCACCTTGGGGGGGCCGATGCTTGCACTCCCCATCAGGGTGTAACTCTGTTGTATGGCCCGTCCATTTGTACCCGCTCGGTACAAATCGACCTGCTCCGTAGCCAGGTACTCCAGCCGTTCCCAGGGGAGTCCTTGCGGGACAGGCGTGTCTCTTTGCTGCCCCGATGGACGGTGTGCCCTACCCGCAGCCCGTCGCTGGGACCTAACCGCAGTACGTGCCGTGGAGAATGCTCTTGGTCAGGCCCATTGGTCATCCCCCCAGGCTGGTGCCACCGCGGGCCGCTGACCAACGGTCCCGGGCGTATCCCACATTATTGCGTGTGCTCAGGTGGGGCCGATACGGTCACCGGGGGGGCCCCCAAAACCCCTGAGGTTGGGTCCCTCACCTGCGTTTCCTGTGGGCCCCTTTTGTCCCGCCCTCCCTTTCGCTGTGTGGTTTGTGGTGGTGGGTTTCCTGTCTCACCTGGGTGGGGTGGGGTGGTGGTGGTGGGGGGGGTGGCTCCTCGCCACTCCTGGCCGAGTTGCTTGTGTGCGTGTCCCCGCCACTCCTGGCTGAGGCTCGCCGCCGGTGGCGGCGGGTGGTCCCTTGCCACTCCTGGCTGAGGGTCTTGGCTGTGGCTCCCCGCCACTCCTGGCTGAGGGTCTTGGGTGTGGCTTCCCGCCACTCCTGGCTGAGGTCCGCTGGTTTGTGGGGCGTGGTCTCTCCCTTCCGGCTGAGGGTACACGGTTGGCGTTCCCTCGCCACTCCTGGCTGGGGGGCCCGCTCGTGTTGGTGGTAGGTGGCCCCTCGCCATTCCTGGCTGAGGGTCCCGGGTGCGGTTCCCCGCCACTCCTGGCTGGGGTCTGTCGGGTGTGGTGGTGGCCTCTTCTGCTCGGTTGGGTGGGGGGTTTCCCTTGTTGTGTGTTTTTTTGTGGCGCAGCGCGTGCCGGTGTGTGCGTTGTGTGTTTGTGGTGGTGGTGTGGGTGTGGATGTGTCTGCCGTGTGTGTTGGTGCGTGTGTGGCGTGTGGCGGTTGGTTTCCCTGGCTGGGGCTTGCTGCTGGTGTTGGTGTGGGTGTGGCTCGTGTGTGTTGTGGGTGGTCCCTCGCCACTCCTGGCGGAGGTTCCTGAGTGCGGTTTCCCGCCACTCCTGCCTGGGCTTCGCTGACGGTGGTGGTGGGTGTTCCTCGCCACTCCTGGCTGAGGCCCCGGGTGTTGTTCGCCGCCACTCCTGGCTGGGGTCCACTGGCGGCGGTGGTGTGTTGTTGCTGGCCACTCCTGGGTGCGGTCCTGGTTGCGGTTCCCCGCCACTCCTTGCTGGGGTCCGCCGGCCGCGGCGGTGGCCGTTTCCGTGGGGTCGGGTGGGGGGTTTCTCGGGGTGTGTGTGTTTGTGGCGCGGCGCGTGCGCGCGTGGTGTCTGTGCTGGTGTGTGTGTGGTGTGTTTGTGGTGGTGGCGTGGGTGTGGATGTGTCTTCTGTGTGTGTTGGTGTCTGTGTGTGTGTGCGTGTTCGGTGTGTGGCGGTTGCATTCCCTGGCTGGGGCTTGCCGCTGGTGTGGGTGTGGGTGTGGCTGGTGTGTGTCGTGGTTCGTCCCTCGCCACTCCTGGCGGAGGTTCCTGAGTGCGATCCCCCGCCACTTCTGGCTGGGTTTCGCTGCTTGTGGTGGTGGATGCTCCTCGCCACTCCTGGCTGAGGGCCCGGGGAGCGGTTCCTCGCCACTCCTGGCTGGGGTCGGCTGGCGGCGGTGGTGTGTGGTCGCTTGCCACTCCTGGCTGCGGGTCCTGGTTGCGGCTCCCCGCCACTCCTGGCCGGGGGGTCCGCTGGTTGCGGTGGTGGGTGGGCCCCTGCCACTCCTTGGTGAGGGTCTCGGCTGCGGTTCCCCGCCACTTCTGGCTGGGGTCTGCCGGCCGCGGCGGTGGGTGTTTCGGTGGGTGGGGGTTTCCTGTGTTGTGTGTGCTCGTGGTGCGGCGTGTGCGCGTGGTGTCTGTGCTGGTGTGTGTGGTGTGTTTTTGTGGTGTCTGTGTTGGTGGTGGTGGGGTGTGGGTGTGCCTTCCGCGTGCGTTTGTGTGTGTGTGTGTGTGCGTGTGTGGTGTGTTGGTGGCGTGTGGTTGCCGGTCCTTGCTTCCTCCGGTTGTTGCTGGTGTTGGTGGGGGTGTGGCTCGTGTGTGCTGTGGTTGGTCCCTCGCCACTCCTGGCGGAGGTTCCTGTGTGCGACTCCCCGCCACTCCTGGCTGGGCTTCGCTGCCGGTGGTGGTGGTTGTTCCTCGCCACTCCTGGCTGAGGGCCCCGGGTGCGGTTCCCCGCCACTCCTGGCTCGGGTCAGCCGGCGGTGGTGGTGTGCGGCTCCCCGCCACTCCTGACTGGGGCCTGACGGTTGCGGTGGGGTGTTTTGTGGGTGGGGGTGTCCCTTGTTGGGTGTGTTTGTGGTGCGTGTGGCTGCGCGCTGTGGCCGTGCTGTGTTTTGTCTTGCGTGTTTGTCGTGTCCGCGTTTTAGGTGGTGTGGTGTGGTGGTGTGGCGTCGGTGTGTCTTCTGCGTGCGCTGGTGTGCGTGGTTACGTGTTTGTGGTGTGCCGGTGGTCCGTGGTTTATTGTCCCTGCCTCTTTTGGTTGGGCCTTGCGGCTGATGTTTGTGTGGGTGTGGTTGGTGTGTGGTGTGGGTCCCCCGCCATTCCTGGCTGAGGCACCTGTGTGCTGTGCCCCGCCACTCCTGGCTGGGGTCTGCCGTTGTGTGGTGGTGGTTGGTCCCTTGCCACTCCTTGCTGAGGGTTTCGGTTGCGGGGCCCCGCCACTCCTGGCTGGGGTTCGCCACCGGGTGCGGTTGTTGGTCTCTCGCCACTCCTGGCTGAGGGCGGTGGGTGTGGTTCCCCGCCACTCCTGGCTGGGGTCCACCGGTTGTGGTGGTGGGGGCCCGCTCGCCACTACTGGCTGTGGGCCCCCGGGTGCCCTTCTCCTTGGCCCTGGTGTGTGTGTGTGTGCTGTGTGGTGCTTCGTGTTGGTGTGGGTGGCGTGCGGGGTGTGGTTGCCGTGTGTGTGTGTGTGTGTGCGTGAGGTGTGTGGTTTTCGGGGTGTGTCATACCTTGGTTGGTTCTCGTCGTCGGTCGGCATGGCTCTGGCCAAAAAGCAAAATAAAAGCAAAACAAGAGGTCCTGTGGATGTGTAGCAGCAATGCGTGATATGTGAAATACGAAATACATACCGCTCTATTTGTCCCAGCGCGCGCTTTTTTCCCCCTGTAGAGAGTGAGCGTGTGCACGCCCTTGGGGGGTTGGTTGGGTGTGGGGCGGGTGCTGCGGTCCAACCTCTCCTCTTGTGGCTCCTGTTGTTTTTTTTTTTTACCTATTTAGTGTCGCTGCTTGTTGTGCCTTGTGTCTCTTTTTTTCTTTTTTTCCGTAGCGTCTTCGATAACATACCTCTTTGCCTTGTTTTTTTCCCTATAGAGAGGACGTGCAGGGTGTTTTTTTTTTTGCGGTAACATACTTGCCATACCTTGTGCAGCTCCTCGTTGTCATCCCCTATAGGGAGAGCATGTGCATGTTGTGTGGGTGGGGCGGTGGGTGGGTTTTCATACCATGTTTCTCCTTGACCTTGTCCCCCCCTTCTTGTACCTTGCGGGCGTTTGGCGTCTCTTGGTTTCTTGGGTGTGGTTCGTGTTTGTTCGCTTGTGTATGCATGCATGGTCCCTTTGGCGCCCTCCTTCGCAATTTTGACATACTTGGTTTCCACGTTGCGCGGGTGGTGCGGGGTGTATGGGCTCTTTACATACTGGTCCGCCATACCATTGTTTCCCCGTGGTTCGTTGCCATCTTCTATAGCGAGAGCGTGTGCATGGTGTGTGGGTGGGGCGGGGGTTGGGGTTTCATACCATGTTTCTCGTTGACCTTGTCTTCGTCTTCTTGTACCTTGCGGGCTTTCGGCGTCTCATGGTTTCACGGGCCAGGTTCGTGCTTGTACGCTTGTGTATGCGTGCGTGGTCCCTTTGGCGCCCTCCCTCGCATTTTTAACATACTTGGTGTCCACCGGTCCACATCTATGTTTCCGTTGCGGGGGCAGTGCGGGGTGTATGGGTTCTTAACATACTTGCTCGCCGTACCATTGTTTCTCCATGCTCCGTGGCCGTTGCATACCCTTTGCTTTTTTTTTTCCGTCGTCTTGTACCTCGCAGTGCTTGGAGTCTATGGAGGAATGGGGATTGGGTCGTGGTTCGTGTTTGAGCACCTGCTTTATGACGTGCGTGGTGGTTCGTTGTTCGTTTTTGCGTGCCGTGTTGTCCCTTTGGCACCCTCCTTCACAACATACTTTGTTTTCCTAACCAACGCGTGTGTAGCGGGGGAAATGTAGGATGCATGGGGTCGTAACATACTTGTATGTCATACCTTTGTTTCCCCGTGGTCTGTGGCCGTTGGCGTGTGGTCTTCCATGGTTCGTGTGAGGTGGTGTTTCGTGCTTTCCTTGCTTTTGGTTTTGTGCCTCTTCTTTTTATTTTGTTTCCCCCCCCCTTTTCTTTTTTGACGCGCACAAGTCGCCCAGCCCCTATGGCACGCACTTTGCTAGGTGGTTTGGGGCACACAATGCTCAAATTGAGAGGGCCCCCTCCCCCCGGAACGCACCCCGGCGTGGACACGCCACGCCACCCGCTACACGGCCCACATGCGCCGCCACGGAGCAGGCACCGGGCACCGGCTCCTCACCTGGCCCACGGACCCGCCTGACGCCCTGCAGGAGGCCGGGGAAGTGCTTGGCCTCATGACCAAGCAGGTGTTCCAGCTGAAGGACCCGGTCCCCACGTCCAAGCCCCACGTCCCAGCCGCCCGCGAACACCCCGTGTTTGCACCGGGCCACGCACCCATACAGCAGCCCCAGGGCGCACCTCTGCAACGGGGACAACCCGCTGCCTGGCGCCGCCAAGGTGCGCAGAAGCGCAAGGCCCCCGCGCAGGCCAAACCCGCGCCCAAGCCAAGAGCCAAGTCGAAGAGCTGGACCAAAGAGGAAGCCGCTGCCCTGTATCCCGAATACGCCATCCGTACCCGGGTGCAGCTGCCCTTCGAGTACGCCACGGCCGCGGGCCCCTCCAAGTGGATATGGGCCGCAGGGGAGGTCAAGCACCGGTACCTCGTCACCGGTGACCACCAGGGGTTCAAGATCCACGTCAAGTGGGACCCGGCCACCCCCAACGACAAGAAGGTGGGGCGCACCATCGAACTCTGGCGAGACCGAACCGGTCGTGAGATGGTCCCCATGCAGCTGTGCACCCCCGACACGAAGCACCTCACCGGCACCGAGTACACAGGCGAAGTCCACAATGCATGGCCTCTACCCCAGCCCCAGAAGCGGAACCGCAAGGCACCCGCAGCTCAGGGCGTCATCGACCTCCTCGACGCCTGACGGGGCCAGGGCCGGACACGGCCCGCCCCCCCCAACAGGTCCCCAGAAACCGGCACCTGCGGAAGCCCACGCCCGCATCAACATCCTCAACGAGGCTGCGGTCACCTACGACCCCACCAAGGCCGCCACACTGCAAGCCATGCCCGGGCCACACCCCCAAGGCGCAGACCTCCTGGGGTTCCTGGAGCAAGCCCTCCGCAGAGCGGACCAACCCGAACCAGCACCAATCCTGGACCCGGAGGTGAACAAATATCACACCCACTGGCAACGGGGGGTGCCCCTCTACCACAAGACGTCGGTCACGGTGCATGCCCACCCCAACCTCTGAGTGGATGGTCGCCTCGGGGTGTACGAGTGCGCGGAGCCTGGATGGCAGCTAAACGTGCTACTCACGCACGTCCCATTCGGGGAGGAGACCAAGGACTTCCTGGACACCCTGAGCCTGGCGTACCGCTGACTCTCCCTCCTGGCACCCACCCTCATCATAGGCGACCTAAACGCCGCCCCCACCGAGGACGACCGCACTGGCCCCCCCAGAGCCACCGACATAGCTGTTCGGGACGCCATGCACCAACTGGGCCTCACCGACCTCACGGCAGGAGTCACCGGCACACCCTCCCATTACCCCCACCAAGCCGGCACCCACCCATCCCGCATCGACACGTGCTACGGGGATCCAACCACGATGCGCGTCCACGAAGCAGCCTACGGGGACCTCCCGCCCACAGGCACGGGCCACCGACCCCTCTACATCGACCTCATCATTCCCAACCTACCCCCACCCGCGGCCACCCTGCCAGACTACACCCTCCCACCCACACTGCAGTTCCCGGCCGAGGACGACCACGGCGCCTGGCACAGGTATAACAGGGCCCTACACGCCATCCTGCGCCGCCCGGATGTGCCGACACCCACCACTGCCATGCGCCGGGCGGCACAAGCATGCGGCATGGAGCGTGACGGCAGCCACACGGGAGCACCACCAGACCTCACCCTCCAACAACTCGTCCATGACATCTGGACCACGAAAGAGGAAATCGCCACCCTGCTACGCCCCAGCACACCGGAGGCACGAGACCGGGACGCCCACCTCCGTGCGCTCCTCACCACCTGCCGCCACCAACTCCAGGAATGGCACGCCTACCGCATAGTGGCCGCAGCCCGGGAACGCGAAAGATACGGCAGAAACGACACGCCGTACAAGTCCCTGCGGTACGTCAGCCGCATCCTGGAGGACACGGAGCGCCGTACCATCCACGCGGTGCGCACCCCGGAGGGAGGCCTCACCAATGACGCCGACGCCGTCCTCCAGGCAGTCCTGGACAGCTTCCAGGCACAACACGGGGACGCCCTGCCCGAGCTCGACCCCCACACCAGAAACACCATCCGCGAGCATGTGCCCAGGGTCTTCAACCGGGAAGGGCGGCGCGCCATTGAACACGACCCCTTCAGCGTCTGAGAACTGCAACGCGCTCTAGACCGCCTGAAGAAGGGGGTCCTGCCCGGCATCGACGGGCGCCGGCCGAAGCGTACCAACGCCTCACCCTGCCCGTCAAACGCCCCCTGGCAGCCCGCCTGTGGGACATCCCGACGGGCGCCACACCGATCCCCCCTGAGTGGGCCAACCTGGTCCACTCCCTCTACAAAAAGGGGGACTGGGCGCAGCCGGGGAACTGGCGGCCCATAGTCTGCGCCACTACCGAGGTCAAGCTGCTGTGGACGCTCATCCTAGGCCGCATCGTGCCGGCGGTCTTCGCGCACTTGCCCGCCAGCATGTGGGGAGCCATGGCCGGCAGGTCCCCCCACGAGGCCATCTTCCTCGGGGACACCGCACTGGACATGAACCCCTACGAGATGATTATCGCCTCCCTCGATGTCCAAGGCGCGTTCCCCCACGCCCCAGACCGGCTCCTCACGGAGGTATGGGATGCCATGGGCCTCCCATTCCTATCCTTCATGACCGGGTACATCCAGACCCGACTCTACACCGTCATCACAGCCGCAGGCCTGACCCCCCTGGACCGGCACAGACAGCGGGGTCCCCCAGGGAGGCGCTGAAGGCCCCTTCCTCTACGTCCTCGTCACCCTACCACTGGCATTCGAGCTAGCACGGGTATACCCGGAGTACGCGCCATACCCGCTACGGTCCCCCCTCATCAACTTCGCGGACGACAACCTCCTCACTATGGCCACCCGCCACCGCGACCCTGAGAACGCAGGGCTACCAACGACCACCGAGCAAGCGTCCGCCATTCTCGGACTCACCACAACCTACCTGGACGCCCACCAGCTCCTAGTGCACCCCCGCAAATCGCTCGGGCTGGCAGATGCCAGGACCCCCACCCCCCACATCCGAAAAGGCGAACCCATACACCTGGAAGACACCACAGTCCATCTGGGAGTCACACAGGCCACGCAGCACCACCACATCACACTCCCAAGCAAGGTGGAAGAGCGCCTCGCCCGGCTACCCCAAATTGCCAGGAGGGACCTCCTGTCTACGCAGGGCCTGGCGTACTTCATGGAAGCGGTGCTCAATGCGGCCATCGGGTACCAAGCCCTGCACCTCCCGCGCCCCCAAGACGCCCTACGTCACGCTCCACAGCAAGTGACGAAGGCATGGGCGCAACACGGAGGCTGGCCCACGTCTTTCCCCAAGGAGGCCATGATGGCCCACTGGCGCTGCTACAGAGACAAAACAGTCGCTCTGGTCGACATGGCCTATGCCAAACACGCAGCGCACCTCCTACACAGGGTGACACACAACCACCAACCTGAAGTTCGCGAGGCGGCAGCCATACACATAAAAGAAGCGCAAATGGCCCGCAACACCTGCCCCCCGTTGATACTGGCGCAACACGGCGTCTCCACCTCCGTGGGCACTGACATCTGGGCCCAGCTACAACTCCTCCTACCGCACCACACACACGCCATCCTGACAAACCACCACTGCGATCAACAGGGGCCACTCGTGGCCGCGCACACCGACATCCACCGACACCCGGCAGGCGAGGTGGACACCCTGCTCCTCGTGGGGGCCACCGTCACCATAGTGTATATCACCCCATCACAGATGAGGATCATGGCCCAATGCGACGCGCACCACGCCCCGTTCCTTTCCGACCCACAATGGCCAGCACGCCACGTCTTCCAAGCGTACCTCCGCGCATGTGATACGAAGGCAGGGCGCGACATGCCGGGGCCCAAGGACATCAACACGGCGTACACAGCCTTCCAGCGCCAGCACCCCCGGCCCCGCCCGAGCGAGCACGAGACCCCCAACGACGGCGGCATGACGCAGGAGGAGCCCAACCCGTCAGCCGAAGGCTGGACACCACCCACCATCCTGCTACTAGCACCAAACGGCCACAAACATGCTACCCGCACTGTCCAGCGACACCATGCCCCCTGGTCCATCCCCAAACATAATGCACCGGAGACCGATGTACCACCAGTCAGACACAGTGACCAGGGCATACCACGCACGTGCTGGCACTGCGGCCTGGCAGCCCTGGACACTCCATGGCCCCTGCTACACCTCATCTCCACCCACTACGACACCCCCACCGCCGCCGCCACCGCCAACCAGCAGGCATGGCTCTCCCCCTGGTTTCACACGGTACCCCCAGACCACCCGGCGCACGTAGCCTGGACCCGAACACCCACGGCGACATGGACGTTCACCAACAAGCGGGCAGACCCGGACAGCGTGGCCAAAGAGTACGACCGCTGCGACCCACACCGCGCAGGACCTCAGGAGGCACCCATGCGCCCCCTACAGCACAAATGCCCCAACCTCCGCGGCGACAAAGACGACAAGGAGCGGCGACAGACCATCACGTGCCAGAAGTTCCGGCCCAATACGGGATACCTCTTCCACCTGATGTACGCGTATATCACCCAGGGGCGCCCAGACAGGGGCCTCCTTCGCCTCACCCCACGAGCCCAGGCCATCATCACCCAGGGGATAGGCGTCTATGCAGCGCCACCACTACAACCCACGCAAATCACCGCCAGAACCGCCCAAGGGAACTCCATCTACGTCTATCACCCAACAGCAATTGCCCGCCCACCCATACCCAGCGACACCGACATCATCTACTTCACTGACGCATCCAGCACCCAGCAACGCACCCCCACGGTTGGTTGCGCCTCCGTGCGCATCACCCGGCACGCGGACGGCCTCCACGTGGAACACCACACTGGGGCCACCATCTTTGGGGCATCCTCCCACGGCGAACTGCGCACCATGGCAGACGCCGTCACCGCCACACCGCCACCCACAACGATCCGGCCCCGCAACATCTGGGTAGTTGTGGACGCCACGGTCGACATCCACCTCACCAGGCGCCTTGCGGACCTGCCCCTCCACAAAGCACTCGTGTCCGGCCTCACCACACAAGCGTTGGGACTATGGATGGCCTCCAGGGGCATGCACCCCCAGGACGCCCTACACATCGTCAAACAGGAGTCACACCGCTACGCATACGGCAATGGACGCGCAGACACGCAGGCCAAACACCAGAACACCAGCCACACCCGAGGGCTCGAACACGTGCGACTGGACACACCACACCACAGCCACCTGCAGCACCTGCCCCCGATACCCCCGGCCACACAGCCCCCCCAATGGATGCCCGAGGACACGCCGTACACAGATCGAGACAAGCAGTACCACTACCCCACACCGATCCAGCAACTGGCCACCACACTGGGCCACCCAGCGAACACCGAACTCCTCCGACGCCTCGAAGACTCCGTCCACACCCCCCTCTACTGCTCCGCCCTGCGCCCGGATAGCCTCCCAGCACACCTACAAAAACCCCGACTCCAACTCGCCCTCAAACAGCTTCCCCTCCCCACCCGGATACCAGCGATGGTATGCGCGCCGCTCGATCCACGTCCCCGCAGGATACACCAAATGCATCTCTGGCCACGCGGAAGAAGAAACCCTGGGACCACTTCAAGGTGTGCCCCCTGTACAGAGGACTGGACACCCTCACAGACTGGAACCCAACCCACACCATCGCACAGCACGCCGGATGGCTGACGCAGTCCCCGGCGACCCAGCAACTCACCACCGTTCCTCAAGCAGACGGAGGTACTCGAGGCGGTCCGCAGGGGACTCGTCCCCACTGCCGTCTACACCTTGCTACGCACCCACGCGGAGGACCCCCAGGCCACGGCGGCGCACATGCAGCGGACGGCCGTTGCCAAGACAGCGGAGCAGCTCACATACCGCACCCACAAATACCTGCAGCATGCAGCAACCCTGCCCCAAACAGACCAAGCTGACCTCTTCAAACTCCTGTTCTACCAACCATGAGATCCTACCCCGTGACATACCAACACGGAACCCCCACCACGTCTACACACGATCCACCAAGCACAACACTGGCACGGCACACACGGCCACCACAGGCACCGCACACACCCCCACCAGCATGCGCGCGCCACCAGCCCCCATCCCCCCACGCCGCCGTCTGTCCACAGGTACCACCAACCGCCAGCCACCGCATGTCCCCTCTGCGTACACCAGCGGCTACCACAGACGGCCCTGCCCTGCAACCCAGACCAGGGAAGTGCATTTCTTCTAGCACATCCCTTTGATCACCTATATATTGTATCCAATCATCCACATCCCAACGAACCCCAACTCTTCCATCCTTTATGGTTGTTTTTAGTACTCGTCTCTTACTTAACGTGGACCAAGACTTATCCATCGTTGCATACGACGGAAAGCAATGTGTCCATGGGACGGTGCTTGCACGGGTTTTCTTCTCTTTGGCATCGGCCCACGAAATAAGCTTCTTGTACCTAGGGACGGTTGAACCGAGAAATTGGGATAAAGTGCGCGGTTGGACCTGCGGTTGAATGGGTTGCCGTCATGGCACCAAAAAGCGTCCAATGGTACAAACCACAAAGTGTTCACATTTGTGACGCGGGCAACACGTTGCAACTCATATGTTCATGCTTTGGGCAACATTAAGCGATTATTTTGCCGTGCAAACGTTGTCATGAAGCGCAATCACAATTGTTCATTTGTGATAAGGGTTCAACCGCACCGTTGAACCCCGTTGAACCACTTGTAGGCATGTGTGCATTATGCCACATACCTTCGGTTCGGCATCCCAAGGTCCAAAATGAGGCGCACAGCGTCGGATCCTGTGAAAGCTTTTTTTGTAGCCCTTTTTGTCTGTGTGGAAGCCCTCTGTGTGTTACCAATTCGGCCAGCAAGTTGTTTCCATAGGCGTTTTGTCGTGCCGTTTGTGCAAAAAAAGGTGAACAAGTTGTCCACCAGCTGTTGGTCCCCCCACCCGCTGTAGTGGTCGTTCACCACTTGCAGCCAGTGGTGGGACATTTTTTAAAAAAGCTTTGTCACACGTCAGTTTCAGGCGGTTATGCAAATATTTTGTTCAGAAACGCGCGCGCCGCTGGCGCAGCTGCCACCGCCAGCGCTGGCGGTGGTTCAACCGCGGTTCAACCGCGGTTCAGTGGTTCAACCGCGCCCCTTCCGAGTTCAACCGGGTTAAACCGGGTAAAACCGCTGTGTGAAGTACCTGATCCAAATGAGCACGTAGGGTGGGAGCCACGCACCGCCTCACCAACTGCCCCCACTGCGGGGACCTCAACCCCCACCACCGCGAGTGGCCCGCGGCCCCAGCCGCACCCCCCACCCCCAGCCACCCCAGCTTCTTCGGGCCACTCACCGACACCCTCCGGAACCACCTGGGAGGGTACTACGTGGCGGACGCGGCGAACCACGCATGGACAATGGCCGTGGCCGGGGGAAGCACATCCCGGCCCCCCCACAGCCCACCATTACGCCACAGCGGAGGCGGCTTGAACGTGGCGGCCCGCCACATCCTCGTCGCCCTATACCGCCACCACCGTGACCTACACCTCCCAGACCCACAACTCCCAGCCCCCCAAGCAGCAGCCCTGACGCCAGAAGCGTGGGCAGACAGGGCACCAGAGGAGATAGCAGCCTACCTCCGAATCACTTGCCGCCGGTTCAACACCGCCCTCGGCCGACCGAAGGGAACACCTTACCCACTCAGCGCACTCCTCTACCCGGCATACCACCCCCACCCCGCACAACAGAAGCCCCCGGAGGGCTGGGCGTCTTTTCGGGACGCCCACCTGGCCGCCCCCGACGAGGCCACCGCCACACGGATGGGCCTCACTGACCAGAGCACCTACGTCAGAGGCCTCAAGACGAGCCTCCAAGAGGCACACAGCTCGCACGCCCGCCCCCCTGTCGCCCCCACGGGGACAGGGGGGTTCACCCGCCCCCGACACCCACCAGGCCAAGAAGACCAAGACAGGTCAGGGGGCCCGCCAGCGCGCCTGCCAGCAGGGCGCGACGCCCCGACCAGGGCCCGGGTCCAGCCACACCGCACCACCCCACGCCCAGGCCCCTGGGGCACACCAACAACACCGCCCCCGCCAGCGCCCGCCACCACCACCGTACCGCAGCACCCAAACCCTGCAGCCCAGTCAGCCACCACCGCCCACACACGTCCACACCATGCCAGGACCACCATACGCGCAGAGCCAGGGGACATGGCACCACCAACACCACCACCACGCCCCCGTCCCTCCCAACCCCTACCCCCTAATGCCCCCATGCTACAGCGACCCCCACCAGCTACATCTCCACCAGGCCCCAGCACAACCAGGCCCCACGAACCACCCACCCCAGATGGCACACATCACCGCACCACACCATCACGTATTCCACCACCACCAGCCCCTACCACCACACCCACCAGCGCCGGGGTACCACGCCCAACCAGCACACCCTCAACACCACCACCACGCGGTCCGGCACCACCTGCCGCCCCCGCTACACGGGCCCACAACACACGAGCCACGGTACACCCCCATGGACCCGCGGGGAGCCGCGCATGCACACCAGCAACACCAGGGCCTAGTAGGAGCGCCCCACCACCACCAGCCGCCCCCCCACCCACACCCCATACCAGCGAGCACCATCCACCAGCAGCCACCCATTACATACGGATGACAGCCCTCCCCGGACGCCCATGCGGCCGCCTCCCACCCACACCCCGGCACCAGAACAAGTCAAGAACCGCAAGGACCGCACGGCGCACACACGCAACATCCACACGACCCACAGGGACGCCGGGACCCCCAGCCAGCACAACACCCACCCCCGCCCCCCCGACCACCAACAGCGCCACCCCCACACCACTCCCCCCCGCCCCCCCCCCCGAGACCAGGCCACGGACGCAACACGCGGCAGCCAGTACCAGCCAATTGACATCCATGCCCCCGCAGACACACGCCACCGCGAGTCCCCCCTCCCGCGACCGCCACAAGAGACCCCATCACCGGACCCCACGTGCGATAACGACGACCAACCCCCCCAACCCACACCACCCCCCCCATCACACCTCGCACCACCAGCCGCCGCACCGGCCGAACCCTGAGCCCTACATAACCCCGCAGCGGTACGGCAGCACCTCCGGGGACTCGGGGAACAGGACGTGCTGTGCCTCTGCACCTCCGGCACCAGCACCCGCATCCAGGCGGCCACCCTGGTCCAGGCGGCCACCCTGGGGGAAGGCGTCCGAGACTTCCTCTTCGACGCCTTCCTCCACGTCGCCCGACACGACCGCCCCCCACGCGCCACCCCAGACAGCGAGAGCCTGCCCCCCACGGGGAGCCGGATCTGGGTGCCCCCCATCGACTGGGGGCGACACCTAGTCGGACACCCCGTGCCGGAGCGGGACAGCACCCAGGGCCGCACCCGCTACCGCGAGCCAAACATGGCCCACCCCCCACCCGGTGCCACCCCCGACAACACCAAAGAGTGGGAGCGGGAAACATGGGTAGCCCGGATCGCCTCCCTGAGCAACTTCCGGCACCACGTCCCGGGGGACATCCCCAACCCCGACGACCAGCAACCAGCCCCCCCCACGTACATGACCCTCATGTACAATCTGCACTACACCCTCCCCACCACCCACTACCACGCACCCACTGACCACTGGGTGGTACACGGCACCGACTCCCTCCTCCCCGCCGACTACGCCCCCCCCCCACACAACCCAGGCCTCGACACGTACGCCAGGGGGGACGACCCGGACGACCCCCACATCTGGGGCACGTGGGAATGCAAATCCCTGGACACGCCGCTCCCCATCCGCAGCGGCAGCCAGGGCCTTGGTAGGGCGATGTATTGCCTCGCCAAGTGGACCCAACGGACCTTGGGGATCCTCACGGACCGCCGGGTGTGGGTGGTCACGCTGCGCCCCCAGCAGAGGGAAGCCCCCCGAAACCGCAGGGCACTGACCCCCACGCCCCACCACCCTACAGCTCTGCCCATACATGGTGGCAGCCCGCCTCATGGCGCTGCTGTGGGCGGGCCCAGACACCCCCACCCAAAACTACCCCCACCTCACAGAGGAGGACATGCCCGGCATCCAGCGATGCTTCTTCCGCACCCTGGACTACCTCCAGCAAACACACCCGCACGCCCTGGAGCAGATATGGCCACCCCCCCGGTAACCCACGTGCCCGCGCAGCCGAGACAACGCCGCCACACCAGCACCAGCACGCACGGATCACCAGGAAAAATGCGCGCACACGCCCGGTGCCTGAACCCGCACCCTCGTTCTCACTACTTGCAGGACCCAGCATCCTACGCTTGCCCCCGAAGCCCAGGACTCTCCGCCGTCTCCCACAGCCCTCCCCTCCGCCTCCGACTCCACAACCACCACCACCACGACCACCTCATCCACCACCACCACCACGTCCTCATCTAGCACTCCACCCCCCAGGCCGCTGGGGACACCTCCAAAACAGGCCCCAAAACCCGCCCCCACCGCGAGCAACCCCGCCGCCGCCAAGGCCCACGCCCCGACCAGGCCCACACCCGCGACCCAGCCGAAACCCAAGACCGCTGCCAAACAGCCACCCAAACCCGTCAGCGCGCCACGACCGCAACCCGCAGCCAAGCCCAAACCCTGGTCCAAACCCGGCGCCACGACGGCAGCGCAAGCCCTGCCCCCCGAGGACGTCCTCTATGACATTCGGCCGCAGCCGTCCCAGGCCCGGAGGCAGCAGCGCCCAGCACGACGCCCCCCCACCGTCACCGACGCCGCAGCCACCACCTTCATAGCGGAGCGCGCCGCGGCCGAGGCAGGACGCACCTCGGCCCGCCACCTCTCAAAGCCCGCACCCCAGGCCCACGGACCGCCCCCAACCAGGCCAGAACGACGCCAGGGTCCGCCAGCAGCGTCCCCGCCCCCCTACCAACCCTCGATGACAGCCCACATACAGCGCATGCCCCACTACCGCCGCCGCCGCGAGTCCCCGCCCAACCCCGAGGCGGAGACCGTGCGCGCACACCTGCGGGTCCACATCCGTGCGCGCCCCCACTCCCCGCGCACCCCCACGGAACAGGACTACGAGGAATACCCCAGGCCCGCCACCGCCACCGGTCCCCACGACCCCGTCACACCCACCCACGCGCACTCCTCCGCCCAAGACCGCAGGCCCGCCTAGGGACAGTGGTGGCAGCGCCCGACCCACACGCAGCTCTGGGAGCTGCAAAAGTGGGCCCGGGGAGAGCCCTCCCTCGAGGGCCTGGTCCATCGGCCCCGCAAGGGGTCTGTGAAGAACTGCCGCCTCCGGCCGGCGGGGGGATGGATCCCGCAGGCCGCGTTGGAAGCCATGCTGGCCGATGCGCTCCACCCCCTGGGAGTCCACCCGCGCAGCCTCCCCGCGCCCCAGGACCACCCGTATGTCCTCAGGCGCCTGCGGGAGACCCTCCAGGAGGCACAGCAAGACGGCATCCGCCTGTGGGACATCACCCAAAGCCCAGCCCCGCACACAGACATCCCCTCACCACCCCACAAGCGTCGGCGCACCGACACTGGCGGCACCCCCAGCACCCCAGGAGCCCTGCGCACCACACGACACGACCACCTGACCCCCTGGCCAGCGGCGCCGCCACCTAACCCTGTTACCCAGCAAACCACCACCACGGGGCGCCACGCCAGGCCTCGCCCAGAAGTCACCAAACGAACCGGACGCCAAAGGACGCCAACACACACGACAACGGGCACCACTACGCCGAAAGGCACCGAACCCAGGCCCGCTACCGTTGCAACCGCCTAACCGAGCCAAAACCCAAACACAAAACAAACCCGAGCCGCACCCCGAAACCGCTAACCCTTGACTCCTAACCAGGCCCGCCGAGGGAACAACGTAACCACAGCCCACACCCACAGCCCACACAGCCGCCTAACCAGCCAGCTCCAGAAGCAAAGAGACACCTAACCAAACCCAGCCTGGCCCAAGGCCGTGTACATCAGGACGCGCGAGCCGCACCCCTGGGGCGCGACCGCCGCCACAGCACCGACGACACACGCCAGAGGACACAACACTATTGCACCGCCGCACCAGCTGCCCGTGCCTGTGCCTGCAGTGTACGCGCGCCCCTGCTTTTCTCTTTTTTCCATCAGAAAAAACGAAAAAAAAAGAAAATTAGGGGGGGAGGGAGAGGGACACAACCACCCATGGCACACCCGCACCGCACACAGCGCGCGCACCGGTGAACGAGAGCCAAGTGGCCCAGGACACCGCACACGCAACACAACACACCGAGCGAGCACACCGGTGAACAGGAGCCAAGTGGCCCAGGACACCGCAGACGCAACACAGCAAACCGCGCGGGCACACCGGTGAACAGGAGCCAAGCGGCCCAGGACACTGCACACACGTAGGGCGGCCGAGGGACAGGAAGGAACTAACACCCCATGGGTCGGACGCACTGGGGCGACCCAGCCGACCCACCGGGCCAGTGGCAGGAGCGGTACTCCAAGGCCACTGGTCCGAGCCCGGCCAGGCTGCATCGGGGACCATGGGAAACGTCACCCGGAGCCATGGAAGCAACCGGTGACAGGCGAGCCGGTACACAGTCCAGGAGGGGGTCGCCTGCCAAGTAGAGTGGCCCCGGAACTCAAGCCACAAGGGTGAGGCGGTCGTACCGTAGACTAGTGGGAGCAATACCCCTTGTGGTGAGAGATACTCCACACGGCTGGGCAGCCCCCAGAGCTGCCGCCCAAAGGAGGGGGCATGTGGCCCTACCCATGGACACATGTGGGGACACCCTCCCACCTGGGACACATGGACCGGGTGGCCGCGACAATGCCTTCTCAAGCACATGCGGGAGCGGCTCAAGAGGCACCTGACATAGGGCAGTGGGAGGGACAGGACGTCCCCTTGGTAAGACCTTCTTCCTGCAATGTCAAAGGAGGCATCCCGAGCTCCCGAAGATACCTACCTACCTACCCATGCCTCCGTTGCGGGGGCGGTGCGGGGTGTATGGGTTCTTAACATACTTGCTCGCCGTACCATTGTTTCTCCATGCTCCGTGGCAGTTGCATACCCTTTGCTCTTTTTTCTCCGTCGTCTTGTACCTCGCAGTGCTTGAAATCTATGGAGGAATGGGGATATGGGTGTGGTTCGTGTTGGAGCGCATGCTTTATGACGTGCGTGGTGGTTCGTTGTTCGTTTTTGCGTGCGGTGTTGTCCCTTTGGCGCCCTCCTTCACAACATACTTTGTTTTCCTAACCAACGCATTTGTAGCAGGGGAAATGTAGGATGCATGGGGTCGTAACATACTTGTCTGTCATACCTTTCTTCTCCCGTGGTCCGTGGCCGTTGGCGTGTGGTCCTCCATGGTTCGCGTGAGGTGGTGTTTCGTGCTTTCTTTGCTTTTGGTTTTGTGCCTCTACTTTTATATTGTCCCCCCCCCCCTTTTCTTCTTTGACGCGCACAAGTCGCCCAGCTCCTATGGCACGCAATTTGCTAGGTGGTTTGGGGCACGCAACGCTCAAATTCTTTGTCGTCGCAGCTTGCTTGTTCTTGGCGTTCTGTGTGTGTCCTTTTTTTTGGGACCTCGCCAAACAGCGGCGTAAAATTTTTTTTGGGGTTTCTGAGATCGGAAAAAACGATTTTAGTGTTTATTTCTGTCGGCTGTGCCTGTTTTTCTTGGTTTTTGTTTTCCTGCTGCGCTTGCGCGACGAACGAATCACCAGGACCAGGAGGACCCACGTCGGTAAAGGTTAATAATGTTCCAGTTGCGTTGGGCCGGCATGGTACGTTTTGACTGTGCGCCGCCCCCCCATCGTGGGGGAGAAAAGTAGCGACAATTGGTATGACCGCGGAGAAAAGTTTCCAAACTCGGTACGACATGCCCTGTCCCGCCCTGGAGGCAGCGTTACACGCACAACCCATCATCTGGTATTTCGCAGTGCCCTTCAGCCGTCCTTTCAGCTCCGCTTGTGCTAATCATATGTACATCCCCGTCGGTGGCAAGGCCCCTTCGGTCCCCCTTGTTGCATCCCAGTGCCCCCCATGGGAGCCCCAGGGTGCTGCTTAGGCTCGGTCGTGCGGTGCTCATGTTCCTGTTTACCTGCCCGTCGTGTGCCGTATCGTGCCGTGTCTTGCGGGTTTCGTGGCTGGCGTGTTGGTGCCGCAGTGCGATGTCCGGCGGTTAGGGTGGCCTGGCTCGTGCTCTTGTGTCGGGGCGTTTCGTCCGGTGCGGCGGGCTGGGCTCGGCGTAACACTCCCGTGCTCGCCGGCATGAGCCGGCGGGCCCGCGGGTCCCGTGTGGCGAGCCCTTGGCCCCTTGCGTGCCCCTGGTAGGGGTCCGGAGGAAATTAATACTGGTCAGTGCTGAAGCCCCCCTCTCGCTCCTTGACGCTGTTAATTTTCTGGGTTGTGGGGAATGTGTCCCTCTTCCAAGGCGTTTAACTTTCCCGGAGGAGGTGCGTGCCGGTCCCAGCGGCGCACGTATCCCTTGATTCTCGCCTTGGAAGGTAACGTTCTTGACGACTTCTTGATAACATTCCCGTGGTCATCAGTCTGGCCGTGGGTCCCGCGTGTTTGGCTGGCTACTTGGCCCGGTCCATCGTGTGTCTGGTTTTCCGGAGAGGAGGGTTGGGTGGAGGGAAGGTCCGTGTTGGGCCTCGTCCCCTTCCCTGTCTTGGGCGGGTTGCAGGGGTCCGGGGAGCGAGGCCCCCGCCCGGGGGATGTGGGAGGAATTCATTGGGTCATTGCTCGTGTTTGACATCATGGGCCCCTAAGGCTAGCCCACATTCGTTGGGCGTCTCTTGCATGCTCCGGGCAAGTTGACGCCTTTCCCGCTGGCGTGCCCAACCGACAGGCGTTGGTGGAGTGTGTTGCGCGATCGCGCTTCGCCGGATTGTAGGAGGAGGTCCATTTGGGCAGGGTCGGCTCGACCGGGGTCGTCTGTTGGTTTGACGCCCATCGTCGGGTCCTCCGCCGAGAGGAGGTGATCCCGGGGCCGCCTTATCGTCCCTTCCCTTGCAGATGGCCGGTGCGGGATTGGCGATGCGCGTGCGCGGCTATGCATGGTCACTGCATTGCCGGTGGCCAGCTGCGGTGGGCAGGGCACGCGTGTGCCGCGTTGGGTGGGGCAGGGCGGTCCCCACAGTGTTGCCCCGCGTGATCATGAGGGTGTGTTCCCGGTTTTGGTTCGCGGTGGCTCAGGGCCCTGGGGGGTTTCCCACACGTCACCCGAGGGCGCTGCCGAGGGCACTGAGGATTTTGTGCTCAAGGGCCGCGTGTGCCGCCTGGGCCTCCGTCTCAGTGCAGATGGCGGGCTGCAGTTGCTCGCCCAGCGCCAGCGCCCGGATCTGGTGGATCGCGAAGACGGGGCACAGGTTGGGCGCAGTGGGGCTCTCTGCCGTCCGCTCGCGCTGGGGTATGGCCTCCAGCTGCTGCAGGCCGTCCAGGTCGATCCTCCATGTTGCCGTCCATACCCTGGTGTGCTTCCAGCGGCGCCGCGCCCACCGCCAGAGGCAGTAGAGGGCATGGCCTGGGTGCCAGGTGCCGACTGTCCCCGCCACGATGGCCGTCAGGGGGTCCAGGGGCTGGCTGTTGAGCAGGGAGGTGGGGCTGTCAGGCAGGGCCGTGGTTGCCGGGAGCATGGAGTCGACGGCCCCCATGCTCCAGTGGCTCACCTGCGGGTGCGGGGTGATCCGCACTTGGTAGTAGTGGCCATTTTCCAACAGGATCACGGCGATGGTGCTGGGGTCACGTTCGCGCGGCGGAGGCGCTGCGCATGCCGCCCCTGGGTACCGCCCCGCCATGCTCGTGAGGTTACGCCCCCTGTCGCCGGCTGTCCTGCTTTCCCATTCCGCCAGGCCTTCATACCATGGGATGCGGAGGGTTTCGGCTCTCGGCAGTGGAGCGGCCTGCTCCTGGCCCCCGCTGCTGGGTGCGGGCCTGGGGTCCGTCGGTGGTGCTATGAGCGTGTGTGCCCAGCCCAGGTGTTGGATGCATACGCCTCCCTGGTCCGGCTGGTGGGTGTTGAACCACCAGATCCACGCGTCAGCAAGGTCGTCCGCGATCTGTGTCCCGGGGGTGACGAGCGCCTGGAGCTGCCGCACAAAAATTTCGGTTGATGCGGCGTGCGGCAGGGAAACCACGGCGAAGAGCCTGCTTGGGTTGACGTCCTGGAGGTGCCCCCGGAGGGCTGCCACTAGCTCGCTCGAGGGGGTGGTGGCGTGGATGCCGTAGAGCGCCCTTAGTGCGGTGTAGAAGAAGGGACCCGTGCTCCTCTGCTGCGGTCGCCGGGGAGGTGGGGGGGGGGCATGGTCTCCCGGTCCTGGTTCGGTGTGGCGCTAGTCGGGGAGGGGTGCCCTGGGGTGGTGCCAGGGTGTCCCCCAGGCACGTACCCCGTGGAGGGCTCCCGTTGCTGGGGGATTGAGCAGGTCGTGGTGGCGGGCAGTCGGTCATCAGACTCCTGAGGGCCGGAGGTTCCTGTCATTTCCGCGTCCGCCTCTGGGCCGCTCGCGTCGTGCTCCCGTTGTTGCGATGCGCCCTCCGCGCCCTGGCGGTTTGGCCGTGTTGCAGCTGGGGTCGGGAACCCCAAGGTGCACGGGCCCGGTTGGTCGCGTGGTCGGTGCCCGTGTCCGGGACCGGTGTCATGGCGCCCCGCTCGCGGGGGGGGTGTTGGGGGGGTTGTCCCCCCACCCCTTGCACAGGCCTTTGGTCGGTTGCGGGCTCCCTTGGCCGCGTGTCCGTGGCGTGCTGTCCCCCCGGCAGCGGGTCGGCTGCCAACCCTGAGAGGGAGGCTGCCGATGAGCTGGACGACCCGTCTGCTGCCCGGCGGGGGCCCGTGTGAAGCGCTGCGTGTCGCTCGCGCTTGGCTGGCGTGGGAATAGTGGGGATGTGCGCCTGTTCGGTGCGCGCCTTCTTAGACCGGCGTCGGGGATCGCTGGTAGATGATGCCCGTTGGGCGGGGTGGTCGTTGGGACCTCCATGGTCTCTGTCCGTATCGTCATGGAAGACGACTCTCCGTGCCGCGGGGGGCGGCGTGCGGCTGCGGAAGCGGGAGCGGCTAGGGTTCCTTGTCTCCTGGCGCTGCTCCGGCGTGCCGCCTTGCATCCCTGAGGTGTGAGGACTGCCCCGGCCCTTCAGCGGGGAAAACGGTCGTAGGGGGCTTCTGTACCCTGCCAGAGGGGGAACGCATTCCGGGTGGTGGCACCCGTTGGCGTGCTGGCGAGTTTCGGCGCGCCGCCTGCCTGGGAGGCTCCGGGACTTCCTGAGACCACGGCCGCCGGTGGCCTGAGGCATGCCCTTGGTAGCTCGGGGACCCAGGGATGTCCCAGATGTTGTGCTGTTGCATGGCCGCACGGATGCGCAGGGCTGCGCGCTGGTGCCATTGCCAGTGTAGTCCGTTCATTTTGGGCTGTTTCATTTCGGGCTGTAGGCCCCCATATGCGCCATGCGCCGTGTGGCCACATAGTGCCATTGGCCGGGGTGGTTCATGATGGCGGGGGATGTGTGCCCCGTCCGATGGCCGAAGGTGACGTCTGCTATGGTGCGGGTTCCCTCCCCGAGGTGGCAGGACCGCGAAGTAAGCAGCCATCGGATGCTGACCGCCAGGGCGAGCTGCTCCTCCGTGGTGAGCCTGTTGATCCACATGCCCAGGTCCTGGCCCGCCGCCTGTTCTGCGTGGTCGCTGGGGCGGCTGGCGTCGCCTTCCAAGCGTGGGTAGTCCAGATGCCCCTGCCCCCAGGGGGGGGCGGTCCCCGATGGTGGGCCAGTAGGCTCGCTGGCGGTTTTGGTGCCCGCCCCCACGCGCGTCCCGCTTCCTTGGGCGCCGCGCTCGTCCGGGGTCTGGTCCGCTGCTCCGCTCGCGGCCGCGTGCCCATCACTCGTAGCGGTAGCATGCTCAGTGTGCCCCAGGGCGGTGTAATTGCGCTGGAGGTGTGCCTGGCGTGACACCACGAGGGGTCTGCCCTCTGCCTGGTTGCGTCGTGCCTCCTGGCGGACGCGTGGTGCCGCCGGCGGACTCCATGAAGGCATCGAAAGAGTCTTCGTTGCGGTTGTGTCCACTGGGCAATGTTTCCCTGCCGGCCGTGCTGGGGCGTGTCGGGTGTGTTTTCCCGGGCCGCTGACTTCGCGCGGGTTTCAGGTGGGCCTCGTGGCAGCGCCTTCCCCGACGCGCTTGCGTCGGCGTGATGCGCCGGAGTCGCCAAGGTGGCGGCGCCCGCGCGACCTGCGGGTTGTGCCCCATGGGCTGATGGTCGGTGGAGGCCTGCCTCTCGCCCGGTGTCCGGCATTGGTTCGTCAAGTTCCGTACCAGGTTGGCCAGCGGTCGATGCCTCGCCGCTTCCGTATGCCGCCATGCCCGGTGGCTCGGCATGCTGTATTGCTGGCTGGTCCACTCCCCCGCTAGGTTTCCCTGCTGGTGGTGGTGTTCCTGTCCGCTGTGTGGGCTCCCCCATTTCCTCCGCGTCCACCGTGGGCTCCCCGCGTTGTGGCTTGGTTGGCAGTGCGGGCGGCGTGGCTGCGTCATCCGCCAGTTGAGCTGCCTCTCGGGCGTGGCCTTCGGACACGGGCGGCGGCCCAGGCCGGCTTCTCGGGCCTGCGGACCGCGGGGCGTCAGCTAGGACGGTGGTGTGTGCCGGGTCTGGACCTGGGTCCGGGTTGGGGGCCGGGCGACCGGGAGATGACGGTTCTGCGGGCCGTACCGCCGGCCCGGCTGGTGGGGCGTGGTGCCGCTGGGACGCCGGTTCAGCTTGTGCTGTGGCCGGCAGGTTTCCTGGGGCCGCTGTGCTGGGCGTCGCCGGAGCCTGGGGATTTGGGCCCTCGGTGGGGTTGTGGGCGTCGGGCTGCACGGTGTCGGAGGGCTGGGTGCTGGTGGTGTCCGTCGGGGTAGCCGCACTTGCCTGCGTGGGGGGGTCTTCGGGCGGCGCGTATGCCGGGCCCTCTGTCAGCCCGTCAGGTGTGCCATGGCGTGGGCGGGGCTCCGGCTGGCCCTGTGTTGCTGCTGCCTGGCTGCTTGCCGGCTGGCGACCGTGTGGACGCGCCGGGCTGTGTTTGGGGTTGCAGAGCCGGGCTCCCTGCGGGGCTCGGGGCCGGGTCCATATGCGGGTGTGCGGTGCCAGGAGGTTGCTCGGGTCAGGTGCCATCAGCCCCCATCTTCGCGGGGCTGGGCACGGCTCCTCTCCCGGCAGGTAACGCCCGGGGCCCCTGGGTCACTGTGGCCGTGTGGTGTTGTGGTTGGTGTCGCTGTGCAGCCCGTATGGACGCACGCTCCTGTCTGGGGGCTCTGTGGCGCGCCGGCCCTCGATGGTGCTGGAGCGTCTGTAGTCCGCGTGGTGTCGGCGGCGTGCTGTCGGTGTGGTGTGGTGACGGATGCGTGGTGAGCGGTGTTCGATCGGCCGGAGGACCTGGAGGCCATTGGGCCTTGCGGTGCGCAGACGCCTGATGGTGCCAGGGCGCGTACATTTGTGGCCCTGGTCGCTGCTGTGGTGCAGGATCGGGGCGGGAGGGTGGTGATGGTCGCGGTTCTCGGGGAGGAGGAGGAGGAGCTGTGGTGCCGGGCACCTCCAGCCATCATCCTGGACACTGCCGCATTGCCGTAGCTGCCCCGCCGCGGCAGTCGGACGTGCGGCTGTTGGGCGCGCCGTGCCGTACCGTGCCGTGCCGCGCCGTGCCCTGTCAAGCAAGCAAAGTTTAAGGAACTCCGCCCGTTCCCTTATAGAACATAGGGCGGAGCCCCTGGGTAAGCTAAACAAGGGTCATGCCGGGCGCACTTCGTGTGGACCATACTTGAATACGTCATATGCATGCACGAGTATGCACGAGTGTGACAGCCTCCTTTTTTTAACAATCCACTTCCAAACAATCCATACCCATCGCTGGTCACAATCACTGACTCAACCAGGGATTGACCCCTCCTGGCCTTACTCACCTTACATACGGCTGGAGAACGTGAGCAACGGAGATAATAAAACGGGCAACAAATGAAGCAAAGCAAGTATGCACATGTGTGTATGTTCTAATCAGTGAAACAGAAAAAGGGAGGTTGGTTTGTTAGAGCAGCTGACACAGTTGCCCCGCATTGCACTGCAGGGCAGGACTGGTAGCCCCCCGTGATAACCGCTCCCTGGCCGAAGGCCATCTGTTCTGCCCTAATCTCACCTCTAATTCCTTTGCAATCTGCTAATCAATTCTTCTACGCTATGTTTGCGCTGGTACCCGGCTCGTCAACGGCAACATGAGGCAAGCAATGTGTATGCAGCATGCGAAGCAACAACATCCTGTATGTTTATACCTTTTTCTTCGAACTCTTATTGAATTTTGGAATTCTTCATTCTTGAATATTGCAAGAAGCATGGGTGGAATACCACCTTTGTTAATTCATGTTTTTTTCGTCATTTCTCCATTAATAGGTGACATACTGTTATAATCTTTTTTTCTCTGGCTTTTCCAGCTGTGAATTAAGACGCGCCCCTGCGCGCCCCTTTTTCCTGAGTATGAATCCAGGAATTCAATAAATTCTGAGATATACAAAAAAGGCGTAAAAATGTGCATTTAATGCACATGGATATTCTGGACAGGTGTGTACCCTCAGAAAGGTTCTGGGCAGTTATTTGACGGATTTTGATCTATCGTTGATCGTTGCCCTCGTGCCCTTGCATCTCTTCTTTTCAGATGTCCCTGAGTGGCAAAGTGAAGTAGGCCGTGTTCTGGCCGAGCCACTGCCTCATGGGGTACTGTCCCAAATGCCAGGACCCATTAAGGGGCCAACAATTTTTAACACCACCCCCTCGCTGTAAAGACAGGACAAGTACAGCCTGCAGGTACCACAGAGACCCATACAGCGTGCCCTGACCATATGCTGCGTTGCGTTTTGCGGTTTGCTACTTGGGAAAGGGATGCTTGATTACATGACTTTGCATTCCCATCCTAACCCCGTACCAAGCCACAGCTGCCCCAGCGACGCTACTGAGCGCAGTGGAGGCTGTAGCAGTTTGTTAGGACAAGGCGGAAACTGGCGACTGCCCTGGCACAGCACCCTGTTTTCAGTGCAAGGCAAGTTATAGGTAAATATGAAAGGATGCTTTAACATGGGGAGGTCAAGAAAAATATCCTTTTTCCTTAAAATGCGACAGTGGTGGCCACCACAGCACAAGGGGGGAGTAAGAAAAAGTAGAGGCACACCACATTTTTATCTTAGTATTGGCCTAACCAAGAGCGGTGACAACGCATTTTGACCTATAAACCGGAGCACTAAACTTAGGATGTTATGTGGAGCCCTGACCCCCCAACTGATTGGCCATAAACACCATATCCTGGACTGACTGAGGCGCTGACATTGGCTCAGAGCGTATATGTTTGTCTCTATTCTCTCATGAATGCTTAGCTATCCTACTGGTCTGCACCCTAGGGGGCTGGCGCGCCTCTTTATGAGAGGTCCTGGATTCAATACCCAGTCGGCCTAGCTAAGTAGGAACTTCCCATGTTTGTAGGATATTTTCCAACTATCTTTTCAAAATCTGTAGTTATTGTGAGTTCCTTTGTGTAGATACATTGCCTATGTTTTCTCCATTGATTGCAGCCCTTCATGTTGTGGATTGGATCCTGAATCTCCTCTTATTGCACTGTGGGTACTTGCGAGCTATTGTCTATCATTTTACTATACCAAAACATTGGCATTTTGAAAACCTGAGCTGCATCAAGAAGCAGCAGGAGCAAGCAGGGGCACAAAACAAATCAATATCATCGAGAGCATAAACAGTGAAACCCTGTTCAAACTTTCTGCCCCCAGAGGTTACAGAATCAAAGCTTATTGGCGCGGTTGCAGTCTTTGCGCGTCTTGATAAGTCTCCTGGCAGCGCCAACGTGCGTCGTTGGTGTTGCTGCAGTGTTACTCTGGGTTCATTGCTCTTCATTGAGCCTCTGTCCTTTGTTCTTGCGCTTTTTGGCTGGTTTTGGACTTTTTTTGCCAATTTGACAGAGTTCAGGGCTGTGGACGCGCTTGACGGGTTCGACGCTGTCTGTGTGTATCCACAACAGCGTCCTAGGTGTCTGGTTGTCGACATTCTAGCCTTATCCTACCTCATTATGCTCTTCGGGGCTTTTTCTGTTCAAAAGGTGAGTTTTTGCTAATTTTTGGCCCATATCGCCAAACCTGAGAGTGGCGGCGCTGTCAATGCGTCAGCCGTCACTAGCGCCTAGGCTGTGGGCGCCGAGCGCGTCCTGCAGCCTTTGCAGACCTGTTGTTTGGCGCCATCTGGCAGGTTTGTAAAAAAATTCAGGTCATTTGTGGTGCATCAAGTGTGCAGCTATGGACATCTGCTTCAGCAGTGTCACCGTGCTGCTGCCTGTCCCTGCCCTGTGCACTGATTGGGGTTTTTCTTCGCCTCTTTTCCTACTGCGGTCCGTATTTTGCACGAGTTGGGGCCCCGATTTGGCTCAAGATCTGTGTTGCATCTTGATTGACCGCACCAGTTGAGTGAGTGCACATGTGTTGTGACACTGCACGTGTCTCTGCGCACCACCACAGAGTCAGCCGGTTACATTTGTGGATTTTCGACCAAAGGGCTGCACAACCGGGTGTTGGAGAGCCCCCTACCTCTTCCCAATCTGTACATTTTGTCCCAATGATACCGAATGAAGTAGACGCGGGGTCATGCTCAGTCAGTGCCTGTGGTTCTGCAGTCTCAGTTCCTGGTAGCCGACTCTCTATTTGTGTTCGCGCCTTTGTCACGCGGCTTATCAGCCCATGCGCCAGCAGTGCCCCTTTTGGCCACCGCGCCTGGCTTTCGTCTTAGTGCCGGGGTGTAACAAGACTGGGCCATGCACATGCATCTGTGATTTGTATTTCATGATTTCACCGATTATGATTACATTATTCACGATTTCAGGTATTCAATATGATTTTATTTCAATCGGTGCTCTGCCCTCTGCTTTCTACGCAGCAACTGACTGTCAAGACCGTTTGAAACGGCTGCCAAAAAGAAGGACCCATGTAGGGTGGTGGTACGTGAGATCAGGCCGGGCACTAACAGGTTGGCTCACTTGTTTTGGATGTGTCGAAGCCAAGTGGAAATTGCCCAACGTTTCACCCATCTTGCTGTGCATGATAACACGTACGGTTTTAATCAATTTTTCTCCTTGCCTGCTTCGTGAGCATTAATGAGCATAGTAAATGTTTGCTCACCGCATAGGCACGTTATGATTGGCAGCTCCGTCAATGGTTGAACAACGTCTGCGCACGCCCAAGAGTGTTAATGACTGACGCAGATGTAGCATATGCCAATGCAGTTTGCAGACTGCTAAAACAGACACATCTGGCACATTCTTGAAAACATACGCACAAAGCTGCCCCTAAAACTGGGCAAGCATACGTACCAAGCTATGATGGCCCATTTCGGGGATGTGCGCAAGGAGTGCAATCAACAAAATTTTCATCGCCAACAGAATGCCCTGTTGGACGCTCATCCCGACGCGCGAGATCACTTGGAATCAACCTGGCACAAAACAAAAGTAAGCACTGGGCGACCCGCCACCAGTGGAAGTGTTTCACAAACGGTATTCAGAGCTCTCAAAGGAGAGAGAAGACAAACCGGTGGGTAAGAGTCCTATGCACCAAGGTTCACAAGCGCTGCAGCGTGAACAATATTTTTGATGCCGTGTAAAGGCCAAGGAAACGTCAAACGAGTAGGAAAAGCTCACTACCATGTCTTTCTTGGGGTACGTTTTGCAGGCCAAGCCCCCTCCATTCCTTGGCATGTAATGAAGACTAACACGTATTCATTTTCATCACTCTTTTGAGCCTTTAGGAAGTAGCCAGGGTTAGAACTCTAGCCCCCCCAGGAAGCTCACCCCACCACTCAAGTAAGCGGACGTCTTCTTCTTCATGGAGGTTACACCGAAATGAAATAAGCACTTCATGCCTTTGGCTTTGTAGGCTGGGCCTAGTGGTCTCCAACCTCAGGACCCCTGTACTCAATTGTTTCACCTACTTCTTGCGGGCCTACTTTTTAACTGATTCTGAATTCAGTTGCTTGGCCATTCCGGCCAAGGCATATCCTCTGTCTGGCCGTACCTACTTGCCGTTGAGTCCTAACAAAATCCATTGCATATCAGAATGTGCACATGAAGCCTTTGGGACTACCCTTGGGGCCCGACTGATACCAGTTTTCACATACAAAATCAATTGTTTTGTACAGAGCTGACCAGAGCTTTGTATTTAGACTTGCATGTTCTATTGTTCAGCCCCTCCTTGCTACGTATGCTTTGAAGAGGAAGGATTATCTCCTACCTTTGATTTTGATCCGGTGTCTCGGCTGCTTTGTACCTGTTCTCTATCATTCTGCAGTTTAGGAAAATCTATCAACGTTTTCAATAAACAAAAACGCAGCAACTAGGAACATCACCACAAGCAAGGCAAACGAAAACACTTTTGTGGTAGCCAAGGGCAGTCCCACGAGCAGAGCCAAATCCAGTCGAGTCAAACAACAACTTCTCAAGGTGTGTCTCAGTGACTGCAAGAGGCGTGCTCATCATGTCCCAACCAAGGGCAGAACCATTGGCAGACCTTCTGGGGCACTATTCCTGAGTGGGCTAAGTGGGCTAAGTACAAGAGAAGCCATCCCTCGAGCACCTGGCCCTCGTGGAGAGCACAGAGCAAGAGGGGCGGAGGAAGATACAAAAGAAGGAGCGCGCCCAGGCGCTGAGGTCATTGGTTTAACGCAGGCGAACGTCAAACGCCTTGAAGGCAAGAACTCGGTGGCGTGCGCCTTACCTTCTGTCATGCCATGCCTTCCCCCATCTGAGATCACTCCTATTTCTGCATTCAAGGAGATGGCCAGTGCTAAAGTCCAAGCCTGAGTGAGATTAAGCACCAAAGCATACCTTGTACTTCATTTTGGAATATTTTCTGCCTGTTTTAAGATTGAGTGCTGAACATTTTCTTGATTGCTGGCGTCCTTGTCGAGCCACTCCACCACTTGGGTTTCAGCCTCCAAAGTCCGAAATGCCCGTCATCAGCGCCTCATATGATAATGCCCCTCTCTGCCATTCAACTCAGGGTTTGCCAGTTTGTCCTGCAGTGTGAAGTGAATATGTACAGCGCAGATTTAGATCATCATCAATCATTCAATCATTCATCATGCATCATGTGCCATGTGTCATGTGTCATGCATCATGTATCATGACACGCTGGCGCCCTAGCATTTGCTTTTCACATTCCAGCCGAATACCTCACTTTCACTCACAAGTAACACAACCACAACATTACTCTAATGGGTTCCTAAGAATGTTATACTATTCATTTTTCACAACGCTTTGAATTTGGATGATCGCATTTGTTTTTTGGATCCATTTGTGACATGGATGTTATGCACGGTCGACCCAATGTGTGATTGATACCACACATACTACCTTTGATGGTGTCTTTTGCCCCTAAGGGACCTTTACTTACACCACAACCCTTTTCGGGGGTTGTCCCTACTTCTTCATTTATGGGAATCCCTATTTGGTAGGTTCCATGCATGTTTCATGTATTTGGGGATCCTAAGAATATACCTAGGCCCAAGCCAAGCCCCAACCACGAGAGGCGAGAAGAGAGGGCGATAGAGGAGAGGCACCTGGCGGCGACACCAGGGAGCATGTGGTGCTTTCTAGGTGAGTGCCAATATGGTTTATTTTGACTACTCAAGGGATACTTGTAGAGTGAGAGTGAGAGAGAGATAAAGAGTAACCATGAGTGTAAATATGATTGTGTATCATAGTTGCCTTTTGCTTTAGACTGAGCTGGAAGACTACAATTCTATGAGCCCATTACTTTGCTATCATTGAGGAGGGTGCACAATCTGACTGGTAGCAGACACAATCTGCTCTGCTTAAATCCAGTACCGCTTGGATTTATTTTTCATTTAATCCCAGCTTCGAAATTTTGAAGAGGGACAGAGAAGAAGTGCAGAACACAGAAGATTGAGTCTGAAAGTTTGAGATCGACCCTCTGAACCCTAGTAGTCTAGAAGCTATGGGGACTTCTGAGGACGGCCTGCAAGTCTTGATGCCTGTCTCCGACCAAGAACTAGTCGCGCCTGCCATGGTCGGTTTGGAACCCCAGAAGTACCTCTTGAGGGATCTCGATTTGAAGCCTATCATTATCCTGTGCCTAGGTCTCATGTGCCTACAAATCCTGTGGCCCCACGAGAACCACGTCCAGAGCCTTCAAAGAGCAGCATGACGGCAGCTGATCTAGCCAAAGCTATGTCCTAAAGATAAGTCCTAATGCTGCTTGACCAGAGTGGTGTGTTGCAACAAATGGTGCAAGAAATCGAACACCAGGCTGGTTCATTTACCCATGCCCTACGGACTAATGATTGGGGGGCCGCATCGTCTTGGACTAAAACTTTCCAATCCGTGTTCCGGCGTTCTAATGTCACTTATGCCATTACGCCTCAACCCCCTATCCAAGGAAACTATCGTGCATGGAGTGTTTACCAGAGTTGTTGAGCCTAAGTTTTTTTTTAGCCTCACGCTCCTACAAGGCCTCCAGCTTTTGAAGGCGCTGAGAAGGTTTTCTAGTGGTTTCAACACTGTGTTTGTGCCTCTCCTGCTGCTTGCTGCTGGTGTAGGGTTTCCTCCTGCTTGTTTTTGAAGATTAAAATGTTTTAGGTGCTGAAATACAATCAATCCTGGATAGCCCAAGCCAGAGATAAGCAAGTAGAAGAGAATCAGGATCAAAGCATGAAGGGCTGCAGTGTAAACAGTGAAAGATGTTTGAATATTCACAGAAACTGCAACTCAGGTCAAATCGGATTGCATATTCACAAAGATAGCTGAAATGTTTTGGAAAAGAGTTGGAAAACTGCCCCATGGTCACTCAATCTCCATAGTGCCATCACAGGAGATGTGCACTCTTTGTTTTGGGTCCCATATGTGCTGAGGTGGCAGGGCATGTGGCGATGAGGTCACTGCCATGTCACATGGGATCTTCCTACTTAGCTAGGCTGACCTGGAATTGAACCCAGGACCTCTCAAAACGAGGTGCCCAGCCCCCTAGGGTGCATACCACTAGGACAGCTAAGAATTCATGAAAAAACATAGATAAATTCATAGGCTCTTCCCTGGATATGTCAGTTGTCAGTCAACTCAGGAAAAGATGAATTGCCTCACATTGATAGGGGATTAAGGGGTCCACTCCATATCCTGATTGGGTGTTTGGTTCCATAGGTCAAAATGTGTTATCGCCACTTTTGGTTGGGCCAATACTAAGATAGAAATGCCTGTATGCTCAGTGCATCTCTAATACAACTAGAGTATGCCTCAAAGCATTGGAAAAGCACTTTCTCTTACTCCCCTCTTGTGTTGTGGTGGCCACCACTGTCGCATCTTCAGGAAAAAGGGATTTTTTCTTGGCCTTTCCTTGGTTTCCACATCTACTTTAAAATACCTATAGCTTCCGTCACACAGAAAAATGGACGCTCACCATGGCTGGCGCCTTTTTGTCGCTTTGTTCGCGACATTTCCTACGGAAAGCTCAGCGCTCATGGCGCTGTTGGGGTTCCTGTGACTTGGTTGGGGTACTTTAGGGACATGCCAAAACATGTGTATGTGCATCCCTCCCTCCAAGACGCAGCGCGACATAAACCCAACGCAAGACACAATATACACACTCGCATGGGTTCTCGTAAACCTGCTGGCGACCTGTGATCTGTCTTAGGGCGAAGGGAGTCGTTACAAAATTAAATTGCCCCTTGGTGGGGTCTTGGGTTCTGCTCAGTCTCCTGGCTGCTGCTTTTCGGCCAAAACACGGCCTACTCAGCGACGCTTTCGCGAGGATATCTGCAGAGGCAGGAACGGGAGAATTATGGACAAATCCACGCAAACGCGGAGCGACAACACCTAAATCAGTCAAATGACGGCCTAGAATCTTTCTAAGACGACACACCTGAGCAGAATCCAATTGTGCATCAGATGCACATTTTTATAAAAATTATAGTCATCTCTAGATTTTTTAAATCAAGAAATTCCTACGCATAAAAAGGCGGCGCGCAAGAGCGGCTCCTAGCGAAGCGCCGGAAAATACAGAAATGATGAGATTATAAACGTATGTCTCACGTAACTCGGAAAATGACGAGACACACATTAATAAATAAACATACAGATTCCACCCACACTGCCAGAAGGGTCAAAAATCCAAGAATTCGAAAATCAACGAAAAGACTTCAATGAATCAGGTATAAACCACAGGTGTGCTCGCCTCGTATGCAGCATGCACATTGCTCGTCTCGTGTCTCTGTGAACGAGTCTTGTAGCAGCGCTAACAACGATAGAACGCGATAGAGGGATTGATTAGAAGGATTGCAGATGATTAGAGGTCAGATCGGGATGATTAGACATACACACAAGTGCATAGCGACGTTTTTCGCTTGCGCCTCGTTTTTCTCCTCACCTTGCGTCACTCTCCAGCGGTAGGTAAGGTAGGTAAGCCCAGGAGGGGCCACCCCCTGGTAGGGCTCGTGATTGTGGGTCAGATTGGTAGGTGTGCCAAACACACCTCGTCCACTCGTGCATGCTTGTGCATTCACACACGCATTAAAGGGTAGGCCACGCGAAATGCGCACGGTAAAGCTTGTTTAGGTTACCATGGGGCTCCTCGGTACGTTCTTTAAGAGAACCTGAGGAGTCTCTTAACGCTTGCTTGCTTGACAGGGCGTGTTTGCGGACAGTGTATTATAGGTCACACTGAGAAGCGTATAATACGTGGAGTGTGGCTTGGTTCCTCTGCCGCAAACACCCCTTCATTTGCCTTTGCTTTACAGGTGGGCAGGTAGGGTGATTGGTGCAGCAGCATACCATTTGTTTCTTGCTCTGCTAAACAAGGGCGCTGATCACACAAACAATTGACTGCACCTCCGCCAGGAGTGGCGAGGGCAGTTCGACTCCATCGACATCCACGCTGTGCACGCAAAAAGAGCACCTCTTCCCTCGAAGCCCTAGCAGGGGAAACGCTTTGTGGCGTCCCCTGTTTGGCCACAGTTGCTTAGCAGCGCTGTGTTCTCTTGTCTTCTTCACAGGAGGGTCATTAGGACCCACGACGTGTTCTTCAACCACACCCAGTAGAGTGTACGTGTAGGAGTGGTAGTCCTGAGTGGGGGCTTGAGCCAGTTGCAGAAGTGCTCGCCCACCAGGATGGTGCCACTGTAGGTAGGGTGTGTAGTGTAGTGGTGTCTCCTGTCCCGCGTGCTTTTCCTCGTGGGCAGGAGAGTGCGTTAGCTTTTGGCCTTTAGCAAGAATGGGCGTTTTGTATGCCCTTAGCACACTTGGCCACCCCTGCCCTGTAGTAGGTAGGGCTTTTGCCGTCTTCTCCAAGGGGAGGCGCCAGCACAGAAATTGGGCGCCATAGGAGTGGTAACAGTACCTGACTAGGACCTTCGGTCCGACCTCAGCGAAGCCCGGTCTCCGGGAGCGACGCCCGGGAGAGAAGTGAGACACACACAGACATACGTAGCACACTTAGGGGTAAGGTTCAGTCCCTAGATTTAGTCTTGGAGGCAAGATTCTTAGCGAGCCTCAGCAACTCACCAAGGTTGTTCTGGGACAAGTAGTCAACCAGAACTGAGTTTAGGCGTCCCTCAGGTAGAACAAACGCAGAGAAGGGCTCCCAGGTGGCCTCTTCGACTCCAAACCCTTCCCAGAGGGTGAGGAAGCGCCAACCCTGGCGATAGCGGCGGCGTAGGACAGACTTCACCAGGTAGAAGCCCTCCTTAGCCATCTCCTCGGCGTTCATGTCGGGGAGTTCCCCTTCAACTTCCATAGGGCTGGCAGCCCCTTGCAGGTCTAGGGCAGCTATTTCCTCGTCGTTCAGCTCCCACTCCTCCCCACAGAGGTCTTCAGGATCATAGTAGCGCTTCAGGTGTTGAGCAGCGCACACCAGGGTCCCCCCTAGACGGGAAGAACACCGCACGGTGATATGGTGTCCATCCACTGATAGAATCTTCTACGGCCCGAAGTATGGGTCATCGCTGGTAGAGCGTGGCCAGGCGGGTAGTCGACTGTGGTGCACCAGCATCCACTCCCCCTCTTGGTAGGTGGCCGGTACGCGGTGCTTGTTCTTCTTGTTCCACTGACGCTCCCTCACTCTCTGGAGCATAGCCTTGGCCTTGTCCACCTTCGCTTGTTGCTCTTGGACCCATTCACCCACAGAAGAATGGGTGTCCTCTGCATAGGGGGCATGTAGGAACCATGCCGGGCGCCCTAGGAATAGCTCATGGGGCGAGTAGCCAGTAGCTGAACTCTCTTGGGAGTTCATCATCAAGGATATGACGGGGAGTAGTCTCACCCAGTCTCTGGTGCGTTCAGTTTTGCACCATATCCTTACATTCTCCTTGACGACACGGATCTGTCGCTCACATAGGGGGTTGCTCGTGTGCGAGTAGGGAATCCCCGTACACACCTGGACATTGAGGGATCTCAGGACCCTCTTGTACCAACCGGTATCTGAGCGTACTCGTACGTCCTCATTGGAGTTGATCTCCTTGGGCGCCCCATAGACACAAAATCACTCCTCCAGGAGTATCTTGATAGTCTCCTCCCCGGTAATGTGCTTGGTACATGGGAACACCCTGGTAAACCTGGTCAACCCACAGGTTACCACGAGGACGAAGTCATAGCCCCCGAACTTCGGCATCTCCGTGTAGTCCACATATAGAACACTGTTAGCACAGTGAGGGATGGGCAGGGTCGAGTAGAGACCCCTGTCCCTGATATCCCCTGGTTTGCAGGACCTGCACGGGCACTTGTCCACGATAGGCTGGAGGGTTTTCCGCAGTTGGTCGTCACTCCACGTAGTGTGGAACCACTGCTTGAAAAGCCTCAGGGTACGGTCAGCACCCACATGACCGCTGGACTCATGGGTCCACTTCAGCAGCGCTGGGACTCTGTCACTCGGCACCACGATACGGTTCTCGTGCCAGAGGTAGCTCTTGTCCCTCTTCCACTGATCTTGGTTGACCAGGAGGGGTTCAAGGCGTTTCTCCAGGCGCTTGTAGATATCCCCAAACTCCTTCAGGTACTCCGATTGTTGGAGTCCATCCAGGGGGCGTATCATCGTCATGTTCAGGTCCAAGTGGACGTCCATACGGCTGAACGCCTCCTTAGCCAGCGCTTCAGACCGGGCAACAATCAGGGCGTCGAAGTTGTTGCGGCTGATGTAGTCTGCACACTCGTTCTTCACTCCCTGGATATGGTGTACCGTCAGCCGTAGTTGACTGAGGTAGGTCCACGAGCGCCGTAGCTTGGCCTTCTCAGGTGGGGGGCCCTTCTGGAAACTGCGGACCGGTTCTTGGTCGCACAGCCGGACCACCGGGTTACTCCCCAACAGTTGTGCTTGTGAGGATAGCACCAGCATACCCGCGAGCAATTCCTGCTCATAGGTCAAGTAGTTCCCCCTGGCCTGGTTCCACTTCCAGTTCCAGTGGCCCAGAGGTACTAGGACCCACTTGTCGTCAGGGTAGCTGTGCTTGAGGGTTCCATCTCGGTTGAGACCTTCCGTCCCCCATTGGGAAATGGCCGAGTCGAACTCCTCTTTCTCTAGTGCTTGCCATTGGAACAACGTTCCACCACCGCCCACATTGCTGGCGTCGGTCACCAGGATAATCTCCCCTTGTGCCCTAGGCACGCTCACGCACTTAGCGTTGGCCACCTTGTCTTTGAGCTCGTCAAACGCTTGTTGCTCTTGTGGGCCCGAGCGCCAAGTAGTACTCTTCTTGATCAAGTCCGTCAGAATGGTGCTGGTGTAGGTGAAGTTCTTGATATGGCGGCGGTAGAAGTTGCACGCCCCAATGAAACTGCGTACATCATGAAGTCCTTTCTTGGGGTCTTCGTGTCGTACCTTAGCATCCATCAGGGGTTTGGCCTTAGAGGCCGCTGGGGTCCAGCACCCATAGCCAACGTCAAACCCCAGGTACTGCATGGTCTCCTACATGAACTCACACTTCTCCAGCTTGAGTGGTGTGTGGTTCCCCTGGTAGACCGCAAAGAACTCACCCAAGAGGATTAGGTGATCCTCCTGACTCAACCACCCGGCCGTCACATACTCCAAGGACGCCACAACCGCCCTCCAAGAGCTCCCGATGGCACAGGGGCCGGGGTGGGTCCCCCACCTCCTCACCTTCCAGGAACAAGGCCTACAGCGCGACGACCCCCCAGAAACCACCCCCATATATACCCCGGACCAGAAAGCGTACAAATGCTACTGGCACAAGGGGACCCCCCTATACGCCCAAACCGGCATCCACGTCCACCTCGTCCACCACCTCAGCATCCCAGGGAGGCTAGGTGTCTTTGAGGTCGTCGGGGACGGATGGCAACTCAACGTCATCAACACCCACGTCCCCTTCGGCGAAGCCACGGAACCCTTCCTCCAAGCCCGGGCCGAGGCATACCGCCAAATGGCCATGCTCGCCCCCACAGTCATCATCGGCGACATGAACGCCGCCCCCACTCCAGCGGGCCGAGGGGGACAGGCCACACCCCAGGACCAAGCAGTCCGCGACACCATCGAAATGCTGGGGCTCGTGGACCTAACAGCCAGCCTCGAAGGCCAACCATCCCACTTCCCCCACCAAACAGATGCCGCCCCATCCCGCATCGACGTATGCTATGGCGACCCCACCACCATCATCCGAGCGGAGGCCCGATATGGACCCCTCCCGCTGGGACCCACAGGCCATAGCCCCCTGCACATCCGCCTCACCATCCCCAACCTTCCCCCCAGCCCCCCAGAAGATGCGGACCAAGGCCTACCACCCCCCCTGAAGATGCCGCCGCTGCATGACAAGCATGCCTGGTCCCAATATCACAGGGCCATAGACCGCGCCCGGCGCATCCAACCAGACCCGCCCGACCTACTCACAGCCATGCGCACGGCCGCCGTCGCCTGCGGCTTCCAGCAACACCCCCACACAGACGACGACCAACCACCCACGGCCCTGGGGGACATGCTCCATGACCTCTGGCATGCGAAGCAACAACTGGCGACCCTCCTCCACATCGACACCCCCCAAACCCGCCGCCAGATACACCACTGCAGGACACAGATAGCCCAAATCAGGGCGGACCTGCAGCGGTGGCACATCCACAGGCAACAGCGCATCCTCCAGGAACACGAACGGTATGCGCAACATGAACTCCCCTAAAAGGCCATCCGCCACCTCAACGACGCCATGACCGATACCGGCCACCGCACCATCACCACGGTCCGGCAGGAGGACGGCTCCCTCACCAACGACCCAGCCACAGTGCTCCAAGCCACCCAAGACAGTTTCCTCCGGCAACACACCCCCACCCAAGACACACTGGACCCGGACACCCAGGCCAAAATCGACCGCCTCCCTCGGGTCTTCAACCACGCCCAGAGGAGGCACCTGGAAAAACGCCCCTTCACCATCCACGAAGTCCGGAAGGCCATCCACAGTCTCCGGCAACACAAAACCCCAGGCTACGACGGCCTCCCTGCAGAGGCATACTACCACCTCCCCGCCCACCTCCTCCGCGTCCTCGCCCACCGCCTCTGGGACATCGTCACGGGGCGGACCCCCCTGCCACCAGACTGGGCAAACGTTGTTCGCCCCCTCTACAAAAAAGGGGACTGGGCAAACCCGGACAACTGGCGCCCCATAGTCTGTGCGGTCACGGAGGTCAAAATCGTCTGGACCATCCTCCTGCGCCGCATCCGCCCCCACTTGGACCCCCACATACCAGCGAGCCTCTGGGGGGCCATCCCAGGCCGCTCCCCACACGAGGCCATCTTCCTCCAGGACACCATTGCGGACATGGACCCGGTGGACCTCATCATCGCCTCCCTCGACGTCAAGGCAGCCTTCCCGAACACCCCCTGGCTCCTTCTAGAAGCGGTGTGGAAACGCCTAGGCCTCCCCTTCTACAACTTTACCTCCGACTACATCCGCACCCGCAAATACACGGTCCGCACAGGAGCAGGCCTCACCCCCTTCCTGGAGCCAGGCAGCGGGGTCCCCCAAGGGGGAGCAGAGGGCCCCTTCCTGTACCTTCTAGTGACGCTCCCCCTGGCCCTTGCAATCGAGCAGGATTACCCAGCCTACGCACCCTACCCCCTCCTCTCCCCCCTGGTCGGCTTCGCGGACGACACCAACCTCACCGTTGCGCACACCCCACACGACCCCCATGCCCCGGACCCCGGACCAACGGTCACCCAACAGGCCAACGACTTACTGGACGTGGCCGTCTCCTACCTCTCCCACCACAACCTCATCGTCCACCCCACAAAGTCAGTGGCCATGATCAAGGGGTCTGCCACACCTCCCACCCTAGGGCCACAAGGCCCCCCCATGCACGTCGTGACGACCACCACCCACCTGGGGGTAGTCCAGGCCGCCAACCCTGAGGACGCCACCCTCCCTCCCAAGTTGCAGTCACACCTCGCCCATCTCCCCAGATATGCGTCCCCGACCACCAAGGCCCTCTCCCTGTCCCACCAGAGCCTGGCGTACTACCTCACCGGGGTCTTGAACGCCTCCATAGGCTTCCAAGCACTCCACCTAACACACCCCACCACCACCCTCCAGCCAGCCACACGCGCCGTGACCAAGGCATGGGCAGCACACGGGGGCTGGCACACCTCAATACCCACCCGCGCCATCCGAGCGGCATGGCCCCACTATGGAGACGCCATAGGGGACGAGGTGAAAGCGGCCTATACCAGACACACCGCCCTCCTCCTTCACCGCATGACCCACAACCACTCACCGGAGGTCCGCGAGGTCACCGCCATCTGCCTCCAAGCCGCACAACGGGCCCGCAACACATGCCCGCGCTGGGTACTCCACCAGACGGGCATGCCCACCAACATGAACACGCGCCTGTGGAACCACCTGCAACTTCTCCTCCCATCCCCACACCACGCCATACTCACCAACCACACGTGCCCAGAGAAAGGGCCACTAGCGGTCCTCTGCGGGGACCTCCACCATCACCCCAAGGGCACCATCCACGCCATAGACCTTGTCGGGGCCTCCATCACCGTAGTATACGTCACCCTCCCCCAAATGCGAGTCCTGCACCACAGCGGGGCACACCACACCCCCTTTCTACAGCTTCCCGAATGGCCACAATACCGCCTTGTAAGTGCGGCTAGCCCCATCTGCTCAGATTTTCAGACATTCTGCCCAGATTGGCTACATTTTGGTCATTTTCTTTGCTTCGGCGGAATTGCCGCCTCGCAGCTCAGTCACAGGATATTTCCTATATATTTCTGATATGCCGGATTTGATTCTGCGGTCCATTTCCTGTAGATCCGCCGCGTTCTGCTATTTTAGCTGGAATCGCCATTTGCCGCTGACGCGCGCTCGCGGGCCAGATCGGCCAAACCTTTTTACATAAATGGATTATTTAAATCTTTTCAGACAGTTTTGGACACTCAGATGTATTTAGAATAATTCCCCTCAATTTTCTTCATAGACTGGGATTTTCTGCCGGACCACAATCAGCATGGACCTTGCTTCAGTTGTTGCTGCTCTCGCCTCCGTTGGTGTCCGAGTGTCCGGTTCTACACCCAATAACAACATCCAGGGAGACTCCTCGCGTGCCTGCCCCACTGGTCTTGCCGGCCCCGAGCCCTCCGGCACCCACAACGACCCAGGGCAGCACTTTCATGGTAGCAGAGGCTACCTGAATGTTGTTCCTTTGGTGTCCCAACCACAGCTAGCTCCCCAGTACGGCCCCGTAGACTCCGCCACCTCCGGAGACATAACGATTACGCTGCCGTGGTGCTGTGCGAACGAGGCCTTGAGAGGAATGCCTTGCGCAAGCCCAAATTGCCCAAGAAGGGCACAAATCAGCAGCTGTGGAGGCCCAGATTACAATCAAGATCCCAGTCGAAATTGGCCATCAAGCAGCTGGAATCTCCCAGCCTACGCTAATGGCAACGCTCCGGTGGAGCTTACGGACCTGGCAGGTACTAATACTCCTTACCAATGTCCACATTTTGAGACCATCGACGCCGACATTGACGACATTGAGATGGGTGGTCCAGGTGAGGTACCTACCTCTAATCGACCAGCCTCATGGGCACAATGGGACAACCATTTGTCTTCGGAAGTGACCCGTAACCTTGAGGCGCTTGAGGCCCTTTGTCTATTAGCCACGTCTAAGCTGATAGGTCAAGAAAGAATCGCCTCTGATTTTTTATTTGAATATTTTTTCCTTCTTCAAGAAGAAATCAATGCCAGGATGTGGTGGTGTTCTCAAGAAGATGAATCTTTTGCCATTTTTTTGCAGATCTGGGAGGCAAGTCCCTTCCCGAAGGAGAAGACCAAGGCACCTGTTGCCGGGCCCTCCGCCCCTCATCCCTCTGTTTCCATCCGCGACGATCTAGCCGCCGCGGTTGAGGAAGGAATTTTAGAGGCAGCTAGGCAGGCAAGCCTGGAAATTAGGACTGAAGGAGCTCCCCAAGTGGACTCCTGGCTGCGAACCACTGAGATTAGCGGTCCGACAGCCTGCTCAGGCCCTTCAGGACACCGTATGTACTGTCCTGCCGACTGCTCTTGCAGATTACAGCGAGATACTGAGCTCCAATTGCTCAAAGATCAAATGCAACTTATCATTCAGACGCTGGGAATTAAAGATCTTTTCAAGACCCACATGAGGTCTGAGGGCGCATCATCGGTGGAACAAACAACAGAACCGTCGGAGGAGGCGACAGAAATTTTTTCGATTGCTCCTTCGGTGGACTCTAAGACCACCGACGCAAGGATCAGCAGGACTAAGCTCAAGGAAAGGGTTACAATCTCTCGATCTCAGAGTAGGTCGGCGAAGGCTGTGAATGAGGTTCAGAATGCCAAACGAACTGCCTCCCGTACTACCCTTCCTGCTGTTGATTCCAATGCAATAGCCCAGATGTTGCTCGCCCAGACCCTCGCCGGAGCTGGTGTGGCTAATGATGCCGCCAAGGTGTCTGCCATTACGGCCGGTGTTGGGCTGGATTCACTTCTAAATCCCACTTCATTGCGACTTCGTCAGGTTGCCAAGCAACTGAAGTATAATGGGAACCCCAGACGTTGGCCTCAGTTCCAACGGGAATTTAAATTGTGGGTTAAGACTCAAAAGCTCCAGGATGATCAGTTCCTGATGGCCCTCTTGGACTGCCTTGAGGGAGCGCCGGCCAACACTTGGCTCAGGACCTGGAGTGATCGTGAGGATTCAAGTTCCCCCCTTACCTTTGATGAGGTGTGGGAACAATTGGAGGTACGTGGATCCCGACTGCCAGAGGACCATTATCACCAGATGTTGAAGAATTTTCCTTCGTTCTCGCGATTAATCTTGCACGAAGTGCAAGACAAGAGACAGCGCTTCTGGAATCTCGTAGAAGAATCTGAACATTCAGGCGAAAAATTTTCTAGTGCCGAGCTGAAAAATCTGATTTTTGACAAGATCCCCTCAGAAACCGCCGCCACCCTTCGGAATAAACAGTCCGAAGAAAAGGTCAAGACCTGGTGGGCGGAGATCGATGGCTTCGATGCCTCGGCCAACCGGTTTACAGTCAGGGAGGCACTTCAAAAGTGCTCCCCCACGTCGTTTACCAAGGTGAAATTCACTGAAAACACGTGGAAAATTAAGTTTAATGAACACGAGGATCGGGACTTGTTTGTCCAAGTCCTCAATAGGGGAGTAAGTTTCCACGGCCATCGCCTGAAGGCCAGGAACTGGGTGTTTTCGTTCACCCCGCAGGAACTGTGGGAAGAGGTTGAACGGCTCGCTGACGCCGCCAATCAAAATTTCCATGAGGGTCTTGGGGGAAACAAGAATACCCAGCAAAACACCCAAAATGGGGCCCAAAAGGGCAACAAAAAGGT
This sequence comes from Eutreptiella sp. 'Long Island Sound 2002', assembly GCA_964036045.1. NCBI lineage: Eukaryota > Euglenozoa > Euglenophyceae > Eutreptiales > Eutreptiaceae > Eutreptiella > Eutreptiella sp. 'Long Island Sound 2002'. The sequence goes on from OZ038383.1 coordinate 101,036,448, forward strand.
GAATGACACCCGGAATGTTCAGGATCATTCAGGATGCATCTGCCTTCTTTTAGGTTCTACGAACCGAGCTAAGACGCATTCTACTGCTAATCACCGATGGTCTGCTTACGATCACAAGGTGATTGGTGAAAATGTCAGTAATTCGCAGAATTCAGACAGGAATGACAGACAGGTGCATGGTGCAAAGGGGGGAAAGGGTAATCCGACCCCCTCCGGTGGAAACAAAAATACTGGAGGCCCTGGCGGGTCCCAAGGCAAAGGAAACCGGACTCCATCCGGTTCCGGTGGACAGCCTAACGGTCAGACAAGTCCTAATGGCAACGCCGGAGGCGGAAATCGAAATCCAGGCCAAACCCCTCAATCCGGTACAAACAAAGGAAATGCTCCAGGATCACAGGGTAAGGGTAAGGGAAATCCTTCAGGAACCCCCTTCTCTGGTAAGGGCAGAGGGCGTGGCGACGGTGGTGGCCCATCATCCGGCGGCCGTGGCCGTGGACGTGGAAAGGGAAATCATCGTGTGGATCAGGTCTCAGGTGCAGATCAGGTGTCCGATGCGGATCGAGATTATGTCGAAAATGCCCTGAATCCAGCGGATGATCCGTTCCAAGATGAGTGGATCGACGAATCAGGCTGTGTTCACAATGTTAACGCAGCCGCTGGAGGTCAGAACGCCTAGGGGAGCCACGAAAATCGCCCCTCCCCAGGCGATTTCAGGCATGATCCCCAAATTCCTGATCGACCATTACTTGATGTAGGGTCGCTTGTCTCCTCTCCCCTGGATCCGGCAGCGGATCCTTCTGTTGTAGTGGACGAGGTTGGTGTACAGTCCAAGCACAGGGCTCGTCAGTTTGTCACAAAGCTGTGGGTCTCTGATTGCAAGGGAAATTTCCACCTCGCCACTTGTTTGTGTGACAATGGATCGGAGGTAAATCTCCAATCCAACTCATTCTTACCCGACGACTGCGTGTTTGAATCGCCTCATCCTGTTATCCTCGAGGGAGTTTCTGGACATTCTCTCGCAGGTGGGCAACGCGGTTGTTATATATCAACTCATTTGGTCGCTCAAGACCTTTGGGAAGAGCAAAATGTGGAAGAAGTTGTCCTTAAGGATGACTACTTCTATCGTGCTGACATAAAGTATGACCTTTATTTGGGCCATCCTTGGCTTCGTAAGAACAGGGTAGCGCCCGTAGGTCATCGTCGTTGTTTTTTGCTGGAGTCAGGTCCTTTGGAGCGTCCTGAATTTCGTTTTTTGCACGCAGGGTTTAAAAGTGCAGAAGAATTTTTGAAGCAAAAGGTGACACCAAAATTTGGTGAAGATGTCACCATTGCAGAGGTGAATGGGAGTGCCGATTACTCCCAAGAGTTAGAATGTCTTCGTAGGGACTCCCAGCCACGACACCCTTCGCGCTGGCACTCTTCATCCTACAGAGTTGTCGACAAATGGCGCGATGCAATTTGTGAATACTTTCATGAACACCATTCCTTTTGGCCTCAGTATGATGCCTTTGCTAACCGTATGAACAAGCGCTTTGACAAGCACTTCAGCGACGCTTGGACCCACAAATGGGACAAGAAGTTGTGGATTAATCCTCCGTTTCACTTAATCCAGCAGGTCATCCACAAAATCAAGCAAGATAAAACCCAGGCAATTTTAGTTGTGCCCTTGTGGGACGACAAGCCTTGGTTTCAGGAATTACAAGACATTTGTGTAGATTACATCGAACTTCCCAGGAAGATTAAGCTGTATGCCAGGGACGACACAGGTCCCCTGCCACAGCGGTCCTGGAGTTCGCTTGCATTCCTGGTGGATGGAAAGCTTTCTGACTCTAATTCTGCTGATTCTAGTACAGATTCCTGTGTTGGGTCTGAATCTGAGGTTGAGCGTGGTACTGATGATGAATCTATTTTTTCTGATTTTTGTCCGTCAGATACCCAAGGTGATTCAACGTCCAATGGATCCGCCTCGTCTCCCTCTTCCCCAATACGGTCGACATCGAAAAGAATCTTCAGTGCACGGGCGAGGAAAAACCTCCAATCACGCCGCAAATTCAGAGTTTTTTATGAAAAACCCCCTGTGGAAGCTTTCATGGATCCTTTCGAGGAGCTGGATCACGAAGAGAATCTCTGGGATTTCGACACACGACCCACCTATCTTCAAGAGGCAGTTGATACGGACCTGTTTAGGGACATCCGTAAGAAGATTCTTCCTGCCAAAGCCGAAGAAGTCGCCAAAGTTTTTTCGACAGTAATTCCTGGCGATCAGGTGGACACCGAATTGTGTTCCAAGTCAAGAGAAAAGATTTTTGAGGAACGGAAGGACACAACCCTTTCAGGAAAGTTGATCAAAGACCCCCCTGTCCGTGGACAGTTCGGTGAAGCCTTCATCGAGCTTCGTGAAGGGTACAAGGCAAAAAAACAGCGCCCTTATGAAAATCATGGACACAAACATGAGATACTCAGAAAAATCATCGAGAGAAATCTCAGGGAATTTGGTTGGCTTGAGGGTTGTATGACCAGCGAATGGTGCTGTTCACCCTTCACAGTCCCGAAGCCACCGCCTGCAGACCAAAACACCATTGATGGTTGGCAAATGGTGGTTGATTTTCGCAATCTCAACGCCGAAACCAAGGCTGATTCACACCCCCTGCCCCTCATTGAGGAGGAAATCGCCAAGAGGGCAAGAGGTCGTTTGTTCTCTGTGCTGGATCTCCGTCACGGCTTTCACCAAATGCCGTTGAGGAAGGACAGCAGACCTCTCACCTGTATGTGCACGCCATGTGGCCCAGTCCAATGGACCGTCATGCCCATGGGGCTGAAGAACGCCCCCTCATTTTTTCAAAGAATGATGGAGGATGTGCTGTTCACAACCCATCCTGAGCTTCGTGCCTTCGTGAGTGTGTACATAGATGACATAATCATCGCGACGGAGGGGGAGGGACTGACCGAAGCCGAGCTGGTGGCCCTACATGAGAAGCAGCTGAACCAAGTTTTGGACATTCTTGACGCCAATCAGCTGGTTTGTGGGCCAAAGAAGGGAAAATTATTTTTAAAATCAGTCGAATTTTGTGGTTCTCTCCTAGAGAATGGCACCCGACGACCCAGTCCAGGGAAGCTCGTCGCTATTCAGAAGTGGAAGCGCCCTGAGACGATCACGGAGTTGAGAGGATTCCTGGGTTGTTGCAATTTTTACCACACTTTTGTGCCGAATTATGCCAAATTTGCTGCCCCCCTCACTGAATTATTGAAGGTAGGGAGAGATGCGGGCAAGGCAGGTTCAAAGGTTCGTGTCAAGTGGACTGACGATTGCGAGGAGGCCTTCCATCACTTGAAGGCAGCCCTCTGTGAAGTCGCCACGTTGCATGTGCCCCAATTCGACCGACCCTTCTACATTAGAACCTACGGGTCTAGGTACGCGATCGGAGCTGTCCTTGAACAGGTTGATGAAGCCACCGGCGATCATTACCCTCTTGCATTTTGGTCTCGGAAGCTAGCCCCACGCCAAATGCAATGGTTGCCGCGTGAGCAAGAAACATACGCCATAATCTGTGCTTTCAAAAAGTACGGATCGTGGGTTGGCACCAATCGAGTCGAGGTCCTGACGGATCATCGATCTCTGGAGTATTGGGCCACCGAACACATTGATACTGTCGCGAGCCCAGCTGGTCGACGGGCCAGATGGCACGAATTTCTCTCTCTGTTTGACCTCCATGTGTCCTATTTGCCTGGAAAACACAACACGGTAGCGGATGCTCTGAGCCGATGGGCTTATCCCGCCTCAGAGGGGCTGCAAAGTACCAACATCCATGGTACGGAGCAGGACCGCCATGTAATCATCGAATGGGATCAGGAAGAAAAGAAACTCATTCGACGTGCATGCATGCAGTGCGCTGTTAAACAGCACGCATTGCCGTGTCACGACATCACGGCCATTTCAGATCCGGCGCATGCTCACGAGATCTGCACCAAAACGCTGAAAGTCGTGGAAAAAGTCACCGACCCCTCCTCAGGGAGTGTGAAACGGTTTGATTATACCCGACGAGTAAGTAGATTTCGGTTGATCCACGGCATTAAGCGTCGAGATCCGGCCAAAACTCCACCCCTGCCTAAAGATTCCCTGATAATCCGTGACTGGACGTCCGATTACCTGCAGGATCCCATGTTTAAAGAGGCCTTTGGAAATCTCCAATCCAAAGATGCTCATAAGGATGGGATTTTTGCTGAGTACTCGTTGGATGGGGGGAAGCTGTGGATGGAGGGTAAATTGTGTGTGCCAGACGCCCTAGCCCCCGGAGTGTTAAACTGGTGGCACAAATGGGAGTCCCCCCACGCACATGGCCGTCGACTGTGGTCGATGATTAGACATAGGTTGTTTGGCTCACGGCTATATACTCATTGCATGAAAGTAGCCGCCGGATGCGCCCAATGTGCTGTCTCGACGCCCCCCAGCGCGAAGAAGCACGGCCATCTGAGGCCACATCCTATTCCGGAGCGCCTCTTTAACAGAGTCACCAGTGATTTCTTCTATCTCGGTGAACTCGATGACGAAGAGTGCCATTGGACGAATAAAAAAGTCAATGGTGTGCTCCTTATTCAGTGCCGTCATTCCGGCTACATTCAAGTGTTGCCTTGCAACATTGAGTCGATGACTGGCAAGGCTGCCGCCAAATGGTGCGCGCAGACCTGGATGGGACGTTGGGACGTCCCATCCGAGGTGGTGACGGATTCAGGCAAAGAGTACACCTCTGAATGGTGGAGAGAATTGTGTGCTCGCCTTGGAATCCACCACCTCCGATGTGAAATCCACTCGCATCGAGCGCTGCCTGGCGAAAGAGCCGGCCGCTCAATTATTAATATGCTTCGTAAGGAGTCCGCGAGTGAAAAGGATTTCCATTGGATGGAAGTTCTCTTCGCATTGCTTCGCCGTTACCACAACACGCCTTTTTATCATGGCCTTTCTCCAAATGAAATTGTCTTTGGATGAAAGAAGTGTTGGTGGAACATGCCGTTGAATAATCCTCGCCCCTGTAAGGATGCTTCGCTGTTTTTGGACGAAGTCCAACGAGCAGATAAATCTGTGTCGAAATTAATCGAGAAGCATCAAGCTGACTGGCTTTGGGTTCAAAATCAAGGTCGAAAAAGCCCCCACAATTTTGAAGTCGATGATCGAGTTTGGCTTCGAAAATCCGAAACCACCCTGGACGGAGATGACAAGCTTCTTCCCTTGTGGGAGGGGCCATTCGCTGTTACAGCGCGTCTTGGTGAGAACAGGTGGAGGATCCGTGTGGATGTCAGCAGGGAAATTGACGTTTCGGGCGATCGCCTCAAGAGAGAGATCCCCTCCCCCAAGGATCGGGTTAAACCCCTTTTTTGGACTGCAAAACACTTGTCCGATCGGGTCATCGAAGGGGGGAAGTACGAACTCAAGAGGATTGTTGAAGCAAGACGTGACGCCAAGGGCGAATGGGAATTTCTGTGTGAGTGGAGGGGCTTTGATTCCAGTCACAACAACTGGGAACCAGCCCAATCTTTTGTCCATGGATACACCAAGGGGTTCATTGACTTCCTGAAGAAGCACCCCGAAATTGGCGTACTCCTGACAGATTGTTTGTCGAAACCAGACAGACAAGTGGAGAGCGACGGAAAACGACCTGTGGTGAATCGAGATCCAGTCTTTTACGGCCCTCAGCAGCCACATTCCAGGGCTGATCCGTCGATCCCCCCTCCTGCGGTCAGGCCAGCCCAGGAGCCAAATGAGGACCAAGCTTCAAGTTCGGCCGCTGATTTGCAGCGCCCAAGCCGTACGAGGGCCAGGCCAGACAGGTTGGTGGTCACATGTATTCGTGCTTGGCCGAATTGAGGAAGCCATCCTACCACATTCTGCTCAATCCACTGTTCATTCTTTCTGTTTATGTCATGATGTGGAGAATTGCGAATGTTTGATAATTTGACGTCAATCAACTTTTCTTTGGTCTCCGTTCGGCAGACAAGGCGTAGATACGCTGACGGAGTGTGCTGCCGTGTTCAGAAAAAACCAAACTCAGGCTTAATTCAGGCAGATTCGGGGTAATCTTGTCTCTGTTGGTCTGTGCATCTTTGGAATTTGGCTACTCGTGCAGATGGAAGCAAATGTACATAATCAAAACACCGGCCGGTGACATTCACCCCTACAGGCACCCCTGTAGTACTGGCTGCACCAGATGCGATGCCAGGAACTCAGATCTCACCTTCATTTGCTGTGATGCTGACGCCAAAGTCCAGATTCAGATCCAGGATCCTCAAATTTACCTTGAATTTCTCAGGTTTGTCCATCATTCTGCCACTGTTGTACGAAAACCAGACGTCAATTGTTCAGACAATCTTCAGATAGGAGCTCTAGGGACTTCTAACAGCAACCTCTGAAGTCCGTAAGCTTCGTTGTATTTTTGGCACACGCCAATGTGAGCTCAATCCGACCTGAAACTGTTCAGAATGGTGAATCCAAGTGTCTTGTGGGACTTCATCGAAAGATTGGCCTTGTCCAAGTCGATTGACACCACCGCCACTGTAAATTCGGTGTCTCTCAGTTATATACTGTCAGTAAAGCGCCTTCAGAGAACCTTCGGCGCGTTACATGCCAAGGATCCAGGGCTATCATGTCCCATCATGATGCATCATCACATGATGCACATTTTGATGGAATCTGTTGGATGCTCGCGAACCAACGTGCCGGAAAGCACAATTGAGCTGAATGAACGACAATATATATTAACTTTAGTCTAAACGAAGGTGTTAGTAGTTTCAGTTGTAGACATTCCGCTGCATTTCACCTCCATCTCAGGGAATTTACTCATTGTAGGACAATTTAGGTTGATTGCCTTGTCATCTCCCATCATTCCTCGAAGATCTGTTTAGATCTAAGTGAACAGAAAAACATCTTTACCTTCCGTGGTTCACTTAGGGTCTACAGACTACATCTGTATTTGTTTTTCCTCACTGTGATTGTCTCATCCCCTTAATCTCTGCTCAATTTGACTCTCAATTTTGCTCAATTTTGTGATCATCCACCAGATGTGCTAATTCTGAGCCACATGCTGTACTTTTCAGAACGACAAAAGCGGGATAACACGATGTAGAGTTCGGCGAGGACACCGTAGCGTGCCCGGGACAGCGAAACTGTGCCAGAGCGCTGAGATGTCACTCCAATTCTTGATCCCCCCACTCAATCCATCAATAATCTACCTCATTCTCAACCAATGCATGGTTTGGTATCGATTCTCGATACGTTTACATGCTTTTTAGCCCTTGACCTAATGTTTTACTGCACGGAGGACTGTTCGTCACTTCTCATTCTGTCTCATTTCAGGTTCATCCAGCCTGATTCAGTGCCAATTCAGCCCAAATCAGGTCAGATCAAGCAGATTTCGCCTCATCGAGGCTACATTTCTATGTTTTTCTGGGACTTACCCGCACTACGTTCTTCGTTGACGTAGCGACACACCCCAGTGTGTTTTTGGAGGGGGAGTAGAAGTGCGGCTAGCCCCATCTGCTCAGATTTTCAGACATTCTGCCCAGATTGGCTACATTTTGGTCATTTTCTTTGCTTCGGCGGAATTGCCGCCTCGCAGCTCAGTCACAGGATATTTCCTATATATTTCTGATATGCCGGATTTGATTCCGCGGTCCATTTCCCGTAGATCCGCCGCGTTCCGCTATTTTAGCTGGAATCGCCATTTGCCGCTGACGCGCGCTCGCGGGCCAGATCGGCCAAACCTTTTTACATAAATGGATTATTTAAATCTTTTCAGACAGTTTTGGACACTCAGATGTATTTAGAATAATTCCCCTCAATTTTCTTCATAGACTGGGATTTTCTGCCGGACCAAAATCAGCATGGACCTTGCTTCAGTTGTTGCTGCTCTCGCCTCCGTTGGTGTCCGAGTGTCCGGTTCTAAACCCAATAACAACATCCAGGGAGACTCCTCGCGTGCCTGCCCCACTGGTCTTGCCGGCCCCGAGCCCTCCGGCACCCACAACGACCCAGGGCAGCACTTTCACGCCTCTTCCACCAGTACCTCACGCAGACGGCACGAGCAGCGGGACACACTCTACCGGGCAGCAAAGACATGCGCACAGCCTACCGAGAATTCACAAAGCAACACCCGCGACCCATCCCAGCGACACCGCCCTACGCACCCACCGGATCGAAACACGAACCCGTCCCCCCAGTAACGGGCCCAGTCCCACCACTAACTCTGCTACTGGCCCCGAATGAAGCCAAACCCACGCAGACCACCGTCATCCACCACGGGGCAAAATGGCGCATACCGAAACACCACATGACCGCCCGAGACCTACCAAAGGTCCCTCAAGATTCCCAGAGCATGCCACGCACATGTTGGGCCTGTGACCCCGAGGCACCAACCACACCATGGCCCGTACTACACCTCATAGCACGCCACCACACCCACCCCACAACCCACCTGCCACCACAGGCCTACGCATGGATAGCCCCATGGTTCCACTGCACCGACACTAACCCCACGGTAGCATGGAACCCCGACCACGCGCCCAAATGGCTCTTCACCACTACACCCACATGCCCCCGCCCCGACCCGGCAGGGGTCGCCATCCGTTACAGCATGTAGGAGCCAGGCAGAACGGGCAAGCACGAGCACCCCTACTATCCACTCCACCACTCCTGCCACACACCGGAGCAGCGAACACAAACCCTCACATGCCACGACCTAAACCCCGACACAGCCTACATCCTCCACTACATCTACTCCTACCTCACACAAGGACAGCCAGAGCAGGGACTCATAGCCCTGTCACCCCAAGCGAAGCACATCATCTCCAAAGGAATAGGGGTGTACGCCACCCCCATCCTGCAGCCCACAACCCCAGTAGCCCACCTCTCCACGGGCCTTGCCATATACGCCTACCTGCCCATGAACCCATGCCGCCTCCCACAACCATCACCGGCGGACCGGCTCTTCTTCACCGACGCCTCAGGCGAATCCGCCCTCACGCGCATCACCGGGGGGGCCACCCTGCAGCTAACCCACACCGGGGGAGGATACCACATGGACCACCACACGGGCCACACCACCTATGGGGCCTCTTCCCACGGGGAGCTAGGGGCCATGGCCGACACCATCACCGAGGTCGCGGCCCACCTACCCGCCCACTCCCCGCACATCGTCTGGGTCTGGTTCGTGGTAGACGCCACTGTCGACACGCACCTGCTCCTCCGCATAGCAAGGCAACCACTTCACAAAGCAACCGCGACGAGCCTCGGCACCCAGGCACTGCTACTCTGGAAAGCCCTACGCAGCCTTCCCCCCTACGTCCAACTCCACATCGTGAAACAAGAGTCCCACAGGCACCAATAAGGAAATGGTAAGGTCGACAACCAGGCAGTACACCAGCGCACAACACACCTACCAGCCCTCCAGATCCCTGACCTCGGCCGCAACCACACACACCTCCAACACGTGCCCCCTGTACCCCGTGCCCCCATCAGACCCCGGACTGGGTACCAGAGGACGCCCCCTATTCCTCCCACGACAGAGCGTACCACTACCCCAACCCCGTCCAACATCTCGCCCGCGTGCTCGGCGACGCAGACAGCCGGGCGCACATCCAGGAGCTCCAGGACAGACTGCAAGTCCCCCTCTACCACTCAGCGCTCCGCCCAGCAAACGTTCAGCCCACCTCCAGAAACGACGCATCCAGCTCCTCAGGGAGCAACTGCCATTCCTCACCAGGGTCGCCAGATGGCTCGCCCGCAAGCACATCCACGTCCTCGACGAACACACCCGTTGCCCATGCGACCACACCACCCCGGAGGACTGGGAACACTTCAAGAAATGCCCCCTCCATACAGACAGGGACACCCTAGTTGGCTGGTCCCCGGCGGAAACCCTGCGACAACACGAAGGATGGCCAACCCACAGCCACGCACACCAGGCCACCGAACACCTCTTCCGGGACCTCCTGATCAAAGAAGCCACCATGAGAGGAGCAGTGACACAGGCCCTGCACCGACACCTCACCAAACACACGGAAAGCCCCATGGAGGCAGCAGCACACCTCCAGCTAGAAGCGGTCCGCAGAGCAGCGGCCCAAATGGTACACCGCAAACACCTCCTGCTAACACACGCGGAACAACTCACCGACCCCACCGCCAGGGAACACATGCAGCGTCTCATCCATTACCATGCCGTGCATGACCCAGACGTCCACTAACCCGCTCCACGCCCCGCACTCGCCCCCCGTCTCCATCCACAGGTCTCCAAGGCACCACCACAGCGCCCCGAGACCCGTCTCGCACCCAAGAAGCCACCCGGCACCGCCCAGTCCGGCCGAGCCCAGCCAGGGCCAACCATCCATCGACGTAGACACGCAAGACCCCGGCAGCCCATCCAGCCCCACCCCCCCGGACCCGGGGCACCCCCCCCTCACACCGGCCACCATCCGCGAGCCCGACCTCCTCCGAGCGACCCTCCAAGACAGGGCCCCGACCACCCCCCTGGGCTGGTACCGCCTACAAGAGGACTGGACCAAGCTCACCGTCAAAGCCCTCCGGGACCTGACCACCCCAGGCAGCGGCCTCCACGAGACCATAGTAGACCTCGTGCTCTGGCGAGCCCGCAAACACACCCGGGGCCAGCCCATCTGGATCCCCCCCATCGAGTGGGGCCAGGCCCTGACGCACGACACCGGCAGCAACGTCACGCGTCGAGGGACAGTACGCCTACGGCGGGCCCAAGCGGAGACGGACCACCCAGCGGACCCGAACCACCCGGAGCAGTGGGAACAGGCCACCGCGCCCAACCGCGACACCGCCCTCCGCGCCGCCGGCCTCCGCAACCCGGACGACGACCTCCCCCCCCCACCTACAGACAGTGACCACCCCCCGCCGGAGGTCTGGGTTACAGTCCTCGAGCGCGGCCACTACTACGTGATAGCCGCTACGGCTACGTCCCCCGGCCCGCAATGGATCATTCAGGGGACAGACACCATGTTCGCCCCGGAGACCGCCCCACCAGGGGCAGTGGGGGACCCCACCACCCAGCACAGGATCCTCAGGGGTGTCCTCCAGCCAGGGGACACGCCCCCAGCCCGCGCCCTGGCCCAAATCACCTCAGGGAAGGCGGGCTACCACCTGAGACTGGCCATGCTCTGCCTAACCCACTGGATCCAGCGCCACTGGCCACCCACAGGGACCGTGCCCTGGGTTTGGGCCATCCCCACCGCCCACACACAAGTCGAGGCAGGCCCGGACACACGACCAAACCCCCCCCCGAGACCGCAGCAGTCCCTCACCTGCGGGTACCACGCCATCCACAGGGTCCTCAACCGCGCGGGTCTTAGCCCAAAGCTAGCATGCCCCCTTGCCACCACTGACCAAGAGGTCCACCAGATACGAAAGCTCGTCTGCGAAATCCTTGCCGCGGCAGCAGAAGACGGCAAGCTTCTCCTCCAAACCGCCCGGCCTACAACTGCTCACGCAAGCGCGCGGCAAGCGGACACATACACCGGCACAGCACACCCCCCCGCACAATCTCCGCATATGCCCCCCCCCTCTCGCTGCTCAACCGGAGACCCACACACGCCCACCATCGCGCGCACCCCCGGGCCCCGCGACACGGGCCTCCCCCACCCGCCCGAACACCATGCAGTACACGCCCGCCACACACCCACCCACCGGCCACCCTTCACCGCCCCCCACACTCGACAACCCACACACACCCGCCAAGGGGAGCCCCGCGCCCCGCGGCACGCCCACCCCACCCAGTGGCCCGCCCACGCCCCCCACACACACCCCAGAGGACCCAGGCCCACCCCCCCTGGCCCCTGAATGCAGCCCACGCGAACTGTTCCCCCCCGCGGACACCAACCCACACGACCTCGCACATTGCAGGACCCGGGCCCAGCCGAGCCCAGAAAGAGAAGGCCGCAGCCCCGCGCCTCCCTCCCCCGCCGCTGCCGACCAGATCGGCCCGCCGGGCCGCCAGGTCACGACCGGGCCCCCCCAGCCGCCCGCCCCCAACCTACAACCCGGGGACATGCCCTCCATCCTCCCCGCCGTGGCCGCAGCAGAAGCCGCCGCCCGCAAGCCCGCCTGCATCACAGCCCAACCCGCGTCCACCACCTCCTCCTCGTCCTCAGCCTCGTCCACCTCCTCCACCTCATCCTCCGACCCCCCCCTCCCCGCCAAACTCATCCTCAAGGCCACGGCGAAAGCCAAGGCCGTGGCCGCACGCACCGACCCCCCAACCCCCACACAGGCGACTCAGGCACCCCGGCAACCCACCGGGACGACCCCTGACCCGACATCGGCGCCCTCACACCTCCGGACAGAGGTACTCCTCAACCTGGAACCGGACCCCAACCCCAAACCCGACCCCAAACCCAAACCGGACCCCAACCCCAAACCCGACCCCAAACCCAAGCCGGCGCCCACGCGAGCACACACAACACCGCATACGCAACGACACAAAACCACCCGACACCACCCCCGCCCGGGCCCTCGCCCAAGCCAGGACCCCCCACCCACCGCAACCCACGCCCCCCTCCCGCCGGCACCCACCACCACCGCGGAGACGGCCACCCAGCACCACCCCGTCCAGGCCCTCGTCCACATCCCCGTCACCAAGCGCCCCGTCATCCATCCCCCACAAACCACCACCACCGCCGGCCAAACCGACCCAGGGACGTGGGACCCCTCAACCATCGTCACCGTCAAGCCCGGCCCCCAACCCTTCCCCCATGCCCACCACATAGTGCAGCCTCGGGGACTGCCCACGATGCCCAATCCCCCACCCCCACAAGGGGGACCGGAAAACCCACAAGGACTCCATGGGCCATACCCGCAACACCAACCCCACCACTACCCACACCACCACCACCAGCGGCCCGACCACCACCACTACCAACACCACCCCCACCACTACCACTGCCCACCACCCTACCCCACCGGGCCACAACCCCCCGTACAGGAACAGCACCAGCGGACGGGATGGCAGCCACCGAGCGCCCCACCCGCATACCCCACCTACCGCCAGGAGCCACCCCCCCCGTACCAGCCACCACCCCCGTACCAGCCGTACCCCCGCGACCACCATCCGATGGCCGAAGGGGCCCCATGGACGACGGGGGACCTCCCCCCCCAGGCGGCACCGCGTGAGGCCCCGTACCCCCCCGGCCACCATCCGATGGCCAAAGGGGCCCCATGGACGACGGGGGACCTCCCCCCCCAAGCGGCATCGCGCGAGGCACCCCAGCGGCCGCCGACGCTTCCGGACTGGCCCGACTCGAGCGACGGGGGCCGGTCCCGCAAACGGCGGCGCTCCCGCTGCCCCCCCGCACGGCACACTCGCCCAGGGCGCCCACACTCCCACCGCGCCTCAACCACCCACTCGCGGCGCTCCCGCTCCCCCAGGTACCACCACGACCCCCAGGGACCCCGCTCCCGTCGCTCCCGCTCCCCCGGGCACCACCACGAGCGCCACCGCCGCCCCATGTCCCCCTCCCCCTCCTCCCACCGGCCACCCAGCCCCCGCCACCACCACTCCCGCTCCCCCCGACGCAGCCAGGCACGCCACTGCCGCCCCACGTCCACCTCCCCCTCCCCCCACACGCCCCGCCGGGCTCCCCGTTCTCCCCGCCACCCGTACCCATCCACAACCCCCAGCCCCCACCACCACCACTCCCGCTCCCCCGGACGCCACCGAGCGCGCCACCGCCGCCCCATGTCCACCTCCCCCTCCCGCTCCCCCCTCCACCCGTACCCGTCCTCCACCCCCAGCCCCCGCCGCCGCCGCTCCCGCTCCCCCAGGCACCGCCACCCCCGCCACCACCGCAGGTCCACGTCTTCCCCCCGCCGCTCCAGGACCCCGGGCACGGACCCCTCCCCCCCCCGGGCCCCCGCCTACCTCGCCTGGTGGTCTCCCCCCACTCTGCAGGAGCTCCGCCGCTGGGTGAAATGGGCCGGAGGAGCGGGAAGGCACGAAGGGGTGCACATGGTGCATACCTTCGAGGAGGTGCGCACCCGCACCCCCGCAAACCCCAACGAGGCCACCCCGGAGGCCATCATGCCGCAAGCGGCATGGGAGGCCCTCTTCCGCGATGCGGTCCAGGGCCTCCGCCCCCCCTACACCCCCCAAGCCCTCCGCCAGTGGCTCCAGGCCACCCACCCCCAAGCCTGGGCCACCGGCGCCCCCTCCTCACCCCGCCCCTCCCGCCACCACCACACCAGGACGGGGCAGGACAAGGGCAAGGGAAGGGCAAGGGGCACCAAGGACCACACAGGCAAGAGGGCACGGAAGGGCCCCAAGTGAGGGCAGGCACACACAGGGACAGGGGGCCGGAAGCGACACCACATGGGGGCAGGAAACCACCCAAGAACCAGGAAGGAGCGGGAACGGGGACCAAGACACGGAGGAAAAGGGCACTACGGCAGGCACCACGACCCACACCCAGCAAGGGCACACCGCGACGGGGAGACCAGCGCCGCCCCAGCCCCACCAAACACCCCAACACACACCACGGAAGCAAACATCGGACGCCATACAGATCACACCAGCGCACGCCCACCGGCCACCGGAAACCCCACGGAGAACAGAGGGCACACCTACACGGCGAGAACGGGCCACACCCACAGAGGAAGCCGCAGGAAACGCCGCCGCACGGCGCACCACCACGCCCTCACCGCCAGGCGACGACCCCGACCACCACAAAGGCCACCTCACAGGCACCGGAAGAGGACGAAAGCACGGCCGCGGCACCCACGACTACGGACCGAAACCCCCAGAGGACACGGGACCAAGGCACGGGCCCCCAGGGAGGGCAACCCCACGGACCGTCACGCGACCACACCATGGGCCATAAGGGCCGGGCTGCGTTACCGTCGCGGTTTGACGCAGAGTATTGCTATGCACTTGGATAGACGGCCGGGGGCTTGATCTCGGCTGGTCTCACGTCCGTGAGGGCGTCCGTCACCAACCTGTTGCGTCCAGTGGAGGAATGGCACTGCGGCAGCACACCGATCCCGTCCATGATGAATTTCGAGCGCCGCAAGGGGAAGTGAAAGGCTGTGATCGATCGCGAAGGCCTTGGTGCTGCTGGACGGTGCCCCCTTCAACGCCATCTCCGAGCGCCGTGAAGACTGGAAGTGCCAAGATTACTACCGGTGCCCCGGACCCCTGCAGTTCAGAACCGGAGATATGGACATCCCCCTGACCCTGAAGTATGAGGTCATCCCTGCCGGCGGCACCGACCCGGACCCTCATGTCCCTGCCAGCGCAACCGAGCTGCAGTGAAAGCCTTTTGCCCCTCAAACAGCGTTCGGAAGCCACCTCCACCGTCCGACTCCTGATTTCTGTTTGTCTGCCTTGGAGAAGGAACGCCTTTCCTACACCCCGAGTACGCCTGCCTGTCTGCGAGGCCCGGTGAAGATTGAGTCCATGGGTGAGAGTCAGCGTGCAGGCCCCAAGGACACCGTGATCATTCAGCAGAATTTCCCGAAGACCTACCTGACCCACACAGGCCAGGCTGACCTCCACTGACCCACCGCGGCACCACGCGAGACCACGGCACACCGCACCACAGCGCGCCACAGAGCAACGCACCACAGCACGACGCGACGCGACGCGGCACAGAGCGGCACAGCACGACATAACTGACCCTAACCTGAGGGACTAACCGAAGCCAGCCACCGCACACCCGGGAAGGCGCCGCGCCACCACGCCACACACCAGCACCGCAGGCCACACACAAGGCCACAGCGCGCCAGGCGACAACGGTGACGGACCACCCAGAAGATTACAGCCGGCACCGCAGAGGGGTAAGGACACGAACAACCCCAGCCCCCTAACCCAAAACCACAAGCAGCCGCCTGGCGCAGCCGCCCAGCCGGCAGAGCCAGCAAGAAGGGGCGCCGAGCCCACCGTGTACAAAGCCCACCCGACCCATGGGGCCGGAACGTGGCCACACAGAACGCAACTGAAGACAGCAGCCCGGAAGACAACACTGAATGCAGGCCAGTGCGTGCGCCAGCCCAGGGAAGGCAGAGGGAGGAACAGGCAAGCCCCCCCCCCCCAAAAAAAAAGGAGGGGGGAAGGGGAAAAGGCACGAAAACAGCCCACAGCCGCCAAACCGCCCGCCAACACCACCACAGGCGGCCAAGCCCCCCCCCAGAAGGCAACGAAAAAAAAAAAAAGGGGGGACCCCCACAGAGGCACAGGGGGACCACCCACCCAAAACCGGCAACACGGAGCCAGTAACAGCAGACCACGGGGAAAAGAGCACGGAAAAAAAAAAAAAAAAGAGAGCCACCAGCCCAGCCCGAAAGAAAGGGGATGGAGGGACAGGGACCACAAAGCCCGGAAAAAAAAAAAAAAAAAACCAAAGCGCAAAAAAAAAAAAAGCACACCCCGACAACCCAGCCAAGAAGGGCTGGGCACAGGCGAGACCCGAGCCCAGCACACACGCCCACACCGCGCGCCGGAACCGGAAACGGCGGGGGGCAAGCGGGGCGCCCACGACACCACACACGTCCCAAAAGCAGGCCGAAACCGAAGCCCAACCACGAACACCACAAACAGCCGGCACTAGAGGGACAACACCACAAACCGTGCCCAAACACACCCACCCAAGACCCCAGCCAGGACTGGCAGGGGTTAACAAAACCCGCACCCAACCGCCAACCGGACCCAAACACAAACGCCACACAACAGTAGGAAACCCAGTGCCCACAGCCCGGGCACTGAGGCAGCCTGTGCCATGCAGGTGACCCGGCCAAACGAGATCCGGAGCCCGGGGGTAAGGCTGCATCCTAAGGCCTGCGCTGCTTTGGGACTCGAGGCGGAGCGTGCGACACCCAAGCACCTCGGAACCCTAGTACCAAGAACGTGCATGCACGCCTTGGGAACGGGATACGCCAGGAAGTCCGGTGAACCCCTAGGGTTCCGCCCAAAGGAGGGGACGTGCGCAAGCACGGGGGCACACCCTCCTGGCGAGACAAGCATATCACGCTGGCGGCGATCAGCCCTCCCGGCGTAGCCCGGGGCCGCTTTGTTGGGGGCCAACAGTCAGGTCTAGCGGGAAGTAAGCCGCCTCCCCTCTTCACGCGCGAAGCCTCTTCCTGTTCGTCA
This sequence comes from Eutreptiella sp. 'Long Island Sound 2002', assembly GCA_964036045.1. NCBI lineage: Eukaryota > Euglenozoa > Euglenophyceae > Eutreptiales > Eutreptiaceae > Eutreptiella > Eutreptiella sp. 'Long Island Sound 2002'. The sequence goes on from OZ038383.1 coordinate 101,053,589, forward strand.
CAGGGGCGACACCAGGGGAAACCATGGGGCGCCTCTCCACGACCGAGTGCACCTACCTACCTACCTACCTAGGTGATCTTCCTGGGTATTGGTCCCGAGGCGTACATCGTTGATGTGAGCCTCCATTTGGGCCCCACGGGATATAAGCTCCTGCACCTTAGGTCTCCTTCGTAGGATGGACAAGATCTTGTTCATCAGCTCTTCGAATAGAGCGGGTGCGATGGCCACGCCAAACGGCATGACCTTCCACTTGAACACCCTCCCCTGAGGGGTGATGAAGGCCAGTAGCTCCTGAGCGTTTGGCGTCAGGTCCACTTGCCAGAATCCGCTCCTCTTGTCCATCTTGGTCTTGTAGCGACAGGAGGCTATCTTCTCCAGGGTAGACTCCATATCGGGAATGGACCCTGAGTGGTTCAACGTTTTCATGTTCAGCTCTCTGTAGTCCACTACCAGCCGTTTGGCGGTAGACCCAGGTTTAGCCACCAGGAAACAGGGGCTGCAGTGTAGGGGGTAGTCCCCGTCCTTGTACTCCAGGACTAGGCCAGCGTCGATACATTCTTGTATCTGTCGCTCAATCTTGTCGGCCTGCTCTTTAGGAGCTGGATAGGGTCTCCTCCGGATCTTGTGAGCCACAAACCCGGGTTTCAGCTTGAGGTCCATCTGTACCAGCTTGTCACATGAGGCTGGAGGGGGTAGTTCTCCGAACACCTCCAGATAGGTCCTTATAAGCTTCTGCACCCGCGGGTCCAATAGCTTGATCCTGTCCTCCATGTCCTCGTCAGAGTGTAAGTTGCTTGCCCCCTGCGTAAGAGATGTCGGGAGGGGATCCTCCACCGACTCTTCACCCTTGGTAGTGTCCTTCAGCCCTTGGTGGGCATATAGAAGGTCTTGTTCAACCATCTCCGGTGGACGATGGCAACATAGTCACGCTCGAGGGGGTTCACATACACATTCCTATGAGAGGTCGTCCTCATCTGGGGTCCTCACATGGGCGCCCCACACGCTCCTCATGAGCTTAAGATCTACCTCCCTTTGCCAGGTGGTGATCTTCTGTTCGAGTTCCTCCTTCAATTGGGATAGATCTCCCATACGTCCTTGCTTCAGTGGCCATGAGCTGCGGGGAGGCTTAACGTAGCATATCTTTTTCGCAACCAACGTTTTCTTGGAATCCACATACTCCCTTAGCCTGGATCGAGGGTCCAGCTCTTCGTCCACGGGGTCTTCCACCCTCATGAAGAGTAGGGGTTTCAGTGGGGCGACATACTCGGCGTTCTCCACTTCCTCCACACAGGTCTGCACGAAGAAGGCGTCGTGCTCAGTCTCGTCATCTGAGTGGATAGAGCTAGGTGACTCGGATAGTCCACACTCAGAGACTCCATCAGGAACAGGTATATGACAGGGAGAGCTGGGGGCGTTGGTGTCAATCACGACGTACTCATCTCCTCCGGGTATAGTCTCAATAGCATCTTGAGGTCGTATTCGATCCTTCAAGTCACCCAAGGCGAGTCCATCGCTTTCTCGTTGTGTAGCCTGGACCAGAGTCGGGTCCAGATCCTCCCAGGGGATGGAGGTAAGACCTCCGTCCACCACGCTGAGCATACTCCCCCATCTGGGTTTCCCAATAGGCGTCTTACGCCCCAGAGGCACGAAGATGGCCTCATCAGGTAAACGAACAGAGCTGATAGTCAGCCTGTCCATAAGGTTTCGCCAGTACTCCTTGCCCCCATGGGCTCCCCAATCGGGGGAACACAGGACCATACGGGAACGTTCCAAGGCCACCTAAATTGGTCAGCACCTTCCACAGTTCACTGAACCTGGGGTTCCCGTAGGCCATCCCGAAAGAGGGCCAGTAAAATTTGTAGCTGCAGTTCTTCCCCTTGCTGCAGTAAAGGTCCATAACATGCTGCTTGTCTCTGGCGAACAACTCCACACTCAGGTCGTCTCCAGAGTAACCCAACTCCTTCAGACCTTGGTCTAGGAATTCCCCCAATAGTTGATAGTCCTCAGTTTTGGAGGCCGCCATCATGTTCGAGGGCTCCTCCTTTGATAGCCTCAGGTACCTCGAGGTATGTTCCGACTGCTCCGGTGGCACAGACTCTCTGCCACTGCCGTGGTCCAAGTAGAGGAGGTAGGGCACTTGCAGCGTCAGGGATTGTATCTGGGAGTGCTGCAAAAAGAAGTCAGTCCCCAATACAAAGTCGATGGCCTCAGTGTCCATCACATAGAGCCGATGGGCGATAGTCCGGGAGCCCATAGGTACCTCCACTTCACAGTCGCCGCAGCTGTGCACCACATGTCCATCCCCCATACGTATAGCCGCGGTGGTCATGGTGTTCTTCAGACTCCCACAAGATAACATTTTCTTGGCCACTATAGATATGGTGGCGCCAGTATCCAATTACCCTAGGTATTCGCGTCCCCCTAGTCGGATACGTACTCAAAACACCAGGTCTTGGGTGCCACCAGAGCGTCCCTGTTAGAACTCCGCGGGACAGGTCACCTCGAACCCCTTGTTCCGCAATTTGCGGGCCATCCTCATGAAACGGCTCCTCTTCTTAGCGTTGCCGTCATCACCACCCTCATGCTCACGCTTGGCTCCTTGTTCTTGCTGGCCCTGCGTTTGTGAGCGTGTGGTAGGACCAGACTGCCCTCCAGAGGGCTCGGAGTTCCCCCCTGGATTAGGGTTGGGGTTGCTTCCGTTCTTGTCCTTGTTCTTGTTGTCCTTGTCTGGCTGGTGGTTAGCGCCGCCTCCTCGTCCATCTTGACTCTTGTCTTGCCCTTTTCCACGTCCTTTCGACTTGCCCTTGCCGGAGTCGTTGCCTTTGCCTTTGCGTCAACCTTTGCCTGAGCCTTTGCCAGGATCTTCACCCTTAAGCTTCGCCTATAGGCGTTGCTTATGGTAGCACTCATCCTCGTAGTGCTTCCGCTTCCCACAGAAAGCACACGTGATGGTGCGCCTGTAATGATCCGGCAGCTTTGCTTTGGCGCCGGTGTTTCTCTCCTGCTGCTTCCCCTGGACTACGAAGCAGTCTCGCTGCTCGCAGTCAGGGGCGTGCTGCAGGTGGCCCTGCTCGTCTCTGGCATCACACCAGAAGAGCTGCTTGACGTTCTCCATGATACGGGCGTGAACGTGTTTGGGGCTAGTCCCCTGCCCAGGTCGGGACCCTTGGTACCCTTTGCCATTGCCTCCAGAGCCTCCACCACCAGGACGGTAGTTGTTCAAGTGCTGGTCGCTTTCCTTCCCCAGCGCCAGCTCCAGGAGTAGCACACATAGATCCTCGTAGCGGAGGGATCTAGCCTTGCGCTCTGCCATCGAACGGCACTCGTCCCACAGCTCTCGAGGGAGCTTAGCCACCAACCAGAACAGCAGGTCGTCGCTGCTGTAGGAACCGGGCGTCAATCGTCCAGCCCAGTGATCCAGGTCAGCCAACAGCTCAGAGACCCTGCCAGGTTTGGGGTTGTTGGGCAGCACGGGCAGGTTCTGGATCTCGGCCCTGATGGAGAGGTCGGTTTCGTAGGTCCGGTAATGCCTCTCCAAGGCAACCAACACATCGGCAGAGGTGGCGGAGTTAGTCACGATCTGCCTGACCTGCTTCTCCAGGTACTTGGTCTTGCAGCACTGCAGGAGCAGATCGCACTTGACCCGTCCACTAGCGTGGGTTTGGCCGGTCAATCAAAGAAACCGGCCAAAATTCTCAGCGAACTCGCTGAGGTCCTTGCCTGTGAACTCAGGCAGGTTCAGCACGATCTTGGAGGTGGCAATAGCCTTCGCCTCCTCAGAGCTGCGTCCCTCAGGGCGTCGGGTCGTCCTCTTCTTCTTCTTCTTCTTCTTCCCACTTGGGTTCTCGGGGTCCTCCGGTTCATCGTCCTCCGAGGGCGAAGCAGAAGTCATAGACGGCGGCTCATCATCGGAGGGGTCTCCGCCTAGATGACTAGAGCCATAAGGCTCCACGTCCACCATTGCCCTCAAGGCTGTCAGCCCCAGCCGGTCCAGCTCGGCTCTCGTAGAGTTCGTCACGTGACTGTAGGGCGGCTGGGCCGTTCTCGGTACGAAAGGACTTCTCGGTATCGCTGCAGGGGTCGGCATCGGTCGGCTCCTCAGGCTCCCCAGGGTGTTTGTCAGCCCTGCCACCAGGTGGTTGGCCTGTACTCGATGGGTTGACACTCCCACCGTGGTAGGTGACGCTTGGGGCGGTATCATCAGGGGCTCCAGTTTCTCTCGGATCTCCTGAGTGAGGTCGCCCATGATTTTAGAGGTGGCTCCTCGGAGCACCTCGTTGATCTCCGACCGCGTCAGGGACCTGTTGGTGGATCTCCCCGATTCCTCTACTCCTGCCTCCAAGAGACTCAGGTCCTCTCCTCAACCCACTCAGGGTTGCATACCCAGGAACATCCACATAGGCTGCCGTAGCGGGTAGAGGATGGTGATAGTCAGCCGCATACCATCGCGGCGCAGAACTGGAAGCCACCGGCTCACTGGCAGTAGTTGCCTCAGGAAACGCAGTGGTAGGTGGGCCCAAACCATAGGCAGGGTAGGTAGGCATACCAGTAAAGCCTGTGCCCTCAGCCATAGGTGGGTTGGTTATGGGTGTGGATGTTGCAGCGGCTGAGTCTGGAATGGGGAGTGTGGTGGTTATAGGAGAGGGTGATGCGTGGAGGCCAGAAGCGCTTGGTGCGCCTTCGAAGGTAGGCTCATTCGTCAGGTCTTGCCCTTGGTCTTCTCCTTCGTCTGCTATGCCTTCTCCAGCATCCTTCTTGCTCTCTCTCTTCCTTTTCACAGGATGAGTGACCACCTCCTCGACTGAGAGGGCCCGAAGGGCCGACTGCAGTCCTTCCAACGAGTCCTCAGCCACGTCCACTGGCCCATGTAAGGGCTCCAAAGGTACAGCGCTAGGTGGAGGTCCAGGTTCACCAGGTGCTGGCCTTGCTGGTGCCTCAGGCGCTGTCTTCACGTCGGTGTCCTTTTCCTTTGTATCCATCTTCGTTCGCCCTTCTGCTTATATGTGACTGGTCTCGGTGCACTCGATGTACGGTGCAGGGTTGCTGCCGGTACGCAGAGACAGTCTGCTTCTTGCTACCAGAAAGTTTTATAGTGGTTTCAACACTGTGTTTGTGCCTCTCCTGCTGCTTGCTGCTGGTGTAGGGTTTCCTGCTGCTTGTTTTTGAAGATTAAAATGTTTTAGTTGCTGAAATACAAGCAATCCAGGATAGCCCAAGCCAGAGATAAGCAAGTAGAAGAGAATCAGGATCAAAGCATGAAGGCCTGCAGTGTAAACAGTGAAAGATGTTTGAATAATCACAGAAACTGCAACTCAGGTCAAATCGGATTGCATTTTCACAAAGATAGCTGAAATGCTTTGGAAAGGAGTTGGAAAACTGCCCCATGGTCACTCAATCTCCATAGTGCCATCTCAGGAGATGTGCACTCTTTGTTTTGGGTCCCATATGTGCTGAGGTGGCAGGGCATGTGGCGATGAGGTCACTGACATGTCACATGGGATCTTCCTACTTAGCTAGGCTGACCTGGAATTGAACCCAGGACCTCTCAAACAGAGGTGCCCAGCCTCCTAGGGTGCATACCACTAGGACAGCTAAGAATTCATGAGAAAACATAGATAAATTCATAGGTTCTGCCCTGGCTATGTCAGTTCTCAGTCAACTCAGGAAAAGATGAATTGTCTCACATTGATAGGGGATTAAGGGGTCCATCCCATATCCTGATTGGGTGATTGGTTCCATAGGTCAAAATGTGTTATCACCACTTTTGGTTGGGCCAATACTAAGATGGAAATGCCTGTGTGCTCAGTGCATCTCTGATACAACTAGATTATGCCTCAAAGCATTGGAAAAGCACTTTTTCTTACTCGCTCCTTCTTGGGCAGACAAGGCACTATTTATTTGTTGACCTGGCAACAGCTTAAAGGTCATCTTAAGATGGACCCTCTGAATCCCAGTAGCCAGGAAGCTACGGGGACTTCTGAGGACAACCTGCAAGTCTTGATGCCTGTCTCCGACGAAGAACTAGTAGCGCCTGCCATGGTCGGTTTGGAACCCCAGAGGTACCTCTTGAGGGATCTCGATTTGAAGCCTATCATTATCCTGTGCCTAGGTCTCATGTGCCTACAAATCCTGTGGCCCCACGAGAACCACGTCCAGAGCCTTCAAAGAGCAGCATGACGGCAGCTGATCAGGCCAAAGCTATGTCCTAAAGATAAGTCCTAATGCTGCTCGACCAGAGTGGTGTGCTGCAACAAATGGTGCAAGAAATCGAACACCATGATGGTTCATTTATCCATGCCCTACAGACTCATGATTCGAGGACCGCATCGTCTTCGACCAAGCCTTCCCAATCAGTGCCCCGGCGTTCTAATGTCACTTATGCCACTACTCCTCAACCCCCTATCCAAGGAAACCTATCGTGCATGGAGTGTCTACCGGAGTTCTTGAGCCTAAGTTTTTTTTTGAGCCTCAGGCTCCTAAAAGACCTCCAGCTTTTGAAGGCGCTCCTTCTTCGGGAGAGAAGGCACAATTTATTTGTTGACCTGCAACAGCTTAAGAATCATCTTGAGATGGACCCTCTGAATTCTAGTAGCCTAGAAGCTACAGGGACTTCTGAGGACAACCTGCAAGTCTTGATGCCTGTCTCCGACGAAGATATAGTCGCGCCTGCCATGGTCGGTTTGGAACCCCAGAAGTACCTCTTGAGGGATCTCGATTTGAAGCCTATCATTATCCTGTGCCTAGGTCTCATGTGCCTACAAATCCTGTGGCCCCACGAGAACCACGTCCAGAGCCTTCAAAGAGCAGCATGACGGCAGCTGATCTAGCCAAAGCTATGTCCTAAAGATAGGTCCTAATGCTGCTCGACCAGAGCGGTGTGTTGCAACAAATGGTGCAAGAAATCGAACACCATGATGGATCATTTAGCCATGCCCTACAGACTCATGATTCAGGGACAGCATCATCTTCGACGAAACTTTCCCAATCCGTGCCCCGACGTTCTAATGTCACTTATGCCACTACTCCTCAACCCCCTATCCAAGGAAACATATCGTGCATGGAGTGTCTACCGGAGTTCTTGAGCCTAATTTTTTTTTTGAGCCTCAGGCTCCTAAAAGCCCTCCAGCTTTTGGAGGCGCTCCTTCCTCGGGAGAGAAGGCACTATTTCTTTGTTGACCTCGCAACAACCTAAAGGTCATCTTGAAACCTTAGAGAGTAGGACTAGTGCTAACTTAACCACTAACCCTTGTGTACCTTATCACCCCTCTCCTCTGACCCGTGTATGCACCGCGCTTACCAGTGTGCCACCCGGAGTCAAGTCGCCCTTTGTACCCTGCAACCAAGCACCTAAGCCTGTTGCGTCCTTCACCACTACCTCCAAAGTTTACACCCTCGACCAAGCCCTCGCCCCAGGACTGCGTCAACTAGCGGCGGTGGCACTACTTCCGAACGCCACACAGCCGGTGCCACGTACTGGTGGAGGAACTGACATATGCTTGTGCTTGGGTGCATATTAAAAGCCCTTTTTCCTTGTCTTGCACTGAAAAATCAAATTGTTTCCAATGTTCTCCATTACAATTGATCTTATTGGCAAGTACAGCACACAGGCAACAGCAAGAAGAGGAAGTCGTTAACAAACCTTGAGTTGGACCAACTGGCTGGTCCAGTAATACGGGTTCACATGCCTAAAAAACAAGAAAACTAATGTAACAATAAATTGTCATGAAAAAGGCGGTAGATCCTATATTTCAGACACCTTCTGAGTAGCTTATCCTGTCACAGGCCCTATCAAGGTCACGTAAATTGCTGTCGGCGACAGCAGGCGCCGATAATCACAACAGGCCCTCTGAAGCTTCTAAATAGCTTTGAAATAGCGTCTAATTCATTGAAACCTTCTGAAATAGCAGAAAAAATAAGTAAACCACATTATAAGTACATGGAATATGATCATTCATGTATGGCTACCAATGTATCCTAGATCTCTGCTCTCTGTAGTGTACCTAAGAGCAGTAGACTCTAGCAGTGAGCTATAGGCTTGAAATATAAGGCAAATATGAGCAAATATCCTAGTCCTCTGTGATCTTGAAGGTCTGAGAGCTCTAGTAGGGATCCTCCAGAAAGCTTGTGAGAGGTCCAAATGCCCCAACTTATTACAACCCCTTCCTAGGCCTCATGCACATTCAGTAAGAATGTTCATGCCAAGCTGATAATCGAACATGAGGAGAGGTATGGGCATAGACAATGCCCATATTGAATGCTCTAAGTGTCTATTGTAGTGTCTCATTACCCCCTTCCTAGAGGGTAGGATGTGTCTCCAACTAAGTGGGTAAACCCCCTAAGTCTTGAGTACTTAAAGTAGGGTTCAAAATGGAACATGAAAAGCACTAAGCAAAATGCTAGCATACGAAGTATGAACAATGATAACCTAAATGTTCAGGCAACACGCGAGGTTAAATCTAATGCATCCTGATGGAGACGTATAAATTACAATGAGCTATAGGAAAATCAATCACAATTGAGATCGAAATGCAACATTTGCGGTTAAGCTGGAAAGTCCAGCTCTGCCAAAGCTGTTCATTGACATGACTTGGTACGCTATCCAAAGAAAGGATATACCACCTTAATCAATGGACACGTTGCACCAACCCCGAATGCACCAGCTGGATGCATTCTGGTACCTGCAATGGGTTTCTTGGCCTGCATTACATGGACAGTGAAAGCGAGGCAGCATAAGTAATGACCAACTGTTGATTAGTGTGGCGGGACGGTTATGAAAAGGAAGGGGCTTGGCAGTCACAATGAGAAAGATCACGATAACTCATCTGACCCGGATCTGCTCTTTCTTATCCTTTGGAGTGAAATACAAGGAATGATCCATATGGGGGTATGGGGATTTATACTAATACTTCAACCAAAAAAAACGTTGAAACATATAGTTCTTCATTACTACCCTTTTACTTGTACCTTCTAGCTATCACTAAACAAAGCTGAAACATCAGTTACCTATCGTGCCTAGAAATCATGTACAAAAGAATCAATATTCCATCACAGCAAAATGTACCAATAGGCCCAAGGGCGGCATACTGCATTATGCACCACGGCATACCTGGACAGAGCACACAGTAATCTAATGAGATATGAAGCTAGCGGGATACTGATTGGTGTAGAAATGTCCTAAATTACTTACAGTACCGATGCAAACAATTTGCACGAAGAAGTGAAAATGTAGAAGTGTGTTGATCATGTAAAATCAGAGAAAGAAGATGTATGGGTTGTGGCAAGTGCTAGAGAAGACAAAACCAATGAATTGTACTTATCTTAGGGAATGGGTTTACGGGTAGGGGTTGGTTGGTCCCCTGGGGCTGTTCTGAAACAAAGTAGGTAAGTAGTGCAAAAAGGTGGAAAGGTCGGCCCTTTCCTGGATGCACCGTTTAGCTCTATAGCAAGCCAGCGGACATTCTACCCAACTGGAGGGTCGCCACTGGCCCATATGCGAGATCGGAGGGTCGCCACGGCCTCATATAAGCGAAATTAATGAATGGTCGGTTGTCTTAGACAAGTAGAAGTAGTAAATCTCCCAAAAATGCTGTCGTAGCCCAGGTGTGTTCTGTACCTTACCGGAAGACCAATCAATGGCGAGCCCCTTGCCCAACAGATGGTTGTACAAAGCCATCTGTGCGGGGGCCTGCATTCCGCTCAACTGAATTCCAGGATTCAGGCCATCCTCTCTGATCTTAACTCTGGCATCTATCTCTACTGAAAGAGAAAGGGTCTATCCAACTGCATGGAAAGTAGCTATCTACCCGCGCGAGGGTAGAATCCCATACACTGTAGGCATTCACCACCTTTCGGTATTCTATTTCAATGAGCCTACCGTAGTGCACCTTCTGGTCTCGGTAGCTACCGGTGTAGGACTCTTCACTAACGCACCGCCAAGTCACAGGCTGAGTGACCAAGCTCAAACCTGTTCACTGGTGGTACACAACAGAGATGTGGCGGGCTGAGACCAATGCCGGCTCCTGTACGCGGGCGGACACTGACTATCCACACGAAGGAAGTTACCTACATGTTGGCCCGTAGACAAAAAAGTGATGGAAGTGGTACTACAGCAATTCGACAGAGTGTGATTGTTATCTTGGTGTCTATTTGTGGTGGTGATATTGTTGAAGTGACACACACGCCCCACGTTTGCAAAATGAAATCCACCAATGTTCCCGGATGCACCCAATGCACAATGGAGGTCACGAGGTATACCGCAAGGGCCATATTCAAATCGGAATCCAATTCTGAATTATTGGTAACACAATGTCATCTTGTGCTTATCTACAAGGGAGGCAACACAAAGATAAGCACATTCCTACCAATCAGAAAAACATGACAGCAAAATCAATACTCAACTCAGCGAAAACCTACATAACTCATGAATCTGAAAAACAAGTAAACACAAGACAAATTCAAAGCAAATTCAAGTAACAAAGTAAACCATCATGACATGAAAGGATACAAACACCACAACACAAAAAGAGGACATGAGGAGAAGCGAAGCAAGTATTGTGATTACAACATGTCCCACATCACAATGCGACAAAAATCCGCGCAAACTACAATATGCGCTTGCAAACCCAGAACATTTCATACATATGGAAATGAATTTGGGCAAAGAAAGCCAAACATAACTCAAGCAAACATGACACATCGAAACCTGTATATCTCAAAGACCATGGAGCCTTCCCCCCTATGTATGATGATTACTACTCTAAAGACTAATCATGAAACATAACGGAAGATCTCTCAATGATACCAAGGGAGATCGACCAAGAATCACCAACTGAACCGTGCATGAAACAACCAAAGAGGATTTCCCGTATCAGCGAAGTCTAATTGTCAATCCCCCTGTATCTCCCAACATACAGCCATGAATCTCTGGTGTCTACGTGGCCTAAACTGAAATTTGAGACAGAGACTAATTTTTTGCCAAATCATTTGTCTACATAGAACACACCGTTCATGCTCTGTAAATGACTTTCTGACAGTTCATTCTACTCTTCCTCGACGTCGCGTCGCGCATTCGGTCGCGTTTATTCTTCTGTCTGTCTGTCTGTCTGTCTCTCTGTCGGTCTGGGTATCTGTGGACTAACAGAGATATTCTAGCCCTCTTGCACTTTCCTCCCAAGCTGAACACCAGGCTGTACAGCTGAACAACCCTGTGGTAGGGCTCGACATAGCTGTGTCCAACCTGTACCAGACGCAGACACTGTCTGGACACTGTAGGGGTGGGTCCGGTCTGCTACCAATAGACAATGTTTCGACACTGCAGGGGGGAGGTCCAGGTAGGTAGGTAGGTAGGTAGGTGCACTCGGTCGTGGAGAGGCGCCCCATGGTTCCCCGTGGCGTCGCCCCTGTGACGAACAGGAAGAGGCTCCGCGCGTGAAGAGGGGGGGCGGCTTACTTCCCGCTAGACCTGACTGTTGGCCCCCAACAAAGCGGCCCCTGGCCAACACCGGGAGGGCTGATCGCCGCCAGCGTGACGTGCTTGTCTCGCCAGGAGGGTGTGCCCCCGTGCTTGCGCACCACCCCTCCTTTGGGCGGAACCCTAGAGGTTCACCGGACTTCCTGGCGTATCCAGTTCCCAAGGCATGCATGCACGTTCTTGGTACTAGGGTTCCGAGCTGCTTGGGTGTCGCACGCTCCGCCTCGAGTCCCAAAGCAGCGCAGGCCTTAGGATGCAGCCTTAACCCCGGTCTCCGGATCTCGTTTGGACGGGTCACCTGCATGGCACGGGCTGCCTCAGTGCCCGGGCTGTGGGCACTGGGTTTCCCACTGTTGTGCGGCGTTTCTGTTTGGGTCCGGTTGGCGGTTGGGTGTGGGTTTTGTTAACCCCGCCAGTCCTGGCTGGGGTTTTGGGTGGGTGTGTTTGGGCACGGTTGGTGGTGTTGTCCCTCTAGTGTCGGCTGTTTGTGGTGTTCGTGGTTGGGCTTCGGTTTTGGCCTGCTTTTGGGACGTGTGTGGTTTCCTGGGCGCCCCACTTGCCCCCCGCCGTTTCCGGTTCTGGCGTGCGGTGTGGGCGTGTGTGCTGGGCCCGGGTCTCGGCTGTGCCGAGCCCTTCTTGGCTGGGTTTTCGGGGTGTGTTTTTTGCGCTTTTGTTTTTTCTTTCTTTTTTTTTTTCCTGTCCCGGGCTTTGTGGTCCCTGTCCCTCCATCCCCTTTCTTTCGGGCTGGGCTGGTGGCTCTCTTCTTTTTTTTTTTCGTTTCGGTGTCCCTTTTCCCGGTGGGCCGCTGTTCCTGGCTTGGTGTTGCCGGTTTTGGGTTGGTGGTCCCCCTGTGCCTCTTTGGGGGTCCTGTCTTCGGTGCCTTCTGGGGGGGGGGTTTGGAGGGGGGAGGTCCAGTCTGCACCCAATGGACACCGTCCCGACACTGAATAGACACTGTCTGGCACCCACATGGGCGCGTGCCAAGGCAACCTAGTTCTCTGCAGCCCTACCCATCCATGACAGGGTGAGTTCCGAGGTTCCTCCATGGCTACAACCCTCACATAGTGCTATTGAGAGCCAAGCACATTTGTCTATACGCATCACTCTGATTGAGGGCTGTGTCCCTGTCCGGACATTAAAGTGGCTGTACAATGCAAAAAGAAAAAAATAGACACTGTCTGGACACTGCAAGCGGGGGGGGGGCTCCAGTCTGCACAAAATATACACTCAGCGTTAACATGCAGATTACTGGCCGTCTGTGAGTCCTGCAGCCTGCCTGTGATTCTGTGGCCTGTCTGTGATGCCTGTGGCCTGTCTGTGATGCCTGTGGCCTGTCCGTGATGCCTCTGACCTGTCTGCCATGCCTGTGGACTGTCTGCGATGCCTGCAGCTTGTCTGCGATGCCTGCAGGCCGCCTACGATGCCTGCAGGCCGCCTGCGATGCCTGCAGCGTGTCTGCGACGCGTGCAGCTTATCTGCAATGCCTGCAGCCTGTCTGGATGCCTGCAGCCTGTCTGCGATGCCTGTAGCCTGTCTGCGATGCCTGCAGCCCGCCTAGAATGTCTGCAGCCTGCCTGCGATGCCTGCAGCCTGTCTGCGATACCTGTAGCCTGTCTGCGATGCCTGCTGTGTTGCATTTGTGCTCTTGAGAATATCCACTGCCTTTCCTGCCAGTGATCCAGGTGCAGGGGGGGGGGGCGTCAGCACAAAGGGAAAATCTGCAAATCCATGCTGAAGGCGGCGCCCAGTGCGCTCACTCTGAAAGCTGACTAGATAAGTACAAAGCCCTCATTGAATTCGTTGAATTAAATCAAGATTCCGCTGACGTTGGCTCCCGAACTCAGAACCACGCTCTGCACCTGAAAGGAAATAACAGAAACATGTAGCAATACATCACCGGCAGGCATCAGTGAACATGCTGACTCCAAGAAACAAAATACCTGCACAACAGACACACAGGGAACCCCGCAAACTGCAAAAGAAAGATGACACGACCAAGGATCATGGAGAAGGAGAGGGGGGGGTGCTACTCGCACACTACACAGCATTCCACATCTCTGACGACGGGCCCTAACTACCATTGATAAGGGAAAAAAAAAATTAATAGGTGATCTCTCCCACGATCCAAGGGGGGGGGTAGAGACTCAGCCCTTGTACCTGTCATCAGGATATGCACAGCTCTGATGTGCTGATGCAGCCGGTTCCGACTGCCGAACTGTGCAGCGCACATCTGACATACCCCTGACCTTCGACGCTCCGCCCTAGGAAGCACTGTACCCCGGTATCCCTGTTTCTCAGACTTAGCATGCCATGACTGATATATGTGCACATACGATGGGTCCTGCCACAGTATTTGCCGAAGGAAAGTGAGGTACTCTCGAGGCAGAAGCGGAGTGAATGGGGATTGTTCTTTTGCACCCTCCACCAATCGCTGGATCTTGCTGAGGGCCCCGGATTGGTGATTTTAGTGGTAACCAACTTACCACCTTGTAAAGTGAATTCCCGCTGATGATGGCATTATATTTCTGCCAATCCTCATTCGCATCGTGGAGAAGAGACTCCATGGGATGCCATTCCGTCTCGGGGTACCGCTGAAACTGTACTTCCCATTCCACCTTCCTGCCCTGTTTCCGGTGACGTAAAATGTTTTCGACAATGAAATTCTCAGAGTCCACCATCACCCTCCTGTAAGTGTAAAAATGCAGGGGTACACGGTTCCCAGAAACAGGATCCCTAAAGGGTCTCATGATGGGGATGGGGACTATGGTCTCACCCTTCTCGGCACTGATGCGGTACCGCCCCCGCCCCACATGCTCCATGACCTCCAAAGGGCCATTCCAGAGCCGCTCCAATTTATTCACCCCCCTGTCCCTTCCCTCGGGATCGCAACAAATGAGCACACGCTTCCTCGGAGTGTATACTGTGAGCGGGAACCTGTGGTTGTGTGCTTCTGTGAGTTTTTTGTGTATCGCAGTCAGTTTCTTCCTGGAGCCCGCTCGTACACCAGCCTTTGAAAGAAGGTGCGAGCGTCTTCAGATCCCTGAGCCACAGAAACTGGCGGGCATTCCCCAAACACTATCGGGACCCGACCGAAGACCAACCGATGGGCGGACAATCCCGCTGGCCCTGGTAGGTCGTTCAGACACCACAGGGCCAGTGGCAGAAGCTCCAGCCAGTTGGTAGCCTGCTTATACACTAAAACTTTGCGGAGACTGCATATAGCCAGCTGCACAGCATTCTCTGCCCTGGCATTGGCCTGTGACTGATGAGCAGAGGACTGCACAGATTCAATGCCCGACATTTGGGCGTATGTCTGAAAAAATTTGGAATTGACCAAGTGATCCTGGTCCGAATATACCTCCTGTGGTAACCCAAAGAAGCACACCACCTGCTGCAGAAAATGCCTGGCCAGTTCTTCTGCTGTAATATGAGTATTAAAGGGGATTATCAAAATGTATCCCGTAAGTCTGCAAACCACGATGAACATAGAATGGTATGTGTGATTGTCTACTGTGATGGGATTGCTCTCGAGGCTCAAAAAATCCATCAAGTGCGAAGAGAAGGGGCATTCAGGTAATGGATAGTAATCCAATGTTTCTGGTGGTGGCTTCCTGCGTGGTTTCACCACCTGGCACACCCCTGAATGATTGCAGAAAAATGCCACCTCCTGCTCCAGTGTTGCATGGCCCTTGGAGGTCAAGAAGCGCTTCTTGAGAAGCTGCAGCAGCCTTTTCATCCCCTTAAAATGCCCCTTAAAATGTTACTAGGCATCACTTTGCGTCCCTCCCTGCGCACTTTGCCATCATAATAAACGTATGGGTGCAGCACCCTGTCCTGCTGCGGGTGAGGCCAAATGGGGCCAATGATGTCATCTGACTGATAATATACATCCCTTGAATCGTGTAAAATTTCGATCTGAGATGGGACCTTGACAGCCTTGACTGGTCATGTTCAGCAGCTGCAGCCCAGGCAGGTGCCAGCTCATGGAGCTCATTGCTGCACTGAGATTCACCCTCCTGTGCTGGGATGGATACCTGCTGTGGCTCTTCTGCTGCTGGCGCTCTGCCCGGGTGGGACCGGCATTTGCAACTCCCTGCCAAACAGCGCAAAGTGCATGGGGATATTCGCTCAGGTCAGAAGCAGCATCAGTCCACATGTGTCTCAGTGATCGATTGTATGAACGCACAGACATGAATTCCTGGTCCTCAGAGGCATCTCTCTGGTCGCCTTGGGGGTGAGGGGGTTCATCAGGACGCTCAGCCATTATCCTGAGCAGTGTCTCTTCCAGCTGGAAGAGCTCGAGGTGATGCTGCTTCAGCTGCTGGCGCCCCCGCTCCAGGGCCTCCCTTTCATCCCTACCCCAGCCCTCGAGATCCAGGTCAGGCCCATGAAAATTTGAATCCTCGGCTGCCCCCGCAGGATACATTCATCGGGACAAACAGTCCGCGACGATGTTTTGCTCCCCTCCATTGTTAAAGTAAATTGAGAGAGGAACTCGTGCCATCAGCCCTGTCTCCCGAGGGGTCCCGAGATGGTACACAACTCCTCCTCGTACCACTGGAGGATACTGCCATGGTCAGTTTCCACCATGAGCTAAGCACCCCCAATCCATGCCTGGAATTCGAGAAGGCAAGATACTACAGCCTATGGTTCAATCTCACGGGCGGTCCATCCACGCTGACCCTGGGCTTCATGTCGTTTGCCAGTCTTCTGGAGCTTTTTCGAAACAAATTACAACCGGGTGGAAGCGTTCATCCGGTTGCTCTTGCTCCAATGTTCCCCCAACAGCATAATCACTGGCGTCAGGAAAAATAACGCCATCTACCTAAAGGAGAGGGGATATAAACATTGAGCGCGTCCACCAAGGAATCCTTAATCGCCCTGAATCCCACTCTCATGGCATCGTTCCACACGATGCGTGATTCCTTGGCCGACAACTTGACCCTCTTTCTTTTCTTCACGGGGGTGCCATCAGGGTTCAGGCGTCCATAGGGGCCCACAGCCGCTGCCTTAAACTGATATTTCCCCCTTCAAGAAAGCCTCCATGAGAGGTGCAGCGTGCAGCGCAAACTTGGGTATGTACAGGGCATACCAGTTTGCTAGCCCGTAGAACCCCTTTAGCTGTTTGGAGGTGATGATGTCGCCGTCGAGACACCATTCTGCCTCCATTTCTCAGGCAATTTCTGCCTCATCGTCTGACGTTTGCACATTGCGCACATGTGCATTGTGTCGGTCTTCATAGAACTCAGCATAACTGTATCCTTTGTGGACCTTGGTCACCGCGTTTGCCCGGAGGTGATCCATGATAACGAGGTACAGCCGGATATATGTGTATGCCAGGCTTGTTTCTGACATTTTGTTGATGACATTTTGTCGCATGCGCGACCATCCTGCTGTGGCACCATATTCTTCTTGGTGCAGCATGACACCCATCTGTTGACGGTGAGTCCGCGCATGCGGTACTCCTCCAGTCACTTCTTCACCCCTCTGCAGCCAGTCATTGAACCATCCAACCATGGCGTCAGGGTCGAGCCGTCGATGTAGCCGTGCCGACGTCCAGTGTGCCTCAGCATGGCCCGGGTCTCCCTCACTGTAGGGGGGTTTACAGATAAGCTGATATAGCTCGTGGAATGTCAGGCTGGATGCCTGCTGGCGGTCACTCCACTTCTTTTGTCGGTACTGGCTCGTCTCTGGCATGGCCGCCACCGGGGCTCGCACTTGGATTTTAATTGTGAGATGTAACCCCAACTCGCTATACCAGATGCAGAAGGGATTCTCCCAATCCGGGAACTCCGCCAGCTTCCCATTCCAACAGGGCATCTGCAGTTTGTCCTCCAGTGATGCAAATGCTTTGGATCCCATCAATTCTCTCATGGCCTGTTTCCAATTTCTTTTGAACGCCCGCCGGTGTTCATGCGAGGCGTTTTGAAGAGACAATTCTGCTGGCCTGCGCGGCGTGACTTCATTGAAAGCCCATGCCATGGGTATCCCTGTAGGCTTTATAGGCCTTCGCAGAGAAGTTTGCGGCGGCTTCAGTGTCTTGCATTGGTCGAAGTACCCACATTTGTTGTAGTACAGGCCTGCTGCTCCGATACCAGCCCGCCACCGGAGCCATATCCGCCCAAATCACACTCTTCTGACCGGCGCCTGTCCTTCTGGCGTCTGTGATGCTCTTGTTTGCGTCCGTCGCACCGCTGACCATGTACCAATGACCCACTGTGAGTTTCCGGGTCACCGTCATTCCATCCTGCTCTCTGACGACCGTCCTCATTGCTGTCCGAAGAGCTCGAGTCCTCAGAATGATCTGGATCTCTGCGTCCTCCGCGTCCAGAACGACCCTCGTATGGTCGCTGCCCTTGGTGTTTGCACTCGTCCGAGTCATCGTGTCCATGCCCTCCGCGCCATGTGTAATGACTGTGATGTCGTGAGGAGGGCCGTGATTTCTCCTACCCCCTGTAATGTGTGTGATCCACTGTACGGCCCCTATCATGTCCTCGCCGTGCATACCGCAATTCCTCGTCCATCGTGTCGTCGTGCTCCGCTGTGACGGCCCGCGCCTTGTCCTTGAACAACCTAGATGCACTGGGCAGAGGGTCCTTGCTGCGTAGGTGTCTCGGCGGCACTGCCAAGACTTTGTCGCGCCTGGGCCCTCTCCGAGATCCATCACTGTCATCCTCCTGCTCTGACATTGATAAAGTTGAAATGGACGGCGTATTTTCCATTTACCGTACCTGTTGGCGCAATTGTCGCAGTGCCTCCTGCAACTTCTGGATGTCCCCGACTGACGTATTCCGTGGACTCGCCCCGACCGGCCCTGCAGCTCCCCAGCCAGTCCTGTGTGCACTTCCTTCACATGCTGCTCGACGTACCGGTGCATATCTTGTTGCACCTGCTCTTGTATGCCACAGCCTTGGCTTTCAACCTCTGTCATGATCTTTTTCAGGTCTTGCTCACGCTGACGTTATTGAGCAGTTGTGGCCACACTGAACCGGTTGTCCTTGTACTCAGTGACTTGTGTGACAGCTTCAGGCACCTTGTCCTCCAGTGCGTGTCCCATTTCTTGTACTGCCGCAATCTGCTTCCCCAGCACCGGTACGTCAATTGCCCCTCCTGTCTGCAGTTTCTGCATTCGCCGATCAGCATGCTGCTCAATTTCCTGTATTTCACCCTGAAACTCCGTCCATTGGTCCCGCACCCTGATCTTTCGCTCTAGCGCCCTCTGGGAGTCAGCCAGTTGTTTTTTGACCCCTGTGCTCAGGGTATCAGCTTGTGCCCGGATGTCCCGCTGCAAGGTCACCTCTGACCTTCGACCTGTTTCCAGGACCTGTTGATCAACATATGTTTTCAACTCGGCTGTCTGCGTGGATCCATTCAACCGCATCTCCGCGATCTGTTTGCTCAGATTTTGCACTGCAGATTCCCACTGACCCAATGTGCCGCAGGAGTTGTCAGCCCTGTGTGCTGTGTGCTCCTTCCTCTCTCGCAATGTTGTGAGCTCCGTCTGCAATTTCTGCCAGATCCCTTTACACGTGGTGATGTGTCCCAATGCAGTTTGTACTTCCTCCTGTATGGTGGCGCATGTTGTTTGCCACTCACGAGCACACTGCCTCACCTGCTTATCCATGTTCGCTGCGCTCCTGTGTGCATGCCTCCATGCTCACCTTGGTCTGCGCCGCCAACTCCTCTCGTGCTTGCACACCATGCTGTATATGGTCATCAATTCGTAGCCGTAGTTGTTACACCTTCTTGGCGGCTCGGCTGCATTCATCCAGTTTGATCTCTATCATGCGCTCCACGTCCATGGGCCGTTCCTGTGGCATATGACCAACAGCAAGTGTGGGCAAATCAGTTTTGCGCTCTACTTTCATAATCCAATCCGAAAATTGATCCATCCGTGAACTATCTTGCGAAGTCTGCTCACGCCGTTGCTTATCAGCGTCCATCACTCACTCTCCAAGTCGCCCAAATCTGATATCCAACAATTTTCTCTCCTCACCCAATTGCTCCGTTCGGATGCGTACTTGCGTCTGATACATTTCTCTTTCCATTTGATCAATGATTGACCATTTCTGTGTGCCTCTTCACTCGCTGTGTAGGCTTGCTGCACCAATTACTCCAACCCTCGCACTTCGGATTCCATGGCCACGTGATTTCGTTGCAACTGTTGCCGATCGTGGTGTATGGACTCTTTGACTTGTCCCACCTGCACTGCAACCCGCTCTTGTGCACGTTGGTCGTCTTCCATTTGGTGCTGCAGACGCTCTTGATCACCATGCGTGCTCGCCATGCCTTGTTTCATGGTGTCCTTCAATTGCATGATATCATTGTCTTTGCATTCCATGGCACTCCTAAGCTCTTGTAGTTGGCCGGCAAGTCCTTTGCATTGTCCTTGTCCGGCCATGTTGGATTGTATTTCACGCAACTGTCTCTCAAGGTGCCGTGTATCTCCTTGATGCTCTCTTGATTGTTTGACCTCTTCGTCGTGTTGATTCAAGCAAGTTTGAAGGTCTCCAATGTGTTCTTCCATCCGCTAATGATCCATTGTTTTATCATGTTCGCGCTGCATTGGTTCTTATTCCAATTTTTCAACACGTTGCACGAGCTTCTTATACTCTTAATCCGGTGTCATGCTTGTAACACATCTTGCATCACCCGGGCATAAATTTTCTTTTGCTTTGGCATTCACGAGGCTCTTGGGCACATGCACAATTGCCTTTTTGGACCTTTCATATGCTTCAGCTCCATCTCAGGTTTCTGAAACGCGGCGCTTTTTTTGTTTCTTAAAGCGCACCGTGTGGTCCTTTCCCCGTGGTGTGATACCCATTTTCAATGACAGTTGTCTTGTATCCCCGAACGACACTCGTCGATTCGATCGACTCCCGGATTTGTCAACCAGAGCGTGTTGACTCGGCGTCACGTATTGGTCTTGTAGGGCATCGATCAGCTCCTGAATGAACGAATCAAATTGCCGATCTTTCTACGCGATTACCCTCGTCGTAACCGATGCATCTTGACAATCAAGGGAGTGTGAGGCTTGCTCGTCATGATATTACACTGATTTGCTCATTGCAAAAGAAATACAAAGCAAGCACCAATTCTTTGTACGATGCTAGTTGTCAACTGTAATTGGGTAAAGATTTGCCCCTCTTGAAATGTTGAAAGCCTTAATAAACCGAAATGGGACGTGTCCCGTCACACCGATAAGCATAAGATTGTTATCCTGGTGTCTTTTTGTGGCGGTGATATTGTTGCAGTGACACACACCCCCACATTTGCAAAATACGATCGGCCAATGTTTTGGAATGCACCCAATGCACAATGGAAGTCACGAGGTATACCACATAGGCCAAATTCAAATCCAAATCCAATTCTGAATTATTGCTAACTTAATGTCATCTTGTGCTTATCTACAAAGGAGGCAACACAAAGATAAGCACATTCCTACAAATCAGGAAAACATGAGAGCAAAATCAATACTCAATTCAGCGCAAGCCTACATAACACACGAATCTGAAAAGGGAATAGACTCAAAACAATTTCAAGGCAATTTCAAGCAACAAAGTAAACCATCATGACATGAAAGGATACAGACACCACAACACAAAAAGAGGACATGAGGAGAAGAGAAGCAAGCATTGTGATTACAATATGTCCCACATCAGAATGCGAGTAAAATCCGCGCAAACTACAATATGCGCTTGGAAACCCCGAACAATTCATACATCTCAAAATGACTTTGGGGAGAGACAGCCAACCATAGCTCAGGCAAACATGACACATCGAAACCTCAGTATCTCAAAGACCACGGACCCATCACCCCTATCTATGATGACTACTACTCTAAAGGCTAATTATGAAACATAACGGAAGATTTTTCAATGATACCAAGGGAGATTGACCAAGAATCACCAACTGAACCGTGCATGAAACAACCAAAGAGGATTTCCCGTATCAGCGAAGTCTAATTGTCCGTTCCCCTTGATGTCGCAACATACGGCCATGAATCTCTGGTGTCTACTCGGCCTAAACTGAAATTCGAGACAGAGACTAATATTTCGCCAAATCATTTGTCTACATAGAACACACCGTTCACGCTCTGTAAATGACTTTCTGACAGTTCATTCTGCTCTTCCTTGACGTCGCGTCGCGCATTTGGTCGCGATTGTTCTTCTGTCTGTCTGTCTGTCTGTCTACCTGTCTGTCTGGGCGTCTGTGGACTAACAGAGATATTCCAGACCTATTGCAGTGATATCCAAACAAATAAATGGATTAATCAAATGACTCATGGTTTGTTTTGTGTGTGTCTTGTATGTGTTGTGTGATGAGGGTGGCAATGTGTGAAAAGAATCCAATTGGGTCCGTCATGCTGATGGTCTGGTCTGGGGGACAGAGAATGTGATAGAGATTCTAAGCTTGTAGACCGCGGACACTCCATTGAGCACTTCCCAACTCCGTAATTGAGGCTGTACCAGGCGATGTAGCGAAAGTTAACGAAGCAGAACCTACCCGTAGTGGTTCGGTAGCAAATTTGAGGATAAACTAGGTCTTTAGACCAAATGACCTAGCTCAATAATCGCGAGGTATGGAAAAGAGGTTCATTCCTCACAACTTGCAGTTAATCAACAAAGGTTCAGTGGATACAAATTGATTGTGCGTCGCTGCGATCCAGAACTTGGGGTCTATCGAGCAAAGGTACTCATAGAACTACGTAGGGCAGATCAATTACGGACCATATTGCATGTTGAGCGTTATGGGCAAGCCCTTTCAATAAGGAAGTAATGCAATAAGTATGATATGTAAGATTTGCAAAGTGGAATGCAAAGAATGAGTGACCTCATCGAACGAAAAGAAAGAAATGCAATCCGAATGGAGAGTAGAATACGTCACTAGGCAACCGCTTGCCTTGACAGCCATGCAGTGAAGGATGAGATGCATGGTAGAGTGAAACGAGGACAAATCACTTCCTAGCTAAAATGCAATTCTGCTTAAATGAAACAATGGATGATGTATTAAACAGAGCTTGCGAAAATAGGACCAAAACTGAGACCTAGAGGGCAACCACAGGCCGTACAAGCTCAGCACATCCAACGCGACACAGGGCAACCGAGGGCCCCGTGTCTACGTGGGCAGCGATTGCAACACAGGGCCACCCTGGATCAACCGTCTGCGCAGGCAGGCAGTGGGTTGGTTAGGGCAGCCGTAGGCCGTAACCAGTGCGTGGCACTCACTCCGGGTGATTGGTAAAGAGATGAAAATCAGTTAAAAGGTATCGCACGCCAACATTCTGGCCTGCACCTACCCAAATGGTCACCTCCATTAAAGTACCAGCGCCTTGCAGCACTTCTCCTCACCACCCTGACCTACAGGGGGAGGACCAGAGACAGTCAGTTGAGGTAACACTCAACCGTTTGCACTAGGATTATAATACCATAAACGTCAATGCAACCCCCACACTAGCTAGTTAGTGTTGCAAGCTTCTTCCACGGCCATATTCCACCACCAGTCTCTCTCATTGAATCATGGTCACAAGGACCCAAAGAGACGTCAATGCAAATGGTTTGGTCGAGTGCGGTTGTTCAATCTTGCACTTGGTTGCTCCTGCATTGAGTCTTCTTTCCGTCTCCGCTCACACTGGTCAGTCGCCTCCCTACTCCCTGGTCCCCAACCAGGCCCACGCGTTTTCTTTGCCTCTATGGCAACGGAACCGGTCTGTTAATGCTTATGGACAAGTTTGTTTTGTGGCCAAAAAAAGACAACAAAATGTTTCACTATTCATTGTGTCTCTAAGTAACTCTAAGGTATCTACCTCTTCTACCTAGGCTGAGCCGAGCCAGAATGAATCAAAAATGATGCAAACAACCGCAAACTGCATTATCATACAATGATTGGAGGTTAGAGGGCCAAAGATTCGCGAATGTCTTCGCAAAACAATGATGTAAAAAAACTGTTTTTTATTCAAAATGCCCACGTTCTGCCCCATTTCTCTGCACAATGTTGTTGAGATGTCAGTAGGGGACTGTATACACTGTGTAGGGCATGTCCTCAGCTTTCCGAAACATATTTAATGTGGCCCCAACTCACCAGAGGCTGAGAGGAAGAGAATTGGGGGAAAGACAAATGAATGTCACTCGTAACACATGCTGAAAAACCATCGAAAAATCAGAAGAAAAAGGACGTTTTTGACTGTAATATTCTTTTCAAAAAAATTCACAAATTCGATATCTGCAAACTAGACACCATTACGCTTCCAAAACAGCTTTCATGACGCTGCAACTCACCAGAGACCCTGAGAAAGGTCTGAATCTTGTAGCATCATTCCCGAAAAATTTGAAAACATGTTTTCATGTACCAAGTTAATCACAAGGAGAAAAATCTATTCCTCTTCACAGAATTTCAAACTAAACATGTTTTCGAAGCTCCATGCTCCAGTGTTTGTGAAACATTTTGATTCACGTTCAATTTCACCATGGCCTCAGAGAAATGATGAAAACTCCAAAATCATTTTACATGATGTTTCACCAAGTGGTTTGTGTGGTAAGGTTTGCAATTTTACCATAGCCATTCTCAATTTTCTGAAATGAAACTGACTCAGGTTGTCGAAAGCACGTACTTCAGCGTTGTTTGAAAAAATAGTATCGAACCTCAAACCCTTTTCTGTTGGAGATATGAAAGAAGCACAAAAGGCAGTTTTGAGGGGTTTTCATGTGGGGTTGATGGGTGAAGTTGTTGGGGATGCAAAGAAGAGTAAAAAATGTTTTTTCAGGGAAGTGAGATATGGGATAGAAGCGTAACACTGTTTACTTCCACAATATGCCTGATCGGGATTTTTCCAGGGCAATGGCGCAAACATATGCGTAAAACACCAAATGTCACTTTTGGGTGTTTGAGAGGGTTGGGCAAAACGTGATTCATGGGTAATCTCAGAAAAATCAGAGACAATGGCCTCCGATGAGTTGGATCAAACAAGGTTTGCATTTGAAGGCTAGCGCTCTCTACTTTACAATGGCGTTTTCGTTGACGTGAGTCAACGCCCAGGCGCCAAGTTATGCGCACAATGATGTAGGCCATTTTGAACATGTTTGGCCTATTGAAATGTCAAAGAGTGTTTTGGAATTGTCCAGCCTGTGAGGGCTGCCTCTTTGGCCCCCGATCGGCACCCCTACGACGTCCCTGAGGTATCTCCCTTCTACCGCTGAGATACCAATTTTCTCCTTGTCTGCAGTTGTTGCAGAATTCTCGAATCGCGACAGCGCCGTTATTCGCCGTAAGTGGCATCATGCAATCAGGAATTCCAACAATTTTATGTTGGTAATCGAGTTTCATCAAAATTTGAACAGGGTGTAATTGTTGACCACAGGCGCCCGTGCTCGCAGTGGCAAATGACGGCGTCGCCCGTGCCGCGGCTCTGATAAGCCAAATTTATAAGATGATTTTTTGAGAACTTAACGGCGCAACACCCTTCAAGTTCTCCGCAAATTGTTTCTTTAGATTTTGACCTAAGTCGCCGATTTCTCCCGTGAAGGAAAATCTCAAAACACGCGTTAGTCCCCCTAGTCGAATAACAAGGGATTCGCGCGTTCAGGCTCCCTAGGACCACGTAATGTGCCTCATGGACACTATTGATGAGGGTTTGCCCCTATCACCCTCATTTTCAGGCTATTGGGTCCCAACTCAATATGCCCAAAGGGTTATACATTTTTGGGGCTTTCCAAAAATTGGGCATTCTCATGTACTTGGCGCCCAAGTACATGTAGAAATATGTTGAGTTAGTACAATCTCTCTCTTTGCATGCCTTAACAGCCGGGTCATCTCACTTGCCTTCCCCGGAGTGTACATATATGGTCTTTACATACCACGTGGCAGCCTTTTGTGCTTGCATGCCAAAAATCGACTCTCTGAAAGGAGGTCGATTTTCGACCCAAGCACTTGCATGTGTGTTTAAGGACCATCGTTACATACGAATATAGGTATACCTTGGTCCTAGGCCACTAGGTTGGGTATATAAGGCTGTGGTAGGGTTGTTGGGCAAATATGGGTCGTTTTGTGTGCCCATTTGGCGGGTGTACCATTCCAAGAGAAGTAAGAAAAAGTGCTTTTCCATTGCTTTGAGGCATACTGTAGTCGTATTAGAGATGCACTGAGCATCCAGGCATTTCTATCTTAGTATTGGTCCCACCAAAACTGGTGATAACACATTTTGACCTATGGAACCAAACACCCAATCAGGATATGGAGTGGACCCCTTAATCCCCTTTCATTGTGAGGCAAATCATCTTTTCCTGAGTTGACTGAGAACTGACATATCCAAGGCAGAGCCTATGATTTTATCTATGTTTTTCCATGAATTCTTAGCTATCCTAGTGGTATGCACCCTAGAGGGCTGGGCACCTCTTTTTGAGAGGTCCTGGGTTCAATTCCTGGTCAGCCTAGTTAAGTAGGAAGATCCCATGTGACATGGCAGTGACCTCGTCGCCACATGCCCTGCCACCTCAGCACATATGGGACCCAAAACAAAGAGTGCACATCTCCTGAGATGGCACTATGGAGATAGAGTGACCATGAGGCAGTTTTCCAACTCTTTTCCAAAACAATTTAGCTATCTTTGTGAATATGCAATCCGATATATATATATACCACTATAAACGTTTCTGGTAGCAGAGGCAGTCTGTCTCTGCGCACCGGCAGCAACCCCGCGCCGTACATCCAGTGCGCCGAGTACAGGCACATATAAGCGGAAGGGTGACTGAAGATGGACACAAGGAAGGAGGACGCCGACGTGAAGACAGCGCCAGCGCCTGAGGCACCGGCAAGGCCAGCACCTGGCGCTGTACGTTCGGCGGAGACCTTATTTGGGCCATTGGATGCGGCTGAGGACTCCCTGGATGGACTTCAGACGGCCTTCGGGGCCCTGTCTGTCGAAGAGGTGGTCGTGGTCACTCAGCCTGTGAAGAGGAAGAGAAGAGAGAGCGGAAAGGATGCTGGAGAAGAAGCAGACGAAGGAGAGGAACAAGGGCAAGACCTGACGCATGACCCTACCTTCGAAGGCGCACCAAGCGCTTCTGGCCTCCACGCATCACCCTCTCCTATAACCACCACACTCCAAGCCGCTGCAACATCCACTTCCAAAACCAACCCGCCTATGGCAGAGGGCACAGGCTTTACTGGCATGCCTCCCTACCCCGCCTATGGTATGGGCCCACCTACCACTGCGCTCCATGAGGCATCTACTGCCAGTGAGCCGGTGGCTACCAGCTCTGCGCCGCGATGGTATGCGGCTGAATATCTTCATCCACTACCCGCTACTGGAACCTATGTGGATGTTCCTGGGTATGCACCTGGCTATGCAACCTTGAGTGGGTTGAGGAGAGGACCTGAATCTCTTGGTGGCAGGAGTAGAGGATCAGGAAGATCCTCCAACAGGTCCCTGACGCGGTCGGAGATCAACGAGGTGCTCCGAGGAGCCACTTCAAAAATCGTGGGCGACCTCACTCAAGAGATCCGAGAGAAACTGGAGCCCCTGATGATCCCGCCCCAAGCGTCACCTACTACGGTGGGAATGTCACCCCACCGAGTACAGGCCAACCGCCTGGCGGCAGGGTTGACAAATACCCTGGGGAGCCTGAGGAGGAGACCGATGCCGACTCCTGCAGCTATTCCGAGAAGTCCTTTCGTGCCGAGAACGGCCCAGCCGCCCTACAGCCACGTGACGAACTCGACGAGGGCCGAGCTGGACCGGCTGGGGCTAACAGCCTTGAGGGCTATGGTGGACGTAGAGCCTTATGGCTCTAGTGATCTAGGCGGAGACCCCTCTGATGATGGGCCGCCGTCGATGACTTCTTCTTCGCCCTCAGAGGACGATGACCCGGAGGACCCAGAGGACCCAAGGGGTAAGAAGAAGAAGAAGAAGAAGAAGAAGACCCGACGCCCTGAAGGACGCAGGTCTCAGGAGGCGAAGGCTATTGCCACCTCCAAGATCGTAGTGAACCTGCCTGAGTTCACAGGCAAGGACCTCAGCGAGTTCGCTGAGAATTTTGGCCGGTTTCTACGACTGACCGGCCAAACCCACGCCAGTGGGCGAGTGAAGTGCGATCTGCTCCTGCAGTGCTGCAAGACCAAGTACCTGGAGAAGCAGGTCAGGCAGATCGTGACTAACTCCGCCACCTTTGCCGATGTGTTGGTTGCCCTGGAGAGGCAGTACCCGACCTACGAAACCGACCTCTCCATCAGGGCCGAGATCCAGAACCTGCCCGTGCTGCCCAACAACCCCAAACCTGGCAGGGTCTCTGAGCTGTTGGCTGACCTGCATCACTGGGCTGGACGACTGACGCCCGGTTCCTACAGCAGCGACGACCTGCTGTTCTGGTTGGTGGCCAAGCTCCCTCGAGAGCTATGGGACGAGTGCCGTTCGACGGCGGAGCGCAAGGCTAGATCCCTCCGCTACGAGGATCTATGCGTGCTACTCCTGGAGCTGGTGCTGGAGAAGGAGAGCGACCAGCACTTGAACAATTACCGTCCTGGAGGAGGAGGTTCTGGAGGTCAAGGCAAAGGGTACCAAGGGTCCGGACCTGGGCAGGGGACTACCCCCAAACACGCCCACGCCCGTATCATGGAGAACGTGAAGGAGCTATTCTGGTGTGATGCCAGAGACGAGCAGGGCCACCTGCAGCACGCCCCTGACTGCGAGCAGCGAGACTGCTTCGTAGTCCAGGGGAAGCAGCAGGAAAAGAACACCGGCGCCAAAGCTAAGCTGCCGGATTATACAGGTGCACCATCACGTGTGCATTCTGCGGGAAGCGGAAGCACTACGAGGATGAGTGCTACCATAAGCAACGCCTATCGGCGAAGCTTAAGGGTGAAGATCCTGGCAAAGGCTCAGGCAAAGGTGGAGGCAAAGGCAAAGGCAACGACTCCGGCAAGGGCAAGTCGAAAGGACGTTGTCAAGGGCAAGACAAGGGTCAAGGTGGACGAGGAGGAGGCGCTAACCGCCAGCCCGACAACAAGAACAAGGACAAGAACGGAGGCAACCCCAACCCTAATCCAGGGGGGAACTCCGAGCCCTCTGGAGGGCAGTTTGGTCCTACCACACGCTCACAAACGCAGGCCCAGCAAGAACAAGGAGCCGAGCGTGAGCATGAAGGTGGTGATGACGGCAACGCTAAGAAGAGGAGCCGTTTCATGAGGATGGCCCGCAAATTGCGGAACAAGGGGTTCGAGGTGACCTGTCCCGCGGAGTTCTGACGGGGACGCTCTGGTGGCCCCCAAGACCTGGTGTTTCGGGTACGTATCCGACTAGGGGGACGTGAATACCTGGGGGTATTGGATACTGGCGCCACAATATCTATAGTGGCCAAGAAAATGTTACCTTGTGGGAGCCTGAAGAACACCATGACCACCGCTGCTATAGGTATGGGGGATGGACATGTGGTGCACAGCTGCGGGGACTGTGATGTGGAGGTACCTATGGGCTCCCGGACTATCGCCCATCGGCTCTATGTGATGGACACTGAGGCCTTTGACTTTGTACTGGGGACTGACTTCTTCGTACAGCACTCCCAGATACAATCCCTGACGCTGCAAGCGCCCTACCTCCTCTACGTGGACCACGGCAGTGGCAGAGAGTCTGTGCCACTGGAGCAGTCGGAACATACCTTGAGTTACCTGAGGCTATCGAAGGAGGAGCCCTCGAACATGATGGCGGCCTCCAAAACTGAGGACTATCAACTATTGGGGGAAGTCCTAGACCAAGGTCTGAAGGAGTTGGGTTACTCTCGAGGAGACCTGAGTGTGGAGTTGTTCGCCACCGACAAGCAGCATGTACTGGACCTTTACTGCAGCAAGGGGAAGAACTGCAGCTACAAATTTTACTGGCCCTCTTTCGGGATGGCCTACGGGAACCCCAGATTCAGTGAACTCGGGAAGGTGCTGACCAAGGTGGCCTTGGAACGGTCCCGTATGGTCCTGTGTTCCCCCGATTGGGGAGCCCATGGGGGCAACGAGTACTGGCGAAACCTCCTGGACAGGCTGATTATCAGCTCTGTTCGTTTGCCTGATGAGGCCATCTACGTGCCTTTGGGACGCAAGACGCCTATTGGGAAGCCCGGATGGGGGAGTATGCTGAGCGTGGTGGACGGAGGTCTTACCTCCATCCCCTGGGAGGATCTGGACCCGACTCTGGTCCAGGCTGTACAACGAGAAAGCGATGGACTCGCCTTGGGTTACTTGAAGGATCGCCTACGACCTCAAGATGCTGTTGAGACTACACCCGGAGGAGATGAGTACGTCGTGACTGACACCAACGCCCCAGACTCTCCCTGTCATGTACCTGTTCCTGATGGAGTCTCTGAGTGTGGACTATCTGAGCTACCTAGCTCTATCCACTCAGATGACGAGACTGAGCACGACACCTTCTTCGTGCAGACCTGTGTGGAGGAAGTGGAGAACGCCGAGTACGTCGCCCCACTGAAACCCCTACTCTCCATGAGGGTTGAAGACCCCGTGGACGAGGAGCTGGACCCTCGATCCAGGCTCAGGGAGTATGTGGATTCCAAAAGGAAGTTGGTGGCGAAAAAGCTATGCTACGCGAAGCCTACCCGCAGCTCATGGCCACTGAAGCAAGGACGTATGGGAGACCTATCCCAATTGAAGGAGGACCTCGAACAGAAGATCACCACCTGGCAAAGGGAGGTAGATCTTAAGCTCATGAAGAGCGTGTGGGGCGCCCATGTGAGGACCCCGGAGGAGGACGACCTCTTGGAGGAATGTGTATGTGAACCCCCTCGAGCGTGCCTATGCTGCCATCGTCCATCGGAGATGGTTGAACAAGACCTTCTATATGCCTACCAAGGGCTGAAGGATACTACCACGGGCGAAGAGTCGGTGGAGGACCACCTCCCGACTTCTATTACTCAGGGGGCAAGCAACTTACACTCTGAGGAGGACATGGAGGACAAGATCAAGATATTGGACCCGCGGGTACAGAAGCTTATAAGGACCTATCTGGAGGTGTTCGGATAACTACCCCCTCCAGCCTCATGTGACAAGCTGGTACAGATGGACCTCAAGCTGAAACCCGAGTTCGTGGGTCACAAGATCCGGAGGAGACCTTATTGAGCTCCTAAAGAGCAGGCCGACGAGATCGAGCGACAGATACAAGAATGTATCGACGCTGGCGTAGTCCTGGAGTACAAGGACAGGGACTACCCCCTACACTGCAGCTCCTGTTTCCTGGTGGCTAAACCTGGGTCTACAGCGGAACGGCTGGTAGTGGGCTACGGAGAGCTGAACAAGAAGACGCTGAACCACTCAGCGTCCATTCCCAATATGGAGTCTACCCTGGAGAAGATAGCCTCCTGCCGCTACAAGACCAAGATGGACAAGAGGAGCAGATTCTGGCAAGTGGACCTGACGCCCAACGCACAGGAACCACTGGCCTTCATCACCCCTCAGGGGAGGGTGTTCAAGTGGAAGGTCATGCCGTTTGGCGTGGCTAGCGCACCCGCTCCATTCCAAGAGCTGATGAACAACATCTTGTCCATCCTACGAAGGAGACCTAAGGTGCAGGAGCTCATATCCCGTGGTGCCCAGATGGAGGCTCATATCGACGATGTATGCCTCGGGATCAATACCCAGGAATATTCACCTAATCCTCTTGGGTGAGTTCTTTGCGGTCTGCCAGGAGAACCACACACGACTCAAGCTGGAGAAGTGTGAGTTCATGCAGGAGACCATGCAGTACCTGGGGTTTGACGTTGGCTATGGGTGGTGGACCCCAGCGGCCTCTAAGGCCAAACCCCTGATAGATGCCAAGGTACGGCACGAAGACCCCAAGAAAGGACTTCATGATGTACGCAGTTTCATTGGGGCGTGCAACTTCTATCGCCGCCACATCAAAAACTTCACCTACACCAGCACCGTTCTGACGGACTTGATCAAGAAGAGTACTACTTGGCGCTGGGGCCCACGAGAGCAACAAGCGTTTGACGAGCTCAACGACAAGGTAGCCAACGCTAAGTGCTTGGGCGTGCCCAGGGCACAAGGGGAGATTATCCTGGTGACGGACGCCAGCAATGTGGGCGGTGGTGGAACGTTGTTCCAATGGCAAGCACTAGAGAAGGAGGAGTTCGACTCGGCCATTTCCCAATGGGGGACGGAAGGTCTCAACCGAGATGGAACCCTCAAGCACAGCTACCCTGACGACGAGTGGGTCCTAGTACCTATGGGCCACTGGAACTGGAAGTGGAACCAAGCCAGGGGGAACTACTCCACCTATGAGCAGGAATTGCTCGCGGGTACGCTGGTGCTATCCTCACAAGCACGACTGTTGGGGAGTAACCCTGTGGTCTGGCTGTGCGACCAAGAACCGGTCCGCAGTTTCCAGAAGGGTCCCCCACCTGAGAAGGCCAAGCTACGGCGCTGGTGGACCTACCTCAGTCAACTACGGCTGACGGTACACCATATCCAGGGACCGAAGAACGAGTGTGCCGACTACATCAGCCGCAACAACTTCGACGCCCTGATTGGTGCCCGGTCTGAAGCGCTGGCTAAGGAGGCGTTCAGCCGTATGGGCGTCCACTTGGACCTCAACATGACGATGATACGCCCCCTGGATGGACTCCAACAATCGGAGTACCTACAGGAGTTTGGAGATATCCACAAGCGCCTGGAGACACGCCTTGAACCCCTCCTGGTAAACCAAGACCAGTGGAAGAGGGACAAGAGCTACCTCTGGCACGAGGACCGTATCGTGGTGCCGAGTGACAGAGTCCCAGCGTTGCTGAAGTGGACCATTGAGTCCAGCGGTCATGTGGGTGCTGATCGCACCTTGAGGCTGTTCAAGCAGTGGTTCCACACTACGTGGACTCACGACCAACTTGCCGAAAACCCTGGTCCAGTAATACGGGTTCACATGCCTAAAAAACAAGAAAACTAATGTAACAATAAATTGTCATGAAAAAGGCGGTAGATCCTATATTTCAGACACCTTCTGAGTAGCTTATCCTGTCACAGGCCCTATCAAGGTCACGTAAATTGCTGTCGGCGACAGCAGGCGCCGATAATCACAACAGGCCCTCTGAAGCTTCTAAATAGCTTTGAAATAGCGTCTAATTCATTGAAACCTTCTGAAATAGCAGAAAAAATAAGTAAACCACATTATAAGTACATGGAATATGATCATTCATGTATGGCTACCAATGTATCCTAGATCTCTGCTCTCTGTAGTGTACCTAAGAGCAGTAGACTCTAGCAGTGAGCTATAGGCTTGAAATATAAGGCAAATATGAGCAAATATCCTAGTCCTCTGTGATCTTGAAGGTCTGAGAGCTCTAGTAGGGATCCTCCAGAAAGCTTGTGAGAGGTCCAAATGCCCCAACTTATTACAACCCCTTCCTAGGCCTCATGCACATTCAGTAAGAATGTTCATGCCAAGCTGATAATCGAACATGAGGAGAGGTATGGGCATAGACAATGCCCATATTGAATGCTCTAAGTGTCTATTGTAGTGTCTCATTACCCCCTTCCTAGAGGGTAGGATGTGTCTCCAACTAAGTGGGTAAACCCCCTAAGTCTTGAGTACTTAAAGTAGGGTTCAAAATGGAACATGAAAAGCACTAAGCAAAATGCTAGCATACGAAGTATGAACAATGATAACCTAAATGTTCAGGCAACACGCGAGGTTAAATCTAATGCATCCTGATGGAGACGTATAAATTACAATGAGCTATAGGAAAATCAATCACAATTGAGATCGAAATGCAACATTTGCGGTTAAGCTGGAAAGTCCAGCTCTGCCAAAGCTGTTCATTGACATGACTTGGTACGCTATCCAAAGAAAGGATATACCACCTTAATCAATGGACACGTTGCACCAACCCCGAATGCACCAGCTGGATGCATTCTGGTACCTGCAATGGGTTTCTTGGCCTGCATTACATGGACAGTGAAAGCGAGGCAGCATAAGTAATGACCAACTGTTGATTAGTGTGGCGGGACGGTTATGAAAAGGAAGGGGCTTGGCAGTCACAATGAGAAAGATCACGATAACTCATCTGACCCGGATCTGCTCTTTCTTATCCTTTGGAGTGAAATACAAGGAATGATTCATATGGGGGTATGGGGATTTATACTAATACTTCAACCAAAAAAAACGTTGAAACATATAGTTCTTCATTACTACCCTTTTACTTGTACCTTCTAGCTATCACTAAACAAAGCTGAAACATCAGTTACCTATCGTGCCTAGAAATCATGTACAAAAGAATCAATATTCCATCACAGCAAAATGTACCAATAGGCCCAAGGGCGGCATACTGCATTATGCACCACGGCATACCTGGACAGAGCACACAGTAATCTAATGAGATATGAAGCTAGCGGGATACTGATTGGTGTAGAAATGTCCTAAATTACTTACAGTACCGATGCAAACAATTTGCACGAAGAAGTGAAAATGTAGAAGTGTGTTGATCATGTAAAATCAGAGAAAGAAGATGTATGGGTTGTGGCAAGTGCTAGAGAAGACAAAACCAATGAATTGTACTTATCTTAGG
Source organism: Eutreptiella sp. 'Long Island Sound 2002' (assembly GCA_964036045.1). NCBI lineage: Eukaryota > Euglenozoa > Euglenophyceae > Eutreptiales > Eutreptiaceae > Eutreptiella > Eutreptiella sp. 'Long Island Sound 2002'. The sequence goes on from OZ038383.1 coordinate 101,087,606, forward strand.
GAATGGGTTTACGGGTAGGGGTTGGTTGGTCCCCTGGGGCTGTTCTGAAACAAAGTAGGTAAGTAGTGCAAAAAGGTGGAAAGGTCGGCCCTTTCCTGGATGCACCGTTTAGCTCTATAGCAAGCCAGCGGACATTCTACCCAACTGGAGGGTCGCCACTGGCCCATATGCGAGATCGGAGGGTCGCCACGGCCTCATATAAGCGAAATTAATGAATGGTCGGTTGTCTTAGACAAGTAGAAGTAGTAAATCTCCCAAAAATGCTGTCGTAGCCCAGGTGTGTTCTGTACCTTACCGGAAGACCAATCAATGGCGAGCCCCTTGCCCAACAGATGGTTGTACAAAGCCATCTGTGCGGGGGCCTGCATTCCGCTCAACTGAATTCCAGGATTCAGGCCATCCTCTCTGATCTTAACTCTGGCATCTATCTCTACTGAAAGAGAAAGGGTCTATCCAACTGCATGGAAAGTAGCTATCTACCCGCGCGAGGGTAGAATCCCATACACTGTAGGCATTCACCACCTTTCGGTATTCTATTTCAATGAGCCTACCGTAGTGCACCTTCGGGTCTCGGTAGCTACCGGTGTAGGACTCTTCACTAACGCACCGCCAAGTCACAGGCTGAGTGACCAAGCTCAAACCTGTTCACTGGTGGTACACAACAGAGATGTGGCGGGCTGAGACCAATGCCGGCTCCTGTACGCGGGCGGACACTGACTATCCACACGAAGGAAGTTACCTACATGTTGGCCCGTAGACAAAAAAGTGATGGAAGTGGTACTACAGCAATTCGACAGAGTGTGATTGTTATCTTGGTGTCTATTTGTGGTGGTGATATTGTTGAAGTGACACACACGCCCCACGTTTGCAAAATGAAATCCACCAATGTTCCCGGATGCACCCAATGCACAATGGAGGTCACGAGGTATACCGCAAGGGCCATATTCAAATCGGAATCCAATTCTGAATTATTGGTAACACAATGTCATCTTGTGCTTATCTACAAGGGAGGCAACACAAAGATAAGCACATTCCTACCAATCAGAAAAACATGACAGCAAAATCAATACTCAACTCAGCGAAAACCTACATAACTCATGAATCTGAAAAACAAGTAAACACAAGACAAATTCAAAGCAAATTCAAGTAACAAAGTAAACCATCATGACATGAAAGGATACAAACACCACAACACAAAAAGAGGACATGAGGAGAAGCGAAGCAAGTATTGTGATTACAACATGTCCCACATCACAATGCGACAAAAATCCGCGCAAACTACAATATGCGCTTGCAAACCCAGAACAATTCATACATATGGAAATGAATTTGGGCAAAGAAAGCCAAACATAACTCAAGCAAACATGACACATCGAAACCTGTATATCTCAAAGACCATGGAGCCTTCCCCCCTATGTATGATGATTACTACTCTAAAGACTAATCATGAAACATAACGGAAGATCTCTCAATGATACCAAGGGAGATCGACCAAGAATCACCAACTGAACCGTGCATGAAACAACCAAAGAGGATTTCCCGTATCAGCGAAGTCTAATTGTCAATCCCCCTGTATCTCCCAACATACAGCCATGAATCTCTGGTGTCTACGTGGCCTAAACTGAAATTTGAGACAGAGACTAATTTTTTGCCAAATCATTTGTCTACATAGAACACACCGTTCATGCTCTGTAAATGACTTTCTGACAGTTCATTCTACTCTTCCTCGACGTCGCGTCGCGCATTCGGTCGCGTTTATTCTTCTGTCTGTCTGTCTGTCTGTCTCTCTGTCGGTCTGGGTATCTGTGGACTAACAGAGATATTCTAGCCCTCTTGCACTTTCCTCCCAAGCTGAACACCAGGCTGTACAGCTGAACAACCCTGTGGTAGGGCTCGACATAGCTGTGTCCAACCTGTACCAGACGCAGACACTGTCTGGACACTGTAGGGGTGGGTCCGGTCTGCTACCAATAGACAATGTTTCGACACTGCAGGGGGGAGGTCCAGGTAGGTAGGTAGGTAGGTAGGTGCACTCGGTCGTGGAGAGGCGCCCCATGGTTCCCCGTGGCGTCGCCCCTGTGACGAACAGGAAGAGGCTCCGCGCGTGAAGAGGGGGGGCGGCTTACTTCCCGCTAGACCTGACTGTTGGCCCCCAACAAAGCGGCCCCTGGCCAACACCGGGAGGGCTGATCGCCGCCAGCGTGACGTGCTTGTCTCGCCAGGAGGGTGTGCCCCCGTGCTTGCGCACCACCCCTCCTTTGGGCGGAACCCTAGAGGTTCACCGGACTTCCTGGCGTATCCAGTTCCCAAGGCATGCATGCACGTTCTTGGTACTAGGGTTCCGAGCTGCTTGGGTGTCGCACGCTCCGCCTCGAGTCCCAAAGCAGCGCAGGCCTTAGGATGCAGCCTTAACCCCGGTCTCCGGATCTCGTTTGGACGGGTCACCTGCATGGCACGGGCTGCCTCAGTGCCCGGGCTGTGGGCACTGGGTTTCCCACTGTTGTGCGGCGTTTCTGTTTGGGTCCGGTTGGCGGTTGGGTGTGGGTTTTGTTAACCCCGCCAGTCCTGGCTGGGGTTTTGGGTGGGTGTGTTTGGGCACGGTTGGTGGTGTTGTCCCTCTAGTGTCGGCTGTTTGTGGTGTTCGTGGTTGGGCTTCGGTTTTGGCCTGCTTTTGGGACGTGTGTGGTTTCCTGGGCGCCCCACTTGCCCCCCGCCGTTTCCGGTTCTGGCGTGCGGTGTGGGCGTGTGTGCTGGGCCCGGGTCTCGGCTGTGCCGAGCCCTTCTTGGCTGGGTTTTCGGGGTGTGTTTTTTGCGCTTTTGTTTTTTCTTTCTTTTTTTTTTTCCTGTCCCGGGCTTTGTGGTCCCTGTCCCTCCATCCCCTTTCTTTCGGGCTGGGCTGGTGGCTCTCTTCTTTTTTTTTTTCGTTTCGGTGTCCCTTTTCCCGGTGGGCCGCTGTTCCTGGCTTGGTGTTGCCGGTTTTGGGTTGGTGGTCCCCCTGTGCCTCTTTGGGGGTCCTGTCTTCGGTGCCTTCTGGGGGGGGGGTTTGGAGGGGGGAGGTCCAGTCTGCACCCAATGGACACCGTCCCGACACTGAATAGACACTGTCTGGCACCCACATGGGCGCGTGCCAAGGCAACCTAGTTCTCTGCAGCCCTACCCATCCATGACAGGGTGAGTTCCGAGGTTCCTCCATGGCTACAACCCTCACATAGTGCTATTGAGAGCCAAGCACATTTGTCTATACGCATCACTCTGATTGAGGGCTGTGTCCCTGTCCGGACATTAAAGTGGCTGTACAATGCAAAAAGAAAAAAATAGACACTGTCTGGACACTGCAAGCGGGGGGGGGGCTCCAGTCTGCACAAAATATACACTCAGCGTTAACATGCAGATTACTGGCCGTCTGTGAGTCCTGCAGCCTGCCTGTGATTCTGTGGCCTGTCTGTGATGCCTGTGGCCTGTCTGTGATGCCTGTGGCCTGTCCGTGATGCCTCTGACCTGTCTGCCATGCCTGTGGACTGTCTGCGATGCCTGCAGCTTGTCTGCGATGCCTGCAGGCCGCCTACGATGCCTGCAGGCCGCCTGCGATGCCTGCAGCGTGTCTGCGACGCGTGCAGCTTATCTGCAATGCCTGCAGCCTGTCTGGATGCCTGCAGCCTGTCTGCGATGCCTGTAGCCTGTCTGCGATGCCTGCAGCCCGCCTAGAATGTCTGCAGCCTGCCTGCGATGCCTGCAGCCTGTCTGCGATACCTGTAGCCTGTCTGCGATGCCTGCTGTGTTGCATTTGTGCTCTTGAGAATATCCACTGCCTTTCCTGCCAGTGATCCAGGTGCAGGGGGGGGGGGCGTCAGCACAAAGGGAAAATCTGCAAATCCATGCTGAAGGCGGCGCCCAGTGCGCTCACTCTGAAAGCTGACTAGATAAGTACAAAGCCCTCATTGAATTCGTTGAATTAAATCAAGATTCCGCTGACGTTGGCTCCCGAACTCAGAACCACGCTCTGCACCTGAAAGGAAATAACAGAAACATGTAGCAATACATCACCGGCAGGCATCAGTGAACATGCTGACTCCAAGAAACAAAATACCTGCACAACAGACACACAGGGAACCCCGCAAACTGCAAAAGAAAGATGACACGACCAAGGATCATGGAGAAGGAGAGGGGGGGGTGCTACTCGCACACTACACAGCATTCCACATCTCTGACGACGGGCCCTAACTACCATTGATAAGGGAAAAAAAAAATTAATAGGTGATCTCTCCCACGATCCAAGGGGGGGGGTAGAGACTCAGCCCTTGTACCTGTCATCAGGATATGCACAGCTCTGATGTGCTGATGCAGCCGGTTCCGACTGCCGAACTGTGCAGCGCACATCTGACATACCCCTGACCTTCGACGCTCCGCCCTAGGAAGCACTGTACCCCGGTATCCCTGTTTCTCAGACTTAGCATGCCATGACTGATATATGTGCACATACGATGGGTCCTGCCACAGTATTTGCCGAAGGAAAGTGAGGTACTCTCGAGGCAGAAGCGGAGTGAATGGGGATTGTTCTTTTGCACCCTCCACCAATCGCTGGATCTTGCTGAGGGCCCCGGATTGGTGATTTTAGTGGTAACCAACTTACCACCTTGTAAAGTGAATTCCCGCTGATGATGGCATTATATTTCTGCCAATCCTCATTCGCATCGTGGAGAAGAGACTCCATGGGATGCCATTCCGTCTCGGGGTACCGCTGAAACTGTACTTCCCATTCCACCTTCCTGCCCTGTTTCCGGTGACGTAAAATGTTTTCGACAATGAAATTCTCAGAGTCCACCATCACCCTCCTGTAAGTGTAAAAATGCAGGGGTACACGGTTCCCAGAAACAGGATCCCTAAAGGGTCTCATGATGGGGATGGGGACTATGGTCTCACCCTTCTCGGCACTGATGCGGTACCGCCCCCGCCCCACATGCTCCATGACCTCCAAAGGGCCTTTCCAGAGCCGCTCCAATTTATTCACCCCCCTGTCCCTTCCCTCGGGATCGCAACAAATGAGCACACGCTTCCTCGGAGTGTATACTGTGAGCGGGAACCTGTGGTTGTGTGCTTCTGTGAGTTTTTTGTGTATCGCAGTCAGTTTCTTCCTGGAGCCCGCTCGTACACCAGCCTTTGAAAGAAGGTGCGAGCGTCTTCAGATCCCTGAGCCACAGAAACTGGCGAGCATTCCCCAAACACTATCGGGACCCGACCGAAGACCAACCGATGGGCGGACAATCCCGCTGGCCCTGGTAGGTCGTTCAGACACCACAGGGCCAGTGGCAGAAGCTCCAGCCAGTTGGTAGCCTGCTTATACACTAAAACTTTGCGGAGACTGCATATAGCCAGCTGCACAGCATTCTCTGCCCTGGCATTGGCCTGTGACTGATGAGCAGAGGACTGCACAGATTCAATGCCCGACATTTGGGCGTATGTCTGAAAAAATTTGGAATTGACCAAGTGATCCTGGTCCGAATATACCTCCTGTGGTAACCCAAAGAAGCACACCACCTGCTGCAGAAAATGCCTGGCCAGTTCTTCTGCTGTAATATGAGTATTAAAGGGGATTATCAAAATGTATCCCGTAAGTCTGCAAACCACGATGAACATAGAATGGTATGTGTGATTGTCTACTGTGATGGGATTGCTCTCGAGGCTCAAAAAATCCATCAAGTGCGAAGAGAAGGGGCATTCAGGTAATGGATAGTAATCCAATGTTTCTGGTGGTGGCTTCCTGCGTGGTTTCACCACCTGGCACACCCCTGAATGATTGCAGAAAAATGCCACCTCCTGCTCCAGTGTTGCATGGCCCTTGGAGGTCAAGAAGCGCTTCTTGAGAAGCTGCAGCAGCCTTTTCATCCCCTTAAAATGCCCCTTAAAATGTTACTAGGCATCACTTTGCGTCCCTCCCTGCGCACTTTGCCATCATAATAAACGTATGGGTGCAGCACCCTGTCCTGCTGCGGGTGAGGCCAAATGGGGCCAATGATGTCATCTGACTGATAATATACATCCCTTGAATCGTGTAAAATTTCGATCTGAGATGGGACCTTGACAGCCTTGACTGGTCATGTTCAGCAGCTGCAGCCCAGGCAGGTGCCAGCTCATGGAGCTCATTGCTGCACTGAGATTCACCCTCCTGTGCTGGGATGGATACCTGCTGTGGCTCTTCTGCTGCTGGCGCTCTGCCCGGGTGGGACCGGCATTTGCAACTCCCTGCCAAACAGCGCAAAGTGCATGGGGATATTCGCTCAGGTCAGAAGCAGCATCAGTCCACATGTGTCTCAGTGATCGATTGTATGAACGCACAGACATGAATTCCTGGTCCTCAGAGGCATCTCTCTGGTCGCCTTGGGGGTGAGGGGGTTCATCAGGACGCTCAGCCATTATCCTGAGCAGTGTCTCTTCCAGCTGGAAGAGCTCGAGGTGATGCTGCTTCAGCTGCTGGCGCCCCCGCTCCAGGGCCTCCCTTTCATCCCTACCCCAGCCCTCGAGATCCAGGTCAGGCCCATGAAAATTTGAATCCTCGGCTGCCCCCGCAGGATACATTCATCGGGACAAACAGTCCGCGACGATGTTTTGCTCCCCTCCATTGTTAAAGTAAATTGAGAGAGGAACTCGTGCCATCAGCCCTGTCTCCCGAGGGGTCCCGAGATGGTACACAACTCCTCCTCGTACCACTGGAGGATACTGCCATGGTCAGTTTCCACCATGAGCTAAGCACCCCCAATCCATGCCTGGAATTCGAGAAGGCAAGATACTACAGCCTATGGTTCAATCTCACGGGCGGTCCATCCACGCTGACCCTGGGCTTCATGTCGTTTGCCAGTCTTCTGGAGCTTTTTCGAAACAAATTACAACCGGGTGGAAGCGTTCATCCGGTTGCTCTTGCTCCAATGTTCCCCCAACAGCATAATCACTGGCGTCAGGAAAAATAACGCCATCTACCTAAAGGAGAGGGGATATAAACATTGAGCGCGTCCACCAAGGAATCCTTAATCGCCCTGAATCCCACTCTCATGGCATCGTTCCACACGATGCGTGATTCCTTGGCCGACAACTTGACCCTCTTTCTTTTCTTCACGGGGGTGCCATCAGGGTTCAGGCGTCCATAGGGGCCCACAGCCGCTGCCTTAAACTGATATTTCCCCCTTCAAGAAAGCCTCCATGAGAGGTGCAGCGTGCAGCGCAAACTTGGGTATGTACAGGGCATACCAGTTTGCTAGCCCGTAGAACCCCTTTAGCTGTTTGGAGGTGATGATGTCGCCGTCGAGACACCATTCTGCCTCCATTTCTCAGGCAATTTCTGCCTCATCGTCTGACGTTTGCACATTGCGCACATGTGCATTGTGTCGGTCTTCATAGAACTCAGCATAACTGTATCCTTTGTGGACCTTGGTCACCGCGTTTGCCCGGAGGTGATCCATGATAACGAGGTACAGCCGGATATATGTGTATGCCAGGCTTGTTTCTGACATTTTGTTGATGACATTTTGTCGCATGCGCGACCATCCTGCTGTGGCACCATATTCTTCTTGGTGCAGCATGACACCCATCTGTTGACGGTGAGTCCGCGCATGCGGTACTCCTCCAGTCACTTCTTCACCCCTCTGCAGCCAGTCATTGAACCATCCAACCATGGCGTCAGGGTCGAGCCGTCGATGTAGCCGTGCCGACGTCCAGTGTGCCTCAGCATGGCCCGGGTCTCCCTCACTGTAGGGGGGTTTACAGATAAGCTGATATAGCTCGTGGAATGTCAGGCTGGATGCCTGCTGGCGGTCACTCCACTTCTTTTGTCGGTACTGGCTCGTCTCTGGCATGGCAGCCACCGGGGCTCGCACTTGGATTTTAATTGTGAGATGTAACCCCAACTCGCTATACCAGATGCAGAAGGGATTCTCCCAATCCGGGAACTCCGCCAGCTTCCCATTCCAACAGGGCATCTGCAGTTTGTCCTCCAGTGATGCAAATGCTTTGGATCCCATCAATTCTCTCATGGCCTGTTTCCAATTTCTTTTGAACGCCCGCCGGTGTTCATGCGAGGCGTTTTGAAGAGACAATTCTGCTGGCCTGCGCGGCGTGACTTCATTGAAAGCCCATGCCATGGGTATCCCTGTAGGCTTTATAGGCCTTCGCAGAGAAGTTTGCGGCGGCTTCAGTGTCTTGCATTGGTCGAAGTACCCACATTTGTTGTAGTACAGGCCTGCTGCTCCGATACCAGCCCGCCACCGGAGCCATATCCGCCCAAATCACACTCTTCTGACCGGCGCCTGTCCTTCTGGCGTCTGTGATGCTCTTGTTTGCGTCCGTCGCACCGCTGACCATGTACCAATGACCCACTGTGAGTTTCCGGGTCACCGTCATTCCATCCTGCTCTCTGACGACCGTCCTCATTGCTGTCCGAAGAGCTCGAGTCCTCAGAATGATCTGGATCTCTGCGTCCTCCGCGTCCAGAACGACCCTCGTATGGTCGCTGCCCTTGGTGTTTGCACTCGTCCGAGTCATCGTGTCCATGCCCTCCGCGCCATGTGTAATGACTGTGATGTCGTGAGGAGGGCCGTGATTTCTCCTACCCCCTGTAATGTGTGTGATCCACTGTACGGCCCCTATCATGTCCTCGCCGTGCATACCGCAATTCCTCGTCCATCGTGTCGTCGTGCTCCGCTGTGACGGCCCGCGCCTTGTCCTTGAACAACCTAGATGCACTGGGCAGAGGGTCCTTGCTGCGTAGGTGTCTCGGCGGCACTGCCAAGACTTTGTCGCGCCTGGGCCCTCTCCGAGATCCATCACTGTCATCCTCCTGCTCTGACATTGATAAAGTTGAAATGGACGGCGTATTTTCCATTTACCGTACCTGTTGGCGCAATTGTCGCAGTGCCTCCTGCAACTTCTGGATGTCCCCGACTGACGTATTCCGTGGACTCGCCCCGACCGGCCCTGCAGCTCCCCAGCCAGTCCTGTGTGCACTTCCTTCACATGCTGCTCGACGTACCGGTGCATATCTTGTTGCACCTGCTCTTGTATGCCACAGCCTTGGCTTTCAACCTCTGTCATGATCTTTTTCAGGTCTTGCTCACGCTGACGTTATTGAGCAGTTGTGGCCACACTGAACCGGTTGTCCTTGTACTCAGTGACTTGTGTGACAGCTTCAGGCACCTTGTCCTCCAGTGCGTGTCCCATTTCTTGTACTGCCGCAATCTGCTTCCCCAGCACCGGTACGTCAATTGCCCCTCCTGTCTGCAGTTTCTGCATTCGCCGATCAGCATGCTGCTCAATTTCCTGTATTTCACCCTGAAACTCCGTCCATTGGTCCCGCACCCTGATCTTTCGCTCTAGCGCCCTCTGGGAGTCAGCCAGTTGTTTTTTGACCCCTGTGCTCAGGGTATCAGCTTGTGCCCGGATGTCCCGCTGCAAGGTCACCTCTGACCTTCGACCTGTTTCCAGGACCTGTTGATCAACATATGTTTTCAACTCGGCTGTCTGCGTGGATCCATTCAACCGCATCTCCGCGATCTGTTTGCTCAGATTTTGCACTGCAGATTCCCACTGACCCAATGTGCCGCAGGAGTTGTCAGCCCTGTGTGCTGTGTGCTCCTTCCTCTCTCGCAATGTTGTGAGCTCCGTCTGCAATTTCTGCCAGATCCCTTTACACGTGGTGATGTGTCCCAATGCAGTTTGTACTTCCTCCTGTATGGTGGCGCATGTTGTTTGCCACTCACGAGCACACTGCCTCACCTGCTTATCCATGTTCGCTGCGCTCCTGTGTGCATGCCTCCATGCTCACCTTGGTCTGCGCCGCCAACTCCTCTCGTGCTTGCACACCATGCTGTATATGGTCATCAATTCGTAGCCGTAGTTGTTACACCTTCTTGGCGGCTCGGCTGCATTCATCCAGTTTGATCTCTATCATGCGCTCCACGTCCATGGGCCGTACCTGTGGCATATGACCAACAGCAAGTGTGGGCAAATCAGTTTTGCGCTCTACTTTCATAATCCAATCCGAAAATTGATCCATCCGTGAACTATCTTGCGAAGTCTGCTCACGCCGTTGCTTATCAGCGTCCATCAATCACTCTCCAAGTCGCCCAAATCTGATATCCAACAATTTTCTCTCCTCACCCAATTGCTCCGTTCGGATGCGTACTTGCGTCTGATACATTTCTCTTTCCATTTGATCAATGATTGACCATTTCTGTGTGCCTCTTCACTCGCTGTGTAGGCTTGCTGCACCAATTACTCCAACCCTCGCACTTCGGATTCCATGGCCACGTGATTTCGTTGCAACTGTTGCCGATCGTGGTGTATGGACTCTTTGACTTGTCCCACCTGCACTGCAACCCGCTCTTGTGCACGTTGGTCGTCTTCCATTTGGTGCTGCAGACGCTCTTGATCACCATGCGTGCTCGCCATGCCTTGTTTCATGGTGTCCTTCAATTGCATGATATCATTGTCTTTGCATTCCATGGCACTCCTAAGCTCTTGTAGTTGGCCGGCAAGTCCTTTGCATTGTCCTTGTCCGGCCATGTTGGATTGTATTTCACGCAACTGTCTCTCAAGGTGCCGTGTATCTCCTTGATGCTCTCTTGATTGTTTGACCTCTTCGTCGTGTTGATTCAAGCAAGTTTGAAGGTCTCCAATGTGTTCTTCCATCCGCTAATGATCCATTGTTTTATCATGTTCGCGCTGCATTGGTTCTTATTCCAATTTTTCAACACGTTGCACGAGCTTCTTATACTCTTAATCCGGTGTCATGCTTGTAACACATCTTGCATCACCCGGGCATAAATTTTCTTTTGCTTTGGCATTCACGAGGCTCTTGGGCACATGCACAATTGCCTTTTTGGACCTTTCATATGCTTCAGCTCCATCTCAGGTTTCTGAAACGCGGCGCTTTTTTTGTTTCTTAAAGCGCACCGTGTGGTCCTTTCCCCGTGGTGTGATACCCATTTTCAATGACAGTTGTCTTGTATCCCCGAACGACACTCGTCGATTCGATCGACTCCCGGATTTGTCAACCAGAGCGTGTTGACTCGGCGTCACGTATTGGTCTTGTAGGGCATCGATCAGCTCCTGAATGAACGAATCAAATTGCCGATCTTTCTACGCGATTACCCTCGTCGTAACCGATGCATCTTGACAATCAAGGGAGTGTGAGGCTTGCTCGTCATGATATTACACTGATTTGCTCATTGCAAAAGAAATACAAAGCAAGCACCAATTCTTTGTACGATGCTAGTTGTCAACTGTAATTGGGTAAAGATTTGCCCCTCTTGAAATGTTGAAAGCCTTAATAAACCGAAATGGGACGTGTCCCGTCACACCGATAAGCATAAGATTGTTATCCTGGTGTCTTTTTGTGGCGGTGATATTGTTGCAGTGACACACACCCCCACATTTGCAAAATACGATCGGCCAATGTTTTGGAATGCACCCAATGCACAATGGAAGTCACGAGGTATACCACATAGGCCAAATTCAAATCCAAATCCAATTCTGAATTATTGCTAACTTAATGTCATCTTGTGCTTATCTACAAAGGAGGCAACACAAAGATAAGCACATTCCTACAAATCAGGAAAACATGAGAGCAAAATCAATACTCAATTCAGCGCAAGCCTACATAACACACGAATCTGAAAAGGGAATAGACTCAAAACAATTTCAAGGCAATTTCAAGCAACAAAGTAAACCATCATGACATGAAAGGATACAGACACCACAACACAAAAAGAGGACATGAGGAGAAGAGAAGCAAGCATTGTGATTACAATATGTCCCACATCAGAATGCGAGTAAAATCCGCGCAAACTACAATATGCGCTTGGAAACCCCGAACAATTCATACATCTCAAAATGACTTTGGGGAGAGACAGCCAACCATAGCTCAGGCAAACATGACACATCGAAACCTCAGTATCTCAAAGACCACGGACCCATCACCCCTATCTATGATGACTACTACTCTAAAGGCTAATTATGAAACATAACGGAAGATTTTTCAATGATACCAAGGGAGATTGACCAAGAATCACCAACTGAACCGTGCATGAAACAACCAAAGAGGATTTCCCGTATCAGCGAAGTCTAATTGTCCGTTCCCCTTGATGTCGCAACATACGGCCATGAATCTCTGGTGTCTACTCGGCCTAAACTGAAATTCGAGACAGAGACTAATATTTCGCCAAATCATTTGTCTACATAGAACACACCGTTCACGCTCTGTAAATGACTTTCTGACAGTTCATTCTGCTCTTCCTTGACGTCGCGTCGCGCATTTGGTCGCGATTGTTCTTCTGTCTGTCTGTCTGTCTGTCTACCTGTCTGTCTGGGCGTCTGTGGACTAACAGAGATATTCCAGACCTATTGCAGTGATATCCAAACAAATAAATGGATTAATCAAATGACTCATGGTTTGTTTTGTGTGTGTCTTGTATGTGTTGTGTGATGAGGGTGGCAATGTGTGAAAAGAATCCAATTGGGTCCGTCATGCTGATGGTCTGGTCTGGGGGACAGAGAATGTGATAGAGATTCTAAGCTTGTAGACCGCGGACACTCCATTGAGCACTTCCCAACTCCGTAATTGAGGCTGTACCAGGCGATGTAGCGAAAGTTAACGAAGCAGAACCTACCCGTAGTGGTTCGGTAGCAAATTTGAGGATAAACTAGGTCTTTAGACCAAATGACCTAGCTCAATAATCGCGAGGTATGGAAAAGAGGTTCATTCCTCACAACTTGCAGTTAATCAACAAAGGTTCAGTGGATACAAATTGATTGTGCGTCGCTGCGATCCAGAACTTGGGGTCTATCGAGCAAAGGTACTCATAGAACTACGTAGGGCAGATCAATTACGGACCATATTGCATGTTGAGCGTTATGGGCAAGCCCTTTCAATAAGGAAGTAATGCAATAAGTATGATATGTAAGATTTGCAAAGTGGAATGCAAAGAATGAGTGACCTCATCGAACGAAAAGAAAGAAATGCAATCCGAATGGAGAGTAGAATACGTCACTAGGCAACCGCTTGCCTTGACAGCCATGCAGTGAAGGATGAGATGCATGGTAGAGTGAAACGAGGACAAATCACTTCCTAGCTAAAATGCAATTCTGCTTAAATGAAACAATGGATGATGTATTAAACAGAGCTTGCGAAAATAGGACCAAAACTGAGACCTAGAGGGCAACCACAGGCCGTACAAGCTCAGCACATCCAACGCGACACAGGGCAACCGAGGGCCCCGTGTCTACGTGGGCAGCGATTGCAACACAGGGCCACCCTGGATCAACCGTCTGCGCAGGCAGGCAGTGGGTTGGTTAGGGCAGCCGTAGGCCGTAACCAGTGCGTGGCACTCACTCCGGGTGATTGGTAAAGAGATGAAAATCAGTTAAAAGGTATCGCACGCCAACATTCTGGCCTGCACCTACCCAAATGGTCACCTCTATTAAAGTACCAGCGCCTTGCAGCACTTCTCCTCACCACCCTGACCTACAGGGGGAGGACCAGAGACAGTCAGTTGAGGTAACACTCAACCGTTTGCACTAGGATTATAATACCATAAACGTCAATGCAACCCCCACACTAGCTAGTTAGTGTTGCAAGCTTCTTCCACGGCCATATTCCACCACCAGTCTCTCTCATTGAATCATGGTCACAAGGACCCAAAGAGACGTCAATGCAAATGGTTTGGTCGAGTGCGGTTGTTCAATCTTGCACTTGGTTGCTCCTGCATTGAGTCTTCTTTCCGTCTCCGCTCACACTGGTCAGTCGCCTCCCTACTCCCTGGTCCCCAACCAGGCCCACGCGTTTTCTTTGCCTCTATGGCAACGGAACCGGTCTGTTAATGCTTATGGACAAGTTTGTTTTGTGGCCAAAAAAAGACAACAAAATGTTTCACTATTCATTGTGTCTCTAAGTAACTCTAAGGTATCTACCTCTTCTACCTAGGCTGAGCCGAGCCAGAATGAATCAAAAATGATGCAAACAACCGCAAACTGCATTATCATACAATGATTGGAGGTTAGAGGGCCAAAGATTCGCGAATGTCTTCGCAAAACAATGATGTAAAAAAACTGTTTTTTATTCAAAATGCCCACGTTCTGCCCCATTTCTCTGCACAATGTTGTTGAGATGTCAGTAGGGGACTGTATACACTGTGTAGGGCATGTCCTCAGCTTTCCGAAACATATTTAATGTGGCCCCAACTCACCAGAGGCTGAGAGGAAGAGAATTGGGGGAAAGACAAATGAATGTCACTCGTAACACATGCTGAAAAACCATCGAAAAATCAGAAGAAAAAGGACGTTTTTGACTGTAATATTCTTTTCAAAAAAATTCACAAATTCGATATCTGCAAACTAGACACCATTACGCTTCCAAAACAGCTTTCATGACGCTGCAACTCACCAGAGACCCTGAGAAAGGTCTGAATCTTGTAGCATCATTCCCGAAAAATTTGAAAACATGTTTTCATGTACCAAGTTAATCACAAGGAGAAAAATCTATTCCTCTTCACAGAATTTCAAACTAAACATGTTTTCGAAGCTCCATGCTCCAGTGTTTGTGAAACATTTTGATTCACGTTCAATTTCACCATGGCCTCAGAGAAATGATGAAAACTCCAAAATCATTTTACATGATGTTTCACCAAGTGGTTTGTGTGGTAAGGTTTGCAATTTTACCATAGCCATTCTCAATTTTCTGAAATGAAACTGACTCAGGTTGTCGAAAGCACGTACTTCAGCGTTGTTTGAAAAAATAGTATCGAACCTCAAACCCTTTTCTGTTGGAGATATGAAAGAAGCACAAAAGGCAGTTTTGAGGGGTTTTCATGTGGGGTTGATGGGTGAAGTTGTTGGGGATGCAAAGAAGAGTAAAAAATGTTTTTTCAGGGAAGTGAGATATGGGATAGAAGCGTAACACTGTTTACTTCCACAATATGCCTGATCGGGATTTTTCCAGGGCAATGGCGCAAACATATGCGTAAAACACCAAATGTCACTTTTGGGTGTTTGAGAGGGTTGGGCAAAACGTGATTCATGGGTAATCTCAGAAAAATCAGAGACAATGGCCTCCGATGAGTTGGATCAAACAAGGTTTGCATTTGAAGGCTAGCGCTCTCTACTTTACAATGGCGTTTTCGTTGACGTGAGTCAACGCCCAGGCGCCAAGTTATGCGCACAATGATGTAGGCCATTTTGAACATGTTTGGCCTATTGAAATGTCAAAGAGTGTTTTGGAATTGTCCAGCCTGTGAGGGCTGCCTCTTTGGCCCCCGATCGGCACCCCTACGACGTCCCTGAGGTATCTCCCTTCTACCGCTGAGATACCAATTTTCTCCTTGTCTGCAGTTGTTGCAGAATTCTCGAATCGCGACAGCGCCGTTATTCGCCGTAAGTGGCATCATGCAATCAGGAATTCCAACAATTTTATGTTGGTAATCGAGTTTCATCAAAATTTGAACAGGGTGTAATTGTTGACCACAGGCGCCCGTGCTCGCAGTGGCAAATGACGGCGTCGCCCGTGCCGCGGCTCTGATAAGCCAAATTTATAAGATGATTTTTTGAGAACTTAACGGCGCAACACCCTTCAAGTTCTCCGCAAATTGTTTCTTTAGATTTTGACCTAAGTCGCCGATTTCTCCCGTGAAGGAAAATCTCAAAACACGCGTTAGTCCCCCTAGTCGAATAACAAGGGATTCGCGCGTTCAGGCTCCCTAGGACCACGTAATGTGCCTCATGGACACTATTGATGAGGGTTTGCCCCTATCACCCTCATTTTCAGGCTATTGGGTCCCAACTCAATATGCCCAAAGGGTTATACATTTTTGGGGCTTTCCAAAAATTGGGCATTCTCATGTACTTGGCGCCCAAGTACATGTAGAAATATGTTGAGTTAGTACAATCTCTCTCTTTGCATGCCTTAACAGCCGGGTCATCTCACTTGCCTTCCCCGGAGTGTACATATATGGTCTTTACATACCACGTGGCAGCCTTTTGTGCTTGCATGCCAAAAATCGACTCTCTGAAAGGAGGTCGATTTTCGACCCAAGCACTTGCATGTGTGTTTAAGGACCATCGTTACATACGAATATAGGTATACCTTGGTCCTAGGCCACTAGGTTGGGTATATAAGGCTGTGGTAGGGTTGTTGGGCAAATATGGGTCGTTTTGTGTGCCCATTTGGCGGGTGTACCATTCCAAGAGAAGTAAGAAAAAGTGCTTTTCCATTGCTTTGAGGCATACTGTAGTCGTATTAGAGATGCACTGAGCATCCAGGCATTTCTATCTTAGTATTGGTCCCACCAAAACTGGTGATAACACATTTTGACCTATGGAACCAAACACCCAATCAGGATATGGAGTGGACCCCTTAATCCCCTTTCATTGTGAGGCAAATCATCTTTTCCTGAGTTGACTGAGAACTGACATATCCAAGGCAGAGCCTATGATTTTATCTATGTTTTTCCATGAATTCTTAGCTATCCTAGTGGTATGCACCCTAGAGGGCTGGGCACCTCTTTTTGAGAGGTCCTGGGTTCAATTCCTGGTCAGCCTAGTTAAGTAGGAAGATCCCATGTGACATGGCAGTGACCTCGTCGCCACATGCCCTGCCACCTCAGCACATATGGGACCCAAAACAAAGAGTGCACATCTCCTGAGATGGCACTATGGAGATAGAGTGACCATGAGGCAGTTTTCCAACTCTTTTCCAAAACAATTTAGCTATCTTTGTGAATATGCAATCCGATATATATATATACCACTATAAACGTTTCTGGTAGCAGAGGCAGTCTGTCTCTGCGCACCGGCAGCAACCCCGCGCCGTACATCCAGTGCGCCGAGTACAGGCACATATAAGCGGAAGGGTGACTGAAGATGGACACAAGGAAGGAGGACGCCGACGTGAAGACAGCGCCAGCGCCTGAGGCACCGGCAAGGCCAGCACCTGGCGCTGTACGTTCGGCGGAGACCTTATTTGGGCCATTGGATGCGGCTGAGGACTCCCTGGATGGACTTCAGACGGCCTTCGGGGCCCTGTCTGTCGAAGAGGTGGTCGTGGTCACTCAGCCTGTGAAGAGGAAGAGAAGAGAGAGCGGAAAGGATGCTGGAGAAGAAGCAGACGAAGGAGAGGAACAAGGGCAAGACCTGACGCATGACCCTACCTTCGAAGGCGCACCAAGCGCTTCTGGCCTCCACGCATCACCCTCTCCTATAACCACCACACTCCAAGCCGCTGCAACATCCACTTCCAAAACCAACCCGCCTATGGCAGAGGGCACAGGCTTTACTGGCATGCCTCCCTACCCCGCCTATGGTATGGGCCCACCTACCACTGCGCTCCATGAGGCATCTACTGCCAGTGAGCCGGTGGCTACCAGCTCTGCGCCGCGATGGTATGCGGCTGAATATCTTCATCCACTACCCGCTACTGGAACCTATGTGGATGTTCCTGGGTATGCACCTGGCTATGCAACCTTGAGTGGGTTGAGGAGAGGACCTGAATCTCTTGGTGGCAGGAGTAGAGGATCAGGAAGATCCTCCAACAGGTCCCTGACGCGGTCGGAGATCAACGAGGTGCTCCGAGGAGCCACTTCAAAAATCGTGGGCGACCTCACTCAAGAGATCCGAGAGAAACTGGAGCCCCTGATGATCCCGCCCCAAGCGTCACCTACTACGGTGGGAATGTCACCCCACCGAGTACAGGCCAACCGCCTGGCGGCAGGGTTGACAAATACCCTGGGGAGCCTGAGGAGGAGACCGATGCCGACTCCTGCAGCTATTCCGAGAAGTCCTTTCGTGCCGAGAACGGCCCAGCCGCCCTACAGCCACGTGACGAACTCGACGAGGGCCGAGCTGGACCGGCTGGGGCTAACAGCCTTGAGGGCTATGGTGGACGTAGAGCCTTATGGCTCTAGTGATCTAGGCGGAGACCCCTCTGATGATGGGCCGCCGTCGATGACTTCTTCTTCGCCCTCAGAGGACGATGACCCGGAGGACCCAGAGGACCCAAGGGGTAAGAAGAAGAAGAAGAAGAAGAAGAAGACCCGACGCCCTGAAGGACGCAGGTCTCAGGAGGCGAAGGCTATTGCCACCTCCAAGATCGTAGTGAACCTGCCTGAGTTCACAGGCAAGGACCTCAGCGAGTTCGCTGAGAATTTTGGCCGGTTTCTACGACTGACCGGCCAAACCCACGCCAGTGGGCGAGTGAAGTGCGATCTGCTCCTGCAGTGCTGCAAGACCAAGTACCTGGAGAAGCAGGTCAGGCAGATCGTGACTAACTCCGCCACCTTTGCCGATGTGTTGGTTGCCCTGGAGAGGCAGTACCCGACCTACGAAACCGACCTCTCCATCAGGGCCGAGATCCAGAACCTGCCCGTGCTGCCCAACAACCCCAAACCTGGCAGGGTCTCTGAGCTGTTGGCTGACCTGCATCACTGGGCTGGACGACTGACGCCCGGTTCCTACAGCAGCGACGACCTGCTGTTCTGGTTGGTGGCCAAGCTCCCTCGAGAGCTATGGGACGAGTGCCGTTCGACGGCGGAGCGCAAGGCTAGATCCCTCCGCTACGAGGATCTATGCGTGCTACTCCTGGAGCTGGTGCTGGAGAAGGAGAGCGACCAGCACTTGAACAATTACCGTCCTGGAGGAGGAGGTTCTGGAGGTCAAGGCAAAGGGTACCAAGGGTCCGGACCTGGGCAGGGGACTACCCCCAAACACGCCCACGCCCGTATCATGGAGAACGTGAAGGAGCTATTCTGGTGTGATGCCAGAGACGAGCAGGGCCACCTGCAGCACGCCCCTGACTGCGAGCAGCGAGACTGCTTCGTAGTCCAGGGGAAGCAGCAGGAAAAGAACACCGGCGCCAAAGCTAAGCTGCCGGATTATACAGGTGCACCATCACGTGTGCATTCTGCGGGAAGCGGAAGCACTACGAGGATGAGTGCTACCATAAGCAACGCCTATCGGCGAAGCTTAAGGGTGAAGATCCTGGCAAAGGCTCAGGCAAAGGTGGAGGCAAAGGCAAAGGCAACGACTCCGGCAAGGGCAAGTCGAAAGGACGTTGTCAAGGGCAAGACAAGGGTCAAGGTGGACGAGGAGGAGGCGCTAACCGCCAGCCCGACAACAAGAACAAGGACAAGAACGGAGGCAACCCCAACCCTAATCCAGGGGGGAACTCCGAGCCCTCTGGAGGGCAGTTTGGTCCTACCACACGCTCACAAACGCAGGCCCAGCAAGAACAAGGAGCCGAGCGTGAGCATGAAGGTGGTGATGACGGCAACGCTAAGAAGAGGAGCCGTTTCATGAGGATGGCCCGCAAATTGCGGAACAAGGGGTTCGAGGTGACCTGTCCCGCGGAGTTCTGACGGGGACGCTCTGGTGGCCCCCAAGACCTGGTGTTTCGGGTACGTATCCGACTAGGGGGACGTGAATACCTGGGGGTATTGGATACTGGCGCCACAATATCTATAGTGGCCAAGAAAATGTTACCTTGTGGGAGCCTGAAGAACACCATGACCACCGCTGCTATAGGTATGGGGGATGGACATGTGGTGCACAGCTGCGGGGACTGTGATGTGGAGGTACCTATGGGCTCCCGGACTATCGCCCATCGGCTCTATGTGATGGACACTGAGGCCTTTGACTTTGTACTGGGGACTGACTTCTTCGTACAGCACTCCCAGATACAATCCCTGACGCTGCAAGCGCCCTACCTCCTCTACGTGGACCACGGCAGTGGCAGAGAGTCTGTGCCACTGGAGCAGTCGGAACATACCTTGAGTTACCTGAGGCTATCGAAGGAGGAGCCCTCGAACATGATGGCGGCCTCCAAAACTGAGGACTATCAACTATTGGGGGAAGTCCTAGACCAAGGTCTGAAGGAGTTGGGTTACTCTCGAGGAGACCTGAGTGTGGAGTTGTTCGCCACCGACAAGCAGCATGTACTGGACCTTTACTGCAGCAAGGGGAAGAACTGCAGCTACAAATTTTACTGGCCCTCTTTCGGGATGGCCTACGGGAACCCCAGATTCAGTGAACTCGGGAAGGTGCTGACCAAGGTGGCCTTGGAACGGTCCCGTATGGTCCTGTGTTCCCCCGATTGGGGAGCCCATGGGGGCAACGAGTACTGGCGAAACCTCCTGGACAGGCTGATTATCAGCTCTGTTCGTTTGCCTGATGAGGCCATCTACGTGCCTTTGGGACGCAAGACGCCTATTGGGAAGCCCGGATGGGGGAGTATGCTGAGCGTGGTGGACGGAGGTCTTACCTCCATCCCCTGGGAGGATCTGGACCCGACTCTGGTCCAGGCTGTACAACGAGAAAGCGATGGACTCGCCTTGGGTTACTTGAAGGATCGCCTACGACCTCAAGATGCTGTTGAGACTACACCCGGAGGAGATGAGTACGTCGTGACTGACACCAACGCCCCAGACTCTCCCTGTCATGTACCTGTTCCTGATGGAGTCTCTGAGTGTGGACTATCTGAGCTACCTAGCTCTATCCACTCAGATGACGAGACTGAGCACGACACCTTCTTCGTGCAGACCTGTGTGGAGGAAGTGGAGAACGCCGAGTACGTCGCCCCACTGAAACCCCTACTCTCCATGAGGGTTGAAGACCCCGTGGACGAGGAGCTGGACCCTCGATCCAGGCTCAGGGAGTATGTGGATTCCAAAAGGAAGTTGGTGGCGAAAAAGCTATGCTACGCGAAGCCTACCCGCAGCTCATGGCCACTGAAGCAAGGACGTATGGGAGACCTATCCCAATTGAAGGAGGACCTCGAACAGAAGATCACCACCTGGCAAAGGGAGGTAGATCTTAAGCTCATGAAGAGCGTGTGGGGCGCCCATGTGAGGACCCCGGAGGAGGACGACCTCTTGGAGGAATGTGTATGTGAACCCCCTCGAGCGTGCCTATGCTGCCATCGTCCATCGGAGATGGTTGAACAAGACCTTCTATATGCCTACCAAGGGCTGAAGGATACTACCACGGGCGAAGAGTCGGTGGAGGACCACCTCCCGACTTCTATTACTCAGGGGGCAAGCAACTTACACTCTGAGGAGGACATGGAGGACAAGATCAAGATATTGGACCCGCGGGTACAGAAGCTTATAAGGACCTATCTGGAGGTGTTCGGATAACTACCCCCTCCAGCCTCATGTGACAAGCTGGTACAGATGGACCTCAAGCTGAAACCCGAGTTCGTGGGTCACAAGATCCGGAGGAGACCTTATTGAGCTCCTAAAGAGCAGGCCGACGAGATCGAGCGACAGATACAAGAATGTATCGACGCTGGCGTAGTCCTGGAGTACAAGGACAGGGACTACCCCCTACACTGCAGCTCCTGTTTCCTGGTGGCTAAACCTGGGTCTACAGCGGAACGGCTGGTAGTGGGCTACGGAGAGCTGAACAAGAAGACGCTGAACCACTCAGCGTCCATTCCCAATATGGAGTCTACCCTGGAGAAGATAGCCTCCTGCCGCTACAAGACCAAGATGGACAAGAGGAGCAGATTCTGGCAAGTGGACCTGACGCCCAACGCACAGGAACCACTGGCCTTCATCACCCCTCAGGGGAGGGTGTTCAAGTGGAAGGTCATGCCGTTTGGCGTGGCTAGCGCACCCGCTCCATTCCAAGAGCTGATGAACAACATCTTGTCCATCCTACGAAGGAGACCTAAGGTGCAGGAGCTCATATCCCGTGGTGCCCAGATGGAGGCTCATATCGACGATGTATGCCTCGGGATCAATACCCAGGAATATTCACCTAATCCTCTTGGGTGAGTTCTTTGCGGTCTGCCAGGAGAACCACACACGACTCAAGCTGGAGAAGTGTGAGTTCATGCAGGAGACCATGCAGTACCTGGGGTTTGACGTTGGCTATGGGTGGTGGACCCCAGCGGCCTCTAAGGCCAAACCCCTGATAGATGCCAAGGTACGGCACGAAGACCCCAAGAAAGGACTTCATGATGTACGCAGTTTCATTGGGGCGTGCAACTTCTATCGCCGCCACATCAAAAACTTCACCTACACCAGCACCGTTCTGACGGACTTGATCAAGAAGAGTACTACTTGGCGCTGGGGCCCACGAGAGCAACAAGCGTTTGACGAGCTCAACGACAAGGTAGCCAACGCTAAGTGCTTGGGCGTGCCCAGGGCACAAGGGGAGATTATCCTGGTGACGGACGCCAGCAATGTGGGCGGTGGTGGAACGTTGTTCCAATGGCAAGCACTAGAGAAGGAGGAGTTCGACTCGGCCATTTCCCAATGGGGGACGGAAGGTCTCAACCGAGATGGAACCCTCAAGCACAGCTACCCTGACGACGAGTGGGTCCTAGTACCTATGGGCCACTGGAACTGGAAGTGGAACCAAGCCAGGGGGAACTACTCCACCTATGAGCAGGAATTGCTCGCGGGTACGCTGGTGCTATCCTCACAAGCACGACTGTTGGGGAGTAACCCTGTGGTCTGGCTGTGCGACCAAGAACCGGTCCGCAGTTTCCAGAAGGGTCCCCCACCTGAGAAGGCCAAGCTACGGCGCTGGTGGACCTACCTCAGTCAACTACGGCTGACGGTACACCATATCCAGGGACCGAAGAACGAGTGTGCCGACTACATCAGCCGCAACAACTTCGACGCCCTGATTGGTGCCCGGTCTGAAGCGCTGGCTAAGGAGGCGTTCAGCCGTATGGGCGTCCACTTGGACCTCAACATGACGATGATACGCCCCCTGGATGGACTCCAACAATCGGAGTACCTACAGGAGTTTGGAGATATCCACAAGCGCCTGGAGACACGCCTTGAACCCCTCCTGGTAAACCAAGACCAGTGGAAGAGGGACAAGAGCTACCTCTGGCACGAGGACCGTATCGTGGTGCCGAGTGACAGAGTCCCAGCGTTGCTGAAGTGGA
Organism: Eutreptiella sp. 'Long Island Sound 2002'; assembly: GCA_964036045.1. Lineage (NCBI taxonomy): Eukaryota > Euglenozoa > Euglenophyceae > Eutreptiales > Eutreptiaceae > Eutreptiella > Eutreptiella sp. 'Long Island Sound 2002'. The sequence continues at coordinate 101,110,536 of OZ038383.1, forward strand.
CCATTGAGTCCAGCGGTCATGTGGGTGCTGATCGCACCTTGAGGCTGTTCAAGCAGTGGTTCCACACTACGTGGACTCACGACCAACTTGCCGAAAACCCTCCAGCCTATCGTGGACAAGTGCCCGTGCAGGTCCTGTAAACCAGGGGATATCAGGGACAGAGGTCTCTACTCGACCCTGCCCATCCCTCGCTGTGCTAACAGTGTTCTATACGTGGACTACACGGAGATGCCGAAGTTCGGGGGCTATGACTTCGCCCTCGTGGTAACCTGTGGGTTGACCAGGTTTACCAGGGTGTTCCCGTGTACCAAGCACATTGCCGGGGAGGAGACTATCAAGATACTCCTGGAGGAGTGGTTTTGTGTCTATGGGGCGCCCAAGGAGATCAACTCTGATGAGGACGTACGAGTACGCTCAGATACTGGCTGGTACAAGAGGGTCCTGAGATCCCTCAATGTCCAGGTGTCTACGGGGATCCCCTACTCGCACACGAGCAACCCCCTATGTGAGCGACAGATCCGTGTCCTCAAGGAGAATGTCAGGATATGGTGCAAGACTGAACGCACCAGAGACTGGGTGAGACTACTCCCCGTCATATCCTTGATGATGAACTCCCAAGAGAGTTCAGCTACTGGCTACTCGCCCCATGAGCTATTCCTAGGACGTCCGGCATGGTTCCTACATGCCCCCTATCCAGAGGACACCCATTCTTCTGTTGGTGAATGGGTCCAAGAGCAACAAGCGAAGGTGGACAAGGCCAAGGCTATGCTCCAGAGAGTGAGGGAGCGTCAGTGGAACAAGAAGAACAAGCACCGAGTACCGGCCACCTACCAAGAGGGGGACTGGGTGCTGGTGCACCACAGTCGACTACCCGCCTGGCCACGCTCTACCAGCGATGACCCATACTTCGGGCCGTACAAGATTCTATCAGTGAATGGACACCGTATCACCGTGCGGTGTTCTCCCCGTCTAGGGGGGACCCTGGTGTGCGCTGCTCAACACCTGAAGCGCTACTTTGATCCTGGAGACCTCTGTGGGGAGGAGTGGGAGCTGAACGACGAGGAAATCGCCGCTCTGGACCTACAAGGGGCTGCCAGCCCTATGGAAGTTGAAGGTGAACTCCCCGACATGAACGCCGAGAAGATCGCTAAGGAGGGCTTCTACCTGGTGAAGTCTGTCCTACGCCACCGCTATCGCCAGGGTCGGCGCTTCCTCACCCTCTGGGAAGGGTTTGGAGTCGAAGAGGCCACCTGGGAGCCCTTTCCTGCATTTGTTCTACGTGAGGGACGCCTAAACTCGGTTCTGGTTGACTACTTGTCCCAGAACAACCATGGTGAGTTGCTGAGGCTCTCTGAGACGCTTGCCTCCAAGACTAAAGCTAGGGACTGAACCTTACCCTTACCTGCCAAAGCGTATGTGTGAGTGTGCTATTCCTAAGGTCCTGAGAGCAAGCCGCAGAAGTGGTGTCCTAATTATACCAAAGTCTGCACGCTTGCTAAACCTGGAGGGTTGGCTTATTGATGCCACGAGGTACGCCCCAGGTCTCCCCTCCCCTAAGCGCCCAGTTTCTGTGCTGGCGCAAAACCTTTGGGGAATACCCAGCCTACTAATCCAGGTATTGCTTTCCCTACCTATCTGTCTACTACAGGGAGGGGTGGCCAAAAGCTATGAAGGCGTGAAAACGCCGTTTTGCTAAATGGCCTAAACACTGACCAAACCACTGCCACAGCCCACCAACCCTTCTAAAATTGCAGGAAACGGGTGGGACAGTGACACACGCACTACAGGTCCTACACACCTTACAGTGGCACCATCCTGGTGGGCGAGCACTGGGGCAACTGGCTCAAGCCCCCACTCAGGACTACCACTCCTACACGCACACTCTACTTGGTGTTGTTGAAGAACATGTCGTGGGTCCTAGCAGCCCTCCTGTGAAATGACAAGAGAACACAGCGCTGCTATGCAACTGTGGCCTAACAGGGGACGCCACAACGCGTTTCCCCTGCTAGGGCTTGGAGGGAAGAGGTGCTCTTGCGTGCACGGCGCAGATGTCGATGGAGTCGGACTCCCTGCTCTGCCACAGGCAGAGGGGAGTTACTTGTTTGTGTGATCTGCGCCCTTGTTTAGCAGGGCATGAAAGAAAAACTTGCCCATCTCGACCTCAATCACAAACTCCACCAGGGGGTGGCCCCGCCTGGGCTTACTCACCTTACCTACCGCTGGGGAGAGAGAGCAAGTGAGGGGCGCACACGAAGAACGTTGCTATGCACTTGTGTGTATGTCTAATCACCCTGATCTGACCTCTAATCATCTGCAATCTTTCTAATTAATCCCTCTATGGCGCCCTATCGTTGTTAGCGCTGCTACGAGACTCGTTCACGGAGACACAAGACGAGCAATGTGTATGCGGCATACGAGACGAGTATACCTGTAGTTTATACCTGATTCATTGAAGTCTTTTTCGTTGATTTTCGAATTCTTGAATTTTTGATACTTCTATTAGTGTGGGTGGAATCTGTATGTTTATTTATTAATATGTGTCTCGTCATTTTCAAGACTACGTGAGACATACGTTTATACTTCCATTATTTCTCCATTTTCCGGCGCTTCGCTAGGAGCCGCTCCTGCGCGCCGCCTTTTTATGCGTATGAATTTCTGGATTTAAGAAATCCAGAGATGACTATAATTTTTATAAAAATGTGCTTCTGATGCACAATTGGATTCTGCTCAGGTGTGTTGTTTCAGAAAAATTCTAGGCCCTCATTTGACGGATTTTGGTGTCGTCGCTTCGCTTTTGCGTGGATTCGTCCATAATTCTCCCATTCCTGCCTCTGCAGATACCCACGCGCAGCTCCGCTGAGTAGGCCGTGTTCGGGCCGAAACGCAGCAGCCTGGAGAGACTGAGCAGAACCCAGGACCCCACCAAGGGGCAAGTTAATCTTTTCACGGCTCCGTTCGCCCTAAGACAGGTCACAGGTCGCCAGCAGGTTTACGAGAACCCATGCGAGTGTGTATATTGTGTCTTGCGTTGGGTTTGTGTCGCGCTGCGTCTTGGAGGGAGGGATGCACATGCACATGTTTTGGCATGCTCCCAGACTAACCCAACCAAGCCACAGGAGCCCCGGCAGCGCCATGAGCGCTGAGTCTTCTGTAGGAAATGTTACAAACAGAGCAGCAAAAGAGCGCCAGCCATGGTGAGCGCCCATTTTTCTGTGTGAAGGAAGCTATAGGTATTTTAAAGTAGATGTGGAAACCAAAAAAAGGCCAAGAAAAAATCCCTTTTTCCTAAAATGCGACAGTGGTGGCCACCACAGCACAGAGGGGGAGTAAGAAAAAGTGCTTTTCCATTGCTTTGAGGCATACTCTAGTTGTATTAGAGATGCACTGAGCATCCAGGCATTTTCATCTTAGTATTGGTCCCACCAAAACTGGTGATAACACATTTTGACCTATGGAACCAAACACCCAATCAGGATATGGAGTGGACCCCTTAATCCCCTTTCATTGTGAGGCAAATCATCTTTTCCTGAGTTGACTGAGAACTGACATATCCAAGGCAGAGCCTATGAATTTATCTATGTTTTTCCATGAATTCTTAGCTATCCTAGTGGTATGCACCCTAGGGGGCTGGGCACCTCTTTTTGAGAGGTCCTGGGTTCAATTCCTGGTCAGCCCAGCTGAGTAGGAAGATCCCATGTGACATGTCAGTGACCTCATCGCCACATGCCCTGCCACCTCAGCACATATGGGACCCAAAACAAAGAGTGCACATCTCCTGAGATGGCACTATGGAGATAGAGTGACCATGAGGCAGTTTTCCAACTCTTTTGCAAAACAATTTAGCTACCTTTGTGAATATGCATTCCGATTTGACCTGAGTTGCAGTTTCTGTGAATATCCAATCATCTTTCACTGTTTACACTGCAGCCCTTCATGCTTTGATCCTGATTCTCTTCTCCTTGCATACTTCTGGCTTCGGCTCTCCTGGATTGACTTGGATTTACTGTATTTCAACAAACAAAAGCTTTTCATCTCCAAAAACAAGCAGCAGGACACCCTACAGCAACAGCAAGCAGCAGGAGAAGCAAAAACACAGTGCTGAAACCACTATAAACCTTTCTAGAGAAACCCCCCAATGGACCCCATATTAAGCGGAGCCCTTGTTCCTAACCCAAATTGTCACTCGAAAGTCTAACGTTCACCAAAAAACCCATGGAAAGCACACCCGAAGCGATCTGCTACAAGCATGTTTTGTTATTAGAATTGTTTCATTTTTCCACATGTCCACTTGATGAGCACCGCAAGTAACCTTCCATGGCACCCCAAATGGACTCCAAGTGTGGAATCGGAGGTCCATGGTACCAAGACATTGTGTGTAAAGGATATTGCCGGCTACTGAATTCAGGCTGGAGATATTGTAATATATTTGCGGGGATTTCAAGTGCATTCTGAGTGTGGTCTCATCAACTTTCCCATTTTTGGGCCGTCATCATGTCAAGTGGCGACCTTGTATCTCAACGTTGCGCTCAATTGACATCATGACTCAAGAATGCTTTTGAGAGTACATACTTCGGTGCCCAAAATAACTTGGTCCTAGCCAATAACTCCTCTTGGGCTTTGCAGACCAAAGCCACAATGTGGGTGATTTGGGTCAATCCCAAATCACGGACTCACTTGGCGACCCTGCCATTCCCAAAAAAAGAGGGGTTTGGGCGACGCCCAAAACGTATGTTGGACACATAGGACTTGGTTCCAATTATGAGGCATACTCCGGTCCAAGTCGGACATGTGTTTCATTTGCTCCCACCATGAGTGTGCGCATTTTTCGCCATTGTTTGCCATTTTCTACGTTTTCGGCCCGACACACACTATTTTCAGCCCCCCCATGCACGCCGGAAGCATGGACCAAGGGACCAAATATGGTATGTAGCTTGTGCATATTGGTCCCCATGACTCACACACCACGTGGGCGAACCGCAGCGCCCACTCATAAGGAGCTACGCCAAGGTGTGTGTGGACAATATTGCCATTTTGGCACTTGTGGGCCTAGTTCTGCCTTTCACCATGCCATGGCCAATGGAGATCTTTGGGATCCAAGTACGCGCAGGCCCCCATGAATCTCCTGTTGTATCCCACACTGAACGTTCAGTCCGGTCTCCAAGCCATCATGGACGAATACCCCTGCGGATACTTTCAATTTTCGCTCATTTGTGCGTTTGCCAAAACACCCCTTTTTCAGACCCCAATTTCAGCCCACTGTGTGGTCAATTGGCGGCCCAATATCTTTATGCCCATGAGGAGCTCGGTCCTAATTTCAAATATTGCACTCAGATATGAGTCGTAGATCCTGCCTCCTATTCCATGAGCCATGGGTCTCGCCTTGGCTGCCCGAGGCACGCATTGGAATTCCCTGAGTTGTGCCTTTTTTGCCATTTTGTGAGGCCCTTGGTGCACCCTTATGAACGCCTTCTCGGATGCACTACGGGTAGATGTTTGAGTCCTAAGTCCTGAGTGCCCATTGCTCCCTTGCATTCTATGTGGGACCTTGTGTGCAGTCCATTAGGACATTTTTATTGTAAAAACGAATTGCGGAATTTGTGTGTTTTGAGGGCACTTCCCGCCTCTAGAACCCCATACCCAATGGAGAGCGGGAACTGCCCATTTGCATGTAGGTCAGGTACGAAGTCTTGTGTTCATGTTTGTCCATTGTTCTTCCCTTTCTTTCAGTGGATGCCTATTTCTTATTTGTATTATTGTTGATACTTGGACTGACATTCAAGTGTGGACTTCTTGCTCTTTTTGCAGTGCAGTGTCGTGGTGTTGATCCAAGGGTGACTAGGACAAGGTCATCCTTCCTTCACGAAGAAAGGAGTCGAGCGGTAAAAGTTGGTAGCAGAGGCAGTTTTTTGCTCCTCTAGCACCAATAGTACAGGAGGAGCTCAACAGCGACCTGCAGAGCAGAAAAACAACAAGAAGAACAGCAACAACATTATCGTCATGGACGACTCCATCAGGCCACACTTGAGGACCTGAACGTCATTGGCGAGATGGGACCGAAACCACTCGGAACACGCGTCCATCCGATGGGTGGGCATATGTCAGACTCATTTTCCGACAAGCACATACCCAGCCTGATGCTGCAGTTGATTTACAGCAGCCCGCAGGCTGCCGGTGCGTTAATAGGGCCCTCGTATAGGCCCATGACTACGCAACAGTACCTGCCGAACGAGCCGCGGATTGAAGAAGGCTTCAGCAGGTCAACCTGGCCCCGGGCGGACCCCAACCGAAGCCGAATGATGGATGCCGTCGAGTGGACGGCGATCGGTGGCAGCCGAGTGCGCCGAGTACTGGTTTTGGACTTCAAGTTCAACTGCGGGACCTGACGGAGACTTTGATGCATGGCGGTCCCTCGGCGAGAAACACAAAACATTGCTCCCATGCGAGGTTCACCGACAGACAGCGGAATATGTACAAAAAAGGTTTAAACCTGCCCAAGGAGAGAAGCACGTTCACCACAAAAATAATGGGCTATAGGCAGGCCTATCTTGATTGCAATATGTGGACCTGGTGAGTGGCAATGTGGTTTTCTGCTGGATGGTCACTGAATTTGTTTCCGTGAAAAAAAAGAAGACGATGAGTGTGCAGTTCTTTTGCGAGTGTTATGATGGTGGTGTGTGAAGACATGATTTAGAGATGAAACAGAAAATGAAACGGAAAACCAAGACCAGTGCGGAGAAGGTGTACAACAGTTCCCTCTACTCCCAAGACGAGTACACACACAGCCAGGCAACTGTCATCTTGTTGTATGTTCCATTTGAGACGTCTGAGAAACAGTTTCATCATATCCGCTGAGTATCTGTGTGAGTTATACGCCTCCGGATAGCTTTTGATGACCCATTGCCAGGCATCCAGTTTAAGTTCATGTTTGGCCCCACCAGCTAGAGCTTGCTCCATTTCGGGTACTGAAGGTTGAACTTCTTTGGGTTTCGGGTGCATGAGTGGTGGTCTTGTGTCAAGGATGAGCGGAAGCTTAGTTTGTCGTGATGCTGGTCGAGATGGAGATTGTTGACTGTTTCTATTTTTGTTTAATGTCCTGCAAGCCTCCCAGCGAAGCGGAACGTGCAGTGCTTTCTGCACATACCAGAGAATAAGATCCTTTTACAATTTGCATTGTTGAGTCTTGGATTCAGGGTCTTCCTTCTTTGGTATCCGGTGGTGTGTTCGGCGCTTAGCGACTGTGTCCCAGGCTCGATCATCAGATAGGTCTTCATGGCTTAGAGCTGCGAACACGTTGGTGGTTGTTATTTGATTTGTGACTGGCTGTGGCTGAGGCAGGCCCGTCTAGGGAGGAGGAGGAATACCTGTTGGTGCTAAAGCATGCGGTGATTGTGGTTCTTGTGTGCTTTTGATTGGTGTTGATATATAGCTCTATTCCGTTTGACTGGAAGTAGCGGAGTTTGTCGTTCCAAATGAACTGTGCGAGAGCGTGTAAGGGCTGTGGGTGGGATGTGGTTCAGAGTGACGATAAACACATTTTTTTGCCAAACCGGCAACGTTCTGCGTATCTGCAAAGCGGTCGGTCCTTTTGAGGGATCTGTGCGATGATGATATGCAAGAGAGTATTGATAACTGCGGAGAAATCCATTTCTGTCGCGGCTTTTGGAAAGGGAGTTTCCCGGTGAATAAATATTGAGATTGAATTTGAATTTACCATTTATACTCGAATTGCGGGCCATTGTGTTGAATTGTCGTAAATTGCTGTAGCCATTGGTGATTGCGCGCGAGACCTCTCCTGACCTGACAGAGACTTTTGCCAGGTCCCGGACCACCATGGGGGAGATCACCAACGAGACCATCATGGCCAGCCATCAGCTACGCCAGCTGAAGGATGGGGTTCCGCAAACCACCATGCAATCTTTGGATTTGCATTGGTCGGAAGGACATCCACTTGATCTCCGAGTTCCCAACCTGAAGGACCAGATTGAGAAGGTGACGTCTCAGGTGGGGACGCTCTCTGGTGCCCAAGTCCCGGGACGCGCTGGCCTGGACAACCTGATCGACTTCTTGGAGAATCAACTGGATGTCCTGAAGTCCGGTCTGGCCGCCCTGGACTTAGGCGGCAGAAGCAGGTATGCTTTTGTACCCGGGTGTCTGCAAAATTTGTTGAGGTAATTTGTCCGATTCACCTACTTTTTTCTACCACAAAATTTGACTACTCAGCTTTCTGGCCCAAACACCCACCAAAATGCATGATTTCCCCTCAAAAAAGCTCTCACAATGTTTGCTCTTCTACCCACTTTTCTGTAACATGCAATAAATCTTAGGGGTTCTTGAACTAAAAAACCTTGCTTTTTGTTGTTGTCCTCTCTATGCTTTTTTCCCCCTACGCTGGTGGTTTCCAAAATGCTGTAAAAGGGTACCATTTTCCTTTTCCTGTTGCAAGGCCTCGCAACACGAGACATGAAACAATGTAATTCCTTGCAATTACACACAGCTTCAGTTCATTCATAAACAAGCAAAAGCAGAATACAGAGTGTCAATACATTGTGTGCGTCGAAAGGTGAGGCTTTTGGAATGCGAGGCCTGGCAATACTGACTGCTGCGTTAGGGTCTGTGTAATTGTCATCCCCAGATGACGCTTCTGAAAAGAGAGCTGAAATGGCGAATTGCCTAATCTGGAATGCGAGGCTCGCATTGCGAGGCAACATATCACGAAAAACAGGGCTGCAACGCCCTTTGGGGCTTCTTTTTCTTCTTCAATCCCGCTGCCAACATCTTACTCCTCCACGTCGATCCCACTGCTGTTTCGGGATCCGGAAAGCTCAGCGTCCTCTTCACCCCCTGGGGCTGCGTCAGGGTCGTCGGCTTTGGCTCAGCTGCCGCCTTGGTGTTGGGCTGTTTCGGGCTTGGCGCCTGGCTCGCCTCTGGTTCGTCATCATCTGCATCGCCAGCCTGAAACGCCCGAACCTGCGTTGACTTCTGAGGGGATCGCTGATCAGATCCTGTCAGCGGCGGGTCATCGTCATTGTCCCCAAGATCCTCCACGTCTTTGTCTGCAACTTCTTCATGTGCATGTTGACCTGGTTTCTCTGCTGTCGACACCCGCAGCTGCGCATACCCCACATTCTCGTCTTCAACCCACATTGGCATGCTGAACTGGATCCATAGCTCGCACTGCGCCAACCTGGTCTGGTCAATGCCCACCTGCACACGCTGCGTCACCTCGTGATGGTAGCTCCGTGCCCAATCCGATCGTTTCTGTTTGGTCAATTGCAAAGAAGAATATTTAGGAGGATCATCCAACGCTGCCACTTTCGCCGCCATGTGCACATTGCGATCGAAGATCATGACGTTCTCCGTGCAATCTTTAGTCGGCATCCGCCTTGCCATCCACGTATAAGAAACAAGGGGCATGAACCCTGGTTCATCACGTTTGCGACGACCCAAACTGGTGTACGGTGGGATCTGTGGTGAGAAGTAGCGAGATGGCAAAGGCAATGCGAGGCCTTGCAATCCAGAAGCGTTGTACATACCTTTTTCTTGAACTTCACATCGGCCAGCAGAACTAGTGCTTTCACTTGAATTGCGCCTTTTCCGGTCCTGCCTGCGCCAGGTAGCCAGTAACACACTTGCACTTTTTCATACCAGTAACCGTTCTCCGCTATTCCAGGTGTCTCGAGAACTGCTTGCAGGGCATCGCAAACAGGCTCCAACTCACCGTGGATCACAAGCACAGTTTCAGGGTTGTCAATCAACTTGGCCATCACAACGGGACTCACAGGATCACCACTGTCCGCCAGATCCGCATTCAGAATGATCATGTCGGTGTCCAGAGCTTCCAAAAACTTCAGGGGATCTTGCGGATCTTTGTAGGGGGAGCACAGCATTTTGACCATCTTTCCTGTGACCTCAATGTTCACCACGTCCAAGTTTCCGGACTCCATGGACTTGACTTTGTTCAAGGGCGATGCCAGTGGTCGCCGCAGGCGACCAAGGTCCATTGATGCCCGAAGCTTTGGATGAGTGTGTCCCATCTCCGTCCAGAACCGCGTCTTGCTGAGCATTTCCCATTTTCGCGACAGAGCGTCAGCTTTCCATTGCCAAGGCCCCAAAGGGATCCGAAACCAAAGGACATCCCATTCATGCAACGGTACCTTCTCTGCCGGACTGGCCTTTGTAAACATGTGGAAAGATTAGATTTACCGACTGTGCTTCCTGTTTGCGTGTTTGCCTACTTTCTTGTCAGGGAACCATACTTGGAGGTAATCGATGACGCTGTTCGGAGCGGCTCCCCAATGCCAATTGACTCACTGCTCCTTCTGGTAAGCAGAGGTCCGGTCCTGGATTTCCTTGATGGTCGCCTTTGGTCTCGACATGTGGGCGGCGACCCGTTGTAGGACCGATGGCTCGTACAGACCCGGCAGAAACTTCAGGGCGTCCTCGTCCTGGTGCTGGGGTGTGCACCGCAACCGCAAGATTTTGTATAAGTTGAAGAACTCCTCCTTGAAGGGACCTGCTGCTCGGCTCTCTGGTCTGCTTTTCAACCTCAGTAGTGAGTGCCGTGTCTTCCTGTTCAGTCGCAACAAGCGCGCCAAATCAAAAAAGAAAACAGCTCCACTCTTGTTGTTTTCAACGGCAGCCCATAGTGATTCAGCAGTGGTATATGTATGCTCCGTTGCACAGAAAGCTCGCAAACGCCTGACAGTCCGTTCCAGCTTCCTCTGCGCTTGATGCGCAATGTTACGTGGCATGCAGAATCATCTCAAAAAATTAAAAATGTTTATCTCGATTCTACGATTCCGCGCAAAACAGGCTCCTTTAACGCTACAGGTTAAAAAATTTCTTCCCAGCACAGCGCTGCACACGCAACACACGCATATCGATCCTTGCGCGCAACTGCGCCGCGCTTGCGCATTCTTGGTTACTGGTAACAGTCAACTGGTCCAACATTTCTCTTGTTTATCCCACTTGCGGTACCCAGTTGCGAATCGCAACCATTTCTGTTGGGCAGTGAAGCCAGCGGAGACCACAGGATGAAAATTAGGGATACCGGTTGGACATGTATGGGAGCCCATACAGTAGCGCCGCATCAAAGGGAATGCACATGCCGTGTATTTGGTGGATCTGTCCATTTTTTCCATGTTTCCTGCTCTATGATTGCGAGGCTTCGCTTTTGGATTCGCGAAACTACACCCTTTTGGAATATGTCCAAACGGAATGCGAGGCCTGGCATTCGAAGAGGAATGTTACTTGTCGTAATTACCCTTATGCGAACTGTGCATGCGTTCGATTCTGGTAAAACACCTGAAGTCGACTCCTTGTTTTGCGAGGCCTCGCAATCTGTTGCAGAAAAGAGGCGTCATAACCTTCATGTGGTACAACGCATAGTGGGTTGCCCTTCCGTATTGAGATACCATCGTACGCAGTAATACGAAGGAGCCGTATCTGTTGCAACGTCATGAAAAAAGCACCTTGTTTTTATTGAAAAAACATTCATGAAAAATCAGGGCCAAAAAAACAGGGTAGTTCACTGAAATAACCCATATCCTTTCTCGGTATTTTTTTTTAAAAAGAGCGGTACAAAAGTGTACCTGTTTCGGCCGCCTACGCTGGAGCAGGAGGTCACCGGCCTTCTCCAGGCACAAGGGGATCACCTACAAGGCCTAGGGGAAGTTCAGGCCGCAGTGCAGTCCCTCAACGCCAAGGCGGCGCAAGCCGACGAAGCGGTCAGATTGGCCTCCGATCAGCTGAAAGTGATCAGCAACCGGATGGACCCAACCGCCGCAAAGGTAGTGGCACAAGCAGAACAACTCCAGCTGCACATGTAGGGGATCAAGGCCATAGAGACTCGGTTGAGTCCACTGGAGGCCTTGGGTGCCACCAGCAAAACAGCGAAGAACGCTGATCCCATCCAGGTCAATGTGTTACTGGAGTCCCTGGTCAGACTTGGGCAAGTAAGTAAGTAAGTAAGTAGAGGCGGCCGCGTCCGCAGCCTCATCTGACTCCTCCTTGTTTGTTTTACATGGTGGCCGCCTCTGGCGGGAAGGAGTGCTCTCCACCATCAGTTCCCCTGGCGACCCCTGTCTCAGGTCACAGCCGAGAACTTCAACCAGGTTCCCTTGGGGCATGACCGGTGGTAGGCTCCCTTCAGTCGCTGCCCTCACGGTTTCAGCTCCTTCTGGTCACCCTTTGAAGGATCCCCCGGCCTTCCCCTGCTAGCACAGCCTACTGGGCGCCTGCAGGCGGGTTTCCCGCGGATAGCCCTCGCCAACAGCGGAGCATTTCTCTCTGTCAACCACATTCCACTACTCCCCATCCCTCACCGGCTGGAGTACCCACTCGGCTCCCGGATGCACTTGGTTGTCGTCCATCCACGGCTGGAGGCCAGGGGGCGACCCTTTCCACGTTCCCCCTGGTCCCGCTCACGCGTGAACCTACGTGTACTCAGGCCATTGACCCGGGGATATCAAGGTCAATCCTCACCCCTGCGGACACCTCACGGCCGTCCCGGAGTTCAGGGCATTTTCCCGACTTCCCGTGGCCAGGTTCCCCATGGCTGGCCCATGGTTCACCACTCCATGGCAACTGGTTTCCCAATCCCATGGGGCTGTTGCTTGGTGCTTTCGGCCTCCCTGCCCTTCCCATGTCCCATTCCCCTTTGCCTCATCCCGGCACCGGCCCGTTCCCAGCGTCCCATGGACTCCCTACCCAATCAGGCCGTTGTGCGGCCCTAGCCACACCCCCTTTCCCGCCCCGTCCCCTTGTCACTTCCTCCCGTGTTTTTACCCCACCAGCTCGCCTGCTACCCTGTGGCGCTGGCCTACTTGGGCCTCTTCCTTCGTGGGACCGCTTCGCGCGCTTAGCACGGGTCCCTTCCCACCCCCGTCCCTTCCCCCTGTGCCGCGGCCTAATCCCCTGGGCTGTCTTGCGGCCCCATCGCATCCCTCATCCCGTGTTTATACCCCACCGGGCCGCCCACTGGATCCTCATCCATCCGGGGACCGTTTCGTGCACCTAGCAACAGTCACTCCCTTCCAAGCCCCTTCCCCCGTGCCGCGGCCCCGGCCTATTCCCCTGGGTTGTCGTGCGGCCCCATCCCATCCCTCTTCCCGTGTATATACCCCATCGGGCCGCCAGCAACCCTGTGGCGCGGGCCCACTGGATCCTCATCCTTCCGGGGACCGTTTTGTGCGCTCAGCACGGGTCGCTCCCCTCCCGCCCCCGCCTCTCTGTCCTGTGTTGTCTCCCTTGCTGTCCTAGTCACCTGGGGCCGTCACATGGCGCTAGCCACTCGTCCTTTTCTGTCCTGTCTTCTTGTGGTGCTGCGGGGTGTTGTCCGCGTTTATTTCCTTTTTTTTCTTTTTGCCGTTCTTTTTTCCGCGTGGTTCCCTCATCTCTGCATGCACGCACAACAACACTGCATCGCCATCTGTCTCGGTTCTGTTTGGTGCTCTCGTCCAGTCCCTCCGCCATCCTGTGGCGCTGCCCTTGGCGGTCCCCGGCCATGCCGGGCGACCCAGCCATTTTGCCCGCGTTGCTGTACATGTATCCGCTCTCTCTCCTCTCTATCGTCCCCTCCCCTCTGTCTCCTGCCCGCCCTCTTAGTGTTGTTCCCCTGCTCTGTGTGCTCGCTGCTGGTCGTCTCCGCGCCATGGTTGTATCTCTCGCGCCCTCACGCGTCTCAGGGCCTCCGCCCTGTCTTCCGACCTGGGCGGCCTCCCCAGTCACCTCTTCGGGGGGGTTTCCCTGTCGTCCTCTCCCGCCGGCCGCCCCTCCATCAGTTCCCTGATGGTCGGGTGGGGCGGCCGGTACGGCTCTATGCGGGTCATCGGCATGGTGCTTCTCTGGGAGTCATTGTGTTCCTTTGCGCCCTCCTTGGCCCCCTGTTCCCCCCACCTCCCGCGCCCTGCCTCCTCTTTGTGCCCTCCCTGTGTGTCCGCCTGTCCTGCTGTTTTTTTTTTTTGGTTCAGTGCTCGCGTTCCCTGCTGCTCCCGCGCGCCCTGCGTGTGCCCCCTGCTCTTCTCCGTGCTACCCTGGTCCCGCTGCCCTGCGCCCCCTCTCTCGCCTGTCTCCCCTCCCATTCTCCTTCTCGCTGTCGACCCTGCCTGTATGTCTGCCCTCCCTGTCTGTGCCGCGCTGTCACCCGTGTGTGCCACCCGCGTGCTCTACCCCTGCCCCTCCCCCTTGCCCCTACCCTTTCCCCTGGGTGCTCCCTCGGTCCCCGCCTCTCACCCCTTCCTGGCTGCCTGGCGCCCTGTGTGGGGGGGGTGTATCTGTGGTCTGGACTGTGGTGCTGTACTCACCATGCGCTGGAGACGCTTGTCGAATTCCCGCCGCTGCATTTGCATTGTGGAGCCCAGCCGCATAGCCAAAGGCTCGCACTCCGTTGCACTTCGTAGGTGTCTCATGGCGCCGGTGGCCACCAAGGCCTGGCGTAGTCAACCCCTCTGAGTATGGCGCACGTAAGCTCAATGTTTTCAATGCAGCACCTTCCTGCCACGCATAGAGCTTTGCCGCCATGTACCAAGTCGGCAGATAGCCTGCACACCCCGACTGCCAATCCACTGGGGCGCCACCGTGACGTGGCTCCACTACACCGGATTCGAGTACACCTGCACTGCCACCTGCCTATCCCAGCCATCCCTCTGATCACACAATTAGCCAAGACCCTGGCACCAACTTGTCGGAATATTGGATGCGTCTGCCCGTTCGCCTCTCCTGCAAGTCAGAGCCCTGGCACCGTGGTGCACCCGAGGGGCACAGCGCTGCTCCACGCGTTCGCCGGCCGTTCTCGCCAGTCACGACCTCGCGCTCTGCTCGGTCACTGTACCACATTCCGATACTGCTTCCCGTCTGCTGCCCGTTCTGCCCCACACTGCTCGCCGTACCCACGATACGTATCGCGTCCCACTGCCCGGTTGCTTCTCCCGCACTCGCCTGCACCCCCGTACTCCGCCGCCCTATCTCCCCTCTCCCGCGCTGCTGGCCCTGTGCTCTCCGCTTGGGGTTCTCTTCCGCGTCCGCCATCACCACATCCCCCTCCACTTTCAGCTGTGTCCCTGCCCTCCTCTGCGCACCTGCACCTCTCTGCTCCCCTCCTCCTCTCCTCGTATCTGCCACATCCCCTCCCCACCCTCCTCCATCTCCGCCGACCCCCCGCGTCCGCAAAGATAGTGGCACAACCGGAACAACTCCAGCTGCACATGGAGGGGATCGAGGCCATAGAGACTCGGTTGAGTCCACTGGAGGCCTTCGGTGCCACCAGCGAAACAGCAGAGAACGCTGATCCCATCCAGGTCAATGTGTTACTGGAGTCCCTGGTCAGACTTGGGCAAGAACAAGCTCAGTACAAGGGGGCTACAACCAACACACAGCTACGTCATGAAGAAATCCTCAGAGATCCGCAGGACCAGGTTGTCCAACTGGGATTGAGGATCCTGAAAGCAGAAGAAGACTCGAGAGGACTGAAGACTCGAAACCAGGTTAGCCAAATAGAAGCGCGGGTACAAGCGTTGGAGGACCTGGCGAAGAAAACTGAAGGCCCGAAGACATCCACAGCCCCAGGGCCGCCTCAAGGCTTTGACCCAAATGCCGTAGCTCATCTGGCATGGGAGCTAGGGCAGGTCAAGTCGTATTTTGAGAGGCAAATATGGACACCCGGGCACAATATGGACGCCCTGAAGGCCCAACTGCAGGAGGAACACCTCAGGTCCAAGAGAGTTACCCCCATGGACCGAGGTTGTTACCCTGACAGATCAGAAATGGCCCCGCAAGGACCTTTCGGGAGGGTATTTCCCCGAACCCTCGCGGGTGTCCCAGGCAGGGCCAAGCAACCTGTTCATACATCCACAACGGGACAGGCCTGATGGTGTCAACTATGGGACGCCGCGATACGATGGAGTCTCAGACCATCGGGTACCAACCCATGATGGCATGCCACCGAGGGAAAACAGAGACCAAAATGCCGATTTCAGGCATTGTCGGGGAATGGATCTCAGGTTTTTTGATGACGAGGGAAAGTTTGAACCAGGGCAATGGAACATTTCCCCCAGGGTGAAGAACTGCTCAAGATCAAACGCATTATGGGTCCCTTAGGAGGCTTTGCAATTTCAGAGGCACCAACGCCCTCAGGGCCTCCACCAAACCCCAGTCCCGTGGATGTGTATCCAGGTTGAGGTGGAGTCCCGTGGTATGGCCCCGGAGTGTACAATACCATGGCCACGCCCCTACTGGACCCCCGTACCCTGAAGGATCTACAAGTCCTGGACGTCTTTCCCACTTGGGACGGCGACGGGTTGAAGGCTCAGGACTCAGTTCTGTCCTATGCCAAGTGGGAGCCAGACGTGGGGGTCGCGCTCGTCGAAGGAAAGCTTATCAAAAAGCTTTTGGGAGCAATCCCGAAAGACGTTGCGGACCCGATCAACAAGCGGGTGATCCGTAGGAAGCTTAGTTATGCCCAAGTGAAAGAGGGTGTTTTGCCGAAAGTAAACCCCCAGGTGAACAAAAGTTTCCCCGACCATGTTCTCCATGGGCTAACTGTTCCTAAGAACTGTTCGGTAGGTGAGCTCTCCAACTGCATCGAGGATTTCATTTACTGGAGCAGTCAAGTACGAAAGGGGGTTACCTTAGGTCATGCACGACAAAGGTTCTTAGACACTTTGGTCCACAATGACGACCTCATTTATAAAATTCATAATGAGGAAAACAGGTCGGGAGGACTTCAATTCACCTTCCTCACCTTCTATCTTTTCTGCCAAGGGGAACTCAGACAGGAAGACGCTGTCAAGCAACACCAGGATCACCAGAAATGGCGATCTTTGCCCTTGGATAAGCGCCCCAATTCGGCGTCTTTGAATTTCATGGGTGCCGAGCCCGTGGAGGAACAGGTGAATGCCATTGGGGAGTCCCAGGCCCCGCCTAACGCAAGTGATGCCCAGGTTTTTGAACCACCTGACGAGTGTGATGAATGGTATGTGAATGCTATAGGACAACCGGTCCTCAAGAGAGGGCTCAAATGTCCTTTTTGTGGTTTTACGGAGCATAAAGAGGATAAATGTTGGAAGAAACACCCAATCCTCCGAAAACCGTTGATTGTGAGACCCAGCAAGCCCAGGTCAGGAACAGGACCAGGAAACCTGACGCCGAAGAGCGCACGTTCGTCCAAAGAACGCTCCCATTGCAAAATGGCAGACCATCTGGTGGATCAGTGCTGTAAGAAGCACCCCCACCTCAAGGCTGATCTTGAAGCGAAGAGAGCGACGAAAGGGACCAAGTCCTAGGGGCGTCAGCGTCCTGGTACAGTGAGGCAAGAGTCGCATGTTAGGAAGCCACTTTTGAAAGTGGACTTCGTGTTGGGTCTGAAATGAGCCCGTCTTTGTACCGTGCAACTCACCGATGGTGAGCTGGTTCGGCTGAGGAGGGCCCCGACCGCGCATCCCCAAAAGGCCGCGGAAAGGACTGATACTTTCGGGTGCATATACTATAGATAATACACCTGAAGATGTCCTCCGTAATATTGCAACCCTCATAGATTCAGGATGCAAGGTATTGGCCGTTGCGGGACGGGAATGCTTTGATACAATCCGCTATACAAAAGCTGAGGTTCCCATCTGCTTGGTTGGCGCGGGCAAGAACAGCTTGGCTGGCGGGAGCCACGTGCGGAAATGCAGCGTGTCACTTCCGGTTTGGCACGACGGGAGGTATGTGACAGTGAAGTGTGTTCCAGTCACTGTCCGTTTGGCACCCATTGGCCGCAGAGGTATTCAGGGATACCGTTTTCTTGCCCGTTATGATCTTACACTGGGTCCCGCACGAGGTTCCCTGGTGTTTGATGACGTCCTGCACGAGGAGCATATACCAGATTACCCCTCCGCGGATGTTAAGGACCAGCACTCAGGTGTGGAGCCTGAAGTGCAGAACCTGATGGATCAGGATCAGTTAGCTGAATCCAATCCCATTTCTCAGGTGCAAGATCAGGATCAGGTGTCTGAATCCAGCACCATTTTTCAGGTCCATGAGTTGTCAAATACACCCCATTTACAGAGTCAGGATCTGGACATAAACAGTGATGATGCGGACCGGAGGGGCTAAACCCCAATACGGATCCCACGCGCGGCGCAGTCATGGTGAACCCAGAGCCAAGTACCTGTGGAGGGGAAGAGAAGGCTTGGGACTAGTACATAGACCTAGCCGCAGTGGTGGACTATCCTGAGGAACACCACACCAAGACGGAAGATGGCGATCGTCCCTCTTCGGATGGATCCAGCAACGAAGGAGCAGGATGTGGAGGTGAATACACGAGATGAGTCCAAGGGCCTACTCGGTGACACCCTCATTCGGGGACAAGTTTTTGAAGATGGTGAAAAGATGCACGTCCAGGGCAATCAAGCCCACATTGTTTCTAGGAAACCAGCTCAGCGCACGGTCCTGAGGATATGCAACCGACAGGGCGGATCCAGATATGTGAGATCCACGAGGAATCTTGTATCTTAACCCCCTGAGCGGTAGAAGAAATGACCTGCGATTGCACCGGGGAAGAGTTTCGGCCAGAGCTTAACCCATTGTCCAAGTTTCAGGGAGACCTGGCTTCGAACCCTAATGCGTTGTTGCCCTCTAGTAGGCGACGGCAGAAAGAACGTATGCGAATGCTGACCCGTGACCAAAACGGTCGCGCCATGTGTTGTTTTGTAACCTGGAGTAACCACACGTTGTTTCTGCATGCCAAGGAGTCCCAGATTGCCAGCAAAGTCAAAAAATGCCGATGGGATGGCGCGAGGGGAGTAATAATTGTCCCGGTCAGGACCAAGGAATCTTGGCTCTGGTCATCGGGGGAAGTAACTGTCAATTGGTGGGACCTTCCCCGGGATGAACCAATTTTTCAGGGTGTCCATGGGGGAGAATATAAGCAGGAGGCAGATACTCAGTATCGGGCCATAGCCTTTGACTGTTTGGGTGACCAACAGAAAAGCGTGAATCTTACCGACTGGAAGTGCCGTCCAAGGGATATTCTGGACTCTGAGGGAGGGTTTGACGGGGTTATTGGGACTCTGACGTCCCACAAAGGGCAGAATCTTCATTCTCCACAACGCACTAACCTGTTTGGGAAAACCCCAAAGAGTAAGAACCACAAACGGTGGAGGATCAAGTGCCACAGGTTGGCACTCCTTGAACAGGGCCCTGTAGCTACGCCAGACCCTGAGTTGTCCCGGGAGAGTCCTCCCCTAATGCTGGAGCCCTTGGTACAGCTCCAAGTTGAGGAGATGAATGCCCGCTATAAAATCAGTGAGTTGCAGTTAGCTGAGACGAAGGCCCTGGACTAGGTTCAGGAGGCCTCAGCGAAACTAACCTAAATCTGCTCCACTGATGGTCAGGATGTGGTTTCCAATGAGGGTCACTCCACGGTCCCAGACCTAAAGGCGAAAACTGAACCACCTGATGGATGGTTGGCTCCTTCGCTGAGGTGGCCAGGGATGGCCCGTCGCTGGGTGAAGTGGGCCGGAGGAGCGGGAAGGCACGAAGGGGTGCACATGGTGCATACCTTTGAGGAGGTGCGCACCCGCAGCCCCGCAAACCCAAACGAGGCCGCCCCGGAGGCCATCATGCCGCAAGCGGCATGGGAGGCCCTCCTCCGCGATGCGGTCCAGGGCCTCCGCCCCCCCTACACCCCCCAAGCCTTCCGCCAGTGGCTCCAGGCCACCCACCCCCAGGCCTGGGCCGCCGGCGCCACCTCCCCACCCCGCCCCTCCCGCCACCACCACACCAGGAAGGGGCAGAACAAGGGCAAGGGAAGGGCAAGGGGCACCAAGGAGCACTCAGGCAAGAGGGCACGGAAGGGCCCCAAGTGAGGGCAGGCACTCGCAGGGACAGGACGCCGGAAGCGACCGCACATGGGGGCAGGAAACCACCCAAGAACCAGGAAGGGGCGGGAACGGGGACCAAGACACGGAGGAAAACGGCACCACGGCAGACACCACGACCCACACCCAGGAAGGGCACACCACGACGGGGGGATCAGCGCCGCCCCAGCCCCATCAAACACCCCAACACACACCACCGAAGCAAACATCGGACGCCATGCGGATCACACCAGCGCACGCCCACCGGCCACCGGAAACCACACGGAGAATGGAGGGCACACCTCCACGGGGTGAACGGGCCACACCCACAGAGGAAGCCGCAGGGAACGCCGCCGCACGGCGCACCACCACGCCCTCACCGCCAGGCGACGACCCCGGCCACCACAAGGGCCACCTCACAGGCACCGGAAGAGGACGAAGGCACGGCCGCGGCACCCACGACTAGGGACCGAAACCCCCAGAGGACACGGGACCAAGGCACAGGCCCCCAGGGAGAGCAACCCCACGGACCGTCACGCGACCACGCTTTTGCCTCTGAGGGCCGGGTTGCGTTACCGTCGCGGTTCCACGCGGAGTATTGCTATGCACTTGCATTGACGGCCGGGGGCTTGATCTCAGCTGGTCTCACGTCCGTGATGGCGTCCGTCACCAACCTGTTGCGTCCAGTGGAGGAATGGCACTGCGGCGGCACGCCGATTCCGTCCATGATGAATTTCGAGCGCCGCAAGGGGAAGTGGAAGGCTGTGATCGCGAAGGCCTTGGTGCTGCTGGACGGTGCCCCCTTCAAGGCCTTCTCCGAGCACCGTGAAGACTGGAAGTGCCAAGATTACTACCGGTGCCCCGGACCCCTGCAGTTCAGCACCGGAGATATGGACATCCCCCTGACCCTGAAGTATGAGCTCATGCCTGCCGGCGGCATCGACCCGGACCCTCATGTCCCTGCCAGCTCAGCCGAGCTGCAGTGCAAGCCTTTCGCCACTCAAACGGCGTTCGGAAGCCACCTCCACCGTCCGACTTCTGATTTCTGTTTGTCTGCCTTGGAGAAGGAACGTCTTTCCTACACCTCGAATACACCTGCCTGTCTGCGAGGCCCGGTGAGGATTGAGTCCATGGGTGAGAGTCAGTGTGCACGCCCCAAGGACAGCGTGATCATTCAGCGGAAAATCCCGAAGACCTACCCGACGCACCAGCCAGAGCGGCACGCCCAAGCCCCCACAGCACGGACCCAGCGAGCCACCCACACCTAACCGCACCCCCCTACCACCAGCCAGCTACACTCCGGCCCGCACCCCGCACCACGACACAGGCCAGGCTGACCTCCACTGACCCACCGCGGCACCACGCGAGACCACGGCACACCGCACCACAGCGCGCCACAGTGCAACGCGCCACAGCACGACGCGACGCGACGCGGCACAGAGCGGCACAGCACGACACAACTGACCCTAACCTGAGGGACTAACCGAAGCCAGCCACCGCACAACCTGGAAGGCGCCACGCCAGCACGCCACACACCAGCACCGCAGGCCACACACGGGGCCACAGCGCGCCAGGCGACAACGGTGGCGGACTACCCAGAAGATTACAGCCGGCACCGCAGAGGGGAAAGGACACGAACAACCCCAGCCCCCTAACCCAAAACCACAAGCACCCGCCTGGCGCAGCCGCCCAGCCGGCGGAGCCAGGACCAAACCCGGCAAGAAGGGGCGCCGAGCCCACCGTGTACATAGCCCACCCGACGCATGGGGCCATAACGCGGCCACACAGAACGCAACTGAAGACAGCAGCCCGGAAGACAACACTGAATGCAGGCCAGTGCGTGCGCCAGCCCAGGGAAGGCAGAGGAAGGAACAGGCAAGCCCCCCCCCCCAAAAAAAAAGGAGAGGGGAGGGGGAAAAGGCACGGATACAGCCCACAGCCGCCAAACCGCCCACCAACACCACCACAGGCGGCCAAACCCCCCCCCAGAAGGCACCGAAGACAGGACCCCCACAGAGGCACAGGGGGACCACCCACCCAAAACCGGCAACACCAAGCCAGTAACAGCGGCCCACGGGGAAAAGGGACACCAAAACGAGAAAGAAAAAAAAAGAGAGCCACCAGCCCAGCCCGAAAGAAAGGGGATGGAGGGACAGGGACCACAAAGCCCGAATAAAAAAAACAAAAGAAAAAACAAAAGCGCAAAAAACACACCCCGACAACCCAGCCAAGAAGGGCTGGGCACAGCCGAGACCCGGGCCCAACACACACGCCCACACCGCACGCCGGAACCGGAAACGGCGGGGGGCAAGCAGGGCGCCCACGAAACCACACAGGTCCCAAAAGCAGGCCGAAACCGAAGCCCAACCACGAACACCACAAACAGCCGACACTAGAGGGACAACGCCACAAACCGTGCCCAAACACACCCACCCAAGACCCCAGCCAGGACTGCCGGGGTTAACAAAACCCACACCCAACCGCCAACCGGACCCAAACCCAAACACCGCACAACAGTAGGAAACCCAGTGCCCACAGCCCGGGCACTAAGGCAGCCCGTGCCATGCAGGTGACCCTGCCAAACGAGATCCGGAGACCGGGGGTAAGGCTGCATCCTAAGGCCTGCGCTGCTTTGGCACTCGAGGGGGAGCGTGCGACACCCAAGCACCTCGGAACCCTAGTACCAAGAACGTGCATGCATGCCTTGGGAACGGGATACGCCAGGAAGTCCGGTGAACCCCTAGGGTTCCGCCCAAAGGAGGGGACGTGCGCAAGCACGGGGGCACACCCTCCCGGCGAGACAAGCATGTCACGCTGGCGGCGATCAGCCCTCCCGGCGTTGCCCGGGGCCGCTTTGTTGGGGGCCAACAGTCAGGTCTAGCGGGAAGTAAGCCGCCTCCCCTCTTCACGCGCGGAGCCTCCTCCTGTTCGTCACAGGGGCGACGCCAGGGGGATCCATGAGGCGCCTCTCCACGACCGAGTGCACCTACCTACCTACCTACCTGGCCCGTTGCTTGATAAGGACAAGCGGTCATGCAAAAAGGTTTCTCAGTGGCGCACCAAGGTGGATCCTATACCCAGACAGTCCATACCGCTCATGAAGTCCAACTTGGCGCCCCCTACCACTTTGTTTCGAGACAGAGAACGTAGTGTGAGGTCAGTGATCGAAGCTGATGGTGAGCTCCTTGGTGGGTTGGTCACAGAGCTTCCCAACCGCATCTAGGAGGACTTCGCAGATTCGGTGTTCGACCCTACGGGGAACGAATACGCGAAAATTGAGGCCAATGCCTTGAAGCAAGGTCCAAAGGACTTGAGTTCTTGCAAATTGAAGTTGAAGCCTGGCTCTCAACCCCGAGCATGCAACCCCATACAGGCTTTGGGGATCAGGGAAGAGGAGATGAACCAAAACATCAAAGGATTCCTTGATACAAGATAGATTTTCCGATGGTCTACAGAGGCCGGCCAGCATATACCCCAGTACCCGCAATTGGAGGACCCGCCACCGCCAACGTATGATGCTTCGCGTACGCTCGCGCGAGCCGCCAGAAGAAAGTCCCCCGGGCCGGACGGTATACCCCCGTACCTGTTGTCCATACTCCCTGCTACCAGATTTGCCACTGTGCATGCTTGCGTTTCGCTGTGTTACCAAACAGGTGATATACCCCTCCCTTGGCTCGTGTCTGAAACCCTCTGCCTGTACAAAGGCATTTACCGCCTGCTCATGTGTTCCGTATACCGTACACTGTACCCCCTCCTGTCCCCTCTACTGCACCCTAGACAGTTTGGTGGCCGCCACGGTACCTCCCCAGCCCACGCCACGCAAACATTTCTGCAAGACATTGATCAAATGGACAACATCGAAGCCATACTGGCCTTTGATGTCTACCACGCATTCGATAGCCCCCCTAAGGGACTCATTAGCATGGCCCTGCAAAGTTTCCGGACACCACTCCGGTTGCTGCGCTTAATTTCACTGACGCTTGAGTATGGTGCGACCTACATCGGAGGGTGCCCAGAGTCAGTCTTCAGGACCACGCACGGTGTCAAACAGGGCTGCCCAGCGTCGTGCTTTCTTTTTGTCATTTTCTTTGAAATCTCCTAGCGATACCTACACGTCCGCGGCATCTCCATTTCCGCGTACGTTGATGATATAAGCTCCCCTGCATTGCGTGGACGCAGTCAGCACGTGGCCACCACCGTTCAGGAAGCCCTGACGCTCATTGGTTGTCAGCTCAACATCATAAAAAGCGAAGCCCTCCCTGTGGCCCGCCCGCCCCCCGCTCCACCCGCCCTGCCCAAATATATTCATCCCTTATCGCCCGTGCAGGCAACAACCGGCTCTCCGTGGATCAGTCAACCGTGTGATGACCTTCCGCCATGGGCAGATACCCAGATATACCGCTTCACCGCAGCCAGGCATTTAATGCATCTGGGCCACCGGATACCGGCCTACTTCATTTTGAGTGACGCTTTTTGCCTTGTTCGCAATGAGCTGAAGGCACAACTGGACGAATTGCACGCGCACCCCATACAAACACTCAACAGGGTTCTCCTGGTCAACACCATGGTGGTTCCCCGCCTCCTTTTTTGCACTGAGTGCATGCCCCTGTCCGTACCCCAGCTACAGGAGCTGAGTGCCCTTATTGAACGTTTCGTGTTGGGGATCACTGGGCTGCCCCCCCTGGTCGCCAAAGAAACTTTGTACACACATCGCAAACACGGATTTGTCCTGTCCCATGTCCCCACCCTTCATCTGACCCAGGAACTGGACTTCTTGCCCCGCAACTCCCGTCTGCATGACTTCGACACGTCGGTTCGGCGCTCGTTCACGCCCTATGGCATGTTCCTCTCAGCGATTGCCACTCTAGGTAACCCCACTGGTGACCCCCCCACACCGCTGCCTATCATTTGGGAAGCCCCCAAAATGTACCGGCAGGCTACCTCAGTTGTTACAGTTGCAGGGCTGTGGGTGTATATTGTACCCTCGCCACACCGCCCTGACGCTGTCTAGACCGATGGCAGCAAACTGGGTGACCCCCCCACGTCAGGTGCGGCCGCTGTTCTTCGTGATGGCAGCGTGGCGGTGTGCAGGGTGCCTGGTGCCCCCAACTCATATAAGGCGGAACTGGTTGGCGTAATCTTGGGGTGACATTTTGGTGACCAGGAAGACCGCCTATGGCTTGACTCTCAGGTGGCCATTCTGTCGTCCACCGGACACAAAAGACCAGTCCGTCAAGCCCACTTGGTACAACTAGTCAGAGCATCCCTGCGAAGTAAGGAGCAGGACCTTGACTGGGTAGAGGGGCACACCGGCCAGCAATTCAATGAGGCCTCTGACTATTATGCCAAACTAGGCACCACCCTCCCCCCCCCACCCAGCGCACTTCCCCCTGGGATATCATCAGACAAGGTGAACACATCCTGCCCCCCCACAAAGTGTGGTCCCATGACCTTATCCCTTTACACCTGCATGAGCATTTCCAGCCGATCTCATGGCCCCCACTGAGCCACCGGTGCCTGGCCTGGCACAGGTGGCTTTTTGAGATACAGTCTAGGGCAGGGTACAGCCACTATGCAACGTTCTGGCGGGATGAGAATGAAAAAACCCAATGTGCTGCCTGCGGCACCCGCCACAATCGTAGTGTGCACGGAGTGCTAGCGCACTGCTCCCCCGGCCACCCACTGGTCTCTGCCTGGCTTGGTGCTTGGTCCTTTTCGGCCCTGGTTGCCACGTGGCGAGCCACAGCAGTGCGACGAGACCTCAGGATCATTGCCCGCCTGGCAGTACCTCGCTCCCTGTACCGCTACCTCGCCCAGCATTCTGGTGGCCTGAGGGCAGCCCGCAAAATCGTCAGTCAGTTCCAGAGCTCGGTCGTGTACAGCATTCACTGAGCCCTGTTCTCTGCAATCCCTCCTCCTTCCCGTCGACCCTGCCTGTTCTGCCCAGAAGACTGGCGGTCACCCCTCCTGCCACACCTCCTCTTCACAGGTCTGCGGACCCGACGTGAGCGACCGCCATCGTGGGACTGCCGCCTAAACTTAAGGATGCGCGCGCCATCAGGGCGTTATTCATACCTTATAGGACTTTCCACTACATCAGCGACCGCCGTCGACACAAACTGCAGTTGTTTTGCTTTTTGATGCCATTCTGGTCTTCAGCCCAGCGTTGCACCGGGCCCTGCAACTACCCCCTGTCGCCCCCCCCCTCCCGATTGTCCTCAGTGATACTTCCCACGAGCACGCTGCGCCCTATGCCCGTGGTGTGATGGCTCTGCCCACGTGCCCAGATCCAGGCCCCAGAGGAAAGGTAAAAAAAAAAGGGTCCTCTCTCACCTCCACATGATTGCTATTTTTTCGCCAACCACTGGCAGGTTGGCCGTCCCATGGTCCACACACCCCCTCGACAACACCATGTGAGTGGAATGCCTTCCTCCTCTGCCCTCGCTCTTCGCACCCTGTCACACCTCGGTATGTCTTTGCAAGATGGGTACGATCCCTTGGACAGCCACCCACCCAGACAGTGCCCCGAATGGACCTGCCAATGGCCCCCGGGCCTGGAGTATGGGGCGACCACTTCTGTGATGTCCGCTATGTAGTATAACTTCCTTTCTTTGCACTGCCCCCGGGCCGCAATGACCCCAGCCGGACAACCCACTAGCCCAAGCCTCAGGGATGTGGGTTACGCAATGTATATTGGGCTGGCCTCCTGAGGACGTTGCACCGGTGACTTTGGACTTTTGTTTCAAAAACAAAAAGATGGATTGTCCGATCCCACACTGCCTGGGTCCCGAGGGGGTTCCTGGTTCCAAAATCGGGAACCAACAAATGCAGATTGGTCATCGATTACCGGTACCTGAACTCGTGTCTCCAGGGACACGAGGTCCCATTACCGGTGATCGAAGATCTTCTCCAAAGGCAGGTTGGAAACCATCTCTGGACCCTTCTGGATCTCAAAGATGGCTTCCACTAGATGCCCCTGTCGGAGAAGTGCAAGCATTTGACTGCCTTGAGTACCCCCGCAGGGACACTTGAGTGGAAGGTCCTGCCCATGGGGGTTATAGTTGGGCCACAGGCTTTTCAGCGCCTTGTGAGCTGGTGTGTTGGCCGCCTTAAACCCCATATTTGAGCCTATATAGGTGACATTCTAGTAGGCACGCGACCCACGTGCGGTGACAAAGTGTCACTTCTCGATTTGCAAGCCATAATGGATCATTATAAACTCGTGCGCCAATTGTTCGAGGTATTAAGGGAGTGCCACTTGCAAGTTAGAAAGGAATATTGTTTCCTTTTCTACACTCAGGTGAAGTACATTGGCAACATCTTGCATGAAGGCCAACGCTCACCGGCACCTGGGAAGGTTGCCGCCGTGCGCGAGTGGTCCGAGGATATGATTGGGACACCAAAGCACATGAAGAGTTCACTCGGCATCTGCAACTGGTATTCGATCTACATCCTGAACTACGCATCACTGGCGGCATCGCTCATGGATTCACTTGCTGAAATGTATAAGTAAGATCCTGATAAACGCAACAGTAAAGTCTCAGCGCATAAGCAGACCATCAGTTAAACTGATCTGTTGCGTGAGAACTTCAAGAAGATCAAGACCTTCCTATGTGAGGCCTGCAGCCTGTATATAACCAGTGACCAAGGCGAGTTCGCCATCCATACGGACTCGTCGGACCACGGCATTGGCGCTGTCCTGGGACAGAATGACGACCTGGGAAACTGGGGTCCCTGTGCTTTTCTCAGCTGAAAAATCCAGGGCAGCGTCAAAGACGACGCTGACGGGAATGTCCTGGGATATATGGGCCAGAGAGCATGGTCAGTGAGGGACAAGGTGACTCCCGCCCTGGTGTCCCGTCTTCTGAAGTTCAATAGCTGGATATCAGGGCGCCAGGTCAATGTTTTTACTGACCATAAGTCCCTGGAGTCATGGTACAAAGAAGAGCTTTGTACCATGGTTGGTCCATTGGGACGTCGCGGGCGGTGGCACGAATTACTCTCCCGGTATAACATTGTAGTTGTCTACAAACCGGGAGTGGAAAATGATGCCGCCGTCGGGATGTCTCGCTGGGCCTACCTAGCTGGATTGGCGGATGAAACGAACTTTCACAGTTCGGACGCCGATCTGGAGGGGGTAACCCAGTGGGCGGCCTCTGAGCGCAAAGGGGAGCGACGGCTCAGCGCAGCAAACCAGCATCCCCGCAAGATCCTGGAAGTGAGAGCCCCTAAGGGAGGTTCCTCACCACAGGACACGCAGGAACAGTGGGAGCGTGATTATTTGCTGTTGCAGGTCAACAGGTGCATAACAGTGTACATTATGACGGCAGTTTGCTCCCGGAGGACCCCGCAGTGGATGCTGTCCTGATTGTGGCTGACCACCGTGAACCCCGTTGCGCCTTTCCGCCTTGCTTGAGTCAGGTCAGTATGAGCCTCGAGGAGGACTCCTCGTCTGAAGCGGAATCCAGTGTAGACCCTTAGGAGGCCATCTGGAATGTGTTGGATGAGATGCGTCCCCACTGTGCTACAGTGAGGGAGACCCTACCTTGGTTGCCGCTAGCCTCTTCTCACTGAGGTCAAAGTGCCGCCTGACACCAAAATACTGTACGAGGACTGAATGCTCCACTACAGGGCTGATAGAATGTACAAACGACTCCTTGATAGGGGGCTGGAGAATCAGGTTTCCACCGATGGATAAGGCAAGGGACGGCAGTGGAGTCATCCCTACATTCCTCGAGATGATAAATTCTTATCCCGCAGTCCATTGTGTCTCAAGTCATCCAGGCGGTACATGCATGTGCCCACCCGGGTCAGGCAAAGACCCTGGAGCTGTTTCTACAGCTTTTTCACCCTGACATGCCCTATGCCCGGCTGCGGGAAACAGTGAACAAGGCATTGTCGGGCTGTGTGGTGTGCGCACAAGCGAAAGCTAGAGGCGGCCCACATTCTGACTCCTGCGAACCGTTTCTCGTACCCTCGTTTCATTTCAGCCCAGTGGCCATAGACTTCGTGGACTTACCTGAAGTCCGTAACCAGTCATCCAAGACCAAAATTTGGGCCAACCATGCCATGGTCATAGTTTGTCGGTTGACAGGATATGTGATGGCCATACCCTGCTGTAAGGAGAGGCTCACCAGTCGTAAGGCTGCTGAGCTCTTCCTGCATAGGTGTGGATTTTTGATGGGCTTACCCAGAGAAATCAAAGCCAACAATCAGTCCATTATCAGCAGCACCTTTCCCAATGCCCTGTGCAATCTTGCGGGCATTGAACAAGCCAAGTCTATTATATATAGACCTGAGTCCAATGGCAGGGCTGAGAGGGCTGTGCAGAGTACTATCAATACTCTGCGGCAGTACCTCCTCAGCAGGAAGGGAAGTTGGCTGGATATATTGCTCGTGGCCCTTTGAGGTCTCAATGACCTCCCTGGGGCACTGGACACCGGCTGGTGTTTGAACGTGACGCGATAGGGTTGGGCGACCTACCCCGGGTAGTGGACAGTGAGGGTTGTGAGGACGCCACCCAGTTTTTGAAGAGGGTGGCTGCGGAAGGGGAGTTGGTACGAGAAAAGCTGGAGGCAATACACAAAGAACAGTTGTACAATTTCTTAGAGGAACACCCTCCCTCTGTTTTCATTGCCGATGACGGGGTATGGGTCCAGAACCGAGATGAAGAACAAGAAAAGCTCGGTAGAGTATAGCACCAACCCGCTGAGCTCATTGACAAGATCTCTGACTCCGTTTACCAGCCACAAATGGGTTGAACAAGACCTATCAGTCGAAAGGCTGAACTCTGTATGAAGCTCCATGACTGACGTCAGCCCCCGCTGCATTAATATGCGGAGCGTGGTGAGATTCACGACAATTCGTATGTGGTGGACCGGGTGGACAAGCAATAATGGCGTGGAAAAGGGGCCAATGGCCGTGAGAAACGCGCCTGCCAACTTTTGCCCGGTACCAAGCCTTGGTGGTATGTTTCATTTAGAGACCATGCCCGCCACGAATGGCACCCCGCCGCCAGTGTTCTCCACAACATCAACAGTACGTGGATGAAATATAATATGCAGCATGGACTCCATGTGGACCTCAGTCACTTTAATGTGCAAAGGGTCCAAGTGGATGATTTTCCATTCAAATGGTGACTGGGGGTCACCCTTCTACGCTCTTGGCTGCCTGAGCCTGAGCCTGAGCCTCAGCCTGAGCCTGAGCCTGCGCCTGAGCCTCAGACTGATCCCCAGTAGGGTCTTTGCCTGATACCCTCCGGAGTCTGTGGAATGGAGAACCCTCCCCAGGGAATGGTGAGGCCGGTCCGGCTGCCAATGGTGGTGAATTGCCGTTCTTGTTGCTGTACCAGGACACGATCCTGATGTAATGGTGAGTTCACTGGACTCAGGATTGTGCCTACTTCTGCTGACGCTGTTTTTTTCCCTGCTTGCTGACTGACTGAACCCAACCCCGATGCTGTTTTCTATTTTTTCACCCACTGTTGCATGTGGGCCCTCCCGGGATTCGGGAGTGGGAAGCACACTTTTGTACAGGTTTTCGGGTCAAATGTCATCATTGGGGTTTGTATGTTATGTGGATGAGCCGTCGCAACCGGCCCGAAGCACACTTTGTTTGTTACCTAGGAGACAAGTCTGGCCAAGAAGGCCCTCCTGCAGCAGATTGGACGAAAACCAGCAGCCCCAGTGACGCCGAGTTGCAGACGATATTTGCCCTTGGATGACCGTGCAGCTGTGGAATAGGGTAAGGACATGCCGTTCCGAGCTCCGTCCCTGTTCCTACGTCGACCCACATCCTCCTGGACGTCCTACAGGGCAGTACAGTTGCCGTGTCCAGGAGTGCACACAGAGACACAACCGTCGAACGGCTGAGAGGCGGCCTGCGACTCGCCGCCTAACGATGGCTTAGTTCCTGATCGGCCTAGTAGACAGGCGTCGTGAGCACAGGCCACCCTGATTGTGTGCCCCCGGCACAGCCTGCTCTGGCCACGACAGCCAATGACGCTCCGACGTGCCTCGGCACGGAGAGAGCGTTGCTGTGCACCTTTGTCAGGGCTGTGCAACCAGACATGGATCAGTGCATGTATCTCCTTGTTAGGTTGTTTAGTCACTGTCCACCCTTCCCCGCTTGTCTCTCTCCACTTTTTTTGGCGTGTCACCCCGTTGAAACACCGTTGAGCGGGCATTGACTGTTTGCCCTCCTCAGGAGTGACCGTTGCACCCGGCAGTGCAGGTGATTGGTGTTTTATGCACTGACACAGGTAGATTGTTCATTTGAGAGTGGTGTTACAGCGAGCCCTGTTGTTCGCTGAGTGTCAAATCCGAGTCGCGTGGGTGTGGTTACAGGAACTCGCATCCTGAATTCAGTTGGACTCAGGAGAACTATACAGACCTAACCCACATTGTACGTTGGCGTGAAACTTGTTCCTGGCCCACAATTACGGGTTAAAAGGGACCAGGAAAAAGGCACTGGCCGATGGGTGCAGGTAAGGCAGCTGCCCAGGCTAGGGGAATGTATGTGATGCCACAGATGTGCAGAACCTGTGTGATCACGCCCCGGGAACCTCGAGCGCCAGAGGGTCACCCTACACGATAACCAAGCTACGGCCAGTCAGTTTTGTTTCCAGGTTACCAGCCTGTTTTTGGGGTCTACCGCCACGTGATATGTGTGTAGTTTCTGTTCCGTCTCCTATTGTCACTGCAGTGTGCATGGCTGAGTGCCATATTTGTGTTGTTTGTCTGCAGATCACATGTGTGGGCTGGTGAGGGTGACTTCCCTAACTTCAGAGGTATGTTCCGCCCAAGTACGCCTTTCGGGGATACTTCGGGCTGGTGGGGGGAGTGTTCAGGTAATTCACAGCTGGGCTGGGAATTTAAACACCCAACCTTCCCTCCTTATTGTGCATTTCTGCTGGTTCATTCCCAAATGGTCTTTCCAGACACAAGCCCCTACTTGTGATTTCGGCGGGGAGTATGTTGGGATTGACCAGCCTGTGAGGCCCGCCTCTTTGGCCCCCCATGGGCACCCGTACGAAGTCCCTGAGGTATCTCCCTTCTTCAGCTGAGATAACAAGGTTTTCCTATTCTGCAGTTGTTGCACAATGCTCGAATCCCGACGTCGCCGTTAATTGCCGTAAGTGGCATCAGGCAATCAGGAATTCCAACAATCTTATGTTGGTAATCGAATTACATCAAAATTTTTTCAGGGTCTAAGAGTTGACCACAGGCGCCCGTCGTCGCAGTGGCAAATGACCGTGTCGCCTGTGCCGCGGCTCTGATATTCCAAATTTATAATATCATTCTTTGATAACTTTACGGCGCAACACCCTTCAAATGTTCTGCAAATCTGTTCTTTAAATTTTGACATAAGTCGCCGATTTTTCCCGTGAAGAAAAATCTCGAAACGCCCTTCGATCCCCCAAGTGGAATAACAAGGGATTCGCGCGTTCAAGCTCCCTAGGGCAACCTAATGTGCCTCATAGTCACTATTGATGAGGGCTTGCCCCTATCACCCTCACATGGAGGCTACTGGGTCCCAGCTCAATATGGCCAAAGGGTTATAGATTTTTTTGACATTCCAAAATTTGGGCATTCTCATGTACTTGGCGCCAAAGTACATGTAGAAATATGTTGAGTTGGTGTCTCCCTCTTTGCATGCCTTAACACCCGGGTCATCTCACTTGGCTTCCCCGGAGTGTACATATATGGTCTTTATATACCACTCTGCCACTTTTTTGGCTTGCATGCCAAAAATCAACTTTCCGAAATGAGTTCGATTTTCAACCCAAACACTTGCATGTGTATTCAGGGACCAAAGCTACATGAGAATGTGGGTATACCTTGGTCCTCGGCCACTAGATTGGGTATATCAGGCTCTGGTAGGGTTGTTGGGCAAATATGGGTCATTTCGCGTGCCCGTCTCGCGGGTGTACCATTCCAAGACAAACCCACCAATGTACCCCATATTGAGCGGAGCCATTCTTCCCAACCCAAATCAAAACTTGAAAGTTTGACCTTCACCAAAAAACCCATGGAGAGCACCACCGAAGCGATGCGCTACAAGCAAGGTGTGTTATTTCGGTTTTCCCATTTCTCCACGTGCCCACTTGGTGAGCAACGCAAGTAACCTTCCATGGCACCCAAAGTGGACGCCAAGCGTGGAATCTAAGGTCCATGGTACCAAGACATGGTGTGTCAAGGGAACTACCAGTACTCAATTGAAGCCGGAGATGTTGTAAGATATTTGTGGGGATTTCAAGTGCATTCTGCGTGTTTGTTCATCGATTTCCCCATTTTTGGGCTGTCATGATGTCAAGTGGCGACCTTGTGTCTCAACGTTGCGCTCAATTGACATCATGATTCAAGTATGTACTGAGAGTACATACTTTGGTGCCCAACATTTCTTCGTACTAGCGAATAAGTCCTCTTGGGCCTGGCACTCCAAAGCCACAATTTGGGCAATTTGGGTCAATCCCAAATCATGGGCTCACTTGGCGACCCTGCCATTCCCAATACCGGAGGGGTTTGGGCGACGCCCAAAAGGTATGTTGAACAGAAAGTACGTGGTTCAAAATCTACGGCATACCCCGGTCCAAGTCAGACATGTGGTCCCTTGGCCCCCACCGTGAGTTTGCGCATTTTTGGCCTTTTTTTGCCATTATCTATATTGTTTGGCCGAGCCGCACTATTTTCAGCCCCTCTGTGCACGTCGGACGCATGGACGAAGGGACCAAATATGGTATGTAGCTTATGTATATTGGTTGCATGACTCAAACACCACATGGGCAAACCAGAGCGCCCACTCATAAGGAGCTACGTGAAGGTGTGTGTGGACAATATTGCCATTTCGGCACTTGTGGGTCTAATTCTGCCTTTCACCATGCCATGGCCCCTGGAGATCTTTAGGATCCAACTATGTGTGGGCTACATTTGGCCTCCGATTGTATGCCACAACGAATGTTGAGTCCTGTCTCCAAGCCATCATGGAGAAATACCCTTTGGGATACTTTCAATTTTGGGTAATTGTTTTGGGTTTGCCAAAACACCCCCTTTTGGGACCCCAATTTCAGCCCAGCGTGTGGTCAATTGGCGGCCGCATATCTTCATGCCCATGAGGAGCCTGGATGGGATTTTGGATTTTGCACTTAGATATGGGTCTTAGGTCCTGCCTCTTCCCCCATGGAACATGGGTCTGGCCTTGGCTGCCCGAGGCACTCCTTGGAATTACCTCAATTTTGCCTTTTTTTGCCATTTTGTGAGGCCCTTAGTGCACCCCTATGAACGCCCCCTGGGATGCACTATTGGTGGTTGTTTGAGGCTTAAGTCCTGAGTGCCCATTGCTCCCTTGCTTTTGCTGTGGGACCTTGTGTGCAGTCCATTAGGACATTGTTTCTTGTAAAACAGAATTGCTGAATTTGTGTGTTTGGAGGGCATTTCCCGACTCTATAACCCCATATCCAATGGAGAGCGGAAACTGCCCATTTGTATGTAGGTCAGGTATGAGGTCTTGTGTTCATATTTGTCCATTCTTCTTCCCTTCCTTACAGGGGATGTCTATTTCTTATTTGTATTATTGTTGATACTTCGATTGAGATTCAAGTGTGGACTTCTTGCTCTTTTTGCAGTGCAGTGTCGTGGTACTGATCCAAGGGTGACTAGGACAAGGTCATCCTTGCCTTACGAAGAAAGGAGTCGAGGGGTAAAATAGATGGAAGAAATTGCAATGAAATCATAGCTTTGAAGGGGAAGGGAGGGTGGATAATCGACAATCAAGCTGCTGGCATTACGCCTGCACCTCTACTACACAGTACAACTGTAGGCTGTGTGCAATGAAGCAATAAAATCCAACAACACAAACATCAAAGATATGCTATGCTACACTTCAAAATTGCCAATGACAAGGCTGCAGCAATGTGCTGTGCCTTGAAAGCTTGTTTTCGAACTCCACCAGCGCTTGTTCACGTCGCCTAGCAGCGCGTAGGACCAGAATCCCTACGATTTTCGACTTGTTTTGACCACTTTTTAGGGTATTCGTAAGTCACTGAAAGTACCCTTTCATGAAAATTACATATCCCCAGGACAATCATACTTTGGAACTTGTAGGAGGCTCCAGTAAGTCCAAACCTTCAACTTTTGATGCCCTTGGTGTCTACTCTGTCGCCGCCGCGCGCTTAGAGCTGCAGTCTCCCGGTTTTCAAAGGAATTTCAAGCCCTTTTGGAGAAATCTGGGATTATGCCTTCAATTCTTGAAGGTTTCTGCAATTTTTCATTAGATTCAAGCAAGGAACTCACCATTAAGGAACAGCGTACGCTGGCCCAGCTTCTGCGCATCGTCCGCGGCGTCCTCGTCATGGTCTCGCTCGAACTCAGATTACTGGACTGTCATATGCTTGTGCTTGGGTGCGTATTAAAAACCCCTTTTCCTTGTCTTGCACTTCCAAATCAAAGTGCTTCCAACGTTCTCCATTACAATTGATCTTATTGGCAAGGACAGGACACAGGCAACAGCAAGAAGACAAAGTCGTGAACAACCACTGAGCTGGACCAGCTGGCTGGTCCAGTAATACGGGTCCACATGCCTCAATGGCAACAAAATTAATGTAACAATAAGTTCTCCTTCAACAGGCAATAAAACCTATATTTCATCAACTTTCGGAGTAGCTTATTGTGTCACAGGCCCTGTGAAGGTCACGTAAATTGAAGTCGGCGACAGCAGGCGCCAACAATGGCAACAGGCCTTCTGAACCTTCTAGATATCTTCGAAATAGCTTCTCATACATTAGAACCTTCTAAAATAGCTTAACACATGGTTAAGTTACATTATAAGTACCTGGAATGTGCTTCTTCATGTATGGCTACTATTGTATCCTGGATCGTTGCTCTCTGCAGTGTACCTAAGAGCAGTAGACTCTGGCAGTAAGCTATAGGCTTGGAATACAAGCCAAATATGAGCAAATGTCCTAGCCGTCTAGGAGCTTGAATCTCTGTGAGGTCTAGTAGAGATCCTCCAGAAAGCTTCTGAGAGGCCAAAATGCCCCGCCTTATTACAGGAACCAAACCTTTTTGAAACCCGAAACCGAAAGCAAACTACCCCAATTCACGGGTAGGGAGCTCGCCATCTACGCCAAGCGATGTGAAAATAGGGGGGGATGTGCGAACATTGAGGGAAATTGCCACAGGGTGTCCGTGTCATGCATAACTGTTGTTGGGTCCTTCCGGAAAGCTGCGATGTTTTTTGGAGGGAATACCCGAACGTGGGGGCTTTTGACATCATCATCGGAAATTGCCTACACCAGTGCGACCGGCAGCCTGAAAATAGGGGGCGTATAGGGTTTTACTTCCCTCTGAGGTGCCGGCATGTTTTTAGAATAGAAATTGTGAAGATTTGTGAAAAATGGTCTAAACCCTGAATGCTAACCCTAGCGTACACACAATCCACAGTGCCGCCCTGGTGCAAATCCTTCGCAAATGGACGTCACCGGTACGTCCGGCCACCTTGAAATAGGGGGGGGGTAGTGTGGTGGACACCAAGAACTGCCAGGACATGTCAAAAGCTGCTTCAATCTTTTTGGGGGGGTGTTAGGCCCAAAAATGGGTAAGCAGTCAGTCGTCCTTGAAAAAAACGTATTCTTGCTCCCCCATTGTTTTCCATTGTGTCCCTCGACGCATCATTCTTCCTGCATTCTGCACGGTGTCTCTTCTCCGTGTATTGGTCTTCTTTGCCTTATACCTGGACGCTGGTGGTGCGTCATGGCATGCTTTTGGCGGCTTTCATTTCACGTTTGAGGGTGCCTCCTTGTGCCAAAGCACTTGAATGACCTTCGTCATACCCACACCTTGCTCCGGCCCACCGCAATGCGGTGGCTGTGGGTGGCATTCAAGTAGGAAAAACCCTTCCCATAAGCTTGAGGCTAGGTTTTAATTTTTCAGCCATTGCTTTTGCGGTTGCAATAGCTTGTCAGGGGAGTGCAATAGCCTCAAGCTTAGCACTGAAAATTGCACAGGTGCACATGTGTGGGTCTCATGCGCAATCGTCGATCGCTATTGAATTTTGGGATTTCGTGAGCGATCCTCGCTGGCTAATCAATTTTGGAATTTCGGATTTCCATTTTTTATTTTCAATGGTGAACTCATCTTGCGATCCCAGATTATCAAGTCTGAATTTCTGAAACTGAACCTCATCTCCCAAATGCTCACATGTTTCATTTTTGCATTTGGTGTCAATTTGTGCCTTGTCTCCTTATCTCCTCCACACTTCGTTCAAAGCGTCCAATGAGAGTAGAACAAGGTTTGGTGATTAACAAACAAAGAGTATTTTATACTACCTTCCATTTCTCTAACAAAGAAAGGTTAAGGGGTAACAAACCATGGTCAAGAAGGTCAAAAGGCTTAAGGTAGGAAATGACATTGAACATTGTGTTTGTTTGTGCATGTGCATTTGATACATTTGTATATTCAATGTTTGCTGATTTGTTTCTTTTTAGGATGCTTCCAGACTTTTTGAGTTGCAACTGGGAGTGTTGAACTTCTTTGAGATCTTCGTTGCTTGCTCCGCGTGTGCCTTTTTGGGGTTTACCTGTCCCGTACCCGTTGGAATCAGAAGTCAGTGCAACGCTGTAGGGTTGCAAAGCTCAATTAGTCTCCAAGCATCCTAAATAGAAAAAATAGGCAAACATTTAATATACATACATGCCACATATATATCAAATGCACATGCACAAACAAAGACAATTTTCAATGTCGTTTACTACCTCAAACCTTTTGACCTTCTTGACCATGGTTTGTTACTCCCTAACCGTTCTTTTTTAGAGAAAGTGAAAGGAGGAAACAATACTCGTTGTTTGTGAATCACCAAACCTTTTTCTACTCTGGTGATGATGATGATGATTGTTGCTCACAGCCTGTCCATGGGCTGCTTCCCTATATAATACTACAATACAAAATAGACAATTCGGTGGTTTAACTGTATCACAGGAGGTTGAGTTAATGTAAAAAAAGTAATAATACCTGTGTGTGTGCTTGTCGTGTCCTATGAGTGTGTGTGTGTGATGGATGTGTGTATGTGTGTGTGGCGGTGTGCATGATCGTGGTGTGTGTGTACCTGGAGAGACTTCCTTCTGTGCTGTTCTTGCTTGTGAACTTCACAAAGTGGTGGTGGCATGAGGATTGAATGACGTAGCGTACTGATTTTCAGGGCCCTAAACATTGGGTTGAACGTCCGATTAAGGAATCGGTTGGTTACGTTGCACTGGCGCCTCCTGCCAACGCTGCCTTTTCACCAAATGCAAAATTGGTTTAGCCCCAAGAGGAACCCCAAAAGTGCAAACAGCGAAGACAAAGGGGCATGGCATGTGCACAGATTGGTGAAACTGCTGTGGTGTGCAGACAGTTATGAATCTGAGTTAAGGGAGGTAAATATATGACAGCCTACAGGTTTGGGTGCATATATACTTGTCAGCCACTGAAGGTGGGAGAGTGTCTGCACTGAGGTTGTTAGAAACGGCAGAGCTAGGGGCAGCTCTGCTCATGGAAGGTGGAGAGAAGAGAAGTATCAATCATTAGCCAAGGGCAGTGCTTACCGCGCT
The DNA here is from genome assembly GCA_964036045.1 of Eutreptiella sp. 'Long Island Sound 2002'. Taxonomy (NCBI): domain Eukaryota; phylum Euglenozoa; class Euglenophyceae; order Eutreptiales; family Eutreptiaceae; genus Eutreptiella; species Eutreptiella sp. 'Long Island Sound 2002'. The sequence continues at coordinate 101,148,954 of OZ038383.1, forward strand.
GCCCCAAGGAGCGGGGGTGAAACCCATGAGGTTATGCCAGTCGTTTGGTCGTAGCAATACCAGTTGTTGTGAGGTGGATGATATACGTGCCAGATGTTCGGAGCTACCTTGCGTGGCGATCTTGAAGCTGGCCGGTTGGAGCCATTCAGTGGAGCAGTTGTCGAGTGACTCGTATCAGCTTGATGTGTTCCCTCGGAGTGTGACAAGACGCCAGCCAACGCAGAAAAGCAGCTGTCCATCGAATTGGTTTCTTCCAAGTCGGAGGCGGAGAAGGTTGTCTGCACGCTTGAGGCGTTGGAAGCCGATTCTACACTGGGCTCAGGCGTGGAGCTTGGCGTAGAGGGACACCTGGGTTCCGTATCCGATTTATATGGTTGTACCCTTGCCGCTGGCATAAGAGACTCAGAGGCTCCCTCTGGGATGACTGTGCGGCCTTCTACAATGATGGCTTCCGGCGGCGCCACAGGGCCAAGCACTGCGGATCTCTCCAGCTGAGGCATGGTCAGCCTTGAGGATGGAGGGCTGTGCTGGTGCGAACATTAGTCTGAATGAGGCACACGTGGGACTGCTGGCAAGTGTGTCTGACATTGTGTGACACAGTTGTGGCGAATCATGTGGCTCTGTACCAAGAACGTCTCCAGACTGGGGAGGGTGTGTTTCCACGGCGCGAATTCTCTCTTAACAATGGAACAATGGCGTGGCCAGGCTGCGTTGAACTTAGAATTAATGTGTTGATGTGCATGTACCGTTGGAGCCAGACGAGTGCTAAAATCGTGTGACTCCTTGGCATCCAGGAGCGGCAAGAGATGTTCGGCAGATCGATGTAGGGTGGTTTTCAATGCTGACGCATATTCTTCGTAGCAGGAGCTCACTTCGTGTTCGTACTGCCAGAACCACGTACGGCTCGGAATTGGTCTCTCCTCATGCTGGTCGGCTTCATTCATGGTTGAATCCGGACGCACGGCTTGCCAGCCCGGTCCACTCTGTGGCAGAGGCTTGAACTTTTCTTGGGCATTTCGTTCCGTTCTGTGAGCGAGACCACGCACGTGTTGTTCGAATTGGCACTTGGCGCCCCCTGCATCTTCATTAGCAACTCTATCGCATTCATCTACCAAAAGTGACCATGGGAGAGAAGGGCGCTGTTGTTGTTCGCAGGGGCGTTGCTGTTGGTACCAATGCTCAGTGAGAGTATTATCTGGGCAGCTCTTCAAAGGCGTTGGTGAGAGGTCTTGCTCCTTGGAGGCGCGACTTGTGGCTTGCAGTGAGAGGCTTGCCAGTTCACTCGTAAAGCGAATTGCGCGGGTACAAAAAGTCTTTTGCGGAGGGGTATCTAACTGACTGTCTTTGTCATGCGTGAGGCGTGAACCCGATCATGTCCGTGTTTGCGCTGGGAGCAAGTTGATTCGTAACGGCAGGCCGATGGTGTTCTCTCCCTGTTGAGTGAAGGATGTCTTTGATAGACGCCGTAGCGGCGAAGTAGTAGGACAGGCAGCAGGGTAGAAGGGCTCCACCTCAGATTGATCAGGTCGTGGTACTTCATGAATTCGCACGTTCTGCGGAGTGAAGGTCTCAGGCGTGATTGGATGATATTGTTGCGGCGAGACATCATCACAGGCGGTCGGGAATAGCAGCTCCAGGTCATTTGCGGCGAATCCATTTGGACTGTCGGCGGTGTAGGAGTTCTGAAAGAAGGCGTGAGAGTGCGGTGAGACAGCGAAGGCATTCAGGAACAGCGGTTCCATTTCAGTTGCGGTGAACCCATTTGGACTGTCGGCGTTGTAAGACTTCTGAGAGAAGGCATGAGAGAACATGCAGCGGTCAGCGGCCAGATACAGACATAGAGGTCCCCTGAAACAAATTGTCGTTGACGGCGCCAAAGGTGCGCTACTGCTCAATATTGACAAGCGCATATTTGGAGATCTTGGACTATTCCACTACTACGCAAGACGCAGGCAGGAAGGCGCTGGGCTGCAAGTTGACCACTGAAACGTCGTTCTACATCAAAAACCCACGTGAAATACGCAGAAAGGGCCTGTGGCGCTTCGTCAGATTGTCTGTGACTTTAGCTGCTGGTACTGCTGCGGTAGTCACGTCTTGCACGCCTGACGCTGTTAACAGGCATTCTGTACTGCTTCCTCAACAAATGGGTGCAGTTTTTAGGGATGGGTCATGCCCAGGACCCCGATTTCATTGCGGATCTGAAGACATCGAAAAAAATAGACACTCAGAAAGTGCTTGTTCTACTCTCGTTGGACACTTTGGAGCAGAATAAGGAGACAAGGCACAAATTGAGACCAATTGCACAAACAAAAAATGTGAGCATTTGGGAAAAGGGGGCCAATTCCGAAAATTCAGGTTTGATAATGTGACATTGCAAGATTAGTTCACCTATCAAAAGAAAAAATGGAAATCAGAACTTCCAAAATTGATTAGCTATCGAAGATCGCTCATGAAATCCCAAAACTCAATAGCAATTGACGATCGCGCATGAGACCCACAAGTGTGCACCTGTGCGATTTCAGTCCTAAGCTTGAGGCTATTGCAGGGTAAGGAGCTCGCCGGCTACGCCGAAGATTTTTTGAGGTTTTTGAGGTTGACAGGGCAAGAAGACCTCAACGATTGAGCCAAAGCGGACCTTGTTAACAACCGCTGTGATAACAAGGACGTACAAGATGGTTCTTTCGGGGGCTGTCAAGAAAAGTGAGTCTTGGGTACGGTTGCTTATCACGCTCCATAAGCTCGACTGTTCCTACGTCACGGACGTAGAGCTTATTAAAGAAATAGAGCGTATACCACATTAGCAGGAATACCCAACAACCGCGGACATAGCCCGATTTGTCCCAACGTTTACCAAGCCTACGGACCAACTGGCCAAGTCCTACTACGGCGACTCCAACGCCTTCCTACAACTCTCACCCCGTATTTTCCAAAAAAGCCATCGACAAAATACGGGCTACTCCCGAGAGGTTGCCTAGAATCCACAGTTTCAAGAGCGCGCGCTGTGGGGTTGGTGACGGGTCCCCACACCCGCATCCCCCCGCACCCACAGCCAGTGGGTAGTGGGTCCCGGCAGCCCGCCCAGAGGGCGGGCAGTCGGGGGTGGGAGAGCACCGGACCCCGGACGCCCCACACCCAGGCAGGAGGCGCCCCCCCCGGGCGCCCTCCCGCCGCCCCCACAGGGCGCAAAGCCAGCTCGCAAGAGCACGCGCTGTGGGGTTGGTGACGGGTCCCCACGCCCGCACCCCCCCGGACCGACAGCCAGTGGGTAGTGCGCCCCGGCAGCCAGCCCAGAGGGCGGGCAGTCGGGGGTGGGAGAGCGCCGGACCCCGGACGCCCCACACCCAGGCAAGAGGCGCCCCCTCCGGGTACTCTCATGCCGCCCCCACAGCGCGCAAAGCCAGCTCGCAAGAGCGCACGCTGTGGGGTTGGTGACGGGTCCCCATGCCCGCATCCCCCCGCACCCACAGCCAGTGGGTAGTGCGCCCCGGCAGCCCGCCCAGAGGGCGGGCAGTCGGGGAAGGGGGAGCGCCCGACCCCGGACGCCCCACACCCAGGCAAGAGGCGCCCTCGTCGGGCACCCTCATGCCGCCCCCACAGCGCACAAAGCCAGCTCGCAAGAGCGCGCGCTGTGGGGTTGGTGGTGGGTCCCCACGCCCGCATCCCCCCGCGCCCACAGCCAGTGGGTAGTGGGCCCCGGCAGCCCGCCGAGAGGGCGGGCAGTCGGGGGTGGGAGAGCGCCCGACCCTGGACCCCCGACACCCAGGCACGAGGCGCCCCCCCCAGGCACCCTCATGCCGCCCCCACAGCACGCAACAGAGCGCGCTGTGGGGTTGGTGACGGGTCCCCACGCCCACACCCCCCCGCACCAACAACCAGTGGGTAGTGGGCCCCAGCAGCCCGCCCAGAGGGCGGGCAGTCGGGGTTGGGAGAGCGCCCGACCCTGGACGCCCCACACACAGGCAAGAGCCGCCCCCCCCCCCGGGCGCCCTCGTGCCGCCCCCACAGCGCGCAAAGCCAGCTCGCAAGACGGGTCCCCATGCCGGCAACCCCCCGCACCCACAGCCAGCGGGTAGTGGGCCCCGGCAGCCGGCCCATAGGGCGGGCAGTTGGGGGTGGGAGAGCGCCCGAACCCGAACGCCCTACACCCAGGCAGGAGGCGCCCCCCCCGGGCGCCCTCCCGCCGCCCCGGCAGCGCGCAAAGCCAGCTCGCAAGAGCGCGCGCAGTTGGGTTGGTGAGGGGTCCCCAGCCCCGCACCCCCCCGCACCCGCAGCCAGTTGGTATCCGGCCCCGGCAGCCCGCCCTGAGGGCGGGCAGCCCGGGGAGGGGGAGCGCCTGACCCAAGACGCCCCTCACAACGGCGGACGGCACCCCCCCCCGGGGACGCCCTTCCGCCAGCCCTACGGCGCGCAACGCCAGCCAGTAAGGGCGCGCGCCGCGGGGCCGCTGCTGGGTCCCCACACCCGCACCGACCGCACCCGGGACACACGGGTCGCGGAACCCCGGCTGCCTGCCCCAGAGGACGGGCAGCCGGGGGAGGGACAGCGTCTGACATCAGACGCCCCTCACAACGGTGGCAGGCCACCCCCCCTGGGGACGGCCCCCCACCACCCCCACGGTACGCATCCCCCGCAGGGCATGCAGGCCAGGGGGACAGTGTTGCGCCCCCACACCCACACACCCGCGCCCACAGCACGTGCGTGGCAGACCCCAACGGCCCGCCCATTGGGCGGGCAGTCGGGGGAGGGGGGGCGCCTGACCTCGGACGCCCCTCACAACGATGGAAGGCACCCCACCCGGGGACGCCCTTCCGCCACCCCCACAGCGAGCAACGCCGGCCCGCAAGGGCGCACGCTGTGGGGCCGGTGCTGGGTCCCCACGCCCGCACCGACCGCACCCGGGACACACAGGTCGCGGTACCCCGGCCGCCCGCCCCAGAGGACGGGCGGTCGGGGGAGGGACGGCGCCTGACACCAGACGCCCCTCACAACAGTGGCAGGCCGCCCCCCCCCCGGGGACGGCCCCCCACCACACCACCCCCGCGGCACGCAGCCCCCACAGGGCATGCAGGCCAAGGGGACAGTGTGGGGCCCCCACACCCACACACCTGCACCCACAGCACGTGGGTAGTGGACCCCAACAGCCCGCCCAGTTGGCGGGCAGTTGGGGGAGGGGGAGCGCCTGACCTCAGACGCCCCTCTCAACAACAGCCCCAAGCCAGGTAGGGGGGAACCCTGACCGGACCACCCCCCCCCAAGAACGCCAGACGGAGCAAGGGACTGGGGCAGGACACGCGGAGGGGCATGGACCACCTGGAACGGCCCTACCAGCGCCCAGTGCCGGGACAGCGCGAGGTGCGCACGCCACACCACCCAGAGGGGGGGGGGAGCGGACGCCGCTGGAGCGCAAGCGCACACACATTCAGAGGGCACGCGGGGACTACCAGAAGGACAACCGGACCAAGCTCGCGGAACGCACAGACCGTGTGGAATGGCGTACCAGCGAGCGAGGGTAAGGGACACCCGGACAGGACGGCCCGCCACACGCAGCGCGGGACACGCGGGGCGGGATGGGGGAAACGGGAGAGACACAACACCAGGTACCGGCCCGAGCCCCCCGAACCGGCCGCGAGCGCCGCGCACACACGGACAGGGCACTGCACCCGCGAAGGCAGTAGTGGCGCACTGCGCCACGCCCCATGACCTAGGCTAGGCAGCCTCCGCGCCAGCCCAAGAGGGTCCCACTGGCAACAAGCCAGTAGCACGGGCCCGGCGGCGCCGGCGCCCCGGGCGACCATGAATTAGGGGGGCGGGGCGGTGGGTAAGCGCCCGCAGCCACGGCTGCCAATTGATGCACTGACCGGGGAGTGGTGAAACAGGGAAGCCGGGGTGGGACGGGGCTCCGAGCCCTGTGAACCCGGAGGACTCCGCCACCAGGCAGGAGGTGCGTCTTGGAGGGCCCCCCACTAGGACCCGGTGGGGAGGATATCACCTGGCCCGACCAGGTGGCCCCCTGGGGCCGAAAGGTGTCTAGTACCCGCAAAATCAAACCCCAAACCTCAAACCCAAAATTCAATAGCAATTGACGATCACGCATGAGACCCACAAGTGTGCACCTGTGCGATTTCAGTCCTAAGCTTGAGGCTATTGCAGGGTAAGGAGCTCGCCGTCTACGCCAAAGATTCTTTGAAGTTTTTTAGGTTCACAGGGCAAGAAGACCTCAACAAGTGAGCCAAAGCGGACCTTGTTAACAACCGCTGTGATAACAAGGACATGCAAGATCGTTTTTTGGGGGGGCTGTCAAGAAAAGTGAGTCTGGGGTACGGTTGCTTATCACGCTCCATAAGCTCGACTGTTCCTACGGACGTAGAGCTTATTTAAGAAATAGAAAGTATACCACATTAGCAGGAATACAAAAAAAAAGGACAAAGCCCAATTTGTCCAAACGTTTACTAAGCCTACGGACCAACCTGCCAAGTCCCACTACGGCGACTCCAACGCCTTCCTACAACTCTGACCCCGTATTTTCCCAAAAGCCATCAACAAAATACGGGCTACTCCCGAATAATTGCCTAGAATCCACAGTTTCAAGTCTCTCGTTGACCTCCATGAGTTGGCGTTTCAAGGAAGGTTGGATGCTACGCTCAAGAGGTTTCACTCAATGGCACAACTCAAGTGGCTGGATGGCAATGTGAACGCCAACCCCAACGCCAACAAGTGACACGGGAGCCTCGGACTGCGCCCTGGCACCTAGCCTTGGCACCTTTTCGGTTGCTGCTGCGCTCCCACTTTTGGTCGGCACCCGTGTAGTTTTCATTGAAAACCCTTCGGTGTTTGGAATTCACGATTGTTTCCAAAATCCTCAAGTGCCGCTTTTCCAAAACTTCTCACTGGGGCTCCTCCCATACTCCCTGGCAACACGGCGAAGACTCGTGGTTGTTCTCGCTTTCACGCATTGCTTTGACAAACACTTCTAAGAACCTTACCCGGCTTTTTGCACCATTTCTCCTGCATATGAAACACATGTAGGGCAGGCCGGTACCAATAGACACTGTTTCCTGGTATCTACATGCATAGGCGGTGCCCCTCTGGGGCGCTCTTCACCTGCACGGACACATGTCTCATCTGTTCCGAACAACTCGATATATGCGGAAGTTGATAAAAACAAATTCCACACAACCTTGCCAAGGCAGTAGAACTGCCAGGCGCTGAGGCCAGGCAGCTCTCTGAAAATCATAAGTGGTCGCCATCCTGCGCCTGCATTCTGCAGCAGAGCGCTGCGAACTTAGCGGTGAGTTGCGGTCTCTCTGAACCCGCTTCACCCCCCTCCTTAAGAGATCTGCCAAGACTGGCAGTTCCAAATACTTACAGTGGAGGTATGGCCCCTTGTGGCGTCTCCACCTGAGTTATAACTTTGTGATGACTCCTCCGCTTGTCTCTCGGCTGCCGCAGTCGTGGTAGTGTCCTCCAGATTGTCACAACGCGAACCTCCACTTTGCTTTCTGCACTGGGCACCGTCGGCTTTTCGTGTGGCTTCTGGCAGCGCGACCTCCTACTCGGTGTTCTCTGGCAACACGAACTCCGACTCGGCGTTTTGCTCTTGGCACGCTGGACCCTTCTGTTGCTTCTGGCAGCACAAGCTTACTCGGTGTTCTGCTGTCCACCTGCTTGGACGCACGCTCCCTGATGCTGTCGCACAAGCTCTCGTTGTGCTTTCCACTCGGTTGCTAAGGCTTCAACGCTTGACCCACTTCTCGTACAAGGCGTCCACCGTAGCCATAGGAAAGTAGTCCATCGTCCCTGGCACGAGATGGTTCACGGGCTGCTTGTACCTCTGGGGGTGCTCCACTGCACAGCGCTGTAGCTCCCACCAGGTCTTCAAATCCTCGCCCTGGTTCATCCTCAACCACCTGGCCACGTTGTGCTCGATGGCAGTCCAGGTCAGGCGCCCCACGCTCTCCTTTGCACAATCCCGTAGTACCGCCACTGCGCATAGGCGTCTTTCCTCCATGGGTTGCGCTGGCTTGGTCTCTGGGGACGTGGTCGGCACTGACTGGGGTCCCGCTTGCTGGCTTGGCTCTGGCTTCAGCTCCACTGGCTTGAGCTGCGCGGGTTAGGAGTCGGCTCCTCGACGCTTTGCTCGCTTCGCTTCACGGTTGCGTTGGAGGTGGTCATCTCTGTGACGGAACCCGTCTTTGACGTGGCAGTTGCTGTCTTTGTGGGTCTGCGCAGCAGCCTGCTGGTCGGCCTGTTCACAGGCACTGCACGGAATTGACCTCCGACTAAGACACAAGGGCAGGCAAGGAGGAACAATCACATGTCCCGGTATTGGAAGTGTTTTGACGCGGGGGGCTGAGTCTGCGCCTTGGCACCTAGCCTTGGCGCCTTTTCCGTTGCTGCTGAGCTCCCAGTTTTGGTCGGCACCCGTGTACTTTTCATTGAAAATCCCGCGGTGTTTCAAATCCAGGATCGTTTCCAAAACCTTCGGAAGAAGTTTCACCTTTGCTCTCACTTGTGTTTGTTCCTTGTATATGCTTTTGAGATCCTTGCTGATTTTTCTCAACTCAAAATCCAGTCCATACAGAGGTAATGTAGAGCAAGTCCAGGCACCGGATCAATCAAATCAGGATAAGTCCTTCCACAATCAAAACATGTGTAACAAAGAGGGACTGCAGATAGACAAATGTAGATCGAAATCCAAAGCTCCAATGGTTCAGAATTAAAATCCCTTTTTCCAAGTGAAAACTGGCATAACTCAGGCCTCCAAGATAGCACCAAGCTCTTCATGTGCACTCCTTTGGATGAAATGGAGTTGGTCAGGAATCTGAGGCATAGGAGTTAGGCCAGACACAGGATATGGCTTGGCCAAGTAACTGAATTCAGAAACAATTACAAAGTAGAACCACAAAAAGTGGTAGAATCAATTGAGTATAGGGGTCTTGAGGTGGGGGACCACTAGGCTTAACCTCCAAGGCCTTAGGGATGAAATGCCTACTGTATTTTGGTATAACCTCCATGAAGGAAGATACCTCCGCTCAGTTGAGTGGTAGGGGTGCGCTTCATGGGGGGCTAGGGTTATAACCCTAGTTACTTTGCGAACGTGTACTTCGGACTTTAAAAGAAAGACAAAACTGATTGAGTTAGTCTCAACATCAACAAACATTTTTTAGGGGGGGGCTCAGCCTGGATCAAGTCCCCCAAGAAGGACATGGCAGTGACGCTTTCGTACTCCCCCCTGGAGTACTACTTGATCAAGCTAGTAGTCCAGGGGAAAAGGCTAAAATGTCCCCAAAATCACCTCAGAAGATGCCTTAAACCAGCCAAAGACACTCTCATCATTTCATAGAAGCTTATCACACTGTAGGTACCCTTGAAAAACAGTGTAATGTACCGGGAATGATGTAACTTCGATGGGGCATTCCTCAAAAGTCGCCAGCATGCGGCGAAAACGTTTCGTAACAATTTCGGGGTAGTGGGGCTGGAACCAAGGATTCCCTCCCTAGAGAACACATGTTTGCCCACTAGGGTACAGTGGAACGCTCTCATGCGGACGGCGATCGCTGTATAAACAGCGTTCTAGTAAACGTCCTGACCACAGGCCAGCACGGAGCAATACTCCCAATGGAGGGCACAAATCTCCAGTAGCTGATAAAAATAGAAAATGGAACCGACAGGGAGTGAATCCTCTGGTTTAGCGAAAGGGTTAACGATTTAAGAAGTTAAATCGCTGAAAGTTGACAAAAAGACGTCGGAAATCGTCAATCTTGGGCCAAAACCTATAGTCCCTGAGAAGCGCAACAGAAGCGGACTCTTAGAAAGAGTTGCGCAAGCGTAAACGGCTCCAGAAAAAGAGGGTATGAGCTGTGGGTTTTAAAGTTTTCAGAAAAAATGTTTGCACAGTTGCATCAAAAATGTTATAACTTTTAGGAAAAAGCATTGAACAGCGACCCACACCACAGAGAAGGTGGACAACCCACCTCTCAGATATGTTAGTGTCATGTCACACGCATTCATTGCGTTCGTGTCGGTAGTTTCGCTAAAACGCTATGGTTGTCACCGTTGCGTTCGTTGGGGGCTTGGGCGTTCACTTCCCTTGCTCTGCACAGGTCAAAACGAAAAGGAGAGGTATGTGAACCGAATGGAGCACGCAGCGCGCACGTAGGGTTAGTGTATGCGCTGTGCTCGCGATGCATGTGCCTAATCTAGACATTGCCACGCTGTGGCGCTTTCCCTGTGTCCCAATCCTCTCTTCTCTTCTGTTCACAGGTCAAAAAGGAATGTGCCTGCTCGTGTTCGTGTTCCCGTAGCGTTAACATAAGGTTGCGTAAAACGCTTAGGCATGTTTTGCGCTGTGCAGTGCGCCATTCCCTCTCCTTTTTCTACAGGAAACAAGGTGAGAAGGGCATGCATGACACAAAATGCATTAATCGATTAGGGTTGTTTATAACTCGCTGTAGGGTTGTTGAAACGCTTAGGGGTGTTTTGCGTTCGTGTTCCCTTCCGCATTCACAAGGTGCGTGGTGAGTAAGGTAGGTAAGCCCAGGAGGAGCACACGGTATTACCCCTGTTCAAGATACCCAGGGCTCCGCCCTACGTTCTATAAAAGAACGGGCGGAGTCTTTAAGCTTGCTCGCTTGCGGCCTTGTTAGAGGGCAGCGTATCATAGGTCAGCCCGAGAAGCATAAAATACGTGGAGGCTGGCCTGGATCCTCAGCCGCTAACCAGGTCTCATCTGCCTTTGCTTTACCGGGTGATTGGTGCAGCTGCAGTTGCCTTTGGCGCCTTTTGATTTTTCTGCCCACGCTAAAGAGGGCGCTCATCGCACAATCAATAAATTGTACCTCCGCCGTGAGTGGCGAGGACAGTCCAACCTCTTCGACATACACGCTGTGCATGCAAACAGAGCATTCCTTCCCTCCAAGCCCTGACAGGGAAACGTGTTGTGGCGTCCCTGTTAGGCCACAGTCGCTTAGTAACGCTGTGTTCTCTTGCAACTTCACAACAAACAAAACAAACAACAAAACAAACCACACATAAACAACAACAATGCCACCGGCCGCCGACAAACAAGTATGTTATATGCCGGCAATGCTAGAAACCAAAGAAACAAGCACAACGCGGGAAGAGGTAGACAAGGAGAGAACAAGTATGTAACAAACCGCACCACAGTGGAGATATACCACACGTATGCAACCAAGCAATGCAAGCCCACTCGCATAGGGAGTACGACGGGGCCGTAACACGCGAAGGTGATCACAACAAAAAAAAAAGAAGCCGCACAAGTATGTTGCATGTCATGCATGAATAACACACACAAGCAACAACAACACCACCGGCCGCCGAAAAACAAGTATGTTATATGCCACGCCATGCATATCGCCATAGCGCATAACGCCATGCATATCGCCGTAACAAACGCAATACACAAGGAAGGAAGTTACGCGCTGCCACGAAAAACGCAACGAAAACCGCACCGGCAAGGAGAAACCAACAAGAGGTGACACCGAATGAATGCCTATGCCCACCCTCGCACACATAGGGAAAGAAAGGTATGCCCGTACGTGCATGCCCGTATCGCCGCAAGGTCATCACCGCCACGGACGAGCAAAATGGTATGAAGGGGCACGACGGGGGAACACATAACCAACAAAGGAGAGAGAACGCAAGAAGGAGGCCACACACCACCGAGGTGAAGCACAACACACATAAAAGCACACATACAAAAACTAAACATACACAACATGCACACGCGGCTAGTTGGATGCAAGTACGTTACGTGCCATGCTACGCTACGCAACGTACACGAGATAAGAATGGCAACCGCGCCAACAAAAGCAAATTGTGGCCACGAGGCGTAACCGGAACGTGCCCACCCCCCACCCGCACGCCCGCTTACGTAGGAGGCGAAAGGGAGCGAAAGGGGACAAAAGGTATGCCGCCGCATACAAACGAATAGTAGGCAAGGGGGGAGCCACACACCGCCACCAAGAACGCAATTATGTTACCATGTCGTGCCACGCTGCCAACCGCCCGGCCCGCGCCACCAACCGAGACGAGAAAAAAGAAATGGCCTTCGGCCAGGGAGTGGTTGTCACGGGGGGCTAATGGTCCTGCCCTGCGGTGCAATGCAGGGCAACCGTGACAACTGCTCTTACAGCACAACCACCCTTTTTGTTGCGCTGATTAGAACAAACACACATATGCATAGCGTCGTGTGCCGGATTCCGACATACATACGTTGCCACGCTTTCTTCTTGTCCTTCCTGACCTTCTTGTGCATGCACCCACCTTCCCTTCCCTTCACAGGTCCAGAGGAGAAGTGTGTGCTCGTGTTTGCGTCGTTTGGGGGTTAAAGCAGGGTTGTCTTAGACGCTTAGGCTTGTTCTGCGTCGTGCCGTCGTCTCTCATACGCCCTAAATGTCACGCCGCGCACCCAGGAAGGTCAACGGGAAGCGACGAGCGCCCGGCCCGCGCCATACACACGTAGGCAAAGCAAGAGGACTAGGACACACTAAGATAGTGGGGAAAGAAACAAGTTTGTTGCATGTCACGTCGCGCGCGCGGAACGGACAACGAACAAAGGTGGTGGCCAAAGAGGTGTGTGGAGCCATGACGAGAGCAAGTAGGACATAAACCTACGCCAAACGACGCAGGATAAAAAAACGCTGTAACAAGCACAACACGGTAAGAAAAAGGAGGGAGGAGCACACGAACGAAGCATAAATAGGTAACATACCACACTGCCGCGGGAGTAAGAGACCGACCGAAGATGGCACTGTCGAGGTGCCACGTCGCGACAAAACCCCCGCCGCCGCACGCCCGTTTACATCATTCCTCTTCGCAGGATCAGGGGAGAAGGCCCAACGAGAGAGAACGGCGAACCGGCAAGGAAAAAGACCGAGACACGCAACAAAGCGGAGGCAGGGAAAAAGTGCATGCCAGGGAGAAGGGTAGAGGAATGGTTAAAGAGCAACGAAGCCACGAAAGGAACAACGGGTAGCCAGCAGCCGAGGAAGGGGCGCGCACAGGGAAGGGGGCACGGCAGGCACACGGCGAGCACAACTCCGCACCGAGACACGGGAGAGGGGAGCACCAGAGGGACAAGAGAAGAGCGGCACCACGCACCACGACACGCACGGCACAGACACCACACACACCGCACACACCCAACGAGCCCGAGCAGCCCGCCCAGTGGGCGGGCAGTTGGGGGAGGGACACCGCCTGACCTCAGACGCCCCTCACAATGGTGGAGGGCACCCCTCCCGGGGACGCCCTTCCGCCACCCCCACAGCGAGCAACGCCGGCCCGCAAGGGCGCACGCTGTGGGGCCGGTGCTGGGTCCCCACGCCCGCAACGACCGCACCCGGGACACGGGGGTTGCAGAACCCAGGCTGCCCGCTCCAGAGGACGGGCGGCCGGGGGAGGGACAGCGCCTGACACCAGGCGGCCCTCACAACGGTGGCAGGCCACCCCCCCCCGGGGAAGGCCTCCCACCACCCCCGCGGCACGCAGCCCCCAGAGGGCATGCAGGCCAAGGGAACAGTGTTGGGCCCCCACACCCACACACCCACGCCCACAGCACATGGGTGGCGGACCCCAACAGCCCGCCCAGTGGGCGGGCAGTTGGGGGAGGGACAGCGCCTGACCCCAGACACCCCTCACAATGGCGGAAGGCACCCCCACCGGGGACGCCCTTCCGCCACCCCCACAGCGAACGACGCCAGCCCGCAAGGGCGCACGCTGTGGGGCCGGTGCTGGGTCCCCACGCCCGCACCGACCGCACCCGGGACACACGGGTCGCGCAACCCTGGCTGCCCGCTCCAGAGGACGGGCGGCCGGGGGAGGGACAGCGCCTGACACCAGGCGCCCCTCACAACGGTGGCAGGCCACCCCCCCCTAGGACGGCCCCCCACCACCCCCGCGGCACGCAGCCCCCAAAGGGCATGCAGGCCAAGGGGACAGTGTTGGGCCCCCACACCCACACACCCGCGCCCACAGCACGTGGGTTGCGGACCCCAACAGCCCGCCCAGTGGGCGGGCAGTCGGGGGAGGGACAGCGCCTGACCCCAGACGCCCCTCACAATGGTGGAAAGCACCCCCCCCGGGGACGCCCTTCCGCCAGCCCCACAGCGAGCAACACCGGCTCGCAAGGGCGCACGCTATGGGGCCGGTGCTGGGTCCCCACGCCCGCACCGACCGCACCCGGGACACACGGGTCGCGGAACCCTGGCTGCCCGCTCCAGAGGACGGGCGGCCGGGGGAGGGACAGCGCCTGACACCAGCCGCCCCTCACAACGGTGGCAGGCCACCCCCCCCGGGGACGGCCCCCCACCACCCCCACGGCATGCAGCCCCCACAGGGCATGCAGGTCGCGGGGACGGTGTTGGGCTCCCACACCCACACACCCGCGCCCACAGCACGTGGGTGGCGGACCCCAACAGCCCGCCCAGTGGGCGGGCAGTCGGGGGAGGGACAGCGCCTGACCTCAGACGCCCCTCACAATGGTGGAAGGCACCCCCACCGGGGACGCTCTTCCGCCATCCCCACAGCGAGCAACGCCGGTCCGCAAGGGCGCACGCTGTGGGGCCGGTGCTGGGTCCCCAAGCCCCCACCGACCGCACCCGGGACACACGGGTCGCGGAACCCAGGCTGCCCGCTCCAGAGGACGGGCGGCCGGGGGAGGGACGGTGCCTGACACCAGGCGCCCCTCACAACGATGGCAGGCCACCCCCCCCGGGGACGGCCCCCCACCACCCCCGCGGCACGCGGCCCCCACAGGGCATGCAGGCCAAGCAGACAGTGTTGGGCCCCCACAGCCACACACCCGCGCCGACAGCACGTGGGTGGCGGACCCCAACAGCCCGCCCAGTGGGCGGGCAGTCGGGGGAGGGACAGCGCCTGACCTCAGACGCCCCTCACAATGGTGGAACGCACCCCCCCCTAGGGACGCCCTTCCGCCACCCCCACAAGGAGCAACGCCGGCCCGCAAGGGCGCACGCTGTGGGGCCGGTGCTGGGTCCCCACGCCCGCACCGACCGCACCCGGGTCACACGGGTCGCGAAACCCTGGCTGCCCGCTCCAGAGGACGGGCGGCCGGAAGAGGGACAGCGCCTGACACCAGGCGCCCCTCACAACGGTGGCAGGCCACCCCCCCTGGGGACTGCCCCCCACCACCCCCCCGGCATGCAGCCCCCACAGGGCATGCAGGCCGCGGGGACGGTGTTGGGCTCCCACACCCACACACCCGCGCCCACAGCACGTGGGTGGCGGACCCCAACAGCCCGCCCAGTGGGCGGGCAGTCGGGGGAGGGACGGCGCCTTGCCTCAGACGCCCCCCACAATGGAGGAAGGCACCCCCCCGGGGACGCCCTTCCGTCGCCCCCACAGCGAGGAACGCCGGCCCGCAAGGGCGCACGCTGTGGGGCCGGTGCTGGGTCCCCACGCCCGCATCGACCGCACCCGGGACACACGGGTCGCGGAACCCTGGCTGCCCGCTCATGAGGACGGGCGGGCGGGGGAGGGACAGCGCCTGACACCAGGCGCCCCTCACAACGGTGGCAGGCCACCCCCCCCTAGGACGGCCCCCCACCACCCCCGCGGCACGCAGCCCCCACAGGGCATGCAGGCCAAGGGAACAGTGTTGGGCCCCCACACCCACACACCCACGCCCACAGCACATGGGTGGCGGACCCCAACAGCCCGCCCAGTGGGCGGGCAGTTGGGGGAGGGACAGCGCCTGACCCCAGACGCCCCTCACAATGGCGGAAGGCACCCCCACCGGGGACGCCCTTCCGCCACCCCCACAGCGAACGACGCCAGCCCGCAAGGGCGCACGCTGTGGGGCCGGTGCTGGGTCCCCACGCCCGCACCGACCGCACCCGGGACACACGGGTCGCGCAACCCTGGCTGCCCGCTCCAGAGGACGGGCGGCCGGGGGAGGGACAGCGCCTGACACCAGGCGCCCCTCACAACGGTGGCAGGCCACCCCCCCCTAGGACGGCCCCCCACCACCCCCGCGGCACGCAGCCCCCAAAGGGCATGCAGGCCAAGGGGACAGTGTTGGGCCCCCACACCCACACACCCGCGCCCAGAACACGTGGGTTGCGGACCCCAACAGCCCGCCCAGTGGGCGGGCAGTCGGGGGAGGGACAGCGCCTGACCCCAGACGCCCCTCACAATGGTGGAAGGCACCCCCCCCGGGGACGCCCTTCCGCCAGCCCCACAGCGAGCAACACCGGCTCGCAAGGGCGCACGCTATGGGGCCGGTGCTGGGTCCCCACGCCCGCACCGACCGCACCCGGGACACACGGGTCGCGGAACCCTGGCTGCCCGCTCCAGAGGACGGGCGGCCGGGGGAGGGACAGCGCCTGACACCAGCCGCCCCTCACAACGGTGGCAGGCCACCCCCCCCGGGGACGGCCCCCCACCACCCCCACGGCATGCAGCCCCCACAGGGCATGCAGGTCGCGGGGACGGTGTTGGGCTCCCACACCCACACACCCGCGCCCACAGCACGTGGGTGGCGGACCCCAACAGCCCGCCCAGTGGGCGGGCAGTCGGGGGAGGGACAGCGCCTGACCTCAGACGCCCCTCACAATGGTGGAAGGCACCCCCACCGGGGACGCCCTTCCGCCATCCCCACAGCGAGCAACGCCGGTCCGCAAGGGCGCACGCTGTGGGGCCGGTGCTGGGTCCCCAAGCCCCCACTGACCGCACCCGGGACACACGGGTCGCGGAACCCAGGCTGCCCGCTCCAGAGGACGGGCGGCCGGGGGAGGGACGGTGCCTGACACCAGGCGCCCCTCACAACGATGGCAGGCCACCCCCCCCGGGGACGGCCCCCCACCACCCCCGCGGCACGCGGCCCCCACAGGGCATGCAGGCCAAGCAGACAGTGTTGGGCCCCCACAGCCACACACCCGCGCCGACAGCACGTGGGTGGCGGACCCCAACAGCCCGCCCAGTGGGCGGGCAGTCGGGGGAGGGACAGCGCCTGACCTCAGACGCCCCTCACAATGGTGGAACGCACCCCCCCCTAGGGATGCCCTTCCGCCACCCCCACAAGGAGCAACGCCGGCCCGCAAGGGCGCACGCTGTGGGGCCGGTGCTGGGTCCCCACGCCCGCACCGACCGCACCCGGGTCACACGGGTCGCGAAACCCTGGCTGCCCGCTCCAGAGGACGGGCGGCCGGAAGAGGGACAGCGCCTGACACCAGGCGCCCCTCACAACGGTGGCAGGCCACCCCCCCTGGGGACTGCCCCCCACCACCCCCCCGGCATGCAGCCCCCACAGGGCATGCAGGCCGCGGGGACGGTGTTGGGCTCCCACACCCACACACCCGCGCCCACAGCACGTGGGTGGCGGACCCCAACAGCCCGCCCAGTGGGCGGGCAGTCGGGGGAGGGACGGCGCCTTGCCTCAGACGCCCCCCACAATGGAGGAAGGCACCCCCCCGGGGACGCCCTTCTGTCGCCCCCACAGCGAGGAACGCCGGCCCGCAAGGGCGCACGCTGTGGGGCCGGTGCTGGGTCCCCACGCCCGCATCGACCGCACCCGGGACACACGGGTCGCGGAACCCTGGCTGCCCGCTCATGAGGACGGGCGGGCGGGGGAGGGACAGCGCCTGACACCAGGCGCCCCTCACAACGGTGGCAGGCCACCCCCCCCGGGGACGGCCTCCCACCATCCCCGCGGCATGCAGCCCCCACAGAAAATGCAGGCCAAGGGGACGGTGTTGGGCCCCGTCACCCAGAAACCCGCGCCCACAGCACGTGGGTGGCGGACCCCTACAGCCTGCCCGGTGGGCGGGCAGTCGGGGGAGGGACAGCGCCTGACCTCAGACGCCCCTCACAATGGTGGAAGGCAGCCCCCCCGGGGATGCCCTTCTGCCACCCCCACAACGAGCAACGCCGGCCCGCAAGGGCGCACGCTGTGGGGCCGGTGCTGGGTCCCCACGCCCGCACCGACCGCACCCGGGACACACGGGACGCGGAACCCTGGCTGCCCGCTCCAGAGGACGGGCGGCCGGGGGAGGGACAGCGCCTAACACCAGGCGCCCCTCACAACGGTGGCAGGCCACCCCGCCCGGGGATGGCTCCCCGGCACCCCCGCGGCACGCAGCCCCCACCGGGCATGCAGGCCAAGGGGACAGTGTTGGGCCCCCACACCCACACACGCGCGCCCACAGCACGCCGGTGGCGGACCGCAACAGCCCGCCCAATGGGCGGCAGTCGGTGGAGGGACAGCGCCTGACCCCAGACGCCCCTCACAATAGTCGAAGGCACCCCCCCTGGGGACGCCCTTCCGCCACCCCCACAGCGAGCAACGCCGGCCCGCAAGGGCGCACGCTGTGGGGCCGGTGCTGGGTCCCCACACCCGCACCGACCGCACCCGGGACACACGGGTCGCAGAACGCTGGCTGCCCGCTCCAGAGGACGGGCGGCCGGGGGAGGGACAGCGCCTGACACCAGGCGCCCCTCACAACGGTGGCAGGCCACCCCCCCGGGGACGGCCCCCGACCACCCCCGCCGCATGCAGCCCCCGCAGGACATGCAGGCCGAGGGGACAGTGTTGGGCCTCCACACCCACACACCCGCGCCCACAGCACGTGGGTGGCGGACCCCAACAGCCCGCCCGATGGGCGGGCAGTCGGGGGAGGGACGGCGCCTGACCTCAGACGCCCCCCACTATGGTCGAAGGCACCCGGCCCGGGGACGCCCTTCCGCCACCCCCACAAGGAGCAACGCCGGCCCGCAAGGGCGCACGCTGTGGGGCCGGTGCTGGGTCCCCACGCCCGCATCCACCGCACCCGGGACACACGGGTCGCAGAACCCAGGCTGCCCGCTCCAGAGGACGGGCGGGCGGGGGAGGGACGGCGCCTGACACCAGGCGCCCCTCACAACAGTGGCAGGCCACCCCCCCTGGGGACGGCCCCCAACCACCCCCGCGGCATGCAGCCCCCACAGGGCATGCAGGCCAAGGGGACAGTGTTTGGCCCCCACACCCAGACACCCGCGCCCACAGCACTCGGTGGCGGACCCCAACAGCCCGCCCAGTGGGCGGGCAGTCGGGGGAGTAACAGCGCCTGACCTTAGACGCCCCTCACAACGTCGGACGGCAGCCCCCCCGGGGACGCCCTCCCACCACCCCCACAGCGAGCAACGCTGGCCCGCGAGGGCGCACGCTGTGGGGCTGGTGCTAGGTCCCCACGCCCGCACCGACCGCACCCGGGACACACGGGTCGCGGAACCCTGGCTGCCCGCTCCAGAGGACGGGCGGCCGGGGGAGGGACCGCGCCTGACACCAGGCGCCCCTCACAACGGTGGCAGGCCACCCCCCCGGGGACGGCCCCCCACCACCCCCGCGGCACGCAGTCCGCACAGGGCATGCAAGCCAAGGGGACGGTGTTGAGCCCCCAGGCCCACACACCTGCGCCCACAGCACGTGGGTGGCGGACCCCAACAGCCCGCCCAACGGGCGGGCAGTCAGGGGAGGGACAGCGCCTGACCTCAGACGCCCCTCACAATGATGGAAGGCACCCCCCCTGAGACGCCCTCTCCGCCACCCCCACAGCGAGCAACGCCGGCCCGCAGGGGCGCACGCTGTGGGGCCGGTGCTGGGTCCCCGAGCCCGCACCGACCGCACCCGGGACACCGGGTCGCGGAACTCTGGCTGCCCATTCCAGAGGGCGGGCGGCCGGGGGAGGGACAGCGCCTGACACCAGGCGCCCCTCTCAGCGGTGGCAGGCCGACCCCCCCGGGGACGGCCCTCTCGCCGCCCCCGCGGCATGCAGCCCCGGCAGGGCATGCAGGCCAAGGGGACAGTGTTGGGCTCCCACACCCACACACCTGCGCCCACAGCACGTGGGTGGCGGACCCCAAACAGCCCGCCCAGTGGCAGTCGGGGGAGGGACAGCGCCTGGCTTCAGACACCCCTCAGAATGATGGAAGGCGGCCCCCCGGGGACGCCCTTCCGCCACCCCCACAGCGAGCAACGCCGGCCCGCAGGGGCGCACGCTGTGGGACCGGTGCTGGGTCCCCACGCCCGCACCGACCGCACCCGTGACACCGGGTCGCGGAACCCTGGCTGCCCACTCCAGAGGGCAGGCGGCCGGGGGCACGTGGGTGGCGGACCCCTAACAGCCCGCCCAGTGGCAGTCGGGGGAGGGACAGCGCCTCACACCAGGCGCCCCTCACAACGGTGGCGGTCACCCCCCCGGGGGACGCCTCTCCGCCACCCCCACAGCGAGCAACGCCGGCCCGCAAGGGCGCACGCTGTGGGACCGGTGCTGGGTCCCCACGCCCACACCGACCGCACCGGGGACACACGGGTCGCGGAACCCTTGCTGCCCGCTCCAGAGGACGGGCGGCCGGGGGAGGGACAGCGCCTGACACCAGGCGCCCCTCACAACGGTGGCAGGCGGCCCCCCCGGGGACAGCCCCCCACCACCCCCGCGGCACGCAGCCCCCACAGGGCATGCAGGCCAAGGGGACAGTGTTGGGCCCCCACACCCACACACCCGCGCCCACGGCACGTGGGTGGCGGACCCCAACAGCCCGCCCAACAGGCGGGCAGTCGGGGGAGGGACAGCGCCTGACCTCAGACGCCTCTCACACAATGGTGGAAGGCGCCCCCCCCCCGGGGACACCCTTCCGCCAACCCCACAGCGAGCAACGCCGGCCCGCAAGGGCGCACGCTGTGGGGCCGGTGAGGGTCCCCACGCCCGCGCCGACCGCACCCGGGACACACGGGTCGCGGAACCCCAGCTACCCGCTCCAGAGGACGGGCGGCCGGGGGAGGGACAGCCCCTAACACCAGACGCCCCTCGCAATGATGAAAAGCACCCCCCCCCCGGGACGCCCATCCGCCACCCCTACAACGAGCAACGCACCAACGCACCAACGCACCAGCCACGGGACATCCGCACCCCACCCCCTGCTCTTAGGCACAGCGACACAACAATGGCGGAACCCGCGGCCCCACGCAAAACAGGCCCCCGATCTCCGACGCTGGACGAAGCACACGAGGTCATCAGGGCGCTGGGACTCAGAGACGGCGAAGGAGACCCCCCACAAGGGGACGCGGGCACGGACTCCGACCTGGAGGCAGTACCGGAGCCCCCCACGGGAGGCGCGCCCGCGGAACCTGCGCCGCCGGCGGGCAGCGTGCCAACACTCTGCCCCGCGTGGAAACGGGGCCACTGCACCGGCGAAGGCTGGTGCCCCAAACAGCACCCTCAGCCCGGCCCCGATGACGGAGCGCTGCCCGAGGTGAAACCGGCGGCCGCATGCGCCGCCCTGCGCTACAGGGTCGCGCAGGGCTGGATCCTGGATGAGACCGCGCGCGGCAGCGTGAACATCCAGGAGGCCGTCGACCGGGTCACCCACGCGGGACAGGCGGCAGTGGCCTTGCACACCCGGGGCCGCCACGGCGGACCCGCAGAGGGGATCATTGTGGAACCCTCGTGAACGGTGCTGGTCCTGGCGGCGGACATGGTCCGAGGGGTGCTCCACGCATCCCGCGTGCGGCGGGCGTGCCCGCACTGGACCATCCAGGTGTACACCCCCCCACGGGTGTGGCCCTCCTCCACGTGGGCGGTGCTCGCCGTCATGTGGCACCTGGCACCGGAGGACGCCCCCACAGGCACCGCGGAGGACATCGCCAGGGACCTCCACACCTGGCCGGCCGACCAGGATTACCCCTGGCGCAGGCCCCAGGGGCGGCCTCCCAGTGGCACCCGCGGCAGAGGGGCTCAGCCTCGCGGCAACCCTCCAACGGCACCCCGACAAGAAGGCAGGCCACTTCCTGCAGACGGGCACGGTCCCGGCCACCCCGCCAGACTCCGAGTGGCGATGAAACGCAGGGGAGGCGCAACCGCTGCCGGGCCCCTGGACCCTCCCGTCGTGGTATTTGCCCATGGGCACCCTGGCCCACGCCACCCCAGCCTTCAAGGGGGCTTTCCCGCAGCCGCTCCTCTCCGGCGTGGCCCTGCTTCGCAGCCTGCAGGCGGGGGCCGCCTGGGTACGGTGGAAGGAAGGAAAAGGGCGCTCGAGCCCCTATTTCCCCCTGGTCCAGGGCCAGGCGCTGCTCCACGCCTGAGGCATGGGGACCGTGGAGTGGGGGGCAATCGTGCCCGGCACGGCGTGCAGGTGGCTCACAGCGGCCGCCCCACAGCCCATGCGATAGCCGCCGGCGTGCCACCGCCTCCTACGGATGGTCCCCTCTTTGGCCCCCCAACACGCCTTTACGAGGGACGTGTGGAAGGCCATACTGAGCCACGGCAGGGAGTGGCTAACGAACCCGGGTGCACGGTACCCACCCGAGCCGGTGCTCGAACAGCTCACGGCCCCCGCACCCGGGGTCCGCCACACCCTGCACAGGGCGTCGGCTCTCACCGAGCAGCTCAACGACGAGGTGCTGGACCTGGCGCTGGAGCCGCTGCGGGTGCTTTACCCGCAGACCCACATCCGACCCGCGGGCACGTCCAACCGCCTAGGCAGCCTGGGGTTGCAGCGCCGCGTCGAGGCCGCGCACCCAGGAGGCGTGGTGGAACAGTGGCTAACGCTCCGCAACCTGTCCACCGCGGAAGGCCACTGGTACCTACACCAACTCCTCTTCCTACCACGGGCAGCCCCGGAACACCGCCGGAAAAACCCGTACCACACGCACCCGGAGCGCCGAGGCGCGCAGGACTTCCCGCAGCCAGTCCCGCCCGCCCTCTTGCCGGGGCAGGACCCGGAGGCGCTACAGCAGGGCCCCCCGCTCGACACCGCTACCACGGTACAACAAAGGGGACGCGACGGTGCGGTTGGTGCCGAACCGGACGTCAAGCGGTGGCCTGGATGGCAGCCTGCAGGCACCTCGCCCGAGATACCACGGGGCTCTGGCAGTACAGAACAACGGACAGCACGGCGCTGGCGTCCGCGGTCGCGGCCGTCACCATGGGTCCCGTGGCGGCGTGGCCGGCGCAACTGCTGCCCCACGTCCCCTGCCGCGACACGCAGCCCCGCCGGCCGGCCGCAACGCACGCGCCGACGGCACCCCTCACGGCGGAGCAGCTGTACGTCGTCGCGGCGGCGTTGCTAGCGGACGGCGGGGAGAGCTTCGTCCACCACGACGGCCCGGCGCAGATTGCGGGGAGCATACAAGGGCCACAGCGCGATGCGCAAGACCCGTGGCATGCCACACTCCGCGGGCGCACCCGCGTCTGGGATGCGGGCGATGGCACACCTCCACCCGGGCCTGAGCAAGGGGAGGCGCTGGTGCTACAGACCGCAGGCTACCAGGCCATCCTACACGGCCACGCCGGAGGGTACCGGTCGCACGTCCTGGCCGGAGGCCGCTGGACTGTCTGGCACAGCACCGCCAAGCAAGGGGCATTCCCACCCCTGCCCCACGTCGACTGGCAGCAGGGGCCCACCCAGGCCTACTATATGTCGGCGGACCCCTGGCCGCTGGCAGTCCTACTACACACCGTCAGCGCCCCCAACAAGAGGCAGGAACCGGGGTGGGTCAACCCCCCCGCACTGGTGTGGAGCCCCGACCAGGATGAGCATCTACGGGCCGCGTGGCAGGGAGACGCCATCAGGGACACGGACGTCCCGGACCTCCACGCGGGGCCAATCACGCACGCCCGCCCGGCGGCTACCCTGGCGGTGGCCCAACGGGGACAGCATAACCCGCAGTTGGTGGTCTGCATGTCCAGCCTGGCGGACGCGCACATCGTCGTCTGCGACCCCGAGCGCCTGCCGGGGCCCGAAGCCGTGATCCGCGTCACAGACTGCACCTGCATGATCGTCAAGGCGCTACGGGAGGGCGAGCACCACACCCTCCTGCTCCAGGTCAGGCTGAAGGACAACGCCCGGGCGGCGAGGCCGGGGGTGTGGCCGGCAGCGGCGCACCCCGCCAACCTAGAGCTTCAGCTGGCGGTCCCGACCACAGTGTACCACTGGCTACAAGCCTTCCACGACCTGCAAGGGAGGGGCAAACCCGACCGCCAAATCGGCTCCACGCACTGGCAAACGTGGTTGCAAGCAGAGGCACAGCGCAATGCCATCCGGGGTCTCCGGCCCGCGCCCGCGACACGAGCCCTCGATGCGGCGGCCCCGGGCCGCACACTGGCGCCACACAGGGTGCCACTGGCCAACCTGCCCTTCAAACCAGCGGCGGAGGGCGCCATTCGGAAGTCGGTGCCGCTACCCCCGGCTCGAGGGGCCACGGAGCCGACGAAATGCCCCCTGTGTGCAGACAAGTACTACACAAGCGGGGCAATGCTGGAACACCTTGCGTGGCATGCGGTGCACGCTGCAGCCCCGGTGGACGACAAGGAGGCGGCCTCCAACATCCTGCAAGGGAGAGCACGGAGGTCCCCATGGAGAAAAGTTTATAGTGGTTTCAGCACTGTGTTTTTGTCTCTCCTGCTGCTTGCTGCTGGTGTAGGGTTTCCTGCTGCTTGTTCTTGGAGATGAAAAGCTTTTGTTTGTTGAAATACAGTAACTCCAAGTCAATTCAGGATAGCCCAAGCCAGAAGTATGCAAGGAGAAGGGAATCAGGATCAAAGCATGAAGGGCTGCCGTGTAAACAGTGAAAGATGAAAGGATATTCACAGAAACTGCAACTCAGGTCAAATCGGATTGCATATTCACAAAGATAGCTAAATTGTTTTGGAAAAGAGTTGGAAAACTGCCCGATGGTGACTCTCTCTCCATAGTGCCATCTCAGGAGATGTGCACTCTTTGTTTTGGGTCCCATATGTGCTGAGGTGGCAGGGCATGTGGCGATGAGGCCACTGCCATGTCACATGGGATCTTCCTACTTAGCTAGGCTGACCAGGAATTGAACCCAGGACCTCTCAAAAAGAGGTGCCCAGCCCCCTAGGGTGCATACCACTAGCATAGCTAAGAATTCATGGAAAAACATAGATAAATTCATAGGCTCTGCCTTGGATATGTCAGTTCTCAGTCAACTCAGGAAAAGATGATTTGCCTCACATTGACAGGGGATTAATGGGTCCACTCCATATCCTGATTGGGTGTTTGGTTCCATAGGTCAAAATGTGTTATCACCAGCTTTGGTGGGACCAATACTAAGATAGAAATGCCTGGATGCTCAGTGCATCTCTAATACAACTAGAGTATGCCTCAAAGCAATGGAAGAGCACTTTTTCTTACTCCCCCTCTGTGCTGTGGTGGCCACCACTGTCGCATTTTAGCAAAAAGGGATTTTTTCTTGGCCTTTTTTTGGTTTCCACATCTACTTGAAAATACCTATAGCTTCCTTCACACAGAAAAATGGGCGCTCACCATGGCTGGAGCTCTTTTGCTGCTCTGTTTGTAACATTTCCTACAGAAGACTCAGCGCTCATGGCGCTGCCGGGGCTCCTGTGGCTTGGTTGGGTTAGTTTCGGAGCATGCCAAAACATGTGCATGTGCATCCCTCCCTCCAAGACGCAGCGCGACACAAACCCAACGCAAGACACAATATACACACTCGCATGGGTTCTCGTAAACCTGCTGGCGACCTGTGACCTGTCTTAGGGCGAAGGGAGTCGTGAAAAAATTCAATTGCCCCTTGGTGGGGTCTTGGGTTCTGCTCAGTCACTCCAGGCTGCTGCGTTTCGGCCCGAACACCGCCTACTCAGCGAGGCTGCGCGTGGGTATCTGCAGAGGGAATGGGAGAATTATGGATGAATCCACGCAAAAACGAAGCGACGACACCAAAATCCGTCAAATGACGGCCTAGAATTTTTCTGAAACAACACACCTGAGCAGAATTTAATTGTGCATCAGAAGCACATTTTTATAAAAATTATAGTCATCTCTAGATTTTCCAAATCCAGAAATTCATACGCATAAAAAGGCGGCGCGCAGGAGCGGCTCTTAGCGAAGCGCCGGAAAATGGAGAAAAAATGGAATTATAAATGTATGTCTCACGTAGTCTTGAAAATGACGAGACACACATTAATAAATAAACATTCCACCCACACTAATAGAAGTATCGAAAATTCAAGAATTCGAAAATCAACGAAAAAGACTTCAATGAATCAGGTATAAACTACAGGTATGCTCGTCTCGTATGCCGCATACACATTGCTCGTCTCGTGTCTCCGTGAACGAGTCCTGTAGCAGCGCTAACAACGATAGGACGCGATAGAGGGATTGATTAGAAAGATTGCAGATGATCAGAGGTCAGAGCAGGGTGATTAGACATACACACAAGTGCATAGCAACGTTCTTCGCGTGCGCCCCTCACTTGCTCTCTCTCTCCAGCGGTAGGTAAGGTGAGTAAGCCCAGGCGGGGCCACCCCCTGGTGGAGTTTGTGTTTGAGGTCGAG
This sequence comes from Eutreptiella sp. 'Long Island Sound 2002', assembly GCA_964036045.1. Taxonomy (NCBI): domain Eukaryota; phylum Euglenozoa; class Euglenophyceae; order Eutreptiales; family Eutreptiaceae; genus Eutreptiella; species Eutreptiella sp. 'Long Island Sound 2002'. The sequence goes on from OZ038383.1 coordinate 101,175,284, forward strand.
ATGGGCAGGTTTGCCCGAAACACTTGTGCATGCTCGCGCATTCACACACGCATTAAAGGGTAGGACACGCAAAGTGCGCACGGTAAACCTTGTTTAGGCTACCCAGGGGCTCCTCGGTACTTCTTTAAGAGAACCTGAGGAGTCCCTTAACGCTTGCTTGCTTGACAGGGGTAGCTGATTCTTCAGCGTGTTTGCGGACAGTGTATTATAGGTCACTCTGAGAAGCGTATAATACGTGGAGAGTGGCTTGGTTCCTCCGCCGCAAACGCCCCTTCATTTGCCTTTGCTTTACAGGCAGGTAGCGTGATTGGTGCAGCAGCATACCATTTTTTTCATGCCCTGCTAAGCAAGGACGCAGATCACACAAACAAATAACTCCCCTCTGCCTGTGGCAGAGCAGGGAGTCCGACTTCATCGACATCTGCGCCGTGCACGCAAGAGCACCTCTTCCCTCCAAGCCCTAGCAGGGGAAACGCGTTGTGGCGTCCCCTGTTAGGCCACAGTTGCTTAGCAGCGCTGTATTCTCTTGTCTTCTTCACAGGAGGGTCGCTAGGACCCACGACATGTTCTTCAACAACACCAAGTAGAGTGTGCGTGTAGGAGTGGTAGTCCTGAGTGGGGGCTTGAGCCAGTTGCCCCAGTGCTCGCCCACCAGGATGGTGCCACTGTAGGGTGTGTAGGACCTGTAGTGCGTGTGTCACTGTCCCACCCGTTTCCTGCAATTTTAGCAGGGTTGGTGGGCTGTGGCAGTGGTTAGGTCAGTGTTTTGGCCACTTAGCAAAACGGCGTTTTCATGCCTTCATAGCTTTTGGCCACCCCTCCCTGCACCTAGGATTTTATGGGGTCCAAAAAATCCCAAAACCAGCTAAAGTTAGAAATACTACTTTTTTTGTCAAATTATACCATAAGAAGCATATTTTCCGGAGTTAGCCCCCCCCCACCCTCCAAATTGGAAATTTTCCAGCCCCCATATCGACAATGCAGGCTTGATTCCATCTAAGATGGGCCGTATCCGAGAAATATGACATTCACCACCTAAGTGCGAATAGCAGCTTTTGTATAGCTCAAACCATACATGTTTGTTTTTGGCAAGAAATACGGTTTTTTGGTGATGGCGGCTCCAAACACTCGATAAAATGCTCCAAAACCTTGCAAAACACGTTTTTCTGAGTCCACCACACTCAAAATAGGGTATGGGGCCCTACAACTGACCACTCATGCCCCAAAAATGCTGTTTTAGGCCAGAAAATTGGCATTTTTTGGGCCAAAAAACGGTTTTTTGGTGATGGTGGCTCTGGAACCCTTGATCATTTACTCCGAAACACTGCAAAACGCGCTTCTTCGAGTCCAGCATCCTCAAAATAGGGTATGGGGCCCTATCTGTGACCACTCAGGCCCCAAAAACGCTGTTTTAGGCCAAAAAATGGCTTTTTTTGGCCATTTTTCGCAAAAAAATGCTTTTTTTTGTAGATGGCGGCCCTGAAACCCTTGATTATCTGCTCGAAAACCTTGCAAAACACTTTGAATTTGAGTCCAGCACCCTGAAAATAGGGTATGGGGCCCTACAACTGACCACTCAGGCCCCAAAAACCCTGTTTTAGGCTACAAAATGGCATTTTTTGGCCATTTTTGGGCAAAAAATGCGGTTTTCTTTGGTGATGGCGGCTCTGAAACACTCAATAACTTGCTCCAAAACCTTGCGAAACAAGTTTATGTGACTCCAGCACCCTCAAAATAGGGTGGGGAGCCCTACAACTGCCCACTCGGGCCCCAAAAACACTGTGTTGGGCAAAAAAATGGCATTTTTTGGCCATTTTGGGGCAAAAAATGCGGTTTTTGGGTGATGGCGGCTCCAAAACAATCGACTTGCTCCAAAACCTTGTGAACAACTCCTCTCTGAGTCCAGCACCCTGAAAATAGGGTGGGGGGCCCTACAACTGACCACTCATGCCCCAAAAACACTGTTTCGGGCCAAAAAATGTCTTTTTTTGGCCATTTTTGGGCAAAAAATGCGGTTGTTTGGTGATGGCAGCTCCAAAACACTCGATAACCTGCTCCACAAACTTGCAAAGCACGTTTTTTTGAGTTCAGCACTCTCAAAATAGGGTGGGGAGCCCTACAACTGACCACTCAGGCCCCAGAAACACTGTTTTAGGCCAAAAAAGTCTTTTTTTCCATTTTGGGGCAAAAAGGCGGTTTTTTTGGTGATGGCGGCTCCGAAAAACTCGATAACCTGCTCCAAAACCTTGCAAAACACATTTTTTTGAGTCCAGCACCCTGAAAATAGGGTGGGAGGCCCTACAACTGCCCACTCAGGCCCCACAAACACTGTTTGAAGCCAAAAAATGGCTTTTTTTGGCCATTTTTGGGCAAAAATGGGGTTTTTCTGGTGATGGCGGCTCCGAAACACTCGACAACTTGCATCAAAACCTGGCAAAACACGTTTTGTTGAGTCCAGCACCCTCAAAATAGGGTGGGGGGCCCTAAATCCGACCACTCAGGCCCCAAAAACACTGTTTTAGGCCAAAAACTGGCATTTTTTGGCCATTTTTTGGGCTAAAAATGTGTTTTCTTTTGGTGATGGCGGCTCCAAAACACTCGACAACTTGCACCAAAACCTGGCAGAACACGTTCTTTGAGTCCAGCACCCTCAAAATAGGGTGGGAGGCCCTACATCCGACCACTCAGGCCCCACAAACACTGTTTTAGGCCAAAAACTGGCATTTTTTGGCCATTTTTTGGGCTAAAAATGCAGTTTTTTTCGTGCTGGCGGCTCGGAAACACTTCATAACTTGCTCCAATACCCTGCGAAACATGTTTTTTGAAGCGAGAACACAAATCCAACCTGTACCATTTTTCATGTGTTCACTGGGGCTGCATCTTGTCCTTCCAGGTCTGCACTGAAAATAAACTGACGTCAGGCAACAGGCGACAGACAACAGACAACAGACAATGGACGACGACGTTCAACAAACTGCAGGCAACAGAAAACCGACAACAGACAACAAACAAAAGACAATAGATGACGATGTTCAACTGACGGCCGGCAACAGAGCGATAGACAACGGTCAACAGACAACAACAGACAACAGATAGCAGACAACAGTTGACGAGTTCCAACTGACGTCAGGCAACAGACAACAGTCGACGAACAACAGGGCCCTGGACAACACTGGCAGGCCAACTTGCTGCCATGCAGCGGTCAGTCAGTGATGCGGTTACCATACATAATGAGGCAAAGTGAAGTGAAATGGACGATATCAAGGAGGAGGCACAAGACACAGCCTCATGCGGCAGGCATGGCAGATATGCAGCATTTTGATGTTCTCTGAGCCAGATTTTTCGGCCACCAGATGGTGCAGTTCAACATTCTCCCCGCACAGGTGTTCTGTTATTTCCTGAGACACACTGCTTGTGCGTCGGTCAACGCACTAAATCTGTTAAGCCCTACTTTGAGAGGGGGCAGCTCTGAAGTAGGAACAGGCACAATCTCAGGAAGGGCCCTGAGTAAATACGCATGTGGCATCTGCAGACCTTTGTCGTATTGAAATATTCAGCAAAGCAATCTTACCGATAGACAAAAATCAATGCCAAGTAATATCGAATTCTTACTGTATGAAATCAGGACTGATTTCATAAATGTGTCAAAAGCAATTGCCGATTGCCCATCCCCATTCCTCCCCATTCCACTGTGCACCACTTCGGATTCCTTGCGAGCTGCTTCCAATTCCTTGCGAGCTGCCTCGGCAGCTGATGCAGCCGCTTCCTTATCAGCGGCATCCTTGTTCGCCTTCTCCAAATCCGAGGCGCGGGCCTTCGCCTTGCGCAACTCATCGCTGCGTGCCTTGCGCTCCTTCTCCAACCCAATCTGCACCCGCCGAAGCTCTTTGGCCTTCTGCTCGGCCTTCTTCTGTGTGGTGCGGGCTGCTGTCACGTCTGTCTTGGCACGGCTGCGCTCGGCCTTCACGGCAGCGTCTGTGCGGCGTCAGATCGCGCTCTACACGAAGGCCTCATCGAGCCTTGCCGGGGGCTCTGGCCTGGCCCGTAGTGCCCGCGGCTCCACCGGCACTTGAGGGGCACGACATGGTGGCCGAAGCTCGGCATCTACCACCTGGAAAATATAGGGGAGAGGGAAGGATGCAGAAGGATGCAGAAGGAGGTTGTGCAGGGGCTGGGCAAGAACAATTGCAGCAATTCACACTGACCAATGAGTTCATGTACCACCGGTTTTATTGGAAGAAGCCGGACCCAATCAGAATTCCTACAGTTTTTCCCATGGGTTGAATGCACTAGGGTTCATACAATTTTTGGCAAAGCACTCATCACAAATACAGGGGCGTGGAACTAAATATTTTCTGCACACAAGTGTATGCATGCATGCAATGGACAATCACAAACTTCTTGTCACGGAGCCATTTGGGGGCATATGTGTACACAATGCACAGCAACACCAAACCGTACTGGATTATCTACCGTCTCTGCGTCAACGGAGGCTCTGGTTACCACGACTCAAGAGCAAAGCAAACGAGGCACATGCAAAAGAGCCAAGGGGCCTGAGCGAAAGCTTTCGAAAACAAAAAGACACTCAGAAAATGAGCAAGGGGTCAGCAATGTCAACAGAACACAATTTGTGTGACGGTACCTCCCGTGGTGCATCAGATGCTGTTGGCAATGCAATTGCTGGTCTCCGAATTGCAACAAGGCGCTACAAAGGACTGTGATGCCTCCTCTTTTCTCCGCCCAATACGGTCCAAGAGACCCTTCCCAGGATGCCTTTGGTCTGCTCAAGTACATGCCTTGGAAAGGGAACTTGTGCAAATCGAAGGTAGCCTGGGCCGTCACCTCACAAACAAGGTCGTCAAGCAACCTTGCCGCAGCAGTTGCAATCGAAGTCCCAACAATTCCCAATGGAACTTGCCTTGGCTCCACTCAAACATGGCTTGTAGATAAGGGTGTTGGGAGGCATCTTCAGTGGTACTGTGCGTGGCTCCCTCAAACCTGCTGCAATCTCACGCTTCAACTGCATCCACAGTTCCTTTGCGGTGCTGCTCTTCGTATGCCAAAGCCTGAAGCGTTGTAGTACAGCACACATTGACCCTTGATCCCAATCCTTGGTGTCGTTGATTGCTTCAACTCCTTTTTCGTTGACCTCGCAAGCCGCCAGAATGTGTTGAGACGCAAATCCGAAGGCACCCCCAAGCATCAAATCAAGAAAAAAAATGTAAACCTCAGATTGTCACACGACTAAGAGCACCACACAATCCGCCGTCGGAGAAAGTAGTGGAGAATCTGTTGTCCATGGTACAGCAAAAGTGACATGGGCAGAGTTTATTGATATTTGCAAGGAGAGGAGCATTGGTGCGTACCGCGGTAGAGTCACCAAGCTGAAAGAGGAATTGGTGAACAACGTAGATGGGGTACATTTGTCGACAAGAAAGGTGCAGCTTGATTCCACCCAATTACCACCCACATTCCACCCAATTAGCAAACCGAGACAGATTGCATCTACCTGGTGATTACCCACGTTACCTGGTGCGTTTATTGACAGGCCTAAGGTTGATGCGTATGAGCTGCTCGGTTGTGTGAGCATTTGCCTAACTTTGCCCTTTACACGCCAACCCCATCGCTTGGATTCGATACTGCGGGTTGGGCAGTACATTGGGAAGGAGAATCCCAATCATTTGCACCTACACATAGACCGTTGGGACTCGTAGAAGTCTTAAAGGCAGCAAGGGATGGCGAACTGGATGGACGTCGTTACCGCATTGTACATTACCCCGATTGGGGTTGTTTGGGAGAGCTACTTACATTCCCACCCCTCTAGCGGACTACTTCCAGATCTTTGAGTCGGACCTTGATGTGGGGTACGATGTGTCACATTGTACAAAGGAGGTTGTGGTCAAAATAGGCTTACATGGCATAGATTTGGTTACAAGACCAACATGCCAAGCACCCGGGCTAGTGCCCGCGGGAATTACACAAGAATTCAGAGCGATATGCAAGAAGCACACCAAAGAGTCGCCGTATGTGCCACCACTAGAGCGTGGGCCGGGCTGCAATCCAAATCGATGGAAGCCGCGATGTTTTGTCATTCGGGATTTGTTGAGAAACCCCGTGTTTTGGCAAGGGGTCTATGAACTACTGCCAAAACAGGCTTATGGGCTGGAGGTTACCTCCGTCACTCCGCAACGTAGGTCCGTTCAGCAGGAGCCACTACAGTTCTACCTACGTGAACTGAGGAGACTTGCCCTACAGTTAATGGCCAACTGCACACTGCCCCCTTGCAGTGTGGCAGTGGACCAAATAGGGCCACGGCACCAAAACGTGTCAAGGCACGAGACCGTGATTACCGGCGATTGGACGAGCTACTCTCGGTATTGCATCTTCCGGAAGAGCAGTTGACGGTGCAATGCCATTATTTCTTGGCTCATTATCAAGCACGCTTGTTGAAGCACGGCAATCTACAGGGTGTTAGCATAATTGTAGACCCCGTCTCCCGTTGCGGCAATACGCAACCTATTATACATTATACCTCTTATACCTTCTCTACGCTCCCTAGGTGCTGTCAAGCGAAGGTGGTGAACACACTCACCAGGACATCAAGGGCGTGGTTAGCATGCGGCGGAGTAAACCCCGTTGGAAATGTCCTATCGCATTGCAAGTGCTTCTCGAGGTTTAAGCCTTCAAGCTAGCATTTTGGGCGGACGCACGGTTGGTGCCCATGAACTGCTAACTCTACCTAGGTACGTATGCACATGCCACAATATCTTGATCTTTGAACTCATTTGTGCTTGCTTCTGTTTGGTGCAGTGTGCCAATGCATGGGAAGGGTAACAATTTTCATTGGTTCCTTTGCACGCCGACGGCATGTCTCCTTAGTGAAGATAATACAATCATGCCTATTGCAAAAGTCAGAACTCATTTGTGGCTTGCTTCTGTTTGGTGCAGTGTGTCAATGCATGGGAAGGGTAACAATTTTCAGTGGTTCCTTTGCATACCGACGGCATGTCTTCTTAGTGAAGATGATACCATCATGCCTATTGCAGACGCGTGCTTCCTATCAGAGGCAGCACAGTGTCAGAAATACGGACTCAGAGACCTCGTAGATCATGTGGACCCGAGACACACAGCGGCCCAGCAAGTTGTTACTATTGGGGCGTTTTGTTACCCCTTGCTGGGTCATTTAAGGGAGAAGGACACACCTTACAACCCATATAAACGCAGCTTGTATGCGCTCACGTACAAGGGGGATTCCTTTCTGTTTTTTCTGACAGGCAGTGCCAAGGGAGTGTGGCTCTGACCATTACAGCATTTGCAAATCTAATGATGGCGTGTGTGCAAATGCAGTTGTTTTGAGCCTTTCTTTGCACCCTCCGGTTCATATTCTGGAGTAAAGAGCATGCACGGGCACAAATTGTTCATTATCTAGCCTCACCCAGCACTAGTGACCAACTTGAACAACTTGAAATCACACACACGGGCAGCGATAGCACTTTAATCAACATTTATGTGTTCAAAAGTGCAAATGTAGCTGTTTTGGGCCTTTCTTGGCACCCTCCGGGCCCTAACCTTGAGTAAAGAGCATGCACGGTCACAAATTGTTGCTTGCCAAGCCTCACCTAGCACTCGGGACACATTTCATCAACTTGAAATCACACGAAAGCGCGACCGTATCACTTTAATCAACATTTGTGTCTTCAAAAGTGCAAATATAGCTGTTTTGGGCGTTTTTTGGCACCATCCGGACCGCAACCTTGAGTAAAGGGCATGCAGGGGCACAAATCATTGCTTGCCAAGCCTCACCTAGCACTAGGGACACATTTCATCAATTTGAAATCACACGAAAGCGCAACCGTATCACTTTAATCAACATTATTGTGTTCAAAAGTGCAAATATAGCTGTTTGGGGCCTTTTTTTGGCACCCTCCGGACCATAACCTTGAGTAAAGGGCATGCACGGTCACAAATTGTTGCTTGCCAAGCCTCAAGTAGCACAGCCGACAAACTTGATCAATTTGAAATCACACGAAAGCACGGCCGTATCACTTTAATCAACATTTATGTGTTCAAAAGTGCAAATATAGCTGTTTTGGGAGTTTTTTGGCACCCTCCGGATTATTATTTTTGGGTAACGGGCATGCACGGGCACAAATCATTGCTTGCCAAGCCTCACGTAGCACAGCCGACAAACGTGATCAATTTGAAATCACATGAAAGCACGGCCGTATCACTTTAATCAACATTTATGTGTTCAAAAGTGCAAATATAGCTGTTTTGAGCGTTTTCTGGCAACCTCCGGATTATTATCTTGAGTAAAGGGCAGGCACGGGCACAAATCATTGCTTGCCTAGCCTCACAGGGCACTAGGGACAAACTTGATCCATTTGAAATCTCGTGACACCACAAGGACATCATTGAAATGACCGTTTATGGCCCGAAAGTGGCAAAAATGGGCAAAAATGGTCGTATTTTGGGTTTATCTAAATATCCGGTAATGCAATCGACGTGCTTTCAATACAGCAACTGGATAACGTCGTATTTTACCGATTGCGCTATCTGAATCGGGGCAGATGCGCACAGATTTGGCACAAATCACCAAAACCTCGGCAAAATTGGGTTGCGGCGGGCCGTAAATCGCGATGGCGGCAGTTTTTGGACAGTTCAATTACGGGATTCCGGTACCTCATAAAATCCTAGGTGGTAGTAGACAGATAGGTAGGGAAAACAATACCTGGATTAGTACGCTGCGTATTCCCCAAAGGTTTTGCGCCAGCACAGAAATTGGGCGCTTAGGGGAGCAGAGACCCGGGGCGTACCCCGTGGCATCAATAAGCCAACCCTCCAGGTTTAGCAAGCGTGCAGACTTGGGTATAATTAGGACACCACTTCTGCGGCTTGCTCTCAGAACCTTAGGAATAGCACACTCACACATACGCTTTGGCAGGTAAGGGTAAGGTTCAGTCCCCAGCTTTAGTCTTGGAGGCAAGCGTCTCAGCGAGCCTCAGCAACTCACCAAGGTTGTTCTGGGACAAGTAGTCAACCAGAACTGAGTTTAGGCGTCCCTCAGGTAGAACAAATGCAGAGAAGGACTCCCAGGTGGCCTCTTCGACTCCAAACCCTTCCCAGAGGGTGAGGAAGCGCCAACCCTGGCGATAGCGGTGGCATAGGACAGACTTCACCAGGTAGAAGCCCTCCTTAGCCATCTCCTCGGCGTTCATGTCGGGGAGTTCACCTTCAACTTCCATAGGGCTGGCAGCCCCTTGTAGGTCCAGAGCGGCGATTTCCTCGTCGTTCAGCTCCCACTCCTCCCAACAGAGGTCTTCAGGATCATAGTAGCGCTTCAGGTGTTGAGCAGCGCACACCAGGGTCCCCCCTAGACGGGGAGAACACCGCACGGTGATACGGTGTCCATCCACTGATAGAATCTTGTACGGCCCGAAGTATGGGTCATCACTGGTAGAGCGTGGCCAGGCGGGTGGTCGACTGTGGTGCACCAGCACCCAGTCCCCCTCTTGGTAGGTGGCCGGTACTCGGTGCTTGTTCTTCTTGTTCCACTGACGCTCCCTCACTCTCTGGAGCATAGCCTTGGCCTTGTCCACCTTCGCTTGTTGCTCTTGGACCCATTCACCCACAGAAGAATGGGTGTCCTCTGGATAGGGGGCATGTAGGAACCATGCCGCGCACCCTAGGAATAGCTCATGGGGCGAGTAGCCAGTAGCTGAACTCTCTTGGGAGTTCATCATCAAGGATATGACGGGGAGTAGTCTCACCCAGTCTCTGGTGCGTTCGGTTTTGCACCATATCCGTACGTTCTCCTTGAGGACACGAATTGTCGCTCACAAAGGGGGTTGCTCGTGTGAGGGTAGGGAATGCCCGTAGACACCTGGACATTGAGGGATCTCAGGACCCTCTTGTACCAGCCAGTATCTGAGCGTACTCGTACGTCCTCATCGGAGTTGATCTCCTTGGGCGCCCCATAGACACAAAACCACTCCTCCAGGAGTATCTTGATAGTCTCCTCCCCGGTAATGTGCTTGGTACATGGGAACACCCTGGTAAACCTGGTCAACCCACAGGGTACCACGAGGGCGAAGTCATAGCCCCCGAACTTCGGCATCTCCGTGTAGTCCACGTATAGAACACTGTTAGCACAGTGAGGGATGGGCAGGGTCGAGTAGAGACCTCTGTCCCTGATATCCCCTGGTTTACAGGACCTGCACGGGCACTTGTCCACGTAGGCTGGAGGGTTTTCCGCAGTTGGTCGTCAGTCCACGTAGTGTGGAACCACTGCTTGAACAGCCTCAGGGTACGGTCAGCACCCACATGACCACTGGACTCATGGGTCCACTTCAGCAGCGCTGGGACTCGGTCACTAGGCACCACGATGCGGTCCTCGTGCCAGAGGTAGCTCTTGTCCCTCTTCCACTGGTCTTGGTTGACCAGGAGGGGTTCAAGGCGTTTCTCCAGGCGCTTGTAGATATCCCCAAACTCCTTCAGGTACTCCGATTGTTGGAGTCCATCCAGGGGGCGTATCATAGTCATGTTGAGGTCCAAGTGGACGTCCATACGGCTGAACGCCTCCTTAGTCAGCACTTCAGACCGGGCACCAATCAGGGCGTCGAAGTTGTTGCGGCTGATGTAGTCGGCACATTCGTTCTTCACTCCCTGGATATGGTGTACCGTCAGCCGTAGTTGACTGAGGTAGGTCCACCAGCGCCGTAGCTTGGCCTTCTCAAGTGGGGGACCCTTCTGGAAACTGCGGACCGGTTCTTGGTCGCACAGCCAGACCACAGGGTTACTCCCCAACAGTCGTGCTTGTGAGGATAGCACCAGCATACCCGCGAGCAATTCCTGCTCATAGGTGGAGTAGTTCCCCCTGGCCTCGTTCCACTTCCAGTTCGAGTGGCCCTGAGGTACTAGGACCCACTTGTCGTCAGGGTAGCTGTGCTTGAGGGTTCCATCTCGGTTGAGACCTTCCGTCCCCCATTGGGAAATGGCCGAGTCGAACTCCTCCTTCTCTAGTGCTTGCCATTGGAACAACGTTCCACCACCGCCCACATTGCTGGCGTCGGTCACCAGGATAATCTCCCCTTGTGCTCTAGGCACGCCCAAGCACTTAGCGTTGGCCACCTTGTCTTTGAGCTCGTCAAACGCTTGTTGCTCTTGTGGGCCCCAGCGCCAAGTAGTACTCTTCTTGATCAAGTCCGTCAGAACGGCGCTGGTGTAGGTGAAGTTTTTGACGTGGCGGCGATAGAAGTTGCACGCCCCAATGAAACTGCGTACATCATGAAGTCCTTTCTTGGGGTCTTCGTGTCGTACCTTGGCATCCCTCAGGGGTTTGGCCTTAGAGGCCGCTGGGGTCCACCACCCATAGCCATCGTCAAACCCCAGGTACTGCATGGTCTCCTGCATGAACTCACACTTCTCCAGCTTGAGTCGTGTGTGGTTCTCCTGGCAGACCGCAAAGAACTCGCCCAAGAGGATTAGGTGATCCTCCTGGGTATTGGTCCCGAGGCATACATCGTCGATGGGAGCCTCCATCTGGGCACCAAGGGATATGAGCTCCTGCACCTTAGGTCTCATTCGTAGGATGGACAAGATCTTGTTCATCAGCTCTTGGAAAAGAGCGGGTGCGTTAGCCACGCCAAACGGCATGACCCTCCACTTGAACACCCTCCCCTGAGGGGTGATGAAGGCCAGTAGTTCCTGTGCGTTGGGCCTCAGGGTCCACTTGCCGGAATCCGCTTCGCTTGTCCATCTTGGTCTTGTAGCGGCAGGAGGCTATCTTCTCCAGGGTAGACTCCATATTGGGAATGGACCCTGAGTGGTTCAGTGTCTTCTTGTTCAGCTCTCCGTAGTCCACTACCAGCCGTTTGGCTGTAGACCCAGGTTTAGCAACCCGGAAACAGGGGCTGCAGTGTAGGGGGTAGTCCCCCTCCTTGTACTCCAGGACTAGGCCAGCGTCGATACATTCTTGTATCTGTCGCTCGATCTCGTCGGCCTGCTCTTCAGGAGCTGGATAGGGTCTCCTCCGGATCTTGTGACCCACGAACTCGGGTTTCAGCTTGAGGTCCATCTGTACCAGCTTGTCACATGAGGCTGGAGGGGGTAGTTCTCCGAACACCTTCAGATAGGTCCTTATAAGCTTCTGTACCCGCGGGTCCAATACCTTGATCTTGTCCTCCATGTCCTCGTCAGAGTGTAAGTTGCTTGCCCCCTGAGTAATAGACGTCGGGAGGTGGTCCTCCACCGATTCTTCGCCCGTGGTAGTATCCTGCAGCCCTTGTTAGGCATATAGAAGGTCTTGTTCAACCATCTCCGGTGGACGATGGCAACATGGGCACGCTCGAGGGGGTTCACATACACATTCCTCCGAGAGGTCGTCCTCCTCTGGGGTCCTCACATGGGCGCCCCACACGCTCTTCATGAGCTTAAGATCTACCTCCCTTTGCCAGGTGGTGATCTTCTGTTCGAGGTCCTCCTTCAATTGGGATAGGTATCCCATACGTCCTTGCTTCAGTGGCCATGAGCTGCGGGTAGGCTTCGCGTAGCATAGCTTTTTCGCCACCAACTTCCTCTTGGAATCCACATACTCCCTGAGCCTGGATCGAGGGTCCAGCTCCTCGTCCACGGGGTCTTCCACCCTCATGGAGAGTAGGGGTTTCAGTGGGGCGACGTACTCGGCGTTCTCCACTTCCTCCACACAGGTCTGCACGAAGAAGGGGTCGTGCTCAGTTTCGTCATCTGAGTGGAGAGAGCTAGGTAGCTCAGATAGTCCACACTCAGAGACTCCATCAGGAACAGGTACATGGCAGGGAGAGTTGGGGGCGTTGGTGTCAGTCACGACGTACTCATCTCCTCCGGGTGTAGTCTCAACAGCATCTTGAGGTCGTAGGCGATCCTTCAAGTCACCCAAGGCGAGTCTGTCGCTTTCCCGTTGAATAGCCTGGACCAGGGTCGGGTCCAGATCCTCCCAGGGGATGGAGGTAAGACCTCCGTCCACCACACTGAGCATACTCCCCCCTCCAGGCTTCCCAATAGGCGTCTTGCGTCCCAGAGGCACGTAGATGGCCTCATCAGGCAAACGAACAGAGCTGATAGCTAGCCTGTCCAGGAGGTTTCGCCAGTACTCGTTGCCTCCATGGGCTCCCCAATCGGGGGAACACAGGACCATACGGGAACGTTCCAAGGGCCACCTTGGTCAGCACATTCCCCAGTTCACTGAACCTGGGGTTCCCGTAGGCCATCCCGAAAGAGGGCCAGTAAAATTTGTAGCTGCAGTGCTTCCCCTTGCTGCAGTAGAGGTCCAGTACATGCTGCTTGTCGCTGGCGAACAACTCCACACTTAGATCTTTGCGGAAGTAATCCAACTCCTTCACCCCAACACCGCTCGGCAGCGCCCTGTCGCCTTTGAGAATGGCGTGTCAAACCACGGGACATGGGCGTAACAGCCACGCGTACCCAGGTGGAAGGGGTGTACAAACGTTCGAACATACCGATACCGCTGAAACCAGGGTGCAGGTGGGCCTGAGGGCGATAGGGCGTCTCATAGGGCGTTCCGCGAGCCGGTCGGGGCTAAACACCGCCAGTGTGAGGGTGAACACCAGGGGAGGGAGCACGGCAAGTGGCAGGTTTAGGGACCTGAGGGTGTGCCTGTTGAGGGTAGGGCAGGGTGTGTATTGCCTGTGTGTTTTCTCACAGCGGTCCCGGCGTTACGGTGCCCTCTTCGAGCATTCGGCAAGCCAAGCTGGACTAGCTTCAACACACGGGTCACCAAACACCGCAGTCCCGGCGTTACGGTGTCCATCTTGGGCATTCGGCGAGCCAAGCTGGACGTGCAACACGCCACTGACCACCCATCACAGCAGTCCCGGCGTTACGGTGTCCATCTTGGGCATTCGGCGAGCCAAGCTGGACGTGCTACACGCCACTGACCACCCATCACAGCATTCCCGGCGTTACGGTGTTCTTCTTGGGCATTCGGCGAGCCAAGCTGGACGTGCTACACGCCACTGACCGTCCATCACAGCAGGGACAGGATGAGATGTGCTGCCCAGTGTGCTGTTCTCAGGTCACAGGCTGTCGTCTGGGGCAGGGTTGGGCCTTCCGGTGTGCAGGCGCTTACTTTATCATGTTTCATTATGACCAGCTTTCCCAGCAGGAACAGGCGGACGCCTTGTTGCCTGCTCATGTATTCCCTGTCACTGGTTTCGGGACACTGCTGGAAACGGTGGAGAAGGTGCTCTCCACGAAGCTGGTGGCAGCCAAGAAGGACATCCACCGAGTACCGGCAGCGTCCGCAGTGGTAACATCTCCAGCGATGAGCTGGCCTATGCTCAATGGAACACTGCCCGCCACATCTCTGTCAACCTTTCGACTCTCCTCAGCAGGCCCGTACGTCGCCACGTGGTCAGAGTTGGTTGTCTGGCTGCAAGGGGCATACTCTCGTTGGGGACAGGACCAGCGTCTACTTATGCAGGCAGACACTGCGTCTGAGATCGATGACCTCACTCTCCAGCACCAGATCAACGTGATGGAGCACAAAGATTTTTGTCGGTTGATCTCCGGAGAGACACAGGTGAAGAAGAAGCACAGCCTGGGGCAGCTGTTTCTGTGGTATGCCGTGTACTGCTGGGCAGCACGTAATCAGGGTCTTCTCCCGGTCCATTCCCTCCGGGTCGCCGACAACGAGCGAGTCGAGTCTTGCCCGCTTACCCGTGAGGAGTGGAAGAAGCTCATCACCGCGGCTCTTCCCAACTTCCGCATTATTCCTACGCTGGGGCACGTTGATCCGCAGCAGGATGAGTCCGGCTCTGGCACACCGGCCAAGCTCTGGAAATCGATGATTACATCCAGTCAGCAGCAGCCGGCGGGTACGGACGAAGCGGCGCGGCTACAGGAGGCCTTTGACGACGTGCTCCACATACCGGTCTCAGCGATCGAGGTGGCTGCCTCTTCTCTCAAGCAGCTGCTCTCCGATCATCGCGTCAACTCCCAGACGCTCCGGGCACTCGATTCCTGCAGGCAGCCGCAGCAGCTGCATGCGGCGGTCAAGCTGGTCTGGCGTAAGCTGCCTTCGGCGACCCAGGCCGTAGTTCGTGCAGATGTCCGTCAGTGGGTGTCCATGTGTGCGGAGGCAGTGCCCTCCACGCCCGGCCCAGCAGACCGCTTTCAGTTCCTGCAGAAGTGCCATGCAGCTATCAATGAGGCCCAGGCAGTGTCCGACTGGGTAACGGCGGCTCTGGATCTCTCCACGGTTCTCCCGAGAGCGGTCGACCCCAGCCCCATCGCTGAAGTTCAGTGCGGCAGGACCTTCAAAGCCGCTCTCATCGCGATCAGCAAGCAGGAGGACTTGACCAGGGAGCACCTCTGTCAGGCGCTCAAAGGTGTGCAACAGGTCCTGGAGCATGCAGGTGCAGCGCCACAACCGTCCCAGTCATATGACTGGTTCCTCAATGACACAGCGACCTCCGCCGCCGGCACAGCAATGGTATCACCAGCAGCCCCCCCAGCGGTGGTGGAGCGGGCGGTGACAGCACTCCCGACAGGACCGTCGCCCGCCAAGATTTCGTCCGCCACCTCGGAGACCTCATTAGCGCCTTCGGTCACGGCGTCCTCGCCAGTGGGGGCGGTTATTCAGCCGCCTGTACCCCCAGACGCGAAGGCCGTCCGGGCCAACAATCTCCACAGGGAGCGTACGGTACAGGAGTATAATGCCCTGCTGAACGAGACCATGCGGCCTCTGACCCAGTTCACGTCCAATGACGTTGCGAAGGGGTTTGGACATGTATACGTGTCGGCTGACACATTCGACAAGTATTTCTCCACCGTGGACAGCATTGATATTCACCACCCGGGGGGTAGGTTCCTTCGCCTGAGAGGTCGTTCTAATGCCGGGGAACTGTACAAGACCGACGCCAATTTTCGCGCTGAGCGCCGGCAACAGGCGGTTGGGATGTCCAAGCGGCAGAAAACGGAGACAGGTTCGGTGGTACCGCACACGCCACCACCGCAGACACCCCCAGCGGCACAAGCCCAGCAGAGTGGTCCGCCAGCGGTGCCGGTGTTGTCGCAGCACCCCTACATGCCATGGTCACCGGTGCCCACACCAGGCCCGTATTACACCTCCCGGTGGCCCTCATGGGAAGGTTCCCAGCCGGAGTACGGGGCGCCCCCGACACCGCAGGCCTTTCAGGCGCTGCAGCCGCCCGCCTTGCCTGCACCGGGTACTCCGTCAACAACAGCAGTGCCCACGGGCGCGCTTCCCGAGCCTACTACGTGGGCGGAGTACGCCCAAACCCAGAATGCGCCAGCCGAGGGCGCGTGCCGAAATGGGTGGGCCTGACTCCCCTTCCTGCCGGTGGGGTATGAGTGTCCCACAGACCTTCAGGACCTCGTACGCTTAGCAGCCAGTGTGGTGAGGTATCACGAGGTCGGACGGTTTATCCGGCAACTTTGGGAGGCGCTACCGTCTGAGGCGGGTCCCCCTGATACTCCAGGCCCGCCCCTGGTGCTTTCGGAATGGACCTGTTGCTGGGACTGCGGAACGTTGGTCTCCTTGCGGGGCAGTGACTGTGCAGAGTCCCAGTGGTCCTGTCCTGTTTGTCAGGGGGGTAGCCGTGTGCATGTGCCCAGTCTATTACCCTCCACACCCTTACTCCCCCAGTTTACCGAGGAACCCACTGTCGTGCCAGCGGTCTACGTCATTCTGAGACGTTTACATGCGTACCCGGGTCCCTGGTGTCAGCGACTGGCCCAGCTTCTTTCAGCGTGGTGCCGATGTCTGCTGACCCGCCCTCGGCGCTTGACCTGCTATGGCCTACTCATTTCCCCGCCTATATTTTGCGATGGGCGCCCTGTCTTGTTGTATGCAGAAGGGTCTACGGCTTTTCAGGCCCGAGCCGGATTTTGTCTCGGATGTAGTGCCAATGATGCGCGTGTTTGCAACCGACTGGTGCACTACCTGTGGAAGGCCTCGCGTAGCTCAGGTCATTGTGGTCGCGGCGCCCCGGCTGGGCTGTCACTCGCCACGGGCCATCTGCACGTGTTTGCCGCCAGGGGCCCAGCCTGTGGACAAGCAGCTGGCTGCGCGTACGTCCCTTCGGGCGGGCGTCCAGCTTCTGGAGCACGTAGTACCGGTGTCCTCTCGTTTTTTGCGGTCCTGTGCTCCAGTGTGTGAGCCAGCACCTCCCATGCCGTCTTGGCTGAGGGTGCTTACCCGCCGTCTCGATAGACTCGATGACAGAATGTACGAAACAACCACAGTACACTCAGCGTTCCGTCAGGCAACACTTAATTGTGGCGGGGCAGGGGACCCAGCGGTCCTGGAAGCCGTCACCGTCTTGATATGTGCGTTGGACCCGGATGTGGTGTGCCTACAGGAGCTGTAAGATGCTGACCCGCGGGTACAGGTGGCGCTTGCGCCCTTTGTGTTTGTTGCCAGCGGCGAAGCGGGTCGGGGGCGAGGTATGTGGGTCCTCGTGCATAGACGCCTACAACTCGCTGGTCCCCCGAAAGTCCTGTTTGATTCGAGATCCTGGATGGCGGTAGTGTGTGATTTTCATGATCAGGAGTCCCTTCTGGTATTTAATCTACATCTGGACCCGTCCCTCTCGCAGCTTGAGAAAGAACTTGAATTGGCTGCGGTGGGTACGCTGTTTAGGAAGATGTCCATTCGCACAGTAGCAGCCGGGGACTTCAACACCCCGCGCACTCGTGCGGGGCTCGTCACCCGGATGCTGGAGCACGAGGCTCTCTCGGGTCTCAGGGTACTGTACTCGGCAGGAACGCCCACCAATCACACGGTGCAGTGTGGTAAGCGCCGAGAGACAGAGATTGACTATATATTGGTGAGTCCTGACTTTTCATTTCTTAGTCATTCCGCTGTGCCTGGTCCATCCTCTCATGCGTGTGTGGTGTGCGACTTCGAGGGTGTATCAGGGTTGCAGCGTCTGTCGGCATTTAAGAGGTACCATCATCCAGCCAGCACAAACGAACAAAGGAATAAGCTCGCACCTCTCCTGGCGTTATTTTGGTTTTGGCTGTCTGCTCAGGACGTACACCCTGATGTGTGGATCAGGTGTTACTGGCTGTTAGCGGACCAGGTTCTACCCACACACTGTACGCGACAAGCTACAGCTGAGCGTATGCGACTGGGTGCAGCACTTTGTCAGGGGGGCTCGAAAGAGCTCCTGGACCAGTGGCACCAGGACCTGAGGTCTGACATGTTTATGCGTGGCTTGCGTCTCAACAGGCAGATTGTGGAGGCGTCCAGTGTTACACGCCTGACAACTAAAACTATGAAGTTGCAGCCACCGTGCCCACGTCCCCTGCCAGAGCTGAAGCCTCGACCTGACCACGTGGCCTCGTCCGTTGAGGAGGTCATTCGGGAGGCGCGCAGTCAGCTGGAGGTGTATCAAGGGGGCAGGGGGGTCCTTATGAACCTGCCTGACCTGACCTGGGCGGCGGCCACGGCATGTCCCCTCCCGGCACCGGACGAGATTAGGTTCATCTCACTGTTTCGGGCGAGGCGGCTTGGGGACTGGGACGCTGACCCAGAGGTGAGGTGGCACCGGATGCACGCGCGCGACTCCAGGGCCTTTAAAACAGTCCCGGCGCTGCGCGAAGCTCTGAGGGCAGGAGGTACGGATGCCACATCAGTTGATGATCTCCCTCTCTTGCTGCTGCGCCCATTTCCCTATGCTGGGCATGTGGCGCTCTGGAGGTATCTGACTGTTTTGCGCACAGCGCCGCAAGCACTCAGCAACACGGCGGTGCAACTAGGGATTGAAAAGAAAGGGCACCCGTGGCTTTTCTGCTCCTACAGACCCATCAGGCTGGGCTCAGGGGTAAACCGCTTGGAGGCCAGCACGGTTCACAGGGAAACGATGTCGCGTGCGGACATGGCGGGTGATTTTGATGGGCGCACTTTTTCCTGTCGGAAGGAAATATCCCCCCAGCATATGGTCTTCTCAGTGCGCGCGTCAGTGGTACTAGCACTGCAGCAAACGGGGGGGGCCCACATCTTGGATGCGGACGAAAGCGGTGCCTTTGACACGCCAATCAGAGAAGACGTGGCGCGGTTTAGTCAGCTGTGGTCCGCACAGTGCGCGTTTGGGGAATGGGCCTGTGGGTTCTACCCTCGTCAGCAGGTTCGCCTCTTCACCACACGTGGGCTGGCCCCCCCTGTCACCACACGCGAAGGCTTTTCCCAGGGGTGTGTGTTTGCGGCCACGGGCTATAACCTGCTAGGTACGCTCCTGACACGCGCGTCGCAGTGTGGGACAGAGGGTCGTTGAGCATGCTGGTTTGATTGCGTTACCTAGTGAGAGTGTGTTCAGCGATGACCGCCGCTATGTGGAGAGGGGTGCGCCGGCCATCAGCCGCAAAGTGACGGCCGCCCATCATGCGGCCCAGCACAACTGCACTGTCAACAATCTTGCGAAGCAAGAGTACACAGTGCTACGTATGTGCCGAGAGGGAGAGATACAGCGGGTTAAGGGTGAGCTGAACATCGAGGGGGCGTGCACGGCCGCGTCACATGCAGTGCCGGGTGTGGTGGGTATTGCGATACAGCCCGGCACCTACTTGCCGGGTCTGGTTCCAAAACTGCACAGCCGTATGCGACGCTGGCGTGCGTTCGTGCTGGCGCATCGCCCTCATTTTACCCCCGCCCTAAGGGCGCTGTACGCTTATGTTTTGTCGAGTCTGGATTATGTTTGCCGAGGTTCCTTTATCCCGGCCTCGGCAATAGAGCGATTGCAGCCCCGCCTGCAGTCTGCAGTGCGAGCTCTGCTCTGCCTGCCTCAGGACGTACCGGTCACAGTCCTGCAGGTGTCCACTGCGCGCTTTGGCTGGGGGTGCCCATCGTTACGCCACAGGGCTGCCCTCCTATTTTTGTACGGGTACTTCACAGCACTGGACGGGCGCGATAGCCAGACGCGTACGCTCCTTCGGGCGCAACGCGAGTGTCCTTTGCCCCTGGGTGATGACGACGCTAGTCGCGTCGATGCGCTGTTGCCGCGATACCACCTACACACAGACAGTCCCGGTGATTTCCGCGATCTGCCCCTGCCGCAACTGCTCCCTGCTCTCGTGGTGGCCCCCGAACGTTTTCTAACCACTGATGCCGGTTTGGCTCAGTCCGCAGTGGGTGGCCCTCTCGGGGCGGGAATGGGCGTGGTCATTTCTGATGGGGCTGGGATCCAGCAAGAGGTGTCCTGGGGTGTTCTCACTGCTGGGGCCTCGGCCACAGCCTGGAATGGATGGCCAAGCTGTTGGGCGTGTGGATCTGCCGTGAGGCTGAGGGACGCATCTGGGTCACAGCAGATCTTGCAGCAGCGCTGGTATGTGGTTTTCAGCGTTGGGTGTGGGTGAACCCGTGGTTTGACGGTGTTGCCAAGGTGGTTTTGGCTCACAGGGTCTGGCATGCGGTCCACGAAATGTGGACGCCAGCGCAACACGACACGAAAGCCCCGGGGCTGTTGCCTGGGTGGCAGGAGCGGTCGCATCACCTGGCGACCTGGGGGCGGGACAACCCGACGTCTCAGGGTTTTCCACTGACCGATGCACTGTGTCTACTGCGGGATGTGCCGGCAGTACTGTGGCACGGTGAGGCACTGGTGATCTCGTATGTATCCCTGTTCTCTGAGCTGCGCGATGAAGCGGAGTTGTGCGACTCTGAGCTGTCGGTGCAGCTGGCGGGTTCGGGTTTCCGTTCTGATGTGTGGTGTGCTGTGTGTGACGACTCGGAGGTGACCCTCACTCATCATCGCGTGGCTACCTATTTGCGCTTGCTGCCGTCCATGCCTCGTGCCTTTTTCCGAAGTGCCCTCCTGTCGTTTTTGTGGTCTCAGTGAGGGCAACCAATGGGCTCATGTGCAGTACTGTTCAGTGCTGTACCTCCGTATGGGGCATGCGCTGGTGGCTCTGGTAGAGGAAGTCGCACAACGAGTGCGTGTTCTCTCTTGTGACACGACAGATTTACTTGCCAGGTTGAGGGTTCCGAGCGGTGTGCTGGTTGTGGGGGTCGTGCCAGAGCAGGAGGTGCAGCCAGTGAGCGTCTGGGCGTGCAGTGTGCTGGGTGCCAGTCAGGTGGTGCTAGTGTCGTGGACTGGCCTGCTGCACCTCTCCGCGCCCGCACCGTGGAGGCTCAGCCGGTCGGACGGAGTAGCACTGGCCAAAGTGGTGCTGGCGCGGATGTCGTGTGACGTCCCTCGGGACGAAATGCTTCAGCAAGCTCCCCGCCAGGCCCCGTTCGTGGAGGGTTGCAGGGTGCGGACAGATGGAGCAGGCTTCGAAGGGTACAGTGTGGGGATCCGGGCGAGGGCCCAGGTGTCAGTCTCAGTTCAACGGCTGGTGGCGTGGCTCCTGCATGTGGTGCCTGGTGCCACGCTGCCCTGGGTAACGGATCTGTCTATACGCGTGCCACCTCGGGCACTGCGGCGTGGCGGCCAGTACACGTTGCAAGTACTGTACTGTGATGTCTTGCGGTGCCAAGCGGCAGAAGCGGGACCGAAGTACAGGAACGCCTGTGTCGTGTGCCCATGTGAGCGAGGGCACGCTCCGCACTGGGACTTCTATGCCCTGTATGATACAGTGGCTCTTTACGTTTCCCGCGGATTCACTGTACCGGAGTTGCAGCTGTTTTGATGAGTGTAGTATGATGTAGCGTGCTGTGCCTTGGGACAGGTAGGGATCACGGATACGCTGGAGTTCGGAGATCGCCCGAGCACTTTACCTTTACCTTTACCCAATAGTTGATAGTCCTCATTTATGGAGGCCGCCATCATGTTCGAGGGCTCCTCGTTCGATAGCCTCAGGTAACTCGAGGTATGTTCCGACTGCTTCAGTGGCACAGACCCTCTGCCACTGCCGTGGTCCACGTAGAGGAGGTAGGGCGCTTGCAGCGTCCGGGATTGTATCTGGGAGTGCTGTACGAAGAAGTCAGTCCCCAGTACAAAGTCGAAGGCCTCAGTGTCCATCACATAGAACCGATGGGCGATAGTCCGGGAGCCCATAGGTACCTCCACTTCACAGTCCCCGCAGCTGTGCACCACATGTCCATCCCCCATGCGTATAGCAGCGGTGGTCATGGTGTTCTTCAGGCTCCCACAAGGTAATATTTTCTTGGCCACTATAGATATGGTGGCGCCAGTGTCCAATACCCCCAGGTATTCGCGTCCCCCTAGTCGGATACGTACCCAAAACACCAGGTCTTGGGTGCCACCAGAGCGTCCCCGTCAGAACTCCGCGGGACAGGTTACCTCGAACCCCTTGTTCCGCAATTTGCGGGCCATCCTCATGAAACGGCTCCTCTTCTTAGCGTTGCTGTCATCACAACCTTCATGCTCACGCTTGGCCCCTTGTTCTTGCTGGGCCTGCGTTTGTGAGCGTGTGGTAGGAGCAGACCGCCCTCCAGAGGGCTCGGAGTTCCCCCCTGGATTAGGGTTGGGGTTGCCTCCGTTCTTGTCCTTGTTCTTGTTGTCGGGCTGGCGGTTAGCGCCTCCTCCTCGTCCACCTTGACCCTTGACTTGTCCTTGACCACGTCCTTTCGACTTGCCCTTGCCGGAGTCGTTGCCTTTGCCTTTGCCTCCAGCTTTCCCTGAGCCTTTGCCAGGATCTTCACCTTTAAGCTTCGCCGATAGGCGTTGCTTATGGTAGCACTCATCCTCGTAGTGCTTCCGCTTCCCGCAGAATGCACACGTGATGGTGCACCTGTAATGATCCGGCAGCTTCGCTTTGGCGCCGGTGTTCTTTTCCTGCTGCTTCCCCTGGACTACGAAGCAGTCTCGCTGCTCGCAGTCAGGGGCGTGCTGCAGGTGGCCCTGCTCGTCTCTGGCATCACACCAGAATAGCTCCTTCACATTCTCCATGATACGGGCGTGGGCGTGTTTGGGGGTAGTCCCCTGCCCAGGTCGGGACCCTTGGTACCCGTTGCCATGGCCTCCAGAACCTCCACCACCAGGACGGTAGTTGTTCAAGTGCTGGTCGCTCTCCTTCTCCAGCGCCAGCTCCAGGAGTAGCACGCATAGATCCTCGTAGCAGAGGGATCTAGCCTTGCGCTCCGCTGTCGAACGGCACTCGTCCCATAGCTCTCGAGGGAGCTTGGCCACCAACCAGAACAGCAGGTCGTCGCTGCTGTAGGAACCGGGCGTCAGTCGTCCAGCCCAGTGATCCAGGTCAGCCAACAGCTCAGAGACCCTGCCAGGTTTAGGGTTGTTGGGCAGCACGGGCAGGTTCTGGATCTCGGCCCTGATGGAGAGGTCGGTTTCGTAGGTCGGGTACTGCCTCTCCAGGGCAACCAACACATCGGCAAAGGAGGCGGAGTTAGTCACGATCTGCCTGACCTGCTTCTCCAGGTACTTGGTCTTGCAGCACTGCAGGAGCAGATCGCACTTCACTCGCCCACTACCGTGGGTTTGGCCGGTCAGTCGTAGGAACCGGCCAAAATTCTCAGGGAACTCGCTGAGGTCCTTGCCTGTGAACTCAGGCAGGTTCACCACGATCTTGGAGGTGGCAATAGCCTTCGCCTCCTGAGACCTGCGTCCTTCAGGGCGTCGGGTCTTCCTCTTCTTCTTCTTCTTCTTCTTCCCCTTTGGGTCCTCGGGGTCCTCCGGGTCATCGTCCTCCGAGGGCGAAGTAGAAGTCATCGACGGCGGCTCGTCATCGGAGGGGTTTCCGCCTAGATCACTAGAGCCATAAGGCTCCACGTCCACCATAGCCCTCAAGGCTGTCAGCCCCAGCCGGTCCAGCTCGGCCCTCGTAGAGTTCGTCACGTGGCTGTGGGGCGCCTGGGCTGTTCTCGGTACGAAGGGACTTCTCGGTATAGCTGCAGGGGTCGGCATCGGTCGACTCCTCAGGCTCCCCAGGGTGTTTGTCAACCCTGCTGCCAGGTGGTTAGCCTGTACTCGGTGGGGTGACATTCCCACCGTAGTAGGTGACGCTTGGGGCGGGATCATCAGGGGCTCCAGCCTCTCACGGATCTCTTGTGTGAGGTCGCCCACGATTTTTGAAGTGGCTCCTCGGAGCACCTCGTTGATCTCCGACCGTGTCACTCCTGCCAACAAGAGATTCAGGTCCTCTCCTCAACCCACTCAAGGTTGCATACCCAGGAGCATACCCAGGAACATCCACATAGGTTCCAGTAGCGGGTAGTGGATGGGGATATTCAGCTGCATACCATCGCGGCGCAGAGCTGGTAGCCACCGGCTCACTGGCAGTAGTTGCCTCAGGGAGCGCAGTGGTAGGTGGGCCCATACCATAGGCGGGGTAGGGAGGCATGTCAGTAAAGCCTGTACCCTCTGCCATAGGCGGGTTGGTTATGGGAGTGGATGTTGCAGCGGCTGGGAGTGTGGTGGTCATAGGAGAGGGTGATGCGTGGACGCTAGAAGCGCTTGGTGCGCCTTCGAAGGTAGGGACATGCGTCAGGTCTTGCCCTTGTTCCTCTCCTTCGTCTGCTTCGTCTCCAGCATCCTTCTCGCTCTCTCTCTTCCTCTTCACAGGCTGAGAGACCACCTCTTCGACAGACAGGGCCCCGAAGGCCGTCTGGAGTCCATGCAGCGAGTCCTCAGTCGCTTCCACTGGCCCATGTAAGGGCTCCGCCGAAGGTACAGCGCCAGGTGCTGGCCTTGCCGGTGCCTCAGGCGCTGGCGCTGTCTTCACGTCGGCGTCCTCCTTCCTTGTGTCCATATTCAGTCACTCTTCTGCTTATATTTGCCTGTACACGGCGCACTGGATGTACGGCGCGGGGTTGCCGCCGGTGCGCAGAGACAGACTGCCTCTGCTACCAGAAAAGTTTATAGTGGTTTCAGCACTGTATTTTTGTGTCTCCTGCTGCTTGCTGCTGGTGTAGGGCTTCCTGCTGCTTGTTTTTGGAGATGAAAAGCTTTTGTTTGTTGAAATACAGTGAATCCAAGTCAATCCAGGATAGCCCAAGCCAGAAGTATGCAAGGAGAAGAGAATCAGGATCAAAGCATGAAGGGCTGCCGTGTAAACAGTGAAAGATGAAAGGATATTCACAGAAACTGCAACTCAGGTCAAATCGGATTGCATATTCACAAAGATAGCTAAATTGTTTTGGAAAAGAGTTAGAAAACTGCCCCATGGTCACTCTCTCTCCATAGTGCCATCTCAGGAGATGTGCACTCTTTGTTTTGGGTCCCATATGTGCTGAGGTGGCAGGGCATGTGGCGATGAGGTCACTGCCATGTCACATGGGATCTTCCTACTTAGCTAGGCTGACCAGAAAATGGACCCAGGACCTCTCAAAAAGAGGTGCCCAGCCCCCTAGGGTGCATACCACTAGGATAGCTAAGAATTCATTGAAAAACATAGATAAATTCATAGGCTCTGCCTTGGATATGTCAGTTCTCAGTCAACTCAGGAAAAGATGATTTGCCTCACATTGACAGGGGATTAAGGGGTCCACTCCATATCCTGATTGGGTGTTTGGTTCCATAGGTCAAAATGTGTTATCACCAGTTTTGGTGGGACCAATACTAAGATAGTAATGCCTGGATGCTCAGTGCATCTCTAATACAACTAGAGTATGCCTCAAAGCAATGGAAAAGCACTTTTTCTTACTCATGGCACGCCCCGTATGCCCGGCGCCCCCAGCCCCAGGCAGTCGACCACGCAGACGGAGATGAAGAGGCACTCGGGGCGGCCCCGGGGACCGGTGGTGCGGCCAAACCAGGTTCCATGTCCATCCCCGCGGGGCTGGCCCCCATGGCCCCCCTGGCTCCCCCGGCCCCCCGGGCCCCCCTGTGGGCCCCGCTGGGAACAGGCTCAGCGGATGCGGCGCACCCGGATGCCCTGGCTGCGCCGGCGAACCCAGCAGCGATGCCGATGCGGGATAGCTGACTCCAGGAGGACATGGCGGGCAACGCCCTGTGGCTCCTCTCGTGGAACCTGCGCATCGGCCTCGTGCCGCCAGACCGGTCCCTCCAGGACACTCTCCGGCGGCGCCGGGGGCCGGCGGCCTGTACCGACAAGGAGCACCTCATCATCGGCATGCTACTCCAGGAGGAGGGCTTGGCCATCATGCTCCAGGAAACAGGGATCGCCACCCGGGCGCAGGAGATGCACGTGGCCGCGGCGCTCCAGGACAAGGGGTACACCGCCTTCTTCAGCAGCCGGCTGGCGGAGACGGGAGCCACCTGGACCTCGAGAGGGGGGGGCCTCCTCACCGCGGTCAGCAGCCAGTACGTGGCGGAGCACGAGGTGCTCAGCTTCACGGAAATTTTCCCCGGGAAGGCCGCGGCCCTGGAGATCCGCACGGATGGGGGAGGCCTCACCCTCATCAACGTCCACGGGCCGCAAGCAGGCTGCTCCCCGTGGGCGGGACGGGCGGCGTTCTGTGCCGACATACAAATGTATGCCACGGCACGCAGCCTGGGTGGGAGGCACCCGTTGGTCATCGCCGGCGACACCAACATCTACATGGATGTCCCCACCAACCCGGCCACGGAGCACTTCCGAGCGGGCTGGGAGGCCTGCGGTTTCCGGAGGGCCTCGGCAGGCGGCGAGGAGGACATGACCCCCACGCTCCACCCGTCCCGACACAGGGTCAACGAGCCCCTCCTGCCGTGGTCCCCACGGGAAAGCGTCTGGGCTCGCGGCATGGCACACCCCCAGATGGTTGGCTCAGACCACCTCCCGGTCCGCCTGGCCCTGCCGGGCCTCCTCAGCGCAGCGGGGCGTGCGGCAATGCCCACCTCCTACAGCCACACGGAGGGCTGCCTCCTCCCGTACGACGCCGAGGCCGCGCCCGTCCAACACTGCCTGCGGGCGGCGGTCACCGCCGCGCAGGATGAACCCTCCCTGGCGCCCAGTAAGAAAAAGTGCTTTTCCATTGCTTTGGGGCATACTCTAGTTGTATTAGAGATGCACTGAGCATCCATGCATTTTTATCTTAGTATTGGTCCAACCAAAAGTGGTGATAACACATTTTGACCTATGGAACCAAACACCCAATCAGGATATGGAATGGACCCCTTAATCCCCTTTCAATGTGAAGTAAAACATCTTTTCCTGAGTTGACTGAGAACTGACATATCCAAAGTAGAGCCTATGGATTTATCTATGGTCTTCCATGAATTCTTAGCTATCCTAGTGGTATGCACCCTAGGGGGCTGGGCACCTCCTTTTGAGAGGTCCTGGGTTCAATTTCTGGTCAGCCTAGCTAAGTAGGAAGATCCCATGTGACATGGCAGTGACCTCATCGCCACATGCCCTGCCACCTCAGCACATATGGGACCCAAAACAAAGAGTGCACATCTCCTGAGATGGCACTATGGAGAGAGAGTGACCCTGAGGCAGTTTTCTAACTCTTTTCCAAAAGCATTTCAGCTATAATTGTGAATATGCATTCCTTTGGGACCTGAGTTGCAGTTTCTGTGAATATCCAATCATCTTTCACTGTTTACACTGCAGCCCTTCATACTTTGATCCTGAATCCTCTTCTCTTTGCATACTATTGGCTTGGGCTATCCTGGAGTGACTTGGAGTGACTGTATTTCATCAAAACAAAGCTTTTCATCTCCAACAACAAGCAGCAGGAAACCCTGCACCAACAGCAAGCAGCAGGAGAGGCAAAACACAGTGCTGAAAACACTATAAACTTTTCTGGTAGCAAGAGGCAGCCTGTCTCTGTGCACCGGCAGCGACCCCGCGCCGTACAACCAGTGCTCCGAGTACAGGCAAACATAAGCAGAAGGGCGGACTAAGATGGATCCAGAAAAGGAGGACGCTGACGTGAAGACAGCGCCAGCGCCTGAGGCACCGGCAAGGCCGGCACCAGGCGCTGTACCTTCGGCGGAGCCCTTACATGGGCCAGTGGATGCGGCTGAGGACTCCCTGGATGGCCTCCAGACGGCCTTCGGGGCCCTGTCGGTCGAAGAAGTGGTACCTCAGCCTCAGCCTGTGAAGAGGAAGAGAGAGAACGAGAGCGAGAAGGATGCTGGAGAAGGAGCAGACGAAGGAGAGGAACAAGGGCAAGACCCGACGCATGACCCTACCTTCGAAGGCGCACCAAGCGCTTCTGGCCTCCACGCATCACCCTCTCCTTTAACCACCACACTCCCAGCCGCTGCAACATCCACTTCCTCAACCAACCCGCCTATGGCAGAGGGCACAGGCTTTACTGGCATGCCTCCCTACCCCGCCTATGGTATGGGCCCACCAACCACTGCGCTTAATGAGGCAACCACTGCCAGTGAGCATGTGGCTTCCAGCTCTGCGCCGCGATGGTATGCGGCCGACTATCCCCATCCACTACACGCCAAACCTATGTGGATGTTCCTGGGTATGCTCCTGGGTATGCACCTGGGTATGCACCCTTGAGTGGGTTGAGGAGAGGACCAGAGTCTCTTGGTGACAGGAGTAGAGGATCGGGAAGATCCTCCAACAGGTCCCTGACACGGTCGGAGATCAACGAGGTGCTCCGAGGAGCCACTTCAAAAATCGTGGGCCACCTCACGCAAGAGATCAGGGAGAAACTGGAGCCCCTGATGATCCCGTCCCATGCGTTACCTACGACGGTGGGAATGTCACCCCACCGAGTACAGGCTAACCACCTGGCGGCAGGGTTGACAAATACCCTGGGGAGCCTGAGGAGCCGACCGATGCCGACTCCTGCAGCAATACCAAGAAGTCCATTCGTCCCGAGAACGGCCCAGCCGCCCTACAGCCACGTGACGAACTCGACGAGGGCCGAACTGGACCAGCTGGGGCTGACAGCCTTAAGGGCTATGGTGGACGTAGAGCCTTATGGCTCTAGTGATCTTGGCGGAGACCCCTCCGATGACGAGCCGCCGTCGATGGATTCTTCTTCGCCCTCAGATGACGATGACCCTCAGGACCCCGAGGACCCCAAGGGTAAGAAGAAGAAGAAGAAGAAGAAGACCCGACGCCCTGAAGGACGCCAAGCTCAGGAGGCGAAGGCTATTGCCACCTCCAAGATAGTGGTCAACCTGCCTGAGTTCACAGGCAAGGACCTCAGCGAGTTCGCTGAGAACTTTGGCCGGTTCCTACGACTGACCGGCCAAACCCACGCGAGTGGGCGGGTGAAGTGCGATCTGCTCCTGCAGTGCTGCAAGACCAAGTACCTGGAGAAGCAGGTCAGGCAGATCGTGACTAACTCCGCCTCCTTTGCCGATGTGTTGGTTGCCCTGGAGAGGCAGTACCCGACCTACGAGACCGACCTCTCCATCAGGGCCGAGATCCAGAACCTGCCCGTGCTGCCCAACAACCCCAAGCCTGGCAGGGTATCTGAGCTTTTGGCTGATCTGGATCACTGGGCTGGACGACTGACGCCCGGCTCCTACAGCAGCGACGACCTGCTATTCTGGTTGGTGGCCAAGCTCCCCCGAGAGCTATGGGACGAGTGCCGTTTGACGGCTGAGCGCAAGGCTAGATCCCTCCACTACCAGGATCTATGCGTGCTGCTCCTGGAGATGGCGCTGGGGAAGGAGAGCGACCAGCACTTGAACAACTACCGCCCTGGTGGTGGAGGTTCTGGAGGCAAAGGGTACCAAGGGTCCCGACCTGGGCAGGGGACTACCCCCAAACACGCCCACGCCCGTACCATGGAGAACGTGAAGGAGCTATTCTGGTGTGATGTCAGAGACAAGCAGGGCCACCTGCAGCACGCCTCTGACTGCGAGCAGCGAGACTGCTTCGTCGTCCAGGGGAAGCAGCAGGAGAAGAACACCGGCGCCAAAGCGAAGCTGCCGGATCATTACCGCTGCACCATCACGTGTGCATTCTGCGGTAAGCGGAAGCACTACGAGGATGAGTGCTACCATAAGCAACGCCTATCGGCGAAGCTTAAGGGGGAAGATCCTGGCAAAGGCTCAGGCAAAGGTGGAGGCAAGGCCAAAGGCAACGACTCCGGCAAGGGCAAGTCGAAAGGACGTGGTCAAGGTGGTCAAGACAAGGGTCAAGGTGGACGAGGAGGAGGCGCTAACCGCCAGCCCGACAACAAGAACAAGGACAAGAACGGAGGCAACCCAAACCCTAATCCAGGGGGGAACTCCGAGCCCTCTGGAGGGCAGTCTGGTCCTACCACACGCTCACAGACGCAGGCCCAGCAAGAACGAGGAGCCAAGCGTGAGCATGAAGGTGGTGACCACGGCAACGCTAAGAAGAGGAGCCGTTTCATGAGGATGGCCCGCAAGTTGCGGAACAAGGGGTTCGAGGTGACCTGTCCCGCGGAGTTCTGACGGGGACGCTTTGGTGACACCCAAGACCTGGTGTTTTGGGTACGTATCCGACTAGGGGGACGCGAATACCTGGGGGTACTGGATACTGGCGCCACAATATCTATAGTGGCCAAGAAAGTTTTACCTTGTGGGAGCCTGAAGAACACCATGACCACCGCCGCTATACGCATGGCGGATGGACATGTGGTGCACAGCTGCGGGGACTGTGAAGTGGAGGTACCTATGGGCTCCAGGACTGTCGCCCATCGGTTCTATGTGATGGACACTGATGCCTTCGACTTTGTACTGGGGACTGACTTCTTCGTGCAGCACTCCCAGATACAATCCCTGACGCTGCAAGCGCCCTACCTCCTCTACGTGGACCACGGCAGTGGCAGAGAGTCTGTGCCACTGGAGCAGTCGGAACATACCTCGAGTTACCTAAGGCTATCGAAGGAGGAGCCCTCTAACATGATGGCGGCCTCCAAAACTGAGGACTATCAACTATTGGGGGAAGTCCTAGACCAAGGTCTGAAGGAGTAGCGTTACTCTCGAGAAGACCTAAGTGTGGAGTTGTTCGCCAGCGACAAGCAACATGTACTGGACCTATACTGCAGCAAGGGGAAGAACTGCAGCTACAAATTTTATTGGCCCTCTTTCGGGATGGCCTACGGGAACCCAAGATTCAGTGAACTGGGGAAGGTGCTGACCAAGGTGGCCTTGGAACGTTCCCGTATGGTCCTGTGTTCCCCCAATTGGGGAGCCCATGGGGGCAACGAGTACTGGCGAAACCCTCTTGGACAGGCTGACTATCAGCTCTGTTCGTTTGCCTGATGAGGCCATCTACGTGCCTCTGGGACGCAAGACGCCTATTGGGAAGCCCGGAGGGGGGAGTATGCTCAGCGTGGTGGACTTACCGCCATTCGCTGGGAGGATCTGGATCCAACTCTGATCCAGGCTATTCAACGAGAAAGTGACGGATTCGCTTTGGGTGACTTGAAGGATCGCCTACGACCTCAAGATGCTGTTGAGACTACACCCGGAGGAGATGAGTACGTCGTGACTGACACCAACGCCCCCAACTCTCTCTGCCATGTACCTGTTCCTGATAGAGTCTCTGAGTGTGGACTACCTGAGCTACCTAGCTCTATCCACTCAGATGACGAGACTGAGCACGACGCCTTCTTCGTGCAGACCTGTGTGGAGGAAGTGGAGAACGCCGAGTACGTCGCCCCACTAAAGCCCCCACTCTCCATGAGGGTGGAAGACCCCGTGGATGAAGAGCTGGACCCTTGATCCAGGCTCAGGGAGTATGTGGATTCCAAGAGGAAGTTGGTGGCGAAAAAGCTATGCTACGCGAAGCCTACCCGCAGCTCATGGCCACTGAAGCAAGGACGTATGGGAGACCTATCCCAATTGAAGGAGGACCTCGAACAGAAGATCACCACCTGGCAAAGGGAGGTAGATCTGAAGCTCATGAAGAGCGTGTGGGTCGCCCATGTGAGGACCCCAGAGGAGGACGACCTCTCGGAGGAATGTGTATGTGAACCCCCTCAAGCGTGCCTATGTTGCCATCGTCCACCGGAGATGGTTGAACAAGACCTTCTATATGCCTACCAAGGGCTGAAGGATACTACCGCGGGCGAAGAGTCGGTGCAGGACCACCTCCCGACGTCTATTCAAGGGGCAAGCAACTTACACTCCGACGAGGACATGGAGGACAAGATCAAGGTATTGGACCCGCGGGTACAGAAGCTTATAAGGACCTATCTGGAGGTGTTCGGAGAACTACCCCCTCCAGCCTCATGTGACAAGCTGGTACAGATGGACCTCAAGCTGAAACTCGAGTTTGTGGGTCACAAGATCCGGAGGAGACCCTATCCAGCTCCTCAAGAGCAGGCCGACGAGATTGAGCGACAGATACAAGAGTGTATCGACGCTGGCCTAGTCCTGGAGTACAACGACGGGGACTACCCCCTACACTGCAGCCCCTGTTTCCTGGTGGCTAAACCTGGGTCTACAGCCAAACGGCTGGTAGTGGACTACGGAGAGCTGAACAAGAAGACGTTGAACCACTCAGGGTCCATTCCCAATATGGAGTCTACCCTGGAGAAGATAGCCTCCTGCCGCTACAAGACCAAGATGGACAAGCGAAGCGGATTCTGGCAAGTGGACCTGACGCCCAACGCACAGGAACTACTGGCCTTCATCACCCCTCAGGGGAGGGTGTTCAAGTGGAAGGTCATGCCGTTTGGCGTGACTAACGCACCCGCTCTTTTCCAAGAGCTGATGAACAAGATCTTGTCCATCCTACGAAGGAGACCTAAGGTGCAGGAGCTCATATCCCGTGGTGCCCAGATGGAGGCTCATATCGACGATGTATGCCTTGGTACCAATACCCAGGAGGATCACCTAATCCTCTTGGGTGAGTTCTTTGCGGTCTGCCAGGAGAACCACACTCGACTCAAGCTGGAGAAGTGTGAGTTCATGCAGGAGACCATGCAGTACTTGGGGTTTGACGTTGGCTATGGGTGGTGGACCCCAGCGGCCTCTAAGGCCAAACCCCTGAGGGATGCCAAGGTACGACACGAAGACCCCAAGAAAGGACTTCATGATGTACGCAGTTTCATTGGGGCGTGCAACTTCTATCGCTGCCACATCAAGAACTTCACCTATGGCAGCGCCGTTCTGACGGACTTGATCAAGAAGAGTACTACTTGGCGCTTGGGCCCACAAGAGCAACAAGCGTTTGACGAGCTCAAAGACAAGGTAGCCAACGCTAAGTGCTTGGGCGTGCCTAGAGAAAAGTTTATAGTGTTTTCAGCACTGTGTTTTGCCTCTCTTGCTGCTTGCTGTTGGTGTAGGGTTTCCTGCTGCTTGTTTTTGGAGGTGAAAAGCTTTGTTTTGATGAAATACAGTCACTCCAAGTCACTCCAGGATAGCCCAAGCCAATAGTATGCAAAGAGAAGAGGATTCAGGATCAAAGCATGAAGGGCTGCAGTGTAAACAGTGAAAGATGATTGGATATTCACAGAAACTGCAACTCAGGTCACAAAGGAAAGCATATTCACAATTCTAGCTGAAATGCTTTTGGAAAAGAGTTAGAAAACTGCCTCAGGATCACTCTCTCTCCATAGTGCCATCTTAGGAGATGTGCACTCTTTGTTTTGGGTCCCATATGTGCTGAGGTGGCATGGTATGTGGGGATGAGGTCACTGCCATGTCACATGGGATCTTCCTACTTAGCTAGGCCGACCAGGAATTGAACCCAGGACCTCTCAAAAAGAGGTGCCCAGACCCCTAGGGTGCATACCACTAGGATAGCTAAGAATTCATGGAAAAACATAGATAAGTTCATAGGCTCTACTTTGGATATGTCAGTTCTCAGTCAACTCAGGAAAAGGTGTTTTACTTCACATTGAAAGGGGATTAAGGGGTCCACTCCATATCCTGATTGGGTGTTTGGTTCCATAGGTCAAAATGTGTTATCACCACTTTTGGTGGGACCAATACTAAGATAAAAATGCATGGATGCTCAGTGCATCTCTAATACAACTAGAGTATGTCCCAAAGCATTGGAAAAGCACTTTTTCTTACTCCCCCCTTGTGCTGTGGTGGCCACCACTGTCGCATTTTAGGAAAAAGGGAATTTTTCTTGGCCTTTCCTTGGTTTCCACATCTACTTTAAAATACCTATAGTTTCCCTCACACTGAAAAATGAGCGCTCACCATGGCTGGCGCTCTTTTGCTGCTCTGATTGTATCATATCCTACAGAAGACTCAGCGCTCACGGCGCTGCCGGGGCTCCTGTGGCTTGGTTGGGTGAGTATGGGAGCATGCCAAACATGTGCATATGCATCCCTCCCTCCAAGACGCAGCGTCGACACAAACCCAACGCAAGACACCATATACACACTCGCATGGGTTCTCGTAAACCTGCTGGCGACCTGTGACCTGTCTTAGGGCGAAGGGAGTCGAAAAAGAAATTAATTTGCCCCTTGGTGGGGTCTTGGTTCTGCTCAGTCCCTCCAGGCACCTGCGTTTTGGCCCGAACACGGCCTACTCAGCGAGGCTGCGCGTGGGTATCTGCAGAGGCAGGAATTGGAGATTTATGGACGAATCCACGCAGAAACGAAGCGACGACACCAAAATCCGTCAAATGACGGCCTAGAAATTTTCTGAAACGACACACCTGAGCAGAATCCAATTGTGCATCAGAAGCACATTTTTATAGAAATTATAGTCATCTCTGGATTTTCTAAATCCAGAAATTCATACGCATAAAATGGCGGCGCGCAGGAGCGGCTCCTAGCGAAGCGCCGGAAAATGGAGAAATAATGGAAGTATAAACGTATGTCTCACGTAGTCTTGAAAATGACGAGACACACATTAATAAATAAACATACAGATTCCACCCACACTATTAGAAGAACTCAAAAATTCAAGAATTCGAAAATCAATCGAAAAGACTTCAACGAATCAGGTATAAACTACAGGTATGCTCGTCTCGCATGCCGCATACACATTGCTTGTCTCGTGTCTCCGTGAACGAGCCTTGTAGCAGAGCTAACAACGATAGGACGCGATAGAGGGATTGATTAGAAAGATTGCAGATGATTAGCGGTCAGATCAGGGTGATTGGACATACACAAAAGTGCATTGCAACGTTCTTCGCGTGCGCCCCTCACTTGCTCTCTCTCCCCAGCGGTAGGTAAGGTGAGTAAGCCCAGGCGGGGCCACCCCCTGGTGGAGTTCGAGATTGTGGTTGCGATGGGCAGGTTTGCCCTACACTTTCGCGCATACCCTTGCATGCACACACGCATTAAAGGGTAGGCCACGCGAAGTGCGCACGGTAAACCTTGTTTAGGCTACCCAGGGGCTCCTCGGTACGTTCTTTAAGAGAACCTGAGGAGTCCCTTAAAGCTTGCTTGCTTGACAAGGGTAGCTGGTCCTCGAGCGTGTTTGCGAACAGTGTATTATAGGTCACACTGAGAAGGGTATAATACCTGGAGTGTGGCTTGGTTCCTCCGTCGCAAACGCCCTTTCATTTGCCTTTGTTTTACAGGTGGGCAGGTAGGGTGATTGGTGCAGCAGCATTTTTTTATGCCCTGCTAAACAAGGGCGCAGATCACACAAACAAGTAACTCCGCTCCGCCTGTGGCAGAGCAGGGAGTCCGACTTCATCGACATCTGCGCCTTGCACGCGAGAGCACTCCTTCCCTCCAAGCCCTAGCAGGGGGAACGCGTTGTGGCGTCCCCTGTTAGGCCACAGTTGCTTAGCAGCGCTGTGTTCTCTTGTCATTTTACAGGAGGGTCGCTAGGACCCACGACACCTTTGACTTCGCAACGCCCAGTAGAGTGTGCTTGTAGGACTGGTAGTCCTGTGTGGGGGCTAGAGCCAGTTGCCCAGTGCTCGCCCACCAGGATGGTGCCACTGTAGGGTGTGTAGGACCTGTAGTGCGTGTGTCACTGTCCCACCGGTTTCCTGCAATATTAGCAGGGTTGGTGGGCTGTGGCAGTGGTTAGGTCAGTGTTTTGGGCACATAGCAAAACGGCGTTTTCATGCCTTCATTGCTTTTGGCCACCCCTCCCTGTAGTAGACAGATAGGTAGGGAAAACAATACCTGGATTAGCACGCTGGGTATTCCCCCAAGGTTTTGCGCCAGCACAGAAATTGGGCGCATAGGGGAGGGGAGACCCGGGGCGTACCCCGTGGCATCAATAAGCCAACCCTCCAGGTTTAGCAAGGGCGCAGACCTGGGTATAATTAGGACACCACTTCTGCGGCTTGCTCTCAGGACCTTAGGAATAGCACACTCACACATACGCTTTCGCAGGTAAGGGTAAGGTTCAGTCCCTAGCTTTAGTCTTGGAGGCGAGCGTCTCAGCGAGCCTCAGCAACTCACCAAGGTTGTTCTGGGACAAGTAGTCAACCAGAACTGAGTTTAGGCGGCCCTCCGGTAGAACAAATGCAGAGAAGGGCTCCCAGGTGGCCTCTTCGACTCCAAACCCTTCCCAGAGGGTGAGGAAGCGCCAACCCTGGCGATAGCGGTGGCGTAGGACAGACTTCACCAGGTAGAAGCCCTCCTTAGCCATCTCCTCGGCATTCATGTCGGGGAGTTCACCTACAACTTCCATAGGGCTGGCAGCCCCTTGTAGGTCCAGAGCGGCGATTTCCTCGTCGTTCAGCTCCCACTCCTCCCCACAGAGGTCTTCAGGATCATGGTAGCGCTTCAGGTGTTGAGCAGCGCACACCAGGGTCCCCCCTAGTCGGGGAGAACACCGCACAGTGATACGGTGACCATCCACAGATAGAATCTTGTACGGCCCGAAGTATGGGTCATCGCTGGTAGAGCGTGGCCAGGCGGGTAGTCGACTGTGGTGCACCAGCACCCAGTCCCCCTCTTGGTAGGTGGCCGGTACTCGGTGCTTGTTCTTCTTGTTCCACTGACGCTCCCTCACTCTCTGGAGCATAGCCTTGGCCTTGTCCACCTTCGCTTGTTGCTCTTGGACCCATTCACCCACAGAAGAATGGGTGTCCTCTGAATAGGGGGCATGTAGGAACTATGCCGGGCGCCCGAGGAATAGCTCATGGGGCGAGTAGCCAGTCGCTGAACTCTCTTGGGAGTTCATCATCAAGGATATGACGGGGAGTAGTCTCACCCAGTCTCTGGTGCGTTCAGTTTTGCACCATATCCTGACGTTCTTCTTCAGGACACGAATCTGTCGCTCACATAGGGGGTTGCTCGTGTGAGAGTAGGGAATCCCCGTAGACACCTGGACATTGAGGGACCTCAGGACCCTCTTGTACCAGCCAGTATCTGAGTGTACTCGTACGTCCTCGTCGGAGTTGATCTCCTTGGGCGCCCCATAGACACAAAACCACTCCTCCAGGAGTATCTTGATAGTCTCCTCCCCGGTAATGTGCTTGGTACATGGGAACACCCTGGTAAACCTGGTCAACCCACAGGTTACCACGAGGGCGAAGTCATAGCTCCCGAACTTCGGCATCTCCGTATAGTCCACGTATAGAACACTGTTGGCACAGTGTGGGATGGGCAGGGTCCAGTAGAGACCTCTGTCCCTGATATCCCCTGGTTTACAGGACCTGCACGGGCACTTGTCCACGATAGACTGGAGTACTTCCGCAGTTGGTTGTCAGTCCACGTAGTGTGGAACCACTGCTTGAACAGCCTCAGGGTACGGTCAGCACCAACATGACCGCTGGACTCATGGGTCCACTTCAGCAGCCCTGGGACTCTGTCACTAGGCACCACAATACGGTCCTCGTGCCAGAGGTAGCTCTTGTCCCTCTTCCACTGGTCCTGGTTGACCAGGAGGGGTTCAAGGCGTTTCTCCAGGCGCTTGTAGATATCCCCAAACTCCTTCAGGTACTCCGGTTGTTGGAGTCCATCCAGGGGGCGTATCATGGTCATGTTCAGGTCCAGGTGTACGTCCATACGGCTGAACGCCTCCTTAGCCAGCGCTTCAGACCGGGCACCAATCAGGGCGTCGAAGTTGTTGCGGCTGATGTAGTCGGCGCACTCGTTCTTCACTCCCTGGATATGGTGTACCGTCAGCCGTAGTTGACTGAGGTAGGTCCACCAGCGACGTAGCTTGGCCTTCTCAGGTGGGGGACCCTTCTGGAAACTGCGGACCGGTTCTTGGTCGCACAGCCAGACCACAGGGTTACTCCCCAACAGTCGTGCTTGTGAGGATAGCACCAGCATACCCGCGAGCAATTCCTGCTCATAGGTGGAGTAGTTCCCCCTGGCCTGGTTCCACTTCCAGTTCCAGTGGCCCAGAGGTACTAGGACCCACTTGTCGTCAGGGTAGCTGTGCTTGAGGGTTCCATCTCGGTTGAGACCTTCTGTCCCCCATTGGGAAATGGCCGAGTCGAACTCCTCCTTCTCTAGTGCTTGCCATTGGAACAACGTTCCACCACCGCCCACATTGCTGGCGTCGGTCACCAGGATAATCCCCCCCTGTGCTCCAGGCACGCCCAAGCATTTAGCGTTGGCTACCTTGTCTTTGAGCTCGTCAAACGCTTGTTGCTCTTGTGGACCTCAGCGCCAAGTCGTACTCTTCCTGATCAAGTCCGTCAGTACGGCACTGGTATAGGTGAAGTTTTTGATGTGGCGGCGATAGAAGTTGCACGCCCCAATGAAACTGCGTACATCATGAAGTCGTTTCTTGGGGTCTTCGTGTCGTACCTTGGCATCCATCAGGGGTTTGGCCTTAGAGGCCGCTGGGGTCCACCACCCATAGCCAACGTCAAACCCCAAGTACTGCATGGTCTCCTGCATGAACTCACACTTCTCCAGCTTGAGTCGTGTGTGGTTCTCGGGGCAGACCGCAAAGAACTCACCCAAGAGGATTATGTGATCCTCCTGGGTATTGGCCCCGAGGCATACATCGTCGACGTGTGCCTCCATCTGGGCCCCACGGGATATGAGCTCCTGCACCTTAGGTCTCCTTCGTAGGATGGACAAGATCTTGTTCATCAGCTCTTGGAATAGAGCGGGTGCGTTAGCCACGCCAAACGGCATGACCTTCCACTTGAATACCCTCCCCTGAGGGGTGATGAAGGCCAGTAGTTCCTGTGCGTTGGGCGTCAGGTCCACTTGCCAGAATCCGCTTCGCTTGTCCATTTTGGTCTTGTAGCGACAGAAGGCTATCTTCTCCAGGGTAGACTCCATATTGGGAATGGACCCTGAGTGGTTCAACGTCTTCTTGTTCAGCTCTCCATAGTCCACTACCAGCCGTTTGGCTGTAGACCCAGGTTTAGCCACCAGGAAACAGGGGCTGCAGTGTAGGGGGTAGTCCCCGTTATTGTACTCCAGGACTACGCCAGCGTCGATACACTCTTGTATCTGTCGCTCGATCTCGTCGGCCTGCTCTTTAGGAGCTGGATAGGGTCTCCTCCGGATCTTGTGACCCACGTACTCGGGTTTCAGCTTGAGGTCCATCTGTACCAGCTTGTCACATGAGGCTGGAGGGGGTAGTTCTCCGAACACCTCCAGATAGGTCCTTATAAGCTTCTGTACCCGCGGGTCCAATACCTTGATCTTGTCCTCCATGTCCTCGTCGGAGTGTAAGTTGCTTGCCCCTTGAATAGACGTTGGGAGGTGGTTCTCCACCGACTCTTCGCCCGCGGTAGTATCCTTCAACCCTTGGTAGGCATATAGAAGGTCTTGTTCAACCATCTCCGGTGGACGATGGCAACATAGGCACGCTCGAGGGGGTTCACATACACATTCCTCCGAGAGGTCGTCCTCCTCTGGGGTCCTCACATGGGCACCCCACACGCTCTTCATGAGCTTAAGATCTACCTCCCTTTGCCAGGTGGTGATCTTCTGTTCGAGGTCCTCCTTCAATTGGGATAGGTCTCCCATACGTCCTTGCTTCAATGGCCATGAGCTGCGGGTAGGCTTTGCGTAGCATAGCTTTTCCGCCACCAACTTCCTCTTGGAATCCACATACTCCCTGAGCCTGGATCGAGGGTCCAGCTCCTCATCCACGGGGTCTCCCACCCTCATGGAGAGTAGGGGTTTCAGTGGGGCGACGTACTCGGCGTTCTCCACTTCCTCCACACAGGGCTGCACGAAGAAGGCGTCGTGCTCAGTCTCGTCATCTGAGTGGATAGAGCTAGGTAGCTCAGATAGTCCACACTCAGAGACTCCATCAGGTACAGGTACATGGCAGGGTGAGTTGGGGGCGTTGGTGTCGGTCACTGCGTACTCATCTCCTCCGGGTGTAGTCTCAACAGCACCTTGAGGTCGTAGGCGATCCTTCAAGTCACCCAAGGCGAGTCCATCGCTTTCTCGTTGTATAGCCTGGACCAGAGTCTGGTCCAGATTCTCCCAGGGAATGGAGGTAAGACCTCCGTCCACCACGCTTAGCATACTCCCCCATCCGGGCTTCCCAATGGGCGTCTTGCGTCCCAGAGGCACGGAGATGGCCTCATCAGGTAACCGCACAGAGCTGATAGTCAGCTTGTCAAGGAGGGTTCGCCAGTACTCGTTGCCCCCATGGGCTCCCCAATCGGGGGAACACAGGACCATACGGGAACGTTCCAAAGCCACCTTGGTCAGCACATTCCCCAGTTCACTGAACCTGGGGTTCCCGTAGGCCATCCCTAAAGAGGGCCAGTAAAATTTGTAGCTGCAGTTCTTCCCCTTGCTGCAGTAAAGGCCCAGTACATGTTGCTTGTCGCTGGCGAACAACTCCACACTTAGGTCTTCTCGAGAGTAACCCAACTCCTTCAGACCTTGGTCTAGGACTTCCCCCAATAGTTGATAGTCCTCAGTTTTGGAGGCCGCCATCATGTTCGAGGGCTCCTCCTTCGATAGTCCCAGGTAACTCGAGGTATGTTCCGACTGCTCCAGTGGCACAGACTCTCTGCCACTGCCGTGGTCCACGTAGAGGAGGTAGGGCGCTTGCAGCGTCAGGGATTGTATCTGGGAGTGCTGCACGAAGAAGTCAGTACCCAGTACAAAGTCGAAGGCCTCAGTGTCCATCACATAGAACCGATGGGCGATAGTCCGGGAGCCCATAGGTACCTCCACTTCACAGTACCCGCAGCTGTGCACCACATGTCCATCCCCCATACGTATCGCAGCGGTGGTCATGGTGTTCTTCAGGCTCCCACAAGGTAAAATTTTCTTGGCCACTATAGATATTGTGGCGCCAGTATCCAGTACCCCCAAGTATTCACGTCCCCCTAGTCGGATACGTACCCAAAACACCAGGTCTTGGGTGCCACCAGAGCGTCCCCGTCAGAACTCCGCGGGACAGGTCACCTCGAATGCCTTGTTCCGCAATTTGCGGGCCATCCTCATGAAACAGCTCCTCTTCTTAGCGTTGCCGTCATCAGCACCTTCATGCTCACGCTCCGCTCCTTGTTCTTGCTGGGCCTGCGTTTGTGAGCGAGTGGTAGGTCCAGACTGCCCTCCAGAGGGCTCGGAGTTCCCCCCTGGATTGAGGTTGGGGTTGCCTCCGTTCTTGTCCTTGTTCTTGTTGTCGGTCTGGCGGTTAGCGCCTCCTCCTCGTCCACCTTGACCCTTGTCCTGACCACCTTGACCACGTCCTTTCGACTTGCCCTTGCCGGAGTCGTTGCCTTTGGCCTTGCCTCCACCTTTGCCTGAGCCTTTGCCAGGATCTTCCCCCTTAAGCTTCGCCGATAGGCGTTGCTTATGGTAGCACTCATCCTCGTAGTGCTTCCGCTTACCGCAGAATGCACACGTGATGGTGCAGCGGTAATGATCCGGCAGCTTCGCTTTGGCGCCGGTGTTCTTCTCCTGCTGCTTCCCCTGGACGACGAAGCAGTCTCGCTGCTCGCAGTCAGAGGCGTGCTGCAGGTGGCCCTGCTCATCTCTGGCATCACACCAGAATAGCTCCTTCACATTCTCCATTAGAGGGGCGTGGGCGTGTTTGGGGGTAGTCCCCTGCCCAGGTCGGGACCCTTGGTACCCTTTGCCTCCAGAACCTCCACCACCAGGACGGTAGTTGTTCAGGTGCTGGTCGCTCTCCTTCTCCAGCGCCATCTCCAGGAGCAGCACGCATAGATCCTCGTAGCCGAGGGATCTAGCCTTGCGCTCAGCCGTCAAACGGCACTCGTCCCATAGCTCTCGGGGGAGCTTGGCGCACAACCAGAACAGCAGGTCGTCGCTGCTGTAGGAACCGGGCGTCAGTCGTCCAGCCCAGTGATCCAGGTCAGCCAACAGCTCGGAGACCCTGCCAGGTTTGGGGTTGTTGGGCAGCACGGGCAGGTTCTGGATCTCGGCCCTGATGGAGAGGTCGGTCTCGTAGGTCGGGTACTGCCTCTCCAGGGCAACCAACACATCGGCAAAGGTGGCGGAGTTAGTCACGATCTGCCTGACCTGCTTCTCCAGGTACTTGGTCTTGCAGCACTGCAGGAGCAGATCGCACTTCACTCGCCCTCTCGCGTGGGTTTGGCCGGTCAGTCGTAGGAACCGGCCAAAGTTCTCAGCGAACTCGCTGAGGTCCTTGCCTGTGAACTCAGGCAGGTTGACCACTATCTTGGAGGTGGCAATAGCCTTCGCCTCCTGAGCTCGGCGTCCTTCAGGGCGTCGGGTCTTCTTCTTCTTCTTCTTCTCCTTCTTACCCTTGGGGTTTTCGAGGTCCACAGGGTCATCGTCATCTGAGGGCGAAGAAGAATCCATCGACGGCGGCTCGTCATCGGAGGGGTCTCCGCCAAGATCACTAGAGCCATAAGGCTCTACGTCCACCATAGCCCTTAAGGCTGTCAGCCCCAGCTTGTCCAGTTCGGCCCTCGTCGAGTTCGTTACGTGGCTGTAGGGCGGCTGGGCCGTTCTCGGGACGAATGGACTTCTCGGTATTGCTGCAGGAGTCGGCATCAGTCGGCTCCTCAGGCTCCCCAGGGTATTTGTCAACCCTGCCGCCAGGTGGTTAGCCTGTACTCGGGGGGGTGACATTCCCACCGTCGTAGGTGACGCATGGGACGGGATCATCAGGGGCTCCAGCTTCTCACGGATCTCTTGTGTGAGGTCGCCCACGATTTTTGAAGTGGCTCCTCGGAGCACCTCGTTGATCTCCGACCGCGTCAGGGACCTGTTGGAGGATCTTCCCGATCCTCTACTCCTGCCTCCAAGAGACTCTGGACCTCTCCTCAACACACTCAAGGGCGCATACCCAGGTGCATACCCAGGAGCATACCCAGGAACATCAATGTAGGTTCCAGTAGCGTGTAGTGGATGGGGATAATCAGCTGCATACCATCGCGGCGCAGCGCTGGAAGCCACAGGCTCACTGGCAGTATTTGCCTCATGGAGCGCAGTGGTAGGTGGGCCCATACCATAGGCGGGGTAGGCAGGCATGCCAGTAAAGCCTGTGCCCTCTGCCATAGGCAGGTTGGTTGTGGAAGTGGATGTTGCGGCGGCTGGGAGTGTGGTGGTTATGGGAGAGGGTGATGCGTGGAGGCCAGAAGCGCTTGGTGCGCCTTCGAAGGTAGGGATACTCGTCAGGTCTTGCCCTTGTTCCTCTCCTTCGTCTGCTTCTCCTCCAGCATCCTTCTCGCTCTCGTTCTCTCTCTTCCTCTTCACACGGTGAGGCTGAGAGACCACTTCTTCGACAGACAGGGCCCCGAAGGCCGTCTGAAGCCCATCCAGGGAGTCCTCAGCCGTATCCACTGGCCCATGTAAGGGCTCCGCCGAAAGTACAGCGCCAGGAGCCGGCCTTGCCGGTGCCTCAGGCGCTGGCGCTGTCTTCACGTCAGCGTCCTCCTTTCCTGGATCCATCTTAGTCCGCCCCTTCTGCTTATGTTTGCCTGTACTCGGAGCACTGGTTGTACGGCGCGGGGTCGCTGCCGGTGCACAGAGACAGGCTGCCTCTTGCTACCAGAAAAGTTTATAGTGTTTTCAGCACTGTGTTTTGCCTCTCCTGCTGCTTGCTGTTGGTGTAGGGTTTCCTGCTGCTTGTTTTTGGAGGTGAAAAGCTTTGTTTTGATGAAATACAGTCACTCCAAGTCA
Organism: Eutreptiella sp. 'Long Island Sound 2002'; assembly: GCA_964036045.1. Classification (NCBI taxonomy): domain Eukaryota; phylum Euglenozoa; class Euglenophyceae; order Eutreptiales; family Eutreptiaceae; genus Eutreptiella; species Eutreptiella sp. 'Long Island Sound 2002'. The sequence continues at coordinate 101,218,998 of OZ038383.1, forward strand.
CTCCAGGATAGCCCAAGCCAATAGTATGCAAAGAGAAGAGGATTCAGGATCAAAGCATGAAGGGCTGCAGTGTAAACAGTGAAAGATGGTTGGATATTCACAGAACCTGCAACTCAGGTCACATATGAATGCATATTCACAGAGATAGCTGAAATGTTTTGGGAAAAGAGTTGGAAAACTGCCTCAGGATCACTCTCTCTCCATAGTGCCATCTCAGGAGATGTGCACTCTTTGTTTTGGGTCCCATATGTGCTGAGGTGGCATGGTATGTGGCGATGAGGTCACTGCCATGTCACATGGGATCTTCCTACTTAGCTAGGCTGACCAGGAATTGAACCCAGGACCTCTCAAAAAGAGGTGCCCAGCCCCCTAGGGTGCATACCACTAGGATAGCTAGGAATTCATGGAAAAACATAGATAAATTCATAGGCTCTACTTTGGATATGTCAGTTCTCAGTCAACTCAGGAAAAGGTGTTTTACTTCACATTGAAAGGGGATTAAGGGGTCCACTCCATATCCTGATTGGGTGTTTGGTTCCATAGGTCAAAATGTGTTATCACCACTTTTGGTGGGACCAATACTAAGATAAAAATGCATGGATGCTCAGTGCATCTCTAATACAACTAGAGTATGTCCCAAAGCATTGGAAAAGCACTTTTTCTTACTCCTGGGGCACAAGGGGAGATTATCCTGGTGACCGACGCCAGCAATGTGGGCGGTGGTGGAACGTTGTTCCAATGGCAAGCACTAGAGAAGGAGGAGTTCGACTCGGCCATTTCCCAATGGGGGACAGAAGGTCTCAAACGAGATGGAACCCTCAAGCACAGCTACCCTGACGACAAGTGGGTCCTAGTACCTCTGGGCCACTGGAACTGGAAGTGGAACTAGGCCCGGGGGAACTACTCCACCTATGAGCAGGAATTGCTCGCGGGTATGCTGGTGCTATCCTCACAAGCACGACTGTTGGGGAGTAACCCTGTGGTCTGGCTGTGCGACCAAGAACCGGTCCGCAGTTTCCAGAAGGGTCCCCCACCTGAGAAGGCCAAGCTACGTCGCTGGTGGACCTACCTCAGTCAACTACAGCTGACGGTACACCATATCCAGGGAGTGAAGAACGAGTGCGCCGACTACATCAGCCGCAACAACTTCGACGCCCTGATTGGTGCCCGGTCTGAAGCGCTGGCTAAGGAGGCGCTCAGCCGTATGGACGTACACCTGGACCTGAACATGACCATGATACGCCCCCTGGATGGACTCCAACAATCGGAGTACCTGAAGGAGTTTGGGGATATCTACAAGCGCCTGGAGAAACGCCTTGAACCCCTCCTGGTCAACCAGGACCAGTGGAAGAGGGACAAGAGCTACCTCTGGCACGAGGACCGCATCGTGGTGCCTAGTGACCGAGTCCCAGCGCTGCTGAAGTGGACCCATGAGTCCAGTGGTCATGTGGGTGCTGACCGTACCCTGAGGCTGTTCAAGCAGTGGTTCCACACTACGTGGACTGACGACTAACTGCGGAAAACCCTCCAGCCTATCGTGGATAAGTGCCCGTGCAGGTCCTGTAAACCAGGGGATATCAGGGACAGAGGTCTCTACTCGACCCTGCCCATCCCTCACTGTGCTAACAGTGTTCTTTACGTGGACTACACGGAGATGCCAAAGTTCGGGGGCTATGACTTCGCCCTCGTGGTAACCTGTGGGTTGACCAGGTTTACCAGGGTGTTCCCATGTACCAAGCACATTACCGGAGAGGAGACTATCAAGATACTCCTGGAGGAGTGGTTTTGTGTCTATGGGGCGCCCAAGGAGATCAGCTCCGATGAGGAGGTATGAGTACGCTCAGATACTGGCTGGTACAAGAGGGTCCTGAGATCCCTCAATGTCCAGGTGTCTACGGGGATTCCCTACTCTCACACGAGCAACCCCCTATGTGAGCGACAGATTCGTGTCCTGAAGGAGAACATCAGGATATGGTGCAAAACTGAACGCACCAGAGACTGGGTGAGACTACTCCCCGTCATATCCTTGATGATGAACTCCCAAGAGAGTTCAGCTACTGGCTACTCGCCACATGAGCTAATCATGGGGCGCCCGGCATGGTTCCTACATGCCCCCTATCCAGAGGACACCCATTCTTCTGTGGGTGAATGGGTCCAAGAGCAACAGGCGAAGGTGGACAAGGCCAAGGCCATGCTCCAGAGAGTCAGGGAGCGTCAGTGGAACAAGAAGAACAAGCAACGTGTACCGGCCACCTACCAAGAGGGGGACTGGGTGCTGGTGCACCACAGTCGACTATCCGCCTGGCCACGCTCTACCAGCGATGACCCATACTTCGGGCCGTACAAGATCCTCTCTGTGGATGGACACCGTATCATCGTGCGGTGTTCTCCCCGTCTAGGGGGGACCCTGGTGTGCGCTGCTCAACACCCGAAGCGCTACCATGATCCTGAAGACCTCTGTGGGGAGGAGTGGGAGCTGAACGACGAGGATATCGCCGCTCTGGACCTACAAGAGGCTGCCAGCCCTATGGAAGTTGAAGGTGAACTCCTCGACATGAACGCCGAGGAGATGGCTAAGGAGGGCTTCTACCTGGTGAAGTCTGTTCTACGCCACCGCTATCGCCAGGGTTGGCGCTTCCTCACCCTCTGGGAAGGGTTTGGAGTCGAAGAGGCCACCTGGGAGCCCTTCTCTGCATTTGTTCTACCTGAGGGACGCCTAAACTCAGTTCTGGTTGACCACTTGTCCCAGAACAACCTTGGTGAGTTGCTGAGGCTCGCTGAGACGCTTGCTCCCAAGACTAAAGCTAGGGACTGAACCTTACCCTTACCTGCCAAAGCGTATGTGTGAGTGTGCTATTCCTAAGGTCCTGAGAGCAAGCCGCAGAAGTGGTGTCCTAATTATACCCGAGTCTGCGCCCTTGCTAAACCTGGAGGGTTGGCTTATTGATGCCACGGGGTACGCCCCGGGTCTCCCCTCCCCTAAGCGCCCAATTTCTGTGCTGGCGCAAAACCTTTGGGGAATACCCAGCGTACTAATCCAGGTATTGTTTTCCCTACCTATCTGTCTACTACAGGGAGGGCTGGTTTTGGGATTTTTTGGACCCCATAAAATCCTAGGTGCAGGGAGGGGTGGCCAAAAGCTATGAAGGCATGAAAACGCCGTTTTGCTATGTGGCCAAAACACTGACCTAACCACTGCCACAGCCCACCAACCCTGCTAAAATTGCAGGAAACCGGTGGGACAGTGACACACGCACTACAGGTCCTACACACCCTACAGTGGCACCATCCTGGTGGGCGAGCACTGGGGCAACTGGCTCAAGCCCCCACGCAGCACTACCACTCCTACACGCACACTCTACTGGGCGTTGCGAAGTCAAAGGTGTCGTGGGTCCTAGCGACCCTCCTGTGAAATGACAAGAGAACACAGCGCTGCTAAGCAACTGTGGCCTAACAGGGGACGCCACAACGCGTTTTCCCTGCTAGAGCTTGCAGGGAAGGAGTGCTCACGCGTGCAAGGCGCAGATGTCGATGAAGTCGGACTCCCTGCTCTCCCACAGGCGGAGCGGAGTTAGTTGTTTGTGTGATCTGTGCCCTTGTTTAGCAGGGCATAAAAAAAGGCTGCAGCACCAATCACCCTACCTGCCCACCTGTAAAACAAAGGCAAATGAAGGGGCGTTTGCGGCGGAGGAACCAAGCCACACTCCAGGTATTATACCCTTCTCAGTGTGACCTATAATACGCTGTTCGCAAACAAGCTGGAGGACCAGCTACCCTTGTCAAGCAAGCAAGCTTTAAGGGACTCTTCAGGTTCTCTTAAAGATTGTACCGAGGAGCCCCTGGGTAGCCTAAACAAGGTTTACCGTGCGCACTTCGCGTGGCCTACCCTTTAATGCGTGTGTGCATGCGCGAGTATGCACGATCCTTTTGGGCACACCTGCCCATCTCAGCGCCAATCAAGAACTCCACGAGGGGGTGGCCCCGCCTGGGCTTACTCACCTTACCTACCGCTGGGAGAGAGAGCAAGTGAGGGGCGCACGCGAAGAACGTTGCTATGCACTTGTGTGTATGTCTAATCACCCTGATCTGACCGCTAATCATCTGCAATCTTTCTAATCAATCCCTCTATCGCGTCCTATCGTTGTTAGCGCTGCTACAAGGCTCGTTCACGGAGACACGAGACGAGCAATGTGTATGCGGCATACGAAACGAGCATACCTGTAGTTTATACCTGATTCATTGAAGTCTTTTCAATTGATATTCGAATTCTTGAATTCTTGAAGCTTCCATTAGTGTGGGTGGAATCTGTATGTTTATTTATTAATGTGTGTCCCGTCATTTTCAAGACTACGTGAGACATACGTTTATAATTCCATTATTTCTCCATTTTCCGGCGCTTCGCTAGGAGCCGCTCCTGCGCGCCGCCATTTTATGCGTATGGATTTCTGGATTTAAAAAATCCAGAGATGACTATAATTTCTATAAAAATGTGCTTCTGATGCACAATTGGATTCTGCTCAGGTGTGTCATTTCAGAAAAATTCTAGGCCGTCATTTGACGGATTTTGGTGTCGCCGCTTCGTTTTTGCGTGGATTCGTCCATAATTCTCCCATTCCTGCCTCTGCAGATACCCACGCGCAGCCTCGCTGAGTAGGCCGTGTTCGGGCAGAAACGCAGGTGCCTGGAGAGACTCAGCAGAACCAAGACCCCACCAAGGGGCAAATTAATTTCTTTTGAGACTCCCTTCGCCCTAAGACAGGTCACAGGTCACCAGCAGGTTTACGAGAACCCATGCGAGTGTGTATATGGTGTCTTGCGTTGGGTTTGTGTCGACGCTGCGTCTTGGAGGGAGGGATGCATATGCATATGTTTGGCATGCTCCCATACTAACCCAACCAAGCCACAGGAGCCCCGGCAGCGCCATGAGCGCTGAGTCTTCTGTAGGACATGTTACATACAGAGCAGCAAAAGAGCGCCAGCCATGGTGAGCGCTCATTTTTCAGTGTGAGGGAAACTGTAGGTATTTTAAAGTAGATGTGGAAACCAAGGAAAGGCCAAGAAAAATTCCCTTTTTCCTAAAATGCGACAGTGCTGGCCACCACAGCACAAGGGGGGAGTAAGAAAAAGTGCTTTTCCAATGCTTTGGGGCATACTCTAGTTGTATTAGAGATGCACTGAGCATCCATGCATTTTTATCTTAGTATTGGTCCAACCAAAAGTGGTGATAACACATTTTGACCTATGGAACCAAACACCCAATCAGGATATGGAGTGGACCCCTTAATCCCCTTTCAATGTGAAGTAAAACATCTTTTCCTGAGTTGACTGAGAACTGACATATCCAAAGTAGAGCCTATGGATTTATCTATGGTCTTCCATGAATTCCTAGCTATCCTAGTGGTATGCACCCTAGGGGGCTGGGCACCTCCTTTTGAGAGGTCCTGGGTTCAATTCCTGGTCAGCCTAGCTAAGTAGGAAGATCCCATGTGACATGGCAGTGACCTCATCGCCACATACCATGCCACCTCAGCACATATGGGACCCAAAACAAAGAGTGCACATCTCCTGAGATGGCACTATGGAGAGAGAGTGACCCTGAGGCAGTTTTCTAACTCTTCTCCAAAAGCATTTCAGCTATCTTTGTGAATATGCATTCCTTTGTGACCTGAGTTGCAGTTTCTGTGAATATCCAATCATCTTTCACTGTTTACACTGCAGCCCTTCATGCTTTGATCCTGAATCCTCTTCTCTTTGCATACTATTGGCTTGGGCTATCCTGGAGTGACTTGGAGTGACTGTATTTCATCAAGACAAAGCTTTTCATCTCCAAAAACAAGCAGCACGAAACCCTACACCAACAGCAAGCAGCAGGAGAGGCAAAACACAGTGCTGAAAACACTATAAACTTTTCTCGCCCTGGCCGGGTCCCGCAGAGCAGCACGACTACGGGTCCATGCCCGCCGTCGCGATGGACAAGGTGTTCGAACACCTCCACGCGACGCATGACGCCCTGGCGCGTGTGGTGGGACGCCGGCAGCTGTCCCCGGCGGGGGCGGACCCGGCGGAGGGGGACCTCCCAGAGAGCGGAAAGCGGCTCCAGGCGGCAGTCCTCCGCTATGACACCTTGGCAGCGCGCGCGCCGGCAGCGTACCAGGCGGACGCGGCACGGCATGGCATCCGGTCGGAGGCGGCGCTCCGGCTCACAGAGGAGCTGCAGGGTGTGTCGCCCGGGTTCCGCCCGACCAAACAGGGCCAGCTACAGGAGGAGCCGGAGAGGCAAGCAGCCGCCCTCGAGGAGGACATTCGCCAGCTCCGCGCACTCCTGGCGGCAGACCGCAAGCGCGCCATCAAGGACTTCTGGCGCCGCCACGCCCCCGACTCGCCCAGCGATGGAAAGCCGTGCGGGGAGCCATAGAGGTAGAGGCCCCGGGCCCGTCAGGCCTCTGGAACGTGCGGGTCCCCAACACCCAAACGCTCCTCACCGAGGCCCACGACGTGATGTTCGCAGTTCGCGCCTTCTGGCGAGAACTGTATGACAAACGCCCGGTGGACCTCCCAGGCTTCCAGACAGTCCTCGGCCGCCATGTCCCCCGGGTCCCTGAAGGGGCCTGGACACAGGTCCAGCAGTACTGCATGCAGGACCTGAGGTCCGCCCTGGACAGGGCTGATGGCAAGGCCCCAGGTCCCAACCACGTGGAGGCCCGTTTCATAAAAGCCCTCCCCGCACCCGTCCAGTGGCTCCTGGTCCACTCCTACCGGGCCATCCTCCGCGGCGCCCCGCCGCCGAAGCACTGGAGGGACGCGCACATCTGGCTCAGCCCCAAGGTACCGGGCTCTGCAAGACTGGACGACTACAGGCCCATAGCCCTGGGCCAGCTGGACATGAAGCTGCTCACGGGCCCCCTCACCCAGCGCATCACGGAAGTGCTCACACGGCACGGAGTGGTCAGCGACTGGCAGCAAGGGGCCCTCCCTGGCTCCAACACAGGCCCCCGACTGTTCATGGCGCAGCGGCAGCTCCAGCGGGGAAGGCCCAACTACGTCTTCTCCTTCGACGCCCGCAAGGCCTTCGACACCGCCCCGCATGGCGCCCTCCACCTCATCCTGCGCCACCTCTCCGTGCCGCTGGACGTCATCAACCTCCTGCTCTTCCTCCACACGTGCACCAGGCTGCGCATCGTCACCGCAAACGGGCTAACGCAGCCCGTCTACATGCTGCGCGGCTTCCGGCAGGGCAACCCCGAGAGCCTCCTCCTGGAGCCCCTGCTCAGGGCGCAGGGGCACCGCCTGCGCCCGCCGGGAGGGGCCGGGCACGGCCTCATCCAGGCCTACATCGACGACCTGCTGGTGGTGGCCCACACGCTGCAGCACTTCGTTGAGGGCGTGGAAGCGGTGGCCGTGTACCTGGGGATGATGGGCATGGAGCTCAACCCCCGCAAGTGCGCCATGGCCACCACGGAGGGGGTCCCGGGCCTGCAGCTGCGCCTCTGTCCCCACCTGGAAAACCCGTGGCACTGGGTACCAGCGGCGGACTTGTTCCCCTACCTGGGACTCCAGCTGCAGCCGAACGGGGAGTTCTCCCTGCAGCGCAAGCACCGGCTACGCCTGGCGGCGGTGCACCACTGGTGCCTTAACACCCTCGCGCCACCGAAAGTGGTGCAGAACGTCATCCTCGCGATCCTCGGGGGGGTGACGCAGTACGTCGCCCCTTTCGTCGCCGAAGACTGCGACACTGCACGCCACCTGGACCACATCATGATCCAGGTCGCGAAAGACAGGGCGCGGTACGCCTTCTACGCCTTGCGGGACAGCCTGCAGGATGACCGGACCCTGGGGCTCACACGGGTGCCAAGGCGGTGCCGGCAGGCAGCGGTGTCCCTTGTGGGTACACTCGTCCACCACCGCTCAACCTCTGTGCGCGCCGAGGTCACCAAGATGTTCTGGGAAATAGCTGGCGCGCACGGAATATGTCCTGAGGTGCACTACCCCGTCCCGGAGTTCGCAACTCTAGCGGGGGGCGACTGGGTCCACCGCATACCCCGGGCCCTGGCCGCCCTGGGAGTGGGGCTGTACAACCCCATCGCGTACCCCAGGGCGGCCCGTGTCCAACTACAGTCCCCGCCGGGCAACATCGTCACGCTGCGCACCGCCAAGCTGCGGCACCGCGACACGTGTCGCCTGACAGTGCCGCACACAACGCCGTGGCATGGGCACCACGGGCAACGCCACCCCTTCCCCGACAACGACGACCCGTGGCCGACGGCGGTGCGGGAATGACTCAACCAATGCGCCGATGAACACCTCGACTATTGCCGCCGTGAGCAGTAGCCCTCCAACCACCCCGGGTGGCGCGACGCCTTGGACCACCTCTTCCACACCACCGGCACGCGGGACCCCCGCCTGAGACTCGTCCATTCCACGAGGGCCAAGCAGGACGCCCACACCGGCCCACGGGTGACCCCGGACGGCCTGCACCTCCACGTCGGGGGCTACCGCCGCCGGGGCGGCCTATCCCCCCCCACGCGGGGGGCGGCGTACCACCCGCCGGCAGCCCTCATGTACATCCTCCGCGACGTACTCGCGGAAAGCGAGCACCAAGAACCTAACGCGGACGTGGCATGGCCCGAGCCCCTGCGCCGCCGGCCCCACGCGCCGACGCCGTTGTGGTTGGTGACCACGGACGACCAATGCACCCAAGCGACGGGGCAAGCGCAGCTCCAGGCCGAGTGGGTAATAGTGCAGGTGGGGGCGGGCCAGCCCGAACCCCGTGGGCACTCCCGTGGCACCGCCCTGCTGGTAGCTACGGGGGTGCCGCACGACCCACACATGGCAGTACACGCGTTGGAGGACCAGCCGGAGGACACGGGGCACCTGGTGGTGCACCAGCGCGGAGACCCAGCGTGGCTCAAGGAACATGTGACGGCACTTCGGTCCTGGGCGAGCACGATCACCGGAGCGGAGATCTGGCTGCACGACCACCCGGCGATCAGCCCCGGCGACACCAGGGCGCTGAGCGTGGACCAACTGACCCCCAGCCACCCCGACGTCCGGTGGCACTCAGCCGACCTCAACGCGGGGTGGCTCAGCCCCACCGGGTACTACTGGATCCCGGAGGCCTGGGGCCACACCTCTTCCGACGCGTCCGGGGGCGGACCATGCAAACACGCCACCAGCGTTGCTCTCGCCGCCGACCTCACCCGCACGTGGGCGGTGGCCATCTCGGACACGGTGTCTGACAGGGAGGGGGTGGTCGCCCCCCTCCCCCTACAATACGGTGCTCACCGACCATGGGTCCACACGGTGGACGCCGAAGTCATCCTCCGCCTCCTGCGGCACGCAGATCGCGAGCGGATCACGGGGGTCCCCGCGGGCGCAGCGAAGGTGGTCAACCAGATGCCCCCGCGGTGCCTCTGGGACAGCCTGTGCGCGAGTGGGCAACACGCCGGGCACCCGTTCTGGTACGTCCGAGCCACCTCGCAGCACAGTGACGCCCTACTGCACAAGGCGGACTGGGCGGCGTCCCAGGACACCGTCCTGCAGAACACGCCCCCGGACCCTGGCCACGCCCAACTCATTGTCGCCGGCCGTGACAGCCATCTCCATCTACGGCCCCCCACAATGCGGGTGCTCGGCGAGGTCGCGCAGCGGGCGCAGACAGACCATGCGCTGACGCACCGGGGACACACACCTTTGGGCGCAGCCCACGCCACAGCCTATGTGCACGCCCGGGACCTCACCGCGACGGCCACCAACCGCCGGGCGCTGCGGGCTCGAGACGGCCACACGCCGGTGCAGCGTAAGGAGCGGCTCTCCGGCGTCGCCATCGTCCCACAACCGTGCGTCCTATGCGGCGGCACGGAGGAGACCCCGGTGCACATGCACGTGGGCTGCGCCCACTCACAGCTCCTCTGGCCCCACTACCGCCAGGCGGTACACGACGCGGCCCGCCACCTCCCAGCCGGGGACAAAGCCCTGTGGGTGGCCTCGTGGCGCTCCGCAGGCGCCACATGGACGGAAGTCTTCTGCTCCGGACTGGTGCCCGAGGACGCGGAGGCGCAGCTCCGCGCCATAGCCCGCTACGACCCGCCAGGAGGGACCTCTGTGGATTATTTCCTCCACCACATGCTCCGGCTGGGGGACTTCGCATGGGAGCTTCGCAACCACCGGCTGGAGCAACTCCTCCGCGAGCCCCAAAGCGCGGTGGCCTGGGCACACCGGTGGCTCACTGCGGCGGAGGGCGACCACCCTCCCCCTCCCCCGCGCCGTGACAAGGACTTCGTAGCCTCCCTCCGTGTCGTGAATGGCACTCTGGAGTGCCCGCCCCAAAAGGGCCCCCACCCGTACCAGGACCTGCCAGGGGGGGTTCTCGAAGCACCTACAAGACGCCCTCTTCCCACCGTGGATCATCGGGCGCGGCGCCATGACTGTGTGGGAGGCGCGCATCATGGGTGAGGAATGGGCGCGCGAGTGGGGCCGGCAGTGCGCCGCCACGCGCGCCCCGGAGACCCCTGCGCAACGATACGCCGCCATCCCGCTCAAGAGATGGGGGCCGGACACCCGGCCGAGACCCACCGTGATCCGCGGGCGGGACCTGACCACCCGTGGGACGCGGCGACGGGGGAATGGCTGCAGGCGGCCCCGGGGCCGCAAACCGGATGGACTGGGGACGTGTCTGCACTCGTCAGGACACCCGTCCCGCCCCGCATCGTCCTTCACGCCGCCAACGTACTCCAGGCTACGGAGATACGCACATGGGGACACGCCGCGGTCACCGTCCGGTGGCACCCCCCAGAGGGCGGGGCCGCCAAGCTCGCCGTGGCGCACTTCAAAGCTGGGGGGCCGGTATACGACGACGCCCTGTCCCGGCTGGGCGACACCCAGGGGCCCTTGCTCCTCATGCTCCCCACCGACATTGCAGCCGCGCTGCGCCAGGAGCTGGACGGCTGCGAAGGGCTGCGAGTGGGATGGGAGGCAGTCGCGGACGGCACCCTGCTGGCCCTCCTCCACCGAGACACCGCGAACGGGTGCCGATGGGATGCGCTGACGCCCACCTCACCGGGCGCCCCGTGTACATGGCAACCCCCCCCCAGGGGCACCCCCGCCCGGCGTGGGACGACCTCATCGCCGCCTTCCACGACCAGGGCATCCTCCCCGACGACATGTGGCGGGAGGTCCAGCAGAAGACGCTTGGCAGGGACTACCGGCGCCGCGTCCGCGCCCGCCTGCTGGAGATCCGGGACCCCCTCCGACAGAGGTGGGACGACCTCTGGCTCCGCCATCTCGACCCTTGGTCGCCGCCCTCCCACCTCCCACACACCTGCCGGCTCTGCGGGGAACGTGACACGGTGTCCTCCGCGGCGTCGACAGGCGCCAACAGGTGCGCGCGGTGCGCCCAGGTGGCCGCGTGCCCCTGGCCCGAACCTCCCGCAGGCCCGCGCAGGCGCACAGCGGAGGAGGCCCTGCACCGGCGCATCTAGGGGGCACACACCCCCTCACACGAACGCGCGAGCCCCGCGGGCGCTGCCCTTCTGTGGATCCACGTGCACCTGCGGGACCCCACATCCGTTGCGCACCTGTCGCACGTGTTCGCGCCCTGACCCCCACCCGCTGCCGCCCTTTGCAGAGCCCGCAGTACCATGCCACACCGACGGGGTGATGGGCCAGGACACAACAGGGCCCGCCGCAAAGTGCAGGAGGCGGCCGTCCGGGGCCTGGTGACGGACGTGGTGGCGGAGGCGCACGAGGCGCACGCTGCCGCACGGTGTGACCTGACAGGCAGTGCGAGGGCTTTCCTCAACGAGACCTCCCACCCGGCTGTCCGCACCCTGAACGGAGCGGGGGGCCCTACGCTGCTTCCAGCGATGCACCGAGTCGTGAACGCCGTCCAGCCGGGGCTCATCAGCCCGGAGGCGGCCCTCTACGGGCACTGGATGGAGTGGCGCGAGTCCAACCAGTCGGGCTGGCCCCTGTCCATGGGGGACACCCTGCAGCTGACGGGAGCAGGGTCTGCCATGTCCCTCCGCAGCAGCGCCCCAGCCCTGCTGCATGCCCTCAGGACGCGCTACCCCGGGGACGCGGCCCCGTACCTGAACCAGGCGCGGGCCACGTACCCGGGGGGGGTGTCCGAGCTGGATGTGGCGCTCCACCTTCTACACCCACCGGACGATGACCTGGAGGTGGGCGAGATCACAGTGTTCGTGGAAGGCGCGGAGGAGGCGTCCGCCCGCCCCCGGCCGACCAACCCGGTGTACAACGGCACCAGGCCTACCCCCCCATACGCCATCGTACGCGAGGCGTTCTCCAGGGAGCCCATTTCCTGCCCCGCCCTCCCGCCGGCGACGCACGCGCCCCGGGGCTGGGCTAACCCAGACCTGTTCCCCCTCCTCTCCAGAACCAGGTGTGCCCACCACAGGGGGCAGGTCCTCTGGCAAGAGTGCCCTCGCACCCCCCTGCTCCTCCTCCTCCTCGTCGCGACCCGCGGGGACCCGGGGCGGGTCCTGGGGATCACCCCCACCCACCTCTATGGGGCAGCACCCGCCCCCCGCCCCCCCCTCCCGGCGCCCGCGGCGCGGGACGGAGTACACACCTTTCTGCGTACACAGGAGGTCACCGCCGTTACGGGGGTCCACCTAGTGCGGCTCCCCCCGACACCACCTGACGACCCCCCGGGGCTCAGGGCCCTGGGCCCCGCCCCAGACTGGGAGCTGTGGCGGGACGCGTGGGCCGCGTGGCTCCCCCGCCTCCCCTCCCAATGCCGATGGATGGCCGCCGGCCCCCGGCCGTGCGGGGCTGACGCCACAGCCGGCCCCCCGTCTCCTCCCCCCCTCCCCCCCGCAGAGCACCACACGGCACTGCCCACGGCACGGCACTGATGCACCAGGAGGTAGTGGGAAGGGCGCGCCTGCCACTACGCATGCCTACCAGGATAACAGTGATGGCAGAGTCCGATGGCTCCCCCAAGCGGGACAACCGCCACCGACGCGGGTCCCGCTCGCGCTCCCCTGTCTCACGGAGTGGACGGGGGAGACCCTCGCGGAGCGCGAGGAGCGGAGGCTGGCGGAGGCGGCGGTGCTGGTCTGGCCGCCGCCGCCGGCCCGGGAGCCTGAGCCAGCCGACGTGACCGCCCCTGCCGCCCAAGCAGCGAGCCCTGCCGCCCCGCCCCGGGAGGGGGCCCCAGACGCGCAGAAAGCGGAGACCGCAGCCCATGGGAGCCAGGCCGTGGCTCCGACCGCGGCCCCCGGAACGCCGCCGACACGGGGGGTAGCCCCGGCGCAGGAATCGGGCGCATCGCCGAGGGCTGCCGCAGCCGCAGAAGAGAGCGAGGAGGGCGCGCGAGGGGTTGCGACTGCGGCCCCGGCGGGCCGCGCCACTGCCTCGGCCGGCCACGCCGTGACCCCCAGCACGCCGCGAAAGCGGGGGACAGACCCCGCACGGGCCACGGGCGCCTCGCCGACGGCCGCCACAGCAGCAGAGGAGAGCGAGGAGGGCGCGCGAGGGGTTGCGACCGCGGCCCCTGCGGGCCGCGCCACTGCCCCGGCCGGCCACGCCGCGACCCCCAGCACGCCGCGAAAGCGGGGGACGGATCCCGCACGGGCCACGGGTGCCTCGCCGGCGGCCGCCACAGCAGCGGAGGAGAGCGAGGAGGGCGCGCGAGGGATTGCGACCGCGGCCCCGACAGGCCGCGCCACCGCCTCGGCCGGCCACGCCGCGACCCCCAGCACGCCGCGAAAGCGGGAGAAGGACCCCGCACGGGCCACGGGCGCCTCGCCAGCGGCCGCCGCAGCAGCAGCAGTGGGCAGGGAGAGCGCGAAGTACCGCGCCCACGCCAACCCCACCCACACCCACACCAGCCCCCCCTAGCAGTTCCCCCCCAAGCCCTTCCCCCCGGGGCGGGCGCGGCACGTCCGCCCCCCGGCGCCCGAGCGCTTGCCGCCGGGCGTCACGCTGCCACAGCTGCAAAGACAGCGGGACGCCCGGCCAGTGATCCCGGAAGGAGGGGAGGGCGCGCAGGCAGAGCTTCCTGCCAGCAACGGGAGCGCGGAGCGGGGGGCAGGAGGCGACAGGGGAAGTGCCCAGGGGCGCGCGCAAGGAGCCGGCCAGGGCACGCGCGGCAGGGAGCAAGGGCGCAGCTGCGGGGGGGGGCAGAGCGCATGCAGCGGACGGCGCGACTCAGGGCAGGGGGCCGGGAAGGGACCAGGGCACCAGAAGGGCGCGCAGGGGCGCGGGCAGGGAGCCCAGGTGCAGGGGGAGGGGCGAGGGGCGGTGGGCGAGCGGGCGGGCCAGAACGTGGGGGGCGGGGGGCCGGACCCGCGGCACGGGCAGGGGACTGGAAAGGGGCCCAAGGGCAAGGGCAAGGGCGCCGCGGGCCCCAAGGGACAGGCGGGACGGGGCATGGGAGCCCGAGAGGGAGGGCGGGCCGAAAGAAGGGGGTCAGGGAGCGGAGCGCCCCCGCAGCCGGACGTGCAGCCGGTGAGGTGCATCCCCCCTGGCATCCACCACCTCTACAACATCGACCCTGACACCGGCGAGTTCGTCTCTCCCCAACCCCCACGACCCCACCACCAGCCAGCCCCCCCCCGTGCCGAGAGCGGAGCCGGCGAGGATGGCCTCCGCGGAGGGGGGGCGGGGCGCGGCATCGGCGCCGCAGGCGGAGGGGCAGCAAGGGGAGCCGGCGCGAGGGGCAGAGGGGGCCCGGCCGTGGGACCGGGACTGGAGCACGGTCCCGGACCCTCTGGGGGAGAAGGCCCTCCCCCTGGTGGGGGAGGTGTACGGGTGGTTGTGCTGGGCCAACCAGGGGACCACCAGGGAGTTGAGGAACCGGCCCTTCGATGCCGTGCTCCTGCGGAGAGACGGAGGAAACCGAGAGGTACCCCCGGGGGGTTGGGTTGGGTTGGGTTGGACTCTCCCGACTTGAAAAATGCGACGGACCCGTCTAGGTAGAAAATTTGGGTCCCCCGGGAGCGGCGCAGTCATCGGAGTAGTCACAGCACACTCCGCCTCCGAGGACCACTGCACCGCACTTGGAACTGCTTCTGGGGCCCAGCCCCTCGGCGGTCGCACGGGGCCCTGCCCCACTCGGCTTCTGGGGCCCAGCCCCTCGGCGGTCGCACAGGGCCTTGCCCCACTCGGCTTCTGGGGCCCAGCCCCACGGCGGTCGCACGGGGCCCTGCCCCACTCGGCTTCTGGGGCCCAGCCCCACGGCGGTCGCACGGGGCCCTGCCCCACTCGGCTTCTGGGGCCCAGCCCCTCGGCGGTCGCACGGGGCCCTGCCCCACTCGGCTTCTGGGGCCCAGCCCCTCGGCGGTCGCACGGGGCCCTGCCCCACTCGGCTTCTGGGGCCCAGCCCCACGGCGGTCGCACGGGGCCCTGCCCCACTCGGCTTCTGGGGCCCAGCCCCACGGCGTTCGCACGGGGCCCTGCCCCACTCGGCTTCTGGGGCCGAGCCCCACGGCGGTCGCACGGGGCCCTGCCCCACTCGGCTTCTGGGGCCCAGCCCCTCGGCGGTCGCACGGGGCCCTGCCCCACTCGGCTTCTGGGGCCCAGCCCCTCGGCGGTCGCACGGGGCCCTGCCCCACTCGGCTTCTGGGGCCCAGCCCCACGGCGGTCGCACGGGGCCCTGTCCCACTCGGCTTCTGGGGCCCAGCCCCTCGGCGGTCGCACGGGGCCCTGCCCCACTCGGCTTCTGGGGCCCAGCACCTCGGTGATCGCACGGGGCCCTGCCCCACTCGGCTTCTGGGGCCCAGCCCCACGGCGGTCGCACGGGGCCCTGCCCCACTCGGCTTCTGGGGCCCAGCCCCTCGGCGGTCGCACGGGGCCCTGCCCCACTCGGCTTCTGGGGCCCAGCCCCTCGGCGGTCGCACGGGGCCCTGCCCCACTCGGCTTCTGGGGCCCAGCCCCTCGGCGGTCGCACGGGGCCCTGCCCCACTCGGCTTCTGGGGCCCAGCCCCAAGGCGGTCGCACGGGGCCCTGCCCCACTCGGCTTCTGGGGCCCAGCCCCTCGGTGATCGCACGGGGCCCTGCCCCACTCGGCTTCTGGGGCCCAGCCCCTCGGTGATCGCACGGGGCCCTGCCCCACTCGGCTTCTGGGGCCCAGCCCCTCGGCGGTCGCACGGGGCCCTGCCCCACTCGGCTTCTGGGGCCCAGCCCCTCGGCGTTCGCACGGGGCCCTGCCCCACTCGGCTTCTGGGGCCCAGCCCCACGGCGGTCGCACGGGGCCCTGCCCCACTCGGCTTCTGGGGCCCAGCCCCTCGGCGGTCGCCCTGCCCCACTCGGCTTCTGGGGCCCAGCCCCACGGCGGTCGCACGGGGCCCTGCCCCACTCGGCTTCTGGGGCCCAGCCCCTCGGTGATCGCACGGGGCCCTGCCCCACTCGGCTTCTGGGGCCCAGCCCCTCGGTGATCGCACGGGGCCCTGCCCCACTCGGCTTCTGGGGCCCAGCCCCTCGGTGATCGCACGGGGCCCTGCCCCACTCGGCTTCTGGGGCCCAGCCCCTCGGTGATCGCACGGGGCCCTGCCCCACTCGGCTTCTGGGGCCCAGCCCCTCGGTGATCGCACGGGGCCCTGCCCCACTCGGCTTCTGGGGCCCAGCCCCTCGGCGGTCGCACGGGGCCCTGCCCCACTCGGCTTCTGGGGCCCAGCCCCTCGGCGTTCGCACGGGGCCTTGCCCCACTCGGCTTCTGGGGCCCAGCCCCTCGGCGGTCGCACGGGGCCCTGCCCCACTCAGCTTCTGGGGCCCAGCCCCTCGGCGTTCGCAGGGGGCCTTGCCCCACTCGGCTTCTGGGGCCCAGCCCCTCGGCGGTCGCACGGGGCCCTGCCCCACTCGGCTTCTGGGGCCCAGCCCCTCGGCGGTCGCACGGGGCCCTGCCCCACTCGGCTTCTGGGGCCCAGCCCCACGGCGGTCGCACGGGGCCCTGCCCCACTCGGCTTCTGGGGCCCAGCCCCACGGCAGTCGGTGATCGCACGGGGCCCTGCCCCACTCGGCTTCTGGGGCCCAGCCCCTCGGCGGTCGCACGGGGCCCTGCCCCACTCGGCTTCTGGGGCCCAGCCCCTCGGCGGTCGCACGGGGCCCTGCCCCACTCGGCTTCTGGGGCCCAGCCCCTCGGCGGTGGCACGGGGCCCTGCCCCACTCGGCTTCTGGGGCCCAGCCCCACGGCGGTCGCACGGGGCCCTGCCCCACTCGGCTTCTGGGGCCCAGCCCCTCGGCGGTCGCACGGGGCCCTGCCCCACTCGGCTTCTGGGGCCCAGCCCCTCGGCGGTCGCACGGGGCCCTGCCCCACTCGGCTTCTGGGGCCCAGCCCCTCGGCGGTCGCACGGGGCCCTGCCCCACTCGGCTTCTGGGGCCCAGCCCCAAGGCGGTCGCACGGGGCCCTGCCCCACTCGGCTTCTGGGGCCCAGCCCCTCGGTGATCGCACGGGGCCCTGCCCCACTCGGCTTCTGGGGCCCAGCCCCTCGGTGATCGCACGGGGCCCTGCCCCACTCGGCTTCTGGGGCCCAGCCCCTCGGCGGTCGCACGGGGCCCTGCCCCACTCGGCTTCTGGGGCCCAGCCCCTCGGCGTTCGCACGGGGCCCTGCCCCACTCGGCTTCTGGGGCCCAGCCCCACGGCGGTCGCACGGGGCCCTGCCCCACTCGGCTTCTGGGGCCCAGCCCCTCGGCGGTCGCCCTGCCCCACTCGGCTTCTGGGGCCCAGCCCCACGGCGGTCGCACGGGGCCCTGCCCCACTCGGCTTCTGGGGCCCAGCCCCTCGGTGATCGCACGGGGCCCTGCCCCACTCGGCTTCTGGGGCCCAGCCCCTCGGTGATCGCACGGGGCCCTGCCCCACTCGGCTTCTGGGGCCCAGCCCCTCGGTGATCGCACGGGGCCCTGCCCCACTCGGCTTCTGGGGCCCAGCCCCTCGGTGATCGCACGGGGCCCTGCCCCACTCGGCTTCTGGGGCCCAGCCCCTCGGTGATCGCACGGGGCCCTGCCCCACTCGGCTTCTGGGGCCCAGCCCCTCGGCGGTCGCACGGGGCCCTGCCCCACTCGGCTTCTGGGGCCCAGCCCCTCGGCGTTCGCACGGGGCCTTGCCCCACTCGGCTTCTGGGGCCCAGCCCCTCGGCGGTCGCACGGGGCCCTGCCCCACTCGGCTTCTGGGGCCCAGCCCCTCGGCGTTCGCACGGGGCCTTGCCCCACTCGGCTTCTGGGGCCCAGCCCCTCGGCGGTCGCACGGGGCCCTGCCCCACTCGGCTTCTGGGGCCCAGCCCCTCGGCGGTCGCACGGGGCCCTGCCCCACTCGGCTTCTGGGGCCCAGCCCCTCGGCGGTCGCACGGGGCCCTGCCCCACTCGGCTTCTGGGGCCCAGCCCCACGGCAGTCGGTGATCGCACGGGGCCCTGCCCCACTCGGCTTCTGGGGCCCAGCCCCTCGGCGGTCGCACGGGGCCCTGCCCCACTCGGCTTCTGGGGCCCAGCCCCTCGGCGGTCGCACGGGGCCCTGCCCCACTCGGCTTCTGGGGCCCAGCCCCTCGGCGGTGGCACGGGGCCCTGCCCCACTCGGCTTCTGGGGCCCAGCCCCACGGCGGTCGCACGGGGCCCTGCCCCACTCAGCTTCTGGGGCCCAGCCCCACGGCGGTCGCACGGGGCCCTGCCCCACTCGGCTTCTGGGGCCCAGCCCCTCGGCGGTCGCACGGGGCCCTGCCCCACTCGGCTTCTGGGGCCCAGCCCCTCGGCGGTCGCACGGGGCCCTGCCCCACTCGGCTTCTGGGGCCCAGCCCCTCGGCGGTCGCACGGGGCCCTGCCCCACTCGGCTTCTGGGGCCCAGCCCCACGGCGGTCGCACGGGGCCCTGCCCCACTCGGCTTCTGGGGCCCAGCCCCTCGGCAGTCGCACGGGGCCCTGCCCCACTCGGCTTCTGGGGCCCAGCACCTCGGCGGTCGCACGGGGCCCTGCCCCACTCGGCTTCTGGGGCCCAGCCCCACGGCGTTCGCACGGGGCCCTGCCCCACTCGGCTTCTGGGGCCCAGCCCCAAGGCGGTTGCACGGGGCCCTGCCCCACTCGGCTTCTGGGGCCCAGCCCCTCGGTGATCGCACGGGGCCCTGCCCCACTCGGCTGCTGGGGCCCAGCCCCTCGGTGATCGCACGGGGCCCTGCCCCACTCGGCTTCTGGGGCCCAGCCCCTCGGTGATCGCACGGGGCCCTGCCCCACTCGGCTTCTGGGGCCCAGCCCCTCGGTGATCGCACGGGGCCCTGCCCCACTCGGCTTCTGGGGCCCAGCCCCTCGGTGATCGCACGGGGCCCTGCCCCACTCGGCTTCTGGGGCCCAGCCCCTCGGCGGTCGCACGGGGCCCTGCCCCACTCGGCTTCTGGGGCCCAGCCCCTCGGTGATCGCACGGGGCCCTGCCCCACTCGGCTTCTGGGGCCCAGCCCCTCGGTGATCGC
This sequence comes from Eutreptiella sp. 'Long Island Sound 2002', assembly GCA_964036045.1. NCBI lineage: Eukaryota > Euglenozoa > Euglenophyceae > Eutreptiales > Eutreptiaceae > Eutreptiella > Eutreptiella sp. 'Long Island Sound 2002'. The sequence continues at coordinate 101,238,406 of OZ038383.1, forward strand.
ACGGGGCCCTGCCCCACTCGGCTTCTGGGGCCCAGCCCCTCGGCGGTCGCACGGGGCCCTGCCCCACTTGGCTTCTGGGGCCCAGCCCCTCGGCGTTCGCACGGGGCCTTGCCCCACTCGGCTTCTGGGGCCCAGCCCCTCGGCGGTCGCACGGGGCCCTGCCCCACTCGGCTTCTGGGGCCCAGCCCCTCGGCGGTCGCACGGGGCCCTGCCCCACTCGGCTTCTGGGGCCCAGCCCCTCGGCGGTCGCACAGGGCCCTGCCCCACTCGGCTTCTGGGGCCCAGCCCCACGGCGGTCGGTGATCGCACGGGGCCCTGCCCCACTCGGCTTCTGGGGCCCAGCCCCTCGGCGGTCGCACGGGGCCCTGCCCCACTCGGCTTCTGGGGCCCAGCCCCTCGGCGGTCGCACAGGGCTCTGCCCCACTCGGCTTCTGGGGCCCAGCCCCACGGCGGTCGCACGGGGCCCTGCCCCACTCGGCTTCTGGGGCCCAGCCCCACGGCGGTCGCACAGGGCTCTGCCCCACTCGGCGTCTGGGGCCCAGCCCCACGGCGGTCGCACGGGGCCCTGCCCCACTCGGCTTCTGGGGCCCAGCCCCACGGCGGTCGCACGGGGCCCTGCCCCACTCGGCTTCTGGGGCCCAGCCCCTCGGTGATCGCACGGGGCCCTGCCCCACTCGGCTTCTGGGGCCCAGCCCCACGGCGGTCGCACGGGGCCCTGCCCCACTCGGCTTCTGGGGCCCAGCCCCTCGGTGATCGCACGGGGCCCTGCCCCTCTTGGCTTTTGGGGCCCAGCCCCACAGCAGTCGCACGGGGCACGGGGTCCAACTCCTGGTCTGCACCAATAGATTGCCATCAGCAGCACTCAGGGCCCCCCACACGCGGCGTCCCCTGCGTCGAGACGGAGGCCACTGCTCGTCCCTTCGCACATCGGCACGGCCACGAGTACGCGCGGGGGATATGGCGGTGCGGCAGGGGCGCGAACCCTGGGAAGGGAGAGCGCGGGTGAGGCTGGGTGGCCCGGGTGCACGACAGGGGAGGGTGCCTGTCCCTCACAGCACAGCACCGTTCTCCCTCGGGGGGCACCCTCGGGGGGTGGCAGGGATGGGCCCTGGGCTGACTCGGGTACCCCCGGGGGGGTGGGCAGCCCCACAGGACCATGAGAGGGTCCTCAGGTCAGTGATCCGGGCGGCGTGGCCCGACAGGGAGCCGACGTGGCCGGCCTTCCTGGAAGGGGGAGCGGTGCTCCGCATCACGGATGCGGACGCCAACAACTGGCTCCCCCGCGCCTTGCGCAGCGCCCTCGCCCACTGGCGCTACCGCCGGCGCAACCCGCCGCCGTCACAGCCCCAGCCCCCACACAAGCGGCGGCGCAGGTGAAGGCCCAGATGGCGGACGCGAGAAAGTGGGGGGGGGAGCTGGGCCCCCCGACCCACGCCCCCCCCACGGTACGGCATGGCGCAGGAGAGCGCGCCACCTCCCGCGGGAGGGAGGGTGGAGACAACGAGCGCGGGGGGGAACCAGCTTTCCTGCAGCCCGCTAACCGCAGACCGCTAACCCTCACGGCAGCCCCCGGCTGGCCAGCGCCGCGTGACGACGGCCGGGGGGATGAGGGGCCCCAGCGAGGGCCTGCACGAGGGTCCGGCGCTAGGTAGAGGGGGGCGGTGGAAGGATGTGACCCCCCAGCCGATGGCTGGCCCCCGGGGCCGGGACTGCCATGCCCCGCCCCCCCGGCCGTCAGGAGGCGTCGCCAGGGGACCAGAGGGCCCCCCCTACCCCCCCCCCCCCCCTCCCACTCAGGCCCAAGGGCGGACGGAGGCGGACCGAAGAAACGGCGGCCCCACACCCCCCCCGAAGAGGCCGCTGCACCCGGGGTGCGGGGGCACCACGGCCGCGGTCCGGTCGGCCGCCGACGGGTCAGTGCGGCAGGGGGGGGGGGGGAGGGGGGGGGGGACCCCCCGCCCTGGTTCGCGCCCCTGTCTTCCCCGGGCCGGCCTCTGATAAGGCCGCTCCGTTTGCGCCGTCCTCGGCGTCGCCGGTCCGCTGTCGGCCGGCAGCAGGCAGGGCGTGTGGGCGCCTGCCTCCCCCGACGCCCGCGGCCGCCCGGCAACCCCCATGGCACGAGTATACCCCGGGGGGGCACGCCGGGGGCAACGGCAGGCAGGCCAACGCCCGACGGGGCGGGGGGGCGAAGGGGCGGCCCCCCCACCACCCCCCCCCCGGCACCCCCCCCAGCTAGGGAGCGGCCCTCCGCCCCCCCGGAGTCCAGAAGACGCCCCCTTCCCCCCAGAAGGGACCGCAACGCGGGGGGGGGGGGTGCAACTGGACCTGCCCCCGCGGGGGTCGCAGCCGCGGGGCGAGCCCACACCAGCGTGCCGGAGCAACGCGCGCAACCGAACAGTATGGGGGCCGCGCCCCACATGACCCTCCCGTGACCACAGCCCACTCAGGGAGGGCAGAGGGGGGGTTCAGGTCAGCAGGGGCCTTCGGGGGAGCGGTCCATGGGCCGCCCCTCACCCCCCCCCCCAGCCCGGGGCGGCACTGCGACCCCAACCGCACGCACACGCCGGAAGGGAGTGCGCCAACGACACGAGGGGGGCCGGGATTGAGTACCGCAGGCCGCCACCCAGAAGGGGAGCAGGGAGGCCGCGGCGGGACCCCCCCCCACCCCACCCCCCCCACCTGCCCGCAAGCCGCGGGGGCCCCGGCCCCCACCCCCCGAGGCAGGGGGGATGGTCCGCCCCCCCGCCCGAGAGAGGAGCCAGAGCGCGACCCGCCCCCCCCGCCCCAGCCGCCGGCTCCCACCGGGGCCGCGGAGAACAAGCGAGCCCGCGCCAACGCGCCAGGACGCCGCACAGATCGCGCCCAGAGAAGGCGGGTGAGCACGAACCGGAGTGGTATGGGGGGCCACGCCCCCCATGGACAGCACGACGCCAGTGACACCCGCTTTGTTGCCTGCCCAGGGAAGGCAGAGGGACGGAACGAGGCAGAGCGACCCCCCGCCCTACAGGCCCCCCCCCGGCCGCACAAACGGGGGGTACGGCGCACGCCCCCCCCCCCCCCCCCAGCCCGCCCCCCGGCACACGAACGCCACGGACCCGCCCCGCGGCGCGCAGCCCCCACAGGGTGTGCAGGCCGAGGGGACAGAGAAGGGCCCCCACGCCCGCACGCCCCCGCCCACAACACGTGGATCGCGGACCCCAACAGCCCGCCCAGTGGGCGGGCAGTCGGGGGAGGGGGAGCGCCTGACCCCAGACGCCCCTCGCAACAGTAGAAGGCACCCCCCCTGGGGACGCCCTAACGCCGACCCCACAACCCCAAGCCAAGTAGGGGGGAACCGGGACCGGACCGCCCCCCCCCAAGCACGCCAGACGGAGCAAGGGACCGGGGCAGGACACGCGGAGGGGCACGGACCACGTGGAACGGCCCTACCAGCGCCCAGTGCCGGGACCACGCGAGGTGCGCACGCCACACCACCCAGAGGGGGGGGGGGCGGACGCCGCGGGAGCGCGAGCGCACACACACGAAAGGAGCCCGCGGGGACTACCACAAGGGCAACCAGACCGAGCGCGCGGAACGCACAGACCGCGTGGAATGGGGTACCAGCGAGCGAGGGTAAGGGACACCCGGACGGGACGGCCCGCCACACGCAGCGCAGAAACACTCGGGGCGGGAAGGGGGAAACGAGAGAGACACAACACCAGGTACCGGCCCGAACCCCCCGAACCGGCCGCGAGCGCCGCGCAGACACAGACAGGGCACTGCACCCGCCAAGGCAGTAGTGGCGCACAGCGCCACGCCCCAACCCGTAGGCTAGGCAGCCTCCGCGCCCAGCCCAAGGGGGTCCCACTGGCGACAAGCCAGTAGCACGGGCCCGGCGGCGCCGGCTCCCCGGGCGACCACGCATTATGGGGGCGACGCAGTGGGTAAGCGCCAGCAGCCACGGCTGCGAATTGATGCACTGACCGGGGAGTGGCGAAACAGGGAAGCCGGGGAAGGACGGGGCTCCGAGCCCTGTGAACCCGGGGGACTCCGCCACCAGGCAGGAGGTGCGTCTTGGAGGGCCCCCCACTAGGACCCGGTGGGGAGGATATCACCTGGCCCGACCAGGTGGCCCCCCGGGGCCGAAAGGCGTCTAGTACCCGCAAAATCAAACCTCAAACCTCAAACCTCTTGCAACTTCACAGGGGGGCCAGTAGGGCCCGTGACTCCTTCGTCATGAACACTCAGTAGCGTCTGTAGGGGCTAGGGTCAGGAAGTCTGGTAGGGACTGAGTGTGGTTGTGCTCACCTTGCCTTCGAAGGCTGGTGCTGGCATTAGTGAGTGTAGTGTAGTGGCGTCTCCTGGCCCGCGTGCTTTTCCTCGTGGGCAGGAGAGTGTGTTGGTTTTCGGCCCCTAGAAAAACGGGCGTTTTGTATGCCCTTAGCACACTTGGCCACCCCTCCCCTCTAGTAGGTAGGGCTTTTGCCGTCATCCCCAAGGATAGGTGCCAGCACAGAATTTGGGCGCCATAGGAGTGGTAATAGTATCTGATTAGGACCTTCGGTCCGACGTCAGCGAAGCCTGGTCTCCGAGGCCACGCCGGGGAGTGAAGTGAGACACATACAGACATACGTAGCACACTTAGGGGTATTGTATCGCGGTAAGGAAGGGTAGAACACCATGAATCTGGACCAGTCAGGGGTCCTAACTGTGGGCACGCTTGTCCCCAAGGAGGGCGGACACACCTTGCTTCATAACACCTTGCCTATCATTCCCCCCTGGAGTAGAATGCCGGCGCTCTTCGTTGGCTCTCCAAGGTCATTACATCAGGGTAGTTCCCATGCAACACATGGTCAACAAGGCACACACTCGCTGGGTGGCTGCAAACCTGATACGCGGCCACCTGGCTCATGCTGGTAACCATAGGCATGTGACTGCAGAGCACGGCCAGGGCTGTTGCAGCGCTCATAAAGCAGTGGTCTGGGAAAAAAAGATGGCCTTCTGCCAGGGGATGGTTGTCACGGGGGGCTACCGGTCCTGTCCTGCGATGCAATGCTGGGCAAATGTGACAATTGCTCTCACACACCTACGCAGACATATCTGCAAAAGAGTGCTCACCGTCCCTGGGAGGTTAGAAGACATTAAATAGTAAGGAACACGGAGATGAGTTCTTCTTCTTCCGCTGGGACAGAGTCTCAGCACGGGTTAGTAGCTGTCCCTCGTTGTTCTCAACGAGGTAGGAGTGAAAGATGGGGTTGATACTCCCATCTGGCTGTATAAAGGCGGACATGGGTTCCCAGGTCGCCTCGGATAGCCCATAGCCATCCCACAGGGTAAAGAAATTTACAACCCTCTTTTATACTCGTGGCGAGCAATACCCGCAACCATTTAGAAGCCATCGACTGCCATCTCATCGGCAGTCCTCTCTTTGAGCTTGTCTGACTCCTCAGGGTTTGCAGCGTTCTCCAGGTCGATGCGCTCAACCTCTCCATCCGACAGACGCCACTCGTCCCAGGACAGTTTGTCAGGCGAGTGGTAGTGTCTCAGCTCCTTAGGTGAACACAGCAACTTTCCACCTAGACGGGGGCTGCGCCTCACATGGTTCCTGGATCTATCGATTTTTGTAATACGATAAGGCCCAAAGTAGGGGTCCTGCAGACAGTTGCGGGGCCATGTGGGCAATCGCGAATTGTGTACCAGCACAAGGTCTCCTACCTTCTTGAAGGTGGCAGGACGTCTCGTGCGGTTACACCTAGTCAACTCACGTTCTCGAACGTGTTTCAGGTTAGCTCTAGCCAGGTTACCCAGGTCCTGCCTATGCTCCAGCCAGTCACCCACGGGGCACTTGTAGTCCGCAGGAAAAGGGGTTTCAAAGAACAGGGCAGGACGCCCCCCATGGAACAGTTCGTTGGGGGTATAGCCAGTTGAGGAACTCTCCTGAGAGTTCATGGTTAGGACAGCCCAGGGTAACAGTTGTACCCAATCTTTGGTACACTCCTGTTCGATCAGAATCCTTAGCTTCTGCTCCAGCACACGGTTCTGTCTCTCGCACAGAGGGTTAGAAGTGTGAGTGTAGGGCACACCTGTGGTCACATGGACATTCAGGGCGTCCGATACTTGCTTGTACCATCCGGTATCGCTCGGGATACGTACATCCTCGTCTGAGTCCACCTCCTCAGGTGCCCCATAGTGTTCGAACCATTATTCAACCAAAATGTTCACAGTCTGTCCCCCTGAGATCTTTTTGCTGCAGGGGAATGCAAGGGTGAAACGGGTCAGGCCACAGGTAACAACCAAACAGCTGTCATAGCCACCAAACTTAGGCAGACCGTGGATGAAATCCACGTACAACAGAGAATTAGCACAGTAGGGGATAGGCACAGTGGAGACCAGTCCCCGGTCACCTGAGTCGCTCTGCTTGCTCGCGTGACAACCACAGGAGTCCACTATGGACTGCATACGAGCACGTAGATCAGCACAGGTTAGTAGGGTTTAGAAACGCTCCCTGAAAACGTCAACAGACCCGTTGCACCCTGTGCGCCTTGAGCTGAGATGGGCCCATTGTAGGGAACCATCACGTCGTGCCTCAGGCACCACTATACGATCCTGATAGTACAGATATTGGTTATCTTCATACCAACGGTTGCCGTCTATCAGGCGTGCCTCTAGGCCATCACTGAGGGAGTTGAGTAAGCATTTGTACTCAGCATGGTGGTCTCTCAGACTCTAGCCCTCCAGTACACCTGCAGTGCACATGGATAAGTCCAGCTGGACATCCATGCGCTGGAACGCCTCTTTGGCCAACGCCTCCGAGCTCTCACCTAGGAGGGCGTCGAAGTTGTTACGAGATATATAGTCGGTCATCTCGTTCTTGATACCCTAGATATGGTGGACAGTCAGTCTGAACTGATTGAGGTAGGTCAACCATCGTTTTCGTTTCGCTCTTTCAGGAGGAGGACCCTTCTGAAACGTTTTCACTGGCTCTTGGTTACAAAGCCAGACAATAGGGTTAGTACCAAATTGGCGGGACTGGGAAGAAAGCAAGACCATCCCAGCCAGGACTTCCTCGTCGTAGGTACTGTAATTAGATTGTGCTTGATTCCACTTCCGCTTCCAGTGACCAAGAGGTACCAGATGCCATGCATTGGGTAGTCATGCTTCAGGGTTCCCTCGCGGTTCAGACCTGAAGTTTGAAACTGGCAGTGAGACAACTCAGCAGGGGTTAAGCTTCTGCCACTGGCATAGGGTACCCCCCCCATACATCACAGGCAACTGTGACGAGTATTATCTCGCCCTTGGGGCGGGGTACCCCAAGGCAGTTGGTAGAGGAAATTTCCTTCTTCAACTCCTGGAAACAGGCCTCTTCCTTGTCCGTCTATCGCCAAGGATTGGTCTGTTTTATAAGGTCAGTCAGGGGGGCTGATGAGCACGTAAAATTGTGGATATGGCGCCGGTAAAAATTGCAGGCGCCAATGAAACTCCGAACGTCATGTAGACCCTTCTTCGGGCCGTCACGCATCTGCATGTCTTGCAGGGCTTGCATCTTAGATGCGGCTGGTTTCCACCAGCCATACCAACATCTAAACCTAGATACTCCATCTCCTCTCGCATGAACTCACATTTTTCGAGTTTGATGCAGAGATAGGTTTCCTGACAGACAGTGAAAGACATTTGTAGGAAGAGGATATGATCCTCCTGGGTATTAGTACCCAGGCTCACGTCATCAATGTGTGCCTCCATTTCAGCCCCGCGGGAAACCAGCTCCTGTACAAGCCGTCTGCGTCTCAGGATGTATAGGATTTTATTCATCAGCTCCTGAAAGAGAGCAGGGGCATTTGCGACACCGAAGGGCATGACCTTCCAGCGGAAGCCACGGCCCCTAGGGGTTACAAAGGCGAGCAGTTCCTAGGCTGCTTGGGTTAGGTCTACCTGCCAGAAGCCACTGCGCTTGTCAATCTTAGTCTTGAATCGACACTTAGCGATTCTCTCTAGGGTTTTCTCCATGTTGGGGATACTTCCTGAGTGGTTCTGGGTCTTCTTGTTGACCCCACCGTAGTCAACGACCAAGCGGATTGCAGTGGAGCTAGGTGTAGCCACTAGAAAACAATGGCTACAATGGCGGGGGTAGTCCCCGTATTTATATTCCTCGACGAGGCCAGCATCTATACATTCCTGGATCTGGCGTTCGATCTCGTCGATCTGGTCTTGTGGGGCGGGGTATGGACGCCGTCTTAGCGCAGACCCTTCAAACTCTGGTTTGAGTTTGAGGTCCATCTGGACCAGTTTTTTGCAAGACAGGGGTGGGGGCAACACTCCAAAAACCTCCTGATATTTCGGGATGAGCTTACTGAGACGGGGGTCTAGGCTCGTGCTCTCCACGTTCTCAATGAAATTCTCCTCAGCATGGAGGTTGCTCTTCCCTTTTTCCTGTTTCTTCATACGCCGCATGTTTTCAGGGGGTAGTTCATCCTCCCAGTCCTGGCGACCCTGCTGGGCATAGTGAAGGGAGTATACCAGAGGTACCTCAGGATCGGGAAGAGTCATCTCTTCATCATCCTCCTCGGACCATATAGACGTTTTCCAGGTCCTCTTGAGGAGGTCCAGGCAGGTCCGTCGCTCGATACCCTCATCCTTAGCCCATAGATCCTGTTGGAGGTCCTGTACATCGTACCAGGGGACAGGCATATTGTTGGGTGAGGGTTTAGCGCCAGGTACCTGATCTGTAGGGCCATCTGTGGACTGCATGGAGAATACAACGTGGTCATGGGACCAGCCATGAGTGGACTCACCAAGGTCCACCTCATCGATAAGCAGCTGCGTTAGGAAAGCGCTGTGCTTCAGTGTCACCACCTGCGGGTCAACCGGGGGTATAGCACTGGTCTTAACCCTGGCTCAGAGGGGAATTGGGACCTGCCGTTAAGGGAGCATGGGGAGCCACTGTCGGCTGGCCTTGGAGCACCTTTGTTTTCCAGGAACTCGCCTGTGGCTGGGCGGGACATCCTCCCCTATTTGCAGGGTTTCAGGGTCCGGATTGAGCAGGGTATGGGTTGTGTTTGAGCCCCCGCCCCTGCCAGCCACTGCGAGGGTCGAGCCTGGAATTGGGATATGAGTTGGGACTGAGTGTCTATTGTTCAATGATGCCCTTACCCCAGTCCAGTCTTAACCCCATGTGTACATATATCTGATGTGTTGCTGTACATACTCTCGTTCCCTTGTTTCAGAGTGGCAAGGATCCTGAAACGCTTTGTCACATGACCAGACCATGAGGATACCCTTTTGAGCGCAGTGCTTTGCCTGCCTGCTTGCTTGTGCGTGTCCGCCGCAGCGTCCTGTGGCCAAGCTCCCCCACGGGAACGCGTCACCCCAGCCAGGAGTGGCGGGGTACGAGCGGGGCGCGCCCACAAACACAAACACACCCCTACACCCCAGCCAGGATTGGCGGGGCGCAGCCGAAACCCGAGCCCAAGCACACACACCCACACCGCACACCCCAGCCAGGAGTGGCGGGGTACAAGCGGAGCGCGCCAGCAAGGACAAACACACGCCAACAACCCAGCCAGGAATGGCGAAGCGCAGCTGAAACCCGAGCCCAAGCACAGACACCCTCACCGCACACCCCAGCCAGGAGTGGCGGGGTAGAAGCGGAGCGCGCACAAAAACACAAACACAACCCAACATCCCAGCCAGGAGTGGCGGGGCGCAACCGAAACCCGAGCCCAAGCACACACACCCACGCCGCACACCTCAGCCAGGAGTGGCGGGATACAGGAGGAGCGCGCACACAACCACACACACCCGGAAAAACCCGAGCCACAAAGGCGGGGCGCTGTAAAGGGAAGCTCAGGACAGGACAGAACAAGGTTGGTTTCTTCTGTGGACCTCTGCATTTGGCAGGGTCAGGATTACAGCAATTATGTCTAATTTTTGTTTGTTGTGCATGACATAGCCCCATATAAGTTATTTGCTGTGGTGCGTCGCAGATGCCGCTATTTGGGCACTGCAGGGCACGCGTGCGCACTGATTTGTGCATTGTTTTCTTTCTGAGAAGCACTGATTTTTATTATAAAAAGATCTGATTTTGTAGGATTTTAGCATGTTTACAGTGTATGTATTGTGCTGAGCGTCCATTATTGTTTAGGCCATGAAACGGCTTATCTGTTGAATCACTCCGTATCACCAAGTCAAGATTGATCAACTCATTTGATTTATTGCGTGCGGCAATTACAAGAAGGGCGTCGTTTCAAGGTTTTCAAAATGGGACTGCAGGAGATTCAAAATGAGAGGTTTGAAAATTCTGAGTACTGGCCGAAACAAGACTCTGAGGTCTTGAAATATTCAACAGATAAACACGACGTTTCTTTGCCTTTGCCTGTAGCTGCAGATGAGATCAATAAGAGTGAGGAGTGCAATCACAGGAGTCTACGGCCCGGCCGAGCCGTCAATCAAGGCACCATCAAGGCGCCGTCCAGACCGGCGCCAGCCCCGCCCAGGACAACACGGCCGCCGCAGCGCCTTTCAAGTGGAGTAACAGAAGTGCCACGATGTGCTGAAGCCGCCGCCATCACAGCAGTGCAACGACTCGTCGCACAGGAAGAACGAATAAGGCAAAGTCTCAGGTATGAGCAACAAGTCATCTGCGCGAAGAGGTACGCGAACTTTGGCCACGTTTTTCAAAAGCTCTATTGCCGGTTGTTCCAGCCTTCGTTGAATTCGGGGCAGACAAGTACGCCGCCGAACGAACTGAAGGAGCCAGGGAAGCGCTCATTGAAGGAGCTGGCGGATTCCAGCAAGGCAACGCCAAAGAAGAACACCGCAAAATCGAATGCGCCGCCGAACAAGAACAAAGCGTCTGAGTACTCAGGTGTGTTGGCGAAGTTGGAGACCTCGTTGGAAAATTCCTTGAAGCGATCCTTAAGTGACCTCCGACGAGTTGTGGAACTGTTGGGTAACTGTTCGCCCTCTGTGTCCGTCAGAACGAACAAATGGAACAAGTTCGTCGAGAAGCAAGAACCAAGGCCCATTTCAAGTGTGACGAAGCGCCGGCAGAACGAATCCCAAGTGACTGAGTGCCGAACGGACGAGTTACAAGCGAGTTTGGATGATTTTGACGCGTGGACAGTAACTTCGGGAGGTCCTGGTGGAGTTCAGCAGCGAGGGAGCTCCAAAAATGAGTCGTCGAACGTCGCGAGGCCCAAACAAAGGGGACAGCGGGCAGGACGAGCTGTGCAGCGTCGCCGCGCTATAGCCAAGTTCTTTGAGGTATTAAACTCAATCCAAGGTCGCGCATGCCGAGGTACAAGCGAGAAGAAGACCGAGTGCCCTACGCGAGACATGTGGGGGCAGTCTGTGGTGAACTCCAAGGAGAACCAAGGGAATCCCTTCTTGGACTGAGCAGTGCTCTCTAAAGCGCGCTGCTTTTGCCGTTGGCGCGCTGGCTGAAGCGCAATGCCTTCGGTGTGCTCAACGAAGGGAGAGGCCTCCGGAAAATAGTGGATCATAACCATCAACAAAATGATCAACAAGTTCGGAAACTTCACAAAGACCTCATGGGGTTTCATACTTCGTTGAAGCAATCATACGACAGACTTGTGGAATGCGCAAGCAATGTAGACAAACAAATGGAGACCAACACCAACTCAATTTCGACATCAACAAGCATACTTTGGCCATGATTCAAGTACAAGAGGAGCAACAACAAGCCAGCTCTTCACATCAAGGGCCATTGGTTCAATATGGTGGAAATTTTCCACAAACACCACAAGATCAATTGATACCTCATCAAGAAGGGCCCCAAGAGTTACCACCACATCAAGATAGTGCAGTGGATAATATGGGAGTGCAACCGTGAGCGTTGTTCAATTTGCGAGCGCTTGCAGCGCTTTCTTTGTCAGCTTTTGGCGCTGTGAGCGCCTTGTGGTATATATCTGCCACAGATGGCAGAATGTGATGTAAATTACAATGCATCCAAAAGTTGACTTTGTCAACGAGGTCTTTTTTGGCCTCTTCTTGGGCGCCAAGCGCCTTGTTTGCTGGCACTGACATGTGCCTTTGCTTTCTTTTTCGTTGTAGATACTATTTTGGATCTGCAATGAGCAGTGGTGGGATACACCCTGCTTTACACTTTGAGTGAACTCTGGTTTACTCAGTTTTGCAATTCTGTTTTGCTTTGCACCTGCCTGCTTGTGAGCAGTGTGTCTTTTTTTCTTTTTCAGCTGCTTCTGTCTTGGAGAAAAAGCAGAGTGGTTTTCCCGTTTGTTTTTCTGCTTTTGTTGGAAAAAGCAGGGGTTTTCTTTCAGTATTTTTATACTAAATTTTATCTGTGCCATGAGCACTTCAGGTTGTGTGCCATGAGCACTTATCAGGTTTTTACACCCTTTGAGGAGTTTGAGTGGGTATAGGTTGAAACACCACTTCACCACTTCCCTAGGGCACTGTTTTGTGACAGAAATCCCTTTCAGGAGGGTAAAGCTATCTGTGGTACCAGTGGTATTCCATGATCTGCACATAGATAGTAGCTGTTTTTACCTGGAATGAGTAGAAATAGCCAGATCACAGACAATAATATCTGTATTGTATTGTAGGTAAAGGCCTGCATGTTTTGCTATTTTTTTTTCTCGGGTCAGCAACTCATTTGGGGAGTGCTGAGCCTGGGGGGGGAGTGTAAACATGCAAGGCAGCCTTTTGGGTGCTTGCGTTTTACACCCACCCAGCTCTGTCTGAGCTTTTCCCAGCCCTATGGTAAAACCCTTCGCACCCTTTTGTTTTGGGGTCTCAGCCACACATCAGGCTATGTGTGGGCTTGGGGGGGGAGTGTAAAGGGAAGCTGAGGACAGGACAGAACAAGGTTGGTTTCTTCTGTGGACCTCTGCATTTGGCAGGGTCAGGATTACAGCAATTGTGTCTAATTTTTGTTTGTTGTGCATGACATAGCCCCATATAAGTTATTTGCTGTGGTGCGTCGCAGATGCTGCTATTTGGGCACTGCAGGGCACGCGTGCGCACTGATTTGTGCATTGTTTTCTTTCTGAGAAGCACTGATTTTTATCATAAAAAGATCTGATTTTGTAGGATTTTAGCATGTTTACAGTGTATGTATTGTGCTGAGCGTCCATTATTGTTTAGGCCATGAAACGGCTTATCTGTTGAATCACTCCGTATCACCAAGTCAAGATTGATCAACTCATTTGATTAATTGCGTGCGGCAATTACAAGAAGGGCGTCGTTTCAAGGTTTTCAAAATGGGACTGCAGGAGATTCAAAATGGGAGGTTTGAAAATTCTGGGTACTGGCCGAAACAAGACTCTGAGGTCTTTTTACAGGCGCAAGCCAAAACCGAAGCCAAACCGCACACACCAGAAACTCCAGCCAAGGAATGGTGGACCAAAACCAAAGCCTGCACCAGGAGGCACCACCCGGATGGCTGGGAGCCATAGAGCAAAGCAAAAAAAGCCCGTACCGAAGCACACACACCCAAGACCCCAGCCAGGAGTGGCGGGGATACCGAGAAGCCCAAAAGCAAACACAAGCACCACACAACAATTGGAAACCCAGGGTCCATAGCCCGGGCAATGAGGCAGACCGAGCCATGCAGGTGACCCGGCCAAACGAGCTCCGGAGACCGGGGGTAAGGCTGCATCCTAAGGCCTGCGCTTGTTTGGGACTCCAGACGGAGCGTGCGACACCCAAACACCTCGGAACCCCAGTACTAAGAACATGCATGCATGCCTTTGGAACGGGATACGCCAGGAAGTCCGGTGAACCCCTAGGGTTCCGCCCAAAGGAGGGCACGTGCGCAAGCACGGGGGCCCATCCTCCCGGCATGACAAGTAGGTCACGCTGGCGGCAATCAGCCCTCCCGGTGTTACCTGGGGCCGCTTTGTTGGGGCCACCAGTCAGGTCTGGCGGGATGTAAGTCGCCTCCCCTCTTCACGTGCGCAGCCTCTTCCTGTTCGTCACAAGGGCAACACCATGGGGAACCATGGGGCGCCTCTCCACGACCGAGTGCACCTACCTACCTACCTACTAGAGCTTCAGTGGCATTCATGACAATGTGCATTCCCATCGGCTGTATACCCTGAGTTACAGCACACACTACCTTCTTCTACACTTCTGTCTTCACATATTTCTTCATCCTTTTTGACTTCTTGCAATATTGCAGTATCTGCTTCATTTATCGATGTGGGAAGAGGACTCGGAGGTTTGCTTCAACTCATCCAGTGTCCAATCTGATTCATCTTCGTAAGCCACTTCACTATCGGTTCATGTAACTCTTCCATTGGTACTTCCATTGCCGTTCCGTCAATAAGACTGACAACGCTCCGCCACTGTGGAGCGGGTAAACGGTCTTGTGTACCATCAGGTACATACAACGGGCAGTCTTGTAGGGGTCCTGTTTGAAGTGTGAGGCGATCCAGAAGGTTCTGCCATCCTGGGCTCTCTGTGACAGGTCCCTAGTCAGGAGTGACGATTGCCACCTTCGCTTTATCAAGCACCAGCTTCACCACACATTTGTACAGGTGTGACCATGGGGGCGGTTTTCTCCATACCGTCCCCATGATTCCCCATGCATAGCGGTAACAACTGTTCTTCACGCTGCAGTACAGCCCTTCAGTAAAATTTCATGCGCTCGCGTACAGGGCTACCTCTCGGGTCACGTGCAGTTCCATCAAGGCGTCTTCTCTGTACTTGGACATCAACTTGTACGACTCTTTGTTCCTGAGCCGCAGCCGGGTCACGTCATGATACTGCGGGGTATGCCCTCCCTTGCTTGACTTCTCCAGACTCACCACAGCAACGCCCCCACGATTCTTCACTAGGCGCTTTAGTGGTTTAAATGACAACCTAATTATCATGTTTGGATTTTCTTGAACAAATTTTATTCCAATACAGACGTTGAAGGGGGTAGCGTCCAGAGAAATACACCAGTGAGAAGCTTTACAGAGCTAAAACTCCACAATGACCATGCTCCCACTTTAATCTCCATTACCAATCCTTCAGAGCACAAAAATCTTTATTGTCCGGGGACTGGTCACGCGGTGTAGCAGAGATGGAATCAGCAGCACCCGTATGAAAAATACTGTAGCCGGTATGGCCATCCACTACCAAGCGTCGTCATGGAGTATGTCCCTCAGGAAATGCGGCTCTGGAGGGATCAATCACATCGTCAGCTTCTGCAGCCCGAAGTCATTCCTCTTCCGGAAATTCTCCTCAGCTTCAGCAGGCGTAGGGGTATTTTTGGTCTTGGTCTCTTCACCTCTGCCTTCTCTCTGCCTCTGCCTTTGCCTTTGCTTTTGCCTTTCTTCGGACCGTCTTTGCCTTCGCTTGAATCGCCGTGCTTGCTCCTCAGTTCAGCTAGCAACTTCTCCGCCTCTTCGAAGCTGTTCTGCTTCAAGGAATTGATCAGCCCTCTCTGCATTTGTTGCCTTTGCAAATTGAAAAAAAGGTCCGTGTAATGGTTCATTTTGCCACAGTGTTTGCACTGTATTTGGCACCGAACTCAGCGATCAGCATCTGGGCATCAAGTGTGCTTCTTTCTCCTCTCCCACCATCGCCTTTTCCTTTTGCAGGTGTTGGTTTCGCATTCTCACGTGTGTATACCTCTGATTCAGCTCCAAGTTTGTGTTGTAGTGCTTCCAGCTCACAGATCTTGTCATTCACAAGTGTCTTAGGTGAATCCCAAGATGTGTCTTCTTTGCCCTGGATATCTTTCTCCATTCTTCTATTCCCTGCGGATCTTGCTGCTCCGCTTCATGACGCTTGCAGATACTTCACCGACACTGAAAAAGAGGCAAGTTCGCGCATCTTTTCACTCAGACCTCTATACTGATCGAGCTTCGATGCGGGGGTTGGATCCTGTGCTGTTTTCATGAAGGTCTTGTCATTGATTCTTGACACCGGCTCCAGTACCTTCTGTTCATCTGACAAGGTGTTTGGTGTGAACTTGTCGAATACCTTCTCCAGCTTGTTCAATGGATGCTCGATCTGCTCTGTCTTGAGGTCGGCGGGCAAGTGCCCTATTTTTGCCAATTTGCCCCTTATGCTTAGGACCATTCTAATCCCCGGATACAGCAATTGGAGCTGATCGGAGAAGTCATGGAACAACTTAGCTCTCTTCAGGCATCCCTCTGCTCTCCACCTCACATCTGGTCTCTTGATTCCTTCCACCAGACATGCTGTCTTCACCTTGTGCCTACACCTGTATGTTTCAGTCAACAGATGATACCTCGCATTGTCCTGGTCTCCCATGTCTGAATTGCTGTCGTCTGCCCATGCACTCAGTGCTAGACCTCCTTCAGAACTCTCTTTCAGTTTGTCAAAGACGTTCGCCGATCGAGGCATAAAAGGTGAATCCCTCAAGGACTTGGGACTTGACAATGAACTGAGACTCAAGGTGTTGACCTTGGCTTCCAGCTTCTTGATATCTTCGGTTACCGGCTCGAACAGCGTCTTCAGCCCCTCCAATATTCGAAATATGGTAGGTTCTCATTCAACTCTGATGCCTTCGCGAGTACTTTGTTTTACGTGTCGGGTCATCATAGGCTATTTGAAACCCACTAGCTTTCCTGCATCTTCACCTGTCATCGGTCTTTTTGGCGCTGTATTTCGTTTCTCATGATGCTTTGCTCTCATCGCTGCAGTCCTTTCATAAATTATGGCTTCTTTTCTCCTCATAAAGTCCAAAATCTCTTCTTTTTCAGACCGCGTCATTTCCGAATCCTGAATATCATCATCGGCGTGCGGCGTCCGAGAGGGTGACTCGCCAGTCTCTCAGTGCCCTTCTTCGAGTGGATCTCCAGAATATTTGTAGACTGGTATGCTTTTAGCATTGATTGGTACAGCAGGCCTTGCATTCGAGTGGCACAGTTATTTGTATGCTTCACGGTTGTCGCCTTCTTCCTTGAAAGACTTTTCTTTCAAGTGGACTTTGTCGCCGCCGGGCTTTGGCTCAGCGCTCTCTGAAATACTTCCATGGTGTTCGCTGTCACCTTGTCCATGATTGGAGCTGACTACATCAGGTCGAGCTTTGTCATTTATATCGGGCCCATCCGTCTTCATATCCATTCGTGGCTGCTCACGTGAGTCCTCAGATCCCGAACGTGTCACTCGTAAGACTTCGCGTTCGATCCTTCGACCCGCGCGCCTCTTCGTTCCAGACAAACTTCGATGACTAATGTTGAGCAATGGTCATGAGCACGTAGCGTACCGGGTCATTTGGGTGCTGTTCCTGCTACCAATGATGATGGCCACCTTCCAGCACTGCTTTACAACCACTTTGCCAGACTGCGTTTCCCCTAGGCGGAACTATTTACAAAACCAGAAATCGATGAACTCAACACAAATTCAAGAAGTAAGCAAGCAGTGGAGCGGCAGTTCAGGATGAAGACCACAATAAGAATGAAATATCAGACCATATGGGGCCTGCAGTACAGCTGTAATGTGTTCACATGGTCTTGCAATTGAGCACTTGCTTGCCTGACATGTGTATGTTTACAATAGATCAGAAGGAGACCTGCAATCGCTTTCATTGAGACTTCGTCATCAATTTTCAGTCACGGTTACATTGCATATTGCTTTAGGATAATAATGATACTTAGTACAACGAGTACACATGAGATTTCATTACGCATTTTCCTCATGGCGTAATGCACTCGGTACAAGGTTCCCATTACGCATTCCTAAACGATAATTGCTAGAAAGGATGTGAATCATTCCGAAGTCCTTGCGCATTCCTTTAAGTTGAGTGCACAAAAATCAGTGAAACTTGGTACACATGGTACACATGAGTTTCCATACACACACTGGTTTCATTGCACATTTCCATAATAGACATGCCACAAGCTCACTCAAGAGACGCGAGACACTACAGTTATGTTTCGCCTTTCAACAAAATCACAACGTGGGTCCCATGCCTTGCATTGCTGTGCGTCGTTCACTATTATCCAACTCTCTTGGTACTGCATGCAAATTTGCACAGAAACAATAAATGGACACTAAGACTGACCTTTATCATTGCACAAACCAAATTGAACTTGGTTAGCATAATACACATGGGATTGCATTGCGCCTTTCCCAAAGCATTGCATCTCTTTTTACAATACAAATGAGACTTCTTGCACAGAGTACACATGGGATTTGATTGCGCATCTTCTCATAGCCCAATGCACTCCGTACAACGTTTTCATTGCGCATTCCTCAACGATAATTGCTAGAAAAGATATGAAGCTTTCCGAAAGTGTTGTGCATTCCTCGAAAATGATTGCGAAAAAATGAATGAAACCTGGTACCCATGGTATACATGAGGTTCCATACACAGCTTCGAGGGCAGGGTCTCCAAAGAGCAACAAACAACGTTCTAATAGTGTTTCTTCTTGCGACGTCGCTGACCTGTGAGGGCTGGATCTTCAAAGAGCAACAAGCGAGATTTGTATAGTGCCTCGTCTCGCACTCAAAGCATGGGCATTTACATCAAAAAACTCGGTGCAGTATTTGTACCAAGTGAAATCCACTAGGGCTGCAAAACACTTGCGGAACGATGCGCAAAAGTGACATTCTTGCCCAGCAGAATGATGCTTTGATGCAGCAGGGGAACGTAAAGGCGGCCAGTTGGCAGGGGAAGGTTGTACAGCGGTGCGTTGAGCCCAGACTTTGTGTGGTCAAGGCTGTCCTCCCCAATGCAGCAGCCAAACACAAGGTCCCGAGCAAGAAATTTCATGCACTGAACTAAAAAAATAGCTCCGAAGGTTCCAAGGCACACATCAAAAGAGAAACGGAGCACGAAAAACTGTCTGTCATTTTCAGTCTTTTGGCCTCCTGCAATGCTGCAGGACGGGTCGACATCCGTGTTGCAGCTTTCTCTTGAAGGACAACAATGGAATGGCCGCACGGCACGAATTGCGAAGGAGCTACAAATAAGGAAAGAAGATTGGCGTGAACGCCAGAAAAAACATTGTCCATATGAGAGGTGCCTGTGTCACAATTTAGTTGCGCAAAAAGAGGTCAAAAAGGCTGTTTTGCATACCTAGGTGTTGGTAAAGGGGTCAGGGGCGCTGATGAGACGAAAACGACTCTGTTGACAAGGCTATTGTGACAGCTAGAGGAATCGTTCTAAAATGAGGCATATTCCCAGCTGCAAGTTGCAGATTTCAGGACCTGGCAAACTGCAACAGCGACACAAGAGGAGATAGCCAAGGTGGTTGCATCAAAAAAAAATGCGGGCTGGCCTGCCCCGATTTGTATGGCGCTCAAAAGCATTCTTGGCTGGCGAAAAAACGGTGCTTTGATCTTATTCAGGCAGACTGGTCAGAGATGAATGGTGTGGACGCAGTGATTACATTGGGAAGGCACTGGTAGCTAAACAGTGCTTGCTCATGCGCCTTGGCTTGTATGGGGGGGTTGTCCTCTTTGACTGGCCATCATCCTGTGATGCGCAGAGGGCCATTTCAACCCTTAACCGCATTGTGACACCTCTGCGCAATTGAATGAGCTGACCCATCATTCGGTTGCATTTATAAGTGAGTGGCTCAGTCATGGCGTAGCACGGGACATCGGCAGCGGCCGTCTTCTCAAAATGTGAGGAAGCCTCGGAAGCCTCTACGGGCTAGGGAGCGCGTTCTGCCAGAGACTGCAGAGTGTGTTGATAGCCTGGGAGAGGTCTCAGATTCATGCATTTCTCTGTCCTCTTTCAGAAGCATCTCCACAGATGCCTCTAGCTCACGGGCCCTCGCTATCAGTAACGAGGAAGTGGTATTGACAGCAGCAATGACAGTGAATAAGAACCCTTGCGCACAGTCAGTGCATAAGAACGCTGGTGCACTAGCAAGAAACAAAACAATTGTGTGTTGGAGTATGCAGTGGTTTGCATTGAATGCCCCTCTACAAGGGGTATGGTGGCTGAATCTGTGACCAAGTTTTTTTGTGACGCATATCGTGACACCTCGTCGCAACAGCAGGGGGGGGGAGGGAGGGACAACCCACGCCGCAGTTCCATCCATCCCTCGTCGGGGCCTCCTGCTTTTTGGGACCACCGAGCGTTCCTCCACTTTGTAGCGGGGGCCTGCGCCCAACCACCTGAGGAGTGGGCTTCCCAAGGCTTTTCACAAGCGAGGCCCCCCCGACTTTGCCGACAAAGTTTCCACCGCTTTGGGACAACTGAGGACCCAGTGCCTTGAGGCGGCAGCGTCTGCTGCTTTCAGACCAACGAGCACCCGCCTTGTTGTTGTGGTGCCATGTGCCATTTTCAAAGGCCGAGGCCCTGCCACATGGGGCGTGGGCTTTCCACAGCTTGTGACCGCCAAGGCCCCGAACAACTTTGCGTAGGGATCCTGCATTGCTTTTGGGTGATTTAGGACCTTGCGGCCTTGATGTGGGGGTTTCCGCCGCTGGGCCCCCGCCGGGACCCCCGCTGCGTTGAGGCAGGTACCTCCATAGATTTGGGACGACAGAGGCCCCGCTGGTTTGGTGTAGTTGCCTCCGCTGATTCGCGAGCACTGGGGCCTGCACCACATTGGGGCCTGATCTCTGCTGATTTTTGACCCCTGGGGCTTCACCAGTTGGGTACAGAGGCCACGCCGCACCATGGCAGTAATTTTACCGTTTTTGGACCGACTTTGCTCCCACTGCTTTGTTCTGTCGGCCATCGGGCGTGCGCTTTCCCTAGCTTCGGACTACTCAGGCCCCCGTCGTTTTGGTTCGGGCCCCCACTGCTTTCAGCCTGCCCCCCTGCACCGCACTATGGGACCACCGAGGCCCCCACAACTGTGGGGTGGGGGCTTTCGCCGTATTGAACGGCCAAGCCCCTGCCGCACGCGGCGGGGACAGTCCACGGGTAGGGAACACTGAGACCACCAACACTTTGGGGACGTGTCGTCGCCGCTTTGGGACCACCAAACAACCCGGTGCGCTTGGCGTAGGGGCCTTCGGCGCTTTTGGACCACTAGGCCGCGGTCTGCACCACTTTGTTCGGAGGGCCTCTGCTGCTCTGCAACCACTAGGGGCCTGTCCCGTTGGAGTCCGAGCCTTCGCAGCTTTTGCCGTCCCCGGGGCTGCGCTAGTGTGATTCGTAGGGTTTTGTGGATTTGGGATCTGCGGGGTTTGCTACGTTGGGGCCGGGGGCTCTACAACCTTGCAAGCCGGGGGGTCCTTTCTAAGGTCATTGACGCCCCGCTCGTTTGGTACAGAGTCCTCGGCACACCTAGGCTTTTATGGGGGGAAACATTCCCTCTTCAACCAAAGGCAAGCCTTTATAATTGATTCGGGCCCTGCGACGTAAAGACGTCAGGATGGCGTCAGGATGGCGTCAGGATGCGTCAGGATGGCCGTCAGGATGCCGTCAGGATGATGGGTAGTTTGGCGTCAGGATGGCGTCAGGTTGCGTCAGGATGCGTCAAGATGGCGTCAGGAAAACGCCAAAATAGCGTCAGGATGGCGTCAGGGAGCGTCAGGGTGGCCAGAATGCCGAGCAGCAAATCTACATGATTGCCCGGTGCCGGCCGTTTGCGGAATGGCACCATAAGGAAAGTGCAAAGATAAGAAATGTCCATTTTTGCTAACAATGATCGTTTGCAATTTACCCTAAAGATTCTGTTTGATGATTTGAAGTGTTTTGGTTGCATGCTACATTGCCATATTGGGTGAGGGTAGTTGCAATGGTGCGCAAAACTGTTTTTCTTTTGTTGAAATGGATAATTTTTGCAAAAATTGTAGGTAGGGTTAGGGTCAGGGTGGCACCCAGGTACTCCAACTGGGCCTGGAGCTTCAAGGGCGGCACGTTGCGTCGGGAGTGCGTCAGGATGCGTCAGGATGCGTCAGGATGACGTCAGGATTGCGTCAGGATGGCGTCAGGATGGCGTCAGGATGACCTCAGGAATGTATCACGGATGGCGTCAGGTTGCGTCAGGATGCGTCAGGATGGCGTCAGGATGACGTCAGGAAAATGTCAAGACAGCGTCAGGATGGCGTCAGGATGGCGTCAGGATGGCGTCAGGGAACGTCAGGATAGTCCAATGGCGTCAGGAAGGCGTCAGGATGCATCAGGATGGCGTCAGGATGGCGTCAGGATGGCGTCAGGATGCGTCAGGATGGTGTCAGGCAAGCGTCACATGTGTGTCAGGGTAGAGGTGTAGGCGTCAGCAGCGCGTCAGGACGCGTCAGGATGCGTCAGGAAGGCGTCAGGGTGGCGTCAGGAAGGCGTCAGGATAATTTAGCGTCAGGTTGGCGTCAGGATGACGTCAAACGACGCGGGGCCCGAATCAGATGCCTCACATTGTTTACGTTGGCTTCGGAGGGTGCATTTCTACTGGCACTGGTCAACTTTGAAACATTGCTTTCTTTGGTAAACGGGGTGTCCATCTTAACACCAATTTTAGCCAAACAAAAATTTAAGCCTTCATTGAAGCTTTCATTGAAGCGTCAATGACGGTGCAGTGACACTGTCAATGCAGTATGCATGAAGACCTAAATGACACTCCCAATGAAGCACCAGTGAAGCTTCAAATGAAACCCCAAAAATTTGGCCCAATGAATTTGGGGTGCCTGCATTCAGTGCCTCAAAATTGCGTCAATGTGACACCAAAAGAAAACAATTGTCAACTCAGTGAAGAAACATTCAAGCAGGTAACAAACAACAATCTAACCTTCTTATGTACGCGGCGGACCATTTCTTTCAATTCTACTAGTGATCCCCAAATGTTTGTTCAGCTGGTGAATGTGAAGCTGATGACAAGGAAGAAAGGTGCAGCAGTGATGACAACCTTAGTCATACAGAAGATGGATGGGGTGCTGCTGAAGATTTGGAAGTCACAGGGGGCATTGAACATTTGAAGCACTATGCTGAAGAAGTTTCAACGTCTGTTGCTGCTTTCAATGAAGCGTCAATGAAGCGTCAATGAAGCGACAATGAAGCGTCAATGAAGCGTCAATGACGCGCCTACTGCTGCTGTTGTTTGTTAAATGTTTAGAAAGCAGAAACCTCTCTCTTGGTCACCGTTGCTCGACACTGCCGACATGTGGGGAGGCAAAGAGCCGCCGGCAGTGACTGCTACAAAGAATCTGTTGGTTGAGGTGAGTGAGGACACCAAGAATAATGAAGTGTACACGTTGGGCATTGCCAAAGGAACGTGGGCCATCAGGCTAACTATTGTTTCAGGTGCACGGCCCAGGAATCCAGGGGCCGTTGTTGCTATCGGCGTGACAGACGGATTCTAGTTGCGCCGAGTAACAAGTTCTGAGATTGTGCACAGAACTTTAGCGAATGGCTTGGCCCTTGGCAAAGCCTACAATTCGGATGTGCTGACAATTGCCTCCAGTCCGAAACATCACGTGTACTTCCTTTGGGATAATGTACTTGATCCGACGTGTATTCCAGAGTGCGGGAAAGACTTGGGGCACACAAGTGATCTCCATTTGGCGCACGAAATTTCTCGTTTGAACAGAGAGGTCAAGAGAGTTGCAGATGCACTAGAGCAACTCATTGTAATGATAAGAGCGAAGACAGACAGTGAAGTCAAAAGTGAGGTCCCATCTGAGGACGGCAACAGTGAGTGACAGTGTCTTGGGCTGTGAGATGGACTGCACTGCGTTTGCCTGCTTTGCTTTGTGTTGCTTTACCTGGTCTGAAGGTGTTTCAAGTTTTTTTACACTTTCTGAATGTTGATTTTTTTCGCTGTCTACGGAAAAACCCCTGATGTATGACTCCTGGTCTGCAGGCGCCAGCGAGCTATAGCAAAGCCCTGCCTGCGTCTGGACTCTCACAAAAAGCCGACAGTAACTGCATCCAGCCAGCCACCAGAAACCTTCTGGACATCGCAGCTCGCTGCAGCGCCACAGCGCAGCTCGTCGATGGACCCGTAGCTTAACAACACTTTTCTGGCTCATGCACGCCTCCAGACGCTGCCACTGCTAATGAGTTGCTTAATTCTTCAAGCAGCTTTCCTCTTCTCGCAAACAGCAGAAAACGACGTACAACAGCTGCTTCTCAATATTTTTTCCTTAGCACGCCTTCCGGATCCACAGTCGTTAACGTTGCTCCCCTGTCACTTTCGAAACACAGCTAATGTCAGTTCCGCAGCGACAACAGGGTAACTTCAACAGAGGCCGCAGCATGAACATCCTACCACGCCGAGCGCAGCCCCGTCAACTGCCGATTAGCCAGGCACGAGCTCTGACCTGCTGCAAAGACACCAAGCCGGTCCGGAACAGTTCTTGACCAAGAGCCCGAGAAAGCGCTGCCTCAAAGGTCTCGTTCCCCTGCCCGAAGATTCTCCAATTCCACACCCGCCGCAGGGTGTGCCGTCAAGCAGTGACAACGAGTCCACGGCGATCGAACGGGGAAACAAGGTCCCCGCTCGTGCAAGACCAAGCAAGGACAACGCGTTTACTGAGATTAAGCGGAAAAATAAGGCCGCTCGTGCATCTCTGGAAACTTCACGCAATGAGGAGACTTTCCAATGATCGGAAAAATAACGGCATAAGCAGCAAGTAGAGAAGAGCAGGTTTGCGACAAGCAACCCATTTGCCTGCTTACAGCATGTCACCAATCGGACCACGTTGAAGCACCAAGGTCAGGCCACCTCGCCTCTCCAACAAAAGAGGACCCGACATTTTAGTGAAGGCACTATGAAGTACTCGCGCCATGGAAAAAAGGGTACACCCTTCTGTTGGTCTATTTACTCGCAACGGGCGCGCATCAAACAGCGTCAACCAGTTCCAGCTCCTTCAAATGTTTGGAGTAAGCACATTCACGCAAGCCGTGAGAAGAGGAATGGCCCGCTGCTTCAGAGCGCAGCCGACACAAGAAGCTCGCAGGACAATCATCAAGGAGAAAGCCAGCCACCGCAGCTAGAGTCTTCTTCTGATTCATGCTCCAATGCCTCAAAGGTACCGATGAGAAGATCCAGCCGCTCAAGCACTAGCAGCAATCTGCCACTGATGGGATCCTCGTCTGATTCAACAACCCGTTCTCCCACACCACCAGCAAGCAGGTTTCGGGGCTCAAGCGCCAGTGGCACATCCACGGCCGAAACAGAAGAACAACAGTCGCCTTGGCAATACTAGACTGAAGGCCAACATGCTCGCACCGCTATCTCCGATGACCTTGACTGGGTCGAGACGCAAGCTTTCCAAGATGCCAACGAGAACTGCACCGTCGAGGAGTATGCGGCGAAACCCATCGTTCCACAGGGGTGTGAAGCACACGCCCCACTCCCCAACCCAAGTTACGGCCATTTCAGGAGACGGGCGCGTTGGTGTCACGCCATCCGTACATACTGGACTTCAGTGGCCGACCTGGCTGACTGAACTCCAATAATTTGTCGATCCCTTCCTTTGCTGCCCTGTCATCTCAGGAGGCGGTCGCGACCTCCTTATTCAAGGGCTGGAACCTTTTCGTCGGCGCTGACTGACCGCTGCTGCAAGCTGGGACCGTTTTAAGCACGCTTTCGATCTGAAGCCCCTTTTTACATACCCTGGCGTTATGCCCTGCTTGCATACTGGGGTTCAGTGGCCCGCCTGGATGTCAGAACTCCCGTATTTGGTTTATCCCTGTCTTTGCTGGCCCTGCAGTGCTCATTCTCTGTTGCTTTTCCCCTAGGGGTGAAACGATGGGGTTTGAAAACTGGCAGGGCACAACGAATTCTTTTCTGGGCGCAGTGTCCTGTGTCTGCAAACGGCCAGCTTTGGGTTCAGGTCTCCCACTCTATTCTCACACGCAGTAACCAGGACACACCCCGAAGATGCCACACACACACACACATAGGACACCAAAACACACACAGTCACGCCCAGACTAACACATTTTTTTTACCTATACACTTCAGATCTATGTATGGGTCCCTGACGATGTACACCTGGCCTGTCCCCTTGTTATAGTTATAGCCACGTCTGGTACATCCCAGAATGGGGGACGTCAGCCCCAGAACAAGTGGATGCAGTAAAGAGAGTTCAAAAAGCAAAAACGGTGTTTCAGGTTTCTTAGCACTGGTAAAGCTGAAGCCGTCAATGAAGCTTCAATGAAGCTTCAATGAAACTTAGAATGAGGGGTTAAAATTGAAGGTTTCGTTGAAGCTTTCATTGAAGCGTCATTAAGAGCGTCATTGAACTCTCCATTGAAGCTTCATTGAGAGCGTCATTGAACCTCGATTGACGCTTCAATGAAAGTTTCACCGAAGGCTTCAATTTTTGTTTGGCTGAAATTAGGATCAATATGCACATTTTTCGAACCAATCAGAGGCAATCCACTGGCAGTAGAAAGCCAGCCTCAGAAGCTTGGAACTTCATGTGAGGCTCGACAAAAGTTACAAAAAGGAATTTAAGGAGACATTTTGAGAAGATTCTCTACCATAAAGGCCTGGGTGCGAATTGGGACTCCCCGCGCCGCGCGTTGGGACGGGGTATCCTAGAACCTGGGACCACTCAGGCCTTGCTAATTCGGTTCACAGGCCTACACGGATCTGGGTCCGAGGCGCACCCAACAGATTTGGTTCCGGGGCCTACACTGAGGCCCGCCTCCTAGTAGCAGGAGCCTCCGCCACTGTGGGACTGCTGGGGCCCCCGGGGGCCTGCGTCGTATGGAACTGTCAAGGCCCCGCCGCATGGCACCTGGGCCTTCCAGGGCTTGGGACAACTGAGGCCCACCACCTTTCGGAGGGATCCTGCGCCCCTTTGAGACCACTTATGCCCGGCCTCCTTGGTGCGCGGGCCTCTACCGTCTTGCCGACGCCGGCATGTCTACTACATGGGGGCGGGGTCCTTAGCCACTTTGAGACCGCAAACCCCCTTGCCACTTTGATCCCGGGGCCTTCGCCGCTTTGAGACCACATAGGCCTGTGTGTTGTGCCACACGGACATCCACAGAGTTCTAGTTGTGGCACTGCAGAATGGGGAAAGACACAATCCAACAACCCACACAACACTCCAATGGTGCCAAAGGGCAGTGACTTTCACAGTGTATGTGGATTTGCCTTGCCGATGAACGGAATTTTCATCAGTTCGCCATGTTCAATACATTGGGTACCCTGTACACTAAACTGTACAATCAAAGGAACATGGCGGATCGGCAAGGGCTACGCCTTGTCACTGCCATCCCAAGAATGCAACAATGTGGACACAGAATGAAAACCGGCGGGGAACCGCCATGCATCAAAAAAGACATCCGCAGATATGGGACCACCGGGGCCCCCTGCTACATTGAGATGGGGGCCTCCATCTCTTTGCAACCACCGAGCCATCTGCCTCTTTGTAGCGCGGGCCTCCGCCGCTTTCAAGGGTAGTCACTAATCCGCAGGGAACCGGCCCCAATGCGGCGGGGGCCCCGGTGGCCCCAAAAGAGCGGAGGCCTCTGTACAGAACCAGCGGGGCCTTGGTGGTCCCAAATGCATGTAGGCCCCAGCTCGAACGCAGCACAGGTCCCAGCGGGCTGAAAGCGGCGGAAGCCCCCAGACCTTGGCCGCAAGGGTCCCAGTGATCACAAAGCAACGGAGGATCCCCACAAAAGGGTTCGGGCCCTCAGTGGTGACAAGCTGTGGAAACTCCGCACACCATGTAGCAGGGCATCGGCCGTTCAAAATGGCACAGGCCACCACAATAAAGATGTGAGTGGTTCGTTGGTCACAAAGCGGCGGAGGCCGCCGCTACAAGGCGCTGGGTCCTCAATAGTCCCGAAGTGGTAGAAGCTTCGTCCACAAAGTGGTGGGGGCCTCAGTGCTGACAAGCTGTGGGAGGCCTGTTGCCCATGCGGTGGGGCCTCGGCCCTTCAAAACGGTCGAGGCCCGTGCCACAAAGTTGCGAATGGCTTGATGGTCCCAAAGAGGTGGAGGACCACACCCCTATGCAACGGTGTCCCTGTTGGTCCCATATCCGCGGACTCCGCGGGGTGAATGTGGCGGTGGCCACTGCACCAAAGTGACGAGGCCCTCGTGCTCAAAAAGTGGGCGAGGCCCCTGCCCCACTGTGCGGGGCGCCCCGGCGGTCCGAAAGAAGCAAAGCCCCCGACCCAAGGTGCGGGGCTTCTAAGTGGTCACCAATGCAATGGTCACGTTCCCTTTCAGAAGCCTGTGGCGGGATGTCAGTTTACTTCAGGACATTTTCTGTTAAGTATTTTACAGAAAAACATTTTGATGCACTGCTGGAGCCAGAAGATACATTGTATCCGCTGGCGCGTGCGCGTGGCGAACGTCTGTATTTTACAGAATTGTAGGATTTGATGGTTAAATTGTTGGTTCTGAAACGGGGTTTTTAGTTGGAACAAAATCTCTTTTAATCTGATGCGACGTGCGCGCGTGTGACTCCGGGCGCTTGACTGACAAGATCAGACCACAGACAGTGCCGTCTATCTCATTTCGACTGGACTTTCCTTTTTTCCGTCCACTTTACGTCTTTTCAAAGAATTCTCGATATTCTGATGCATCAGTCGCTTATCGCCGTGTTCCTTTTTTTTTTCCGTGCTACTTACGTGTTTTCTTGGTACTGATGGCTCCAACTCAACCCAAATCCCGACCTTCTTCTGATGCCACGTCCAGGTCGAGTAGCGGATTGAAAAAAAAGACTCATGGATCTAGTATTAAGGCTCCTGACCCTCGTAACACCATTCTTGGGAAGCTAGATCCTAGTCGTATCTCCGTCCAAATTGACGTGGACTCCGCATCCACGGCTTCTATCTCGTCCATTCATCTCCCTTTCCCTCCTCAATCAACTCAAAGTGACCCTAGTGGTCAAAGTAAACATGATGGATCTCAAAAAAAATTAACCGATGAGATATTTGTTGCCCCTTCTCCTCGCACCAACCGAGTCGGCCAACCCGCCTTGTCCCCATCCTGTAGCTCTTCCTCACCAAGTGTAGCGCCAAGCAACACTTTGGAGAGCAATACGGAAGGAAATGAAGCGGAGAAAAAAAAGGCGGAAGAAAAAAACAATGAAGAAAAAGAAGATGGGAAAAAAAAGGCGGATGACAACGAAGCGGAAACAAAAAAAATGGAAGAACAAAAAAAAGCCAAAGAAAAAAAAGCGGCCGAGAGAAAGGAACCACCGAAGAGGAGTGAAGACTCGTCTACTAGGAGCAATGCACCGTCTCTTCCTTCAACTCGTGCCTCCTCCGTTGTTCCTTCTTCAAAGGCTCACCATGGACGGAGTTCCAATTTGGGAGACGATGATGATGTGTCCGTCGTTGACTTTCCCGACATAAGGCATGCCTTTACCTCTCCTTCCCCCAACAAGACACCCATCACACCTCAAAGATTGCCACACCAATCGGAACCCGGTGCACAGGATGACATGGAGATGCAAGCGTCGGTAGACCCTCTCCCCGCCCAACAAATGGCTTTGGAAAAAAATCCAAATCGGGCGCCTGCACAACGCAATTTTCGGCCAAACGGAGCCTTGCCAACCGGTTTCCCCGAGCCTCGCGACCTCACCAAGGATGTACAGGGCGGCAAAATCCCGGTCAAAGGCCAAAACCGTTTCTCAAAAATAGATGTACTCTCATCTTCGCCTACGGTCTACCATGACACCTCGCCTCTTCCACCCACCGACCTCTTGTCAACCTTGGTGCCCACGCCACAAATACTCCTATTTGGAGACGGGCTTCCCTATTCAGGATTCCTACGGAGTTTTTCAATTGCAGACATGACTAATTTTGAGTGGCCAAAACTCATTGGCCCCGTTTCCTTTGCCATCCTCCCAAGCTTTGCGCCCTTTCAAGATGAACCCCCGTTTTTCTCTCATCGCACCATTGTTAAACAAATAGTGGCAATGTTGCGGGCGGCTAAGAAACAAGACAAACCAACCACTTTTTGGCTTGCGTATCAGGCACGTAGCAATGTGGCCGATGTTGAACTCGCCACTGTCCTAGATAGAAGAATTGACCTTGTTCCCTCGTTGGGTTTCCTATGGTTGTCCGTAGTATGCCAAGTCATCCACATGGGAACCCGCACCCCGGACTCCCACGACATCCACACCTCTCCCAGCCTTTTAGACCAACCGCTCATTATCTTTCAGCTCACTTCCGTTCCCCTACCAAAAGATCATGTCCCACAAACCATCGGGTACTTCCCAAGGAATGTCGACTCTACACAGCCCATTCCCCCGCAAGTACACACTCCACAAGCCTCTCTTTTTCAAGTACGTCTAGACGTCCCCATCGACATCACGCGGGAAGTTCACGGGGTTGAGGTGAAGTGGCACATCTCCGGCTCATTGCCGCTGATGCTGATGCTCAATGGCCTCAACCCCGACGACACGTCCACAGTATTAAAGGAGCTCACCATACCTAGGATAACTAAATCATTTTGGCCCGTGATTGTCAACTCCGCCCCTGATGGCTATCGCCTATTTGATTTTTTCGTCCCATTTAATGTCTTGGGCAATTTTTATGACGAACAGCCCGCCCTCATGGACATGGGTGTGTCCATAGGACTCCTTGATCGCTCCGTCAAGGAGTCCTCCATCATCATTACACACCCGTCCCGTTTTCAAAAGGGTGCGGATGAAGTCCGCACTGCCATTGAAATGAACCCCCTTTTTTTCTGCAAATTCGCCTTCCTTGTACTTCTCAACAAGTATGACGTTTTCGGTATGGTGCATGACCCCATGCTCATACAGCCTGCAGTGCAAGAAATAGAAAATCTGGGCGACATGATGTGTGTGTCTGCGCACACTAACGCTAGGACTTTCGCGAATGACTTCGCCAGAGAGGTGGCACCCCCTTTCTCCATTGTGCGGTTTCCCCCTACGCTGGACACACGTGATGTGCTGCTGTCAGCCGCTGCCTTCGGGCTGGTTGAAAACCACCAAATTTTTCAGCAATCGGGACTGGTCATGGTTAAATACCAAGCCACACAGTCCGCTGTTGCCTCATACGGCGCTACACTGCCTGGACCAGTGTACTTCTCGTCGGGGGACACATCCAAAGATGTCAGCATGTCCCTTGCGGATCGCCTGGAAAAAGTTCGCCTCGCTCCCCTCCCGGATCCCTTTCTCAACGAGGCTAATCTTGCTGCCGCCACGAATGCGCTCAGCGAATTCCAAATGCCCGACATAAACTCCGCCCATACACCCTCTCCTGTACCCACAGCACCACCCTCCGTCTCCAACTCATCTTCTTTTCTCCAGCAACCATGATGATACACCCCGACAGACTCATCGCTGCATGAAGCTACCCTCGCTGGTTTCACAGTGCCAATGGTCCTCTACCTCGGCTTGCACGACAGGCATGCTCATGAATTTGTTACGGCGACACTCCCTTGCCCTACACTACACTCATGTTGCTACTGCCATCTGCATAGCCACGCATCGCGTTCTCCGCATGCACTACGCAATCGCAGTCAGTATTACAGGAATTTGTCTGATCAGAATGTGGCAGCTACTGTACCGTCACACACTGCGTCTCGCTGCCCCCCCACCGCTCGCTCACGTTGTGACGTCTCCACCACTACAGGTCCCACCTGATGGGGCGGCTGATGTGACATACGTGAATCTGTCTACAGTGTGTCCTGTGCCTATCTCGAGAGGTAACAGTGCCCCCCTCCACACAGTCATCGTT
Source organism: Eutreptiella sp. 'Long Island Sound 2002' (assembly GCA_964036045.1). NCBI lineage: Eukaryota > Euglenozoa > Euglenophyceae > Eutreptiales > Eutreptiaceae > Eutreptiella > Eutreptiella sp. 'Long Island Sound 2002'. Next base: position 101,269,913 of record OZ038383.1, read on the forward strand.
CCTTTCTGTAACATTAGTGCCGTCATATTTGCGCTCATTCGTTTAATCCTCATGCGCCAGGCTATCCTGCTCTATGCGCTTATAAGACACCCCCTATCCGCAGATTGTTGACGTCAGAGTGTTCCACCCTGCTACAATCCGGCTGCGCCGGTCTACTCCACTTCCAAACAACATCAGGGAGTCCCACCCTGCACCTCACTGAATGGATGCTTCAGCCCCGGCTCTGATGATCCATCAAGTATGCACCAGCCCTTGGGCACACCACACACACCACACGCACGCACGCTCACATATGACACACTGACATTCGGTTCACTCAATGTCGGCGGCGTGGAGGTGACGCCAAGCAGATTGTGTCACATACTATCCGGATTTACGCCATTGCCCCACACCCTTTTGCCTCCAAGAGTTCCGGCCCAGCTCCACCTCAACGTTGCGGGATCACGAGCGTGTGGCGATGTACTGGGGATACCATCTGCATGCCAGCTCCCCTACGTCTAAAGAAGGAGTAGCCCTCCTCATACACACTTCTATTGCACCAGCTCCTCCGCCAATACGCGTTCACATCCCTGGTAGGCTGATCTCTGCCTCCATATCACTGCACAGCGATCCCTCGATGCCCTCCCTGTCCATCGCCTCGTACTATGGGCCACACACGGCTGCCGCCAGGCTCCTGTGTGAAAAGGCCCTTGCGGGATTATCCCAGGAGTGTGCCATCATACTAGGAGATTATAACGCCGTAACTCACCCCAGCCACACTACAGCCCTCCGGGCGCCCATGTGGCCTTGGCTAGTGGCAAAGGAGCGCGCCGGCACCCTGGTTGACCTCTAAACCCCGCACCACGATTCTGTCCCCTACACCAGAGTATGTCGGTATGGGGGCACCAAGAGCTATATTGACAGAGCCTATGGGTCCCGGCTGTTCCAGGCCCTCTATAAGACGTCAGGAGCCCAGGTACCTGACTTCTCCGGTGTCGCCAGGATTCAGGACCATGACCCCATCCTCGTCCACACAGCGCCGTGGTCACAGCAAGTGCTCCTCGAAATGCGCTGTGCCACGTGGAACCGCCGTGATGTCACAGCATATAAAAAACGTATCGCAGCCCTGACTGCCGACATGCCTCCCCCAGTCTCTGCACATGACTGCGCGCTCACATACACACAGCTCACGTCGCACATGCTGACCGCCATGCGTGCGGTTAACGCGTCTAAGGCCCCGATCAACCCTGTTACTGAGGATCCAAGCGACTGGGCCTCTGTGATCCGGCAATTGGCCAAACAGGCCAAGCGAAGATCCAAGGTATCTTACCGCAGAGTTAAACACACCCTCTTATCGCCCCCCGCCCAATCAACACTCCCCACCCCCACACGAAAAATACAACGTATCCTCCAACGCAACACCCCATGGTCTGCGCACGCACTGTCGCACGTACCCCAGCGCCCCAGACATCAGGATGTGCCGCCCCCCACGCAAGCTGCACTGCGCGAACTGGCCCGCGCGTCACGCAAAAAATCCCCTGGGCCAGACAAAGTCCCCCCGTACCTGCTCCACGTACTCCCCGATGAAACATTCTGTCTGGTACACGCCTGTGTCACCCTCTGTTACGAGGAGGGCACCATCCCAGATGATTGGCTTGTTTCAGAGACTTTTTGTCGTTCTAAAGGGAAGGGTAAGTGGCAAGACCCCGACCGCTGGAGGCCCATCGCAATGAGTAATTCAATTTACCGGCTATTCATGCGATGGGTCTACTCACAGCTGTACCCCCTAATATCCCCACACCTGCACCACAGACAATTCGGCGGTAGACAGGGTATATCCACAGCCCACGCCACACAAATTTTCCTCGATGACCTCGACAAACTAGGGCCGGTAGAGGCCATTCTGGCCTTTGATGTCTACCATGCCTTTGACAGCCCCCCGAAAATCCTGATCCGTGCCGTCCTTGACAAAATGGGAACTCGCCTGAAATTACTGCGCATAATCACCCTGGTAATGGAAAGGGGCTCCACTTTTCTCAGGGGGGCCGAACAGGAAATTTTTCGCACAACGCACGGGGTGAAACAAGGGTGTCCCCTCTCCTGTTTCCTCTTCGTCGTCGTTTTTGACATCCCCCTGCGCGTGCTCGACCAGCATGGCATTACCTTCTCTGCGTATGTTGATGACATATGCTCCCCGACCCCCCCCAAGCACAGCCAGCATCAGGCACAACTTGTCCAGTATGCCCTCAGCCTCATCGCCTGTCAGCTGAATGTGGGAAAGAGCGAGTCCCTCCCTATGCTCCATTCCCCCACTGATCTGCCTCTCCTTCCCAAATATTCGCACCCGCCATGCGCGCTTCAGGCTTCCAATGAATCGCTTTGGCAATCAGTCCCAGCCGAGTTCCCGCGGGAATGGAGCTCACAGGTAAATCATCCTTTCGTCAGAGCCAGATATATCATGCAGCTGGGCCATCCCCTGGCCCCGCGGCTCTGTGTCGACAGAGCGCTGTCTATCGTCCTAGAGGAACTGAGAAGCCAACTCACCGAGCTTCACTCACAACCGATCCAAGTCTTGGATAGGGTCCTCTTGGTAAACACCATGGTACTGCCACGCCTACTATACCGCACAGAATGCATACCCCTCACTGTCACACAGCTACACTCACTTAACTCGCTGATTGAAAAATTTATTTTCGGAGTGCTAGGGCTGCCCTCCGTCGTTGCCAGGAAAACTCTGTACAACCACAGAAGCCATGGCCTCGGCATGGATTACCTCCCGGTACTCCACCCCACGAGAGTTCTAGACACACTGCACCGCAATCCTTACCTCCACACCATGTCCACGCGATCCCAGCACCCACTCTCCCCATACAACACATTTAAGGCAGCGATTGCCTTACTGAACCCCAGTCCAGAAGCACAACAGCCCCCAGTGTCCACCACATGGGCCGCCAATAAGCTGATGCGCGACGCTACTGCGATTGTCCATATCGCTGGCTTGTCAGTCTACCTGGTGCCCTCACACCTCCACCCCGGGTCGGCCTACTCTGATGGCAGCAAACTCGGAAGCCCACCCTCGGCCGGTGCCGCAGTTGTCCTCAGGGATGGCAGGATAGCAGTTTGCCGAGTGCCAGGAGTTCCCAACTCCTATAAAGCAGAGCTAATTGGCGTCCTTCTGGGGTCACACCTCTCCCCTGCACATGAGAACATCCGCCTTGACTGCAAGGGAGCTGTTGCTTCTGCACAAGGGCAGAAACGCCCGGTACGCCAAGCTCACTGGGTACAGGAGGTGCGCTCGTCCCTCTCCTCGAAAGCGCAAACCCTTGAGTGGGTCGAAGGCCACACGGGTGACACCCACAATGAGGCGGCCGATGAGTATGCCAAAATCGGCACAGTCCTCCCCCTCCCTGCCCCCCTGCGTCGACAGGACCCTTGGGATGTAATCCGGCACGGTGAGCGCCTGCTACCCCCCCATAAAGTGTGGTCCCACGATTCCATTCCCTCTCACTCCCACGACTCCTTCCACCCACTCTCCTGGCGGCCACTGCGATTCAGGCGCTTGGCGTGGCACAAGTGGCTCTTCGGCTTGCAATCCCGCATGGGGTATGCCCACTATGCCACCTTCTGGAATGATGCCCCGGGCAAGGCAGACTGCCCACACTGCCACCGCCGTCACAATCTCAGTCTGCATGGTGTCCTCGCTTACTGCACCCCTTCCCACCCCCTGGTCTGCGCGTGGCTGTACAGCTAGACTGCCAGTAACCTCGTCAAGACATGGCACCAGGCTGCCTGCCGCAAAGACCTCCGCATTGTAGGCCGGCTGGCAGTCCCCCGGTCCCTGTATAGATACCTCCGAGCACACCTAGGTGGACTTCGAGCTGTCCGAAAGGAAGTAGGGCACTATCAAAACAAGGTGCTGGATTCTGTCACTGCGGTCTTAGAACACGCCGTCCCGAAACGCCCCCCCAACAGACCCAACCCCTTCTTCTCTGCAGACTGGACAGGCCCACTGCCACTGTGACCACCCCCTTCCCCTGCCCTCGCTCTCCTTCACAGGGAACGTCGATTCGAGGCATCTCGCTGATGAACTCGTTAATCTAACTTGGTCGTGCCCTCATGGCCTGTACATACAGATCACAGGCGACCTTCACTGTCTGTATTCTGGGCCCTCATCTTGATTCAGTCCTTGCTTTGCGTTGCCCTGCTCCGAAGGCCAGTACACAGTGGAACCCCCCCCCCCCCTGAGTCCTTGACTACACCCCGGGCGGCCGCGTTCAGCCTGATCGGCCTGAGCAAGTCCCCCATGCCCTGCCTCTGTGTCCTTCTCTGCACTGTCATTTCTTTTTCAACCTGTCCCCTGTACTCTGTCTCTGTGTTTTTGCTTGCAACGTCACTATTTTTTCACCAACCTTTGGCAGGTTGGCCCTCACATGGCCCTTACACGCCCACATCACTGTCGTGTGAGTGGAATGCCACTCTCTCCCTCCTCCTGGCCACCGGCCCAAATCCCTCCTGCTTCTCTCTCCTGGGGAAATGCCCTGGATTGGCACCCGCGCGGACAGTACCCCCTATCACACTGCCACCACCCCCGGGTGTGGAGTGCGGGGCGACCACTTCTGTGTTATCCACATGTTCAATTTTTCTGCACAAACGCAAACCCACTGTCCACAGCTCCCCTCTCCTCCCTGCTGCCCCACCCACTGACCGTGACCTGGGATGTGGGTGATCCTCTGTATGATGGGCTGGCCTCCTGAGGACTCTCGAGCAGTGACTTTGGACTTGTATTACAAAAAAAAAAATCTCTTTTAATTTGGTGTAGGCATCTAGGTTACGGTACATTACTTTGCATATTTGACACGGTTGTACATTAGAGCTGCAGCTTCATCTTGTTGTTCTAGTAACAACAAGAAGTCTGGTAAAAGGTGGGTTTTGGATTTCTTGTGCATGCGGAGTCAAGAGCAGTGAAGGCGGAATAGAAAAGTGGAAAGACAAAATTCAAGGTGATCTGTGGAGGTAAGGAAATAGACAAGAAGCCCATGACACCCAAGTGGGGGAGGATCCCTCCTGCAATCGCTCGGGGCCTCGGTCGTCAATAGCCGTGAGAGGCCCTCAGGCTCCAACAGTTTGGTACAGAATCCAACAGGGAGTGGGTATCACCGGGGCCCCTGCCGCAGCACGACGGTGATTTTGCAGCTTTTTGACAGCTGAGGCCCCTACTACTTTGGCCAGGGGGGCGCCGCGGGCGTGTGCTTTCTATAGCTTGGGACCACTCAGGCCCCCCTGCAATGCACTATGGCGGAGCATCTGCTGCTTTGGGACCACCGAGGCCCCCACAAGTTCGCCGTATTGATCAGCCAAAGCCCCGCCGCAAGGGGCGCGGACATTCCCCACGTAGGGAGCCCTGAAACTCCCACCACTTTGGGGAGGGATCCTTGGCGACTTTGAGACCAATGAAGACACCACAGCCTTAGTCGAGGCCCCTGCGGTGCTTTGGGATCACCTGAGCGCCCGCCTGGCTTGGATGGGAGCCTCCGCCACTTCAGCTCCACCGGGGCCCCTGCCGCATTACGCTGATTCCCACACCATTTTGTTCACAGGGCCTCCGCTGCTTTGGGACCACCAGGGGCCCGCCTCGAAGGGGTTGGGGCCTTCGCAGGCTTGGGACCACCCAGCCTACTCTAGGGTGGTTCGCAGGCTCTCATGAATTCAGGACCCGCAGGGCGCCCACTGCGCTGGGGCTGGGGCCTTCGCAACTTTGCTACCTCCGAGGCCCTTTCCAAACCCATTGACGCCCCGCTGGTTTGGTACCGAGGCCTCCACAGATGGGGACACCCGTCCCCGGGCGGTGGGGTGGGGTTCCTTGGGACTTGAGAGCAGTGAGAATTTTGTACCAACGGGCCCCCCGCGGTTTCAGAGCCGGGGCCTACGATGAGGCCCGCAGCTTTAGGGCAGGGGGCTCCGCCGCTCTGGGACCGCTGAGGCCCCCTTTGCTTAGGTGCAGGTACCTCCGTCGCATTGGACGGTCAAGGTCCTGCCGCATGGCGGGTGGGCACTCCAGGGCTTGGGACCACCTGGGCCTCAATTACCTTTGGGAGGAATCCTGCGCCCCTTTGGGATCACTTAGGACGCGCCGCCTTTCTGCGCGAAACTCTGCTGCGTTTGAATTGTGGGCGTGCGGATTACATTGGGGCGGGAACCTCCGCCACTTCCGGACCATGAACCCTGTTGCCGCTTTCGTCACGGGTCCTTCGCCGTTTCGAGACTACGCAGGCCCCGCTGGTGTGACAAAAACATCTTCGCGGATATGGGACCACCAGGGACCCTGTTGCATTGGGCTGGGGGCCTCCGAATCTCTTGGACGACCGTGCCATCCGCTTCTTTGAAGCGCGGGCCTCCGCCGTTTTGATGAGTAGAGGCCCAACCGCATGGGGAGTGGCCTCCCACGGCTAATGACCACCAAGGCCACCGCCAGTTTGAGGAGGGATTTGTTATGGGCTTCTTGTGCTTTTCTTTACCGCCACAGATCACCTTGAACTTTGTCTTTCCACCTTTCTATTACGCCTTCACTGCCCTTGACTCCGCAAGCACAAGAACTCCGAAGCCCACTTTTTACAGGACATCTTGTTGTTCCTAAAAGAACAAGATCACAGGCAGCACTAGTCTACAACCGTCTCAAATGTGCACAGTAATGTACCGTAACCTGAATGCTTAGAGGGAATCAAAAAAGGTCTTGCTCTAACTAAAGGTCCCATGTCAGAACCAACAATTTAACAGTGAAATCCTACATTTCTGTACGCTAAAATACAGACAATTGCCACGCGCAAGCTCCAGTAGATACAATGTATCTTCTGGCTCCAGCAGTGAAAGATAATGTCTTTCTGTAAAATGTGTGACAGAAAATGTCCCAAACAAAACTGACATCCCACCACAGGTTCCTGTAAGGGCATGTGCCCATTGCAGGATGCTCTTCTGCGTGGGGACCACTTAGGAGCCGGGGGCCAACCACATTGGGGCGCGGGGGTCCGCCTTTTGGGGGCACTGAGGCCCTTGCCGCTCTACCCTAGGAACCCGTTTTGCCCAGGTAGAGTTGCACAAGAACATTGACGTTTGCGCGCACTTGCACTAAAATTTTTACCAGTTGCACAGAATTGCCCTCCATTTGCAGAGTGCAAACCCTGTGCAACCGCGCTGGCGCCGTCCTCGCGTCTGCTGCCGTTGCTGCCGCATTTTCAATTTCACGAGAAACTTATCAGCCATTTGCCAGATTTGCAATGGTTTTGCAAGGAAATGCTATTTCTCAGTTCATGAGAACTACTTACGGTAGTTTTAGCAGCGAGGACTTGATGGATGACCTTGCGGGACTTTTTACCTCAACGGCACCGGGTACCGCCGTATTGCATCGCCTCAATGAACGCATCAGTGAGCAAAAACGATACAAGAAACGTGAAAACGACGCCATTTGGCAGGTTTATACACCTAACGAGGCTATCTGCCTCGTTTTGGGGCTTGAAATGCCAAGAAAAAGGGAATGTTTATTGCTATATCTCTTTTTTGCATTATTGATGCGCTGTGCAACCGCCCTTCGTGGTGTGCAAGTGGCCACTTGCAAGCTTTCGAAGCCGTATCATTCTCATACATCGTCGAATGTGGTCATTCACTTCATTCGGCATACCTACATACCCTAATCTGCACAATAGGACACCCTATAACACTAGATTAGATTCGGGCCACGCGAAGCGGGCGACGGTGAAATGCGGAAGGGAGCGACAGGAAGGCAACAGGGTGGCGACAGGAACACGACAGGGTGGCGACAGGAAGACGACCGGAAAGCGGCAGGAAAGCGGCAGGAAAGCGACAGGAAGCGACAGGCAGGGGGCAGGACGGCGACAGGGGAGCTGCGACAGGAGGGCAACAGGAGGGCGACAGGGGGGCGGCAGGGTGGCGACAGGGTGGCGACAGGGAAGCAACAGGAAACAAGACATAGCGACAGGATAAGCGACAGGAAAGCGAAAGGAAGACGACAGGAGGGCAATAGGGCTAGCGGCGACAGGGAAGGGACAGGGAAGCGACAGGAGAGAGCGACAGGAGAGCGACATGAGAGCGACAGCAGAGCCACATGAGGGCGGCAGGGTGTTTCTTTGCGACAGGAAGGCGACAGGAAGGCAACAGAGGTGCGACAGGAGAGCGACAGGATTGTAGAAGAGGACAAGGGAGACAAAATAGTACATGGATTTTCATATAGGTGGATATATGTGAAGAAAATGGGAACCAATGTTTTACATTTATTTGGATTCTCATTAAGATGTCATTTCATTGTTTCACGGATAGATTTTTAGCGTTCGGTGAATTCTAATCTTTTTCGGAATCAGTGGATTCCATTGGTTTTCAACAGAAAATTATCTTTGCCTTGTGACATAATGATGGTTTCAGTGAATCGCTAGCAGCGAGCAGCCAACAGGTAGTCCCTAGCCCCACCGGGAATCCCGATATGAAGAAAGTGGTGTACACGTATGCAATTTACAACTGTTCAATTTCATTTTGTGTTTGTTCCGTTTGATTCGGATTAGTGGTTGAATTTTTCTGTCTGTTCTGCGTGTGCAGGGCGACACAGGAAGCAAGTGAAGAAGAAGGGAAAGAAGAACAGGTGGGGAGAATATGAAGACAGAAAGAAGTGACGAAGAAGACGAAGAAGGAGCACAAGAGGAAGGAGCAGAGAAGAGAAGAAAGAAAAGAAAAAGAAAAGAAGACGGGGCCGAGGTCCAAGGTCTGCTTCCCGCTGCTGCTGCTGAAGCTGCTGCTGCTGCCATGTGTGTTGGATTTGCTGCTGCTTGTTGCTAGCGCTGCAGCTGCTTGCTGTTGGTGGTGCTGCTGCAGCTTGCTGTTGCGGCTGGTGCTGCTGATGCATGCTCATGGTGCTGCTGCTGCTTGCTGGTGGGGGTGCTACCGCTTGCTGCTGCTGCTGCTGCTACTTGCTCTGAATATTATTTGAGTGTTTTTTCGCGTGCTGTGAGTGTCATTTGCGTGTCAGCGCGTGCTGTGAGTGTCATGCGAGTGTCGGCGCGTGCCGTGAGTGATATTTGAGTGTCGGTGTGTGCTGTGGGTGTCATTGGAGTGTTCGCGCGTGCTTTGGGTTTCCTTTGAGTGTTCGCGCGTGCTGTGCGTGTCGGCAGCGAGGTTTGTCCTTGACAACCCATGGTGTGAAGGTGTGGTGGCACTCTGCGCTTATGATGTGATGCAGCTGGGATCATTGCTTGTGGTGACTGTATGCAGAGAACCAAGGTCCCCTGAAATGCAATGAAAGTGCCGTTGCCTGGCAACCACTCGATCTGCAACACACTGGCCCGCAAAACCCCGCAAGCACGGAATCGTTTGAAAGTCCGAGCGATTGGGTGACACGCAGGACCACAGGCCCTTCCACCGACCGCAATCCTGTGTCGTTCCTCACTGGGCTTGCAGTTGTTCATATTTGTCCTCCTAGACCCTCTGTTTGACGTGCCTGCACGCATTGGGTGACTCCGCAACACCTGTGAACCCCTGCCCCAGCCCCTTCCATATGCTCACAACACAATTGCCTCCTATTGTCCACACACACCACTGTGTCGTGTGAAGGCCATGGTGTGAAGAAGTTATGATTCTTATTCAAAACTGCATTCTCCCCACTAGGGGTTCTTTGGTTGTTTGATCCACAAGTGGAAGTGAATCAGGCTCATTCAGAACGTTTCCCAGTCCCTGCTCACCCTGTTCCCGTTGTTGTACAGTACAGATGCGCTGCTGTTCTCTGCCACCTGCTCCTTTGCTGTGCACCATCCAGATGATTCACGAGTCTTAGTCAGTACACATTGGGGCTCTCCCTCAGTTATTGTTGGAGACATTATTACTGTCAATGTTGGTGCCAACATTTTTCCAGATTCAATTGATTGATCTCACAAGGCGCAATTGTGGTTCCCCCTGCTTCTGCATGCCAATCGCCCTGGGGCACTGAGCAGACTGAGAATGTGACAGAGGGATGTGTGTGTTATGTGAGTTGTCCTGTTTTCATGGGATTGGAAATGCATCGTCAAAAGCATGGGCTGTAAAAAACAACATGTTTGTGAGGGTTCAGAAATAGCATGGGTTTTTGAACCATTTTGCGGTGGTAAATTGGGGATTGGCAAATACAAACATAAGCAGACTAAGCACGGAATGCAGGTTGAAATTTAATTTGCACGGGCAAAAGCATGAGCTGCAAAAACAACATGTTTGAAAGCCATCAAAAGCGGAATGGGTATGGAACGTATGATGGGACATTTTTTGGTTGGACAGGAGCAGAGGTAGATTGTATGTTCAAGCTGTTTTTGCATGGGTAAAATCTGGGCTGCCAAAAAAAAAGGATAACATGGCAGCATATGGAACATAAATTGAAGCCTATTTTGCATCAGCAAAAGCACGGCCTGAAAAAAGCAACATGGTTGGTAGGCTTCGGTGCGTGAGGATGTCGTGAGGATGCTAAATGGCCAAAGAGATGTGTGTTTGATTTATATAATAGATTGCTCTTTCATCATTGCACCTCAGGAGTCTATTGCTATTGAGAACGCATTCTCCAACAGCAAGAAGTTTGGCCTTTTTCATCGAGTTAAGAGCCGAGGTGCATCGTACGAATATAACGAGCTGACCTACTTCATCTTGGCGGCGTGTGTACTACATAATTGTGAGATTCAGTTTGATTTTGCAAAATGGTTGTGAGCCTACACCTGAGCGGCCATGCAAATGTGCATAGTAGATCAACAAGAGTGTTGGGAATTTAGGATTGTCAAACAATGCAAATGATTGGAGGATTGAATTGCGATTTGCATCATTGCTTTGTACACCCTTGGGGAGGTTCGCTAAGGCGCAATGTGACAATTTGGGCTGAACAAAGAACATTTTTGTTACTATGGAACCCCCCGTTTGAGGTGTTTGTGGCTTTCCGCGTGGAATTGCTTTTCACAACCAAATAATGCCATTTGCACAGATAAATGGGAGATCAAAGAGTGAGACAACAATGATGGATATGCTTGAGAGCCACAAGATGGTGAAACACAAGGCAAAAGGGAAAGATCTCAACAGCGACAAGGTTTCTTCTTCGCTCGCACCAAATAGCACCAAAAAGGCGACAGGCAGGCAACAGGAAAGCGAAAGGGAAGCGACAGGTAGGCGACAGGCAGCCGAAAGGAAAGCGTCAGGCAAGCCAAAACAATGCAACAGGGGAGCAACAGGGTAACACATTGGGTGACAGGGAGGCGACAGGGAGGCTACAGGGAGGCAACAGGGAGGCAACAGGAAGGCGACAGGCAAGCGGCAGGCAAGCGACAGGCAAGCAACAGGAGAGCGACAGGTTACCACGTTGGCCCAAGGGGAGGCGACAGGGAGGCGACAGGGAGGCGATAGGGAGGCGGCAGGAAGACGACAGGCAAGCGAAAGGGGGGCGACAGGGAGGCAACAGGAAAAGGCGACAGGAGAGCGACAGGAAGGAAAGACAGGAGAGCGACAGGAGAGCGACAAGGAGGCGCCAAGCAAAGAATAGTATGGCGACAGGTAACGACAGGAAGCAACAGGAAGCGACAGGATAGCGACAGGAGGGCGGCAGGAAAGCGACAGGGAAGCAACAGGGGAGCGACAGGGGAGCGACAGGACAGCGACAGGGAAGCAACAGGCAAGCTACAGGGGAGCGACAGGGGGCTGAAAGTGCCAAAAAAGCGACAGGGAGGCGACAGGGATGCGACAGGATGGCGACAGGAGAGCGAGGCGGCCCGAATCTATTGATGAAAATAGTATGATAATGGCGATGTTACGCTTTGTGCAAACATGTGTGCAAGTAGCGTATTGCTTCGTTTGCACACGGTTGCACTTGTGCAACCGCCAATATATACCTTTTGCTTTCTAGGTACAAGATCCTTATCCGTTGGGTATCCAAGCTTCGCAACGATGGGCAGAAGCGCCTCCCCCAAAAATTGGGAGCACTCCTTTCCATCGTTTGAGGCCTTCAAGATTGCTTGGCGCGAGCTTGGGAGCAAGCAAATCCTAGTCCCAAACGATTACATTGGGAAGGTAGGTGTCTGTTGGGATCTTGATGAGTTTCTTAAGTATATCTCAACTCAAGATAATATACTTGATACAATGAGGTTCCCTCTTTTGGACGGGGAATGCAGATACGTTTTGATCATTAGGGGTGATGGATTCCCTAGTGGATCCCGCCCTTGGGTGCAATTGGCCATTGTGTTTGGCAACCATGGTCAAAAGGCGCGCACCCTAGCTTATAATTCGACCATCGATGTCGACCTCACAAGTGAGCACGACATCGATGCTCTACGTGAAATTTTTTCAAAGACTTTGGAGGCAATCCAAAGTATTAATAACACCAGATGGATCCTCATTCGTGAAAAATTGTGTCGTGCCGCAGTAATGTTAGGTGGTGACTCCCTATGGCTCCGGAAAGTGCTAGGAATTTCAACCTACTTTCGTATTGGGAGTATTTATATTTATGCGGTATGGTGCGACCTCCAGGGAAAGTTGGTTGACTGAAAGTGGCGGCGTTCACCCAAGAGTGACAAACAATTAATCAACTTTATAACAAGGGGTTGGATTATACCAACGCCAAAGGATGTGTGAGTGAACCCTTTTTGCATATAGAGGAACAGTTCAAATTTGTGGTTATGTGCATATTGCACCTTGTTATTCGGGTTGGTGACTATCTCACCAAATGTTTTAGGAAGAAGTGTAAGGACCTTCCACCAGCCACTAGTGATGGTGTTCAACATCGCATCAATTGTGCCAAGATCAAAATTACTCTCAAGGGCCATGCCTCTCCGGATGGGGAAGAGACATGGCTCTTGTCGGCAAATTGGCGTCATATTGGCAAGGCCATGAAGCTTCAAAACCATGTCATTGATGTGGTAGTGCACATAGCTTATTTACTTACGGCACTGAAAGTTGGGAGTTCAATTCGAAAGCCGTCAATAGTAAATTAATCGCAAACAAGTGCAAAAGGACAATTTGTCCTACCATTTGATCGCCATATTTGTTATGGCTACAATATGATGCTCTCGAGGTTCTGAACCATTCGCATCCTTGGGGTTGCGGTATGTTTAGCAGCGACATTGTCGGGTCGCTAAACTATCTTTTCAAGGACCATTTTTTGTGCTCTTCGGCATACAGAAGGGGGGAAAGGCACTCCAACGGAACTTGACACGCGCCTCTCGACGCAAGCGTAAGAACGTCTCTTCTTCGCCAAGGAGATACCTCGATGGCAACGTGCAAATGCTGATTACTTGTGTGCGCTCCTGTTGCATGTCATCTAGTCGCCGCTTGGACCGAACTGTGTTTGGACATGTGCATGTGTGCCGTACGCCGAGCGTGTGCAAGTCTTGTGCAAGTGGTGTGCAACTTGTGCACGTGGGTTGTTGCATTGTGCAACCACAAGTTGCACACTCGCTTCCCATCGTTCTTTCTGCAGCGGTTGCGCATGGGCAACCATGGACCAACAACTCCAACAGCTCCAGTGTATCCCCACTACAAACTGCACATATATCGTGGCGCGTACAGTGTAGCGCCCAGGAGGGACTTTATAATAATTGTACAAGGCCAATGGCGCGAAACAGACAGCCTAAGGGATTACAATTAAAATAAAGGGGAAGAGGACTATCAATGGCCATATACAAGCACGTAGAAAACAAAATGAAGCGTGCTGCAGCCTTGGTTCACCATGTCGTTTTGAGATGCCAGTAAATCTACGTCAGATCTCCTGACATGTGTGCCAAAGGCACATGGCCGCCACCGAGCAGAAAGGAAATAAGGCATCTTGCGCCTTTGGACATCCGGACTGCCCACAGAAGTGACAGCTCCAGTGCCACAGACGCGTACAGGCCTCTGGCGCCTTGAGGCAACGCCACTGCTCACTGTGAGTGCAGCAGCCCTGTCGTGGACGCCCTGCTCTCGCCACTGACCCTGGCACTGAACAAAGTGCCCAGCGCCTAACAGGCCCACGTGGCTTGGCGCATGCAGCGCCTCAGGTAGCAACATGGCGCTTACAGCGCCCTAATCATTTGAGTGTCGAGCGCCTTTGGCTGGCGCCGCGATGCCGTCCAATATCTCCAGCAAGGACTGTGCTGCCTGACGTCGGCGCACTGCTTGTCCAGCACGTCATCCTTGTTTGCCCTTGGGACTGGACTGCGGCGTAGCATCAGTGCTCCCCAACGATGAATTTGGCGAAGAGCTGCTCCCAGGGGCACGTGGCGCCACAGCAACGCAAACAGGAGACTGAGGTTCTTCATTTCCGTGAGATTGGACCGCAGGCATGCGCAGCGCTTCCACTTTGCGCCGCAACTGCTCCACAGCATCGTGCACCACGTTGGAGTCGCTCTGCAGCGCTGAAACGTCGCGCTGCACGCTGCGCAACGAATCCTGGACCTGCCAGAAAGCTGCCGTCGCACACTGTCGCAAAAACGGCTGCAGCAAGATGACCAAACGCTCAGCAGCACCATCCGCTCGCTGAACTCTTGCTCTGCAATCTTTTCACGTGCCTCGTGCGGCGTACGTCCTCTGTGCAGTCAGCTCCAGCTATCATGCAGCCAGGCCTGCACCTCACGGCTCAACTCCTCTTGTTTGCCCTCTTTCGCCAACTGCCGTATGGTCTCAACATACCCTGATATCGTCCCAAACTCTAGCGCACACTCGTCTCAGTCCATCAGGCAATTTAATGAACTGTAATAAAACCTTGCTTCTTGTCTTCTTTGTTATTATAAAAGTTTGACCAAAGCTGGTTTTATTTTGATTCTTGAAATATGATGCAAAGTGCCGAACACACAAAACTTCTTAGTTGATCTCACCGCAAAACCCTGCTCTCTTGACCAAGCTGCAAAACCTTGCTCTTTTGACCAAGCTGCAAAACTTTGCTCTTCACCGTAAAATGAAATAGTCGCACTGTACTCACAGCAAACCTCACAGAACCATGGCGGCACAAGAAGACGAACTGCTTAGTTGAATATTGATCGAGTTGCTGACGAGTTCAGTGAATATGCTGAAAGTGCCTGTAATAAATGAGAAGGCACTGCAGCATCACAGACAATAATAAAAACAATAACAGAGGCAAAATAAAACGGTATTTATCGGCTCTGTTCATTGTCTGTATCATTATCATGAACTCACACGCAATCCATGCATGGCGCGCGATCTGTCCTTCTGGCGCCAAAAGGCAGCCGAATATAGCCTCAGCGCTGCAAAGCAGTGCTCTGCTGTCAAATACAACAGCTTTTGGCCTTATGGGCACACTCCCATTACACTCCTACATTCCCTACAAGCAAGCGGGAGCAGAAGCGCTGGAGTGTCAAGTAGACCCCAACGAGCAACTGGGAGCGGGAGTCAAGCGTCAAGTAGTAGTGGGGTAACAACGCCGAAGAAGACGCAAGTTGATGAGCAACCGAGCAACCAACCAACTGAGCAACCGAGCACGCCTGGATTGCAACCCCACTTCCGGTGTAAGAGCGAGTTCTTGGTCCACCAAAGTTGTCACATGGATGCCCCGCTCGCGGATAACAATTTGGAATGGCAGCAGCTCCGGGATGTGACTGCCAAATATTTGTATAGGCCCTCGTTGTTTCATTGGCTCAAGGAGTGCCGCCAAGTCGACTCCTCGGGAATTATAACGTATCCGTGGCAAGGCTCCGCCCTCACCGCTACGCGATGGAGTGATTGGAAAATCGTGAGGATTGGCCCCCAAGGCAATGCGCAAGCATGCATTGTGCGTAGGGAGGCCGCCTTCTATGCCTTATTCATGGTGTGGCAAAAGGCTGGGTTGGGCGAGGCCATTTCGGCCAGGTGGGTCAGCAGCGGCAACCCAACAGCCTGTGCGAGCTGCCACAGACATGGGCACGGCCCACAGTTGTTTTTTCTAACGATTTGTTCCCCTTTTCGGAGGAATAATATGATGCTCACAAAGATGGGGCGTACAGCGCGTCATTATTGGAGGCAAGCGCAACACTTTTGGGAGGTAATAGGCGCACAGTGAATGCACGGACGCCACGAGACCAAGACGTTGCAGCCGTGGCACATTCATGTGGACCGCCACCAAAACCCAGTCCCCTCGATGCGATGCCGCCGAGGAACACCTCTGTTGAAAAGTTGCCCAACTGGTGTGCAACTGTGTGCAAGTGCCATGTTGCACACGTTCCATGTGACAATGATCGAGGGAGGTGTGGGTAAGCGGCCCATGGTGCAACGAGGGTGATGTTGAGCATTTATTTGTTTGTTGGACGTGCATCGGATGCCCCATCTAGGCTCCCACACACAAATTCGCTAATATTCGCTATGGATTTGCCGAGTGTTTGTCAACGCAACGTTGTTGTGCCACCACACACTTGCACACCTTGCACTGGTGCAACCGCCCTTCATAGCTCACGGCGATCGATGAGCTGACCGCCATGTTGCGTTGCGACAAGCGTGGCCCTGGTGTGATTGTGAGTGAAGTGTGGCCACCGATCCAAATTGACGAATGGCAGCTAACCATGGATCCAAGAAAGGTTGAGGAATTTACGAAGAAGTGGGAGAAAGATATGAAGGCCGCTCCACGGGAGTTGGATGGGAGCGTGGGAAGCCCCGATCAAGTGACAAAAACGCAACAATTGGGCCGGTTGGAGAAGGCCGCGCCTCACCTGCCTTCCCCACATGAGTTTCCCTTGGATTTGGCAACGGTTGCCTTGGACCACATGCAAACCCTAATGGGGTTGGAGGAAAAGTTCCAGAAAAGGAAAAGTCCGTCCTCGACAGTGAATTCAGCAACCCCATTGTGGATGAGAGTGATTCGGCACCCACTACGGAACAAAAGCAAATGAAGATGGAGAAGCAAGGGAAGCACGTACCCCGACAGCCACCGCCCGTTCCGCAAGCAGGAAGCCAAAAAGCTTCCCACGCTTGGCCGAAGATGATGTTGCTCGAAGCCGAACACGCATTGAAGGAGCTGGTGGCCACCAAGGAGACCAAGAAAACCAAGAAGAAGAAAGATTGGCGTGGGGCGAACTCTACGAAACCGAGGAGGCTCGGGGTGGAATCAGATAGCGATATCACGACTGAAAGTGAGGCACACGAGGAGAAGCCTGCACCGAAAAAAAGGAAAGGAGACGGAGGCAAGAGCCTGCAAGCAAAAGCGCCAAAAAAGTAGAAAACCGCAAAGTGTAATGCTACCTTTGGGATCCTGCTTCTGTCCGTGTCTTTTCTTTTGTTCATTGCCACAGTGTCCGTCAAATTCCAGTAATCCCAATTATAACACGAAGGAGTGCAAAACTTGGTGTCATCCCATGGTTCTGTAATACAACAAATGCGGTACAGATGAATTTCAGCAATGTAATAAGAAAACAGCAATTCAAAACAGCTATACTCTCATTGCATTTCAGATTTACACGTTATCTCCTGTGTGTGTGCGCGCGTCTCCTGCCCTGCGCTTTCCTGTGCACACAACTTTGTCTATAGACACTGCCCCTACACGTTTTTTGTTGGAGAACCAGCAAAGAGCTGACATAAAATAGACCATCAGAAAGTAAAAACACAAATAAAAGACACTCAGAAAAATATCCACCTTCTATGGACCCTAAACGGCTTTCTTGTTTTTTTTTTCAAAGAAAATGGGGCCCAACATGGGGGAGAAATCACCAAAACATTTTGTATTCCGAAATCTCGCACCCGTAAAGCAAACCTTCACCCTACAGAGCCGGCACACCGTTGAGCAGATGTATTTGTTGTTTTTTTCTTCAAAGGACAGAGTGCAGACCGTGTATAAAGTATACAAAGTGTACTGTGCTCAAGCAGAACATCTCCAACGAAGACGCCAGCAACAAAGCGTCCCCATTAATTTTACATCAATGCTCTGGTTGGCTCGTATCCGCGTGGCTTGGTTGAAGCTCTTGAGGCAGTCGCAGCAGGCCTGAAAGAAGGAAACAATGCAAAAGGTAGAATAGGAACCAATACCACACACGCAGCATACATACTAGCGACAGCAAACACCTACAGAGCGCTACAAACAGGCAAATGGGGTCACAGGTGCATCTGGGTAAGCGGCACAAAGCGCCATCCAAACCCAACGACAGAGGAGTGACCTGAGAAGGTTAGAACAGGCTTTCACTGTTGATTGCTTTGATGATATTGTTTTGTTGATGCCCCTGCTTGCTCCTGCTGCTTCTCGATGTAGTTCAGGTTTTCGAAACGAGTAAGCTTTGATGAAAAAAACCCAAATAAGTACCCACAGCTGCAAGGCAAAGGACCACAGGATCAAATCCACAACATGAAGGGCTGCAGTCAAAGGAGATACCCAGGAGTGGCCGGAGTCGCTGCAGGCGGCAGTCCATTATTTCGCCAGTCGCGGGCTGGGCCGCGAATCAAATTTCCGCGGTACCAGACGACGTAGGACACGTAATGTGAGGAAACTTTTTTCGACAACTTTCGGCCATTTATATCAGATTTTTCGTCAAAGCTGTTCATTAATACCCAACGAAGTAATAGATTTAATAATATAGCACTTGAGTTTCATTTTGTTCGTCCCGATCCCCCTTCTCAGAGATGCAGCGATACCTCATCAGACGCAAGCCTTCGTCATCCAGCTCGCAGTCCTCACAGTCCCAGTCCTCACAGTCCGGGTCCTCACAGTCCCAGTCCTCACAGTCCCAGTTCCAGACCCTGCAGAACTTTGTCACCTCGCAGCCTTCCTTGTCCTCTGCCGCACCAGCGGTAGCGCCCTGCCCGAAACCTCGTCCAACAGCTGTGCAGTTGGTACCGGGTTCAACGCGGGCTTGGTTGCAGTGGTCCGCAAGTCAGCGTGAGGAGTGTGCCACCTTGATGGAACAGCAAGGATACCGAGCCGTGCGGGTACAATATGGTGTGGATGCACCACCAGCCGCTACAGTTAGGACGTGGATCAGTCACCAAGAAGAGGTATATGCGCCTGTTGCAAGCATATAGGTCGCCGCTACCCTCCTCCGACAAGCCCTAGACTGGCCGCGGGCACCTCATGCACTGTCTTTTAGGGCTATGGCCTTCATCACCGCTGGGGAGGCAGCACCACCCTGAACCTGGAAGAGGGGTGCAAGGTTGCGGAGTATGTGAGGACGCTGGGAACTGAGGGCGTGCCTGTGGACATTGATACCTTGGCGATGGTCGCAGTGCACGTATGCAGCCTCACAAGGCCTATTGGCGAACAGCCGACCATCACGAGAAGGTGGGCGCAGTCATACAAGCGACGTATGGGAATGAGTCACTTGAGGAGTGTTCAGACAGACCGAATGCCCTTGTCAGGAAGTGAAATCATAGAGGTGAACGTGTGGCGCCGTGACCTCTCTCTGCTACTTGCAAGCCCGGATGACTATTGTCTGATGCTGCCTGATGGCTTTCACCTTGGGCATCTCCCATCCGCAATGGTCCTGGGTGCTGATGAAACACAGAAAATGTTATAGTGATTTCAACACTGTGTTTGTGCCTCTCCTGCTGCTTGCTGCTGGTGTAGGGTTTCCTGCTGCTTGTTTTTGAAGATGAAAAGCTTTTGTTTGCTGAAATACAATCAATCCAGGATAGCCCAAGCCAGAGATATGCAAGTAGAAGAGAATCAGGATCAAAGCATGAAGGGCTGCAGTGTAAACAGTGAAAGATAGCAGGATATTCACAGTTACTGCAACTCAGGTCAAATCGGATTGCATGTTCACAAAGATAGCTGAAATGTTTTGGAAAAGAGTTGGAAAACTGCCCCATGGTCACTCTATCTCCATAGTGCCATCTTAGGAGATGTGCACTCTTTGTTTTGGGTCCCATATGTGCTGAGGTTGCAGGGCATGTGGAGATGAGGTCACTGCCATGTCACATGGGATCTTCCTACTTAGCTAGGCTGACCGGGAATCGAACCCAGGACCTCTCAAAAAGAGGTCCCCATCCCCCAAGGGTGCATACCACTAGGACAGCTAAGAATTCATGAGAAAACATAGATAAATTCATAGGCTCTGCCCTGGATATTTCAGTTCTCAGTCGACTCAGGAAAAGATGATTTGCCTCACATTGATAGGGGATCAAGGGGTGCACTCCATATCCTGATTGGGTGTTTGGTTCCATAGGTCAAAATGTGTTATCATCACTTTTGGTGGGGCCAATACTAGGATAGAAATGCCTGGATGCTCAGTGCAGCTCTAATACAACTAGAGTATGCCTCAAAGCATTGGAAAAGCACTTTTTCTTACTCCCCCCTTGTGCTGTGGTGGCCACCACTGTCGCATATTCAGGAAAAAGGGATTTTTCCTTGGCCTTTCCTTGGTTTCCACATCTACTTTAAAATACCTATAGTTTCCCTCACACAGAAAAATGGACGCTCTCCATGGCTGGCGTTTTTTTGCTGCTTTGTTCGTGACATTTCCTACAGAACGCTCAGCGCTCATGGCGCTGCTGGGGTTCCTGTGGCTTGGCTGGGTTAGTTTGGAAGCATGCCATGAACATGTTTATGTGCATCCCTACCTCCAAGACGCAGCGCGACATAAACCCAACGCAAGACACAATATACACACTCGCATGGGTTCTCGTAAACCTGCTGGCGACCTGTGACCTGTCTTAGGGCGAAGGGAGTCGTTAAAAAAATTAAATTGCTCCTTGGTGGGGTCTTGGGTTCTGCTCAGTCTCCTGGCTGCTGCTTTTTGGCCCGAACACGGCCTACTCAGCGACGCTTTCGCGAGGATATCTGCAGAGGCAGGAATGGGAGAATTATGGACGAATCCACGCAAACGCGAAGCGACAACACCTAAATCCGTCAAATGACGGCCTAGAATTTTTCTAAGACAACACACCTGAGCAGAATCCAATTGTGCATCAGAAGCACATTTTTATACAAACTATAGTCATCTCTAGATTTTTTAAATCAAGAAATTCCTACGCATAAAAAGGCGGCGCGCAGGAGCGGCTCCTAGCGAAGCGCCGGAAAATGCAGAAATAATGGAATTATAAACGTATGTCTCACGTAGACTGGAAAATGATGAGACACACATTAATAAATAAACATACAGATTCCACCCAAACTGACAGTAAGAGTCAAAATTCAAGAATTCGAAATCAACGAAAAGACTTCAATGAATCAGGTATAAACTACAGGTGTGCTCGTCCTGTATGCAGCATGCACATTGCTCGTCTCGTGTCTCCGTGAGCGAGTCTTGTAGCTGCGCTAACAAACGATAGAGGGCTAGATTAGAAAGATTGCAGATGATTAGAGGTGAGATTAGGCAAAAAACAGATGGCCTTCGGCCGGGGAGTGGTTGTCACGGGGGGCTACCGGTCCTGCCCTGCGGTGCAATGCGGGGCAACTGTGACAACTGCTCTTACAGCACCAACCTCCCTTTTTGTTGCACTGATTAGAACATACACACCGATGCATAGCGACGATTTCGCTTGCGCTTCGTTTTCCGCCTCACCTTGCTTCACTCTCCAGCGGTAGGTAAGGTGAGTAAGCCCAAGAGGGGCCACTCCCTGGTGGAGTTCGTGATTGTGAGGTAAGATTGGCAGGTTTGCCAAAAACAGATTACCCGCTCGTGCATGCTCGTGCATTCACACACGCATTAAAGGGTAGGCCACGCGAAATGCGCACGGTAAACCTTGTTTAGGTTACCCAGGGGCTCCTCGGTACGTTCTCTAACAGAACCTGAGGAGTCTCTTAACGCTTGCTTGCTTGACAGGGAGTGTTTGCGGACAGTGTATTATAGGTCACACTGAGAAGCGTATAATACGTGGAGTGTGGCTTGGTTCCTCCGCCGCAAACACCCCTTCATTGGCCTCTCTTTACATGTGGGCAGGTAGGGTGATTGGTGCAGCAGCATACCATTTTGTTCAAGCCCTGCTAAACAGGGGCGCTGATCACACAAACAATTGACTGAGTGGCGAGGGCAGTTCGACTCCATCAACATCCACGCTGTGCACGCAATAAAGAGCACCTCTTCCCTCCAAGCCCTAGCAGGGGAAACGCGTTGTGACGTCCCCTGTTAGGCCACAGTTGCTTAGCAGCGCTGTGTTCTCTTGTCTTCTTCACAGGAGGGTCATTAGGACCCACGACGTGTTCTTCAACCACACCCAGTAGAGTGTGCGTGTAGGAGTGGTAGTCCTGAGTGGGGGCTTGAGCCAGTTGCAGAAGTGCTCGCCCACCAGGATGGTGTCACTGTAGGTAGGGTGTGTAGTGTAGTGGTGTCTCCTGTCCCGCGTGCTTTTCCTCGTGGGCAGGTGAGTGCGTTAGCTTTAGGCCTTTAGCAAAAATGGGCGTTTTGTATGCCCTTAGCACACTTGGCCACCCCTCCCCTGTAGTAGGTAGGGCTTTTGCCGTCTTCCCCAAGGGTAGGCGCCAGCACAGAAATTGGGCGCGATAGGAGTGGTAACAGTACCTGACTAGGACCTTCGGTCCGACATCAGCGAAGCCCGGTCTCCGGGAGCCGCGCCCGGGAGAGAAGTGAGACACACACAGACATACGTAGCACACTTAGGGGTAAGGTAAGGTTCAGTCCCTAGCTTTAGTCTTGGAGGCAAGCGTCTCAGCGAGCCTCAGCAACTCACCAAGGTTGTTCTGGGACAAGTAGTCAACCGGAACTGAGTTTAGGCGTCCCTCAGGTAGAACAAACGCAGAGAAGGGCTCCCAGGTGGCCTCTTCGACTCCAAACCCTTCCCAGAGGGTGAGGAAGCGCCAACTCTGGCGATAGCGGTGGCGTAGGACAGACTTCACCAGGTAGAAGCCCTCCTTAGCCATCTCCTCGGCGTTCATGTCGGGGAGTTCACCTTCAACTTCCATAGGGCTGGCAGCCCCTTGTAGGTCCAGAGCGGCGATTTCCTCGTCGTTCAGCTCCCACTCCTCCCCACAGAGGTCTTCAGGATCATAGTAGCGCTTCGGGTGTTGAGCAGCGCACACCAGGGTCCCCCCTAGACAGGGAGAACACCGCACGGTGATACTGTGTCCATCCACTGATAGAATCTTGTACGGCCCGAAGTATGGGTCATCGCTGGTAGAGCGTGGCCAGGGGGGAAGTCGACTGTGGTGCACCAGCACCCAGTCCCCCTCTTGGTAGGTGGCCGGTACTCGGTGCTTATTCTTCTTGTTCCACTGACGCTCCCTCACTCTGTGGAGCATAGCCTTGGCCTTGTCCACCTTCGCTTGTTGCTCTTGGACCCATTCACCCACAGAAGAAATGGTGTCCTCTGGATAGCGGGCATGTAGGAACCATGCCGGGCGCCCTAAGAATAGCTCATGGGGCGAGTAGCCAGTAGCTGAACTCTCTTGGGAGTTCATCATCAAGGATATGACGGGGAGTAGTCTCACCCAGTCTCTGGTGCGTTCAGTTTTGCACCATATCCTTACATTCTCCTTGAGGACACGGATCTGTCGCTCACATGGGGGGTTGCTCGTGTGATAGTAGGGAATCCCCGTAGACACCTGGACATTGAGGGATCTCAGGACTCTCTTGTACCAGCCAGTATCTGAGCGTACTCCTACGTCCTCATCGGAATTGATCTCTTGGGGCGCCCCATAGACACAAAACCAATCCTCCAGGAGTATCTTGATAGTCTCCTCTCCGGTAATGTGCTTGGTACATGGGAACACCCTGGTAAACCTGGTCAACCCACAGGTTACCACGAGGGCGAAGTCATAGCCCCCGAACTTCGGCATCTCCGTGTAGTCCACGTATAGAACACTGTTAGCACAGTGAGGGATGGGCAGGGTCGAGTAGAGACCTCTGTCGCTGATATCCCCTGGTTTGCAGGACCTGCACGGGCACTTGATAGGCTGGAGGGTTTTCCGCAGTTGGCCGTCAGTCCACGTAGTGTGGAACCACTGCTTGAACAGCCTCAGGGTACGGTCAGCAGGCACATGACCGCTGGACTCATGGGTCCACTTCAGCAGCGCTGGGACTCTGTCACTAGGCACCACGATGCGGTGCTCGTGCCAGAGGTAGCTCTTGTCCCTCTTCCACTGATCTTGGTTGACCAGGAGGGGTTCAAGGCATTTCTCCAGGCGCTTGTAGATATCCCCAAACTCCTTCAGGTACTCCGATTGTTGGAGTCCATCCAGGGGGCGTATCATCGTCATGTTGAGGTCCAAGTGGACGTCCATACGACTGAACGCCTCCTTAGCCAGCGCTTCAGACCGGGCACCAATCAGGGCGTCGAAGTTGTTGCGCCTGATGTAGTCTGCACACTTGTTCTTCACTCCCTGGATATGGTGTACCGTCAGCCGTAGTTGACTGAGGTAGGTCCACCAGCGCCGTAGCTTGGCCTACTCAGGTGGGGGGCCCTTCTGGAAACTGCGGACCGGTTCTTGGTCGCACAGCCAGACCACAGGGTTACTCCCCAACAGTCGTGCTTGTGAGGATAGCACCAGCATACCTGCGAGCAATTCCTGCTCATAGGTGGAGTAGTTCCCCCTGGCCTGGTTCCACTTCCAGTTCGAGTGGCCCAGAGGTACTAGGACCCACTTGTTGTCAGGGTAGCTGTGCTTGAGGGTTCCATCTCGGTTGGGACCTTCCGTCCCCCATTTGGAAATGGCCGAGTCGAACTCCTCCTTCTCTAGTGCTTGCCATTCGAACAACGTTCCACCACCGCCCACATTGCTGGCGTCGGTCACCAGGAGAATCTCCCCTTGTGCTCTAGGCACGCCCAAGCACTTAGCGTTGGCCGCCTTGTCTTTGAGTTCGTCAAACGCTTGTTGCTCTTGTGGGCTTCAGCGCCAAGTAGTACTCTTCTTGATCAAGTCCGTCAGAATGGCGCTGGTGTGGGTGAAGTTTTTGATATGGCGGCGATAGGAGTTGCACGCCCCAATGAAACTGCGTACATCATGAAGTCCTTTCTTGGGGTCTTCGTGTCGTACCTTAGCATCCATCAGGGGTTTGGCCTTAGATGCCGCTGGGGTCCACCACCCATAGCCAACGTCAAACCCCAGGTACTGCATGGTCTCCTGCATGAACTCACACTTCTCCAGCTTGAGTCGTGTGTGGTTCTCCTGGCAGACCGCAAAGAACTCACCCAAGAGGATTAGGTGATCCTCCTGGGTATTGGTCCCCAGGCATACATCGTCCATGTGAGCCTCCATCTGGGCCCCACGGGATATAAGCTCCTGCACCTTAGGTCTCCTTCGTAGGATGAACAAGATCTTGTTCATCAGCTCTTGGAATAGGGCGGGTGCGTTGGCCACACCAAAGGGCATGACCTTCCACTTGAACATCCTCCCCTGAGGGGTGATGAAGGCCAGTAGTTCCTGTGCGTTGGGCGTCAGGTCCACTTGCCAGAATCCGCTCCTCTTGTCCATCTTGGTCTTGTAGCGGCAGGAGGCTATCTCCTCCAGGGTAGACTCCATATTGGGAATGGACCCTGAGTGGTTCAACGTCTTCTTGTTCAGCTCTCCGTAGTCCACTACCAGCCAATTGGCTGTAGACCCAGGTTTAGCCACCAGGAAACAGGGGCTGCAGTGTAGGGGGTAGTCCCGTCCTTGTACTCCAGGGCTAGGCCAGCGTCGATACATTCTTGTATCTGTCGCTCGATCTCGTCGGCCTGCTCTTTAGGAGCTGGATAGGGTCTCCTCCGGATCTTGTGACCCACGAACTCGGGTTTCAGCTTGAGGTCCATCTGTACCAGGTTGTCGCATGAGGCTGGAGGGGGTAGTTCTCCGAACACCTCCAGATAGGTCCTTGTAGGCATCTGCACCCGCGGGTCCAATAGCTTGATCTTGTCCTCCATGTCCTCGTCAGAGTGTAGGTTGCTGGCCCCCTGCGTAATAGACGTCGGGAGGTGATCCTCCACCAACTCTTCGCCCTTGGTGGTGTCCTTCAACCCTTCGTAGGCATATAGAAGGTCTTGTTCAACCATCTCCGGTGGACGATGGCAACATAGGCACGCTCGAGGGGGTTCACATACACATTCCTCCGAGAGGTCGCCCTCCTCTGGGGTCCTCACATGGGCGCCCCACACGCTCTTCATGAGCGTAAGATCTACCTCCCTTTGCCAGGTGGTGATCTTCTGTTCGAGGTCTCCCTTCAATTGGGATAGATCCCCCATACGTCCTTGCTCCAGTGGCCATGAGCTGCGGGTAGGCTTCGCGTAGCATAGCTTTTTCGCCGCCAACTTCCTCTTGGAATCCACATACTCCCTTAGCCTGGATCGAGGGTCCAGCTCTTTGTCCACGGGGTCTTCCACCCTCATGGAGAGTAGGGGTTTCAGTGGGGCGACGTACTCGGCGTTCTCCACTTCCTCCACACAGGTCTGCACGAGGAAGGCATCGTGCTCAGTTTCGTCATCTGAGTAGATGGAGCTAGGTAGCTCAGATAGTCCACACTCAGAGACTCCATCAGGAACAGGTACATGGCAGGGAGAGTTGGGGGCGTTGGTGTCGGTCACGACGTACTCATCCCCTCCGGGTGTAGTGTCAACAGCATCTTGAGGTCGTAGGCGATCCTTCAAGTCACCCAAGGCGAGTCCGTCGCTTTCTCGTTGTATAGCCTGGACCAGAGTCGGGTCCAGATCCTCCCAGGGGATGGGGGTAAGACCTCCGTCGACCACGCTCAGCATACTCCCCCATCCGGGTTTCCCAATAGGCGTCTTACGCCCCAGAGGCACGTAGATGGCCTCATCAGGTAACCGGACAGAGCTGATAGTCAGCCTGTCCAGGAGGTTTCGCCAGTACTCGTTGCCCCCATGGGCTCCCCAATCGGGGGAACACAGGACCATACGGGAACGTTCCAAGGCCACCTTGGTCAGCACCTTCCCCAGTTCACTGAACCTGGGGTTCCCGTAGGCCATCCCGAAAGAGGGCCAGTAAAATTTGTAGCTGCAGTTCTTCCCCTTGCTGCAGTAAAGGTCCAGTACATGCTGCTTGTCGCTGGCGAACAACTCCACACTCAGGTATTCTCTAGAGTAACCCAACTCCTTCAGACCTTGGTCTAGGACTTCCCCCAATAGTTGATAGTCCTCAGTTTTGGAGGCCGCCATCATGTTCGAGGGCTCCTCCTTCGATAGCCTCAGGTAACTCCAGGTATGTTCCGACTGCTCCAGTGGCACAGACACTCTGCCACTGCCGTGGTCCACGTAGAGGAGGTAGGGCGCTTGCAGCGTCAGGGATTGTATCTGGGAGTGCTGTACGAAGAAGTCGGTCCCCAGTACAAAGTCCAAGGCCTCAGTGTCCATCACATAGAACCGATGGGTGATAGTCCGGGAGCCCATAGGTACCTCCACTTCACAGTCCCCGCAGCTGTGCACCACATGTCCATCCCCCATGCGTAGAGCCGCGGTGGTCATGGTGTTCTTCAGGCTCCCACAAGGTAAACTTTTCTTGGCCACTATAGATATTGTGGCGCCAGTATCCAATACCCCCAGGTGTTCGCGTCCCCCTAGTCATATACGTACCCAAAACACCAGGTCTTGGGTGCCACCAGAGCGTCTCCGTCAGAACTCCGCGAAACAGGTCACCTCGAACCCCTTGTTCCGCAGTTTGCGGGCCATCCTCATGAAACGGCTCCTCTTCTTAGTGTTGCCGTCATCACCACCTTCATGCTCACGCTTGGCTCCTTGTTCTTGCTGGGCCTGCGTTTGTGAGCGTGTGGTAGGACCAGACTGCCCTCCAGAGGGCTCGGAGTTCCCCCCTGGATTAGGGTTGGGGTTGCCTCCGTTCTTGTCTTTGTTCTCGTTGTCGTTGTCTGGCTGGCGGTTAGCGCCTCCTCCTCGTCCACCTTGACTCTTGTCTTGCCCTTGTCCCCGTCCTTTCGACTTGCCCCTGCCGGAGTCGTTGCCTTTGCCTTTGTCTCCACCTTTGCCTGAGCCTTTGCCAGGATCTTCACCCTTAAGCTTCGCCGATAGGCGTTGCTTATGGTAGCACTCATCCTCGTAGTGCTTCCGCTTCCCGCAGAAGGCACACGTGATGGTGCACCTGTAATGATCCGGCAGCTTCGCTTTGGCGCCGGTGTTCTTCTCCTGCTGCTTCCCCTGGACTACGAGGCAGTCCCGCTGCTCGCAGTCAGGGGCATGCTGCAGGTGGCCCTGCTCGTCTCTGGCATCACACCAGAGGAGCTCCTTGACGTTCTCCATGATACGGGCGTGGGCGTGTTTGGGGGTAGTCCCCTGCCCAGGTCTGGACCCTTCGTATCCTTTGCCATGACCTCCAGAACCTCCTCCTCCAGGACGGTAGTTGTTCAGGTGCTGGTCGCTCTCCTTCTCCAGCGCCAGCTCCAGGAGTAGCACGCATAGATCCTCGTAGCGGAGGGATCTAGCCTTGCGCTCCGCCGTCGAACGGCACTCGTCCCACAGCTCTCGAGGGAGCTTGGCCACCAACCAGAACAGCAGGTCATCGCTGCTGTAGGAACCGGGCGTCAATCGTCCAGCCCAGTGATCCAGGTCAGCCAACAGCTCAGAGACCCTGCCAGGTTTGGGGTTGTTGGGCAGCACGGGCAGGTTCTGGATCTCGGCCCTGATGGAGAGGTCGGTTTCGTAGGTCGGGTACTGCCTCTCCAAGGCAACCAACACATCGGCAAAGGTGGCGGAGTTAGTCACCATCTGCCTGACCTGCTTCTCCAGGTACTTGGTCTTGCAGCACTGCAGGAGCAGATCGCACTTGACTTGTCCACTAGCGTGGGTTTGGATCAATCGGAGAAACCGGCCAAAATTCTCAGCGAACTCGCTGAGGTCCTTGCCTGTGAACTCAGGCAGGTTCACCACGATCTTGGAGGTGGCCCATAGCCTTCGCCTCCTGAGACCTCCGTCCCTCAGGGCGTCGGGTCTTCTTCTTCTTCTTCTTCTTCTTTCCCCTTGGGTTCTCGGGGTCCTCCGGGTCATCGTCCTCCGAGGGCGAAGCAGAAGTCATAGACGGCGGCTCATCATCAGAGGGGTCTCCGCCTAGATCACTAGAGCCATAAGGCTCCACGTCCACCATTGCCCTCAAGGCTGTCAGCCCCAGCCGGTCCAGCTCGACCCTCGTATAGTTCGTCGCGTGGCTGTAGGGCGGCTGGGCCGTTCTCGGTACGAAGGGACTTCTCGGTATCGCTGCAGGGGTCGGCATTGGTCGGCTCCTCAGGCCCCCCAGGGTGTTTGTCAGCCCTGCAAACAGGTGGTTGGCCTGTACTCGATGGGGTGACACTCCCACTGTGGTCGGTGACGCTTGGGGCGGTATCATCAGGGGCTCCAGTTTCTCTCAGATCTCTTGACTGAGGTCGCCCACGATTTTAGAAGTGGCTCCTCGGAGCACCTCGTTGATATCCGACCGCGTCAGGGACCTGTTGGAGGATCTCCCCGATCCTCTACTCCTGCCTCCAAGAGACTCAGGTCCTCTCCTCAACCCACTCAAGGTTGCATACCCAGGTGTATACCCAGGAACATCCACATAGGTTCCCGTAGCGGGTAGAGGATGGTGATAGTCAGCCGCATACAATCGCGGCGCAGAACTGTAAGCCACCGGCTCACTGGCAGTAGTTGCCTCAGGAAACGCAGTGGTAGGTGGGCCCAAACCATAGGCAGGTTAGGTAGGCATGCCAGTACACCTAGGATTAGATGAGATGCAATTATCCCCTAACTCATAGGACCAATGGAGTCTTTTTCCGCCTTTTGAAACATGTCAAAAAGAAAAGTATGTTTGCAATAGTTTTTCCTTCGCAACTGGCATTTTCCGTACCGTCATTTTCGCTGCGTTCCACTCATCTCAGCGACCTGACAGTGACAATGACAGTGTGCTGGACGATTCTGATCGTAAACAGAGTCAGAGTCTAGGCCGGGTCATGGCCGAAGGTGTGTGAGTGAACGGACATGCGCTCTGTTGTGAACGGCGGCAGTCACAAATATATTGGATGTAGGTAAGTCTCCATGCAAGTCAAGCACATCACATTCATCAACAAGCGAGCCGCAAGCAAGGAAGCAAGCGAGCCGCAAGCAAGGGCCACCCCGCAAGGAAGGAAGCAAGCGAGCGCCGAGCGACAACAACAGCGACAGCAACAGCGATGACAGCGAAGCTGAAGCCAAAGCAGAAGCTCCAGTACAAGCTGAAAGTGTGTTGAAAGTGTGTTGACAGTGTGTTCACAATTGACGCGCACGTTGTGCCTCTCAATTTGCGTCTCAATGCCGACAGTGATTATTACTGTGATAGACAGCGATCAGCGAACAGTGCGCAGTTAACAGGGAACAGTGAATGGACAGTGTATCAAAGGGAGGGGCAACAGCGTTCCACAAGACCAGCGAGCGTACCGAAAGTGAGTTGAAAGTGTGTTGCAAGTTGACATGCAATTTGTGCCTCTCAATTTGCGTCTCAATTTTTTTACTGTGAATCTCTGTCACTTACTCCTGCAGGTCCAACGTTTGCGAACAGTGATGGGGAGGTGTCATCAGAGGATGAGGACTCAACGCAGAAGAAGCGAGTGCAGTTCACTGTAACACGAGAACGGGCAGAAGAACTAGTCTCCTCCCTCTGTGGGCTAATTTGGAAACAAAAAAGTCACTCGTGGTCAGAAGTGTGCACTGGTGTTGCTGCATTGACAAAAACAGATGGCAAAAAAATCCGTGAGGCAATGGAGGCGCTGGCGGCCGTGATAAAAGTACACTCGCAACTCCCAACGAACGGAAAGTACATCTATCGCATTGAAGAGGCGGGTGCTCGCCTTGGCTTTCAGATTGAGGCAGACACCTCCCACCTGGTTGCAACGATTGCAGTAGGCCCGACAAAACCACTGACCTTTCACTCTTGTGCCACTGGTACCAAGGGTACAAAGGTTCCTGAGGGCCACTACCCTTTCCAAACCATGCGGCCGTTTGATACATTCCAGTGCATCCCGAATGCCAGAGGGCACATATACCTGTTCTTCTTTGACTGTGAAGAGAATATGAAGCTTGTATGCCACACAAACACTTTCAGGGACTCTTTGAACCCAAGTGACCGCGGTCCAACTTTGGATGCGCTCAGGCGAGTTCAGCGCAAGCTGGACGCTATAATGGAGCACCTGGGTATTGAACAGTGAAGTGAACAGTGAGCAGAGTGGTGCCCGCGTGCATTTGCTTTGAGGATACATTTTTGAAACGCATCTTTTTCTGAGGTTAAGTTGGGAGACACGTTGAGACACTCACGTTGTGTCTCAATGTTTCGGCAAGATTCACTGCAAAACATTGGAATTTGAGCTCGAAATTGATTTTGACAGTCTATGGCAGGGTTACTGCACATCACACCATTTTTTTTCAATACTTATAGTCAAGGTGCACCACAAATTGTCGAAACTCAAGTTGTGGTTACGTTGAGACACACGTTGAGACACTCAACTTGTGTCTCAATGAGTTTCGGGATAATTGAACCCCATAAAATCCTAGGTGAAAGCCTGTGTCCTCTGCCATAGGCGGGTCCGTTATGGGAGTGGATTTTGCAGCGGCTGGGTCTGGAATTCGGAGTGTGGTGGTTATAGGAGAGGGTGATGCGTGGAGGCCAGAAGCGCTTGGTGCGCCTTCGAAGGTAGGGTCATTCGTCAGGTCTTGCCCTTGGTCCTCTCCTTCATCTGCTTCGTCTCCAGCATCCTTCTCGCTCTCTCTCTTCCTCTTCACAGGCTGAGTGACCACCTCCTCGACTGAGAGGGCCCTGAAGGCCGACTGGAGTCCATCCAACGAGTCCTCAGCCACGTCCACTGGCCCATGTAAGGGCTCCGAAGGTACACCGCTAGGTCCAGGTCCAGGTTCACCAGGTGCTGGCCTTGCTGGTGCCTCAGGCGCTGACTTCACGTCGGTGTCCTCCTTCTTTGTGTCCATCTTCGTTCGCCCTTCTGCTTATATGTGACTGATCTCAGCGCACTGTTTGTACGGCACGGGGTTGCTGCCGGTACGCAGAGACAGTCTGCCTCTTGCTACCAGAAAAGTTCATAGTGATTTCAACACTGTGTTTGTGCCTCTCCTGCTGCTTGCTGCTGGTGTAGGGTTTCCTGCTGCTTGTTTTTGAAGATGAAAAGCTTTTGTTTGCTGAAATACAATCAATCGAGGATAGCCCAAGCCAGAGATATGCAAGTAGAAGAGAATCAGGATCAAGGCATGAAGGGCTGCAGTGTAAACAGTGTAAGATGGCAGGATATTCACAGTTACTGCAACTCAGGTCAGATCGGATTGCATATTCACAAAGATAGCTGAAATGTTTTGAAAAAGAGTTGGAAAACTGCCCCATGGCCACTCTATCTCCTTAGTGCCATCTCAGGAGATGTGCACTCTTTTTTTTGGGTCCCATATGTGCTGAGGTGGCAGGGCATGTGGCGATGAGGTCACTGCCATGTCACATGGGATCTTCCTACTTAGCTAGGCTGACCGGGAATTGAACCCAGGACCTCTCAAAAAGGGGTGCCCAGCCCCCTAGGGTGCATACCACTAGGACAGCTAAGAATTCATGAGAAAACATAGATAAATTCATAGGCTCTGCCCTGGATATGTCAGTTCTCAGTCGACTCAGAAACAGATGATTTGCCTCACATTGATAGGGGATTAAGGGGTCCACTCCATATCCTGATTGGGTGTTTGGTTCCATGGGTCAAAATGTGTTATCATCACTTTTGGTGGGGCCAATACTAAGATAGAAATGCCTGGATGCTCAGTGCATCTCTAATACAACTAGAGTATGCCTCAAAGCATTGGAAAAGCACTTTTTCTTACTAACACCACTGCAGTTTCGTCCTGGTGGGGTACGTGGAATGTGCACTCGAGGTGGCCGTGTGGTGGATCGCAAGAGCAATGACAAGCGCCAGGCCACATGCACGCTGGTTCTCTCAATGAGCGGTAACATCATCACGGTGCAGATAATCTGGCGCTGCACAACGCAGCAGTGCCACGTCAAGCTCCCTGATGGAGTTGCAGTAGACCCCAGAATCTATCAGACACATTCACCTAAGAAGTGCCAGACCGGTTCTACATTTGAAGACCTCCTTGTCAGAGTCCATCAAGACCTCGATGTTGTACGCACCAAGTACTGCCTGGGCTTGCAGTTTCCTGCTCTCATTGTGATGGACCACATCATGTCTCATGACAAGAACCTACTCGAGAAGGTGCAGGGCCGCACGTTCTGCCCGAAGCTGTTCGAATGTAGCAAGGGACCGTTGTACGTGTACTTCACCATCCGCAACAGGTCACACTTATGCAATCCGGGCGATCAAATGGTGAACCGGTCACTGCGCACAACAATCAGGTCTGCTGGCCGAGGTCGTGAAATCCGTGACGCAATGAACGTTCAGGACCGGGCTGCGCCTTCCAGGACCGGTGTGGACAAGTTGTGCAATGTTATCAAGAGTCTGCTTCTGCAGTGGATCTCTCGGTGGTGCCAGGACTCGCACACGGAGATGCTCGTTCAATCCAGTTTCAAGGTTGTCCTCCAGCAGATGCCGCAAACGGATTCTGTGGACGACATTGACGTTCCAGTAGGAGTAAACTACCTGCCCCCTCCACTGCAGCCCGTTGCATCTGCCGCAGTTGGTGATGATGCTTTGAATGCCGCGGATGCCGCATCCGATCCCTCACTGGACTCTGATGCAGCACCGGCGTCCAGCACTGAAGAGGAGGATCCTTTTGCACCTGCACTTCTGTCAGACCCACTCGCTGCACGCGTCCATGCACCCGCACACCGTCCTAAGCCGAAGCCTGAGCCTGCTCGTGTGCCACGTTATAAATATGCTGCCGCTGTCGCACTGCTCCGTAAGAAACGGCGTGAAGAGGCAGCTAAGGCGCGCAGTGCACGAGCCCAGAAGAGACAGCGGCAACAGGAGGAGTCAGAATCGGAATCTGAACCCGAGGACGAACCCATGTCTCCTGAGGTGCAGGCCAACAGTGCAGACTCTGCTTAGTTTCGTGGACTTCTCCATAAAATGACGAAGCCTGTGTGTCTGTTCTGAGGTACGGGGTACCAGTGCAGGCCTCCTGTGATTGATATACCGCAGCTATTGTTTCTGTCATGCCTGACAGTTCCACGTTGTACTCAGACACAGTGCCCACAGTTTCGTGGACTTCTCCATAAGACGACCAAGCCTGTGTGTGTGCGCTGCCATTTATTCCTCCCATTCCTCCCATTTCTCCCATTCCAGCGCCACATAGAGAACACACTGCTGTGGACTTTGACACTGAACAGCCCATTATGCTTGTGTTCCAGGGTTTCCCTGTATACGCAGTCATGGTGCAGGGATTCTGCACGGACAAGACTTCAACGATTGGGTTCTTTTTGTTTTTTAACTCAGAAATAAACACGTTCATGCATAAGTGGGAGGTAAACAGTAAAGAAGATGAAGCACTGAATGGGAAACAAATTTCAAATCCCAGGAGTTTGATTTTGCAAATTGTGATTGTGATTGTGATTGTTTTTTCTGTCAGAGATAAACAAGTTCAGGCATAAGAGGTAGTACTCAAGAAGAAATGAAATTGAGCAATGAATAGAAAACAAATTTCAGTTTGGAAGAGTTGAATTGTGTAGGAATTGGCGATGGTTTTATTTATGGTTTTTTTTTGCTTACAAATAAATAAGTTGAGGCATGAATGGGAAACAATTTTTAGTTTGCAGGGGTTCAATTGTAAGTAGCTAGATGATAGCAGCCTGAAAAGACCTGAATGATAGAGGGGGTAGGTCTAAATTGGAGGAGATAGTGTCACCACCAGCAAGTGGCAGGGGTCTTCTAGGACAAATGTTCATTTTGATGATGGGTGTGACTCCTGAGTCTGCTTAAGTGCACCATGGGAAGGGCATCCAGGTTTGGGCACCAGCGGTGACTCAAATACGCAAAAAACTGGTTCCAAATCAGGGTGGTGACTCCGCACACCCGTGGCTCCGGCTACCCCCGGGCAATGCAGCAACAAAGGAAACTCAGAATAACTACAGATTTATGAAAAGATAGTTAGAAAATATCCTACAAACACGGAGAAACTGCCCACATGGGCATCCTCTCTTTTATAGTGCCGTCTAGAGATGTGCAGTCATTGTTTTGCGTCCCATAGGTGCTGAGGTGGCATGGCTTGTGGCGCTGAGGTCACTGCCATGTCACATTGGATATTCCTACTTAGCTGGGCTGACCGGGACTTGAACCCAGGACCTCTCAAAAAGAGGTGCCTCAGCCCCCTAGGATGCAGATCACTAGAATAGCTAAGCATTCATGAGAAAATACAGAAAAATGTATAGGCTCTGGATCAATGTCAGCGCCTCAGTCGGTCCGGAAAATGGTGTATAAGATCAATCAGTTGGGGGGTCAGGGGTCAACACAACATTCATTGTTCAATGCTTGGTTTTATAGGTTAAAATGTCTTATCACCCCTTTTTGGATAGGCCAATACTAAGATAAAAATGAGTTAAGCCTTTAGGCCCGTATATAACAACTAAAGCTAACCTTTTGGCAGGGAAATACACTTTTTCTTACTCCCCCCTTGTGCTGTGGTGGCCACCACTGTCGAATTCTAAAGGAGAAACGGAATTTTTCTTGGCCCTCCCATGGCTTCAACATCTATTTAAAATTTCTATAACATCCCTAACATTGGAAAGAAGGCGCTGCATCAGGGCAGTCGCCAGGTTCTGCTGAGTCATAAAAGACACCTACAGCTCCCACTGCGCTCAATGGCGTCGCTCGGGCAGCTGTGGCTTGGTAGGGGGTTACAGTGGGCATGCCAACTCATGTGTGCACAACCCTCTCCCTACAAATGGCAAAACACAGTGCAATACGCAAAACGTAACGCTGGATATGATCAGGGCACGCTGTCTGGGGTCTCGATGAACCTGCTGTCAGACCTGATCTGTCCTTAGTGCGTTGAAGATTAATTTACCCTCATGGGGGTTGGGGATTCAGGACAGTGGTCCAGGAGTCAGCTTTTCGGCCTGAAGATGGCCTACTCCACTGTTTGCGCTCCGGGATGTCTGCAGAGAAAAGACGAAGGGTTGAGGGACTGACAGACACGCAACGATCGACGCAAACACCAAAATCCGTCAAATGACGGCCTAAAACGTTTCTGACGGCACACACCTGTCCAGAATCTTCATGTTCATTAAATGCACATTTGTACGCAATTTATTTTCATCACAGGAATTTTTCAATTCCTGGATTTACACGCAGACAAAAGCGGCGCGCCGGAGCGCATCCTAATTGGGCGCCGGAAAATACGAAAAATAATAAGATTATAACAGTATGTCACGTAATAATAAGAAAATGACGAGACACACATTAGATATTAAACGTAGCAATTCCACGTTTGCTTCTAGGAGCAATGAAGAAGAATGAATTCAAGAAAATCAAAATGAATTCAAAGAACGAGGTATAAACATACAGGTCTCGCTCGCTTTTGTATGCAGCATGCACATTGCTTGTCTCGCGTCATCGTGATCGCGCAGTGTAGCAACGCAAACATAGAATAGAGGGACAGATTAGAAGATTGCAAGATGATTAGAGGTGAGATTGGGTGATTAGAACATATACACGCGTGCATAAACGCTTGCCTTGCTTGTGTTACGCTCTCTCCTCCACTTGCTTCGCTCTCCAGCAGTAGGTAAGGTGAGTAAGCCCAGGAGGGGCCACCCCCTGGTAGAGTTCGTGATCGTGGTATGGATTGTGGAAAAAAAGGAGAGATTAAGGTAGGAGATTCAAACCTTCGTGCATACCCGTGCTTTCACATGACGCATTAAAAGGTAGGCCACGCGAGATGCGCACGGTAAAACCTTTGTTTAGGTTACCCAGGGGCTCCACCCTACATTCTTTAAGAGAACGGGTGGAGTTCCTTAAGCTTGCTTGCTTGTACTTGGGTTCAGGAACAGCGTATTATAGGGCAGCCTGAGAAGCCTATAACATGTTGAGGCGGTCATGGTTCCTCAGTCCTGAACCCAGGTCATCCGCCTATGTTTTACAGGCCGGAAGGTCAGGGTGAGTTGGTGCAGCTGCAGTTGCCTTCGGCGACTTTTGAATTTTTGGCCCAAGCTAAAACGGGCGCTGATCACACAATCAACAAACTGCACCTCAGTCAGGCGTGGCGAGGGCAGTCCGACTTCTTCAACATCCACGCTGTGCACGCAACCTGAGCACTCCTTCCCTCCAAGCCCTATCAGAGAAACGCGTACTGGCGTCCCTGTTAGGCCACAGTCGCGTACTAGCGCTGTGTTCTCGTGTCTCTTTCACAGCTAGGCCTCTAGGGCCTGTGACATGTTCATCATCATCCCCAAGTCGCGCTTGGGTGTAGGAGTGGCAAGCCAGGGTGAGGGCTTGGGCCTCAGAGCCTGCTCATCCTTCGATGGCTGGTGCCACAGTAGTGAGTGTAGGACCTGTAGTGAGTGTGTCACTGTCCCGCCTGTTTCCTGAAATTTTATCAGGGTTTTGGTGGGCAGTGGCAGTGGTAGTCTAGGTTTCAGGTACGTAGCAGAGAGGGGTTTTCATGCCTCATAGCTTTTGGCCACCCCTCCCCTTAGTAGGCAGGCAGGTAGAAAAAGCCAATACCTTGGCGTTTTTGCTGGGTATTCCCCCAAGGATTTTCGGTGCCAGCACAGAAATTGGGCACCTAGTGGCGGAGAGACCCGGGGCGTACCCCGTGGCACCGGTAAGACATCCGCCGGGTTCAGCAAGGGTGCGGACTTGGGTAAAATTAGGACAGCATTTCTGCAGCTTGCTCATGAGTCCTCAGGACCAGCACACTCACACACACGCATAGGAAGGTATAGGAAGGGTTCAGTCCCCAGGTTTCTTCTGAGAGGCAAGCGTCTCAGCGACACTCAGCACCTCTCCTAGGGTGTTCTGGGACAAGTAGTCTACCAGAACAGAATTCAGGTGTCCCTCGGAAAGAACAAAGGCAGACAAGGGTCCCGAGGTAGCTTCTTCAACTCCAAACCCTTCCCAGAGGGTGAGGAAACACCACCCTTGGCGATAGCGGTGTCAGATGACCGACTTCACCAAGTAGAAGCCTTTCCTAGCCATCTCCTCGGCATTCATGTCGGGGAGTTCTCCTTCTACTTCCATGCGGCTGGCAGCGCCCTGTAGGTCCAGAGCGGCGATCTCCTCGTCGTTTAGATCCCATTCTTCCCCACAGAGGTTCTCTGGGACACAGTAGCGCTTGAGCTGCTGAGCAGCGCACACCAGGGTCCCCCCTAGTCGGGGAGAACACCGCACGGTGATACGGTGACCATCCACAGATAGGATCTTGTAGGGCCCAAAGTAGGGGTCATCGCTGGTGGAGCGTGGCCAGGCGGGTAGCCGCCTGTGGTGCACCAGCACCCAGTCTCCCTCTTGGTAGGTGGCAGGCACCCTGCCCTCGTTCATCTTGTTCCACTGGCGCTCCCTCACTCTCTGGAGCATAGCCTTGGCCTTGTCACCTTGTCTTCTTGCTCCTTCACCCACTTACCCACAGTGGAGTAGGAATCCTCAGGATAGGGAGCGTGTAGGAACCACGCCGGGCGTCCCATGAACAGCTCATGGGGCGTATAGCCAGTTGCCGAACTCTCTTGGGAGTTCATCATCAAGGATATGACGGGGAGTAGTCTCACCCAGTCTTTGGTGCGTTCAGTCTTGCACCATATCCTTACGTGCTCCTTTACAACACGAATCTGTCGCTCACGTAGGGGGTTACTCGTATGAGTATAGGGAATCCCCGTTGACACCTGGACATTGAGGGATCTCAGGACTCTCTTGTACCAGCCAGTGTCGGAGCGTACTCAGACATCTTCGTCTGAGTTAATCTTTTTGGGTGCCCCATAGACACAGAACCACTCCTCCAGGAGTATCTTGATGGTCTCCTGGCCGGTGATGTGTTTAATACATGGGAATCCCCTGCTAAACCTGGTCAGCCCACAGGTCACGATTAGGGCAAAGTCATAGCCCCTGAACTTAGGCATCTCGCTGTAGTCCACGTGGAGAACACTGTTGGCACAGTGGGGGATAGGGAGAGTCGAATAGAGACCTCTATCCCTGATATCCCCAGGTCTACAGGACCGACACGGGCACTTGTCCACGATACGCTGGAGGGTCTTACGCAGCTGGTCATCAGTCCACGTAGAGTGGAACCACTGCTTGAAAGGCCTCAGGGTACGGCTGGCCCCCACATGGCCATTGGACTCATGCGTCCACTTGAGGAGCACTGGGATTGGGGCGCTAGGCACGACTATCCGGTCCTCATGCCAGAGGTAAGTCTTGTCCCATTTCCACTGTTCCTGGTTGACCAGTATGGGTTCCAGACGCTTCTCCAGGCGTTTGTAGATATCCCCAAACTCCTTCAGGTACTCCACTTGTCGGAGTCCATCTAGAGGTCTGATCATGGTCATGTTCAAGTGCAGGTGTACATCCATACGGCTGAACGCATCCTTGGCTGGCTCCTCAAACCTGGCATCAATCATGTCGTCGAAGTTGTTGCGGCTGATGTAGTCCGCACACTCGTTCTTGACGCCTTGGATATGATCTACTGAGAGCCGTAGCTGGCTCAGGTAGGTCCACCAGCGTCGGAGCTTAGCCTTATCAGGTGGGGGTCCCTTTTGGAAGGTGCGGACCGGGTCTTGGTCGCACAGCCAAACGACTGGGTTACTCCCCAACAGTCAGGACTGAGAGGATATCACCAGCATACCCAGGAGCAGTTCCTGCTCATAGGTGGAGTAGTTACCACCTATGATTTTGTGGGGCATTCTGCGGCCAAAACCGCATTTACGCTACCGCACTGGATCTGAAACGGCCCAACGGATCTGAAACGGCCGCGGTGCCAAAAATTTGTCGTTCAAACATGAATTTTTGCAAAATCCTTTGCTTGAATACATTTGATTCCTTGGCACAAAAGTGTGGATGTGTCAGAACATTACAATGCTGTGGTTGAATCTAAAGATGCCTTCCAAAAGTCGTTTTAATATTGTTGTTCTGCTGTTTTTGTGCTGCTCAGCTGTAGTGCAGATCGCTCCGGATTTTTCCGGCTATTGACTGCTAAATTTTGACACAACATTTCTGACTAATGCTTTGCAATTGCCTTTGTTTTGCCTTGCTTGCAAACACAACGTTGAACTGGTGAGAACTGTTGAGAACTGAGGTCCCTGGGACTTGATTTGTGTTGCTGGTAAAGGTTTCGGAACAGTTGACAGTTGACGTGCTGTGCACTTGCTTGTGTTGTGCCTTCTTTGCCCGGTCTTGGCTCTGTGAGTTTACTGTTTGCCTGATTTGTTGCAAAGCCTGTTCTGCAACCCTTGACTCTCCCTGAAAAGGGATCTCCTGTGGTGCAGAAGTACCCAATCCAACGGTCAGGCTTTGTAGCTCATCTTTGGCAAATAGTCTCAAACTTGCAGGCACGGGCCCTTTGCACCGCACAATGCTCAAAAGAACTAGGCTTCACAAAGGTTGGCAGGTGTTTGAAGTGACATTGAGAACTGAGGTGTGTGGTTAACTGAGAAGTCAGTTTGAACTGGTCCCACCCTACGATGCTCAAAAGAACTTTGCTTCACAAAGGTTGGCACAGGTTTTTGAACTGACTTTGAGAACTGAGGTGTGCAGGTAACTCAGAAGTCGGCTTGAACTGGTTGCAGCGTACGAGGCTCCAAAGAACTTCGCTTCACAAAGGTTGCCACGTGTGTAGATCAGGGTCAATCTATGTTGTCTACATACATTGCAATGGTTCCCATTTTGTATTGTGTTGGACAGTAAGTACTTCATTTCTCCACACAAATTGAGTTTTTGTTTTGCCCGAAATATTGGATGTGCATGACATCTTGGCACTCAAAATGAGCCATGCGTCAACTCTTATTATGAATGATAGGCAAAAAACCACAAAATTTTCAAAACAAGCTTAATACACAACAACGATGTGTCAATTTTGTCAACCATTTAGATAGAATCCGGGTTTTGGCCACTTTGTGCCCGGTAAAATCAAAGGTGACCCCGGGCCTGGTTCCGTTTCCGGTTCCAATGACCCAGGGGAACCAGAACCCATTTGTCGTCAGGGTAGCTGTGCTTGAGAGTACTGTCTCGGTTGACTCCATCAGTACCCCATTGGGAAATGGCCGAGTCAAACTCCTCTTCTCTTGTGCTTGCCATTGGAACAACGTTCCACCTCCGCCCACATTGCTGGCGTCAGTCACCAGAACAATCTCCCCTTGTGCTCTAGGCACACCCAGGCACTTAGCGCTGGCCACTTTGTCCTTGAGCTCGTCAAACGCTTGTTGTTCTTGAGGGCCCCTGCGCCAAGTAGAGGTCTTCTTGATGAGGTCCGTCAGGATGGCGCTGGTGTAGGTGAAATTATTGATGTGGCGGCGGTAGAAGTTGCAAGCCCCAATGAAACTGCGTACATCATGGCATCCTGTCTTGGGGTCTTCATGGCGTACCTTAGCATCCACCAGGGGTTTGGCCCTAGAGGCCGCTGGGGTCCACCACCCATAGCCAATGTCGAACCCCAGGTACTGCATAATCTAATCTCCTGCATGAACTCACACTTCTCCAGCATGAGTCTAGTGTGGTTCTCCTGGCAGACCGCACAGAAATCGCCCAAGAAGATTAGATGGTCCTCTTGGGTATTTGTTTCCAGGCATACATCGTCGATGTGTGCTTCCATCTGGGCGCCCCGGGATATGACTTCTTGCACCACAGGTCTTCGACGTAGGATGGAGAGGATCTTGTTCATCAGCTCTTGAAAAAGAGCGGGTGCGTTTGCCACGCCAAAGGGCATGACCTTCCATTTGAACACCCTCCCCTGAGGGGTGATGAAGGCAAGGAGTTCCTGGGCGTTGGGCCTCAGGTCCACCTGCCAGAATCCACTTCGCTTGTCCATCTTCGTTTTGTAGCGGCAGGAGGCTATCTTCTCGAGGGTTGACTCCATATTAGGAATGGACCCTGAGTGGTTCAACGTCTTCTTGTTCAGCTCTCCGTAGTCCACTACCAGCCGTTTGGCTGTTGACCCAGGCTTAGCCACCAGTAAACAGGGGCTGGAGTGTTGGGGATAGTCCCCATCCTTGTACTCCAGGACCAGGCCAGCGTCGATACACTCTTGTATCTGTCACTCTATCTCATCCGCCTGCTCTTGAAGAGCAGGGTAGGGTCCCCTTCTTATCTTGTGACCCACGAACTCGGGCTTCAGCTTGAGGTCCATCTGTACCAGCTTGTCACAGGACGCTGGACGGGGTAGTTCTCCGAATACCTCCAGGTAGGTCCTGATCAGCTTCTGTACCCTGGGGTCGAAGAGTTTGATTCTGTCCTCCATGTCCTCATGAGAGTGTAAATTGCTTGCCCCTTGTTGTAGAGAAGCAGGGAGGTGATCCTCAACCGGCTCAGCGTCCTTGCTCGTATCCTTCAGTCCTTGGTAGGTGTAGAGAAGGTCTCCTCCCACAGTCGCAGGTGGTCGGTGACAACATAGGCACACTCGAGGGGGTTTGCATACGCATTGTTCTGAGAGTTCATCCTCCTCTGGGGTCCTCACATGGGCACCCCAAACGCTCCTCATGAGCTTCAGGTCCACCTCCCGTTGCCAGGTGGTAATCTTCTGTTCTAGGTCCTCATTCAGTTGGGAGATATCCCCCATAGACCCTTGCTTCAACAGCCATGAGCGGCGTGTGGGCCTAGCGTAGCACAGCTTTTTCACCACCAATCTCCTCTTGGAGTCCATGTACTCTCTTAGCCTGGATCGGGGGTCCAACTCCTCGACCAAAGGCTCCTCTCCCCTCATGGAGAGTAGGGGATTCAGTGGGGCAGCGTACTCGGCGTTCTCCACTTCCTCCACGCACATCTGCACGAAGAAGGCGTCATGCTCAGTCTCGTCATCAGAGTGTATAGAGCTGGGTAGCTCGGATAGCCCACACTCTGAGACTACATCAGGATTAGATACACGGCAGGGGGAGTTGGGGGCAACGGTGTCAGACACAACGTAGTCGTCTCCCCCAGGAGTAGTCTCCACGGCGTCTCGAGGTCGTGGTTGATTTTTCAGAACACCCAGGGTGAAGCCACTGCTCTCACATTGAATTTCCTGGACCATAGCAGAGTCCAGATCCTCCCAGGGCACTGGGGCTAGACTGCCATCCACCAGGCTTAGCATACCACCCCATCCAGGTTTCCCGATGGGCGTCTTGCGGCCCAGAGGCACGTAGATGGCGTCATCCGGCAGCCCGTCCAATAGAGTACGCCAGTACTCATTTCCCCCATGGGCTCCCAAATCGCGATTGAACCGGACCATACGGGAACGTTCCAGGGCCACCTTGTTCAGGACCTTCCCCAGTTTACTGAATCTTGGGTTCCCGTAGGCCATCCCGAAAGAGGGCCATTAAAATTTATAGCAGCAATTTTTCCCCTTGCTGCAGTAGAGGTCCAGGACATGTTGCTTGTTGCTGGCGAATAGCTCCACGTTCAGGTCTTCCCGGGAGTATCCGAGGTCCCCCAGACCTTTGTCTAGGACATCACCCAGGAGCTGATAGTCCTCTGTTTTGGAGGCAACCATTATGGTTGAGGGCTCCCTCTTGCATACCCTCAGGTAGCTAGACGTATGCTCAGACTGCTCCAGAGGTACAGATTCCCAGCTGTCGCCATGGTCCACCTTGAGGATGTAGGGTGCTTGCAGGGTGAGGGATAGAATCTGGGAGTGCTCGACGAAGAAGTCAGTTCCCAGTACAAAGTCGAAGGCCGCGGTGTCCATCACGTAGAGGTAGGTCGGGTAGGTCGACTCTGGACTGGGGCTTTTGCTCACCCACCCACGGCCCTACTGCACGTGCCCCCACAAAGCGGCTCCCCCACATGGGGGAAGGGCGCGGTCGCCGTGAGCAGTACCCTACAGCGGGTTCTGCCCAGACAGTTAACCCATGTTCGACCAAAGTCTCAGATTCCTCCCCTTTGGGCGGATGACACGTGGGGGGGGGTCCCATCGTACCTCCTCATCAACCTCCGGATTCTGGGGCCCAGGGGCCGGGAGCCAGGCCAAAGGCCCTGTCCTGCAGGCACCCCCACCTGCGTTGGTTTTCAGTAGGCGTGAGGCGACTTGAAGAAGCATGTGCTACGGGACTCGCATGCCGTGGCGCACACTTACGCCTCCGGACTTGGTCGAGCTTGCGCTCTCCCGGGGGGCCGGGGGTTCGAAGTAGGTCGTTGTGGTTGGTTGGTTGGTTCTTTAACGGTTTGGCGTAGTTTGTTAATGTTGGTCGTTCGGTCGCGTGATGGTAGAGTCCCGGTTTTAATTGCGGACATGGTCGTCGGCGGGCGTGGCGCACCATGGTGTCGCCAACCCGATGCAGGCCGTTCCCGTTTCGACCCGTGCACGCCTGGC
Organism: Eutreptiella sp. 'Long Island Sound 2002'; assembly: GCA_964036045.1. Classification (NCBI taxonomy): domain Eukaryota; phylum Euglenozoa; class Euglenophyceae; order Eutreptiales; family Eutreptiaceae; genus Eutreptiella; species Eutreptiella sp. 'Long Island Sound 2002'. The sequence continues at coordinate 101,314,082 of OZ038383.1, forward strand.
TGGTTTGGTGTTGGCCGGCTTGCGTGTGGTCTGTTTGCGGTCAAGTGGCGGCTGCAGCTGCGGGTGTAGTTGGTGCGCGGTTGTCTTGGCCGCCTCATGGTCGGCTTGGTCTGCATGGTTTTCGTCGCGCGGCTGCCGGTGGTCGTATCGCCAGATGTTGTTTGTGCAGCCGGCACGTCCGTGTCGGCGCTGGCTAGTTGCGTCTCGGTTGGTCCAAGTGCGGCGTAGTGCCGTTCGTCAGCGCTGGTTGGCCGCGTTCGTAATGGTAGGGTCGCGGTGTGCTGTCGTGCTCCTGGGCATGGTCAACAGTGGGCGTGGCGCACCACGGTGCCGCCATCCCGTTGGACGCCGTTCCCGTTTCGACCCGTGCACGCCTGGCTGGTTTGGTGTTGGCCGGCTTGCGTGTGGTCTGCTTATGGTCATGTGGCGGCTGCAGCTGCCGTGTGGTTGGTGTGCGGTTGTCGCGGCCGCCTCATGGCCGGCCGGGTTCGTGTGGGTTCCGTTGCGCCGCTGCCGGTGCTCTGATCGCCAGTTCCTGCTCGTGTAGCCGGCACGTTCGTGTCGGTGCTGGTTGGTTGCGTCTTGGTTTGTCCGAGTGTAGTGTAGTGTAGTTTGTCAACATTGCTTGGCCGCGTCCGCAGCGGTAGAGCTACGGTGTTCCTCTGCGGTCGTGGTCAAGGTGGTCGGCGGGCGTGGCTCGCCACGGTGTCGCCAGCTCGTTGGATGTCGTTCTCGTACCGGCCCATGCATGTCCGGCCAGATTGGCGTTGGCCGGCGTGCGTGCTGTCTGTTTAAGGTCACGTTGCGTCCGCTGTAGCTGTAGCTGTCGGTGTGCGGTCGTCTTCGTCGCCTCTTGGTCGGTTTGTTCAGCGTTGGTTGGTTGTCGTTGCAGTGGGCGCCTGCGCAGTCCGATTTGTTGCGTGCAGGTGTTCTGCCTGCTGCGGTGTTGGCTGGCGCCAGTTGCGTGGGGCGGGCACGGTACTTTTGTACTGTGCGCCGCCTGCCCACCGTGGGGTAGAAAGGTATTGACAAGTGGTCGGACCGCTGCAAAAACATTTTTCCCGATTCGGTGCCCTTTTCCCTGCCCCGCCCTGGCAGTGTTGCATGCACAACCCATCATCTTGTATCTCGCGGTGCTCTGTAGCCGTCCTTCTAGTTTCCCTTGTGCCATGCATATGTACACCCCCCGCCGGTGGCAAGGCCCCGTCGGTCCCCCTTGGTGCGTCCCTGTGCTCCCCATGGGAGCCCCAGGGTGCTGTTCCGGCTCGGTTGTGCGGTGCTCGTGCTTGTGTCTGCCTGCCTGCCGTGCGCCATATCGTGCCGTCTTTTGCGGGTCATGTGGGTAGCGTGCCTGTGTCGCGGTGCTGAGTTTGGTAGTTAGGATGGTTAGGGCGGTTTGGCTTGTGCTGTGGTGCGGGGATGTTCCGTCCGACGTGGTGGGTTGTGCTCGGCGTAACACACCTGTGCCCGCTGGCAGGGGGTCGGCGTGTCCCTGTGTGGTGAGTCTGTGGTCCCCCGCGCGCCCCGGGTGGGGTTTCGGAGGATAGGAATACCGGGCAGTGCTGCAGCCCCCCTCCCGCTTATTGACGTTGTTAACTTTCTGCAGGGAGTGTGCCCCTCGTACCATTCGCGTAGGTTACATGCGCTGTAACCCCCCCGGCGTCCCAGGCGTTTAACCTTCCTGGAGGAGGTGCGCGCCGGTCCCCGCGGTGCACGTATCCCTGGATGCTCGCCTTGGAAGGTAATACTCTGGACGATAGCTCGCTAACATTCTCGTGGATATCGGCCCGGCCGTGGGTTCTGCGTGTGTGGCCAGGCGCTATGCCTGGCCCCTCGTGGATCCGGCTCGTGGGAGAGGAGGGTGAGGTGGAAGGACGGGTCCGGTTGTGGCGCCGCCCCTTTCTCTGCTGCAGGCGGGTAGCGGGGGTCCGAGAAGTGTGGCCCCCGCCCGGGGGATGTAGGAGGAAGTCGTTGGGTTTTTGTTTGTGCTCGACTCCACGGGCTGCTAAGGCTAGCCCCCACGCTTCGGGTGTCTGTTGCATGTGTCGGGCAGGTTGACGTCTTTCCCGTCGGTGTGTCCAACCGTTAGGTGTTGCTGGGGTGTGTTGCGCGGCCGTGCGCCGTCGGGTTGTACCGGGGGTCCTTGTGGGCGAGGTTGGCCCGCCCGGGGTCGTCGTGGTTTATGGCCGAGTGCGCAGCCGTTAGTGTGACGTCCATCGGCCGGCCCTCTGGTGGGGGAGTCGACCCCGCAGCCGTCGTGTTGTCTCCCCCCTTGCTCATGGGCGGTGCGGAACTCGCGTCGCGCGCGTGCGGCTGTGCGTTGTCGCTGCAGGTCCTGTGGCCGGGTGCGGCTCAGGGTCCTGGTAGGTTTACCACGCATCGCACAAGGGTGCCGCGGAGGGTAGTGAAGATTTCCTGCACAAGGGCCGGGTGTGCCGTCCGGGCCTCTGTTTCAGTGCGGATGGCGGGCTGCCCTCGTTCGCCCAGCGCCAGCGCCCGGATCTGGCGGATCGCGGTATTTGACAACGCTCCCGTGGTCATCGGCCCGGTCGTGGGCCCCGCGCGTTTGGCTGGCTCCTTTGCCTGGCCCCCCGCGGATCCGTTACCTGGGAGAGGAGGGTCCGTTGGGATGACGGGTCCGGGTGTTGCGCTGCCCCCATTCCCTGTTGCAGGTGGATCGCGGGGGTCCGGGAAGTGCGGCCCCCGCCCGGGGGATGTGGGAGGAGGTCGTTGGTTTTCCCTTCGTGACTGACACCATGGGCTGCTAAGGCTAGCCTCTACTCCTTGGGTGCCCGTTGCACGTGCCGGGTAGGTTGACGCCCTCCCCGCTGGTGTGCCCGGTCGACGGGCGTTGCCTGAGTGTGTTGCGCGGCGGCGCGTTGTTGAGTTGTACGAGGGGGTCCGTTTGGGCGTGGCCGGCCCGCCCGGGGTCGCCGTGGTTTGTGGTCCACTCCGCAGCCGGGGGCGTGACGTTTGTCGTCCGGTCCTCCGGCGGGAGGAGGCGATCCCGCGTCCGCCGCGTCGTCTCTTCCCTTGCGCATGGCCGGTGCGGGACTCATGTCGCGCGTGTGTGGCTACGCGTCGTCGCTGCGGGTCCCGCGGTCGGCTGTGGCTCAGGGCCCTGGGGGGTTACCCACGCGTCGCACAAGGGCGCTGCGGAGGGCACTGAAGATTTCGTGCACCAGGGCCGGGTGCGCCGCCCGGGCTTCCGTCTCAGTGCGGATGGTGGGCTGCAGTTACTCGCCCAGTGCCAGGGCCCGGACCTGGTGGATCGCAAAGACGGGGCACAGGTTGGTCGCAGTGGGGGTCTCTGCCGTCCGTTCCGGGAGGTCCTCCAACTGCTGCCGGCCGTCAAGGTAGAACCTCCACTCCGCTGACCACGCCCTGATGTGTGGCCAGCGGCGTCGCGCCCACCGCCAGAGGCAGTAGAGGGTGTGGCCTGGGTGCCAGGTGCCTGCCGTCCCCGACACGACGGCCGTCAGGGGGTCCGGGGGTTGGTCCGGGAGCAGGGGGGTGGGGCTGTCCGGCAGGTCCGTGGTCGCCAGGATCATGGAGTCGACGGCCTCCAAGCTCCAGTGGCCCCTCTGCGGGTGCCGGATGATCCGCACTTGGTAGTAGTGGCCATTCTCCAACACGACCATGGCAATGGTGCCGGGGTCACCGTCGCGCGGTCGGGGCACCGCGCGCGCCATCTCCGGGTAGCGTGCCGCCAGGCTCGTGAGGTTGTGCCCCCTGCTACAGGCGGTCCCGCTTTCCCATGCCGCCAGGCCTTCGTGCGGCGGGATACGGAGGTTGTCGGGCCTCGGCGGCGGGGCGGCCCGCTCCCGGCCCCCGGTGCTTGGCGCGGGCCTGGGGTCCGTCAGCGGCGTGATGAGCGTGTGTACCGAGCTCAGGTGCGGGACCCACACGCCCCCCTGGGCTGGTTGGTGGGTGTTGAACCACCAGATCCACGCTTCAACCAGGTCGTCGGAGATCTGTGCCCCGGGGGTGACGAGCGCCTGGAGCTGCCGCACAAAGATTTTCGTTGTTGCGGCGTGTGGCAGGGGGACCATGGCGAAGAGCCTGTTCGGGTTGACGTCACGGAGTTGTTCCCGGATGGGTTGCCACCAGCTCGCTCGAGGGCGTGGAAGCGTGGATGCCGTAGAGCGCTCTCAGCTCCGCGTCGTCGAAGGGACCCGCGCCTCTTTGCTGCGGCGGCCGGGGGGGTGGGGGGGGCATGGCCACCCGGTCCTGGTCCAGGGCGCAGGGGAGGGGTGCTGTGCGGTGGTGCCAGTGAAAGTGCTGCCCTGGGTCGTGGAAGGTGCCGCAGGGCTCTGGGCCGGCAAGACCAGTGGGGCAGGCACGCGAGGAGTCGACCTGAACGCTGCTGTTGGGGGTAGAACCGGATACACGGACACCAACGGAGGCGAGAGCAGCAACAACGGAAGCAAGATCCATGCTGATTGTTATCCGGCACAAAAGTCCCAGTCTATGAAGAAAATTGATGCGGATTATCCTAAGTACATCTGAGTGTCCATATCTGTCTGAAAAGATTTATATAAATCCGATTGTGAAAAATTATTTGGCTGATTTGGCTTCGGGCGCGCATCAGCGGCAATTGGCGATTCCAGGTAAATGATCGGAACGCGACGGATTTACGATGCATGGACCGCGGAATCAGATCCGGCACATCAGAAATATATAGGTCTGATCCTGAGACTGAGCTGCGGGGCGACGATTCCGCCGAAGCAGAGAAAATGACCAAAATGTAGCCAATCTGGGGCAGATCTATGAAAATCTGAGCAAATGGGGATTAGCCGCACTTACACTTCCCCTCCAAAAACACACTGGGGTGTGTCGCTACGTCAACGAAGAACGTAGTGCGGGTAAGTCCCAGAAAAAAATAGAAATGTAGCCTCGATGAGGCGAAATCTGCTTGATCTGACCTGATTTGGGCTGAATTGGCACTGAATCAGGATGGATGAACCCGAATTGAGACAGAATGAGGAGTGACGAACAGTCCTCCGTGCAGTAAAACATTAGGTTAAGGGCTAAAAAGCATGTAAACGTATCGAGAATCGATACCAAACCATGCACTGGTTGAGAATGAGGTAGATTATTGGTGGATTGAGTGGGAGAATCAAGAGATGGAGTGACATCTCGGCGCTCTGGCACAGTTTAGCTGTCGCGGGCACGCTACGGTGTCCTCCACGTACTCTACATCGTGTTACTCCCGCTTTTCTCGTTCTGAAAAGTGCAGCATGTGCTTCAGATTTGGCGCATCTGGTGGATGATCACAAGATTCAGCAAGATTAAGAATCATTTGGAGCAGAGATGAAGGAGATGAAACAATCACAGAGAGGGAAAACAAATACAAATGTAGTCTGCAGGCCCTAAGTGAACCATTGAAGGCAGGGATGTTTTTCTGTTCACTCAGTTAGGCAAAGCCATAACAGACCTTCGAGGAATGAGAGGAGATGACAAGGAAATCAACCTAAACTGTCCTAAAATGAGGAAATTCCCTAAGATGAAGGTGAAATGAAGCGGAATGTCTAGAACTGAAACTACTAACACTTTCGTTTAGACTAGAGTTAATATATATTGTCGTTTATTCAGCTGAGTTATGCTTTCCGGCACGTTGGTTCGCGAGCATCCAACAGATTCATTGAAAATGTGGATCATGTGATGATGCATCATGATGGGACATGATAGCCCTGGATCCTTGGCATGTAACGCGCCGAAGGTTCGCTGAAGGCGCTTTACTGACAGTATATAACTGAGAGACACCGAATAGTTCTTTATTTACAGTGGCGACGGTGTCAATCGACTTGGACAAGGCCCATCTTTCGATTGAGTCCCACAAGACACTTGGATTCACCATTTTCGACAGTTTCAGGTCGGATTGAGCTCACATTGGCGTGTGCCAAAAATACACTGAAGCTTACGGACTTCAGAGGTTGCTTTTAGAAGTCCCTAGAGCCTCTGTCTGAAGGTTGTCTGAACAATTGACGTCGGGGTTTCGTGCAACAATGGCAGAATGAAGGACAAACCTGAGAAATTCAAGGCAAATTTGAGGATCCTGGATCTGAATCTGGACTTTGGCTTCCGCATCACGGCAAATGAAGGTAAGATCTGAGTTCCTGGCGTCGCATCTGGTGCAGCCAGTACTACAGGGGGTGCCTGTAGGGGTGAATGTCGCTGGCCAGCGTTTTTACTATGTACATTCGCTTCCATCTGCACGAGTAGCCAAATTCCAAAGATGCACAGACCAACAGAGACAAGATTACCCCAAATCTGCCTGAATTAAGCCTGAGTTTGGTTTTTTCTGAACACGGCAGCACACTCCGTGGCTTTCGGCAGCGTATCTACGCCCTGTCTGCCGAACGGAGACCAAAGAAAAGTTGATTGACGTCAAATTATCAAACATTCGCAGTTCTCCACATTATGATGTAATCAGGAAGAATGAACAGTGGATTGAGCAGAATGTGGTTTTTTCAAGTCGTCAGAACACTGACATTGGAATAAGTGGTCGACGGGGCGAGGCTGGAGCTTTTGTAGGAGTTGGACATGCAAGGGTTTCGAACCTACACCCTTGAGCCCTAGCGACGAGTGCCATGACGCCCTGGACTAGACGACTGTTACCCAGATTATGGCGTCGGCGACTCAAGTCACGACGGATCTCCCTGAATTCGGCCAAGCACGTATACATGTGACCACCAACCTGTCTGGTCGGGCCCTCGTACGGCTTGGGCGCTGCAGATCAGCGGCCGAACTCGAAGCTTGGTCTTCATTTGGCTCCTGGGCTGGCCTGACCGCAGGAGGGGGGATCGACGGATCAGCCCTGGAATGTGGCTGCTGAGGGCCGTAAAAGGCTGGATCTCGATTCACCACAGGTCTTTGACCGTCGCTCTCCACCTGTCTGTCTGGTTTCGACAGACAGTCTGTCAGGAGTACGCCAATTTCGGGGTGCTTCTTGAGGAAGTCGATGAACCCCTTGGTGTACCCATGGACAAAAGAATGGGCTGGTTCCCAGTTGTTGTGACTGGAATCAAAGCCCCTCCACTCACATAGAAATTCCCATTCGCCCTTTCCGTCACGTCTTGCTTCTAAAATCCTCTTGAGTTCGTACTTCCCCCCTTCGATGACCCGATCGGACAAAAATTTCGAAGTCCAAAAAAGGGGTTTAACCCGATCCTTGGGGGAGGGGATCTCTCTCTTGAGGCGATCGCCCGAAACTTCAATTTCCCTGCTGACATCCACACGAATCCTCCACCTGTTCTCACCTAGACGCGCTGTAACAGTGAATGGCCCCTCCCACAAGGGAAGAAGCTTGTCATCTCCGTCCAGGGTGGTTTCGGATTTTCGAAGCCAAACTCGATCATCGACTTCAAAATTGTGGGGGTTTTTGCGGCCTTGATTCTGGACCCAAAGCCAGTCAGCTTGATGCTTATCGATTAATTTCGAGACAGTTTTTTCTGCTCGTTGGATCTCGTCCAAAAACAACGAAGCATCTTTACAAGGGCGAGGATTATTCAAAGGCATGTTCCACCAACACTTCTTTCGTCCAAAGACAATTTCATTTGGAGAAAGGCCATGGTACAAAGGCGTGTTGTGGTAACGGCGAAGCAATGCGAAGAGAACTTCAAGCCAATGGAAATCTTTCTCACTCGCGAGCTCCTTACGAAGCATATTTATAACAGAGCGGCCGGCTCTTTCGCCAGGCAGCGCTCGATGCGAGTGGATTTCACATCGCAGGTGGTGGATTCCAAGGCGAGCACATAATTCCTTCCACCATTCGGAGGTGTACTCTTTGCCTGAGTCCGTAACCACCTCGGATGGGACGTCCCAACCTCCCATCCAGGTCTGCGCGCACCATTTGGCGGCAGCCTTGCCAGTCATTGACTCGATGTTGCAAGGCAACACCTGAATGTAGCCAGAATGACGGCATTGTATAAGGAGCACTCCATTGACCTTTTTGTCCGTCCAATGGCACTCTTCGTCGTCGAGTTCACCAAGATAGAAAAAATCACTGGTGACTCTGTTAAAAAGGCGCTCCGGAATAGGATGTGGCCTCAGATGGCCGTGCTTCTTCGCGCTGGGTGGCGTCGCGACAGCACATTGGGCACACCCGGCGGCTACTTTCATACAGTGAGTATATAGCCTTGAGCCAAACAACCTATGTTTAATCATCGACCATAATCGACGGCCATGTGCGTGGGGGGACTCCCATTTGTGCCACCAGTTTAACACTCGGGGGGCCAGGGCGTCTGGTACGCACAATTTACCCTCCATCCACAGCTTCCCCCCATCCAACGAATACTCAGCAAAAATTCCATCCTTGTGAGCATCTTTGGATTTGAGATTCTCAAAGACCTCTTTAAACATGGAATCATGCAGATAATCGGACGTCCAGTCACGGATGATCAGAGAATCTTTCGGCAGGGGTGGAGTTTTGGCCGGATCTCGACGCTTAATGCCCTGAATCAACCGAAATCCACTTACTGGTCGGGTATACTCAAACTGTTTCACACTCCCTGAGGAGGGATCGGTGACTTTTTCCACGACTTTCAGTGATTTGGTTATAATTTCATGAGCATGCGCCGGATCTGAAAAGGCCGTGATGTCATGGCACGGTAATGCATGCTGTTTAACAGAGCATTGCATGCATTCACGTCGAATGAGCTTTTTTTCCTCTTGATCCCACTCGATTACGACGTGGCGGTCCTGCTCCGTACCATGGATGTTGGTACTTTGCAGCCCCTCTGAAGCGGGGTAAGCCCATCGGCTCAGAGCATCCGCTACCGTGTTGTGTTTTCCAGGCAAATACGACACATGGAGGTCAAACAGACTGAGAAATTCGTGCCATCTGGCCCGTCGACCAGCTGGGCTCGCGACAGTATCAATGTGTTCGGTGGCCCAATACTCCAGAGATCGATGATCCGTTAGGACCTCGACTCGATTGGTGCCAACCCACGATTGGTACTTTTTTAAAGCACAGATTATGGCGTAGGTTTCTTGCTCACGCGGCGACCATTGCATTTGGCGTGGGGCTAGCTTCCGAGACCAAAATGCAAGAGGGTAATGATCACCTGTGGCTTCATCAACCTGTTCAAGGACAGCTCCGATCGCGTACCTAGAAGCGTCGGTTCTTATGTAGAAGGGTCGGTCGAATTTCGGCACATGCAAAGTGGCGACTTCGCAGAGGGCCGCCTTCAAGTGATGGAAGGCCTCCTCGCACTCGTCAGTCCACTTGACACGAACCTTTGAACCTGCCTTGCCCGCATCTCTCCCTACCTTCAATAGTTCAGTGAGGGGGGCAGCAAATTTCGCATAATTCGGCACAAAAGTGTGGTAAAAATTGCAACAACCCAGGAATCCTCTCAATTCCGTGATCGTCTCAGGGCGCTTCCATTTCTGAATAGCGACGAGCTTCCCTGGACTGGGTCGTCGGGTGCCATTCTCAAGGAGAGAACCACAAAATTCGACTGATTTTAAAAATAATTTTCCCTTCTTTGGCCCACAAATCAGCTGATTGGCATCAAGAATGTCCAAGACCTGGTTCAGCTGCTTTTCATGTAGGGCCACCAGCTCGGCTTCGGTCAGTCCCTCCCCCTCTGTCGCGATGATTATGTCATCTATGTACACACTCACGAAGGCACGAAGCTCAGGATGAGCTGTAAAAAGCACATCCTCCATCATTCTTTGAAAAAACGAAGGGGCGTTCTTCAGGCCCATGGGCATGACTGTCCACTGGACTGGGCCACATGGCGTGCACATACAGGTAAGAGGTCGGCTGTCCTTCCTCAACGGCATTTGGTGAAAGCCGTGACGGAGATCCAGCACAGAAAACAAACGACCTCTTGCCCTCTTGGCGATTTCCTCCTCAATGAGGGGCAGGGGGTGTGAATCCGCCTTGGTTTCGGCGTTGAGGTTGCGAAAATCAACAGCCATTCGCCAACCATCAATAGTGTTCTGGTCTGCAGGCGGCGGCTTCGGGACTGTGAAGGGTGCACAGCACCATTCGCTGGTCATACAACCCTCAAGCCAACCAAATTCCCTGAGATTTCTCTCGATTATTTTCCTGAGTATCTCATGTTTGTGTCCATGGCTCTCATAAGGACGCTGTTTCTTCGCCTTGTAACCTTCACGAAGCTCGATGAAGGCTTCACCGAACTGCCCACGGACAGGGGGGTCTTTGATCAACTTCCCCGAAAGGGTTGTGTCCTTCCGTTCCTCAAAAATCTTATCTCGTTTCTTGGAACACAATTCAGTGTCCACCTGATCGCCAGGAATTACTGTCGAAAAAACTTTGGCGACTTCTTCGGCCTTGGCAGGAAGAATCTTCTTACGGATGTCCCTAAAAAGGTCCGTATCAACTGCCTCTTGAAGATAGGTGGGTCGAGTGTCGACATTCCAGAGATTCTCTTCGTGATCCAGCTCCTCGAAAGGATCTATGAAAGCTTCCACACGGGGTTTTTCATAAAAAACTCTGAATTTGCGGCGCGAAGAAAATTTTTTTGTCGTCCGTGCGCCGTAGATTCTTTTGGATGTAGATCGTATTGGGGAAGAGGGAGACGAGGCGGATCCATTTGACGTTGGATCACCTTGGGCATCTGACGGACAAAAATCAGAAAAAATAGATTCATCATCAGTACCACGCTCAACCTCAGATTCAGACCCAACACAGGAATCAGTACTAGAATCAGCAGAATCAGAGTCAGAAAGCTTTCCATCCACCAGGAATGCAAGCGAACTCCAGGGCCGCTGTGGCAGGGGACCTGTGTCGTCCCTGGCATACAGCTTAATCTTCCTGGCAAGTTCGATGTAATCTACACAAATCCCTTGTAATTCCTGAAACCAAGGCTTGTCGTCCCACAAGGGCACAACTAAAATCGCCTGGGTTTTATCTTGCTTGATTTTGTGGATGACCTGCTGGATTAAGTGAAACGGAGGATTAATCCATAACTTCTTGTCCCATTTATGGGTCCAAGCGTCGCGAAAGTGCTTGTCAAAGCGCTTGTTCTCGCGGTTAGCAAAGGCATCATACTGTGGCCAAAAGGAATGGTGTTCATAAAAATATTCACAAATTGTATCGCGCCATTTGTCGACAACTCTGTAGGATGAAGAGTGCCAGCGCGAAGGGCGTCGTGGCTGGGAGTCCCTACGAAGACATTCTAACTCTCGGGAGTAATCAGCACTCCCGTTCACCTCTGCAATGGTGACATCTTCGCCAAATTTTGGTGTAACCTTTTGCTTCAAAAATTCTTCTGCACTTTTAAACCCTGCGTGCAAAAAACGAAATTCAGGACGCTCCAAGGGACCTGACTCCAGCAAAAAACAACGCCGATGACCTACGGGCGCCACCCTGTTCTTGCGAAGCCAAGGATGGCCCAAGTAAAGGTCATACTTTATGTCAGCACGATAGAAGTAGTCATCCTTAAGGATAACTTCCTCCACATTACCTTCTTCCCAAAGGTCTTGAGCGACCAAATGAGTTGATATATAACAACCGCGTTGCCCACCTGCGAGAGAGTGTCCAGAAACTCCCTCGAGGGTAACAGGAAGAGGCGAATCAAACACGCAGTCGTCAGGCAAAAAAGAATTGGATTGGAGATTTACCTCCGATCCATTGTCACACAAAAAAGTGGCGAGGTGGAAATTGCCCTTGCGATCAGAGACCCACATCTTTGTGACAAACTGACGGGCCCTGTGCTTGGACTGTACACCAACCTCGTCCACTACAACAGAAGGATCCGCTGCCGGATCCAGGGGAGAGGAGACAAGCGACCCTACATCAAGTAATGGTCGAGAAGGAATCTGGGGATCATGCCTGAAATCGCCTGGGGAGGGGCAATTTTCATGGCTCCCCTAGGCGTTCTGACCTCCAGTGGCTGCGTTAACATTGTGAACACACCCTGATTCGTCGACCCACTCATCTTGGAGCGGATCATCTGCTGGATTCAAGGCATTTTCAACGTAATCTCGATCCGCATCGGACACCTGATCTGCACCTGAGACCTGATCCACACGATGGTTGCCCTTTCCACGTCCACGGCCACGGCCGCCGGATGATGGACCTCCACCGTCGCCACGCCCTCTGCCCTTACCGGAGAAAGGGGTCCCAGAAGGATTTCCCTTACCTTTACCCTGGAATCCTGGAGCATTTCCCTTGTTTGCACCGGATTGAGGGGTTTGGCCTGGATTTCGATTGCCGCCTCCGGCGTTGCTATTGGGATTTTTCTGGCCGTTCGGCTGCCCACCGGAGCCAGATGGAGTCCGATTTCCTGTGCCTTGGGACCCGCCAGGGCCTCCAGGATTTTTGTTTCCACCGGAGGGGGTCGGATTCCCTTTTCCAGCCTTTCCACCATGCACCTGTCTGTCATTCCTGTCTGAATTCTGCGGATTACTGATATTTTCACCAATCACCTTGTGATCGTAAGGAGACCATCGGTGATTATCAGTAGAATGCGTCTTAGCTCGGTTCGTAGAACCTAAAAGAAGGCAGATGCTACAGTGCTGCTGAACATTCCGGGTGTCATTCACCTTTTTGTTGCCCTTTTGGGCCCCATTTTGGGTGTTTTGCTGGGTATTCATGTTTCCCCCAAGACCCTCATGGAAATTCTGATTGGCGGCGTCAGCGAGCCGCTCAACCTCTTCCCAGAGTTCCTTCGGGGTGAACGAAAACACCCAGTTCTTGGCTTTCAGGCGATGGCCATGGAAGCTTACTCCCCTGTTGAGGACTTGGACAAACAAGTCCCGATCCTCGTGTTCATTAAACTTGATTTTCCACGTCTCCTCAGTGAATTTCACCTTGGAGAAGGACGTGGGGGAGCACTTTTGAAGTGCCCCCCTGACTGAAAACCTGTTGGCAGAGGCATCGAAGCCTTCCACCTCCGCCCACCAGGTCTTGACCTTTTCTTCGGACTGTTTGTTCCGAAGGGTGGCGGCAGTTTCTGAGGGGATCTTGTCAAAAATCAGATTTTTCAGCTCGGCACTAGAAAATTTTTCGCCTGAATGTTCAGCTTCTTCCACTAAATTCCAGAAGCGCTGTTTCTTGTCTTGCACTTCGTGCAAGATTAATCGCGAGAATGAAGGAAAATTCTTCAACATTTGGTGGTAATGGTCCTCTGGCAGCCGGGATCCACGTACCTCCAACTGTTCCCACACCTCATCAAAGGTAAGGGGGGAACTTGTATCCTCGCGATCACTCCAAGTCCTGAGCCAAGTATTGGCCGGCGCTCCCTCAAGGCAATCCAAGAGGGCCATCAGGAACTGATCATCTTGGAGTTTTTGAGTCTTAACCCACAGTTTAAATTCCCGTTGGAACTGAGGCCAACTTTGGGGGTTCCCATTATACTTCGGTTGCTTGGCAACCTGACGAAGTCGCAAGGAAGTAGGATTAAGAAGCGAATCCAGCCCAACACCGGCCGTAATGGCAGACACCTTGGCGGCATCATTCGCCACACCAGCTCCGGCGAGGGTCTGGGCGAGCAACAGCTGGGCTAAGGTATTGGAATCAGCAGCAGGAGGGGCAATACGGGAGGCAGTTCGCTTGGCATTCTGAGCCTCAGTCCTAGCCTTCGCCGTCCTACTCTCAGAACGAGAGATTTTAACCCTTTCCCTTAGCTCCGTCCTGCTGATCCTTGCATCGGTGGTCCTGGAGTCCACCGAAGGAGCAATTGAAAAAATTTCTGTCGCCTCCTCCGACGGCTCTGTTGCTTGTTCCACCGATGAGGCGCCCTCAGACCGCATGTGCGTCTTGAAAAGATTTTTTATTCCCAGCGTTTCAATGATGAGGTGCATCTGATCTTTGAGCGTTTGGAGCTCAGCATCTCGCTGGAATCTGCAGGAGCAGTCGGCAGGACAGTACATACCGTGTCCTGAAGGGCCTGAGCAGGCTGTCGGACCGCTGATCTCGGTGGTCCGCAGCCAGGAGTCCACTTGGGGAGCTCCTTCAGCCCTGATTTCCAGGCTTGCCTGCCTGGCCGCCTCTAAAATTCCCTCCTCAACTGCAGCGGCTAGATCGTCGCGGATGGAAACAGGGGGATGAGGGGCGGAAGGCCCGGGAACAGGTGCCGTGCCCTTCTCCTTCGGGAAGGGGCTTGCCTCCCAGATCTGCAAAAAAATGGCAAACGTGTCATCTTCTTGAGAACGCCACCACATCCTGGTATTAATTTCGTCCTGAATGAGGAAAAAATATTCCGTTAAAAAATCAGAGGCGATTCTTTCTTGTTCGATCAGCTTAGACGTGGCCAGGAGACAAAGGGCCTCAAGGGCCTCAAGGTTACGGGTCACTTCTAGAGACAAATGGTCATCCCATTGTGCCCAAGAGGCTGGTCGATTATAGCTAGGTACCTCATCTGGACCACCCATCTCAATGTCGTTCAGATCGGCGTCGATGGTCTCAAATGTTGGACATTGGGAAGGAATGTTGGTACCTGCCAGCTCCGTAAGGTCTACCGGAGCGTTGCCATCGTCGTAGGCCGGCTGATTCCAGCTGCTCGATGGCCAATTTCGACTGGGATTTTGGTAATTTGGGTCTCCACAGCTGCTGATGTGCGCCCTTCTTGGGCAGCTTGGACTTGCGCAAGGCATTCCTTTCAAGGCCTCGTTCGCGCAGCACCATGGCAGCGTAATTGTTACTTCTCCAGGAGCGGCGGGGTCTACGGGGCCGTACTGGGGAGCGAGCTGTGGAGCAGAGACCACTGAAGCAACATTCAGGTAGCCTCTGCTACCATGAAAGTGCTGCCCTGGGTCGTGGAAGGTGCCGGAGGGCTCGGGGCCGGCAAGACCAGTGGGGCAGGCACGCGAGGAGTCGACCTGAACGCTGCTGTTGGGGGTAGAACCGGATACACGGACACCAACGGAGGCGAGAGCAGCAACAACGGAAGCAAGATCCATGCTGATTGTTATCCGGCACAAAAATCCCAGTCTATGAAGAAAATTGATGCGGATTATCCTAAGTACATCTGAGTGTCCATATCTGTCTGAAAAGATTTATATAAATCCGATTGTGAAAAATTATTTGGCTGATTTGGCTTCGGGCGCGCATCAGCGGCAATTGGCGATTCCAGGTAAATGATCGGAACGCGACGGATTTACGATGCATGGACCGCGGAATCAGATCCGGCACATCAGAAATATATAGGTCTGATCCTGAGACTGAGCTGCGGGGCGGCGATTCCGCCGAAGCAGAGAAAATGACCAAAATCTAGCCAATCTGGGGCAGATCTATGAAAATCTGAGCAGATGGGGGTTAGCCGCACTTACAGCCAGGGTGTCCCCCAGTCACGTACTCCGTGGGGGGTTCCTGTTGCTGGGGCACCGAGCAGGGCGTGGCGGCGGGCAGTGGGCCAGCGGACTCCTGGGGGCCGGAGGTCCCCGTCATTTCTGTGTCCGCCCTTAGGCCGCTCGCGTTGTGTTCTGGCTGCCGCGATGTGCCCTCCGTGGCTTGGCGGTTTCTGGGCTGCGGGGAGGGTTGCCCCCCCGCTCCTTGCGCAGGGCTTGGGTCGGCCGCAGGCTCCCTTGGTCGCGTGTCCGCGGCATGTGGTCCCCCTGACAGTGGGTGGGCCGCTGACCCTGGGAGGGAGGCAGCGGATGAGCTGGATGCTTCGCCCGCCGTCCGGCGGGGGTCCCCTTGAAGGGCCGCCTGCCGCTCGCGCTCGACTGGCTTGAGAATGGTGGGGATGTGCGTCCGTTCGGTGCGGGGCCTCTTGGACCAGCGTCTGGAATCGGTGGCAGATGATGTTCGTCGGGCGTGGGGGTCGCAGGGGCCCCCCGTGGTCCCTGTCCATATCATCATGGAAGACGACTCGCCGCGCCGCGGGAGGCGGCGTGCGGCTGCGGCGACGGGATCGGCCAGGGTTCCTTGTCTCTTGGCGTTGTTCCGGCGTGCCCCCTTGCGTCCCCGAGGCGTGGGGACTGCCCGGGATCCTCCGCGGGGCGAACGGTCGCACGGGGCTGCTGTATGTGCCAGAGGGCGAGCCCCTCCCGGGTGGTGGACCTCGTGGGCGTTCCGGGGAGGTGCGGCGCGCCGCCTGCCTGGGAGGCTCCGGGACGTCTTGAGACCGCAGGCTCCGGTGGCCTGAGGCGTGTCCTTGGTAGCCCGGTGATCCAGGAATTTCCCAGATATCATGGTCCTGCATGGTCGCACGAATGCGCAGGGCGGCGCGCTGGTGCCACTGCCAGTGGAGTCCATTCATTTCATCCGGGCTGTAGGCCCCCATTTGCGCCATGAGCCGGGCGGCCACATAGTGCCATTGGCCGGGGTGGTCCATGGTGGCGGGGGGCGTTTGCCCCGTCCAATGGCCTAACGTGACGTCTGCCATGGTGCGGATTCCCTCCGCGAGGTGACGGGACCGCGAAGAAAGCAGCCATCGTATGCAGACTGCCAGGGGGAGCCTCTACCCCGCGGTAAGCCTGCGGACCCAGAGGCCCAGGTCTTGGGTTGCCGCTTGCTCCGCTTGTTCGCTAGGGTGGCTGGCGTCGCCCTCCAAGCGTGCGTACTCCAGGTGCCCCCGCCCCCAGGGAGGAGCGGCCCCCGGCGGCGGGCAGATAGGCTCGCTAGCGGTGTTGGTGGCCGCTTCCACGCGCGCACCCTCTCCTGGGGTGCCGCGCTCGTCCGTGGTCCGGTCCGCCGCACCGCTCGCGGTCGCCCGCCCCTCACCCGCAGTGGTAACCTGCCCCAGGGCGGTGTAATCGCGCTGGAGGTGTGCTTGCCGTAATGCCGTGAGGGGTGTGTCTTCCGCCTGGTCGCGTCGCGGCTCCGGGCGGACGCGTTGTGCCGCCGGTGCAGGGACCGTGTGGGGGTCGGCCCTGCAGGACTCCATGAGGGCATCGAAAGAGTCGTCGTCGCGGTTGTGTTCGTTCGGTGCTGTTCCCCCCTCGGCCGCGCGCTGAGGCGTGTCGGGTGTGGCTTCCCGGGTCTCTGACCCCGCGCGGGCTTCCGGTGGATCTCGCTGCGGCGCCCCCCCCGGCGTGCTTGCGTCTGCGCGAAGTGCCAGGTTCGCCAGGGCGGCAGCGCCCGCGCGATCTGCGGCTGAGGGTCGGCGGAGTCCGTCCTCACACTCGGTGTCCGGAGTCGGTCTCTCAGGTTCCGCGTCAGGCTGGCCGGCGGCCAATTCCTCGTCGCCTCCGTGTTCTGCGTCGTTCGGCGGGTCGGCACTCTGCATTGACGGCCGGTCCGCTCCCCCGCCAGGCTCCCCCATTTGTGTTGGCGCCGGTGTCCGTTGTGGGGGCCCCTGCATTGCTCCCGCGCCCACCGTGGGCTCCCCGTGCTGCGGTTGGGTCGGCAGTGCAGGGGGTTCGGCTTCATCGTTTGTCGGTTGCGGTGCCTCTCGGGCGTGGCCTTCTGCCACCGGCGGCGGCTCGAGTCGGCTCCCCGGGCCCGCGGGCTGTGGGGCGCCCGCCGGGGCGGCGGTGCGTGCCGGATCCGGCCCGGGGCCCGTGCCGGGGGCTGGGCGACCGGGAGATGACGGCTCTGCCGGTCGCGCCGGCGGCCCCGTTGGTCGGGCGAGGTGCCGCTGGGGCGCCGTTCCGTCGTGCGTCATGGCCGGTAGATCCTCTTTGCCGGACGTTGCCGGAGCCTGGGGGGTTAGGGGGTGTTGGGGTGCACGGTGTCGGAGGGCCGGGCGGCGGTGATGTCGGTCGGGCAGCGGTGTGTGCCTGTGTGGGGGGCCCGTCAGATGGCGTGTATGCTGGGTCCGCCGCCGGCCAGTCAGGTGTGCCATGGTGTGGGCGGGGTTCCAGGTGGGCCTGTGTTGCTGCCGCTTGGCTGGCTGCCGGCCGTGGACCGTGCGCAGGCGCGACGGGTGGTGTTAGGGGCTGCGG
Source organism: Eutreptiella sp. 'Long Island Sound 2002' (assembly GCA_964036045.1). Lineage (NCBI taxonomy): Eukaryota > Euglenozoa > Euglenophyceae > Eutreptiales > Eutreptiaceae > Eutreptiella > Eutreptiella sp. 'Long Island Sound 2002'. Next base: position 101,331,890 of record OZ038383.1, read on the forward strand.
GCTTCCTGTGGGGCTCGGGGCCGGTTCCCTGTGCGGGTGTGCGGTGCCGGGGGGTTGCTCGGGCTGGGTGCCCATCGCCCCTGTATTCGTGGGGCTGGGCATGGCTCCGCTCCCAGCAGGCGACGCCCGGTGTCCCCGTTTCCCCTGGCCGTGTGGTGTTGTGTTGGTTGTTGTTGCGCCGCCCGTTTGGACGCACGCTCTTGTGGGGGGCTCTGTGGCGTGCCAGCCCTAAATGGTGCCGGATCGCCTGTAGTCCGCGCGGCGTCGGTGGCCGGCTGTTGGTGTGCTGCGGCGAGGGGTGGGGGGGGGCGCGGAGGTGGACGGAGTAGTAGTAGAGTACGCCAGTACTCATTTCCCCCATGGGCTCCCCGATCGCGAGAGCACCGGACCATACGAGAACGTTCCAGGGCCACCTTGGTCAGGACCTTCCCCAGTTTACTGAATCTTGAGGTCCCGTAGGCCATCCCGAAAGAGGGCCATTAAAACTTATAGCAGCAATTTTCCCCCTTGCTGCAGTAGAGGTCCAGGACATGTTGCTTGTTGCTGGCGAATAGCTCCACGTTCAGGTCTTCCCGGGAGTATCTCAACTCCCTCAGACCTATGTCTAGGACATCACCCAGGAGCTGATAGTCCTCTGTTTTGGAGGCAACCATTATGGTTGAGGGCTCCCCCTTGCATACCCTCAGGTAGCTAGACGTATGCTCAGATTGCTCCAGAGGTACAGATTCTCAGCCGTCGCCATGGTCCACCTGGAGGATGTAGGGTGCTTGCAGGGTGAGGGATAGAATCTGGGAGTGCTCGACAAAGAAGTCAGTACCCAGTACAAAGTCGAAGGCTTGAGTGTCCATCACGTAGAAACCATGGGCGATGCTTCTAGAACCGATAGGCACTTCGACCTCACAGTCCCCACAACTGTGCACCACATGTCCATCTCCCATGCGGATTGCTGCGGTAGGCAGGATGTTCTTCAGGTCCCCACAAGGTAAAGTTTTCTTGGCTACAATGGATATAGTGGCCCCAGTATCCAGTACCCCCAGGTATTCACGTCCCCCCAGTCGGATACGTACCCAGAATATCAGGTCTGTAGGCCCCCCTGAGCGTCCCTGTCAGAACTCCGCGGGGCAGGTCACTTCAAACTGCTTCTTCTGGAGTTTACGCGCCATGCGCATGAAGCAGAAGCGCTTGCGGGCATTGGACTGGTCCCCATCTTCGTTAGCACGCTTGGTCCCTTGTTCTTGCTGGCCTTGCGTCTGGGAACGGGTCTTGGGTCCCGTGTTGGGTCGCCCACCAGTGGGCTCAGGGTTCCCCTCTGGCGTAGGATTCGGGTTCCCTCCGGACGGGCTCGCGTTCTTGTCCTTGTCAGGCCTGCGGTCGCCGCCTCCCCGTCCACCTTTACCTTTGCCACCTTGGCCTTTGCCATTCCCCTTGGACTTGCCTTGGCCATTGTCCTTGTTGGCGTTGCCCTTGCCACCGCCCTTGCCACTAGCATTTTCGGTGTTAAGCTTCGCCGATAGGCGTTGCTTATGGTAGCACTCATCCTCGTAGTGCTTCCTCTTCCCGCAGAACGCACAGGTGATGGTACACCTGTAGTGGTCCGGCAGCTTTGCCTTGCCGCCGGTGTTGGTCTCGTGCTTCTTACCCTGGACCACGAAGCAATCATGCAGATCGCAGTTCGGGGCGTGAACCAGGGAGCCCTGCTCGTCTCTGGCATCACACCAGAAGACATCTTGAACATTGCTCATGATACGAGCATTTTTGGGGGTAGTCCCCTGTCCGGGTCGGTGTCCTTGATACCCACGGCCATGGCTCCCAGAGCCTCCTCCCCCAGGACGGTAGGCGTTCAGGTGCTGGTCGCTTTCTTTTTCCAGCGCCAGCTCCAAAAGTAGCACAGACAAATCCTCGTAATTGAGGGCTCTCGCCTTGCGCTCTGCCGTTGACCGGCACGTGTCCCACAGCTCCCGAGGGAGCTTAGCCACAAACTAGAAGAGCAGCTCGTCGCTGCCGTAGGAACCGGGCACAAGTCGCCCCACCCAGTGGTTCAGGTCGGCCAGTAGCTCGGAGATTCTGGCTGGTTTGGGGTTGTTGGGCAGCACGGCCAGGTTCTGGATCTGGGCCCTGATGGAGAGGTCGGTTTCGTAGGTCGGCTACTGCCTCTCTAAGGCAACCAACACGTCGGCGAAGGTGGCGGACTTCGTCACGATCTGCTTGACTTGGTTCTTCAGGTACTTAGTCTTGCAGCACTGCAGGAGCAGATCGCACTTGATTCGCTCACTAGCACGGGTTTGGCCGGTCATCAGGAGGAACCGGCCAAAGTTCTCAGCGAACTCGCTGAGATCCTTGCCTGTGAACTCAGGCGAGTTCACCACAATTTTGGAGGTGGTGATTGCCTTAGCCTCCTGGGACCTGCGTCTACCTCAGGACGCTTGGTCTTCCTCTTCTTCTTCTTCTTCCGCCCGCTCGGGTTCTCAGGGTCCTCAGGTTCATCGTCTTCCGAGGGCGAAGCAGAAGTCATGGACGGCGGCTCACCGTCAGAGGGGTCTCTGCCTAGGTCACTAGAGCCGTAGGGCTCCACGTCAACCATTGCCCTCAGGGCTGTCAGCCCCAACCGGTCCAGCTGGGCTCTCGTGGAATTCTCCACGTGGCTGTAGGGGGGCTGGGCCGTCCTTGGTATGAAAAGGGCTTCTCGGTATCACAGCCGGGGTCGGCATCGTTCGGCTCCTCAGGCTTCCCAGGGTGTTTGTCAACCCCGTCACCAGATGATTGGCTTGTACTCGGTGAGGTGAAACTCCCACGATGGTAGGTGACGCTTGGGGAGGAATCAGGGGCTCCAGTTTAGCCGGAATCTCTTGAGTGAGATCACCAACAAGTTCAGTGGTGGTTCCTCGGAGAGGCTCTTTAATCTCCGACCGCGTCAGGGACCTGTTGGAGGATCTTCCAGATCCTCTACTCCTTCCACCAAGAGACTCAGGGCCACGTAGGCCACTCAGGGAAGTGAAGCCAGGGTGCTGGCATAGTGTAGCCAGGTTCGGGTGCCGCATAGCCAGGTATCCCAGTCATGTATACGCCGGCCGCCGGCCTGTGATAGCCAGCCTCATATCGGCGCGGCATAGGCTCAGGCGCACCGGTGTAGGCGGAGCTGGATGCCACTGGTTCGCTGACTGCAGTTGCCATAGGTGGCACAGTCGCGGCTTGAGTCACACCATAGTTGGGGTAAAGCATTCCAGTAAAGCCTAGGCCCTCAGCCATAGGACGAGTGGTTGTGGGTGAGGATGTAGCTGGATGTGCGGCTGGGAGTGTGGTGGTTGTTGGAGAGGATACTGCAGGGAAATCAGAGGCGCTCGGCGCGCTCTCCACAGGTGTGTCCTCGAAGGGCGCCTCGTCGGATGGTCTGTATCCATCTCGAGGGTGTACCTCTTTGGCTCCCATGTCCACTGCTTGCTTCTCCTTCTCCTTCTCTTTGCCTTCAAGTCCACCAACGGTTAGACCACTGAATGCCGCTCTCAAGCCTTCCAGAGAATCATCCCCCAGCCCACTTAAGGGCACTGAAGGTACAGGCTCCTCAGGTTCAGGTTCACCAGCAGATTTGGGCGCTGGCGCTGGCTTGGCTGGTGCCACTGAGGGCGCTGTCGTCTCGGCAGTGTCCTTGGTGTCCATACTATATTCCTTCGCCCTTCAGTGGAGTCAGTCTCGACGTACTGGTTGTACTGCACGGGGTTGCAGGTACGCAAAGACTGAATTTCTCTGCTACCAGAAAGTTAAAACAGGCTTTCACTCTTGAATGCTTTGATTGTATTGTTTTGTTGATGCCCCTGCGTGCTCCTGCTGCTGCTTGATGTAGTTCGAGTTTTCCAAACAAATACGTTTTGATGAATTAAACCCAAATAAGTACCCACAGTTTGCAAGGCAAAGGACCACAGGATCAAATCCACAACATGAAGGGCTGCAGTCAAAGGAGATAGTGATACAACAAAGGAAACTCACAATAACTACAGATTTAGGAAACGATAATTGGAAAATATCCTACAACCATGGAAAAACTGCCCACATGGGCATCCTCTCTTTTATAGTGCCATCTAGAGATGTGCACTCTTTGCTTTGGGTCCCATAGGGGCTGAAGTGGCATGGCTTGTGGCGCTGAGGTCACTTCCATGTCACATGGGATATTCCCACTTAGCTAGGCTGACTGGGAATTGAACCCAGGACCTCTCAAAAAGAGGTGCCACAGCCCCCTAGGGTGCAGACCACTAGGATAGCTAAGCATTCATGAGAAAACATAGAAAAATGTATAGGCTCTGGATCAACTGTCAGCGTCTCAGTCAGTCCAGGAAATGGTGTATAGATCAATCAGTTCGGGGGTCAGGGGTCCACACAACATCCATAGATCAATGCCTGGTTTTATAGGTCAAAATGTCTTGTCACCCCTTTTTGGATAGGCCAATACTAAGATAAAAATGTGTTATGCCTTTAGGCCTCTTTATAACAACTAAAGCTAACCTTTTGGCAGGGAAATACACTTTTTCTTACTTATATATTACTACACCCTCGTCCCCTTAAATCTAGCTAACAAGCAAGCACTTCTCCTCCCCGTTTTCGCCATAGCTCGGCGTCATCGCTCCGGGCTCTACTCTACTCTAACCATCCAGGAGCCTAGGTGCTGCCCTTGCCAAATCCAAGTTTTCAGCCACAATGTCACCGGTGGCTTCCCAGGACGGGCGCGCCAAGTCAGGAGGTGCGCTCCCAGAACTGTGCATTTTGTGCCCGAAAATAGCCTTTTTTGGCCCAAAACCGCCCCCAAACCCCGTCGAAACGGCCAAATCAAGGCAAACACTTCCTACACTGCACGTGCGGATTGACTTCACCGTGACCTCGAGCTCTTTTCTGCCACCTAAATCCACGATATGTCCCCGAAACGGCCCAAAAAGGCGCCAAAAAGCCCTAAAGTTTGCACAATGTGCATCAACACCCCAAAACCAAGAACGGGCCGTATTTTGGGCTACATGGCTCAAATCCGAATTCCGAGGGCACCTAGTCCACCCGCAACCCCCCACTTCTTGTGGTTTTGAAGTCTCAGAATCACCCCACAAGCCAACTAGACCCCCGTACCAGTGGTCACTTGGTGGAACCGGAGGGCAGCCCGGCCCGCATGTGTTTTCTAGCCGGTTTTGAGCCCGTGGTGGCGTATTTTTTGGCCATGGAAAATCGCAAAATGCCTTGAAAACGGGCCGTTGTGGGACAAAAAACAGGTCGAAAAAGGGTCAAAAACGCATTTTTCCAAAAGTGATCCTGGACCATTTTGGATGCTCAAACAAGTGTTTTTAGCCCATTTTGAGGCTGTGGTGATGTGTTTCGGCACATGAAAAATCCCAAAATGCCTTGAAGATGGGCGGTTTTGGGACGAAAGTGGGTCAAAAATGGGTCCAAAACGAATTTTTCCAAAGTGATCCTGGACCATTTGGGATGCTCGGACAGCTGTTTTTAGCCCATTTTGAGCCCATTTGGACGGGTTTTGGCCCATGGAAGTCCCAATATTCCTTGAAAAGGGGCCGTTTTCAGAGCAAAATTGGGTGAAAAATTGGTCAAAAACACATTTTTTCAAAAATAATCTTAGACCATTGGGGGGGCACAAACAAGTGTTTTGAGACCATTCTGAGCCCTTTTTGATGGAATTTAGCCCCTTCCGCATCAAGTTGTACCCTTTGCACGTACCTTACAGTGAAGCCACGTAGAGTATGGGGGAGGGGTGTAGATTAGAGGATATATATATATATATATAGGTATATATATATATATATATATATATATATATATATATATATATATATATATATATATATATATATATATATATATATATATATATATATATATATATATATATATATATATATATATATATATATATATATATATATATCCTACCAACAGTGATGTCATACCCTAATTTTAGCCATTTTAGACCTTTATAGGGGGCTAATACCCACTAATAACCATCCAATTCACTTCTAAAACATGTTTTTTTGTGTTTCCCGACCTCAAAATAGGGGGGGGGGTCCCTACACCCCACCCCAAGCCCACCTTCTGCCCCTATACCCTGGTAGGTACACTGCAGTAGTTATGCCATATATATATACATATATATATATATATATGCATCCACAAATGACGAAGAGTGCCAGTGTGACGTTACTTGTTGCTGTTGCTGAAATATTCTGGCTCCCGAGCGTGATCAAAGGTCCCATTGGCTCAGCAATGCTGACAACTTCTCCGAACTTTGAAGCAACCTTTTGCTCTCGAAATTGTTCTACACTTTTGATCCGCGCGCACAAAAATCGGAGATTGTGGCGTTCCATGGGACGCGATTCTGACAACAAAAAACGTCAATGACTCAGCGGCACCACCCGTTTCTTCTTGAACCACGGCCAGCCTAGGTAAATGTCATATTTTATATAGGCTCGGGAGGAGTAGTCATCTTTTAAGGGGGGGTGGGAGATGGCCACTTCTGGCAGAGGCGGACCCTAGGTCCTGCTCCTTCGGAGCATCCACCCTTGCTCCTAAGGAGCACTGACCCTGGGGTGCTCCTCAGAAGCACCAATCCTAACTTTTGGCGAGCTCCGACCCTTGGCTGGCTCTTGAAGAGCACCAACTCTGGGTCCTCAGAAACATTGCCCCTGCTCCCGAGCAGCCAGTTCGTTCCTCGGTAGCACCAACCCTGCCTCCTGACGAGCGGAAACTAAAAAGGGTTTTTTGTCACTTTTTGCTTAGTACTTTGCATATTTTAGACAGGCGGTGCCCTTTGTGGGTGCAAAACCATCAACAACAATTTGGATAAAAGTTGCCTTTTTTGAGCCTTAGAGACTTTACAAATGTCCCCACGAGCCTACCTCCTAAGAAGCAATGCCCGTGGCTCCTTAGGAACAAAATGTTTGACAGGAAAATCGCCGCTCTTGAGACTGGCCAGTCTGGAGCTTGTACAGGGTCGGTGCTCCCGAGAAGCATTTATCGAGGTTGGTGCTGCTGAGAAGCATTACTAGGGTAGGTGCTCTTCAACAGGCGGGGCCAGTGGTCCTGAGCAGCCGGCAACGTCGGTGATTCTCAAGAAAGCCATCTCTCACTTACCATGACTGGGTCAAGTCTTGCCCATCAAAACCGTTGTTTCTCTAGACACTGCGTGTTCCAGCTTCATAGTCAATGTGCATATTGTATTCAATATCTACTACTGAGGCCGCAATGGTGTCACATTTGATAAAAAGGTTTGGCATTGTTTTCAATATAGATATGAAAATTTGGTCCCAAAAACTTTGGCTTTCCTTGGTGGCGTAATGGGTGTGCCTCATTTAAGTTAACTTAATTTAAATGAATTTAAAGAGAGAATGGACCGTACTATCTACGGCAACAAGCAAAGTTGTGAAGCTACGGGAAATTGTAATTGGGATCATATCAAAACAAAGTTTTTGGCGATTCTTGATTGTACACATTGTAACATGCTGCACATTCGACAAATAATGAATGAATTTCACAATCAAGCGATTTCATTTATTTGTATGTACATGTGGTATTTTAGGACCATTGGAGGTTCGGGCTGGATCCCAAAAGTGGTTGTTTGATTTGGGACTCAAAAATGCACTACACTCAAAAGGTTTTGACTTTCTAGTGCTTTGGCTTTCGGCTGTAGCAGTTTTGGGTGGTTGGATTTTTTGGATGTTAGTAATTCACTGTGCTTATTGTGCGCAAATGATTGAATGTTTGCGCGTGGGAGAATGGAAATCTAAATTGGTAAGGTAAGGAAGCCAGTTGTTTTACCAGGATCTAGTTGTTGTACGACTACATGAAAGTGGGAAATAAGGTGGTTTTTTCTTTACAAACTTAGGATACGTGTGTTCAATAGTTGACAATAGATTGTCTGAGGCTCTTGTCGTCTGGATATGTCAGAGTTACCCATACTACCCTTGGTAGGCCCCCGGTGGGAGTGAAAGTGGAGGAGACCAAGTTTGTTGTCCACTCCGGGGGGACAGATCGAGTGGCTTTGAGTACATCTGAGCATTTAGATACTCAAAAAACATAAAAGTAGGTATGCCAAATCAGTATTCTGTTGAAATTTAAATGTTCTGTCGTTAAGAATCAGCGCGCGCTACTTCCGGAGGGAGTCGGCGCTTCCGTTGTCTCCCTCCGGAACCTTTGCGAGGCCGATTTTGGCTGGACGGCTCGATGTTTTAAGGTTTTGATTGTTCAGACCTATGAAGAACAATGTAAATCAACCCCCTAGCCATCCAAAATACTTCCGTCCGCAGAGAAATCGTTCGAGTTCTGGCTGTAAGGGCGCCGCTCCCTCATGCGCCAAAGATTCACGGTTTTCTCAGCTGGCGGAATGTATTTAAATAATTCAAGGGTCTTTTTTGGTGTTAAATTATACCTTTCAAAGTTTGGAATACTACTACGTTCATCAATGCAACAAAACATTGATACACGAAGGTGGCACACAAAGTAGTCCAGCCCCAAATAGCAGCGCCTACATGTAAATTTGTGAATTTCTCAGCTCGGAGGAAATATTTTCCAACAGGTAAGATTTTCTTTCAAACTTCAACTTTTGTACTTCCCATTGGAAACTCAGATGCTCAAATGATCGCTAATTGTTTAAAGACATGCAAAATGGTACACTTATTGGCTTCCTTACCTGAATTTTTTTGAACACTCTACACGTGATCAAGGCGCATTTCACAGTATTCGTTGATGTATTTCAAAAGAAAATTGGTGATTTGATTATTCACAAGGAAATGGCGTAAAAAAAATCAAAACCATCCCCATTGGTGTTTCGAACTTAAGCATGGAGGTTAACATATGAGCACTCTCAAAGAACACTTCTTTTAGCTAATTCAAATGCCAATAATCTATATGATGTGGGTTTCTATCTTAGTGAATTTCCAATTCACGATTCAGGGTATGTCTCTTTCGAGGGCAGAAAAGGAAAAAACCATAGACCATGGCTTGTGGAAGATATAAATGTAATGCCACCAGCACCGTTACTCTCAAAAGTGTCCTGCCATTCAACACAATGTACGTGAATCTCTCCATAAGCCCGTAAACACAGACCTCAAAAACCGCATCAACCTTCCAAAAACTTGTGACACAACGAAATGATAGCTGTCCAGCCGAACGTGATGACAAAATGCTACCTTTGACCCAAAAGGTAAATTTCAAATGCGAGAAACAAAAAATTATCCAAAGTGTCGTTCGAGCCCTACAACGGGTCTCATAAAGGCATCTTGATTGCCATTTGCTAGTACGTTGACGAAAAAACTAATTGATAAACAACGGATAAGATGTCGCCTGTGTTTGTTGCTAAGCACACTCTCGCACAAACTCCATCAAGCATCCCTGGCCCCTTCCCATTATTCTCCCCCGAAAAATGCCGCGTATTTGTTACCCCGAAGGCCCAAGCCGACAAACTTTCCAACCCCTCCCCATACACACACACAATAACAACATTGCTCGTGGTACGTGTTTCTTGCTCTTGGCAAAGACTTTGCCCCTTACAAACATATTTTCCTCTGCACTTCAGCCATTGTGTCCTGCCTGTTGGTTTTTCTTGCAATGCATCGCCCTGAATAGACATACAGAGCTGCTCTACTCTTGCAGCATGAGCCCCAAATTCGTACTTGCTGACTGCTGGTGATGCAGCATCCGTTAACGTTTTCCACCTTGGTGTCCCGTGTCTTCAGCAATGTAGGCATCTTACTTGGATTCACCCCAATGCTTTATGCCTTTGTTTGGGACCCATAAGCAACGCTCCTGCATACATTGAGTGTGTGTCTTTGGTCCTGAAGAGTTTGCACAGTAGCTGGAATTTGTTCACCCCCCCCTCGTTTTGGGTGGGAAATCCACTGGTTCGGTCCCAATGTTTTGGGCAGGGGTAAATTGGCATAAGCCAGGGCTCGGGTGTGCTGTTTGTTGTTTGCGGGCGGGAAAACACCCTTTTGGGGGCTGTGTATTGGTAGCCTTGTGGAACACAACATACATCAGTAAAATTTTTCACTCCTTGGTCTTGATGCCATCCATGGGCAGTGGATTATCGGAGATGTACAGTACCCCCCAAACCAGTCGTGTGTGTGCCTGATTGACTAGAGAATCTGATTGTGTGCACAATTGTATAACCTGCCTTGGACGGAAACATTGTTGCGCATCAGAGCTGCGGCAATAACCGTATTACTAGTCGGGCTTTACAGTTACAAACATCACCCCTACCTTCGTGTTGCTCAGCCTATTTGGACGCTAATATCTGGTCTGTTGTCAGCTGTTAAGCAAATTGTTCTGCTCATACGCTATTCAAGCGCGTCTTCTATGTAAAAAGCAATGCTAGCTGAAGGTACCACACAGAATCAACACAACAGAGACCATCTTGGCTTTTCCGTCTATTGTTCATGAAAGGGGCTGTTCAGTCACGTCAAGGTCATTGGTTGAAGTCAATGTTGCCCCTTTGCTCCCACAAACAGTTCACTTTGCCATGAGAAATGTCTGTTAGCACAAAATGGACACATTTGCACATAGGTATTTCTCAACACAACACAGGCAACTTATTACCCGGTCTTTTTTGCTGCTGCTGCCAGAAATGTACTTATTTGTGCAAATGTTTCGGGCTGATTCGGGCAAACCAGGTCCCCGAAACGGCAGGAGGGGCTAAGGGCCTATTGCACATTCAGCTGCTCAGTCACCCAACCACTGAGCAATTGGTTCCACTTGGAAGTGCATATGCACCCTAGGTCAGGGCAGTCTCTGGCACCAAAAAGTGAGCTTGTTAATCTCTCGATCTATCTTGGGAGGCATATCTGGTGCCACTTCAGGGCCTAAGCCCCTGAATATAGGCGGCAGTCTCTTGCAGTGGAGCAGTGATGTTGCTTGGTCCGGTGTTGGCCTGCCCACCAATGCATTAACAATTTTTTGCAAATACATACATTAAAAGGGGTACCGCACCCATTGCCCCAAAGCCCATCCGGCAGTTGAGGCTTTGCTGGTGGGAGGCTGGTATCTATACATCTACAGGGGCTCCTGTATCTGAACCCGACAAATGTGCCAACAGAGAGGGTGTTTCGGGGTTAGTGGCATGGTTGCCTGGTTGGTGCTCACTGCCTGCCTTGTTGTGGAGGGGGGGGATATATTTGGAAAGCCGTTGATAAAGGCTTCTTGGAACATCCTGGGTCTGTATGCTGAACCGATGATGCGATGGAAATTCTATTGCCTTCGCCAGGGCACCTCGGAGAGAGGAAGGGGGCATGCAGACAGCAAACACAACGGTCACAATTGGCGCCAAACCAACAGAACAGTAACCAAACGCCCGTGGTTTGGGCCACATGGGCCTGGTCCCGGGCATAAAACCACCCCCAAACTGGGGATAAACCCACCCTTCAAACGACCCCGGGTGGTTTTATGCCCACTCTTATGAGGGATAAAACCACCCCTTATGGGGGATAAAACCACCCCCTTTGTTAAAACCACCCCCTTTGGGGTGATGAAACCACCATCTCAATCTGAACCAGGAAACTCAATCCCGGAACACCGACAGACGCTCAGTGCACTCTTCAGACTGCTTTGGTTTAGATTGTTTTGCTTTGCTTTACTGTGTTGTGCCTTACCCCCCCCCCCCCCGTGCCTGGGAACCGCCTTGTGCCGCCCCCTGGTTCCGCGGTCCAATTCTCGCACAACTTTTTTTACCAGTGGGTATTGGGTTTTCCATGGTTCTGGTGGATGTAGGACAGCTATTCAGGTGTGCAGGACATCATTTCATGTGTGTTGCTACGGGTCCCCCATCAGGGGGGACCATATCAGTCACGCACAGTGCACTCTTCAGACTTCTTTGGTTTAGATTGTTTTGCTTTGCTTTGCTGTGTCGTGTCATTTTTTGCTTTGGTGGCATAAAACCAACCCCCCCCCCCCCCGCCCAATAGGGGGATAAAATCACCCAAAAAGGGGGATAAAACCACCCTAAAAAGGGTGATAAAAACCCCCCAAATGACCAAATGGGGGCATAAACCCACCCCTGCAAAATGGGGGATAAAACCACCCCAGGGGTCAAAAATGGCCAAAAAATGGGTTGGGGGTGGTTTTATACCCACGACCACACATGGGCCTAGCCCTCGTTACGTGGGTCCCAACGGGCGTCCCAACAGCAATTCTGGGGCGTTCAGGTGGGCCATAGCCCAGGGTGCCAACCGAAGATACTCGGAGTTCGGACCCAAGACTGGCACCACTGGATAGGGGGGACAAGAAAGAAATTATTCAGAACCTGGGGTCGAAATCAATGCACAGTGGCCACAACACACAAAAAGATTGTGACTGGACAACCTAAAAGAACAGCCTTCTGGGACAGATAGCTTTCAGAAAAAGTCACATTTTCAAAAACTTTCAGGTGCTATTGAACAGCCTCAAAAACAGCAATTTCGGGCTTGCGAGCCCATGGCCCGGGCTACATGGGCTGGGCCTAGCGGCCACTATATGGGTCCCCATTGGTGCTTGAGTGGCCGTATTGTCACCAAATAATCACCCAAACCCAGGAGACAGAAGGATTGCGGAAAAAGTCAAATAGTCAAAAAGTGCCACTAATTAGCCTAAACAACAACTGTTTTTCGAATGACCCCCCCCCCCCCCACGGGGGGGATTATATGGTGCCCACGCCTGCGCATGATCTAACAACCTCTCTGCCGGGGTGATTTTTGTCCTATTTGACAGTACATCATGGGTGGTGTGTATGGGTGGGTGGGTGGGGGTGCCCCCACGTCCAGCCATGCAACACAAGAAGCCTGTCTTAATTTGTGACCAGATAATCAAGGAGCTGTACTTTGGCTGCACACCATAGGGTGCAACCCTGACCCAGTCTAACATCCTTGGTATGTTGCTGTGCAATCTGGCTACCCTTTCCTCCATTCCTTTGCAACATGTACGGTTCAGCTCAGCAAGCAAAGACACATGGACCTCCCCATTGATGGGTTGTGGGCCATCCCTTCGAAACAAGGTGGGTTCCTGGTAAGAGCCACATGCTTCAGGATGGGCAGAAGCTTGAGACATATGCCCCTGCAAGAAAAATGGTGATGTCTGCCTCAATGCCTCAATGGAGTCAATGACGATGACAATGACAATGACAATGACAATGACAATGACTGTGCAGACAACGACGATGAATCTTCAATAATATTTTTCCAGCTTTGCAGTACAGTGCAGTGCACGTTGTGTCCCCACGTGCCCATGTTCTCCTAACGACCAAGACATCACTTTGTCCCCCCACTACCACAGCTGTCAATCGGTATTTTCATGCACATTTCAAAAGCATACACAGAATACCCCCCTACCTGGCAACATGTCCACGCAACAGCGTGAGATTCACAAAAAGGTCCGAAAATATAATTTTGCCCCACAGCTCTGTGCAAGGGCTTTCATTGTTGCTTGTGCCTGTGCGCATCTGCACAGGCTCTCACCAGTGCTGCCTGTGCCTGTGAGCATCTGCACAGGCGCTTGCCGTTGCTGTCTTGCTGAGCTCACCGGATTAAACTGGACATGGTCTTCGGCGGACATACCGGCGGCAGACAAGTGGCCGGCGGACCGCCTACCTGGCCGGTGTTCCGACCGCACGGTTGGCCGGCCGCTTGTCCGCCGCTCATCCATCCACCCCTGTGCGTCTTCCTCGCTCCAGAGAGAGACATGCACGTGTGCGCGCGTAAACACTGTAAGCAGACCCTTTTGCGGGGCAAATGTCGGCACTTCGTGTCTACAACATGCTGACAATGTCTAGAATTAGCAGACCGCGCCCACATGTGGCATACGGTGTCTACAGATTACAGATCGCCTTCTCATGTGCACGGCCAAACGGGGGAGGGGGGGTTGGTGGTATGGGGAGTTGCCGGAAGGACCGACCGGGCGACTGTCCGCCGAGCCGGTATGTCCGCTGAGCCAGTACGTCCGCCTAACCCTTGTCCGCTTTATTCCATCCAGCAAGTTGCTGCCTCATGCCTGTGCCTGTGTACATCTGCAGCCCTGGCTCCAGCTGTAGCTCTGGCTCTAGTTTTCGCCTTGGCCCCGGCCCTGCTGGCATTCATGGGTGTACATGAGGACTCCCCGCCATGAGCCGTGGAGGACTTTGTGCTACTCTGATTTGTGGGGAATATGCACAAAATCCAGCTTTTTCATTGGCGTCTGCCCTGAGCTACTCTTCCAACTGCCCGGAGGTGTGGCAGTACATCCTTTGGCACTGCCCACCAGCGATGCGTTGGGCATAGCATCACCGAGAAGGTCCAGGTCAAAGCTGCCGAGGGGGGGGGCGTGGACTGGGGAGGGCAGGGACCAAGACTGTGAGGAAGGGGGATTGCACGGAGTTGGGGAGACTTCGCGGGCGTTGTGGGCACTGGAGGACAGGGTGAGTCTGGGGGGCGACCACTGGGGCCTCAGGAGTGCGTGGGGGGATAGGGGGGACGGAGGTGCGGGTGCCATATACACTGACGCACCGAGAGGTGACGTGCTCTCTTCTGAACGCTGTTGACTGTGGGCGGAGCTGGGCAGAGCGGTGGTGCGGCTTGAGGACTGTGAGTTGCCAGTCGCAGGAGCGGGGGCGGCCGAGGAATGGGAAGGCAAAGCGGGGCTGTTGAGCCCCAGGACCAGTTTTGCAGACACTCCGTCCGGATGGTCCGTCAGACCTTCTTCAGACATGACCGTTGCATCGGCCAGGCCCCTCAGGCAGGCGAGGGCCCGTGCAGACAGAGACCCCGGCACCTGCACCAGAAGGTTGGTGTACCCGTCTGGCAGCTCGTACACCGCCTCCTGCGGCCCATCGTGGGGGGTGCACTCCTTCATTGCAATGTTGTCCACTCGGCTGTACAGAGTGCGTAGGATGAGCAGATGTTGGAGGGGAGGGGGGGCGGGGGTCCCATGAAGTACACCCCTGCTCAGTGTCATGGCTGTGGTAGGACCTGCTTGATGGTCAAGATCAGTTCTGGGGAAGTGTGGAACAATTGTGGTGGTTGCAAAAAAGAGGCCTCAAGGGATGACAAAACCGCCATTAGACCCCCCCCCCATCGATGGGTGGCAACGCACTTTAAGAGGCGACAAGTTCACCCCCTACTCGGTGAAAAAACCAACCCCATGGGATGCCTCCTCTACCGCTGCCCCGCTCCTCCGGGGAATACAACCACCCCATCCCACCCGCCCCCCATCCCAAGCATCGAACAACTGCACCACACTCCCACCCGTGCAACGAGTTCCGCAGACGACAGTAGATGGAAGCCTTCATCGGGATGGGTATCAGTGACACAAAATGGGCTGTTGACAATGATGGACAGGAGATGTGAAACACACGGTAGTGCTACAGCTTCAGCAAGGTGCTGTATCAAAAGCCCGCACGTTGGGGCAACAAAGTAAGGGAATCATCCACACATAGTGGGTGCAAACAGAGGATCATTGTGTACCCTTGCACAAAAAAGGGGGGGGGGGATCTTCGCCATTCACCGACTGATTTGATACCTGATTTGTCTACTTGCACCATGTTGCTCGTGTTTGAGACTGCAATCAATCTATGGCTGAGGTGGTGTAACCCCCCCCCCCCTCTGGATAAACATTCCACTGAGGTGGTGTACCCCCCCCCCCCTGTGGATAAACATTCCACTGAGGTGGTGTACACCCCCCCTCTAAATAAACGTTCCACTGAGGTGGTGTACCCCCCCCCCCTCTAAATAAACGTTCCACTGAGGTGGTGTACCCCCCCCCCCCTCGGGATAAACATTCCATTGAGGTGGTGTACACCCCCCCTCTGGATAAGGATTCCACTGAGGTGGTGTACACCCCCCCTCTGGATAAGGATTCCACTGAGGTGGTGTACACCCCCCCTCTGGATAAGGATTCCACTGAGGTGGTGTACACCCCCCCTTTGGATAAATATTCCTTTGAGGTGGTGTACCCCCCCCCCTTTGGATAATCATTCCACTGAGGTGGTGTACACCCCCCCTCTAAATAAACGTTCCACTGAGGTGGTGTACACCCCCCCTGTAGATAAATATTCCACTGCGCTACTCTATGCATTACCATCTTTGGGGGTTTCGGGGTGCGGGTGTCATGACTGCATTGTTTCACTGTAGACCCAAGCAAGATATGGAAACCCCCATGCACGAGCAGTGGTCACGCAATTGTTTTCCAAAAACGGGGCATGCCGGTCGTAAGATAGCAGCGTTATTTTATGTGGCCATTGTGTTGTACAAGGACGGGAGAGTTTAGGGAATGTTTCCTCCAGGCAACTATGCACCTATTTGGGGTAGGTACAGGCGAATTGCAATGATGGGGTTGCCCGCATCATGAATGGGTTTAGGACTGTTTTTTAACTCTCATGGGATTGGAAGGCGGGTTTGGGAAGCACAAGACCCGGGTAGTCCGTGCTGTTGCCGATAGCCTTCTTGGAACGGTGGTCGGTGTGACGGTAGACAATTGTGGGAAGCATTGCTTACGACGTCGGAAGCAATGTGGGAGGCACGGCTTCCGACATCACGAGCAATAATCGGGAGCTATCATCATGTTGGACGTGTTTGCTCCAGCCGAGTGCGGCAAGCAAGTAAGCCAACGCCGAAGGAAATCCAATCGCACCACTCGGCTAGGATATTCCCACTGCTGAATGAGTTGAAGATTTCGGAGGGGAGAAGCTAGGCATGCCATCTAAAAACTCCTCTAGAAAAAGAATTATGTGCTGTGCAATTGTGCGTCATCGACGGCAATGTCGTTTCCCAACCATTACACCTGCGCGCCCAGCCGAGGAGAAAAAGCAACAACTCTATGTGCCTGCACAACGTTCGATGGATCCCGGGCTGCGTCCGGAGAAAAGGTATGGATAACTCATGACGGGATGGCCATGAAATAGCCCAAAAGAGGCTAGAACCCCTCCGAGTTTCACAACTCCCTGCCCCATCCCAAACTCTCCCAAGGCCCAACCGAGTGCCGCACTCGCTTGCTTTTAGGCCAACATAGAATGTTCCAAGAGCTGCACGGCCTCCCCCACCCTCGCGGGCATACCGTGACATCGCTCATCTCCCCACTCTCCCCGGGCCATGGCCCCATCCAATTGTGGTCCCAACCCCGTACCAGGCCAAATGGCCCATTGTGTGGGGCCTACGAAAGATTGTTACAGCCTCACCAAGAAAGAAGGGGGTGTTCTAAATGACCCCCCCCCTCCCAGCAATGCAAAATTTGCCGCGGTACAACAAGCACTCCCCCCGATTTACGGTATTGTTCGCGCTCACCAAATACCCTTACTCCCGGAAACCACTGACCACGTGGAAAGGAACAGGCCCGTCTCTTGTCCCTTGATCGCTATGAGGTCCTCCAAATAATGTACTAGTTGCACCACCCTTGGTGTGAGATCCTGTACCAAAGAGTCCAACTACTGCAGACAAATAGCGGAGGTGCCGAACGGGAGTCGCTTCATGTCCCACAAGCTCCCCACAAACATAAACCTAAAGATACCCTTTGAGCCTGCACGAAATAGGAAGCCCCAAATGGCATTGGACAGGTCGAAGCATGCGTCACAAACATGACCGCCCCCCCATACACCGGGAGAGCCAATGCAAGAGGGCCGCGCGAAGGTGTTCGAGGGGCTAAACCCCCTCTAGTCTCTAGTGGGCAACGCCCCACCAAAATGGGGTAGAGGCCATGTGGATGCTCCCCGGAGTACGCGTCGGCCGAGGACGTCCGTTGCGCCGTTCGGGAGGGGTGGAGGGAGTACTGTTGGTCACAAGAATCATCCACAGGAGGCCCGGGTTCGGGTGGACATAGAGATCCGAAGCAACCTAGAGTGGCCGGTGGTGCAAGGTTTCTGGCGGTACTCGCCGGAATGGTCGCATGGTTGGCCTCTTGATTGGGGGTCAATTTTGAGAAACTATTGAGGAGGTGCGTTGCTTTGGTTGACAAGATCATTACAACGGCAGAGGCTTTTGGGGTGTGTGAAATTTTTGCCACCCTTTTGAGGGTTATGCAGGTGATGAGTGATGTAGCATGCGATTCGCTACCCTTCCCGGGTACGTCGCTGACGCCCAAAAAGTGCCTAGGTCTCCCCCGCATTTTCGAGGGAGGGATTGGGGGCAATGGGTAATTGCTGGATACCACGTTAGCTGGGGTAGAAGTTGGTTCTAGAGGGTTTGGCTCAGAAGGTGCGGGCGGTCGTTTTCTCGGAAGGACACGGTTTCTCTAGTGCGGACACTGTGGTGTTAATGGAGTCTTCGCGTGCACAAGGTGTCTTCTATGAAGTTCCACTGGGGAATGGGCGATGGGTTGCCAAACCGCACGCCGTCTGTCACACCCTAAAATGACAGTAAGGCCTCACTCATCTTGGAATGACGATGGGCAACGCAGCGCATCTTGAGCACCCCCCCCCTTTTTATGTTACCGTCTTGGCACGTGTGGTGGATGGGCTTCTCAGCACACGGGTACCCCCGCTCCGCAGTCCGAAGGTTCAAGCGACCGCCGATGGTGCGCCTGGCCCGGGTGGATTGCAGCTACCCCGACCTTCTCCCTGCCCCCTCCCTGCACAGTCATGGTACCAAGAGCTCCGCGCCCGCAAGCGCGATGGCTCCATCACGTCCCCCACAGTGCTGACCGTCCTAGCTGCAGCGCCAACTAAGGCCCGTGCCTCTGCCAACCCTTGAGGCGCCCCGCAAATGGTTGCCGGACCCGCGCTCGCCCCTTGCATCCCACTTGCAACCCCACCCCCGTCCCACCCCGAGATTCCCTGTGCTTACATAGCTTCAGGGGAGATGCGTGACATTTGAATCGGCTCCTTCCCGATCCCTTTTGCCATTCCCACCCACCATGCGGCTAACCGCGATCAATGCCGAAGACCATACCTCGCTGGGTGCCAAGTTCTTGGAGGTTAGCGTTCCCGCCTTACCCAGCCGCGACAGCAAAATGTCCCCGAAGGCCCGAGGATCCTCCAAGTGCTTGGAATACCCAATGGTTGTAGCCGTTTCCTCTCACGAGCCTCGCAATGGCCCCATGGCCCCCGCTGGTGGCCTTGCCACATCTCCTCCCACTTTGTGCTTGCAATGAAATTCGCCATCACCCTTTCAAGCACCGCTAGACCCCCCACCCCTTGCCGGCACATTCCCCCCACCATCCCACCCCTTCACGCAGACCAATACCGGAATCGCAGGCCAATGATACGACTCTTGGTGGCCCAAAAACCGAGCCCTTTCACCAACCGAATATCCCAACCCGGATGGAAGCGGCTTCGCCACCAAGAAGGAAAAGAAAGCCAAAGGGGCACATGAGCACTACGATCGGCTTTCCTCTTGGGGAGTCTCACTCTCACTTGGCCGCCTCCTACAATACCTAGGGGGAGGTGTAACATTGTAAACATGCCCCCTCACCACTCTTGGCCAGTCGCTTGTGTACGGGGGTAGCCGTTGGCGGTAGCCAATGTAGATCCCCGGCCAACCAAGACCGCGGAGACTGTACCCAGCACAGATGGTGTATACGCCCCATCCTCCGACTGGACAACCAAATGCCCCGACAAAACCTCTCCTTTCCCCAACCACAGGCTCCCCATCGCATATGTCCACAATTTCCCCAATATCCGGGAGGTACCGTCTGTGGAGGAACGGGAAGCCAATGCCTCTGAGCTATCCCCCGGGTCTTCCCCCGCATCCCACAACCTCCCGTAGGTGTATTTCTACTCTTCCGCCCACAAATTGTCTCCCTTACCACCCGAGCTGCCCAACTCCTCCACACCCCCCTTGCAATAGGTATACTCAAACGCGAGTCAGCCCGTCCAATGGGGACCCGTGGTGGAGTGCCACGTCAACGCCCCAGTAAAATCCCGGCTGCATACGTGGGGAGATTTGAGATACTGGAGTAGGTGCAAACAATCATGCCATATGCTTAATTGTGGTAACATAGCGAATGCAACATTCAAATCTTGCAACATCGACCACTGCGCCATTCGGTCATTGTTCTTGCATACCTTGTCCAAAGATACTTGAAAAAAAGACAAATGCCATGATTGCAAGGGTGCACATGTTGGGTTAGTGGAAACAAATAGCGAAATAAAACTTTTTTTACATATTTTGTATGCAACTTCAAACCTCAACAAGAAAGTGTTTTGTTACTTCGTTTTTCTGTGACAGGTGGCTTTTCTACCAAAGAAAAATTGAGTCGAAAAATTGTTTTTCCCACTAAATGAAAATCTAGTGCTTGCCCTTGTGAAACAGCTGTTTCCCTTTGAGGTGTTGTCTTGTCTTTTGTGCTGATGCGTTGTTTCTAACCTATGAGTCTGGATGCATCCCATGTTTTGCGGCAGACACTAGTGGATCGGCCGGGCCTCGGCGATATAATGGGGCCTAGAGCCCTTCGGATCGTAGGGGATAGTTCCGTTGGAGACATGCGCCCACGGGCCTTCTTCTGAATTGTCGGAGACGCCCACCTTGAAGATTTGGGCCCCCATGCATCCCGAGTCAACAAGGTCCCCTTGGAGAGCGACACACCACGATGTCGGAGGGTTTGGAGACCATCCACAACACACATATGCCCCCTCGGGGCGGGATCCGTGTTGCAAGCTCTAAGAGCCAGACCCGGGGATGTGCAAGCTGACACGAGACAATGCAGCTGGGCGGACCCAGCGATGACATGCTCGGGGAGACCGCTGGGATACGGAGGAGCTGGACTTGTGCGAGAACGGTGCGGGAATGGGGGGTACGCGAGGCGTGCACACGTGTTATTGTCGAGGGGGTTTTGGGGGGGAAAGTGTGCCTTCCACCACCCGCGATTCAATAATCGGGCCCCGAGGCGGATGTTGGGGGAAGTGGTGAGAGGACCCTCAAGGACGGGGGCCCTAGGTGGATTGGTGGCCGGGTCAGGGATTAGTTGTTGGGGCCATAGGGGTGGTTTTAGCGGGAGGTGAAAGATGAGGCAATATCAAGTGCGCCAATATAGTTGCCCGGCGCTCCATGTCGGCTGAGCACTCACCAGACCCCGCATCCCCCTACGACCAAGCCTGAGCCCCGTTGCCCCCGGTTACACGGAACTGCATTCCTCTGGACTCCGTGTCGTAGATCCCCCCCAATACTCTCAATGCCCTTCCCTCCTTAACCGGTGTGAGAAACCAAGAGTCAGCCGGTTTCGTGGTTGCCACCAACCCCGGCAAGTGTCATGATCCTCGGGGTTGAAAAACTCCAATGGGTAGTGGTTGTTATGGGAGGGTGTGTCACATAGGCAACATACAAGCAGAGAAGAAGGGGGGGAGGGATCCAAACATCCATCGCGGGAAGGTTTGGCTCGCACTCATTGAGCCTTCTTTGCCGTAGGACATAGTATCCTCGTCCTCTGCGGACAGGTCCCAGAGCTCTAGCGTTGCACACCTGGAGTTCTCTGTGCTCCATCGGTAGATTGATGTCGTGTCTGTTGACGCACGGCTGTCCGGCATTACTCCCCACGGGGGGGGGGGTCCATAGCCACCAGGTTTAAAGCGTCAAGTAGAATCATGTATTCAAGAGGCGTCATTGTGGCCGGGGGGGGGGGGGGTGGAGTCAAAAGTGGTGCACGTCGACCTAGTCTCTATGGTGTTTCGTTCACGCTGGGGCAACCCGCATCCGGGGTTTGGGGGGAAAGGGCTGCGTACGTGCTTCTCGCAAACAGAAGTGGCGTGTACCGGGGGGGATCCGGTGAATGAATACGCCGGTGCTTGCGCCCCGGCGTTGGCGTAGCCACCTCGCTGTCTTGGAGCCCGGGGGTCGGGGTTGGGGGCCGGGGGGGGGGGCAAGTTCCTTCCCTTGGGCCATACAGTCGGTTTGGTGTCTGGGGCTGGGTTGGCGGGGGGGGGGGGGTGTCCATCTCCGGCGGTTCTTGGTAGAACACTTCAATCATGGGTGGTTCCTCTTCCTCTTGCATTATGGGTCCTGCACAGATATGCCCTCTGAGGAGCGGTGAGAGGCGGCGTCCATCGTCCGCCAACAGATCAACCTGTTCGTTACGGCGGATGCCAATGTGCGACGGAGCGTGCAACCACTGTACCTCTGACCCTATCTGGTCCAACAGCTCAAGCACCTAGGGCCACATGTTGACATGGTTAGCCGGGCCCGAGGATGTTTTGCCATTTGTGGTGTCTCCATTTTTGTGCCCGCTCCAGCACTCCGTCCACAACATACGTGGAGTCCGGGCAATTCAAGGACCTCGTCCCTCGTATATGACCGCCTAGCGCCGCGAGGGCGGCCCTAAATTCCGCGAAGTTATTTGTTTGGACTTCCTCCGTTGGTAGCGGCTCGGCCACATCCCTGGAATCCCCAAAGTAGACTCCATAGCCCCCCACCGTCGCTACCGCTGGGTGGAGCTCCGAGAACTCAGCACGGTAGATTACGATCCAGTTCTCTTTTTTGTACCTATAGGTCATTTGTTCAAAATATTGGCGAGCGTAGGGTGATCCAACCAGGGCGCCAGGGTGTCAGCCCAGAGCCGCAAGAAGTGCTTCCAACTGGAGGGGGGGGAGGCTGGATGTGGGTCGAATTTGGCTAAGCAGCGGAGGCGCCAGCTGGCGCGCACTATTGACCACATAACTAATCCTAGCAGTGAAGGGAGGGAGAGGGAGGTCATAGTGGACAAAATTTCTTTTAGATCTTCCGTCGACCCATCCTCCAGTATTACAGGACCCATGCACTGGCCGGCTAGTCGGAATGCAACGGGGAGGAAGAGGCGATGCAGGAGCGCATGATGTGGGGCCATCCAGCAGGCACGCCGTTCCGTGCGGCTGCCAACCTGCTAACCTGGTAACCACAGGCAGCTTGCGTCACAGGTCTTGCTACATGAAGGTAACGTAGCATCAAGCACGTCACCCTGGTCCACTCCTTCCATGTCCATGGAGTCCGTGCTGGTGGGACCGGGCATAACTGCATCAAGTACGTGAGCTTTTGCTTATTGTTTCAATTCCACCAGAACGTCACATTGGATTCCATCATGGGTGCTGCGTTTGCTTGTTCGGATGCACCGCGTCGACATTCGTGTTCCCTTGGACCCCATTCAACTCCCGTGGCTTCAACTGGGCCGACTCCGGTGCAAAACCATGCTCTTCCTGGGTACAGCCTGCAACGCTTTCTCTCTCCTCCGTAAGGCGGCCCCGCCCACCTTTGATAGTATGTACAGGAGACAATGGGAACCGACAGTGGTTCGTGGCTCGCCATTAAGAAGCAGTTGGCATGTTGCCATAGTAGGAAGGTGCGTGGCTATGGCATATTGCCACTCAATGCTAGGGGGGAGTCCAGGATGCGGAGCGTGAGCCCTCAAGTGCTAATTCTCAGCGCCCTCCTGTAGACCATTGCCACTTGGGCCGCCACCACATCTGTGGGAATATAGGCGCTGGTTGGGAAAATGAATAGTGGGAGTATATATTTTTGGAAAAGGGCTACCCTTTCAGAGAAGCTAGGTGTGAGGATGCACATGAAAGGTGCCCTGGTGGCTGCCCTCACCTTGGTCGGGGCAAAGGCCTCCTCCGACGTGACGTGCCCTATGAGGACACCTGATCATTTGACCCTAGATCTCACTTTGACTCCAAACTGCTAGAGTCTCTCCCTGAGGCGATCATGCTGCACACCTTTGAGCAAAAAAGCTGATTTATCTAAGTCGATCTTCAGTTCCACGTTATAGATATATATCGTGATATGCCCCCTCGGGGCGGGATCCGTGTTGCAGCCTTTGAGAACCACACGCAGGGATGTTCAGGCTGAAACACGACAATGCCGCCGGGTGGAGCCGGTGATGACATGTTCGGGGAGACCGTTAGGATACGGAGGAGTTGGACCAGTGAAAGAACGGTTCGGAGGGGCTATGCGAGGCGTGCACGCGTGCTATTCTCGAGGGGGTTTTGGGTGAGAGCGTGGGGGCGGAGGGACATGGAGTGACTTGCCCTGCACCACTTGCGATCCAATAGTCCGGCCCCGAGGCTGATGTTGGGGGAGTTGGTGAGAGGACCCTACAAGACGGGGCCCCTAGGGGCATTCCCAAAAACCACACTAATGGATTTCTTCCCGTGGCAGGGGGATTCTAGACCGAGTGCTCTTCTCTTGACTTCTACCCTTCGGAAGTGGTGGGGATTGGTTGCCCGGTAGGGGATGGGTTGTTGGGGCCACCGGGGTGGTTGTAGCATGAGGTGAAATATGAGGCGCATCATCTGGATCAAGCACGCCAATGTAGTTGCCCGGCGCTCCGTGTTGGCTCAGCACTCGACAGACCCCGCATCCCCCTACGACCAAGCCTGAGCTCCGTTGCCCACGGTTCCACGGAACTGCACTCCTCTGGACTCCAAGTCGCAGATTCCCCCCAAGACGCCCAACCAAGCATGTGCGGTCCCTTGGAAAATTTTGTTATGCCGCGGCATGCTTCTATCTGCACATGTGGGTACCTACGCATATGTGGGAAATTGAACTCACAAACAAGAGACAACATGCACAACACGTTTGGGCCCTTTAATCACTTTCACCACCCGGATCGTCAATAGTGGGTTTGTTTGCATACATCATAGCCAAATGGCGCAAAGTGTTGTTGCCCATATGCAAGCGGTCCTTTGTCTCGATGTGGCCCATGAAACTGAATGTTCGCTAAACATGGCAAGCCGAACGTGGTCGCCGGACAAAGAAAACAGCAATGCTACTCAACGTAGGAAAGTCATCTTTTTTGGCATCCCACCATGCCACTCTGGCTGCAGTAGAGTCCGGCAGAGGGCTCGGGGCTAGAAGAACAACATACTGCACCCACTCAGATTGTGGCACATTGGGTATGTGTTTACACAACTCAGAATAAGCCATCATGTTGTGGTGTGCTTGGTGTTGACTATTGACCGGATGTTGTTGGTGCAGATGACTTACTCATGACAAGACAAATAATAACAAACCGGGGAGAAATGAGGTAGGCAGAATGTCTCCCGTGCAAATAGAGCAGGAGCATGCAGACAAGCACATGAACCCAACAAAATTGGATGCTGCGGCATGCTTCCAAAGCCCGATGTGCAGCTCCAAAAAACAGGTGCTGCGGCATGCTTCAGCTGCACGTGCTTGCTCCCAATGCCCTTCCCTCCTTAACTAACCATCAACGGTCCTAGCCCTTGCCTATCTTCAACCAGGGGCAGCTGCCGGCGGCCAGCCCAGTGCGCTATGCAAGGAAGCAAAGGAGATGTGTGTTGGGGTAGGGGGGTAGAGTCGAAGCTGGAGGTGAGGAGGGAGGCGCCCGTTCCCCAGTTGTCCAGGAAGAATGTCTAGGCGCTGGAGGAGGCGTCTCACCTGCTTTGATGGGAGGGATTGTGTGCCCTAGGCAGAAAACAGGTTGTGGATCATATGGAAGGCAGGGGGGCCGGGGAGGACGTCATTGATTGAAATATTGTCATCGAGGATCCCAATGACGGCGGAAACGCTTGGAATAGGTTAGCGTGGGTGATTTGGGTTGGCGTGGTTAAGAATCAAAGGGAACGCGGGGCCGAATGGGGCGATTCCAAAAGAAATGCGGCGGGTCCTTCCAAAAGCGTGGTTGAAAGGGGGTGGGGGGCACGATGGAGGCGGGCACAAATTTCAATCCGGGGTAGTTTTTGGAAGCCCTTTGTGGTGATGTCACTTTTTTTTTGATTAGGTCTATAATTTCAGAGTTTGAACCAAAGGGTCAGGGCTGCCCGTAGGTAAACAAATGGCAAGCAAAACGGCACACAATAGCACAAGAAGAGATGGTGAAGCACATATTAAGTAATTCAACTTTGGTTGCCTGGTCATCTTTTGAACAAATAATTTGGTATAACAATTTGAACTCTCCTTAACTCACTCAAGAAGCGCCGTGGAACCTCAACCCAGCAAGATGCACAAGAACTCACAATTGGGACATGTCTCAAGGCGAGAGCCTGCTGTTCAACGAGTACCAAAACAATGTGATCTAGGGATGAACATCCACAACACAACATGAAATTAATCTCCGTAGGGCAAAATCATAGCATAAGACGACAAATTCAATGCAGTGTGCGCGGTTCGTCTGGTGCCGGTGCTTGCGTTGTGTGCGCGAGTCGCTTTTTGCCGCGGCTTGCAAAATGCGTCTCAAATTTGGTGTGGGCTTGTGTACACTGAAAACCTTAAGATTACGGATCACCCGGGACAACGCCTGATTGATAGTGTGACCAACATTAGAGAAAGAAACATGGATGTACTTGTGGAATTGGGTGTGGAAGGTGTGCAGCGGCCCCGGGGAAGGGAGTTTCCGTTTTAGTGCAAGGAAGCAATGGCAATCAGCCGGGCACAGCAAAGCTCAAAGTAGGATTCCGCATACCTCACCCACGCCGTGCAAACCTGCCGTGCCACATTGGCGCACCAAAGGGTGTATGTGCATGTGTGGGAGGCCTTGAAATAGACGGTGGTGCATAGTGGAGCAAGGCTCAAAAAAAGAAGGTCCATAAAGAGGATGTTGGAACCTGCTATGTGTCGATCAATCGTGAAGGATAGGTTTGTCTAGCGCAAGACAGTGAAAACAATCTTAGCGGCATGTGCAGGGTGGGTGATGTGGCCATCGTCTATGAATCTAAACAAGAAAATTCCCCGGGGGTAGTTCGAAAGCATAGAGGATAAAATTGCACCACACAGGGGCGGCATTGATGCCCAAAGACCATCCTATGCATTGTCTAAATACACCTAGGCTCGTATTGTGAAGACCAAGTGCCAGAAAAACACATTTGACAAAAATAGGCGAAGGGGGAGATCTAAAGTCGTTATGCGGGGGGTGGCAAAGGGAAAATTTGACAATAGTTGTTTGCGAAGTGTTCCGAGACAGAGGCGAAGATTTAATCAATCAAGTTTACCTCAGTGGGTGACAAATGGGCGAGTTGGGCAAGGTCAAGGTCCTCCAACCACTCATTGCAAAAATAGAAGCCTGCACACGGTATTCCGGGATACGTTGGGGTAAAGGGCTGGAAATGGCAGGTAGTTGGCGTTGATCGAGAGATGAAATTCATGGATTGCTACTGGATATCAAGGTGAAAAGAATCACAAAGGGAGGCTCTCATTGGATCAATGTGGACATCCAATGACTATGTTACCAAAAGCGGCCATTAGCACTAAAGCTTGGGGAAATCCACACGATGAACGGCCTACGAGAGGGTGCGAAGCAAAGCGCCCGTTCTTCACCGAGAGGCTCTTGTGCGTCTTGACTTGGAGACCGTAGGTCTGCAACAAGAGTTTAAGTGCATCAACGAAAAAGATTCCTGTTTTTTACTGAGTAGAAGAAACAAATTTACTATATATTTGAGGAAAAAGTTTTCTACTAAAATTTTCACTTTGTAGGAAAAAACTTTTCGGGTAAAAATTTACTCAATAGAAAACCCAACTGCATAGGGAAAACTTAGTAACAGTTTTGAAACTTCGTAAAAAGTTTTGCAAAAAAAGTATTTGTTTCACGAACTTTTTCAACAAACCCAAATTGTGCACTCCTGCAATCAAGGCATTTGTCTTTTTTAATCATGACATTTGTCCCTTTTTCAAGTATCTTGGACAAAGTATGCAAGAACAATGTCTGCATAGCGCAGTGGTCAACATTGCATGCTTGGCATGCCGCATTCGCTATGTTGCCAATATTAAGCATGCGGCATGATTATTTGCACCTACTCTAGTATCTCAAAGACCAGTTGCGAATTTCAAACCGGGGTAGGTTTTGGAGGTCCTATGTGGTGATGTCAATTTTTTTTGAGATCAGATCTATAATTTCAGGGTTTGAACCAAAGGGGGCGGGGCTGCCTGTGGGGACACAAAACGTGTAATGGCAAGCAGACCAGCAAACAATAGCACAAGAAGAAATGCTGAAGTGCATATAAACCAATTCAACTTTGGTCTCCTGGTCATCTTTTGTGTGAGTGTGAAGCAATGTGTCTGTGAGTGTCCTTTGCATTTGGCTGAATCCTTGACGGTGTCATGGTGTCAAACACGGGCTTTCAGAATGGCTGCGGGAAGGGCAGGTGCATATGCAGTTGCTCAGTATCAGGTCAACGCACCATACACCCTCCCAGTGTGGTCAGTGTGGCACGCACACAAACAACTGTACCTACATACATCACCACGTATACAGCACGCACAGATTCCATGAGTAGCCCCAACACCCCACACACACGCACGCACGATTTTCAGGCCTGTAGTGGATACCTTCTGCAGTGATTTCTCACAGGGATTCTACTATTTCCGTGATTGGCCTGAAAAAACCCTTCCGTGATTTCCGTGATTTTCCGTGATTTTCCGTGATTTTCCGTGGTATTTCCGTGATATTTCCGTGATTTTCTGTGGTGTTTCCGTGGTACAAAAATGTTCCTTATGCATCCGCTTTGCCTCACCTGGACACCCACAAGAGACGAAACAAAGCACAAGACATTTGGGGGCGGTCTACTGCCATTTTGCGAACCGTTCTTCAACATCACCATTGCAAAACATGGTGACGCAGGCCTCACGCAGGTCCTTGCCCATGCGCTGCCTATTTTTAACATCAACCAGTCCAGCCAGACTAAATGACCGCACTCTAACACTTAGCAACCAGGAACAACAATAGCAAACAACAGGAACTTTCATTTCCGTTTCCGTGATTTTCCGTGATTTTCCGTGGCGACCAGGAACAACAATAGCAAACAATAGGAACTTCAATTTCTGTTTCCGTGATTTTCCGTGATTTTCCGTGATTTCCGTGATTTTCAATGTTGGCCGATTTCCGTGATTTTCCGTGATTTTCCTGCCACGGAAATACCAGAATCCCTGTTTCTCACCCTGAATCATTCTAGAAATGCCTGCAGTTGGAGTTCGTGCACTGGTTGCATACGGGGGGCAACATGGGGCTGGGGTGTGCTGTTGGCGTACGAGGGGCGAACGAGGAGCAAACAGTATGGTGCTTGGTGTCATAACACTAAATGCACGTCACCTCTGCAACGTGCACAGAGTTTGTACAATCAGCTACACCACGGCAGATTCCAGCAGATGTTCCTGACACCGAAGTCTTCGAGCATGGAGATGGGAGGATGGCGTGCGCCACTCCTGCGCCCCCCTGTGCGGCGAGCTACATTTTCCTGTTGCCATCATGTCCATCTGTGGCAATGCGCTAATACAATCTTTGTATGAAGCTGAAGAGTGTGCAAGAAATTGAGGCATGTCAGAGGGGACCAGGTGGGATTTCACATCCTCACAAGCAGGTTGTGCAGATAGTACAGGGTGATCTGTTTCTTGGGTTCTTTGAGGAGCGCCCACACTACACGAATCCAGACTGCAGCAGAGGCACGAAAAAGTTACTTCAACTCAAAAATGAAAAAAAAGCTCTTGGGGGACCAAGATTTCGAGTGCAGTACTGCCGAAGCTCCGCTGACATCGGAATCAGAAAGTAGCTGTGGAAAGAGCTGTGACAACGATGGGCATGGCATGCACAAAGGCACGGAGCAGCATACCTGTAGAAGGAGCCAATGTCAGATGTGCCGTGCAGAGTTGAAGTGATACGGAACTGCGTATTGGGTGCAAACAGCACCTCCTGCAGGACCAATGCAATGTGTAAATAGGAGGCAAGTGGCCACACGAGAAAAATGGCAAACTGTTGCCTGAGTTACCTCCCCCCTGCTAGCAACTGCCCCAAGACCCTCGTTCCTCACCCGTGCCAGTGCCCCCATATCATCTTTCCATTCCGCCACCCAACCACAGGTGCCCCAATAACCACCCAACCACATCCGTTCTTACACAAAACAAAGGGCGCGGCACGGAAGCCCATTTCTCCAACCCCCTTCGGCGGGCGTCCTGCCCCCCCCCCCCGCCCCTGACCCCGCCCTGGAGCAATTTTCCGGTCGCCTTGTGAAGGGCTGCGCCGCCGCGGCACATCAGCAAAGCCATGAACGCGCGGACAATACGAGAGGCCCTGCCACACAAAATGCCCGACCCGGCGTGTCAAACGGACACCGCCGGAGGCCGTCACCCCCCCCCCCCCCCGAGCCCCCGGACGTACGGCCCCCGGGCACTGCGCGGGGCACAGGGACCTGCTCGTGCGGGAAGCGGGACACGGCGGCGATGCATTTGCCGGAGGTGCTCTGAAGGAAGAAGAGCGTGCCCTCCTGCCCCTGCGCGAATTCCTCCGCCACCGTCCGCGACTGCGACGAGCTGGAGAAAGCGTGCCAGCGCACGCACTGCCCCATGCGGTACGCGCTGCGGTCGAACACCCGATTGATGCCGCGGTAGAGCAGCCCGGAGTACGAGGGCAGTGCCGCGAGCGCGACGTCGATCTCCCAAATCAGCGGGCGCCAGTACGTGATCGCAGAGCCGTCGCCCGTGCGCATCGCCGCGTTCATCGCGGCGTAGATCTGGTCCAGTGGCTCTTCGGCCGCGGTCAGTTCGTAGGTGTACACATACACTGCGACGGCATGGCGCGGGCTCAGCGACGAGCGCTGGCGGCGCATCTCATGCAGCTTCATGAGCGCGTCGCCGCACATGTCCAGAACGGACCGCAACGGGAACGCGAGGCCGAGGGAGTTGTGGGGGAGGGCCCCGCAGAACGGCAGCGTGCCCACTGGACTGCGGTACCCCGGGGCGAAGAAGTGCCGCGGCGCCTGCGCGGCCCCCCCGACGAGCCCGTCCGTGAGACGCTGACCGATGCCGGTGTGGGCCGCGTCGCCCCCCGAGTCCGGGTGCGCGCTGAAGTGCCGCGACGCGCGCAGGCGCATGCCGCGCGTGCTCACCTCCGCCTGCACGACCGCCGCGAGCGCCGCCTGCGTTACGTCCTCGAAGATGGGGGCCTGGGCCAGGGTGCGCAGCTTGAGGGCACTGGCGTCACGACACGGGGGGGCCCAGAGGGAGTAGTCCAGCAGCCCGGCGTCGCACAACCGCTGGAGGATGGCGGCGTCGGAGGCGTGGGCTGCGAGGTGCATGGGGGTGAAGAACACGGTTGCACGCTTCCACTGCACAACATCCTCGAAGTGCGCGGTGACGACCGGGTCCGGGCTGCCGAGCACTTTGTGTCGAAAGATGGCGGGCAGGTACGAGCGGATGGGCGCCGCTCCGGTCGGAGTCGTCTGCAATGCGGTCAACAGAAAGACGGGGTTGAAAGCGGGGAAGGGGGGGAGAGCCGCGATGTGCGGGGCAGACTAGGGCTCAGCAACGAGTATGTTACAGACGGTTGTGATGGGGTATCGGGTACCATCAGCAATGAGTACGTTACGGATGGTTGTGGCGGAGTATCGAGTACCGTCAGCAGTGAGCATGTCACGGACGGTTGTGATGGGGGATCAAGTACCGTCAGCCAGGAGTACGTTACAGACGGTTGCGATGGGGTATCGGGTACCGTCAGCAATGAGCATGTTACGGACGGTTGGGACAAGTTATCCAGTACCGTCAGCAATGAGCATGTCACGGACGGTTGTGATGGGGGATCGAGTACCGTCAGCAATGAGTACAATACAGACGGTTTGTGATGGGGTATCCAGTACCGTCAGCAATTAGTACAGTACAAACGGATGTGCCGGGGGATCGAGTACCGTCAGCAATGCGTATGTCACAGGCGGTTGTGACAAAAAAAACCCAAAACGGTTTAGTTTAGCACATTACCCACCTAGTTTGGCGTTTGGTGTCAGCGAAAGCCATCTGCTGAGGAGGGTACCTGCTGGAGGGCCTCCAGGTCCAAAACTGTCTTTGTCCCACGAGAAGGAACCGTAAGCCAACGTGCCCCAGTCGTGACGGCGCGCGCGATTTCGGCCTGGACGGGCGGAGGGTAGTCGTGCCACAGCCCGTTCCCAATGCCCTGCTGCCAGCGGAGGCACTTTCCGTACTCTCGCCGGTACAGAGCCGCGACGTGGGCAATGGTCTCATCGTCAGAAGAGCGTACAGCCTCCTACACAACAGTAAAGCAGCAGCTGCTTGCGTCTGGGCCCTGTGTGCGGGCAGTGGGTCACGGGGTGTGTGGCTGACGGCCCCTTGGCGTGACATACATACACGGGGTGGGTGGGGGGGGGGGCTATCACAACAATGGGGGCATTTGTGCACAGCGCGCATTTTACAGGTAGAAATAGGGCAATTAACAATAGTCATGCCTAGACAAACCATCCCTCACAACCCCATTTTTCACCCCACCCCCACCTCGCAAGCCACCCAAGGCCCCAAATTGCAACCTTGACACCACCTCACAACATACACAGTGAAAAGCGCATGCACATAATCAGGAATCGGGGATATGCTGCTGTAAAGGCGCACACGCAATCGTCAATTCCCATGTGCAGGAAGCATGAATTACCTCACGCACCGGACTTAATGTTGGGTAAGTGCCTTGTTATTGGAGTACTCCCACTTCATCCTTCCGCTGGTGGCGCCAAAGGCTTCCACAAGCCTCTGCTCAAGGTCCTCCTTCACGAATGGGTTTGTGACCTTGAACGCAACGTTGGTCTTGCTTACGGTCATCACCTTGGCCTTCAAGGGCCGATGTTGATGGGCTCAAGGTTGTGGACTTTCTCCGTTGTCATCCTCATCAACCTCGCAGCATCTTTCTCCACCTTTTTTGTCTAGCTGTGGCGCCATTTTGGCATGCAAGGACAAAAGAATGTTGTAGGTGTGTCCATGTGTGTGGTCTTGTGCAAACTTTGTGCACAGCACAATCACAGCGCACACACAGCACACAATACGCCCCCAATGAGCCCTTCAACAAACCCTCACAGCCCAAAGCTGCTGCAACAAGCGCCATGGACCAGCCGGCCCATTGTCACTCATCGAGCACTGTGGGGATGGGCCTGGCCGGGTACTTAGACATTGAACTTGGGGGCCAACATTGGTCGTAGTGAAGAAAATGGTGGCTGGGAGCTGGGTTTACATCAGGAGATTGTGCCAGGGTTGTATCGGAGGTTGTACCGGGGGTTATGCCGGGGTTGTACCGGGGGTTGTACTGGGTGTTGTACCGCAGGTTGTAACGGAGGTTGTACTGGAGGCTGTACCGCAGCTTGTACCGGGAATTGTACCAGAGGTTGTCCCGGGGGTTGTACCGGGGGTTATACCAGAGGTTGTACCGGGGGTTGCCACCCCCACCCCCTTCGTCCAAGCACGGTCAAGGTCAGAAAAACAACCGTCACACGGGGTCTTCATGCTTAGACAAGCCCGTGCAGACATGTGGTTACAGCCGTGCGTGTACGGTTGCGCACGGCTACTTTCTCCGGATATGCACGGTTGCGCACGGCGAGATCTGAAGGTGGCGCACGCTTGCGCACGGTTGAGCAGCACTTCAACCGTGCCTACAAGTGGGCGGAAATGCTACGTCACCCCTGCATTCTCGGGGATCCCCAACAAAGAGCACAAAGTAAAAAAAAAAAAAAAGAAAAAGAAAAAAAAAATTTCCCGCGGTGCCCCTCATCCTGCCTGTAATCCTGCAGATTGACCCACCGGGGTTTGGACCCAGGACCTTCCAGTTGCAGGGTACTGCTTTACCACTAGGGTAGGGCCCATCTCTGACATACTTCTGCACAGGGGTGGTATTTATATTTGGTCCAATTTGGTTTTCATCCACTATTGGGTTCTCCTAAAAAAACTGAGTATTTTGAGTATAGACACATGGGGTGAAAACCCAATTTTTTACCCTCTACTAAGTCAAGCAAAATTTCCTTAGGGCGCCTTCGGCGCCCATGGTCCAGCACTTCCGGGCCAAAACCCGGCAGGGAGGGGGGGGGGGGGGGGGAGTCGGCGTAAAGGGTCCGGTCCCGGCGGCCCCCCTGTGACAAAAATAACCAAAAGAAAAACTGTTCCATGGCCTTACTGATCCAGCCTGGACTTCTGCAAATTGCCTGCAGTGTGGCTTGAACCCATGTCTTTGCAGTTGCAGAGGCACTGCTTTACCCACCAGGGTATGGGCCATCTCTGATGGTCCTCTGCACAGGGGTGGTATTGATATTTGGTCTATATTGGTTTTCATCCATTATTGCGTTCTCCTGAAAAAACTGAGTGTAGACACATGGGGTAAAAACCCATTTTTTCACCCTCTACTAGTTCAAGCAAAATTTCCGATGGTCTGGCACTTCCCAGCCAAAAACCAGCAGGGAGGGGGGGGGGGGTCGGCGTAAAGGGGCCGGTCCCCCCCCCCCGTGCTTTCCGGTCAAAATTTGCAGTCAAAAATTGGTCGCACGGTTGCGCACGGCTGGATTACAAGACAGCGCACGGTTGCGCACGGCTGGATTTGAAGAGGACGCACAGTTGCGCACGGCAAAGCCCCACCCTTGCGCACGGCTGTAACCACATGTCTGAGCCCGTGCTTGCGCGCGACCGCAACACAAAAAGATACTACACATAGAAAACCTGCCAGTTCCCCACACCAAGCACATTTCTCACAAACATGACACTAGAAAACGATGTGTAGGCAAAATTCTGCATGGTCTTCGTGTAGTTACTACCCATCAACGGGTGCGGAATAGAACCAACCTTTCCAACCTTGCGCTTCATCTTCAACAACACCAATGGGGGCGGTCGCATGCTCACCAGTGGATCGGATGTATGTGACACCCAAACCAGCGATAGCAACTTTATTCATGGCTGGAAACCACAGCAAAACAAATAGCATTGGGTTGCAGTACCAATCAGAATGTTATTGTGAGCAAGAGGAATCATCCCAATCATGAACCAGCCCCTCTTTGCCTCTACAATCAGCACACAATCACCAAGTGTTGAATTTCTGACCACAAAAACCATGGTCATCACAACAACAGTCACACGGGGTCTTCGTGCTTGGACAAGCCCGTGCTTGGCCATAAAACAGTGGAAAGTCCTGCGATACTTCCCCACCGACAGACCTATGCCCTCATACGACGTGCACTTCATGGATCACGTGGCAAAGCTGCGACACAGTGCTTGGACAAGGGGGGCGGGGGTACCGCAAGTCATTGTAGTGGAGTTTCTACTAGGGATTGTACCGGATGTTGTACCGGAGGTTCCACTAGGGATTGTACCGGATGTTGTAGGGGGGGGGGGGGTGTACCGGATGGTGTACCGCGGGTTGTACCAGAGATTGTCCCGGGATTGTAGCGGAGGTTGTACCGGGGGGTGTACCGGAGGCTGTACTGCATGTTACACCGGGAATTGGACCGGGGGTTGCACGGGAGGTGTACTGGGAGTTGTACTGGGGGTCGTACGGGAGATTGTACGAAAGGTTGTACCAGAGGTTGCACCGGGGGTTGTAGCGGGGGTTGTAACGGGCGTTGAACCGGGGGTTGTACAGCAACTTGTACCGGGAATTGTACCAGAGGTTGTACCTGAGGTTGTACCTGGGGTTGTACCAATGCAAGGTGGCTGCAACAGGCCACCAATGCCCTCTCGTGCACCTGCAGGCGTGAGGTTGTGTACGAGACCCTCACAGCCCCTTCGGCACTGGCACCTGCAGTAATGAGGTGCTGTGCGGGACCCTCTCGAGCCCCATGGCGTCCTCCGTCAGCACGGGTGCCACCGACATGCGGCGCGTCATTGTGGGGCTGGCCCTGCGCTGCAACGGCGCCGGCGTCTCATCATCGTCGTCGTCATCCGTCTCGTCGGGGTCGGGCAGCAGCAGCCGCACGTCGCTCTCCCCGCCGCCGCCGAGATGCGGGGACAAGCGCCAGCCCCGGGCCAGCGGCGGCGCCCGGTCCGGCGGGGGCTTGTAGTAGTACACGTAGCGGCCTTGGGCGTGCCCCACGTAGAGGGCACGGCCGTTGTACGTGAGGAGCGGGTGGTGCAGGTACACGTCGTTCTCGGCCTCGCTCAGCCCCGTGATCGCAAGGCTGCAGTCCACGCGCCCGTCCGCCGTGCACTCCGGGTCCAGCGGTGTCTCGGCCTCCTGCAGCAGCAGCCGAAGGCTGTTCAGCTGCCCGCACGACGCGGCCCAGTGCAGCCCCGTCCGCTCGCCGCAGTCCGCGAGCTGCACGCGCGACAGCCCCGGCCGCAGGCCCGTCATGAACTCCACCACCGCCTCGTTGCCCCCGTGGACGGCGGCGGCCAAAATGTGCGCCAGCTCCGCGTCGCTGGCACTGCGGCCGTGGG
The DNA here is from genome assembly GCA_964036045.1 of Eutreptiella sp. 'Long Island Sound 2002'. Classification (NCBI taxonomy): domain Eukaryota; phylum Euglenozoa; class Euglenophyceae; order Eutreptiales; family Eutreptiaceae; genus Eutreptiella; species Eutreptiella sp. 'Long Island Sound 2002'. The sequence goes on from OZ038383.1 coordinate 101,367,883, forward strand.
CCCCGAGCCACTGCTGGCGGTAGCCGGGGTCCATGAGGAAGGCGTGCACGTGCGCCTGCCAACACGCCGCATGGTACGGCCGGTCGCTCGGCCCCCCCTCCCACGGGTCCTGCACCACCACTTTGCCGCAGTGGACGCAGAGGACGTGCCGGGTGTGCGCCTTCCGGGCCTCCTCCGGCCCCTCGAGCGGCGGCAGGTACGTCCCGAACACCGTCCAACAGGACACGCCCGCGTGGCACACGGGGCACAGGTAACACAGCGGGTCCCGCAGGGCCCACGCCCACACCCCCACGGCCATGGCACCCCCGGCCACGGCCAGCCCCGCCTGCAGCGCGAGCAGCCCCGGGCTTCGCCCCGTCCCTCCGAACGCCAGGGCCATGCACTGCGCGGCGACGGCGAGCGCGACGGTGCACCCGCCGACGAGGGCCGCGCCCCAGACCCACCATTTGGCGAATCGGGGGTTGCGGCGCCACGGCACCTTCCGCTCCGCCTTCCACGGCTGGCGGTACCGCGCGCACCGGAGGCACGCCCCGCACCCGAAGAGGGCGATGGCGCCCACCGGCACCAGCACCGCCGTCAGCGTGAGCCCCGTGGCGCTGCGCAGCACTTGGGCCGTGACGGCGATCACTCTGTCGGAGCGCTCGCGGCCTACGGCCACGGGAGAGACCTCGGGGTCCAGCAGCAGAAGGAGGAAGACCTCCGGCACGCCCTGTGCAGTGCAGTGGGAGGCCGGGGCCGCACGAGCGAGGGGCCGGAGGGGGCGGGGGGCATCCGTTGCATGTGTGCGGGGGGCGGTCCAAGAACCAGCCAGGCCCGAACTTGTATGGGTGCCCCTGTCGTATCAGTAGCAGGGGCCCAAAGTGGTGGGCGGCAACAATCAGGGAATACCACAGGGGGGGGATGAACCCCCCCACCACCACCAATCAGCAAGCGATGTGTCCACCAGCATCGATGTCCGCCCAGCATCGCCGAGCCATGGTCACGCCAAAACCGATAACAGCAGCTGACGGCCAGGGCATTGACAGTATCAGCCCCCCAACCATGTCACAGCATGCGTACGCAGTGCAGTTCTGGGGTGTGCGATATTGGCAGGTCGTAGAAGTGACCATTGCTGCATTGGCACAAGTGTGTCCTAGCCAATGCAACAGCTCAAGGGCGTGTGGTGGGGGGCCGAGGGTCAAGCGGTGGCCGCGCCTGTACCCCCGGAGACGCGCCACAACTGCACACGTGCACGTAACGGCCGCTTCTGAGCCGCAGCACCCGCGCAGTAGCTGTGAACAGGGGCAGCACAGTCGATGGCGCAGTGCAGCAGCCTGCATCGGGATGGCTAGTCACTCGCAGGACACATCTGCTGTCCAGCCAGCCTCTTGCCAATGGAATTCACACCTCGGCCGGCTCACAACCGAGTGTCTGAGACGCTAGTGCTGACTCCTCTCGGCACATCACTCCAAGTACACATGCCGTCAGAAGGTTTTGAGAAAAAGTGAAATTTTCGACAATTTTCAAAAGGAACTGAACAGTCTCCAAAACTGCATTAGCGCTTGAAGCCCCCACTGCACAAACCAAAACCCCTACAGTGGGGGGCCCAAAAGAACCCAAAATGATGATTTTACAAGGGGGTAAACATCCAATTTTATGCACTGGGGTATGCTGAGCGAATACCGCAAAAAAAAGAGAATCACAGCCAATTACACACAGATACAAACAAAGGAAGCCACACCCTCAGACAGCAAAAACCTCTGTGAAGCACATCAAGGAGTGCAACAGAAGCACTATGAATCCAATAACACCCCTCGAAAATGGACGTGTTTTGCTGACGTGGAGCCCATGCCAGCGGATCCCACAGCCCCAAGAAGTGGATGCAAGCCGTGGGAAAGGAGCAGGGGAAGTGCAGAGCAGAGAGGGGCATAGGGCATGAGCATGGGGGGGGGGGGGGGGGGAGAAGAGCAGTCCACCTGTGCCGCCTAACTTGACCAGCCAGCGTGGCCTAACCGGAATGATGCACCGGGGGGCGAAAGGGAGGGAAGAGACATGTGAGGAGGTGGGCAGATGGGGAATAGGAGATGGAGGAGGAGCAGGAGCAGGGGGGGGGGGGTGCAAAGAACAATGCACCGTGAAATGTCTCACCTGGGCATGCTTGCGTGCTGCCTCATAAGATGGGGCATAATGCTATGATGTACCAGGGGTTTGGTAAATTTAGGATTGCGAAATTTGGTGCGGAGAAAATGTGGCACCAATTCTGAAAATTTGGTACAAAATTTGCAACTTGTGGCACAAGAAGCATAGACTGTGAATGATGGATATTATGGTTGGTGGCTATCATTTTCTGGAGGCCTGTGGAGGCCATGGACCTACAAATACCATTGCATAATTTGGCACACTTCTATTGTGCCAAATTTTGCCTATTCAAATTGGGGTACATCTGGGGGGTACATCCACCAGACTCATAAAGTGGCGTGCGATGGTTCTTTGGTGGGTGCGCATTTCGCAAGTTGTTGTTGATTGGCTGACTTGCGGTCAACCAACGCCAAGGGAAGTCGCAGTCACACGGTTGTTGCTTGTGTGGGGACAGGCTGGAAGCGCGCCGCAATAAACTGTACATGGACCTCAGCGTAAGGTTTGGCTCTGCGTACATTTCGGCTCACCGGACATTCAGCTGGCCGACCAAATGGCCAAGTATACAGCCGTACATTCGTCTACCCGAATGTACAATCAATCCATCAACCCCTCCCATTGCATATGGCCACTTTCAAAAAGACCTGTAACCCCTAACCCTAACTCCTAACTCCCTAACCGTAACCCTAATCAAAATGGAATATTGGGCCCGAGATGGCGGGGGGCTGAACATCAGGTACATGAGCAAAAGGGGCCGAAAAAAAAAACACATGTTGAGGGACACCAGAACGAATCAAGCCACTAGCCCCCCCCCCCCCCCCCCCTTACCCTGTCGGTCCCAAATCCCCATTTCAATGCTTTTTGGGAATTTGCATGCGCTAATATGGGTCCAACATGGCTCAAAATAGCCTTAAACTACTTGTTTGAGCACCGCAAGTGGCTCGGGAACAACTTTGGAAGAAACCATTTTTGACCACTTTTGGACCCACAAGTGACCCCCGTAACCCTACGCTAGCAAATGTGGCATGCACATTGGTGGTGCCAATAGCCTATTGGCAATAGGGCAGAAGGGTGTTGACAACATGTAAACACGTTGCAATTGATTCCCTTCATCGTAATTATCACCACATGGGTGCCCAACACAATCCGTGGAAGTCAAACACATCATGGGAAGGTGGAACTTGAAATGGTATGCAAAGGGTGCTTTCCAAGGTGATCTTACAGAATTTTGGGCCCAAAAAGAGGTCGTTGGGCCCAATGCTTGGGAGCAAAAACAACTAGACAATGGTGGAGAGTGTTTGTTGATCATCTAGCTAGGTTCCGGTGCCGGTGGCCCCGTTGACGCACATGCTAGGCACCCAAAATTGCCCCCAAAGGGGCATTTTCGGGCCATTTTTTGATAAATTTTGAAACCTAGTTCCGCCACTTGCAACACCGATTCCCGCCTGCAACTGTTGGGTTTCTTGCTCAAACATTGTGTGATTGTACTTGACACCCATAGTTATCATCTAACAAAATTTTGGCATAGTCCGAAGCACCACAATAGAATTCTGATTTTTCTCCTCTTTTGCGCCTGCTTGTTGCTGTTGCTTGTTGCTTGCCACCCCACCCTAGACACTAAAGTGGGTTACAAAACCTGACCAACCAATATGGCTCCACCTTATTGGTGACCCAAACCCAGACCCAACTCCCTAACGCCAAGACTGGGAGGCAACATCAGATACAGAGCTGAAAGGGGCCGAATAAGGACACATGTTGAGGGACACCAAGAACAATGCACCCCACTGCCCCCCCATACCCCCACTCCACCACCCCGCACCCCGATTCTATAAACCCCCGAGACTCTCCCTCACTTGCTTCGCTCGCTCAGGGGACACCCCCCCCCCCTGCATTCCCGGACCCCCCTTCAATCCACTATGATGTCCCAAACGGCCATTTCAAGGCCTTTTGGGCACTTGCATGGGCTAGTATGTGTCAAAGTAGGCTCACACCTCTTGTTTGAGCACCCCGAGTGGTCTCAGAACAACTTTGGAAAATTATTTTTGACCACTTTTGACCACCGGTGACCCCCCGTAACCCTACCCTAGCACACGCGCCGTGCCTGCAGCACCAGTCCATGGTGCCAATGGGGCATTGAAGGATAATGGCAGCAACAAAATGGCTTGCCAACAATCCCCGTTATTATCATTCATCACCACAAGGGTGCCCGGCATAACCCATGGAAGTCAAACACAGCACAAGAAGGTGCAACTCGAAAAAGTATGCAAAAAGGTGCTGTTCAAGGCTCATGTTGCGGCAACTTGGGCCCAAAGGCGGAGCACCTAACGCGGCGCGCGCGCGGCGTGGAGATTTAGCGGTCTGGCCTGACCAAGCGGCTGCAACTTCTACCCTGGGGGCCCCTTGTCTAGGGGTTTTGAGCCTAGTCCGTGACACTTTTGAGTTGAACTACTGCACTCACTTGTTGCATCAAACCGTCCATGCTCTGAGCGCTAGATCGTGCAAGACGAGGGGCTATACAAATGCCGTTTGTTGCTATTTGAAGATCCCGCCCTCGAAGATCAGCCCTAGCATGTGGTATGCAAGGGTTATTTCTCCCTAGGGGGCATTTTGGGAGGTGTGTCAAAGCCAGCCGCTTACGGGCAAACAAGTTGGAAAAGTAGCGCGCGCGGCGCAGATAGTCCCCCCAAAAGCGGTTGTTGGGCACCCTACTTGGCGTGAAAACATATTAAACAACACCCAAAGGTTTGTCTATCATCTAGGCTAGTTCCAATGCAAATGGCTTCCCAACACATGCTAGGCACGCAAAACTACCCAAAAGGGGCATTATCTGGCTCTTTTTCAAAGATTTTGAAGCCTACATGCCTCAACCTTTGTGTGATAGTATCCACCAAAAAATCAGCCAATTCGGAAGCATCACCAAGAACGATTTAGGTCGGCGCTGCTATCGATATCCCCCTTGACGGCCAATCGGGGTCGCTTCGCTCGCTCAAAGAGACATGGCCGCCCGTCCCCGAGGCCCACGCACTTCCCGTGCAAACCTCTCTGAACCCTTGCTCGCTCACTTTCCTCGCCCCTCCCCTTTGCCCCCCCCCCCCCCCCCTACAAATCCTTCCCCACTCGCTTCGCTCGCTCGAGAGACAAGCCCCCCTCCGCATTCCCCTTGAGCCCCCCTTTGCTACAACATTAGTCCCAAAACTGCCCGTTTCAATGCTTTTTGGGAACTTGCATGCGCTAACATGAGTCCAAGATGGCTCAAAATAGCCTTAATCCACTTGCTTGAGCACCCCAAGTGGTCAAGGAATAAGTTAAAAGAAACCAGTTTTGACGAATTTTGGACGCCCAATTGACCCCGCAATTGTACATTAGCACGTGAGTTGTAAGCATTATACCATTCCATGATGCCAACAGAGCATGGAAGGGTCTTGGCAACACAAAAATACCTTGCAAGTGATCCCCTTCATCAGTATTTATGACCACAAGGGTGCCCAATGCAATCCATGGCGGACAACCGCAGCACAAGAAGGCAGAACGGGGTAAAGCATGCAAAAAGGGTGCTTCTCAACGATGGAAAATTTTGGGGTGCTCCCAAAAAGAGGTTGTTGAGCCCGCTACTTCGGTGCAAAACCCATTAGACAATGATGAACAGTGTAGGTTGGTTCCGATGCAAATGGCCCCCTCCATGGACACATTAGGCACCCAAACTGCCCCCCCCCCAAAAAAAAGCCTTTGTTTGGCCATTGTTGAAATACTTTGAAACGTCGACGCCCCAATTGCGACGCCCTTTCCTAGGAGCTAACGTTGACTTTCTTGCTCAAGCTTTGTGGGATTGTACTTAACACCCATGGGTATCATGCATCAAAATTTCACCCAAATTTGAAGCACCATGACACAAGTCCATTTTTCGCCCATTTCACGCATGCTTGTTAGCTATTGCATTTGCTGACGAGTAGTGTTGCTTGCTTGCCAAACCCACCCCATACACTAGAGAGGGTTATAAATCCTGGATGGCTACCACGATCTCGGTGATCGTAGCCGTAATAGTAAAACTATCATTACTAGGTTCAATATCACTACAAAATTTTCGGGAAGTCGGGTAGTAAATGGTTTGAAGATTGGTCATGAACGTACATGTCGTGGTGCATGACTAAAAGGTATGGTTTCAATTATCCTCACCGAAACCTCGTGAGTAAAACACATATGAAAAAAATGCAAAATTCGAGGACCATTGGACCCCCCTTTTGGACCAAAAATGAATTGTCCTACCTGTTGTAAAGAGCGACGCCCTCAAAGAATAGCAACAACACATGACACAATTGTCCAACACTACAATCCGGGTGTGTGATAGGGATGGGAAGAGGGTATACATGCCAGTAGAAGGACCAAATCCTAGGTTGAGGTCATGCACTTCATTTACTCGGAAAGCATATTTCGGTAGAAGCATACAACAAGCATACTGGAGCGTGCAAACATATTTCGCCGGCTCAACTTAGTTTCACCAAAAATTTGGGAAATTTGCAAAGAAGACCCCGCCTGTAACCGCCCCCAATAACCATCCCCCAAGCCTTTCGCTCATCGCTTCGCTTGCTTGAGGGACATGCTTACCCGTGGCACTCCTCCCGCAGCCCCCCCCCCCCCCCCATTACGCTTTTGCTGCATTCCCTCCAGACCCCCTTCACTACACGGTCATTCCCAAAGTTGCCGACTTCAAGCCTGTAGGGGAACTTGCATGTGCTGTTATGGGTCAAAGATGGCTCAAAATAGCCCGAATCCCCTTGTTTGAGCACCCCAAGTGGTCCAAGGACAACTTCGAAAAAATAAATTTGTTCACCATTTATGTACCCACGAATGACCCCTATAGTAAATCCTACCCTTTACTATATTGTGCCCTGTGCACGCTGCACCACTGCCAATGGGACATTGAAAGTTGGTGACATCATGGAAATGGCCGACAATTTATTCCCTCCCTCACCATCTGTCAAAACAAGGGTGCCCAGTGCAATCCACGGCCGTCAAACACACCAAAAGAAAGAGGGAAGTGAAAAAATATGCAAAAAGGGTGCTTTTCGACACTAATTTGGCGCCAAAAAGAAGGTGTGTGACCCCACGATTTGGGTGCAAAGCCCACTATACAATGATTAAATGTGTTTGTTCATCATCTAGGTTAGTTCAAATGTAAAAGGCCCCCTCCGAGGACACAATAGACCCCAAAACTAGCCCCAAAAGGGCACGTTTCTAACCATTTTTGACGGATGTTGAATTTTGAAACCTAGGTCCACCACGACAAACGTCCATTCTTGGTCACCACCGTTGAGTTTATAGCTCCAACTTTGGGTCATCATACTTCACACCCATAGCTATCATGCACCAACGTTGGGCTGAATCGGATGCACCTGGCCAGAGCGTTTGAATTTTGCCCATTTCCCGCCGCACTCTTGCCAGCACCCCCTCAACCCCCGCTCCTCTTAAAACCCTCCCCCAAACCCTTCCTTTCGCTCACTCCGCTGGCTTCACAAACACCCCCCCGCCCCGCCGCACACACACCGCCTTCCCCCCATACCTACATTTACGAAGCTGTGGGTCCTAACAATGCCGGCTTCAAGGCTTTTTTCCCAACTTGCATGGACTAATATGGGTCAAAGATGGCTCAAAGTAGACCAAAACAATTTGTTTGAGCAAAGAGGTCTCGGAGCAAATTTGGAAAAGATCATTTTTGACACCTTCTCGAACCGGTGACCCCCTTGACCCAACCCTAGCACATGTGCCGTGCGCGGTGCACCACGCCGTGGTGCCAATGGGGCAACGAAATATGATGACAACATGGAAATACCTTGCAAGTGATCTCCTTCGTCACTATTTACTACCATAGGGGTGCATGACACAATCCATCGTAGTCAAACACAACACAAGATGGTGGACCCCGGAAAAATATGCACAAAAAAGGTGCTTTCCAGGGTAATTTTGCGGTATTTTGGGCCCAAAAGAGGTTGTTGAGCCCACTGCTTCAAGTCGAAAACCTACCGGACAGTAATCAAAGGTGTCTTGTCGTTATCTAGGTTAGTTCCAATGCACTGGCCACCTCTAAGGCACCCAAACTACTAGAAAGGGGCATTTTTTGGCTATTTTTGACATATTTTGAAACCTAGGCTCGCAATGTACAACGCCTCCGTACGGCCACCACTGTTGAGCTTCTTGGTCAAATATTGTGAGATTGTACTTCACATCCTTAGTTATCATCCACCAAAATTTTATTGCTTGCCGGCAAGAGAGCCCGAATGGGGAGGGAGCATAGTCAATCAATTCGTTAGGTCGTCACGAAGTCATTCAGAAGCCCCCCAACCCGCCTCCAACACCCAAACAGGGTGAAAACCACATAAGGAGGGTCTAAAACGTGCTTCACACACCCTCCCCCCTTGCAATATCCTCCGCAAGGGAAAGTACAAGTAGAGGGAGTAGAGGTCATGCAACAATCTCCCGGGAGAGGGGGGAGACGGTCGCCCGGTGACGGTCTCGGGGGGGGGGGGGGGGTTGCAATGGTATTTTTCCTTGGTACCTGTATGAAAGGTAGTTTTGTTCATCATAAATCGTTTTATGAAATACGAACGCATTTTGCTCTGGCTAGGGTACCCATGGGCCATTTTTGTTCAAAACTTGGGGGGTTGAGTCAACACCCTCGAGGTGAGTTTTTTGTTTTGGACCGGGGGTTTTTTGGAAAAATTGCCATTTTTGCCAGTTTATGCAAATCATGAAAACATCCTCCCCTGTTCATTATTCGATTCATAATTCCATTCATAATCCAGAAATCTTTTTATGAATGCGCCGATCGTTTCATGAACGCGTTTTATGAACGCGTTTTATGAACACATGCACAGGCACACAAAAGTTGCTCAATTTTCAATCTATCCTGTCCACTTCAGTGCTTTTCTTTGTCCTTTGTCCTTGCTTATTCTTGCCGCCCTAAACCTTAGGGTTGGGGCCTGTCGGGTCCTCCCAAAGGGGGGCCGTGGCCTGGGTTTTGCCCCCATCCGGGGCCTGGGCATGGGTTTGGGCAGGTGGTTGGGCTGCCGGTTTGGCCGAGGGTTGCGCTGGGGCATCCACCTCCATGGGGGCGGCATCAGGGGCAGCTTTGGGCTTGGGCTGGGGGGCCCGCTTAGCCTCAAGCTTGGGTTCAGGCTTAGCTGGCTTGGGGGCCGGCTCAGCCGGCCGGTCAGCGTCCGGTTTGGGGTCAGGCTTCTTTTTGGCCTTGGCCCCCTTCTTACCTGCAGCTGCAGCCTTCTGCTGCTCCCAATGGGTCACTGTTGCAGCATGAGAGGCATACAACACATGTCTCTCAACCCGAAAGATCTCCTTTTCCCCTGGGTGTTCCACCCACACTCTCCCCCCCGCCCCCCCCACAACCGAGGTTACAACCCCCGGCTAGACACCATCGGTGTAGGGCACATACACCTGTTCACCACGCAAGGGGGCAGGTGGCTCATCCCCCTCCAAAGAGGGGGGTTCTTCGCGCCGCTTTTGCTGCTGCGGCTCCTTCCCCTTCACCGCCTTCCCATGTCCACGGGGGAGTGCCTTGTCCGACGATGAGCTGCTGCCCGATTCAAAGGACTTGCGCTTCTGCGTGCGGGGCTTTTTGGTTTGGGTGGGTTTGGGGGGGGGGGGGGCTTTGCTGGGGAGGAGCTGCGGGGGCTGCGGGGGCAGGGGGGCTCAACCCACAACTGGACAGCAGGACCTCCTCGTCAGTACAGCCCTCCCACCCCAACTCACCTAGGCTAGCCCAGCACGGCGTATTCGCCGCCCAAGTGTCCGTTAGGAGGCGGTACCATTCCCACAGTCGCAACCCGGACATGATAGAGCACCCTGTTGCGGGTTGAGGAGCAGCAGCTGGTACAGGGCGGACAGGGCGATGCTGAACTCGGCGAAGACCAGCCGGTAGCGGATGGGGAAACCTGCAACGTCCGCCGGGTTCACTTCCACGTCCATGACCTGTGACAATGCCGTTCATAAAATGCGTTCATAAAATGCGTTCATGGTTCATAAACGGGCAGTGCAGGGTCGCTGAATTATGAACGCCGAATTATGAACAAATTAGGAACGAATTATGAATGCAGATACCTCGAAATCCGGCTTTGGTCTGACGGTGCCCATGGCGCCCAAGGTGGTCCGGAAATGCGCATCCGCGCTGGGAGGGGTGCCCTGGGGGGCGCCTGTGGGGGCCGTGGTGCTGCTGGTGGCCGGGGCTGCCCGGCCAAGCGGCTTGATGCAGCGTGGTGGTGAGGCCCTCGACGGCCCCCTCGTATGAGGCCTCTTGCCCCGGGTCATACACCCCCCCCCCCCCAAAATGGATTCCCATTGGGGGATGCACTCCAACTGGCGCCCGGTGCGCTGCAGCATCACCCACCCCCTTTCCTCCTAGTGGAGGAAGCACACCAATGGGAGCCCCGCATCAAGGCTCCCTGTGGGCCCGTAAAAATTTTGGCCTGCGTTAAATCCCCAGCCCCAATTGGTTCGGGGATGGAGGACAGGGGCTTTCCCGGCAGGGGCTTCCATGCCCATGCCCCCCCTGTGTGCCGCCAGGCCCCCCCCCCCGCACCCTTGTTGCGGATGCGGTGCCGTGAAAGGCGGCGAAATGCCCAGCACAAGGTGATGTAAGTCACCTCGGAGCTCGAAAAAAGGGGGGCATCGGGGGAGTACCCACTGTCCAGCGCTCCCTGCACCCAGGGGAGGGTCACCACATTGCGCTGGTTGGCATGGCTTAGGCCCCATGCATGGCCGGCCTCCCCCCTCAAGCACGGGGTCACAACCAAAACCCCCTCCCCCCCCAACCCCTACGTCCCCCTCCACTGCCACGTCCTCGATCTCGGCCTTCACCTCCTCGATGTCGGTCGCGGGCTCCTCCTCCTTCACCCCCTTCCCCCCCGCTGCCTCCTTCTTCTTCCTCTTTTCCTCCTTCTTCTTCTCCTTCTTCCTCTTCTTCTCCTCCTTCTTCTTCTCCTTCTACCTCCTCTTCCTCTCATGCTCCGACGAGTCTACGGACTCCTCACTTGAGGAGTCGCCGGCGCGTGGGGAGGCGGGGTGAGCGGCGGGGGGTGGCCCGGAGGAGTGGGCTTGAGGAGGCGGAGGAGCTTGAGCTTGAGCTTGAGCTGGAGCTTGAGCTGCCAGCCGCTGTTCCTGTGGACGTGGGGGACGCTGCTCATAAATCGTTCATAAAACCGGTTCATAATTCATCATTTCATAAATCGGTTCATAATTCATTTATGACGGCAGTTTTAGTTTTATAAACGCTGAATTATGAACACAATATGAACGCGGACAACAGCAGACAGACGGCATACCACCAGGGCGAGGGTCGCCTTCTGACTCTCCTCCAGCAGCTTCCTGAGCTCGGCGGCATCCATGGATCGGCGAAGAGTAACATGGGTCGCAGAGGGCGCGTGGGTGGAGGGTGCTTGGGGGGTGGGGCTTAGAAGTGAAGCGGCGGTGCACGCCGCGGTGTGTGGGGTGTTATAGTGCAACAACGGTAGGTCAAAGGTTAGAAACCAGCATTCCCAAACCTGCTGGACGACCATTGCTTCCCGTTCCACCGCACTCTTACCCGCACTCCCACCCCTGCAACTATGCCCATTGTATCCCTTCTTCAGAATGGAATTCGTGCTCTCCACAACGTCCCCCGACGCGGCAGCCAATCCCACCCCGCATGCATCCGCACCCTCAAGCATCGTATCACAGTCCTCTTCGAGGAACAACAAATAGTGCGACCCTGACTCCCCGCAGCAGTGTTCCCGCAACAGGTCGGCACGAAGGGCGTGGCACAACCGGAATTGGCGAGTACAAAGTGCGTAGCTTGGCGAGTACAAAGTGCGTAGCAATGTTCGCAGCCCCACAACCACTTGCCATGTGGGGTCCTCCTCGACGTATGCAAGCAGCGGCGCAATCTGCTCCCAGGCCCACAACCTCCTCCCCATCCTGTGTGTTGTGCGCCCCCAACCGCACGCCACACTGGTTGCGGTACAGAATTTTCTGTACCTCCCCTGCAACCTCAGGGGGATGATTTCCCACTTGCGCCTCCAGGAAGGCCACGAAAAGCCTCCCGAAGGCCATTCAACAGTGCAAAATGCACAAAAATACCCGGTTTCTGGCTATGACTAGCAGCGGCTCGCCGGTGCATCCTGCCGCATCCAAACTTGTGCGGGTCAGCTGATACCGACGATAATTAGTGGCATCTGACTGCATTGTCCTCCGAGCAGCGACGCCATTCCACCGCTTGGCCGTGTTGTCCCGCACGGCCTCGTTGAAAATCCTCCCCACTTGGGGAGTCACGCCGATGCCCAACAGCCGCCGGAGCCACGGCTGGTCCCCACCAAGGAGGACCGCTGCCGGCACCCAGCTGTCGCACCAGTAAAACTTTTTGCAGTCAATAATGCACTACAGGACCCGTGTTCATAAAAGGTGTTCATAATTCGTGTTCATAAAACACGTTCATAATTCATAAATCGGCAGGACGGCAATTTATGAGGGCAGTTTTCGAATTATGAATGTGCGAATTATGAACAACTTATGAACACGAAAATGCAGACTACAAACCTGTAGCACCTGAGCCCAAATTTGGCCCAAGGCAACCATATCCTTGTCCCCCGTGACGGCCATGCCGATGACCCATAGGAAGGCGGGTGTGCGCGCCTTTACCCCATGGTTCAATAGCCCCACCGATAGCTGCGACCAACTGCCACCGGCGCAAGGATACCCGTCACCCCGCACCACAAAGGTGAGGGGGCGGGTCCAGTCAATACAGTGGCACACGGCTGGCCGGGATTGCACGTATTGTGCCCACGACCGTAGGGGCCTTCAGCCACCCGACGACGGGGGGTCGGCACATTCCGTCGGGGGGGGGGGGGGGGCAACGCAAGCGGAGCGGTCAATAAGTTCCACGTTGCGTCAAATTGGTCCCGTGTGGGGATGGGCCGTGGGAGAGGCAGCCCGGTGCGGGCGGTGTAGGCGTTGCCCCGGCTGGTGATGTACTCAGACAACACGCGGAAGCCGGACCGCGGTGCACCCAACTCCAAAAGGAGCCCTATCAGATAGGGTGCGGGAAAGATGGCCTCCGCATACGTACGGATGGCCTGCACCTTGGTTTTTTGGACCGCCGGGAGGGGAGCGTGGTCCATTGCCTCCGTGAAACGGGCCCGGATGAGGGGGGACGATCCTGTATGAAAAGTAGTATTGTTCATAATTCATTTTTCATATACGAATGATTCATGTATGAACCATGAATTATGAACAGCTTTTATGAACGCTTCTTTGTCCAAAGATTTTATTATGTCTTGCCCTTGCTCCGTCTTCACGGAGCTGAACATGATGGTTGTTCGGCTTAGTGGTGCCACCAGTATTCGGGACAGCAAGTGTTCCGACCTGTTGGCCCAATGGCTGTCCACCTAGGGTCAAGGCAAATTTTAGTACCTTCCACTGATGCAAGCAAAAAGAACACAGGTGAAGCGACTTTTGTGTTGATGTGGTGCCTATGTGATTCATCCAACACAATTGTTATTGGGGATCGGAAGGAACGGTAAAGAACTTCTGTGTACGAGAATAACACACTTTGAACGGTTGCACATGCTCGGCTTGCATGACACGCACATCGTGGTAATGGACACGGTCACCGGGTGAAAACACCTTGGGTCTAAAATAGCAACACAACACACCCATACAACGCCTTTGGAGAGAGAATGTCACAAGTGATTGACTTGAAGTAATGGAAACGCAATGCAAGGCCATGTGAAAGGCATATGGGCAACACAAACCAGCACAATAGATAATAACTGTTAACGAGAACAACATGGAAGTGACGTCTCCCCGGGCTGGGGGGGGGGGGGTGGGAGATCCAGGGGCGGGATATTGCAAGTGGGGGGGGAGGGGGGGAAGAGGGCGGAAATTTCCATTTTTGAACCGCAAAGGCTGGAAAACCGCAAAAGTAAGTTGTGCCCCCCCTTGCCCCCCCCCCCCCCCAAGAAAAGCTCAAATACGGTGAAATACAAAAAAAAGAAGTTCGAAAACATGCTTTACACACGATTTTCATCCTTGTGACTAGTCAAAAATTATAAAAATAATGAAAATTTTCCATTTTCAGCCAAGGAGGGTGGAAAACTGCCAATGCTAAACCGCGTACAAAGAGTATTTTTGGGGCTTTTGGGGGGCCCATGCCTTGGGCTACATAGGCCAACGGCAACTACGTGAGTCCGCATGGGTGTTGAAGCACACATATTGTAACCAAATGACCACCCACACCCATTCCAAGGGCGACAAAGAGATTTCAGGAAAAATCGCATTTTGAAAATCTTTCAAGTGCCAATAACCAGCGCAAATAGCTTCTTTGGCAAGGGGGCATATGGCGCAGAGGGGGGGGCTTTCCCAGAGTTGGGACCCGGGACCCCTGCCATGGGTTAGCGGGTCCATATACAAGAAAAAATTTCTTTGGGGCCTAGGCTTGAATCCACACACAACAACCGCCATACACAAACAAGTTTTGACCCCCCCCTCCGACCCCACCGCCACCCCCCCCCCCCCCCCCCCGCAAAAAAAGCGGTACCTAGGTACGGGGTAGAGGGGTAGGGGGGCCAAAATGGAAATTTTCCTTGGGGGATAATTTTCTTTCCTGAAATGATGATTTTACATGGGGTTAAATATCCGGTACCATACCTTGGGGTATCTTAAAGGAAGGACCCCAAAAAAAGGGGGGGTATGGCATCCGCGCCTGCGCTTGATCTAACAACCCTGTTCAAGGTGATTTTGGCCGAATCCGGAGTACCCCAACATTTTACCCTCTTTGCCCGTGCTTGCTTGCTGCTTGCTTCCTGCCGCTACTGATGCTTGCCAAACCTTGCAGGTCCACCCTAGACACTGATGAGGGTTATAAAACCTAATGGTTACCACCATCTTGGTGGCCCTAACTCTTGACTCGCAACTCGTCCACCGCAAATACCGCAAATATTGTTGTACACAAATGGAGAATCACGCAGTACCATTTCTCCCAGCAAGCCAAAGAATCAATGGAGCTTGTGTACATTGTGGGAAGGTGTCCTCAAACACCAACTTTATGTAATCCCACTTCTCGGTGGGCAGAATGCGGGTGGAAATGACAAGTCCAGCGGACCCTTGTGTTGTACCCAATGTGTAGGATAACTCCACATGCTTGCAATCGTGCTCAACGAAGACCCCAAACACCACGCGGTAGGTGAAGTCAAAATGGAGGTACCGTGTCTCATCGTCAATGACAGATAGGTGCATGGGTGGCTCTACATGGTACAGTGTAGCCCACGGGGCGCAAATCATGCGGCATAACGTCTTCACGTCGAAAAGGGCATCTTGAAGTGCTTCGGAAGGCGAACAATATGCGGGAGGGCCTGTGGGGTGGTGCAGTGCAGCATCGCAACCTCCTATTGAGAATGCCCAAAAAAATGTTCCCTGGAATGTCTGTTGTCTAAGTGTTTGTCCCGCAAGTTTGCGCCCACCCGTATGACAATAAAATCATACAACAATGCCACTTTCACGGGACGTCACTTACAAGGGAGAGTACTGACGGAAAGGGGAAAGGTGGCAAATGTATGCAAGAAGGGATAGGGATGCAATGTGTGGTTGGCTAACTTTGTTGGTTGAGCGGCTACCTTGGGGGAGCCCTTGCACTGTGCGCGCACTGCGCGCGCAATGCACATGCGCGCTACTTTTTAGACTAGGTTCCCCCGGAAGAGTCCCCAAGCACACCCCTTCCAAACACTCTTATGCCACCCATGCCTCAAGAGCCTGTCCCAATGTAGACCCTGGGAGACCCCCTTGAGTGGGGGCGGGAGGTGGTCCATCTTCCACAAATGGGGGTGGGAGGATGGACCCGGGGGTGCTAGGTATGGCCGTCTAGCATAGCCCCGCTGCAGACCGTTTCGGGATGATGGCATGGTACGTCTTGGCTAGCACGAAGGATCCTTGGCATTGATCAAGCCCGTGAGGTCACCTTCGATTATAGTACTTGGAAGTGATACAGCACTTGGAGAGGATGCTAGATTGTCCCTCGGCCTTGATCATGATACTGAGGTCCAACATCAGCCGTGCCTGCTCGGGGTCACCATGATGGGGGGGAAACAACATGGATACAACACCTCTACCTTCTCGAGGTCCCATGGTGGGGAGAAATCAACCTAGGGGAGAGTGGATGTGGCGGAAATGAGCAAAAAAGTGTGAAAAAGGGTAGAAATGGGTGAAATTAGGTGAAAATCCAAAAATGCCATATCCCCAATGTGGAAGAAGTATCAAAACCTACCCTCAAACAAGAATGATGCCCCCCTAGTATCACAAAGTATGGGTCTCTAGTACGGTCACACGCCCAAATAGTTGCACTGCGCTAAGTGCGCCCCCCTTGTTAAATGCAGCATCTGTTACACTGCGAACGGTCTAATTGCATCTTTTCTGAACTGCACCCTTAGGCCGGTATTTGCTCGAACTGCACCCTTAAGCCGGTATTTGCTGGTGCCTGACTGATGCATGATACGTGTTGGGTTCATGTGGGGAGTGGAGAAATGTTGCATTTGGGGGCATGAGTTCAGGTTTTGAAGTAACCAGCATGATCCTGATTTCATGCCAGACTCAGACTTGTGTTTGGTGGGTGGGGATGGCTGCAAAGGGGGTGGGTGGGGGGGGGGGGGGGGGGTGATGCATTAAACTGTACATTTGGCCGGCTAGCCGATTCGCCGAGCCAAAATGTACCCCGAGGCAATGTACAGTTTATTCCATTAGGCCCTGGCTGGATACATGGCAGCAGGATTCACCATGGTAACTTGCTCTCGGGAGGGATTCGAGCCATTTTCAAGCTTTCGAAGGTGCAGTGGATGCAAGGCAGCAGGACTGAGGGAGAGCTAGATGGCCCCAAGACAGCGCCCATAGCCCAGTCCAAGTTGCCATGCCGTGGGTCGCTCGTTGTCTTGCGCCTCGAGTGCCTTGCTGTCCTTCAGAATGACATGTGCATGGGACGGGACGCTTGGTACCACTGCTCTGTCTGTTGTGCTGTTCCTTTCCTTTCCATCCAGGATACCTTCTACCCCTCCTGCCTGAGGCGAGGGGGAGGGAGGGAGGGAGGGAACGAGACAGGCCGCGGGTCAAAGGGCCCGGGAGGGAGGGAGGCGCGGGACCTGTGCCAATGGAAGGATCTCATTGTGCAGGCCCGTGTGGACGCCCTGGGTGACAAAGTGGAGCATGCACGGCTCGCAGTCGGGGCACCCTGGGGCCTGGGCCGTGCATCCGGTTTGCAGCTGCATGACCACCCGCCCCTCCAGCAGCTGCTGGACCCCAAGGGCCACACTGCGCTTCACCAGCGCGTCGGATCCGGCGCCCAGCGGCAGCCGTGCCATACATTTACCGCCGGCGACAAAAAGCGCCACGGCATCGCCGGGCTCGTACTGCGCCAGGGGCTCGCACTCCGGCAGCCTGGAAGTGGCGGTAGGGGTGGGCGTGAGGGTGTTGGTGGTGAGAGAGGGACTCGGCGTGAGACTATCGCTCGCACTGAAGGTGGGCGAGACGGTCCCCACAACGAACGGGTGGCGTGCACTCCAGCGCTTGTTCGTGGTCTCGGGGACCAGTTCGAGGCCGTCACCCTCGAGCACCACACGAAAGCGGCCCCGGTCGCGGGTCAAAGAGCCGTATGTATCCCACAAGACGAAGGCGTAGGGGCCGGGAACGAGGCAGACGGTTGTGGTATAGGCGACGCCCGTCCCGAGGGTGCCCGGGTTCCGTCCCACGGCCGGGCACGCCCCCTCCAAAGCCCATCCGATCTGCATTCCGTCGCTGGAGGTGGTCACGGTCACCACCACTGCGACGCACCCGGGCACGTCCACCGTCGTCGCCCTGCCCTTGCATGGGTCCCCGCGCTGCCCACCACCGCAGCCGCAGCACGCCTCCACGGCGTTCGTGCCGCCGACGGCGTAGTCCTCGAAGGTGGGGGGCACCGGGCCCCAACTGGGGGCGTGCTGGCCGTCTTCAGTGCACCAGCGCTGGACCGAGTATGCCGTGCAGTCGTCCACATCGGTGTCGGCCCATCCAAATGGAGCGTCGGAGCAGCTGCCGCCTGCCGCCACAGTGAACGTGCGGTTCCCGGCGTCGAGAATTGTAGGGTACATGAGCCACCGCGCGTAGTGCCCGAGTGACACACTGAACCAGCTCTGCGCTTTGCCGTGGGTGCCCACTTCCGTGAGGGTGTACTGCCCCGGGGGCAGGCACAGGGACGTGCTGTACGTGCGGTTTGTGTTGATGGTCCCCGGATCCTCGACCAGCGGGGGGCACACCTCAACAATGGCCCAGCCCGTCCGCTGTTTCCCAACGTTGGGGTCGACCACTGTGACCACAATGTCAAGGCACCCCTCCATTCCAACAGAGGTACACGAGGAGTCGCCAGGCCCGAGGGCCCTGCTGTAGCACACGGCCAGCAACAGCGTGGTCCAGCGCACCATTGGGCGCCCACATGTGAGCACCTGAATCAAAAACGGCAGAGGGTCAATATTGTAGGAGACACAGCACTGGGCTCCCATCTGGCGCTGCAGCATGAGACTTGGGTCGGTCAAAATGTCATAAAGTATGAATTCAGACACGACTCTTGTAATAGACAACCAAACTGTGACTGGCGTACTTGGCAGGGGACGTATGTGGCAGCGGGGGTAAAGTGTACATGGCAGTGCATGTGTCTGTTAGTGTGTAAGGGAAGGCGGGCAGATACATGGGAGGGAGATAAATGTGCGATGGAGAAAATACAATGTAGGTGGCAGAGATGTCGTGTGTGGCAGTATGGACACCATGTGTGGGGCGAGGGAGATGAAATGTATGTGGCCATGCATACACGGTAGGGAACGGGCCCATGGAGGTCCAGTACCCTAGTGCATAGGGGAGATACAATGTACGTGGCTGGGGTGATACAAGGTATGTGGTAGGGGCAGCATTATCAGCCATAAGTACATTGAAGAGTTCGCTGAACTAAATGCAAGCGAGCTGGTAAAACCTTGCCACAAAGAGACAACAAAACCCGCTGCATCGCTGCACATCTGTTGCCTGCACCCCTGCCCCTTCGTACTCCGGTCATGCACCAAAATGTGTTTGTTGTTTGGCACATTCTGAGTCTCCTAACAAGGGACTGACCAAGAGATGGGAAATAAAATCAGGAGTCTGCAAGTCGGGTTTGTGGAAAGAATTTTGGCATTTCTCCAACAGGTTAGCTACAGCCAAAGGCATCTGGCATGATGTGGCAGAAGGGGGACAAGAGAAAGCTTTAAATCTGGGTAAAATCCAACCTCTGGAAAAAGGCAGGGGCTTGTTCCGGTCAATTGCTGCCACACCGCATCTCATCACCGCCTACCACTAGCTACACCCCACTGCGCACAGGCCGATTTCTGAAGCAGTTGTCTGATGAAAACCTAAGATTGAGACGAGGGGTAAGCCCTAGATGGAAGCACCATTGGTTTGTTGCGTTGAGAAACCAAGTAGGTTGGAGATAGGCTTGTCGTGCATGAACCAAACCACAAGGATCTGTGGTTATGGACGTGTAGAACCCCAATAGTAATAGAAGGAGAGACACAGCTGTATTTACAGCCTGTATCACCAAAAGACCGAAGACTAGGGAGGGACCAAGCTTTGGACAAGTAGCTACAGATGTGTTGCATGTTGCACAAGTTGTCATGTACAAACGTGACTGTGACCCAAAACCTGGCTATGACATGACCATCAGAAATGACCCCATGCCACATGTTTGAGTCATTGCAGCACCATTTGCACCGCTTACAAAGCAGCGTGCACCGCAATACCATTTTGGGCCCAGAGCCGGACTGCAGCACGCACCACAATTCCATTGAGACTCGGATTGTGGCAGGCACCAGAGTTCTGAATGGGCTTGCAGTCGGAATGCGGCACACACCGCGGTTCCATTTGGGGCCTAGAATCGGACTGCGGCACGTGCTATAGTCCACTTTTGGGCCTAAAGTCGGATAGCAGGACACGGCGGGGTTTGATGTTGGGCCCAGAGTTGGACTGCAGCACGTGCTGAGGTTGTCTATTTGGGGGCTAGAGTGGGCAGCTCCAATTACGGCCTAGACTTGGACTGTGGCACGGGCCGTAGTTCAGTTATTTTCGTAAAGACTGACAAGCGGCAATTCCCTTTCAGACCTAGAATTGCACTACGGCGCGCGCCGGAGTTTGATTTTTGGGCTAGAGTGGGACAACAACACATGCCCTAGTTCCATTTTGGGCCTAGATTCGGACTGCAGTATGTGCTGCAGTTGCAATTTGGGCCTACAGTGAGGCTGTGGTATGCACTGCAGTTCAAATTTTGGGCATGATGTCTAAGACCAGCATGCGCCGCTTTCCATTTGGGGCCTAGAGTCAGATTGCGGCACGCCCGGCAATGGCATTTAGGACTTGGAGTCACAATGCAGCACGCGCCGCAATTGCATTTTGGGCCTACAGTCGGCACATGATGTGCTTCCATTTTGGGGCTAGAGGCGGATAGCCGCGTGCACCGCAACTCCATTTTGGCCCTAGAGTTGGATAGCGGCACGCGCTGCACTTATATTTGGGCCTAGAATGGAAATGGATTGCAGCACGCGCCGCACTTCCAGTCACAAACGGCACGTGCTCAAGTTCAATTTGGGCATTGTGTCGGACACCAACATGTGCCATATTTTCATTTTGGGGTTTCAGTTCGACTGCTACAATTACATTTTGGAGCCTGTAGACGGAATGCAGCACGTGCTGTAGTTTCATTGAGCGCCCACAGTCGGAGTGCCGCACACACCGCAATTGCATTTAGGGCCTAGAGTTGGAATGCGGTACATGATGTAGTTCCAATTCGGGGTTAGAGGCAGATTGCGGTGTGCGCCGCAATTCCATTTTGGATCTGGAGTTGGACTGCACCACGCGCCGCACTTCCATGAGATCGTGGAGTTGGATTGCAGCAAGCACCGCACTCTTGTTTTGGGCCTAGAGTTGAATGGCGAGCACGCACCGCAATTCCATTTTGAGTATGGAATTGGATTGCACCATGTGTCGCACATCCATTTTGGACACATAGTCGGACGGTGGAAGGTGGTACAGTTCCATTTTGTACCTCGGGTCAAACTGCCGCCATAGTTCTATTTGGGGCCAAACATCGGACTGTAGTAGAGAGTCGCGGTATAGAGTCGCGATAGAGAGTCGCGGCACAGAGCAGCGGCGGCAACACGCAGCAAACAATCACAACAAAGAGTCACCGTAGAAAGTCACGGTAGAGAACCATGGCAAAGAGTCGCGGCAAAGAGTCGCCGTAGAGAGTTGCGGAGAGTCGCCAGAGCAATGCAGCAAAGCGTCGCGGCACAGAGTCACGGTAGATCGTTGCAGCAGAGCATCACGGCAGAGATTAAGGGTAGAGAGTCACGGCAAAGAATCGCGGTAGAGAGGTGTGACAGGGAGCCTAGGTCGAGAGTAGCGGCAAAGAGTCGCCCTAGAAAGTCGCTAGAGATAATCATAGTAGAGAGTTGCTGCACATAGGAGCGGCAGATAGGAGCGGCAGAGTGTCGTAGAAGGGAGTTGCAGCAGAGAGTTGCGGGAGAGAGCAGCGGCAGAGGGTCGCACCAAACTGTCACGACAGCGAATCATAGCAGAGAGTGGCGGTAGAGAGTGGTGGCTAAAAAGAAATTGCGGTAGAAAGTGGCGGCATAGAGCTGTAGAGTTGTGGCAAAGAATAGCGGTAGAGAGTCGTGGTAGAGAGCCGAAGTAGAGAGTTGTAATAGAGGGTGAGTCGGAGAGTCGCGGCAAAGAGTTGCGGTAAAGAGTCGCAGAGAGACTCGGCCGGAGAGTCATGGTAGAAATCTCGCTGGAGGTAAAAAATTTTTTAACCGCGACACTTGTCCCCCCTCAACCCCATGTACAGAAATTTCTACTTGTGCGGGACTTTCTCAACCCTAAGCCCCCACTGTCCGCCCTTGGCCAACAAAATCACCGAACCCCTGCACCCCCATGTGATCCGCCGCCTGCACAGAAATTCAGAAAACTTCTCCAGAGGCTGCCCTTGCTGCCATGGTCAGGTGTGGCCAATCACACACCTCCGATCCTGAAGCTGACTCACGGAGCGCCGGGTTCCCAACCCTCCAACCCCGTACTGCCCCCGTTTGGCCCACAAACCCACTCTAACCCCCTCCCCCACTAGCCCGGTAAGGAGGACATCCCAAGTAGGGTGACGGACACCGCTGCCAATGAGTCGGCTAGTAAGGCACAGGCTATCGTCAATATGTCTGCTCAGCCAGGTCGTCAAGTCGGGCTCGCGCCATCCCGCCATCAATACCCTCCCCAGAGCACCCCGCGCCCACCACCGCCGCCGTACTGCGACACCGCTGCCCACCACCAGCACCAGCCGGACTACGCCGCATAAGGACCGCTACCTCCACAAGGCCAAGGGGCCTGGGACCACCAGCAGTACCAGCACGGCCACATCACCCCCAACCCCCCCCTCTCAATGCCCCAATATCAGGACCATATCAGGTGGTGGGGGGCACTCGGGGAGGCGGGCACGTGGACTCTACCCTAAATGATGCAGTTGCTTTTTTCATGTTACCGGGTGTGAGGGCTTGAACAGAGTGCAGGGCCATACGTAGAAGCAAAACCTGGGTGAGCAATAACCCAAGTTTTGGCGCAAGGAGTTGGGGACCCGGTTCATGTACTAGGCCTAGGCAGACCTAGACAGACCAGGGCTTGTGGGTCTTAGTTGAAGTGTTTTTTGTGGGACCAGTTCCTAGAAGTCATGGCCGGCGCGGGCCGCATGTGCATCCGGCAGCCAAGTGAAGGCAATTCGGCCTGGTGCAGCAGCTGTCATCATGTTATGCACAGAAACTCGACAGCTCCCACAATACAAGGAGTAGCGCAGAGAGAGGCAGAGGGCTCAACATCAGAACAACAAAAGGGGTCAGCCTCAATGTAGACACGGGCAGAGAAACCAACGCAAGCATCCACAAGATCAGGTACGCAAATCATGCGGAGAGCAGGGCTGGTGAGCCCACGAGAGACGCGGCACAAGAGTCAAGGTCCCAAGGCTAAACCGAAGAAGGCGCTGCGCACGTTCGTGGGCATGGCACTGCTACGAACGGACTCCGACTCGGAGAGGACATTGTGGTGATTGGTGGCATCATAGCAAGAGTTTGGGGAGTTGAGACCCCGGAGAGCTGGAGAAAGGCCCGTTTCCCCACGAAGTGCAAATGAACTAAGCAAAGCAACTACGGAGAAGGCGCTACAAACAAAGCTCGTTGAAGAAGGAAGGTGTTCGGTGCCGTGAAGCTACGCCACAAAAAGCACAAAGGTGACACCGACCACGTGTGGATGTCCCGGATTTGGGATGCACCCAAGACCTGGGGAACAAATAGACCGAACAAGTGACCAATGTGTGCGCCCCATCGGAGGCACACCGCAACAGGCACATGCCGACAACAGACACCGCTCTCCAAGAGTACAATGACCAACGCGCCCAGCTCTTGAACTAGCAGGAGAGGCTAGGTGCCGTCCGGACGCATGGGCCGCCTACCGAAGCTTCTCGTTGCGCTCCACAGCCGCTAAACCTTACTCAGCCGAGCAGCCACTCGTTCGTGGTGGCCGTCCACAGGGGCAAGACAGAGGTGTGGATTGTCGATCCGCTATGCCTGCAGCCCGCCAAAGAGCTTGCCACCAACTTTGAGTCGCGAGACTACAAATTCCACAATTTCATGGCACCCTTGACAACGAAGATTGCCCACACCATGAATTGTTCATACCTGGCTGTGGGGGGCGCCAACGGGTTCCTATATGACCGCTCCGAAGCAGCGTGGAAGCATCCGCGGGCAGTACAACGCCAAGCGCCCTTGGACCGTCGCCACTGCTGAGTGGACCCTAGAAGAGGGACTACGCCCGAGTGGATAGACCCCACTCCGCAAGGAGGGGATGTTGGCGGGCATGGCAAGGCGTAGTGAACGTGGGTCCGATGTGATGAAGAGTCCGGCGGCCGCCCCCAACCTGTCCCAAAGCCAACGGACACTAACGTTGAAGTGAGGTACTCTAGTACGTCCTAGGTGCAAGACGTCTTTCAATTGGTGAACCCCAGTCGCCAGAGAAGCAAGAGCTCAAAGCAAGAGCACATCATCAACCGCAGGTGGGTGGTGCCGCTTGTCTCTGAGACGGAAAGCGACGCGGCCCTATACATGAAGCCTCTTGGTCGGCCAAGGAAAAGCGAGGCGGAGCTAGCTGCAAAGTCAATCAAGGTGGTGGGAGCACCGAAGACGAGGCCAAAGAAGACTTAGGCAGTGGCAGCACCAAAGAGGAGCACGCCCAAAGCCCACCAGGCGCCCGTCTCCGAAGAGAAAGCAGGCAAGTGTCAACAGACATAGTTGCAAGGAGTCATAGGCAAGAAAAGAGTAGCGGCAAGGGCATGTGCTCTCGGAGGGGCCAATTTTGCTTGCTGCTCCTATGGTGAGGCCTCTTTGCGGTCGTGACCCCCATGTCTGGCCCTTGTGCATGGTCCGGGGCAAGCAAGCCATGCATGCACCACAGAATGCACACAACGGCACTCACGGTTGCATGGTTCCAGGGGGAGCAGTGGCTCCTAGGATGGCAAGACTCAGGAGACCTCCAAGGGCTGAACTGGTGAGGGTGGTGGCGGGGAACACCGTGAAGAGTCCAGGGGCCCAATTGGACCAATGCATGCAAACCAAAAGAGTACACATGTGCAGCCTGACCAGACTACTGCACAAGTCGAAAAATGGAATGAAGATGCAAACTAGAAGAGCAATGAGGGAAATATGGGAGAAAAGGCGATCAAGGGGAAGGAGGAGAAGGAAGCGAAAGACGGGCAAGAAGGGCAAGAAGAGAAACAAGGGTGTAGGAACACGTGCGAGGCAAGGACGGGAGAAAGAATGGGAAGTAATGGGCAGATGATGGGCAGACGATGCAAGGGCGCCGCGCATGCGATGCACCGATGACCCTGTTAGCCGAACCCTGGCAGCCACACTGATCAGGAGGTGACCACAGGTGGAAAGGCATGAGGGAGGAGTTGAACAATGCGCCTGTGTGGTTTGACCAATTATTGCACAGATTACGTTTGGCGAACCAGGACAAGGTACAAACGGGGAGGCAAACAAGCCAAATGACTGTGCCCGTGACCCAAAACAAGGAGGAAGGGAGGCGAGATGGGTGGCGAAGAGGGAGGGAGAAGGGGAGGCAACAGGGAAGGGGGCAAGAGGCTGCCAAGGACACGGGGCAGAGGGTGGGGAAGATGGTGGACAGAGGGAACACCGGGAAGGGGACAAGGGAAGTGGTAGTGGGCTAGAGGGTTGGGAAACGGGTGCTCCGTGAGTCGGCCCTAGGATGAGGGGCATGCGATTGGCCACGCCTAGCCATGGTAGCCGGGGCAGCCTCCAAAGAAGTTCAATGAATTTACGTGCAGGTGGGGAGCACTCCGGGGGGGAGGGCAACAATCCCACGTGAAAGAGAGTGCAACTCATCAATACCTTGATGGGTCAATTCACTTTGTGTGGTGGCGGTTTTGTTGTGAGTAAGGGGGCATTGCGAAATCGCATGGATCCATCGGCCACCAGCCGACTCATCAATTGCATGACTGGGGTTGCATTGGAAATGCCAGCCTTCCTTTTGTGTCCCGTCACGACCCATACACATGGCAAAGTTCTTTGAACTTTTCTTGGCTTGTGTAAAACCAAGGGCCGCACACTCTTTTGCCCACTCACCTCCCTCAACACGCCAACGATCAAACGTGCGTTTACAAGGAACACGTGAGACATGAATCCCAAATGCATTAACCCCATGGACAATGAGTTGACCAACCTTGTTTGCAGAAGTAAGATCCCTCATCATACAGTATGCACAATAACGCACACTTGCCTTGTATCTACCACCATGAAAAAGGGAAGGATTTTGCGTGCGAAGCAATTGTCTCTTGAAAGAAAATGCAACCATATTCCTACCCAAAGCCTTTGCCCTCCATTTCTCCCTACTATCGACAACTTGGGAAACACGCGACTGGGACATCCTTAAGCTACGGTTTTTTTCCTTAAGTTCCTTCTTCCTCTTATAATCAACTGCCCGAAGTGCAACCATTCGGCGCCTTGTCTTCTCCGCTGGGCATGTAGACATGCTTTCAAGGGCCGTGGTGATATGCCATACCTTATACACAATGTTGCATAACACCGCTGCCAAAGTAGACATGGTTACGGGGGCTGCAGTCATGTCATTCACCACGTACACCATGTTACATGTTAGCGTTGAGCATGGAGAAATAGTTTCAGGGGCTACGGTGATATCCCATACCTCGTACACCATATTGCATATCACCACTGGGCATGTGCACATGCTTTTAGGGGCCGCGGTAATATCCCATACCTTGCACACCATGTTGCATGTCACCACTACCAAGGTAGTCATGGTCTCAGGGGCTACGGTGATAAGCTTCACCTCGTACACCATGTTGCATATCACCGATGGACATGGGGACATGGTTTGCGGGGCTGCAGCGATATCCCATACCTCGTACACCATATTGCATATCACCGATGGGCATGGAGACATGGTTTCACGGACCGTGGTGATATCGAATACCTTGTACACCATGCTACATATCACCGATGGGCATGGAGGCACGGTTTTGGGGGCTGCGGTGAGATCCCATACCTTATGCACAATGTTGCATATCACTGATGCCCATTTAGACTTGGTTTCAAGGGCTCCGATGATATTTGTCACCTCGTAAAACATGTTATATATCACAGCCTGGCATGTAGACATTGCTTCACGGGCTGCGGGGATATCCCATACCTTGTACACCATATTACATATCACCGATGGCATCTAGACATGTTCTCAGGGGATGCGGTGATACCCCATACCTTGCAAACCATATTGCATATCACTGCTGGCATGTAGACATGGTGTTAGGGGCCGCAGTGACATCCCATACCTTGTGCGCCATATTGCATATCAGGGCAAGGGATGTAGACATGGTTTCACGGGCCGCACTGATATCCCATACCTTGTACACCGTGTTAGATATAACCGATGGGCATGTAGACATGGTCTCAGGGGATGCGGTGATACCCTATACCTTGTACACAAGATTGCATATCACCGTTGGGCATGTAGACATGGTTTTAGGGGCCGCGGTGATGGTGGAACGGCGTTAAAAGCTAGCCTTACTCGTTAATGCACAGTGGCAAAAAGGCATATGACTTGGAAATCAGTAAATATTGGCACATATTTTGTGGCACACATCTTTTTAAAGGAGTCCCATGGGTCATACTTGTGAGATATGCCAAGAGGCATACAAGGGTCTCTCCCAAGGGGGCGGCATGCGCACTATGCGCATACTGTATTCACTTTATATACGACACCATATCTAGAACCACAATTGTGATGGACAAATCTGTTTCTTGTTCGTTGCTTTTAATGTGTCTCGTTGGGCATCTCACTTTGATGGCAGTGCCTTGGGTTGGTAGCTAGCATGGTCTCATTTGGTGGTGGTTGTGGTGGCGACTGAGGGTGTGCAATAGTTGAGAGGTGGTGTACGGTGTGACAAGACTGTCGACAGGAAACCAAAAGTCTCCTAGATTTCTGAAGGTTTAAGTGAAAGACTTGTGCTGTGGATATATGGTGCATGAACAACCCCCAAAAAGCTGTTGCTTGTACCTTCTTGGCACAAGTGGACAAACACGAAGGTGTTTGACTGCAGGCATGTGGTGGAACATGCTTTGTAAGGTCAACGGAGTAGCTCAATGCCTATTATAATGGCTGAAAATCTAGAATAAGATAGCTACCAAATAAAATTGGTATGTTGGAAGAACGAAAGTGACAGGCCGTTGCTTTGTGGGCGGGAGGAGGGGGGGTCCATAGGCCAAAAAAAGTTAATGTACCCGAGGAAACTACCTTGCGCCCCCCCATGGCAATGCCGCCTGCCCTCCAATTCCACCCCCCTCAGGGGGGCAACGTCATTTTGACACTTCTTCTGGAAAGGGTTGGTTGTATTGTGCTCTCCTGTTCTTTTTCTGCAAGTGCCCTCTGTCATATTTGATTTCTCTTGTCATTCAGACACAAATGTGTGCGACGGGCACTCGTGTTTGGTACCACTTTCGCAGCAAGGGTGGCCCGCTCTTCCCTTTTTTGTACCTTACACGTGACATTTGCAAGCATCACCAAATTCATGAACAACTGAAAGTGCCTATCATGTCCCAGCCAGCCAAGCTAGCCACCAAAAGGGCTAGAAGCCGAGCTGCACAGCCTACCTTGTCATCACGTCCTCAGCCTATACCTGAATTGCCCACTGAGCATGTCTAGGGTTTCAAGGTTGTTCGGAGTCGTAAAAAGGAGTTTCACACAGTGCTTGTGGAAAAGGCAGGACCTCATTGCCAACAACAAGTTTGACGGGCTACAAACAAAGCATTGATTGGGTGCTGGTTGGGGAAGGGAAGATACCAAGGCTTTAATTGTTCAGGTCGGACCCATTGCCAGGCACCACACTCTTAATTGAACGAGTAGTGTCACCCTTTCCGAATGTCACTGCGGTGCTAGTGCGGGTTAGCAGGTAGGCACATTTCACGCTGCTACTCGCCATATTGCAATGTTGTGATTAGCATGGGCACTGTTCTCCTCCTATATGCATGGAGCTGAGCAGGAATTTAGATGGGCTGTACATGTCAAAAGGTACAACACACCACAAATACACATGGCATTACCCCCGACCAACAACTCCCAGAAACACACCGAGTTGCCTAGTTGCACACTACTTTTGTTTCAGTCATAAGAGGTAATATTCGCATATGCAGGGGATGCGTTGTTTGCATTGGATTAAAACAACCCGTCCCCTGCAGATGCGAAGAATGCATATTGGGAACAAGGTGTACAGCAAGCGTCCCTATGAAACACTAGAACACTGAGGGACATGCACACACAACACCTTGCAACGTAATAAATGTGTCAAAACGGACGGAAAAGACTGAAACAAAAAATAGCTTTGGTATCCCTCGTGGTTAACAATAGTTTTCAAAAAAAAATTTCTGAAACATGCTCGTTGCCGAAAAAAAAAGCACTTTCAAGGTTTCATGGAAACAAATAGAGGCACAGCTTGGTGAACATTGGCCAGTGTTGGTCCAAAACACTTTTAAATTTGGCCGACCTATTTTCACCTCCAAAAGGGCATTTTCCAGGCATTTCGGGGTTGACAAACACATAAGTGGGCCTTTGTGGCTGAAACACACCATTCTCTTACAATCCTCAGTGGTCTCCAGCCACTGGTAAAAAAACATCAATTGATCCCCAATTTACCAACAGTGAGCCCTGTCGTCCTGCCCAAGGCAGTGCAACGAGCACCACTCCCAGTTCGGAAAAAAGGCGTTGAGAGGTGTGCATGTTCTGCAAGTGGCCTAGCAAAATTCCATTTCACAGCCGTCCACTCCCCAAAGAGTCGTAGAGGCAACACATGACATTCAACCAAAGGATGAAAAATTGGCATTGGGGGGTCATTGTAAGCGCCTTTCTAAGTCACTCCCATCATTAAGATGGGTCCCAATCCTCAGAGCATCCACCACACAACTCTCTCACACCCAAAACTGTCCAAAAGAGGCATTTTTCGCCCATTTGTGACTGTTTTTGGAACCCATCTGCTCCACTTGCCATGCCCGTAGCCTGCCACCATTGCTGAGGTTTTTGCATGATCCAAAAGTATCGCCCATGAAAAGTTGAGTGGAATCCAAGCCATCCAGGCCAACTTTCAGTTTTCTCGCATTGCACACCAGCTTGATGCTTGCCTGTGGCTAGAACCTGTAATCCACGCAAGATCTGTACCCCCCCCCTTGCGCAAGCATGGCTGGTCCCAAAAGTCCAGGCAAAACAGCGATTCAACGCCCACCCCTTGCTTAGACAAGCGCGTGCTTGCCTGCGACACACATGACAGGAAAGCATGGCACATGACAGCCATGCCGGGAATAGCATTGTTAGCCATGGCCGAAAATCACATGAAGACAAACTGCATGGGGTTGCAATGTGTGGCACAATGCTGTTATGAACAGAATGCACAATCACAGACATGAATGAGCCCATGCTTCCCTCTACTAGTGCGTCACAAACGCCCAATCCTGCAAGACTGCAAAGCCGGTCAGGAAAACCTTGAAATGTTCATAAGATGCATATCTACCAGGCCATGCCGCCCCTGCGTAATTCTTGGGCATGTCAGTGCTGGCCACGGGGGGGACGTCTCCTCGCTTTTAGACGCGACTCCCCCCCCAGTAGAAGTGGGCCGAAGGCCCCCAAGGGGGGGGGGGGGGGGGGGGGGGGGGGGGGGCATTGGAGGGGGGGGTTCAGGGAGGGGCGATGGGGGGGGGGGGGGCGGTTGGGAGGGTCGGCCGGGGGGAGGGGTCCAAGTGGGGCGGTTTGGGGTGGTGGGTTGGGGGGCGGGGGGGGGGGGGGGGCATCATTGCTCTCCATTTTGGACCCCAGCACTCACTCTAACCCGAGCCTTGGGTGAGAGCTAGGGCTAGGGGAAGGGCTAGGGTTAGGGCTAGGGTTAGGGTTAGGGTTAGGGTTAGGATTAGGGTCACCGAGCTGGTGGAACTAGTCTTGGTTTTATAACCCTTTTTAGGGTCTAGGGTGGACCTACCAGGTTTAGCAGCAGCAGCAACAAGCAGCAAGCAGCAACAAGCAGCAAGCAGCACGCGCGAAATGGGGAAAAATCAGACATCCGTCGTGGTGCTTCACATTCGGCTGAAATTTTGGTGGATGATACCTATGGGTGTGAGGGACAACCACACAAAGTTTGAGCCAGAAACTCAACGGTGGCGGCCGGGAATGGGTGTCGCAAGTGGCGGACCTCAGTTTCAAAAACTGCAATTTAGGGCCAAAAACAGCCATTTTTGGGCCAAAAGAGCCCTAGAACCCATTCAAAACGGCCAAGGAAAGGGAAAGGGTGGGTGCACTCCATGTGCGGCTTGACTTTCTTGTGTCAACGAGCCATTTGCGGCCCTCTGACTCCACCATATGTCCCGGAAACGGCCCAAAAAGGCCCCCACAAGCCCCAAATTTTGTGCAGATTGGCTGGCGACAGCCACAAACC
The DNA here is from genome assembly GCA_964036045.1 of Eutreptiella sp. 'Long Island Sound 2002'. NCBI lineage: Eukaryota > Euglenozoa > Euglenophyceae > Eutreptiales > Eutreptiaceae > Eutreptiella > Eutreptiella sp. 'Long Island Sound 2002'. The sequence goes on from OZ038383.1 coordinate 101,399,108, forward strand.
AAGAATAGGCCATATCTTTGGCTACATGGCTCAAAACGCGATTCCGAGGGCACCTAATCCACCCGCAACCCCCCTCGTTTTGTGGTTTCCACCCCTCAAAATTGCCCAAATGGACGCCTAGACCCCCGTACCCAAGCCCAGTAGGCTGCGGCAAGCTGCAAGCTCAAGCCCAAACAGGTGGGTGCCCAAATGGGTCAATAGGGTCCAATAGGGGCAGAAAAATGACTTTTCTCAAAAATGATCCTAGACCATGTGTGATGCTAAAACAAGTGTTTTTGGACTGTTTTGAGCTTGGGGTGGCCCATTTTGGTCCTCCGAAAATCCCAAAATGCCTTGAAGATGCGCTGTTTTGGGACCAAAAATGGGTCAAAAATGGGTCAAAAACGCATTTTTCCAAAACTCATCCTAGACCATTTGGGGTGCACAAACGGGTGAAATGAGCCTATTTTGAGCCCATTTTGGGGCATTTTGGCCCCTCACAAGTCCACAAAAGCCTTGAAAGTGGGCCTTGTGGTGAAGGGGATCACTTGCAAGCTGATTCCACCTTGTCAACGGCCTTCAATGTGTAACTCATTGGTGTCCCTCACCATTCATATCTAATGTTCCCTCCCCCACCAGCTCGGTCCCAATATTCAGTCTTGATTAGGGTTAGGGTTAGGGTCAAGGGTAAGGTTTGTGGGTAGGATTAGGAGTAGGCTGAGGGTTGGGGTGGGCATTAGAGTCAAGGTTGGGTTCAAGGATAGTGTTGGGGTGCAAAGTGGACAAAATGGGCAAGGGGAATGAAAAAAAAAATTTCGGGCGCCTTCGGCGCCACGATATGTATGGCCAGTAGCTGTTGACCCTTGGCAACTAAGTGGGCCCGGAGGGCAGGGAGGGGGGGGGGGGGGGGGGAGTCGCGTACCAGAACCGAGGAGACGTCCCCCCCGTGGTGCTGGCACAATATCCTTGCTCCCTGAGCGTGTTGATCAGCCAGCCAACAAAGTTGATTGTGTAAGCATGCCCTTCACAGGGGATGAATGTGTGTCATGGGTGTGTGCCGAAGGCGCTGCGAACGAGAGGCGTCGGCTGGGAGGCCATACCCTTGGGTAAGCAGAGGGGGCCTGAAGCACAGGACACGCACCTCCCCTTCCCCACAATGGCACACACACACACACACACACACACACACACACACACACACACACACACACACACACACAAACACACACAAACACACACACACACACACACAGGATTTACGTCACAAACGGGCAACAGCCAAGACAGCAAGCAGCAATCAAGGAGGCCGGCTTGCACTGATTCTCGTCAGGCACAGTCACAACAAAAGCAGTGGCATTGTTTGACTGCGCTAGGCGCCTTTCTGTGGTACAGGGCATGCAGGGTTGAAGAACAGGTCCAGCCCACAACCAGCACCACTGCCAGCTTCGCTAGGTCAGGGGCCTGCAAGACAGGGCACGCAGCATGATGCTTCGGTTAGCAATCCCTTATCAGCGCATTGCACCACTCCGGGGTGTTCACCGGCAGCGCTTCCCATTAACTTCAGGCCCAGGGCAGAACCGTCACCACTACCTGTGTTCCCCAGGCCCCAGGACAAGAGAATGGCACCAATTTCTGCGTTCTTCTGGCTTTTACATACAGTCAAACATTCAAGACATGCAGCAGGTGGTGTAGGGTCTATACAGGCGCACTCCCTTCAGCCACACCCCGTCCCCGGGGTGGTACACACACACATTCATGCAGCCACGCTCAGTCCTGGCCAGCAAGCGTTTCCAACCAGCCCATGTGGTTCTCCCACACGCCCGTCACTCCCTCTAACCCCACGGGGTTGCCAGGCGCCAGCTGCTGTACTGCCCCTTTTCCTAGAATGCACTGCGTGTGAACCATTGACTAACGTGTGCTGCAACTTGCGCTCTATTTCCCGGGAGCTTATATGATATGCTGTACACGGCCTTTATTGTGCTACTGATGTCACGCGGAGACGTTGTGTAAGCCTGATGTAACGCTTTGTGCATGGCGCGCATGGCTTCCGCCCGTGTGTAGCCCGATAACATTGCCACTTGCAGCCACACCACAACACTGAAAATTTGCGAGGCCAAGTTGGTTGTGAACGGCAGCTTCCCTTTGGGGAGTGGCGGAGCACTGTACATATTACTTAGGACGGTCCATTATAACGGAAAATTTTGGTTTTTTGGGTTTTTGTGAAATTGCGCATCGAAAAAGTGTTGACCTCAAGAAAGTAGCCGGCACCCTAGCGGGAGCCCGGAAAAAATAGCCTACTTTTTGCGTCCCAAAGGAGCCCGCGATGTCGGGTCCGATGTGTGGGCCGGCTTTGGACCCGAGACCGAAAAGCTGGAAGCACCAGACCGGTGGCCCCTGCATCGTTCAGTCAACACACAGGCCCAGGGCCGGGAGGCGCGAGACTGTGACAGGTTGTCTGGGTCAAATTTGGTCGATCCAACGTCAATCATCTCCCCACACATCTCTACTCCGCAGCTCTCCGGACTGCCCACGTTTGTACACCTTAACCCTCTATGCAGCCCTCGCCTGCATGCGAGTGCTTCCAATGCCCCTATGGCTGTACATTGCTGTGACTGCCGGCAGCTGTACCCAGCTGGTCTCTGTCACGCCCAGACCTGTAAATTGCATAGTGTGTCCTGGCTCTCAGTACTACCTGAGTCTACATGTTGCCCACAGTACAGCACACTTCTGTGCACCGCTGTCTCTCTGGACGTCCTCCACACAAAGGATGGGGTGCCTCCTCACGGAGGACAGGTCAACCACTGCACCCGGCAGGTCTTTACTGCGCCAGGCTTCCTTTCTGCATTCAGGGCATGCATCCGGTGTGCTCGCTTTTGGCCCACTCCACAGCCTACATCCAAGTGTCCCCTTGTATTTTCCACCAAAGGCTCTGAGAGGAGACAGAGTGAGACCTCCCACTGGGGCCTGGGCATTTGCACTGTCCTGCTGGTCTTGTCCTGCTGCGCCCTCAGTGCTTCTGCGCCCCTTGGTCCCACCTATCCACTGCACCGCCGTTCCCGTCGCCCCTTTCACTCAGCCTTGCTCATCAATTGCTCATCAGTGCCAATCACGGTGCAATGCCCCAGTTGTGGCGCATCAGGCCTGGCCTGGGTCCAGCACGGGGCCATGAATCGAGGTTGCCCTGGTGCAATCCTCTGCAGACTCAGGGGCACGCGTGTTGGCTCTCCCTTCTTCCGCCTCGTTCTCCCCGCGCACCCTTTTGCCGGCCCCCCTCGTGCCGTTCCTTCCTCTGTCTCTGCCGTCGTTCTGGCACCCTGTCTCCCACTCTGTCCGACCGGAGGCCATGCCGTCGGAATCGGAGGGAGGGGGGGGGCTTCTGCCCCTGTGTCCCTGTCGCCTCCACGGCCCCCCTTTTATTTGAATCCCTGTGGAGATCTGAAGCCGGGCCTCGAAGCGAGGGGGGGGGGGGGAACCAGCCAAAGGGCAGCCCACCCCCCTCCACTTGCACCACCGCAGGCAGCGTTCTAGTGGACCAGCCTTGCCTCTGCCGATGCCCTCACCCTACCGCTGCGGTGCTGTGGTCATTAACTTGGGCACACCTGATGACTCTCTGCCACAGCCGATCGCATTGTCGGCCCACGGAACGGCACGTGTGCTCGTACTGCCCGCGGTAGTCAGCAGCGATACGATTTCTTGGACCTCAAACCGGACCAACGCACAAGTGGCGAGTACCGACGGTGTTCGGATCCCCGACCACCTACGCGCTCCCCGCGACGAGCTCAGGGCATGTGCGTGCTCTGCGTTCAGCGCCCGCGGGGGCTCTGCAGCAGCATCCGCAGCAGCGGAATGGGAAAAGGGGGCGACAAAGACGGGGGACGGGGGTCCCAGGAGCACTTCGACCCGCATACGACGCGCGGGGAACGCGAGCAGAGCGCCTACGGCAGCACAGTAGCCACCACGGTCAGGGGCATCAGGGTTAACGCCCCTCCCCCCGCTCCTCTCCTCTTCCTCCCCCTTCCTCCACCCTCCCTGGCCCACCTCCTCCCTCCTCCCTCCTCTCTCATCCCTGCCTCCTCCCCCGTTGGCCCTTGCTGCTTCCTCAACCCTCGTACCTCAGTTTCGCTCCCTCCGCGTTCCTCACAACTCCATCGTTCGTCATGCCTCCTCCCTCCTCCAACCTCCCCACATTTCCAAAGCTCCATGAAAATTGCCCAACATCCAAGAACAGTCCTTTCCTGCAGATCAATGCAAATTACTATTCACTCGAGGCAGGACTTGGCGATCCACAAGCGTCACCCAGAACCGAAGGGCCACTGCTCTCTGGAAGAATCCGTCTGAGCAACAATCTGGGCCGAGCGAAAACGGTAGTATTGCCTTGCGCGAGCGCCAACAGTCATGGCTCCTCTGCGGCTTCAGGCCGTGACGTGGGGGGCGCCGCCGATGGATGGCGTAGCAACACAAGACCGAGTAGCGCCAGGGCAATTCCAAACACCTTCGGCACGTTCAGAGAATCCTTGAAAAACACGACACCACCGATGAACACCAGGACCTACGAAGCAGGGGAGATACAATGCGTGTGGCAGGGGAGATATAATGCGTGTTGTAGGGGACATCCAATGCGTGTGGCAGGCGTGATACAATGTGTGTGGCAGAGGAGATATAATGTGTGTTGTAGGGGAGCTACGATGTGTGTGTGTCGGGGGGGAGGGGGGGGCACAATGCATGCAGCGGGTGAGATACCATGTGTGTGGCAGGGAAGATCAAATGTGTGTGGCAGGGGAGATGCAATATGTGTGGCAGGGGAGGTACAATGGATGCAGCATGAGACATACAATGTGTGTGAAAGGGGAGATACAATGTGTGTGGCGGAGGAGATGCAATGTGTGTGGCAGGATAGTTACAAATCGCGCAGAGGGAAGACACAATGCGTGTGGCAGGGAAGATAAAATGTGTTTGGAAGGGGAGATCAAATGTGTCTGGCAGGAGAGATAGGATGTGTGTGGCAGGGAAGGTACGATGTGTGTGGCAAGAGAGATACAATGTGTGTTGCAGGGGAGATACGATGTGTGTGGCAGGGGACATACAATGCATGCGGCGGCTGAGATGCAATGCGTGTGGCAGAGGACATGAGGTGTGTGTGGCAGGGGTGATACAGTGCGCGCGGCAGGGGAGATGCAATGTGTGTGGCAGGGGAGATGCAATGTGTGGTAGGGGAAATGCGATGTGTGTGGCAGGCGAGATACGACGTGTGTAGCAGCAGACAGACACTGCGTGTGGCAGGGAAGATCAAAGGTGTGTGGCAGGGCAGATGCGATGTGTGGCAGGGGGGATACCATGTGTGTGGCAGGGCACATACAATGTTTGTGGCAGGCGAGATACAATGCGTGCAGCAGGGGACATGCAATGTGTGTGGCAGGGGAGATACAATGCGTGTGACAGGGGACATCCGATGCGTGTGGCAGGGGAGATACCACGTGTGTGCCAGGGCAGATAAAATGTGTGTGGCAGTGCAGATAGAATGTGTGAGGCAGGGAAGAGATACAATGTGTGGGGCAGGTTACATGTGCCAGGGGAGATACGATGCTTGTGGCAAGGGAGATACAATGTGCGTGGCAGGGGAGATGCCATGCGTGTGGCAAGGGGAGATACAATGCGCATGGCAGGGCAGATACAATGTGTGTGGCCGGAAAGATACAATGCGTCTAGCAGAGGAGATACAATGTGCGTGGTAGGGGAGGTAGAATGTGTGAGGCAGCAAAGAGATACGATGTGTGTGGCAGGGGAGATAGAATGTGTGTGGCAGGGGAAAAGCAATGTATGTGCATGGCAGACGCGATGTGTGGGAGTTACAATGTGTCTGGCAGGGGTGATACCATGTGTGTGGCAGGGGAGATACAATGTGTGTGGCAGGGAAGATACAATACTTACGGCAGGAGAGATACAATGTGTGTGGCAGGGAAGATACAATGTGTGTGGCCAGAAAGATACAATACTTCGGGCAGGAGAGATACAAAGTGTGTGGCAGGGGAGATACAATGTGTGTGGCACCTTGGGGGGGGGGGGTGCCTCCTGAAATGCTTGCTCGCGACAGGGTTGTGGCGGTCAAAGGCCCCAGAAAGGGGGCTGGTGGGGGGGGTTTGGGGGGTAGTAGCCCCCAGGTGTTGGGGGGTAGGTGGTATTTGTGGTTAAGGGCACATGACCCCCAGGTGTTTTCAAGGCATGCAACACAAAGACAGTTGCATGAGCCCCACCCTGGCCTCTTTTGGGGTAAGAGTCCCTCCCAAAAAAAATAGGGTTCAGGTGGGCAAGGACCACTAATTAGTGTTGAAAAATTTCTCCAAATCCAATTGATTAGTGGAAAAGTATTACTCCGAGTCTGATTGATTAGTGTGAACAACTTCTTCTGAATCCGTTTGATCAGTGTAGAAACAATCCTCCGAATCCGTTTGATCAGTGTAGATTGCTGTGAATCCGATCGGTTGGTGTGGGAAAATTCCTTCCAGTCGCTTGCAGTGGTTCCCGCTACTGTGTAATGGGGAGGTGAAGGCTATTTGCTGGAGTTGCATGAGCTCCCTGACGATGAACTCTTTTTTTCCGTTTATGTTTTGCAGGTCACAGCCCTCTTCGTTGGGGCTGCAGGTCTGTGAGGGGCCGGACGCTTCCGGGTGTGAATGTTGGACTGCCCAGCATCGGAAAGAACATCTGAGGGTGCATACTCCAAGGCGGATGTTCCACTGCTACTGCTGCCGCTGCTGCTGCTACTGCTACTGTTGGTGCTGCTAATACAGTTGCCATTGGAAGGGGGTGTAGTAACGACTGCTGTCTGCGAGATGGGGGTGGCAGGAGTGACGGCTGATCAGCCAGTTTTGGGGTTGGGGTTGCATTTTTGTTTGTTTATAGTTGGAAGACAGCCAACACCGCCTCACGCTCTTCATCGGTCACCCCAGTTGGCACGGGTAGCTTTGAGTGTTTGGACCGAAAATGCTGTGGCAACAGGTAACTACAGGTCCAAGCACCAGAGGTCTTGACCGGACATTGAACAGGCACAATAGTGGCACATTAGTGTAGGGGTTTGTGGGTGACCCCTTCTTTGCCCGGTTGCCCTTCAAAGAGTTGTGAGCAGGCGTGCAGGTACTGTGCGAGGTGTTCTTGGTCACAGAGTTGTGACACACATCCTTGCGGGACCCAGAAGCAACAGAAATGGTTCGGGTCCAGGTCACCTTCCTTAGGCAAGTGGTAGCGTACTACACGTGGCTCAACCAATAGCGCCTTGTAACAACAGAAAGCAAATTTTGAAATGAATAATTTGTTGTTTAACAAAAGGCTCGGGGAGGGGGCAAGAGCATGGAGGGAAGGGGGCTTAAGGATGAAGTGCTTGTTAAGTGCATAGGTCCCTCTGTGAAGGGGGGCCCTGTTGTGGAACACAAGATACGTGTAATGCACCCAAAACCTTCTACAATCATGACATCCTTGCAAATGGTACAGAATTGAATTACATCAACCACCTCACCACATGGAACTTGGCATCGACCTATAAGTGAAGCAAGGAGCACCATGCCACTTCCCTCCCCACCGCATGCACCTTCACATGCACCTGAAAGTGAAGCAAGGAGCAATGAAAAAATTGTCTGGCGCCTTCAGTGCCACGGCTTTGGTAAACAATGGTCAAGACTTATGTAGTAGGCGGAGGCCCGGAGGCGGGGGGCGAGGAATGTTGGGGGTGGGTATCTGAACAGGCGGGCCCCATGGTGTGGCAGAAGAGATACAATGCGTGTGGCAGGAGACATACAATGCGTGTGGCAGAGGCGATACAATGTGTGGCAGGGGACATATCATGCATGAGATACAATGTCTCTGGTGGGGGCAACACAATTTATGTGACAGAGGAGATGCAATGTGAGTGGCAGGGCAGATACAATGTGTGTGGCAGGGTTTCTGACAGGGGACAAACACTGCATGTTACTGGGGGGATAAACTGCAGATGGCAGCAGATAGATTGCACGTCCTCTGACACATCAGTTGCATATTTCCTGCCAGATGCATCCCATCCCCCCTGCTATTGCAAATGAACAAGCAAAGCACATACTGTTCTCATGTAGGCCAAAATTGCTCTATTGAAGGGAGTGGTCTTGGCAAACCCAAAAACCGTCGAGACAGTCATTGCAAACCACGTGAAACAGCTTAGCAGCACCAACAGTACCAACTGCCGGCTCCATTGAAACTCAATGAGTTCCAAAGGGTCTTCAAAAACAGGCAAAGCCAGGCACAGAATCACTGAAGAAATGAGCACAGGGGGACTGCTCGGCCGTCCTTGGAAGAAGTGCAGTGAAGGGCGAAACATGATCCAAAGCTTGCAACCACATTGCGACGTCCAAGAGAAGCTGCTATACAGCTAGCTGCTACGAAGCGAGACAGTCTGCTCACAACCAGAACTCAACAACACAACCATGACTCCAAAAGGGTGTCCAACAGACCAACATACACCCCGGAACACAAGAGCACAGGGAATTACAACTACAGCAACACTTTGACACCCATATTGACTCTTCATGCAGCCTGCACAAAGCAACAAACCACATTCACTATTGGATTGGGACCGCAAAAACAATGCTTGCAAAAAAAGCGCAACAGGGCGGAAACACGCAGTCGCCGTGTTTGGACAAGCCTATGTTAGGATGGGGATGGAGTGGAGGGTCCTACAAGAGGTAGCTTGGGTCGGAAGCAGTGTTCATATGGCAACCAATATCTCTCTGGGACATCCGTTAGGTGCCAACACAGAGCAAATTCGCAATTTTTCAGGGTTTTCGGCCGTTTTGGTCCAATGCACTAAAATTTCGTTCAGTAGGGGGGGGTATCTTTGACTTTAACTTATCCTTTGATACTTCTTGATCCCGTCGTCAGGTGGCAATGTTGGGCACCAACAGTAGCAGGCACGGGGCACTGCAAAACACTTGCAAATGCTTGAAATCACGAAAAACAATTGGGCCACGAAATCATGGTATTGCTAGGATCAAAAGAACGCAACACCATTGCGTAAAGTTCAGGCACACTGTCGTGTACATGCACACCGCATGACAAATAAGCGTATACACACATGGATGGTGAATGAACTTTCCCTTAAGTACGGTGAAGTTAGTTTACCGTCTCAAAATACAGGCATTAAAGTTCAGGACCACTAAAATTTAGGATCACTTAAACACAAGATCACTGAAATTCATGTTGTGTACCCCAATGGTCTCATGGAGAGATCGCGTGAGCGGCGCGCGTAGAGGTTGCACAGTAGCCTCTGCGCCGCGAGCGGGATCTCTCAGGGGGGCCTTTGGCCGCGGGGTAAAGACAGCACCCACCTGGTTGCACAGTGGCGCATTGTGGGCTACCACAAGACCGTTCTATACTGCTTATCATCCATGAGGCTAATGACGCCCTGCAGATTCGTAGTTGCACCTGTGGGGGTGGTCTTGTAGAATGCACACTTTTTTACCTCATTGGGGATGAACGTGCGGAGCATATCTCTTGTGCTTGGGGCATCTGCATCCATCATTTTTCTGGGTCGTGATGGGGTAGACGCTCCCTCTAGCATTTCCCACGGGACATGACGCAGTGTGATCGGGTCAGGGCCTGTGATGTCACTTAAATGGCACTCTAGGAAATCCAAGTCTATGCCCCACTATTCCAAGGTTAGTTTCATACCGTACGGCCTTGCGAACAGTTGACACGATGCAACTTTGCCTCAAATGCTGACTAGAGGGTCTGATTTTTGCGCTTGGTGATCAGGAGACACATCATGAAATTGTCCCTATAGCTGACCCACATAAGGCTATTGAGCTGGGACTCTCTTGCTGCAGAACAATCCAGTTCTCGGTATATAAGCACCAAAGATGCGAGCTGCGCAAACAATGAACCCCCAATGGGGATCCCCGTCTGTTGCATGAGGACTGAGCTGAGGACTTTACATACGGTGTTGAACCTCAAATCAAACTGGATGTAGGAGGGGAGGTCATGGAAAGTGAAAACATGGAAGTTGGTGGTATCACCCCTATCACAGTTGTCTGCCTGCCTAAAACTTCCCTTGCCTACAGAAAAACACATCGGATGTTTTGGAGAGCGTTGTTTCCTCAACTCATCGTGTAGCCACTAGAGGGCTCTGATGACCAATGGTCGGTCAATGTAGGGGAACATTTCGACCAGGTCAAACTCAGCCCAGATCCAGGTCTGATTTTTCCTGGGTTTTGCCGCATTTTTGGCGCACTGGCATACAAACGGTAACATTTGATTCATGCTGATGACTTCTGCAGGACCCAGATATTCTACAACTTCTTTCTAGAACACTGTCAGTGCTCGTCCTATGAGTCGACCGATGTGCGGGTATAGATGGGCGGCATGTACAAGGACCTCACGGTGCCTAACTACCGGCGGCACTTGTCGCCCCCTGCTTTTATGTTTGACCAGCAACTGACCATTCGGCACTGACACGCTTTTTTGTACATTGTGTGCAGGGGTAGGGGCAGTGAAATACGGCGCGCAGTCACGGCCCCGTTTAACCCCTCTCCTGCATCAACAATAGTCCAGCAACAACCTTGAGTCATGTGCAAATGCAAGAGAAGGGAGTTGGAGGGCCGCACACAGATGCTTGATAGCCTTTCAGTGTGTGGTCCAGGGTTGAACCGCTGTGGACATGTTTTGCGGTACATCTTTCACCTCGGTCAAAAGCTGCTTAGTGATACATGTCAACCAACGGAACTTCCAATGTGTCGGGCAGCTATGGGTATAAAGTCTGAAGTCTGAAGTCTGATTTGGCATCTCGTGTCAAGGACATAAAACAGAACACATCTCAGCAAAAGTCTGATAAAAGTGTGGTACCCGCCCCCTCCCTTCCTTCCTTCCTGTCAGAAAGGGACAAGAAAAAATCTGGCACTCCCCCTCCCCCAACACAGCCACCCACCACAAAAAAAACCATCATGAAAATTGAAAGTTGGGAAGAATGGGAGTCCATGCAACACAGGGGAACACCCCCCCCCAAAAGAAAAAAAAGGGTGGAAAATGGGGCATTGGGGAAAATGGGAGGCTGGGAAAAATATTCCACTGAGGTGGTGTACCCCCCCCCCCCTGTGGATTAATATTCCATTGAGGTGGTGTACCTCCCCCTCTAGATAAATATTCCACTGAAGTAGTGTACCCCCCCCCCCCTGTGGATAAATATTCCACTGAGGTGGTGTACACCCCCCCTCTGAATAGATATTCCACGGAGGTGGTGCACCCCCCTGCTATGCGCCAATTCCTATGGGGGTTTTGGACCCCCAAAATAATTGACGCGACCCTATGCGTCAATTCCTATGGGGGTCTAGACCCCCAAAATAATTGACGAGACCTTATGTGTCAATTCCTACGGGGGTCCAGACCCCCAAAATAATTGACGCGACCCTATGCGCCAATTCCTACGGGGGTCTGGACCCCCAAAATAATTGACGCGACCCTATGCGTCAATTCCTAAGGGGGGTCTAGACCCCCAATATAATTGACGCGACCCCATGCGTCAATTCCTAAGGGGGGTCTAGACCCCCAAAATAATTGATGCGACCCTATGCGCCAATTCCTATAGGGGTCTAGACCCCCAAAATAATTGACGCAACCTTATGTGTCAATTCCTACGGGGGTCTAGACCCCCAAAATAATTGACGCGACCCTATGCGTCAATTCCTATAGGGGTCTAGACCCCCAAAATAATTGACGCGACCCTATGCGTCAATTCCTAGGGGGGTCTAGACCCCAAAAATAATTGACGCGACCCTATGCGCCAATTCCTATAGGGGTCTAGACCCCAAAATAATTGACGCGACCCTATGCGTCAATTCCTATAGGGGTCTGGACCCCCAAAATAATTGACACGACCCTATGCGTCAATTCCTAGGGGGGTCTAGACCCCCAAAATAATTGACACACACACAGGGGTCAAATAATTCACGGAGGGGTCAAATAAGTCACGGAGGGGTCAAATAATTCACGGAGGGGTCAAATAATTCACGGAGGGGGGTCAAATAATTCACGGAGGGGGGTAAATAATTCACGGAGGGGTCAAATAATTCACGGAGGGGGGTAAACAATTCACGGAGGGGTGAAAAAATTCACGGAGGGGGGTAAACAATTCACGGAGGGGTAAAATAATTCACGGAGGGGGGTAAATAATTCACGGAGGGGTAAAATAATTCACGGAGGGGGGTAAATAATTCACGGAGGGGTGAAATAATTCACGGAGGGGGGTAAATAATTCACGGAGGGGTGAAATAATTCACGGAGGGGGGTAAATAATTCACGGAGGGGTGAAATAATTCACGGAGGGGGGTAAATAATTCACGGAGGGGTCAAATCATTCACGGAGGGGGGTAAATAATTCACGGAGGGGTGAAATAATTCACGGAGGGGGGTAAACAATTCACAGAGGAGTCAAATAATTCACGGAGGGGGGTAAATAATTCACGGAGGGGTGAAATAATTCACGGAGGGGGGTAGATAATTCACGGAGGGGTCAAATAATTCACGGAGGGGGGTAAACAATTCACGGAGGGGTCAAATAATTCACGGAGGGGGGTAAATAATTCACGGAGGGGTGAAATAATTCACGGAGGGGGGTAAACAATTCACGGAGGAGTCAAATACTTCACGGAGGGGGGTAAATAATTCACGGAGGGGTAAAATAATTCACGGAGGGGGGTAAATAATTCACGGAGGGGTGAAATAATTCACGGAGGGGGGTAAATAATTCACGGAGGGGTGAAATAATTCACGGAGGGGGGTAAATAATTCACGGAGGGGTGAAATAATTCACGGAGGGGGGTAAATAATTCACGGAGGGGTCAAATAATTCACGGAGGGGGGTAAATAATTCACGGAGGGGTGAAATAATTCACGGAGGGGGGTAAACAATTCACGGAGGAGTCAAATAATTCACGGAGGGGGGTAAATAATTCACGGAGGGGTGAAATAATTCACGGAGGGGGGTAAATAATTCACGGAGGGGTCAAATAATTCACGGAGGGGGGTAAATAATTCACGGAGGGGTCAAATAATTCACGGAGGGGTCAAATAATTCACGGAGGGGTCAAATAATTCACGGAGGGGTGAAATAATTCACGGAGGGGGGTAAATAATTCACGGAGGGGTGAAATAATTCACGGAGGGGGGTAAACAATTCACGGAGGGGTCAAATAATTCACGGAGGGGGGTAAATAATTCACGGAGGGGTGAAATAATTCACGGAGGGGGGTAAACAATTCACGGAGGGGTCAAATAATTCACGGAGGGGGGTAAATAATTCACGGAGGGGTCAAATAATTCACGGAGCGGGGTAAACAATTCACGGAGGGGTCAAATAATTCACGGAGGGGGGTAAACAATTCACGGAGGGGTGAAATAATTCACGGAGGGGGGTAAACAATTCACGGAGGGGTCAAATAATTCACGGAGGGGGGTAAACAATTCACGGAGGGGTCAAATAATTCACGGAGGGGGGTAAACAATTCACGGAGGGGTAAAATAATTCACGGAGGGGGGTAAACAATTCACGGAGGGGTAAAATAATTCACGGAGGGGGGTAAATAATTCACGGAGGGGTCAAATAATTCACGGAGGGGGGTAAACAATTCACGGAGGGGTCAAATAATTCACGGAGGGGGGTAAATAATTCACGGAGGGGGGTCAAATAATTCACGGAGGGGGGTATACAATTCACGGAGGGGTCAAATAATTCACGGAGGGGGGTAAACAATTCACGGAGGGGTGAAATAATTCACGGAGGGGGGTAAACAATTCACGGAGGGGTCAAATAATTCACGGAGGGGGGTAAATAATTCACGGAGGGGTAAAATAATTCACGGAGGGGGGTAAATAATTCACGGAGGGGTAAAATAATTCACGGAGGGGGGTAAACAATTCACGGAGGGGTCAAATAATTCACGGAGGGGGGTAAATAATTCACGGAGGGGGGTCAAATAATTCACGGAGGGGGGTAAACAATTCACGGAGGGGTCAAATAATTCACGGAGGGGGGTAAACAATTCACGGAGGGGTGAAATAATTCACGGAGGGGGGTAAACAATTCACGGAGGGGTCAAATAATTCACGGAGGGGGGTAAACAATTCACGGAGGGGGGTCAAATAATTCACGGAGGGGGGTAAATAATTCACGGAGGGGTAAAATAATTCACGGAGGGGGGTAAGTAATTCACGGAGGGGTGAAATAATTCACGGAGGGGGGTAAATAATTCACGGAGGGGTAAAATAATTCACGGAGGGGGGTAAACAATTCACGGAGGGGTAAAATAATTCACGGAGGGGGGTAAATAATTCACGGAGGGGTCAAATAATTCACGGAGGGGGGTAAACAATTCACGGAGGGGTCAAATTATTCACGGAGGGGGGTAAATAATTCACGGAGGGGTCAAATAATTCACGGAGGGGGGTAAATAATTCACGGAGGGGTCAAATAATTCACGGAGGGGGGTAAATAATTCACGGAGGGGTGAAATAATTCACGGAGGGGGGTAAACAATTCACGGAGGGGTCAAATAATTCACGGAGGGGGGTAAATAATTCACGGAGGGGTCAAATAATTCACGGAGGGGGGTAAATAATTCACGGAGGGGTCAAATAATTCACGGAGGGGGGTAAATAATTCACGGAGGGGTCAAATAATTCACGGAGGGGGGTAAATAATTCACGGAGGGGTAAAATAATTCACGGAGGGGGGTAAACAATTCACGGAGGGGTAAAATAATTCACGGAGGGGGGTAAACAATTCACGGAGGGGTGAAATAATTCACGGAGGGGGGTAAACAATTCACGGAGGAGTCAAATAATTCACGGAGGGGGGTAAATAATTCACGGAGGGGTCAAATAATTCACGGAGGGGGGTAAACAATTCACGGAGGGGTAAAATAATTCACGGAGGGGGGTAAATAATTCACGGAGGGGTGAAATAATTCACGGAGGGGGGTAAATAATTCACGGAGGGGTCAAATAATTCACGGAGGGGGGTAAACAATTCACGGAGGGGTCAAATAATTCACGGAGGGGGGTAAATAATTCACGGAGGGGTCAAATAATTCACGGAGGGGTGTAAATAATTCACGGAGGGGTGAAATAATTCACGGAGGGGGGTAAATAATTCACGGAGGGGTGAAATAATTCACGGAGGGGGGTAAACAATTCACGGAGGGGTCAAATAATTCACGGAGGGGGGTAAATAATTCACGGAGGGGTCAAATAATTCACGGAGGGGGGTAAACAATTCACGGAGGGGTAAAATAATTCACGGAGGGGGGTAAATAATTCACGGAGGGGTGAAATAATTCACGGAGGGGGGTAAATAATTCACGGAGGGGGGTAAATAATTCACGGAGGGGGGTAAATAATTCACGGAGGGGTCAAATAATTCACGGAGGGGGGTAAATAATTCACGGAGGGGTCAAATAATTCACGGAGGGGGGTAAACAATTCACGGAGGGGTAAAATAATTCACGGAGGGGGGTAAATAATTCACGGAGGGGTGAAATAATTCACGGAGGGGGGTAAATAATTCACGGAGGGGGGTAAATAATTCACGGAGGGGGGTAAATAATTCACGGAGGGGTCAAATAATTCACGGAGGGGGGTAAATAATTCACGGAGGGGTAAAATAATTCACGGAGGGGGGTAAATAATTCACGGAGGGGTCAAATAATTCACGGAGGGGGGTAAATAATTCACGGAGGGGTCAAATAATTCACGGAGGGGGGTAAATAATTCACGGAGGGGTCAAATAATTCACGGAGGGGGGTAAATAATTCACGGAGGGGTCAAATAATTCACGGAGGGGGTAAATAATTCACGGAGGGGTCAAATAATTCACGGAGGGGGGTAAATAATTCACGGAGGGGTGAAATAATTCACGGAGGGGGGTAAACAATTCACGGAGGGGTCAAATAATTCACGAAGGGGGGTAAATAATTCACGGAGGGGTCAAATAATTCACGGAGGGGGGTAAATAATTCACGGAGGGGTCAAATAATTCACGGAGGGGGGTAAATAATTCACGGAGGGGTCAAATAATTCACGGAGGGGGGTAAATAATTCACGGAGGGGTAAAATAATTCACGGAGGGGGGTAAACAATTCACGGAGGGGTAAAATAATTCACGGAGGGGGGTAAACAATTCACGGAGGGGTGAAATAATTCACGGAGGGGGGTAAACAATTCACGGAGGAGTCAAATAATTCACGGAGGGGGGTAAATAATTCACGGAGGGGTCAAATAATTCACGGAGGGGGGTAAACAATTCACGGAGGGGTAAAATAATTCACGGAGGGGGGTAAATAATTCACGGAGGGGTGAAATAATTCACGGAGGGGGGTAAATAATTCACGGAGGGGTCAAATAATTCACGGAGGGGGGTAAACAATTCACGGAGGGGTCAAATAATTCACGGAGGGGGGTAAATAATTCACGGAGGGGTCAAATAATTCACGGAGGGGTGTAAATAATTCACGGAGGGGTGAAATAATTCACGGAGGGGGGTAAATAATTCACGGAGGGGTGAAATAATTCACGGAGGGGGGTAAACAATTCACGGAGGGGTCAAATAATTCACGGAGGGGGGTAAATAATTCACGGAGGGGTGAAATAATTCACGGAGGGGGGTAAATAATTCACGGAGGGGTGAAATAATTCACGGAGGGGGGTAAACAATTCACGGAGGGGTGAAATAATTCACGGAGGGGGGTAAACAATTCACGGAGGGGTGAAATAATTCACGGAGGGGGGTAAATAATTCACGGAGGGGTGAAATAATTCACGGAGGGGGGTAAATAATTCACGGAGGGGTCAAATAATTCACGGAGGGGGGTAAACAATTCACGGAGGGGTCAAATAATTCACGGAGGGGGGTAAATAATTCACGGAGGGGTCAAATAATTCACGGAGGGGTGTAAATAATTCACGGAGGGGTGAAATAATTCACGGAGGGGGGTAAATAATTCACGGAGGGGTGAAATAATTCACGGAGGGGGGTAAACAATTCACGGAGGGGTCAAATAATTCACGGAGGGGGGTAAATAATTCACGGAGGGGTAAAATAATTCACGGAGGGGGGTAAACAATTCACGGAGGGGTGAAATAATTCACGGAGGGGGGTAAATAATTCACGGAGGGGTCAAATAATTCACGGAGGGGGGTAAATAATTCACGGAGGGGTCAAATAATTCACGGAGGGGGGTAAACAATTCACGGAGGGGTCAAATAATTCACGGAGGGGGGTAAATAATTCACGGAGGGGTAAAATAATTCACGGAGGGGGGTAAACAATTCACGGAGGGGTAAAATAATTCACGGAGGGGGGTAAACAATTCACGGAGGGGTGAAATAATTCACGGAGGGGGGTAAACAATTCACGGAGGAGTCAAATAATTCACGGAGGGGGGTAAATAATTCACGGAGGGGTCAAATAATTCACGGAGGGGGGTAAACAATTCACGGAGGGGTAAAATAATTCACGGAGGGGGGTAAATAATTCACGGAGGGGTGAAATAATTCACGGAGGGGGGTAAATAATTCACGGAGGGGTCAAATAATTCACGGAGGGGGGTAAACAATTCACGGAGGGGTCAAATAATTCACGGAGGGGGGTAAATAATTCACGGAGGGGTCAAATAATTCACGGAGGGGTGTAAATAATTCACGGAGGGGTGAAATAATTCACGGAGGGGGGTAAATAATTCACGGAGGGGTGAAATAATTCACGGAGGGGGGTAAACAATTCACGGAGGGGTCAAATAATTCACGGAGGGGGGTAAATAATTCACGGAGGGGTCAAATAATTCACGGAGGGGGGTAAACAATTCACGGAGGGGTAAAATAATTCACGGAGGGGGGTAAATAATTCACGGAGGGGTGAAATAATTCACGGAGGGGGGTAAATAATTCACGGAGGGGGGTAAATAATTCACGGAGGGGGGTAAATAATTCACGGAGGGGTCAAATAATTCACGGAGGGGGGTAAATAATTCACGGAGGGGTCAAATAATTCACGGAGGGGGGTAAACAATTCACGGAGGGGTAAAATAATTCACGGAGGGGGGTAAATAATTCACGGAGGGGTGAAATAATTCACGGAGGGGGGTAAATAATTCACGGAGGGGGGTAAAAAATTTACGGAGGGGGGTAAATAATTCACGGAGGGGTCAAATAATTCACGGAGGGGGGTAAATAATTCACGGAGGGGTAAAATAATTCACGGAGGGGGGTAAATAATTCACGGAGGGGTCAAATAATTCACGGAGGGGGGTAAATAATTCACGGAGGGGTCAAATAATTCACGGAGGGGGGTAAATAATTCACGGAGGGGTCAAATAATTCACGGAGGGGGGTAAATAATTCACGGAGGGGTCAAATAATTCACGGAGGGGGGTAAATAATTCACGGAGGGGTCAAATAATTCACGGAGGGGGGTAAATAATTCACGGAGGGGTGAAATAATTCACGGAGGGGGGTAAACAATTCACGGAGGGGTCAAATAATTCACGAAGGGGGGTAAATAATTCACGGAGGGGTAAAATAATTCACGGAGGGGGGTAAACAATTCACGGAGGGGTAAAATAATTCACGGAGGGGGGTAAACAATTCACGGAGGGGTGAAATAATTCACGGAGGGGGGTAAACAATTCACGGAGGAGTCAAATAATTCACGGAGGGGGGTAAATAATTCACGGAGGGGTCAAATAATTCACGGAGGGGGGTAAACAATTCACGGAGGGGTAAAATAATTCACGGAGGGGGGTAAATAATTCACGGAGGGGTGAAATAATTCACGGAGGGGGGTAAATAATTCACGGAGGGGTCAAATAATTCACGGAGGGGGGTAAACAATTCACGGAGGGGTCAAATAATTCACGGAGGGGGGTAAATAATTCACGGAGGGGTCAAATAATTCACGGAGGGGTGTAAATAATTCACGGAGGGGTGAAATAATTCACGGAGGGGGGTAAATAATTCACGGAGGGGTGAAATAATTCACGGAGGGGGGTAAACAATTCACGGAGGGGTCAAATAATTCACGGAGGGGGGTAAATAATTCACGGAGGGGTGAAATAATTCACGGAGGGGGGTAAATAATTCACGGAGGGGTGAAATAATTCACGGAGGGGGGTAAACAATTCACGGAGGGGTGAAATAATTCACGGAGGGGGGTAAACAATTCACGGAGGGGTGAAATAATTCACGGAGGGGGGTAAATAATTCACGGAGGGGTGAAATAATTCACGGAGGGGGGTAAATAATTCACGGAGGGGTCAAATAATTCACGGAGGGGGGTAAACAATTCACGGAGGGGTCAAATAATTCACGGAGGGGGGTAAATAATTCACGGAGGGGTCAAATAATTCACGGAGGGGTGTAAATAATTCACGGAGGGGTGAAATAATTCACGGAGGGGGGTAAATAATTCACGGAGGGGTGAAATAATTCACGGAGGGGGGTAAACAATTCACGGAGGGGTCAAATAATTCACGGAGGGGGGTAAATAATTCACGGAGGGGTCAAATAATTCACGGAGGGGGGTAAACAATTCACGGAGGGGTGAAATAATTCACGGAGGGGGGTAAATAATTCACGGAGGGGTGAAATAATTCACGGAGGGGGGTAAACAATTCACGGAGGGGGGTAAATAATTCACGGAGGGGGGTAAATAATTCACGGAGGGGTCAAATAATTCACGGAGGGGGGTAAATAATTCACGGAGGGGTGAAATAATTCACGGAGGGGGGTAAACAATTCACGGAGGGGTAAAATAATTCACGGAGGGGGATAAATAATTCACGGAGGGGTGAAATAATTCACGGAGGGGGGTAAATAATTCACGGAGGGGTCAAATAATTCACGGAGGGGGGTAAATAATTCACGGAGGGGTGAAATAATTCACGGAGGGGGGTAAACAATTCACGGAGGGGTAAAATAATTCACGGAGGGGGGTAAATAATTCACGGAGGGGTCAAATAATTCACGGAGGGGGGTAAATAATTCACGGAGGGGTCAAATAATTCACGGAGGGGGGTAAATAATTCACGGAGGGGTCAAATAATTCACGGAGGGGGGTAAATGATTCACGGAGGGGTCAAATAATTCACGGAGGGGGGTAAATAATTCACGGAGGGGTCAAATAATTCACGGAGGGGGGTAAATAATTCACGGAGGGGTGAAATAATTCACGGAGGGGGGTAAACAATTCACGGAGGGGTCAAATAATTCACGAAGGGGGGTAAATAATTCACGGAGGGGTCAAATAATTCACGGAGGGGGGTAAATAATTCACGGAGGGGTCAAATAATTCACGGAGGGGGGTAAATAATTCACGGAGGGGTCAAATAATTCACGGAGGGGGGTAAATAATTCACGGAGGGGTAAAATAATTCACGGAGGGGGGTAAAAAATTCACGGAGGGGTAAAATAATTCACGGAGGGGGGTAAACAATTCACGGAGGGGTGAAATAATTCACGGAGGGGGGTAAACAATTCACGGAGGAGTCAAATAATTCACGGAGGGGGGTAAACAATTCACGGAGGGGTCAAATAATTCACGGAGGGGGGTAAACAATTCACGGAGGGGTAAAATAATTCACGGAGGGGGGTAAATAATTCACGGAGGGGTCAAATAATTCACGGAGGGGGGTAAACAATTCACGGAGGGGTCAAATAATTCACGGAGGGGGGTAAATAATTCACGGAGGGGTCAAATAATTCACGGAGGGGTGTAAATAATTCACGGAGGGGTGAAATAATTCACGGAGGGGGGTAAATAATTCACGGAGGGGTGAAATAATTCACGGAGGGGGGTAAACAATTCACGGAGGGGTCAAATAATTCACGGAGGGGGGTAAATAATTCACGGAGGGGTCAAATAATTCACGGAGGGGGGTAAACAATTCACGGAGGGGTAAAATAATTCACGGAGGGGGGTAAATAATTCACGGAGGGGTAAAATAATTCACGGAGGGGGGTAAATAATTCACGGAGGGGTGAAATAATTCACGGAGGGGGGTAAATAATTCACGGAGGGGTGAAATAATTCACGGAGGGGGGTAAATAATTCACGGAGGGGTCAAATAATTCACGGAGGGGGGTAAAAAATTCACGGAGGGGTAAAATAATTCACGGAGGGGGGTAAATAATTCACGGAGGGGTCAAATAATTCACGGAGGGGGGTAAACAATTCACGGGGGGGTCAAATAATTCACGGAGGGGTGTAAATAATTCACGGAGGGGTCAAATAATTCACGGAGGGGGGTAAATAATTCACGGAGGGGTGAAATAATTCACGGAGGGGTGAAATAATTCACGGAGGGGGGTAAACAATTCACGGAGGGGTCAAATAATTCACGGAGGGGGGTAAATAATTCACGGAGGGGTCAAATAATTCACGGAGGGGGGTAAACAATTCACGGAGGAGTCAAAAAATTCACGGAGGGGGGTAAATAATTCACGGAGGGGTCAAATAATTCACGGAGGGGGGTAAACAATTCACGGAGGGGTCAAATAATTCACGGAGGGGGGTAAATAATTCACGGAGGGGTAAAATAATTCACGGAGGGGGATAAATAATTCACGGAGGGGTCAAATAATTCACGGAGGGGGGTAAACAATTCACGGAGGGGTAAAATAATTCACGGAGGGGGGTAAATAATTCACGGAGGGGTAAAATAATTCACGGAGGGGGGTAAACAATTCACGGAGGAGTCAAAAAATTCACGGAGGGGGGTAAATAATTCACGGAGGGGTCAAATAATTCACGGAGGGGGGTAAACAATTCACGGAGGGGTAAAATAATTCACGGAGGGGGGTAAATAATTCACGGAGGGGTAAAATAATTCACGGAGGGGGGTAAACAATTCACGGAGGGGTCAAATAATTCACGGAGGGGGGTAAACAATTCACGGAGGGGTAAAATAATTCACGGAGGGGGGTAAATAATTCACGGAGGGGTCAAATAATTCACGGAGGGGGGTAAACAATTCACGGAGGAGTCAAAAAATTCACGGAGGGGGGTAAATAATTCACGGAGGGGTCAAATAATTCACGGAGGGGGGTAAACAATTCACGGAGGGGTAAAATAATTCACGGAGGGGGGTAAATAATTCACGGAGGGGTAAAATAATTCACGGAGGGGGGTAAACAATTCACGGAGGGGTCAAATAATTCACGGAGGGGGGTAAATAATTCACGGAGGGGTAAAATAATTCACGGAGGGGGGTAAACAATTCACGGAGGGGTCAAATAATTCACGGAGGGGGGTAAACAATTCACGGAGGGGTCAAATAATTCACGGAGGGGGGTAAATAATTCACGGAGGGGTGAAAAAATTCACGGAGGGGGGTAAATAATTCACGGAGGGGTGAAATAATTCACGGAGGGGGGTAAATAATTCACGGAGGGGTCAAATAATTCACGGAGGGGGGTAAATAATTCACGGAGGGGTAAAATAATTCACGGAGGGGGGTAAATAATTCACGGAGGGGTCAAATAATTCACGGAGGGGGGTAAATAATTCACGGAGGGGTGAAATAATTCACGGAGGGGGGTAAATAATTCACGGAGGGGTGAAATAATTCACTGACGGTGGTAAATAATTCACGGAGGGGTAAAATCATTCACGGAGGGGGGTAAATAATTCACGGAGGGGTAAAATAATTCACGGAGGGGTAAAATAATTCACGGAGGGGGGTAAATAATTCACGGAGGGGGGTAAATAATTCACGGAGGGGTCAAAAAATTCACGGAGGGGGGTAAATAATTCACGGAGGGGTCAAATAATTCACGGAGGGGGGTAAACAATTCACGGAGGGGTCAAATAATTCACGGAGGGGGGTAAATAATTCACGGAGGGGTAAAATAATTCACGGAGGGGGGTAAATAATTCACGGAGGGGTCAAATAATTCACGGAGGGGGGTAAATAATTCACGGAGGGGTAAAATAATTCACGAAGGGAGGTAAATAATTCACGGAGGGGTCAAATAATTCACGGAGGGGGGTAAATAATTCACGGAGGGGTCAAATAATTGACGGAGGGGGGTAAATAATTGACGGAGGGGGGTAAATAATTCACGGAGGGGTCAAATAATTCACGGAGGGGGGTAAACAATTCACGGAGGGGTCAAAAAATTCACGGAGGGGGGTAAATAATTCACGGAGGGGTAAAATAATTCACGGAGGGGGGTAAATAATTCACGGAGGGGTCAAATAATTCACGGAGGGGGGTAAATAATTCACGGAGGGGTCAAATAATTCACGGAGGGGTCAAATAATTGACAGAGGGGGGTAAATAATTCACGGAGGGGTCAAATAATTCACGGAGGGGGGTAAACAATTCACGGAGGGGTCAAATAATTCACGGAGGGGGGTAAATAATTCACGGAGGGGTCAAATAATTCACGGAGGGGGGTAAATAATTCACGGAGGGGTCAAATAATTCACGGAGGGGGGTAATCAATTCACGGAGGGGTCAAATAATTCACGGAGGGGGGTAAATAATTCACGGAGGGGTAAAATAATTCACGGAGGGGGGTAAATAATTCACGGAGGGGTCAAATAATTCACGGAGGGGGGTAAATAATTCACGGAGGGGTCAAATAATTCACGGAGGGGGGTAAATAATTCACGGAGGGGTCAAATATATCACGGAGGGGGGTAAACAATTCACGGAGGGGTAAAATAATTCACGGAGGGGGATAAATAATTCACGGAGGGGTAAAATAATTCACGGAGGGGGGTAAATAATTCACGGAGGGGTAAAATAATTCACGGAGGGGGGTAAACAATTCACGGAGGGGTAAAATAATTCACGGAGGGGGGTAAATAATTCACAGAGGGGTCAAATAATTCACGGAGGGGGGTAAATAATTCACGGAGGGGTCAAATAATTCACGGAGGGGGGTAAACAATTCACGGAGGGGTCAAATAATTCACGGAGGGGGGTAAATAATTCACGGAGGGGTAAAATAATTCACGGAGGGGGGTGAATAATTCACGGAGGGGTCAAATAATTCACGGAGGGGTAAAATAATTCACGGAGGGGGGTAAATAATTCACGGAGGGGGGTAAATAATTCACGGAGGGGTCAAATAATTCACGGAGGGGGGTAAATAATTCACGGAGGGGTCAAATAATTCACGGAGGGGGGTAAACAATTCACGGAGGGGTAAAATAATTCACGGAGGGGGGTAAACAATTCACGGAGGGGTCAAATAATTCACGGAGGGGGGTAAATAATTCACGGAGGGGTCAAATAATTCACGGAGGGGGGTAAATAATTCACGGAGGGGTCAAATAATTCACGGAGGGGGGTAAATAATTCACGGAGGGGTCAAATAATTCACGGAGGGGGGTAAATAATTCACGGAGGGGTCAAATAATTCACGGAGGGGGGTAAATAATTCACGGAGGGGTCAAATAATTCACGGAGGGGGGTAAATAATTCACGGAGGGGTCAAATAATTCACGGAGGGGGGTAAATAATTCACGGAGGGGTAAAATAATTCACGGAGGGGGGTAAATAATTCACGGAGGGGTAAAATAATTCACGGAGGGGGGTAAACAATTCACGGAGGGGTCAAATAATTCACGGAGGGGGGTAAATAATTCACGGAGGGGTAAAATAATTCACGGAGGGGGGTAAACAATTCACGGAGGGGTCAAATAATTCACGGAGGGGGGTAAACAATTCACGGAGGGGTCAAATAATTCACGGAGGGGGGTAAATAATTCACGGAGGGGTGAAAAAATTCACGGAGGGGGGTAAATAATTCACGGAGGGGTGAAATAATTCACGGAGGGGGGTAAATAATTCACGGAGGGGTCAAATAATTCACGGAGGGGGGTAAATAATTCACGGAGGGGTAAAATAATTCACGGAGCGGTAATTTTTCACGGAGGGGTCAAATAATTCACGGAGGGGGGTAAATAATTCACGGAGGGGTCAAATAATTCACGGAGGGGGGTAAATAATTCACGGAGGGGTCAAATAATTCACGGAGGGGGGTAAATAATTCACGGAGGGGTGAAATAATTCACGGAGGGGGGTAAATAATTCACGGAGGGGTGAAATAATTCACTGAGGGTGGTAAATAATTCACGGAGGGGTAAAATAATTCACGGAGGGGGGTAAACAATTCACGGAGGGGTAAAATAATTCACGGAGGGGTAAAATAATTCACGGAGGGGGGTAAATAATTCACGGAGGG
Organism: Eutreptiella sp. 'Long Island Sound 2002'; assembly: GCA_964036045.1. Taxonomy (NCBI): domain Eukaryota; phylum Euglenozoa; class Euglenophyceae; order Eutreptiales; family Eutreptiaceae; genus Eutreptiella; species Eutreptiella sp. 'Long Island Sound 2002'. The sequence continues at coordinate 101,424,344 of OZ038383.1, forward strand.
GGGTAAATAATTCACGGAGGGGTCAAAAAATTCACGGAGGGGGCAAATAATTCACGGAGGGGTCAAATAATTCACGGAGGGGGGTAAACAATTCACGGAGGGGTCAAATAATTCACGGAGGGGGGTAAATAATTCACGGAGGGGTAAAATAATTCACGGAGGGGGGTAAATAATTCACGGAGGGGTAAAATAATTCACGGAGGGGGGTAAATAATTCACGGAGGGGGGTAAATAATTCACGGAGGGGTCAAATAATTCACGGAGGGGGGTAAAAAATTCACGGAGGGGTCAAATAATTCACGGAGGGGGGTAAATAATTCACGGAGGGGTCAAATAATTCACGGAGGGGGGTAAATAATTCACGGAGGGGTCAAATAATTCACGGAGCGGGGTAAATAATTCACGGAGGGGTCAAATAATTCACGGAGGGGGGTAAATAATTCACGGAGGGGTAAAATAATTCACGGAGGGGGGTAAATAATTCACGGAGGGGTCAAATAATTCACGGAGGGGGGTAAATAATTCACGGAGGGGTAAAATAATTCACGGAGGGGGGTAAATAATTCACGGAGGGGTCAAATAATTCACGGAGGGGGGTAAATAATTCACGGAGGGGTCAAATAATTCACGGAGGGGGGTAAACAATTCACGGAGGGGTCAAATAATTCACGGAGGGGGATAAATAATTCACGGAGGGGTAAAATAATTCACGGAGGGGGGTAAACAATTCACGGAGGGGTAAAATAATTCACGGAGGGGGGTAAATAATTCACGGAGGGGTAAAATAATTCACGGAGGGGGGTAAACAATTCACGGAGGGGTAAAATAATTCACGGAGGGGGGTAAATAATTCACAGAGGGGTCAAATAATTCACGGAGGGGGGTAAATAATTCACGGAGGGGTCAAATAATTCACGGAGGGGGGTAAACAATTCACGGAGGGGTCAAATAATTCACGGAGGGGGGTAAATAATTCACGGAGGGGTCAAATAATTCACGGAGGGGGGTAAATAATTCACGGAGGGGTCAAATAATTCACGGAGGGGTAAAATAATTCACGGAGGGGGGTAAAAAATTCACGGAGGGGGGTAAATAATTCACGGAGGGGTCAAATAATTCACGGAGGGGGGTAAATAATTCACGGAGGGGTCAAATAATTCACGGAGGGGGGTAAACAATTCACGGAGGGGTAAAATAATTCACGGAGGGGGGTAAACAATTCACGGAGGGGTCAAATAATTCACGGAGGGGGGTATATAATTCACGGAGGGGTCAAATAATTCACGGAGGGGGGTAAATAATTCACGGAGGGGTCAAATAATTCACGGAGGGGGGTAAATAATTCACGAAGGGGTCAAATAATTCACGGAGGGGGGTAAATAATTCACGGAGGGGTAAAATAATTCACGGAGGGGGGTAAACAATTCACGGAGGGGTCAAATAATTCACGGAGGGGGGTAAATAATTCACGGAGGGGTAAAATAATTCACGGAGGGGGGTAAATAATTCACGGAGGGGTCAAATAATTCACGGAGGGGGGTAAATAATTCACGGAGGGGTCAAATAATTCACGGAGGGGGGTAAACAATTCACGGAGGGGTCAAATAATTCACGGAGGGGGATAAATAATTCACGGAGGGGTAAAATAATTCACGGAGGGGGGTAAATAATTCACGGAGGGGTAAAATAATTCACGGAGGGGGGTAAACAATTCACGGAGGGGTAAAATAATTCACGGAGGGGGGTAAATAATTCACGGAGGGGTAAAATAATTCACGGAGGGGGGTAAATAATTCACGGAGGGGTCAAATAATTCACGGAGGGGGGTAAATAATTCACGGAGGGGTCAAATAATTCACGGAGGGGGGTAAATAATTCACGGAGGGGTCAAATAATTCACGGAGGGGGGTAAATAATTCACGGAGGGGTCAAATAATTCACGGAGGGGGGTAAATAATTCACGGAGGGGTCAAATAATTCACGGAGGGGGGTAAATAATTCACGGAGGGGTAAAATACTTCACGGAGGGGGGTAAATAATTCACGGAGGGGTCAAATAATTCACGGAGGGGGGTAAATAATTCACGGAGGGGTCAAATAATTCACGGAGGGGGGTAAATAATTCACGGAGGGGTAAAATAATTCACGGAGGGGGGTAAATAATTCACGGAGGGGTCAAATAATTCACGGAGGGGGGTAAACAATTCACGGAGGGGTCAAATAATTCACGGAGGGGGGTAAATAATTCACGGAGGGGTCAAATAATTCACGGAGGGGGGTAAATAATTCACGGATGGGTCAAATAATTCACGGAGGGGGGTAAATAATTCACGGAGGGGTAAAATAATTCACGGAGGGGGGTAAACAATTCACGGAGGGGTCAAATAATTCACGGAGGGGGGTAAATAATTCACGGAGGGGTGAAATAATTCACGGAGGGGGGTAAACAATTCACGGAGGAGTCAAATAATTCACGGAGGGGGTAAATAATTCACGGAGGGGTGAAATAATTCACGGAGGGGGGTAAACAATTCACGGAGGGGTGAAATAATTCACGGAGGGGGGTAAACAATTCACGGAGGGGTGAAATAATTCACGGAGGGGGGTAAATAATTCACGGAGGGGTGAAATAATTCACGGAGGGGGGTAAATAATTCACGGAGGGGTCAAATAATTCACGGAGGGGGGTAAACAATTCACGGAGGGGTCAAATAATTCACGGAGGGGGGTAAACAATTCACGGAGGGGTCCACCGGAACTAACTAAGGAACGGAGTAACATACCTCCTATTTTTTTTTGGCGGGGTTCGGACCTTGGTAAGCTGGCAAGCGGGAAAGCACTCTACTATAAAAGAAAACCTGAAAAAGAAAAACAGGCATACCCTCCCTAACCTCACCACACAAGAAGGGAAATGACAGGGTGGGAGGGAGGGAGGGAGGGGAGGGAGGGAGGGAGGGAGGGAGGGAGGGAGGCTCTCTTGGGCGGCCGTAGGGGCTGTGTTGTGCTGTGTTGTGCTGTAATATGCTGTGCTATGCTGTATGTTGTGCTGTGCTGTGGTGTGCTGTGATGTGTTGTGATGTGCCGTGCTGTGCTGTGCTGTGCTGTGCCGTACTCGAAACCCACTACCCCCCCTCTCCACAGTTCCGGCCCAACCCGATGAACCCCCACCCACCCACCCCACCAGCAAAACTGACCCGATTAGCTCAGGTGAGGTTGCTTGGGTCAGACATCAGGATTCTGTTCCCACTTGTCTTCAGTCACATATGAGCCCCCCGATCGGTTTGAGTCAGAGAGATGGGGTGGGGTGGGGTGGGGTGAGGGGGTGGGAGGGGGGGGGGCGTACCATCATTGAAGGGGTTGCAAGCACTGGTTGGGTTTCAGACGCTAGGGTCGAGACCACAACCCACTTCTACACCTCAAGGGTGTGGTGGCAATGGACAAGTTTGATATTGGGGGGAGTGTAATGCAGTGTGGTGCGGTACAGTGCAGGGGCTATTCCTAACTAAAGCACCAGGGCAAATCACAGAAAATTGTATTGTCTGCAACATCCCTAACCTGTTAAAGTCCTTAAAAATGTGTGGAAGCCGAAGCCAGGAGGGGTTGGTCCATGTGGACCGCCCAGGCGGGGAGGGTGGAGAGGAACTTACAGGTTTTTATTTTTACATCCCACCCTGCTCTCTCTGACCCCTTGGGTGCCCGGGCGTCCTCTCCTCCCCCCCCCTCTAGGGCAGTGAAGGCAAGCCTGCCTGCCCAGGCACCCCGCCATCAGACAGCACCGTTTAACAGGCAAGAAAGTGTTCTCCAAAAATGAAAAAAAAAATTCCGAAAGCGGTGCTGTCAGTGGCCCCCTTGTGTTTAACTGACTTTTGTTTGTGCTGGTTGTTTAACAGAGGGTCGGGGAAGGGGTCGAGAGCAGAGGGGAGGGGTTTAAGGGGTATAGCTGCCCAGCCGATGAGTCCCCCCTTGCAGGGGGACCCAGAGCAAACATACAGACACCCACACATGCCCACACATACACACATACACACGCATTAAAAACAATTCACGGAGGGGTGAAATAATTCACGCAAGGGGGTAAATAATTCACAGAGGGGTCAAATAATTCACGGAGGGGTCAAAAAATTCACGGAGGGGTCAAATAATTCACGGAGGGGAGACGCCCACGCGTAGCCCTTGCGGCCGCAGTGGGGGTCTCCCGGTGCCGTGGACGGCTGGGGGGGGGTGGGTCCTAACCCGTTCCTATCTCTTAGCAGCAGCAGGCGAGTAAGCAGGCAGTACCGGGGGTCATAACCCCGGGGTAACAGTAGCAGGGACTCAACGTGAGTCCTCTTAACCATAAACAACCCCAAATACCGCCGGGGCTTAACTCCCGAACGAAACGGTATTTGGGGCCCCCATGGGCCTTATAAGCCCACGGAGTGTGCTGAGGCGTGACTGCCAGCACTTAAAGTCTGGCCTGTCATACCCATCGCTGGGCTCGCCTGAGCACGGCCGGTCGGGTCCGGCTCTGGGGGGTGCGCACTAAACTAGCCCCGGGAGAAGGGCCTTTTACCCGATTTAGCATTAATTAAGGCAGTAAGCACTATTTATTACGTTAGTTGTTTACTCAGCACATGTTTTTACCCCGCAGACATGCCCCTTCCAGTGGTGCGCTAACCTTTGGGGCTGCCGTTGGGGGGTCCGGGGCTTTTACCCGGACCTCCGGCCCTCCCTGGTTGTTGGCCGGAGGCGTACATTATACAATACTGAGGTTCAATCTTTGACGTACTTACTTTACTTGATACATACACATCTGGGGCCTGGGGGGGCTGGCGCCCCCCCTCGGTTCGAACAAGGGCCAAGATAGCTCGCCGGGAGGGGATGGCGCCCCTCCACGGCCAATCACACGGGGGGCCTCCCCTTGGCTCATGTATCCTGCCTCATGGTAGCGCCGTTGTTGGCGCTGCCTGTGACATGCACTCGGGGGGCCTCCCCTTATTTCAGTTTCTTCCAATTTGTTCCAGCGTATTTCGAACGGCCGCCCCACGTGGGATTCCCGGCATGGGGGGCACGGGGGGTCCTCCCCTTATTTCACGTTTCTCATTCCTCAGAAAAGGGGCCGCCAGGACTGTGGGGCCGCTCCTTACTGCAATACTGACCGGATGCAAACTCGTTCAAACCTGCATTCCTCCAGCCCATGTAGGCAGAGGATCAGGAACCGGGGGGCCTCCCCTTATTTCAGCAAAGCAGTTCAACCCGGGGGGCCTCCCCTTATCTCACTCCGTAGCTCCATGTATCGGCTCCGCCGCCCCGCGTGGGCACGGGACCATTAACGGGGCGCCTCCCCCCGGAGTGCAGCCACAACTATGAAAGTTGCTAGATTGATGAACCTGAAAAAGAAAAACAGGCATACCCTCCCTAACCTCAACCACACAAGCAGGGAAATGACAGGGTGGGAGGGAGGGAGGGAGGGGAGGGAGGGAGGGAGGGAGGGAGGGAGGCTCTCTTGGGCGGCCGTAGGGGCTGTGTTGTGCTGTGCTGTGCTGTAATATGCTGTGCTATGTTGTATGTTGTGTTGTGCTGTGGTGTGCTGTGATGTGCTGTGATGTGCTGTGCTGTGCTGTGCTCGAAACCCACTACCCCCCCTCTCAACAGTTCCGGCCCAACCCGATGAACCCCCACCCACCCACCCCACCAGCAAAACTGACCCGATTAGCTCAGGTGAGGTTGCTTGGGCCAGACATCAGGATTCTGTTCCCACTTGTCTTCAGTCACATATGAGCCCCCCGATCGGTTTGAGTCAGAGAGATGGGGTGGGGTGGGGTGAGGGGGTGGGGGGGGGGGGGGCACGTACCATCATTGAAGGGGTTGCAAGCACTGGTTGGGTTTCAGACGCTAGGGTCGAGACCACAACCCACTTCTACACCTCAAGGGTGTGGTGACAATGGGACAAGTCTGATATTGGGGGGGACACGGGGGGGGGGGGAAGTTTGACACGGGGGGGGGGGTTAGAAAGGGTGTTGGGGTGGGGGGGGGGGGGGGTGATGGTCCATAAAAGTCTGAAGTCTGAAGTCTGAAAGCCCATTTGGTTACTATACCCATAGCTAGTGTCGGGCATGTGGCGTTTGCGGTTAAGACCCCTGACCAATGTAGCTATCACCATTAAAGGCCTTTTTGCAATAGGGACTGTGCGTTCTTGCTTCGCAACAAACCCCTTGTACTTGCGGTTGGCCATTCTCAGGCTCTGCTCAACAAGCTTGAGAAAACCTTCTGAGACCTTGTAATTGTGTGTAATCACATTACCCTAGGCACGTAGGATCTGGTCCATGGTGTTTGCAAAATGACTGAGCGCGGGGTGGGGTGCCGGCGCTTCCGTGGTGTGAAAAAACGGGATAAAGCACTAGTAAGCCATGAAAAGGTCTCAAGGTTGGCATTGCATTGTACGCAGCATCGCACCTGAGTAGTTCTTTATACATAACTGGTGCCTAGAAAAAACTGCGAAAAATGTATGGCACAAAGAGGCACGCGGGCAGCCCATAGGTCCCCATAGGTCCCCATAGGTCCCCAGAGGTGCCCAAAGGTCCCCAAAGGTCCCCAAAGGTCCCCATAGGCCCCCATAGGTCCCCATAGGTCCACAAAGGTGCCAAAAGGTCCCCAAAGGTGCCCATAGGTCCCCAAAGGTCCCCATAGGCCCCCATAGGTCCCCATAGGCCCCAATAGGCCCCCATAGGTCCCCAAAGGTCCCCATAGGCCCCCATAGGCCCCCACAGGTCCCCATAGGTGCCCATAGGTCCCCACAGGTGCCCAAAGGTCCCCAAAGGTCCCCAAAGGTGCCCATAGGTCCCCATAGGTCCACAAAGGTGCCAAAAGGTCCCCAAAGGTGCCCAAAGGTCCCCAAAGGTCCCCATGGGCCCCCATAGGTCCCCAAAGGTCCCCATACGCCCCCATAGGCCCCCATAGGCCCCCATAGGTGCCCATAGGTCCCCATAGGCCCCCATAGGTCCCCATAGGTGCCCATAGGTGCCCAAAGGTGCCCAAAGGTGCCCAAAGGTCCCCAAAGGTGCCCATAGGTCCCCAAAGGTGCCCATAGGTCCCCAAAGGTCCCCATAGGCCCCTATAGGGCCCCATAGGTCCCCATAGGCCCCCATAGGTCCCCATAGGTCACCATAGGCCCCCATAGGTCCCCATAGGTCCCCATAGGTCCCCATAGGTGCCCATAGGTCCCCATAGGGCCCCATAGGTCCCCATAGGCCCCCATAGGTCCCCATAGGTCACCATAGGCCCCCATAGGTCCCCATAGGTCCCCATAGGTGCCCATAGGTCCCCATAGGCCCCCATAGGCCCCCATAGGTCCCCATAGGTCCCCAAAGGTGCCCATAGGTCCCATAGGTCCGCAAAAGTGCCAATAGGCCCCCATAGGTCCCCATAGGCCCCCATAGGTCCCCATAGGCCCCTGTAGCCCCCCATAGGTCCCCAAAGGTCCCCATAGGCCCCCATAGGCCCCCACAGGTCCCCATAGGTGCCCATAGGTCCCCAGAGGTGCCCAAAGGTCCCCAGAGGTGCCCAAAGGTCCCCAAAGGTCCCCAAAGGTCCCCATAGGCCCCCATAGGTCCCCATAGGTCCACAAAGGTGCCCAAAGGTGCCCAAAGGTGCCCAAAGGTCCCCAAAGGTCCCCATAGGCCCCCATAGGCCCCCAAAGGTCCCCATAGGCCCCCATAGGCCCCCATAGGCCCCCATAGGTCCCCATAGGCCCCCATAGGCCCCCATAGGTCCCCATAGGTGCCCATAGGTCCCCATAGGTCCCCATAGGCCCCCATAGGTCCCCATAGGTCCCCATAGGTCCCCATAGGTCCCCAAAGGTGCCCATAGGTCCCCAAAGGTGCCCAAAGGTCCCCATAGGCCCCCATAGGCCCCCATAGGTCCCCATAGGTCCCCATAGGTCCCCATAAGTCCCCAAAGGTGCCCATAGGTCTGCATAGGTCCCCAAAGGTGCCCATAGGTCCCCAAAGGTGCCCATAGGTCCCCAAAGGCCCCCATAGGCCCCCATAGGTGCCCATAGGTCCCCATAGGTCGCCAAAGGCCCCCATAGGTCCCCATAGGTCGCCAAAGGCCCCCATAGGTCCCCATAGGTCCCCAAAGGTGCCCATAGGTCCCCAAAGGTGCCCAAAGGTCCCCAAAGGCCCCCATAGGCCCCCATAGGTGCCCATAGGTCCCCATAGGTCGCCAAAGGCCCCCATAGGTCCCCATAGGTCCCCAAAGGTGCCCATAGGTCCCCAAAGGTGCCCAAAGGCCCCCATAGGCCCCCATAGGTGCCCATAGGTCCCCATAGGTCGCCAAAGGCCCCCATAGGTCCCCATAGGTCCCCAAAGGTGCCCATAGGTCCCCAAAGGTGCCCAAAGATCCGCAAAGGTCCCCATAGGTCCCCATAGGCCCCCATAGGCCCCCATAGGGCCCCATAGGTCCCCATAGGCCCCCATAGGTCCCCATAGGTCCCCATAGGACCCCGTAGGCCCCCATAGGACCCCATAGGTCCCCATAGGTGCCCATAAGTCCCCAAAGGTGCCCAAAGCGCCCCAAAGGTCCCCAAAGGCCCCCATAGGCCCCCATAGGTCCCCATAGGCCCCCATAGGTCCCCATAGGTCCCCATAGGTCCCCAAAGGTGCCCATAGGTCCCCAAAGGTGCCCAAAGGTCCCCATAGGCCCCCATAGGCCCCCATAGGTCCCCATAGGTCCCCATAGGTCCCCATAGGTCCCCAAAGGTGCCCATAGGTCCCCAAATGTCCCCATAGGTCCCCAAAGGTCCCCATAGGCCCCCATAGGCCCCCATGGGTCCCCATAGGTTCCCATAGGCCCCCATAGGTCCCCAAAGGTCCCCATAGGTCCCCATAGGTCCCCATAGGTCCCCATAGGTCCCCAAAGGTGCCCATAGGTCCCCATAGGTGCCCATAGGTCCCCAAAGGTCCCCACAGGTCCCCTTAGGCCCCCATAGGCCCCCAAAGGTCCCCAAAGGTCCCCATAGGCCCCCATAGGCCCCCATAGGTCCCCATAGGTGCCCATAGGTCCCCATAGGTCTCCATAGGTCCCCATAGGTCCCCAAAGGTCCCCATAGGTCCCCATAGGTCCCAAAAGTGCCCATAGGTCCCCAAAGGCCCCCATAGGCCCCCATAGGTCCCCATAGGTCACCATAGGCCCCCATAGGTCCCCATAGGTCCCCATAGGTGCCCATAGGTCCCCATAGGCCCCCATAGGCCCCCATAGGTCCCCATAGGTCCCCAAAGGTGCCCATAGGTCCCATAGGTCCGCAAAAGTGCCAATAGGCCCCCATAGGTCCCCATAGGCCCCCATAGGTCCCCATAGGCCCCTGTAGCCCCCCATAGGTCCCCAAAGGTCCCCATAGGCCCCCATAGGCCCCCACAGGTCCCCATAGGTGCCCATAGGTCCCCAGAGGTGCCCAAAGGTCCCCAGAGGTGCCCAAAGGTCCCCAAAGGTCCCCAAAGGTCCCCATAGGCCCCCATAGGTCCCCATAGGTCCACAAAGGTGCCCAAAGGTGCCCAAAGGTGCCCAAAGGTCCCCAAAGGTCCCCATAGGCCCCCATAGGCCCCCAAAGGTCCCCATAGGCCCCCATAGGCCCCCATAGGCCCCCATAGGTCCCCATAGGCCCCCATAGGCCCCCATAGGTCCCCATAGGTGCCCATAGGTCCCCATAGGTCCCCATAGGCCCCCATAGGTCCCCATAGGTCCCCATAGGTCCCCATAGGTCCCCAAAGGTGCCCATAGGTCCCCAAAGGTGCCCAAAGGTCCCCATAGGCCCCCATAGGCCCCCATAGGTCCCCATAGGTCCCCATAGGTCCCCATAAGTCCCCAAAGGTGCCCATAGGTCTGCATAGGTCCCCAAAGGTGCCCATAGGTCCCCAAAGGTGCCCATAGGTCCCCAAAGGCCCCCATAGGCCCCCATAGGTGCCCATAGGTCCCCATAGGTCGCCAAAGGCCCCCATAGGTCCCCATAGGTCGCCAAAGGCCCCCATAGGTCCCCATAGGTCCCCAAAGGTGCCCATAGGTCCCCAAAGGTGCCCAAAGGTCCCCAAAGGCCCCCATAGGCCCCCATAGGTGCCCATAGGTCCCCATAGGTCGCCAAAGGCCCCCATAGGTCCCCATAGGTCCCCAAAGGTGCCCATAGGTCCCCAAAGGTGCCCAAAGGCCCCCATAGGCCCCCATAGGTGCCCATAGGTCCCCATAGGTCGCCAAAGGCCCCCATAGGTCCCCATAGGTCCCCAAAGGTGCCCATAGGTCCCCAAAGGTGCCCAAAGATCCGCAAAGGTCCCCATAGGTCCCCATAGGCCCCCATAGGCCCCCATAGGGCCCCATAGGTCCCCATAGGCCCCCATAGGTCCCCATAGGTCCCCATAGGACCCCGTAGGCCCCCATAGGACCCCATAGGTCCCCATAGGTGCCCATAAGTCCCCAAAGGTGCCCAAAGCGCCCCAAAGGTCCCCAAAGGCCCCCATAGGCCCCCATAGGTCCCCATAGGCCCCCATAGGTCCCCATAGGTCCCCATAGGTCCCCAAAGGTGCCCATAGGTCCCCAAAGGTGCCCAAAGGTCCCCATAGGCCCCCATAGGCCCCCATAGGTCCCCATAGGTCCCCATAGGTCCCCATAGGTCCCCAAAGGTGCCCATAGGTCCCCAAATGTCCCCATAGGTCCCCAAAGGTCCCCATAGGCCCCCATAGGCCCCCATGGGTCCCCATAGGTTCCCATAGGCCCCCATAGGTCCCCAAAGGTCCCCATAGGTCCCCATAGGTCCCCATAGGTCCCCATAGGTCCCCAAAGGTGCCCATAGGTCCCCATAGGTGCCCATAGGTCCCCAAAGGTCCCCACAGGTCCCCTTAGGCCCCCATAGGCCCCCAAAGGTCCCCAAAGGTCCCCATAGGCCCCCATAGGTCCCCATAGGTGCCCATAGGTCCCCATAGGTCTCCATAGGTCCCCATAGGTCCCCAAAGGTGCCCATAGGTCCCCATAGGTCCCAAAAGTGCCCATAGGTCCCCAAAGGCCCACCATAGGCCCCCAAAGGTCGCCATAGGTCCCCATAAGTCCCCAAAGGTGCCCATAGGTCCGCATAGGTCCCCAAAGGTGCCCATAGGTCCCCAAAGGTGCCCATAGGTCCCCAAAGGCCCCCATAGGCCCCCATAGGTGCCCATAGGTCCCCATAGGTCGCCATAGGCCCCCATAGGTCCCCAAAGGTGCCCATAGGTCCCCAAAGGTGCCCAAAGGTCCCCAAAGGTCCCCATAGGTCCCCATAGGCCCCCATAGGTCCCCATAGGCCCCCATAGGTGCCCATAGGTCCCCATAGGTCCCCAAAGGTGCCCATAGGTCCCCAAAAGTCCCCAAAGGTCCCCATAGGCCCCCATAGGTCCCCATAGGTCCCCATAGGTCCCCATAGGTCCCCAAAGGTGCCCATAGGTCCCCAAATGTCCCCATAGGTCCCCAAAGCTCCCCATAGGCCCCCATAGGCCCCCATCGGTCCCCATAGGTCGCCATAGGCCCCCTTAGGGCCCCATAGGCCCCCATAGGCCCCCATAGGTCCCCATAGGTCCCCATAGGTCCCCAAAGGTGCCCATAGGTCCCCGTAGGTGCCCATAGGTCCCCAAAAGTCCCCATAAGCCCCCTTAGGCCCCCATAGGCCCCCAAAGGTCCCCACAAGCCCCCTTAGGTCCCCAAAGGTCCCCATAGGCCCCCATAGGCCCCCATAGGTTTCCATAGGTCCCCATAGGTCCCCAAAGGTGCCCATAGGTCCCCATAGGTCCCAAAAGGCCCCCATAGGCCCCCATAGGTTTCCATAGGCCCCCATAGGTCCCCATAGGCCCCCATAGGTTTCCATAGGCCCCCATAGGTCCCCATAGGTCCCCATAGGCCTCCATAGGTCCCCATAGGTGCCCATAGGTCCCCAAAGCTGCCCAAAGGTCCCCAAAGGTCCCCATAGGTCCCCATAGGCCCCCATAGGTCCCGAAAGGTCCCCATAGGCCCCCATGGGCCCCCATAGGTCCCCATAGGTCCCCAGAGGCCCCCATAGGTCCGCAAAGGTGCCCAAAGGTGCCCAAAGGTCCCCAAAGGCCCCCATAGGTCCCCAAAGGTCCCCATAGGTCCCCAAAGGTCCCCATAGGTCCCCATAGGTCCCAAAAGGTCCCCATAGGCCCCCATAGGCCCCCATAGGCCCCCGTATTTTGGGGGTGTACACCCCCCAAATATTTGACGGATCCACATCCGTCAAATATTTTGGGGGTGTAGACCCCCCAATTATTTGACGGACATACATCCGTCAAATATTTCGGGGGTGTAGACCCCCCAAATATCTGACGGATCCACATCCGACAAATATTTTGGGGTGTAGACCCCCCAAATATTTGACTGATCCACATCCGTGAAATATTTTGGGGGTGTAGACCCCCCAAATATTTGACGGATCCACATCCGTCAAATATGTTGGAGGTGTACACCCACCAAATATTTGACGGACATACATCCGTCAAATATTGTGGAGGTGTAGACCCCCCAAATATTTGACGGACATACATCCGTCAAATATTTTGGAGGTGTACACCCCCCAAATATTTGACGGATCCACATCCGTCAAATATTTTGGGGGTGTAGACCCCCCAAATATTTGACGCACATACACCCCTCAAATATTTTGGAGGTGTACACTCCCCAAATATTTGACGGATCCAGATCCGTCAAATATTTGGGGGGTGTAGACCCCCCAAATATTTGACGGATATACATCCGTCAAATATTTTGGAGGTGTACACCCCCCCAATATTTGACGGACATACATCCGTCAAAGATTTTGGGGGTGTAGACCCCCCAAAACATTTGACGGACATACATCCGTCAAATATTTTGGAGGTGTAGACCCCCCAAATATTTGACGGATCCACATCCGTCAAATATTTTGGAGGTGTACACCGCCCAAATATTTGACGGACATACATACGTCAAATATTTCGGGGGTGTACACCCCCGCAATATGTGACGGATCCACATCCGTCCAATATTTTGGGGGTGTAGACCCCCCAAATATTTGACGGACATACATCCGTCAAATATTTGGGCGGTGTAGACCCCCCAAATATTTGTCGGACATACATCCGTCAAATATTTGGGGGTGTACACCCCCCATATATTTGACGGAAATACATCCGTCGAATATTTTAGGGGTGTAGACCCCCCAAATATATGACGGACATACATCCGTCAAATATTTTGGAGGTGTAGACCCCCCAAATATTTGACGGATGTATGTCCGTCAAATATTTCGGAGGTGTACACCCCCCAAATATTTGACGGATCCACATCCGTCAAATATTTCGGGGGTGTAGACCCCCAAAATAGTTGACAGACATACACCCGTCCCATATTTTGGAGGTGTAGACCCCCCGAATATTGGACGGACATACATCCGTCAAATATTTTGGAGGTGTACACCCCCCAAACATTTGACGGATCCACATCCGTCAAATGTTTGGGGGGTGTAGACCCCCCAAATATTTCACGGACATACATCCGTCAAATATTTTGGAGGTGTACACCCCCCAAATATGTGACGGATCCACATCCGTCAAATATTTTGGAGGTGTACACCCCCCAAACATTTGACGGACATACATCCGTCAAATATTTTGGGGGTGTAGACCCCCCAAATATTTGACGGACATACATCCATCAAATATTTTGGGGGTGTACAGCCCCCAAATATTTGACGCATCCACATCCGTCAAATATTTTGGGGGTGTACACCCCCAGAATAATTGACGGACATACATCCGTCAATTATTTTGGGGGTCTATACCCCCAGAATAATTGACGGACATGGATCCGTCAATTATTTTGGTCTACACCCCCAGAATAATTGACGGACATGGATCCGTCAATTATTTTGGGGGGTCTACACCCCCAGAGTAATTGACGGACATGGATCCGTCAATTATTTGGGGGTCTACACCCCCCAAACAATTGACGCATGCCCATGCGTCAATTATTTCACGCATGCCCATGCGTCAAGTCCTAGGGCGGTCTAGCCCCCCAAAATAATTGACGCATGCCCATGCGTCAAGTCCTAGGGGGGTCTAGACCCCCAAAATAATTGACGCAACCCTATGCGTCAATTATTTGGGGGGTCTAGACCCCCAAAATAATTGACGCAACCCTGTGCATCAATTATTTGGGGGGTGTAGACCCCCAAAAAAATTGACGCATGCCCATGCGTCAATTATTTGAGGGGTCTAGACCCCCCAAATAATTGACGCATGCCCATGCGTCCATTATTTGGGGGGGGTAGACCCCCAAAATGATCGACGCATGCCCATGCGTCGATTATTTGACTCATGCCCATGCGTCAATTATTTGGGGGGTCTAGTATACCCCCCAAATAAGACCCCTCTAGGAATCGGCGTGTGCCCACGCGCCAATTCCTAACAGGGGCTACACCCCTCTAAGAATTGGCGCGTGCCCACGCGCCAATTGCTAAGAGGGGTCTACACCCCTCTGTGAATCAATGAGGGGGGCTATGAAGTCGGGGGGGGGGGGGGGGCTATGAAATCGATTGGGGGGGGGGCTATGAAATTGATAAGGGGGGGGTTATGAAATTGATAGGGCAGGGGGCTATGAAATTGATGGAGGGGGACTATGAAATTGAATGGGGGGAACCTATGAAATTGATGGGGGTGGGGCTATGAAATTGATGGGGGGGGGGGCTATGAAATTAATAGGGGGGGGGCTATGTAATGGATGGGGGGGGCATATGAAATTGATGGGGGGGCTATGAAATGGATGGGGGGGGGGGCTATGAAATTGATGGGGGAGGGGCTATGAAATTGATAAAGGGGGGGTTATGGAATTGATAGAGCAGGGGGCTATGAAATCGATGGGGGGGGCTATGAAATCGATGGGGGGGGCTATGAAATCGATGGGGGGGGCTATGAAATTGAATGGGGGGGACCTATGACATTGATGGGGGTGGGGCTATGAAATTGATGGGGGGTAGGGCTGTGAAATTGATAGCGGGGGAGCTATGAAATTGATAGGAGGGGGGGCTATGAAATTGATGGGGAGAGGCTGTGAAAATGATGCGTGAGGGGCTATGAAATGGATGGGGGGGGGGGCTATGAAATTGATAGGGGGGGGCTATGAAATGGATGTGGGAGGGGCTATGAAATGGATGGGAGGGGCTATGAATTTGATAGGGGGGGCTATGAAATGGATGTGGGGGGGGGGCTATGAAATGGATGGGGGGGGGGCTATGAAATTCATAGGGGGGGCGTTATAAAATTGATGGGGGAGCTATGAAATTGATGGGGGGGGCTATGAAAGTGATGGGAGGGGGCTATGAAAGTGATTGGGGGGGCTTCTAACCGGCTTCGGACCTACGGGGACCTACGGAGACACACCAGAACACGGCACAGCATGGCATGGCACACCTGCAAGTTGTGAACTGATTATTTTTATTGTTGTTGTCGTCAGTTTTTTTGCATGAAAAGAAATACCTGTGAGACAAAGAAAAGAACACCCTCCCGCACCTGTGACTAAACTCCCCCCCCGGCAGTTCTCTTAAGTCTCCCCCCTCCCCGGTGAAAAACATGTAAAGAAAGGAGAGGCCAGCCCCCCCCCCCCCGAACCAAGGCTTGAAGCAAGGGCACCCCCACATTGCCTACGCTATGTCAACGTGTGTGTGCGTGTGCGTGTGTGTGTGTGTGTGTGTGTGTGGGTGGGTGTGTGTGTGTGGGGGGGGGGGGAGGAAATATGCTTATAAATGCGGCAAATCTGTTGGTTTACTTTGCAATGGTGTCTGATGGCCCTACAACGCTAGGGTAGAGGCCACAGAACGAAAATCTACACCTCGAAGAGTGTAGTGAGTGGGTGCAGTTTCCATGCTTCCTACACACAAACACACAACACCAAGCGGGGGGTATTTTCCGAATCATTTTCCATACTTCCTGATGCAAGAAAGCACTCATGGTTGGGGGGGGGGGGAGGACTAGGGAAGGGCCACAGCGGGGGGGGGCATCTTCCATTGGGGGGGGGGGTGTACTACACCACAGGGGGGGATGGGGGAGGTGGGTTTATGGTTTGGGTAATGACGGTCCATAAAAGTCTGATGTCTGATGTCTGATAGCCGACTAGGTCGCTATACACAATCCTGACCCTCGCGCGCAGCTCTGCTGCGGCGGGGTTGGGGGGGGTAGGGGTGCCCAAGGTGGCCTCTGGCGCAGCAATGCCTTATCCCCCCGCCCACCGCCACACAAGTATAGCATTGTTTGTGTTCGTGTGTGTCGCCGTGGCACGCGCGGCCGAGCCTCGGGGACCTTGGCCTGAGGGCACCTGCTCGGCGGGGTGAAAAGGGCGCGGAGCGCTTCCGTCCAAGGAAAGTTCGGTTGCTCCTCCACTTGGTAGTTTGGCCCCCGCCTGGCGCCTTGGGGCGCCACCGGCCCCGCATACAAATCCATCCCGTACGCTCCAATACTGCGCTTTGCTTCTCCTTTCCCCGGCCAGCGTTCGCGCTGTCCCGCAGCAGGTGCTGTGCGTAGTGCACATTTGGCCTACCCCTGTGGCGTTTTCCACTTCCGTTGCAACAACCGCCCAAGCTGCTTGAGGCCCAAGCCCTCGGCGCTATACTGCTGCATCCGTCGCAAGTGATGCCATACCGCCATGGGGCGCATGAACAGCGGTCATCCAATGACCCCCACCACCGTTTCTGTCCCGAGCGGGAGGAGGGAACGGCACCTGGTGGTGATGGGGCGCCGGCACGACAGACGGTTTCGCTAGTGTTGTGCCGATGTTGACCCTTCCTAGCCCGCAGCACCGTCAAGAACATCCCGTGCAGCTTGTGGACGAACTACTCCAGCACGTTTTGATCATCCTCCGCCCACTGGTGGCCGATGAGGGCCCGTTCGGTGTTGTCCCGTGCCTCTTGTGGACCGGGATCCCAGTAACGGGGTACTCGGTTGAGCTCCCTACACTATTCCCCCCACTCCGCCCCGCGGGCCATCCCACTATGCTTGACCACACTGTCCGGTATGAGCCCGCACAGCCGTACGCACCGGGGCCGGTCGGACGGTGCACGCAGCTTGATTGCCATGGCAAGCAGCATCACCTCTGCCAAGAATGGTGCCCTGGCTACCTTCCATGTCGCGCACCGCCATAGAACGTAGTCCTCGTTTTGTGGCACCCCCTGTTTGCAGTATGGGCACTGGTCATCTGGCTGGCCCTGCGACGTACCCTATCCGCAGTCCAGAGCGCCGCCCATAGCGTCCCATTCCGCATGGACTTGTCAGGTCCCGGCGCACAAGTTCAAAGCGAGCAGAGTTAGGTCCTTGTCCAACCGCACCCACATGCCGCCACAGGTGCGCGGCCTCCATTCCCCAGTGTACCCAGTTGCTGCTCCTTGATGGACTCTCAGAATAGGTGTTCTACACATGCCTTATCCACGTGCACGATAGGCACCACCTCTTTCTTTCCTGGTGGGACCCAATGCCACCTTCCTCGCGTGGTACGCCGGCCCAGCTTCCAGAATTTGTGCACGGCCCTTCCAAAAGGGCCTGTGCACGATGGCTATGAGCAGCTCCGTCTCCTCCCCAATGGCGTGTGCCACTGCCTGAGCTGTCCCCTGCGTGCGGGCCTAGTGTGCCAGCTAGTACATTCGCTTGTGCTACTGTGCTACTGTGCTACTGTATGACTCGGCATCAGTAGCGCAAATACTAATTCTTAGGCTCTACACGGTGTGCTCGGCCCCTAGATTGCCGTCATGATGGCCGCCTCCATGGTGCTCACGTCTCGCTGCGCCATATCCGCCAACTAGACTCCAAATAGCTTGGGAGACCTTAATGGCCTAGGTGTGTGTGTGTGTGTGTCTGTGTGTGTGAAACGTGGACGTTTCGTAGGTTAAAAAAAAAAGCAAACCACCGCCCAAAACTTGCACGTAGCGCACCACGCATCCTTATTTCGTCTAAAATCAGACCCCATTTCCCCAATTTTACCCCCTTTTCCCGAAATGCGGTAGATGTGCAAACGCAAGAAAAGGGGTGTGCAAAATTTGGAAAATGGCATTCAACTGCCGATCACATTGTTCACAAAAAGGTTTTGGATGTCTTAACCAGTTCCCTCTCGAAACAGGGTGCCAAAGATACTGAAAATATACCCTCTTTTTTATCAAATTCCAATGAGAGACGAAATGTCGCCACAAATGAAGAAACCGCAGAAAAAATCATAGTATGAAATTCCGACGTGCTAATGTCTGCATTCTCCACACAAGTCTCCACACACAATGGAATATTCAAATGGCTGGTACATTTGGTCACAAATACAGTACATGAGAGAATCACATATAAATTCCATTAGACACACTGTCACGTGTGCCTAATCACTGGCACGCGTCAACAGGCCGCCAACACAGCACAACACATGTAAAGAAATTGCATTCAAATTCAGTCCGAACAAAATCAAAATGAAAGACTACTGTTCGGAGCATGAAGATGCTGACATTGCATATACGTGTGACCAATTTTGCATCACAGCAGTAGCCATCAAATCACGTGCGCCTTTTGTTGCCCAACGTTTTTCCCTTCTGGGGTGCTTTGCGCTCAAGAGTTTGTGTGGCACCACCACTAACCAGTTGCGAGAAATGCTCCAATCCTTTTGGCGTCTGTGATTGCGAGGCTTGGTGTGGTGTGCCACGAAAGTACCTATACGAAAACCCCCCTTGAAACAAG
Source organism: Eutreptiella sp. 'Long Island Sound 2002' (assembly GCA_964036045.1). Lineage (NCBI taxonomy): Eukaryota > Euglenozoa > Euglenophyceae > Eutreptiales > Eutreptiaceae > Eutreptiella > Eutreptiella sp. 'Long Island Sound 2002'. Next base: position 101,443,080 of record OZ038383.1, read on the forward strand.
AAACCACAAGTAACCTAACATGTTCAGTTGGGTCACAACCGATGAAGTAGTTTAACTTGGTACATGTGGAAGCCTTTTGGTGCCTTTACTTCTTTGTTGCGCGTGCCTAGTTTAGAAATACCACTTTTGTCACAACATCCATTTTTGCACGAAGGGGTCTACGAAAGGGTTACGAAAGGGTGTACGAACGGCATGTACGACAGGGGGGGTATTGTTAGATTTTGTACAAAAGGGGTGCATTCGTACCCCCTTTCGTACACCCTTTCGTACCCTTTCCTACAACTTAGATGTGCCTTCGTACCCCTTTCGTGCACCCTTTCGTAGTTGGTGTTTGCTAGGTAATTTCCAACTTACGTTGTTGAATCCCACATGCTCAGTTACACCGAGTGTGCCATCCTCTTTCTTGGCAAATCTCTTTTTTTTGGGGCACCTCTGTTTCATGCTTCCTTCATCCTACTCTTAGGGGGACCTCCTTTTTCACAATGTCCGCCGCCCAGGACCTCCTACAAGATAAGGTGGACGCAACCCGCCAGCAGGTTGGGCAAGGGGTTTTCCATGGCCCCAAAGGCAGTACTACCCAAGTCTGCCCTATCGCCGATTTGCGGACCCTTCCGCATTTTGATGCCGGTACCATGTTTGGCCGCATCACAGTGGCAAGACGCTCCCTTGCCTCCGAGCAACCCCGTGCCCTCACCAACTTCCTTGGGGCCACCTACAATCACAACCCCCACCTCTCCGCCTTCAGCGTTGCCCTCCCCAGTCCTGATATGGATGATTTGTTGGAAGGCTTGGAGGAACAGCTGCCGGACAAGGTGGGTCAGAGGCAGAATTATGGTGCGGTGGCGGCTGATGGGGCGTTGAACATCCATAGTGGTAAGGGGGAAAAGTCACAACACTACAACACTAGGATGGTTGAAAACGAGGACATGCATGGGACATCCACTGTGTACAGCCTCACCACTAAGCCTAATAGGATGTGGATTGACGACCTGAGTGGACACACAACACTCGTGGCCTACACAGGATCCAAATTTGTGGCTTTGCCTGCATTGACCCCACGGCCCTTGATTGGGCATGCCGAGGGTGTTGTGGCAGGTAGCACCTGTTTTGGTGACAGGAACCCCCACACCTATGTAGGGACAGCAGCTAGCTTCAGCCAAGGTGTGGATGAGGAATTGCTACTGCGGGACTTTGTAGACGAGGATGAGCTTATGGCCATGTCGCAGGAGGCAATGACAGTGGCGGATAAAGACTGGCAGGGAATTTTTGACAATTTCCCCCGTGATGGTAGACCCCCGGATGATGAAAAAGTCAGGGCCAAAGTTTTGGGGATTTTGGAACACGAAGAGTTCAAGAAAGTGGATCCTGGCCACATTCCTTTGCCCAAAGGAAGAGGCATGATGGAGAAGGCGAGGAACCGCCTTCAGGTGCTATTGGCAAGAGAGTTGCACCGCATTGTGTTTGGCTACCTTCGTGCGGGCATTGGTACAGGCAAACAGGGTTGGCAAATAGACCACCCTCACCACTACACAATCACAGGTTTAGCACGAAAGAGAACTCGTATTGATGCATTGCCTTCGGGCAACTTTGCCCTGTCCTGTTTCATGAGCCTGAGTGGTGATTTGACGGAACCGGTGGGAGATGCCATTACCTGGGTGTTTGGCAGTGTCAGGGGCCTCCCCAAGCCCTGGGTTGCCCAGACTTTGATGTCCGAGGAAGGAACGCTCGGCTGCCTGCGGTAGAATGTCATCCACAGCGGTGGTGGTGGCGAAAGGGACTCATCAGTTTACAAACTGTTTGTGGCGTTCTCCAACGTGTGGCAGCCCAGCCTGTACGAGCGCACAGTTGGGGTCGTGGTCGCCGCTAGGGGCCATATCCCTGTGGTGCGAGCCGCGGTGAGGAAATGTGGCATCAAGGGTTGCACGGTGGTACCAGCCCAATGAGAGTGCCTTTGTGCGGTGTGTGGAAAAAGGGAGATGTGCGCAAACCATGCCACTGGAACCTGCGAGGCGTGTACCGACTTTGAGCATCCTACTCCCCCGGCCATCCCCGTGCCTGAGCAAATGCACGTCCAGCTACCCCAGGCCCTCACATGCCTAGTCCCAGCTAAGGGTTCGGAAGCCCTGGTGTGGGTGGAGCCCATGGCAGGCGTGCCAACGCTTTGCAGGCGTGATTTGGATGATTTGGATGTCGGTGACCCACAGTGTCCCATGGCCCACCGGACACATCCCGAGTTCGTGGCCCCCGGCGATGCAGCCTACTATCGGCTTTCCGTTGGCACAATCCTTGTGGTGGGCTGCCGATTCTCGGTGTTGGCCTACCCACTCCCCCAACCACAGGAGGGGCCCCGACCCCCCATCCCCAATCCCCATCTCCACCGTTGGGACATGGTCCCCACTGGCATGGCGGTGATGGACGCCACCCTGGTCACCGAGTACAGCTGGGCCTAGTTTTACAACAGCGAGCTCTGGTGCAAGTGCGGCAAGGTGTGTGTATGTCATGCAACACTGTGGCACAGGACACAAATTACCAAAACATGTCGAAAAAAGACAACGAAAGGGTGTACGAAAGGGGTACGAAAAGGGTACGAAAGGGTAACAATGTGTACGAAAGGGGGTACGAAAGGGTATACAAAAGGGGGCTGTCGTGGGCGCTTCGTAGCACATGCATACGATAGGGGGGCTTTCGTAGGGCTTTCGTAGGGCTTTCGTAGGGAGTTCCGTGGGGCTTTCGTATGTTTTTTGGGCCTTTCGTGCACCCTTTCGTGTTTACCTTCACAGGCCAAGTTCTCCCTGTGGCCCTGGCTCGTCGTCGGTGACAGCCACCCGCAGGCAGCAGCTGAGCGAGGGGAGGTTGTGGCCCCTCCCTGGGACATGCCAGTGTAGTCGGCGGCGGATGCAGTGGTCTTAGTTGGAGGTTCGGATGCGGTCATGGAGGTGCGGGGGCTTCCCAAGTTCGTGCCCCGTGGTGTGGTGAATGAGGCTGGAGCTACCAAATGGTACACTGAGGTGCCTTGGACCCACAAGGAGGGTGGTTGCTCCAAGGGGTACATTTGCAAGCTGCCGGTGGCTATCAAGGAGTCGGGCGTTGACCAACACAACGCGCCGGTTTCGTGGGTGAACGACGCGTGGTGCGGCTTTGGAGTCACCATGTGGACCAGGAAACTGCCTTGGGGGGGGGGACCATGGAGGAAAGCAAGATGGGGTACCTCTTCAAGTAGTTGGAGGTGCAGGACCCCAGCAAGTGGCGGCGGAGGCGAGCGTAGGGATTCGGCCGAATCCTTGCGATGGGAGGCCCTGTGCCAGACTGGTTGGGGGCACGGGCGCAGGCCTACTGGAAGGTGAAGGAAGAGGCCAATGCGCATAAGCAGGAGGGGACAGCAAGGGCCAAGGAAGCCATGGTGGATGTGGATGCGCCCCCGGAGGTTGTGCCCACCCATGCACCCCAGCCCCAGCCCCAAGCTCTGCCACCCCCCAAGCCGGCAAAGAAGGCAGCAAAGCCCCCGAGCCAGCCCAGTGAGCCCAGCCATCCTCAGGCGGAGGCTGGGACAGAGGACACGCGCAAGAGACCGAGGTCCCCTCTGGACGAGGGAGCCTTGGCGAAGAGGGTTGCGGCGGACGTTGTGGAGCAGGTGCGAGGGGTTTTGGAGAAAGGAGAGAGTGCTGCACAGGGGCATGGTGGCAGTGGTGCGGACCCCCGTGGTGCGAGGGCTGAGAGGCGGTCGGGGGTGCACACACAGGCACACGCAGCGGCCTTGGAGGTAGTTATCAAGGACTTGGTGGCAAAGAATCAGGCTTTGCAGACGGACCGGACCAACATGGTCAAGGAGTTGGGGGCGGCCAAGGGCAAGGGCCAGGTCTTGCAGGAGCAGGTGACGGCCCTTCAGACAAGAGTGGGGGAGTTGGAGGAAGATCCAAACTTCCTCTGAGGCACCATCCGAAGCCTCCAAGCAGCCCCCCCCCCCCAACCCCCCTTTCAGGATCCTCGGGGTCTCAATGACTCCTACCCCTCACCCCTTCCGACCCCCCACCAGTTGTTGTGGATGTCTTCGCCGCAGTCGGGTCCCTGCAGTGCACGTTGCACAGCCTTTTTCAAGGAGCACCAGTACCCAGGGTGGTGTTTGGGGTGTGGGGGGAGGGGCCACCCCAATGAACAGGATCGCCGTCACACACAGGTGACAAAGGCCACACAGGACCCCACGCAGTGGTCCAAGATCCGGTTGTTAAACCGTTTTTTGCCAGCGTGTTCCCCGGCTTGGTGTTTTGTTCGGTTTCCGTGCAGCGCCCCACCATCCCCATGCATCCCCACTCCCACCCCCGAAACCCCTGGGGCCCAAGCGCGATTGTAATTGGGGGCACCCACACTGCAGGCAAGTTTTGGGTTGCCCCGGGGAGTGTGTTGGCCACCCCCTTCAAGCAGCAAGGGATTCCCACTTCCAAGATGGTGGGGGGGGGGGTCCGTACAGGACCATGCATATGCTGTCCGAGACAAACCACTATGTTTCAATGCGCGGGCCCTGCATGGCCCAATGCCATGGGCCGGAGAAAGGCTGGTGGTGGTGGCGTATTCTGGTGCTTTGGCGGCGAACCTGTCGCCGGTTAACCTGCGGTTGTTGCAAAATCTCGGATTCCCATGCGACTGAGAACATGCATCCAACCCAGATTTGACTGCTGGCCTATACTGCAGTGTGCAAGGCTAGGCAGGGGCCATGAGGCAACGGATACTGGGCTCGCATACGCCCCTGTGTCACAGGCGCATCATCATCACCACTCAGTTAGGCTAGGCAGGGGGGGGGGGGGCACGAAGACTTTACCAGGGGAAACGAGAAGGGGGGAAGGGGGAACGAAAGGGGATGTAGGGGTAGGAATAAGCGTACGACAAGGGTACGAAAGGGGTACGAAAGGGGTACGAATGGGTCCAAAAAGGCACGAAAAGGGTCACGAAAGGGTGTACGAAAGGGTACCCTTTCGTAGAGGTGTCAGTAAGAAAGGCGTACGAAAGGGGCCCCCGACCTACGAAAGGGTACCCTTTCGTAGGCCTTTTGTAGCACCTTTTGTACAACCACAGCCCCTTTCGTACACAATTTGTACCCCTTTCGTACCCCTTTTGTAGATGCATTCATAGTAAAACCGTTTACTTAGCGTATCCATTGGCCGCGATTGTTTCCCCATAGGTTCCTTATTACTGCACAATGGATAACGAAGTGCGAGGATTTGTCGAGGCATGTAGACGCCCAGACTCCTCCACTTCGCAGATTTAGACGGCCACCAGAAGAAGGGCGAACAACAAAGGCACAGATGGTGGGATGCAGCGTTCTAGGGCGTGGTGCGGAACCCCTAGTTAGAGCACAATTTCCGGAACACCCACCTAGCCTCAACTTTGGGGCAAACCACCTAAAAAAATGGATTTTGCACCCTCAAAAACCCGCCATCCCCTTTCTTTCCCCACACAACCCTCATCGTAGGGGTGGTTTTTAGGGGGGGGGGGGGGTCAAAGAGATAGAGCATAGATAGAACAGAGTTGGAGCACAGTTAGAGCACCTTGCTCAAACTAGTTAGAGCACTAGTAATCGCGCGATAACTCGGTTATCGCGCAGGTCTCGTGGGTACTTATCGCGCACCCCTCCTCCATCCCTCACTAGGACAAACAGCACCAAACACTTGGCACGAAGCATTTATAGTCGTTCTTCACACAAACTCGTCAACGTCTCAGGCCTTGGCTGCCTCCAGTCCCAAAAGCCCTTGCTCCAGGGCGTTCATGGACATGCAATGGTGCATGTGGCGGAGGGACATACTTGGCCTCACCAAGGATCAACCCTTGAAACAATTTTTGGGCCTCCTCTTGTAAAGCCCATGCCGATACTCCGTTGGGATGAAGGAAAACTGAAAAATGTTCCTCCATTTCTCGGCAAAAAAAGTGGAATGTGCCAAGCACCAATGGATCCACCTGGTGGGGGACCAAGCTGAGTCTCCCCAAGCTTTTGAAAACTTTGTGGTCAACGCACGGTGGCGTTCCACTTGGGTATGAGTGTACATCTCCCTCACCCTCCAAAGCTCATACAAACCCTTAATACATTTTGCCATGACATGCACAACAACCCATCATGGACGTCCACCACGGCTCCTCACTGTGGGGACATGATCTTTGAGGCAGTCCACAAGTGGCTTTGGAAGGGGTGGGAGGTTAGGAAAACTTTGGTGCTTGCAAGATCAAAATCTTTTTCGTGGGCCCTTGAGGCCGAGGGGAGACGTTCCCTCAAAGGAATGCCTGAGGTCTCATCCTTCAGGGTTTGTTTGAAGGCCTGCAAAGTTGCAAGGGCTTGGGCCTTACCAAGGGTACCAGGGGGGGGGGGGGCTGAAGGGTGGTCTCAGTGCGCTTTGCAATGCCATTTAGAATGCGGCATGCCGCATGTTGGTGGTCCCCCAGCCGACTATCAGGGGTCACACATCTCAAAAATGCCCCCGTCTAGAGGTGGACTCCACCCCCATTTGCTCAACAATACCATTGGGGTCTTTGCACAACCAACACTTAGACCCAGCCCCCCCCCCCCCCCCCCACTGCTTGCATCCCTTTCCCATCCCCCGTCAAAATAACAATGCAAGTCAGAAATTGGTTTTGAAAGAGGACAATGTCCTCCTCCACATCCCTCACCTCTTGATTGAGGTTGGCGGAGATGTCCAGGATTCTTAAAAAAGCCTGTTCATCCCCGCCATCCATGCAAAACCATGAGGCCCATAGCTTCACCTTCGAAGCATAATTTGCCCCCCCCCCCCCCCACATACATTGACCCATACATCCGCACGGGTAGAGGATGCCTTCCACAAGGAAGTCGCACCAACTGAAATGACAACAATGGCATGCCACTAGGGGGGGGTTTCCCAATAACTCGGGCCATAGAAATTGCATTATGCACAATTGACTGCAAAGGCACATGGGCAGCTGCCCTGTTGCGGCCTGAGGTAGACCTTACAATAGTTGCTTGGGGAAAGTAGGGCATGATCCGTTGCCGAACGGTCCTTAGGTCCCGTTGGGTACAACGGCACAGCATTCGCAAAAGGGCCCGCTGGGAAAGATGCATGCTGCATGCCATGCATAGCATGCTCAGGTCCTCATGCTCTTGAGCTGTGAATGCAAGATGGCCACCAAGTGGGCCAGGGAGGGCTGTGCACGCCCCACCATTTAAACAACCTTCTCCTTTGGTGTTGGTGCCACACACAATGTCACATTCCCCCAAAAGAACTCGAACCAGCCTTTGAACAGCCTTCAACCGCCGCCGCCGGGCCTTGGGACATTGCAAATCGGTGTACCGCCGCAGGTTAGCTGAATTTAGAGCCCTCAGGGCCCCATTAATAGCAGTATTCATGAAGAATAAGAGGTCTTGGGTGGGAAATGAGGGAGGTTTTTGAAGCAAGGGGACAAAAAACACACGCGATAACCCACGTGATAACCCCCGCGATAACTAGGTTATCGCGCGATAACACCCGCGATAACCCAGGAGATAACTCAGTTAGAGCGCGATAACCCAGCGCGATAACTAGTTAGAGCATGTAGTTAGAGCGCGATAACTACCACGATAACTAGTTAAAGCAGAGGTTACTGCGCACTAACTGGAGGGGTTAGAGCACATTGGGCGCCCTAAAACCCAATCCACAAGCCGCTGCCGCCACGTAGGCGTGCAATGCAACCCCTAGATTTACCTCTAGCAAGTCGAAGATGTAGTTGCTGAGAACCAGGGGGTCCTTCTCGTCAGCCATGAAGGGGGACTTATGGACGATGAGTCCAAGGTTCACACCCTTTTCGAAATGACGCGCCACAGGGCACCTCACAGTGGTGTCACACATCGTAAACCCCTCGGGTCAGCCAAGGCGACGGATCCCAAGGAGCTTTTGATGGTGCTCGCACCAAGCGTGGGCAGCAGCAAGGGCCATTACAAAGTGTTTGAGAGCTAAAGCGAAGAGGGGAAACATGGAACAAGAGAAAATGAAGCGCGATAACCTACACGATAACTCGCACGATAACTAGTTATGGCACGATAACTGGCGCGATAACTCGCGCGATGACTAGGATATCGTGCGATAACCCACACGATAACTAGTGCTCTAATCCCGTTCTAACTAGTTAGAGCACAAAAAGACCAAATCGCAAAAAGTGCAAAACGAGCAATATCGAGCAAACGAGACATGCAAGGCACATTGTTGCATCATAGTGCACCCATGTAACATGTGAATGTCCGGGTTCCAACCATATTAACAACCCCCAAAATTGGGGGGGTTCCGCACCACACCCTAGAACGGCGCATCCCAGGGGTTCACAACTCCTGCAGGCCATCCTTCAAGACCCCCAAGTCGCGTTGAGAAGACGCAGGGATGGAGGCCTCTACATTACCGGCGGAGGTTGTGAACGTGATCTGTGGCAAGATGCAGATGAGGAAGACAGAGTCGCTGACGCCCTGAGGATCCTAATTCTCTATAGGGCACAGCACCTGTCATGGGCCACCGCCCTGAAGATGGAGAGACGCTGCACAAAGGAGGAGCTGTATGCCACCAAGCAATCCTTGCGGCCCTTCCATGCCATCCCCGTGGTTGTAAACACCGTCACTAAAAGAGACGGGGCAGCAGCTAAGGTATCCCTCAGCTATGTGTATAAAGTCTGATGTCTAATGTCTGATAAGGGATGTTGTGTGTGCGGTCTGTCCAAGAAGATGTCTGATATTCTTATCTATTGGAGGTGGGACTAGGGGTCTAATGCCCAGAGGAAATTGGGAGAAACTATGCCTAAATCTAAATCAACCCCCCCCCCAAATGAAAAAAACAAAAAGGGAGGACACAATTGAAAAATCATTGGCGAACCACCTTGGACAATCAGAAACACGGCAGTACAAAAGTAAAAAAGACTTTGAACACCAAAATGGGAAAATGGGGAAAATGTGTGAGCAAGGAAAGTGGCAAACAAAAAGGTGCCCATAGGCCCCCATAGGCCCCCATGGGCCCCCAAAGGTGCCCATAGGTCCCCAAAGGTGCCAATAGGTCCCCATAGGCCCCCATAGGCCCCCATAGGCCCCCAAAGGTGCCCATGGGTCCCCAGAGGTGCCCATAGGTCCCCAAAGGTCCCCCTAGATGCCAATGAGTCCCCATCGGCCCCCAGAGGTCCCCATAGGTCCCCAAAGGTGCCCATAGGTCCGCATAGGTCCCCACAGGCCCCCATAGGCCTCCACAAGCCCCCATAGGTCCCCATAGGTCCCCACAGGCCCCCATAGGCCCCAATAGGCCCCCATAGACCCCCAAAAATGCCCATAGGCCCCCATAGGCCCCAATAGGTCCCCATAGACCCCCAAAGGTCCCCATAGGCCCCCATAGGCCCCCATAGGCCCCCATAGGCCCCCATGGACCCCCATAGGCCCCCATAGGTCCCCATAGGCTTCCATAGGTCCCCATAGGTCCCCATAGGTCCCCACGTGCCCCCATAGGCCCCCATAAGCCCCCAAAGGTCCCCATAGGCCCCCATAGAGCCCCATAGGCCCCCATAGAGCCCCATAGGCCCCTATAGGCCCCCAAAGGTCCCCATAGGTCCCCATAGGCCCCCATAGGCCCCTATAGGTCCCCATAGGTCCCCATAGGCCCCCATTGGCCCCCATAGGTCCCCATAGGTCCCCAAAGGTGCAAATAGGCCCCCATAGGTCCCCATAGGAACCCATAGGTCCCCATTGGCCCCCAAAGGTCCCCATAGGCCCCCCTAGGCCCCCAAAGGTCCCCATAGGCCGCCATAGGCCCCCAAAGGTCCCCATAGGCCCCCAAAGGTCCCCATAGGCCCCTATAAGTCCCCATAGGCCCCCATAGGCCCCCATAGGGCCCCCTTGGCCCCCATAGGTGCCCCTTGGTGCCAATAGGCCCCCATAGGCCCCCATAGGCCCCCAAAGGTCCCCATAGGCCCCCAAAACGTCCCCATAGGCCCCCAAAGGTTCCCATAGGCCCCCATAGGCCCCCATAGGTCCCCATAGGCACCCATAGGTCCCCATTGGCCCCCATAGGTCCCCATAGGCCCCCATAGGCCCCCATGGGCCACCATAGGTCCCCAAGGTGCCAATAGGCCCCCAAAGGTCCCCATACGTCCCCATCGACCCCCATGGGCCACCATAGGTCCCCATAGACCCCCATAGGTCCCCAGAGGCCCCCATAGGGGTTCCGTCAAATATTTGGGGGCTGTAGACCCCCAAAATATTTCACGGATGGGGTTCCGTCAAATATTTTGGGGGTCTACAGCCCCCAAATATTTCACGGAACCACATCCGTGAAATTTTTTGGGGGAGTAGACCCCCAAAATATTTGACGGAACCCCAGCCGTCAAATATTTTGGGGGTGTACAGCCCCCAAATATTTGACGGATGGGGTTCCGTCAAATATTTGGGGGGTCTATAGCCCCCAAATATTTGACGGAACCCCATTAGTCAAATATTTTGGGGGTGTAGACCCCCAAAATATTTCACGGATGGGTTCCGTCAAATATTTGGGGGGTCTACAGCCCCCCAAATATTTCACGGATGGGGTTCCGTCAAATATTTGGGGGGCGTACAGCCCCCAAATATTTGACGGATGGCGTTCCGTCAAATATTTGGGGGGTGTACAGCCCCCAAATATTAGACGGAACCCCTTACGTCAAATATTTGGGGGGTGTACAGCCCCAAAATATTTCACGGAAGGGGTTCCGTCAAATATTTGGGGGGTGTACAGCCCCAAAATATTTGACGGATGGGTTCTGTCAAATATTTGGGGGGTGTACAGCCCCACAATATTTCACGGAAGGGGTTCCGTCAAATATTTGGGGGGTGTACAGCCCCAAAATATTTCACGGAAGGGGTTCCGTCAAATATTTGGGGGGTGTACAGCCCCACAATATTTCACGGAAGGGGTTCCGTCAAATATTTGGGGGGTGTACAGCCCCAAAATATTTCACGGAAGGGGTTCCGTCAAATATTTGGGGGGTGTACAGCCCCCAAATATTTGACGGAAGGGGTTCCGTCAAATATTTGGGGGGTGTACAGCCCCAAAATATTTGACGGATGGCGTTCCGTCAAATACTTGGGGGGTGTACAGCCCCAAAATATTTCACGGAAGGGGTTCCGTCAAATATTTGGGGGGTGTACAGCCCCCAAATATTTGACGGATGGCGTTCCATCAAATATTTGGGGGGTGTACAGCCCCAAAATATTTCACGGAAGGGGTTCCGTCAAATATTTGGGGGGTGTACAGCCCCCAAATATTTGACGGATGGCGTTCCGTCAAATATTTGGGGGGTGTACAGCCCCCAAATATTTGACGGAAGGGGTTCCGTCAAATATTTGGTGGGTGTACAGCCCCCAAATATTTGACGGATGGCGTTCCGTCAAATATTTGGGGGGTGTACAGCCCCAAAATATTTCACGTAAGGGGTTCCGTCAAATATTTGTGGGGTGTACAGCCCCCAAATATTTGACGGATGGCGTTCCATCAAATATTTGGGGGGTGTACAGCCCCCAAATATTTGACGGATGGCGTTCCGTCAAATATCTGGGGGGTGTACAGCCCCAAAATATTTCACGGAAGGGGTTCCGTCAAATATTTGGGGGGTGTACAGCCCCAAAATATTTCACGGAAGGGGTTCCGTCAAATATTTGGGGGGTGTACAGCCCCAAAATATTTGACGGATGGGGTTCCGTCAAATATCTGGGGGTTGTACAGCCCCAAAATATTTCACGGAAGGGGTTCCAACAAATATTTGGGGGGTGTACAGCCCCCAAATATTTGACGGATGGCGTTCCGTCAAATATTTGGGGGGTGTACAGCCCCCAAATATTTGACGGATGGCGTTCCGTCAAATATTTGGGGGCTGTACAGCCCCAAAATATTTCACGGAAGGGGTTCCGTCAAATATTTGTGGGGTGTACAGCCCCCAAATATTTGACGGATGGCGTTCCATCAAATATTTGGGGGGTGTACAGCCCCCAAATATTTGACGGATGGCGTTCCGTCAAATATTTGGGGGGTTTACAGCCCCAAAATATTTCACGGAAGGGGTTCCGTCAAATATTTGGGGGTTGTACAGCCCCAAAATATTTCACGGAAGGGGTTCCAACAAATATTTGGGGGGTGTACAGCCCCCAAATATTTGACGGATGGCGTTCCGTCAAATATTTGGGGGGTGTACAGCCCCCAAATATTTGACGGATGGCGTTCCGTCAAATATTTGGGGGGTGTACAGCCCCAAAATATTTGACGGATGGCGTTCCGTCAAATATTTGGGGGGTCTACAGCCCCAAAATATTTCACGGAAGGGGTTCCGTCAAATATTTGGGGGGTGTACAGCCCCAAACTATTTCGGGGAAGGGGTTCCGTCAAATATTTGGGGGGTGTACACCCCCCAAATATTTCACGGAAGGGGTTCCGTCAAATATTTGGGGGGTGTACAGCCCCCAAATATTTGACGGATGGGTTCCGTCAAATATTTGGAGGGTGTACAGCCCCGAAATATTTGACGGATGGCGTTCCGTCAAATATTTGGGGGGTGTACAGCCCCAAAATATTTCACGGAAGGGGTTCCGTCAAATATTTGGGGGGTGTACAGCCCCAAAATATTTCACGGAAGGGGTTCCGTCAAATATTTGGGGGGTGTACAGCCCCCAAATATTTGACGGATGGCGTTCCGTCAAATATTTGGGGGGTGTACAGCCCCAAAATATTTCACGGAAGGGGTTCCGTCAAATATTTGGGGGGTGTACAGCCCCCAAATATTTGACGGAAGGGGTTCCGTCAAATATTTGGGGGGTGTACAGCCCCCAAATATTTGACGGAAGGGGTTCCGTCAAATATTTGGTGGGTGTACAGCCCCGAAATATTTGACGGATGGCGTTCCGTCAAATATTTGGGGGGTGTACAGCCCCAAAATATTTCACGGAAGGGGTTCCGTCAAATATTTGGGGGGTGTACAGCCCCAAAATATTTCACGGAAGGGGTTCCGTCAAATATTTGGGGGGTGTACAGCCCCCAAATATTTGACGGATGGCGTTCCATCAAATATTTGGGGGGTGTACAGCCCCCAAATATCTGACGGATGGCGTTCCGTCAAATATTTGGGGGGTGTACAGCCCCAAAATATTTGACGGAAGGGGTTCCGTCAAATAATTGGGGGGTGTACGGCCCCCAAATACTTGACGGATGGCGTTCCGTCAAATATTTGGGGGGTGTACAGCCCCAAAATATTTCACGGAAGGGGTTCCGTCAAATATTTGGGGGGTGTACAGCCCCAAAATATTTCACGGAAGGGGTTCCGTCAAATATTTGGGGGGTGTACAGCCCCAAAATATTTGACGGATGGGGTTCCGTCAAATATTTGGGGGTTGTACAGCCCCAAAATATTTCACGGAAGGGGTTCCGTCAAATATTTGGGGGGTGTACAGCCCCCAAATATTTGACGGATGGCGTTCCGTCAAATATTTGGGGGGTGTACAGCCCCCAAATATTTGACGGATGGCGTTCCGTCAAATATTTGGGGGGTGTACAGCCCCAAAATATTTCACGGAAGGGGTTCCGTCAAATATTTGGGGGGTGTACAGCCCCAAAATATTTGACGGATGGGTTCCGTCAAATATTTGGGGGGTGTGCAGCCCCACAATATTTCACGGAAGAGGTTCCGTCAAATATTTGGGGGGTGTACAGCCCCCAAATATTTGACGGAAGGGGTTCCGTCAAATATTTGGTGGGTGTACAGCCCCGAAATATTTGACGGAAGGGGTTCCGTCAAATATTTGGTGGGTGTACAGCCCCAAAATATTTGACGGATGGCGTTCCGTCAAATATTTGGGGGGTGTACAGCCCCCAAATATTTGACGAAACCCCTTCCGTCAAATATTTGGGGGGTGTACAGCCCCCAAAATATTTCACGGAAGGGGTTCCGTCAAATATTTGGGGGGTGTACAGCCCCAAAATATTTCACGGAAGGGGTTCCGTCAAATATTTGGGGGGTGTACAGCCCCCAAATATTTGACGGATGGCGTTCCGTCAAATATTTGGGGGGTGTACAGCCCCCAAATATTTGACGGAAGGGGTTCCGTCAAATATTTGGGGGGTGTACAGCCCCGAAATATTTGACGGAAGGGGTTCCGTCAAATATTTGGGGGGTGTACAGCCCCAAAATATTTCACGGAAGGGGTTCCGTCAAATATTTGGGGGTCGTACAGCCCCCAAATATTTGACGGAAGGGGTTCCGTCAAATATTTGGGGGGTGTACAGCCCCAAAATATTTCACGGAAGGGGTTCCGTCAAATATTTGGTGGGTCTACAGCCCCCAAATATTTGACGGATGGCGTTCCGTCAAATATTTGGGGGGTGTACAGCCCCAAAATATTTCACGGAAGGGGTTCCGTCAAATATCATACATCCGTAAAATATTTTGGGGGTGTAGACCCCCTAAATGTTTGACGGACATACATCCGTCAAATATTTGGGATGTCTACACCCCCAAAATATTTGACGGATGCATGTCCGTCAAGTATTCGACGCATGCCCATGCGTCAGTTATCTGCGGGGTGTAGACCCCCCAAATAATTGACGCATGCCCATGCGTCAATTATTTGGGGGGTCTAGACCCCCCAAATAAGACCCCTCTAGGAATCGGAGCGTGCCCACGCGCCAATTCCTAAGAGGGGTCTACACCCCTCTGTGAATCAATGGGGGGGGGGGCTATGAAGTCAAGGGCGGGGGTATGAAATAGATGGGGGGGGGGCTATGAAATTGAATGGGGGGAACCTATGAAATTCATGGGGGTGGGGCTATGAAATTGATGGGGGGGGGCTATGAAATTGATAGGGGGGGGGGCTATGTATTGGATGGGGGGGGGGGCTATGAAATTGATAGCGGGGCATATGAAATTGATGGGGGGGCTATGAAATGGACGGGGGCGGGGCTATGAAAATGATGGGGGAGGGGCTATGAAATTGATAAAGGGGGGGTTATAAAATTGATAGGGCAGGGGGCTATGAAATCGATGGGGGGGGGCTATGAAATTGAATGGGGGGGACCTATGAAATTGATGGGGGTGGGGCTATGAAATTGATGGGGGGTAGGGCTGTGAAATTGATGGGGGGTAGGGCTATGAAATTGATGGGGGGGGGGCTATGAAATTGATGGGGGGGGGCTATGAAATTGATAAGGGGGGGGCCTATGAAATTGATAGGGGGGGGGCTATGAAATTGATGGGGGGGATATGAAATTGATGGGGGGGGTCTATGAAAATTGATAGGGGGGGGCTATGAAATTGATGGGAGGAGGCTATGAAATTGATGCGGGAGGGGCTATCAAATGGAGGGGGGGGGGCTATGAATTTGATAGGGGGGGGCTATGAAATGGATGGGGGGGGGCTACGAAATTGATAGGGGGGGCTATGAAATGGATGTGGGGGGGGGCTATGAAATTGATGGGAGGGGGCTATGAAATTGATGGGGGGGGCTATGAAATGGATGTGGGGGGGGGCTATGAAATGGATGGGGGGGGAGCTATGAAATTCATAGGGGGGGCATATGAAATTGATGGGGGGGTAAATAAGTGTCAAGGGGGCGCTTGGGGGAGCGGTGCCCCATCCACCCTCCACGGAACTAACTAAGGAACGGAGTAACATACCTGGTATTTTAATTTTTTTTTGGGTTCGGACCTTGGTAAGCTGGTGGGAAAACACTCTACTGGAAAAGAAAACCTGAAAAAGAAAAACAGGCATACCCTCCCTAACCTCAACCACACAAGCAGGGAAATGACAGGGTGGGAGGGAGGGAGGGAGGGCAGGGAGGGAGGGGAGGGAGGGAGGCGAGGGAGGGAGGGAGGGAGGGAGGGAGGGAGGCTCTCTTGGGCGGCCGTAGGGGCTGTGTTGTGCTGTGTTGTGTTGTAATATGCTGTGCTATGCTGTATGTTGTGCTTTGGTGTGCTGTGATGTGATGTGCTGGGATGTGCCGTGCTGTGCCGTGCTGTGTTGTGCCGTGCTCGAAACCCACTACCCCCCCTCTCCACAGTTCCGGCCCAACCCGATGAACCCACACCCACCCACCCCTCCAGCAAAACTGACCCGATTAGCTGAGGTTAGGTTGCTTGAGCCAGACATCAGGATTCTGTTCCCACTTGTCTTCAGTCACATATGAGCCCCCCGATCGGTTGCAGTCAGAGAGATGGGGTGGGATGGGGTGGGGGGGGGGGGGGGGCACGTACCATCATTGAAGGGGTTCCAAGCACTGGTTGGGTTTCAGACGCTAGGGTCGAGACCACAACCCACTTCTACACCTCAAGGGTGTGGTGACAATGGGACAAGTCTGATATTGGGGGGGGACACAGGGGGGGGGGGGGCAAAGTCTGACACAGGGCGGGGGGGTTAGAAAGGGTGTTGGGGTGGGGGGGGGGGTTGGGGGTGATGGTCCATAAAAGTCTGATGTCTGATGTCTGATAGCCGACTAGGTCGCTATACACATAGCTGGTATCCCTTAGGGATGTGGTTTATACTATCATTGAAATTGCCAAAGCTGCAGGACAACTCCAAGTCCCCGCAGACCCTATCAAAGTGATAGTGGCCACGGATGCAGCCCCACTATGGAAAAATTCTGCTACCAAGCCAGATGTTTTTGTAGATGTATGGGGGGGACCAGAGGCTGCAGGCAATCCGGCCCTGTGGGGGACATGGTGGGCCATGGATGGCCCGGATGACATTGCCTTTTTACAGGCAATGTATTATTGTGGGAGGTTGAATGAAGAGATAAAGGGACTAGAGGGTGTCACACATGTAGTAGGGGGGTTACAAAGGACCATGGTGGTCTGCCCTACAGCCGATGGGAAAGGGATGCAGGTTATCAACCCGGGGAGGGGGGGGAAACAAGTGTTGGGTGTGCCGGCATGATAAGAGTTTATATGTATGTCACACTGTACCAGATGCACTGAGGTGGGGGGCTTGTTATAAACGGGTGCCACTGATTCGGAGGGTGGGGGATTTTAACCATGCCAGCCTTAGGATTTTAAATTGTTTTTCCAAGAGGTTACATACTGAGGTGAAAGGGTGGGGGGGAAATGGGTTAGAAGGTGCCAAGGCGTGCCTACCCCAGCCACAAGACTGCTTCAAGGAGGTGATTGCTGAAGCCTCTCGTATCCCTGCTGCACAAAGGCTCGCCCCCCGCAAGAAAAAGGAGGGACCCTTTGACCTCACCTCAAGCAAGGCCTTTCTAACCTCGCATCCGAACATGCAAAAGGTAGTTGCTGCGGTCTGTCAGGTTGTTGGGGCCCAGATTGGTGGCGAGCCAGCGGGTGTTGTGGTGCACCGCATCTTATTGGCCTTTTACCAGCTATATGGCTTTTCCCTTGGCGCCTGTATGAAAGGTAGTTTTGTTCATCATAAATCGTTTTATGAAATATGAACGGATTTTGCTCTTGCTAGGGTAACCATTGGCCATGTTCGTTCAAAATTGGGGGGGTTGGGTCACCACCCTTGGGGTGAGTTTTTTTTCCCGCCGGGGGTTTTTTGGAAAAATTGCCATTGTTGCCAGTTTTTGAAAATTATGAAAACCTCCTCCCCTGTTCATAATTCGGTTCATAATTCAGTTCATAATTCAGTTCTCGTTTTATGAACGCGCAGAGCGTTTTATGAACGCGTTTTATGAACGCATTTATGAACAGCAGCACAGGCTGAGGCTTCAATCTTTCTTGTACTTACTTGTCCTTGCTTGTCCTTGCGGGTTCATGCCGCCCTACACCTCAGGGCTGGGGTCTGTTGGGTCCTCCCAAAGGGGGGCCGTGGCCTGGGTTTGACCTCCGTCCAGGGCCTGGGCATGGGTTTGGGGTGGTGGTTTGGCTGCGGGTTTGGCCGAGGGGTGCGCTGGGGCATCCACCTCCATGGGGGTGGCCTGAGGGGCAGCTTTGGGCTCGGGCTGAGGGGCCTGCTTAGCCTCAGGCTTGGCTTGGGTTGGCTTTGGCTGGCTTGGGGGCCGGCTCAGCCGGCGGGTCAGCGTCCGGTTTGGGGTTAGACTTCTTTTTGGCCTTGGCCTTGGCCTTGGCGGCCCTGTCAGCCTTTTGGTTCTCCCAATGGGTCCCTGCTGCAGCATGAGAGGCATACAACAGATGCCTCTCAAACCGAAAGACCTCCTTTTCGCCTGGGTATTCCACCCACACCTTCCCCCCCCCCTGCCACAACCGACGTTACAACCCCCGGGTAGACACCATCGGTGTAGGGCACATACACCTGCTTACCAAGCAGGGGGTTGGGTGACTCATGCCCCTACAAAGAGGGGGGCTCCTCGCGCCGCTTTTGCTGCGTCTGCTTCCCCTTCCCCTTCCCATGGGGACGGGGGAGTGCCTAGTCGGACGACGAGCTGCGCGCCCGATTCGAAGGACTTGCGCGCCGGTGGGCGCTTCTTGCTTTGCGGGGGCTTGGGGGGGGCAACGGCAGGGGGTTTGGGTTTCTCGGCGGGGGCGGGCTTTGCTGGGGAGGCGCTGCGGGGGCTGGCCGGGGTGGAGGGGTTCATCCCACAGCTGGACATTAGGATGTCCTCGTCCGAACACCCCTCCCACCAAAACTCCCCCAGGGCCGCCCACCAGGGGATGTTGGCCGCCCACGTGTCCGTCAGGCGGCGGAGCGCTCCCACTCCCGCAGCCCGGACACGATGGCACACCCCCGCTGGGGGTTGAGCAGCAGCAGCTGGTACAGGGCGGACAGGGCGATGCTGAACTCCGCGGTGACCAACTTGTACCGGATGCGGACCCCCGCGACGTCCGCCGGGTTTACTTCCACGTCCACGACCTCTGACAGTGCCATTCATTAATGCGTTCATGAAATGCGTTCATAAATCGCGTTCATGTTTCATAAACGGGCAGTGCAGGACTTGTGAATTATGAACGCGGAATTATGAACGAATTATGAACGAATTATGAACACAAATACCTCGAAATCCGGTTCTGGTCCGATGGTCCCCATGGCGCCCAGGGCGGTCCGCACGTTCGCCGCTGCACTGGGCCATGAAGCAACGGATACTTGGCTACCGAACGCCCCCGTGTCACAAGCGACCGGTCATTGCCACGCAAAGTTCAGTTCTTCGTATTGTGCATTAATCACGACTGGAATGTTCCTTTGTGTACCTGCTCACAGGTCTGCTCTGCTTACGAAACAACAATACTATAGCACCTCAAAATTGTCTACCTCAAGCGATCCTCAACATGAAGATCTCAACTTCGATATCATTGCAACTTGACACAATGTAAGATCATGCCTTCCGAGTTCCCCCGGCTGGAGACCCACAAGTGAAGCTTAAAAGCGTTGCAGAGGCTCTACAGTGCTCCCCGACACTCCTTCGGTCTTGGGGAATCCAACAGCGGGCCATAGGAAGCTTTACGCCCCTGCCCAAACGTCAGCGACACTGAGAGAGAGCGAAGGCTGACAGGTCGTTGCCAACACTTAGAGAAACCGCGGGTAGTGGGGTCAGGGCCGGAGGGGCCCTGAAGCACCAAATTCGGCTGCCTGTAATCAAACAAAGTGTAAAATCTATATATACTGGTCACTCACTGTCTGGTTGGCTCGGCATGTTGAAAAGAAGCAGGCTCAAAACTGATCATCTAACTCCTGAAGTGCCGGTGACATTTCCACTGGAGCCGCATTCGGCCACTGCTCCTGACAGGTGTCCAGATGCAACCGAGCAACGGGGCTCAACTACGCTTATGTCCAAAACAATCAATTAGTCATCTCAATATTGATCATTTGAATCCTCCCGGCGGATCCTGTGGGCTGTCGCGGCAGTCGGTTGGGGTGTTACTGATCTTCATAATGACGTCAAACCCATCCTTCACACATCCTAAGACGGGGCGCTTGGAGGGGAATAGGTCCGTGTTCTCACCAGTGGCATAACACCAGTGAGACCCTCCGCGACAGGGCGCGGGGCTTGTTGCCAGCTCGTTAGAAATGTTGCCTCTTGCATTGTGCTGCACTTCGAGCTCATTAAGAATGTCGCCTCTTGCATTGCGCCGCACTTCCAGCTCATTAGGAACGTTGCCTCCTGCATCGTGCTGCACTTCCAGCTCATTAGGAATGTTGCCTCCTGCATGGCGCTGCGCTTCTCGCTCATTAGGAATGCTGACTCCTGCATTCCGCTGCACCTCCAGCTCATTAAGAATGTTGCCTCCTGCATTGCGTTGCACTTCCAGCTCATTAGGTATGTCGTCTCCTGCATTGTGCTGAACGTCGTGGTCACCAAACTTGAAAGCTGAATTGGGCTCAGGATCTCCGTGCCCACTTCGAGGGTTTTTGGGGTCCCGTGCAAATGGGTATCCAAACTGCAACATAAAATTGGGAATTTCGTCAGAACTCTTCTGCGGCAGTAAATCAGCGTGAGGCCGGCTGTCGGCCTTGGCATTTGCCTTGCCGACGCTGCACTGGGAGGGGCGCCCGGGGGGGGGCCTGGTGGGGCGTGTGGTGTTGCTGGTGGCCGGGGCTGCCTGGGCAAGGGGCTTGGCGGAGCGGGTATTGGTGAGGCCCTCCACGGCACCCTCGTACGAGGCCGCCTGCCCCGGGTCATACACCCCTCCCAAAATAAATTCCCACTGGGGGATGCACTCCAACTTGCGCCCGGTGCGCTGCAGCTTCACCCACCCCTGTTCCTCCCCGTGGAGGAACAACAGCTCCCAATGGGAGCTCCGCATCAGGCGCCCCCCGGGCGCCGAAAAAACTTTGGCCTGCGGCAAATCCCCCGCCCCAATTGGTTCGGGGACCGGGGACAGGGGCTTTCCCGCCAGGGGCTTCCACGTCAATGCCCCCCCCCCCCCCCCCGTACCGCCAGGCCCCCCCCTCCCCCTTGTTGCGGATGCGGTGCCGCAACATGCGCTGGAATGCCCAGCGCAGTGTGAGGTTAGTCACATCAGGGCTCAAAAAAAGGGGGACATCGGGGGAATACCCGCTGTCCATCGCCCCTTGCGCCGAGGGGAGGGTGAGCACCAGGCGCTCGTTGGCCTGGGTGAGGCCCCAGGCATGGCCTGCCTCCCCCCTCAACCAGGAGGTCGCAACCAAAACCCCCTCCCCACCCCCTGCCCCGTCCCCCTCCAGTGCCACGTCCTCGACCTCGGCCTTCACCTCCTCGATGTCCTCCGCGGCCTCCTCCTCCTTCACCCCCCCCCCCCCCGCTGCCTCCTCCTTCTTCTTCTCCTCCCTCTTCTTCTCCTTCTTCCTCTTCTTCTCCTCCTTCTTCTTTTCCTTCTTCCTCCTCTTCCTCTCGTGCTCCGAGGAGTGTGTCGACTCACTCGAGGAGTCGGCGGCGGGTCGGGAGGCAGAGGCGGGGTGAGCGGCGTGGGGTTGGGGGCGAGCTTGAGGAGGCGGAGGAGATTGAGGATGCGGAGGAGGCGGAGGAGCTGGAGCATGGGCTGCCAGTCGCTGCTCCTGTGGACATGGGAGACACTGTTCATAATTCGTTCATAAAGACCATTCATAATTCATCAGTTCGTAAATCGGTTCATAATTCATTTATGACGGCAGCATCAGTTTTATGAACGCCGAATTATGAACGCAATATGAACGCGACAGACAGCATACCACCAGGGCCAGTGTCGTCCTCTGGCTCTCCTCCAGCACCTTCCTCATCTCGGCGGCGTCCATGGATTGGCGAAGAATAAGAGAGCTGGGTCGCAGAGGGCACGTGGGTGGGGGGTGCGTGGGGGGTAGTGCTTAGAAGTGAAGCGGCGGTGCACGCCGCGGTGTGTGGGGTGTTGTAGTGCAGCAACGGCAGGTCAAAGGTTAGAAAACACCATTCCCCAACCTGCTGGGCTACCATTGCTTCCCGTTCCACTGCACTCTTACCCGCACCTCCACCCCTAGCACTATGCCCATTGTATCCCTGCTTCAAAATGTAATTTGCGCTCTCCACAACGTCCCCTGACACAGCAGCCAATCCCACCCCACATGCATCCGCACTCTCGAGCATGGCACCTCTTCGAGGAACAGCAAATAGTGCGACCCCGACTCCCCGCAGCAATGTTCCCGAAACGCAGCAGCAACAGTTCGGCATGAAGGGCGCGGCACAACCGAAATCGGCGAGTACAAAGTGCGCAGCAATGTTCGCAGCCCCACAACCGCTTGCCACGTGGGGTCCTCCTCGACGTATGCAAGCAGCGGCCCAATCTGCTCCCAGACCCAGAGTAGGTTGTGGGCCTCCTCACCGTCCGGTGCGTTGTGCGCCCCCAAACGCACGCCACACCGGTTGCGGTACAAAATTTTCTGCATCTCCCCTGCAGCCTCAGGGGGATGATTTCCCACCTGGGCCTCCGGGAGGGCCACGAAGAGCCTCCCGAAGGCCATTCAACGGTGCAAAATGCACAAAAATACCCGGTTTCTGGCTATAACCAGCAGCGGCTCGCCGGTGCATCCTGCCGCATCCAAACTTTTGCGGGTCATGAGATAGCGACGATGATTGTTCGCATCTGACCGCGTTGTCCTCCGAGCAGCAATGGCATTCCACTGCTTGGCCGTGTTGTCACGCACGGCCTCGTTGAAAATGCTCCCCACTCGGGGAGCCACGGTGATGCCCAGCAGCCGCCGGAGCCACGGCTGGTCCCCACCAAGGAGGACCTCTGCCGGCACCCAGCTGTTGCACCAGTAAAATTTTTTGAAGTCAATGATGGACTGCAAGACCTGTGTTCATAAAAGGTGTTCATAATTCGTGTTCATAAAAAGCGTTCATAATTCATAAATGGGCAGCATGGCGTTTTATGACGGCAGTTCTCGAAATATGAACGCGCGAAGTATGAACAACTTATGAACACGAAAATGCAGACTACAAACCTGTAGCACCTGAGCCCAAATTTGGCCCAGGGCAACCATATCCTTGTCCCCCGTGACGGCCATGCCGATGACCCATAGGAAGGCGGGTGTACGCGCCTTTAGCCCATGGTTCAATAGCCCCACCAATAGCTGCGACCAACTGCCACCGGCGCAAGGATACCCGTCACCCCGCACCACAAAGGTGGTGAGGGGGCGGGTCCAGTCAATAGACTGGCACAGTGCCAGCCGGGATTGCACGTATTGTGCCCACGACCGCAGGGGCCAGCAGCGACCCGACGATGGGGGGTCGGCACATTCCACCGGGGGGGACAACGCAAGCGGAGCGGTCAGTGACTTCCACGTTGCGTCAAATTGGTCCCGTGTGGGGATGGGCCGTGGGAAAGGCAGTCCCGTGCGGGCGGTGTAGGCGTCGCCCCGGCGGGTGATGTACTCAGAGAACACCTTGAAGCCGGAGCGGGGTGCACCCAACTCCAAAAGGAGCCCTATCAGATAGGGTGCGGGAAAGAGGGCCTCCGCATACGTACAGATGGCCTACACCTTGGTTTTGTGGACCGCCGGGAGGGGAGCGTGGTCCATTGCCTCCGTAAAACAGGCCCGGATGAGGGGGGACGATGACATCCATTGGGCCAAAAGGTCGGAACACTTGCTGTCCCGAAGACTGGTGGCACCACTGAGCCGAACAACCATCATGTTCAGCTCCATGAAGATGGAGGGAGGGTAATACATAACAAAATCTGTGGACAAAGAAGCGTTCATAAAAGCTGTTCATAATTCATGGTTCATATATATGAACCGTTCATATATGAAATATGAATTATGAACAATACTACTTTTCATACAGGTACCAAGGGTTGGAGATCAAAGGTGTATTTGAGTGACGCAGTGCTTGCTGCAGCCAAGAAGGTTCAACAACCTTTTGCAAAGGAGCGGAAGAAAACTGGTTGGGTACCGGGGACATGGGTGCATTGGACGGCCTGTCATTCGGGTGTCTCCCTAAGTCGATACCGCAGCCTCGCTATGTTTTCCACAATTCCATTTGAAAAGAAAGATAGTGCCTTCAAGCTTGACCTGGGGCATCTTTTCCGGGGATGGTCAATCACCCAACGCATTTACACTAGGCTGGGTCTATTGCATCTCGCAAAAAACCATGCACTGGACCTTGGGTTGCTTCTGCGGAGGGCCCAGAGGGATGCAAGTGAGATCCAATTGAAAAAGAGGAGGAGGATGCCCAGTGCAGAGGGAGAAAAATGATCCCCCCCCCCTCACCACAACAATTGCAAGCAAAAAACTGGGGGCTGGTGGCCCTTTCATTTCCATTTTTGTTGCCTGTCCTTAGCCCCGGTGTGTGGTATGCACAGTTCTGACCTCGACATGATCACAGCCCTCTTGCAGCAGCGCCTGGCCGATGGTGCCGGAGCTGTGGCACTGTCTTGAAACACCGGTGCGTAACACATGTGGGACTGCACACCTGGGGATGGGGGGATGGGGTTCAAACCGGGGAATGGGGATCATGAACCTAGGGGGCATACGTGTGGACCACTAGCACACATGGCAGAGATATTTGTATTATGCATCATTGAACTGGGGTGTGGGTCCCAAGCATTGGGGCGCCAGTGAAAAAACAAAACCTGTCTTCAGCGCCTGTTGATGTTGTGCCATGATCCTTCTTGATGCCTTGCCCACCCACTGGAAGATCAGCTCAGGCACTCCTTCACGCATCATCCTTCGCGCACAGCCCATAGGCAAACCTGTCTTCAGCGCCCCAAGATAGTGCATTGTCCGTTTCGTCGTCCTCATTGTCACCCATATCGTCGTCCTCATCCTTGGTGGGTTCGAACCTCCGAACACGGAACACAAGCAGAGGTAGGAGACCACTAGACCAAAGCACGGCACAACCAAACCAGTACGAAGGAGGTACGAAAGCCCCTAAGGTCGTACGAAAGCCACTACGAGAGGGGTACGAAAGGGGGGTAATCGTACCCCTTTGGTAGCAAACCAGCAGTACGAAAGGGTACGCTTTCGTAGGGAAAAAGGTACGAAACCCCTCACATTCGTACAAAAGTGCCTGTGGAACCATAGTTATAGAAAGGGCTATTAATAAAAAGCACACAAAGGCGGACTTTCAGGTAATATGACCTAAAAATGACAAATTGAGGAAATTCACATGGTTCAACATTTCCAAAACCCAAGGGTATGGAAATTGGTTTTTGGGTACGAAAGGGGGGTGCTTTCGTGCACGTACCTTCGTGGCACACCACAGGGTGCCATTTCCCGGATTGGTCACAGTTTGAGTCTACACACACCCTGCAGCTGGTCCGTCGGCAGTTTCTGCTGCGGATTCATCTGCTGGTGATCGTTCCCTTTTTGTAGGTGTTTGTTTGGTTCCTCCTTCGAGGGGCGCATCTGACATTGGTCAAACCGACTGCAGGCAAAAACCACCGGTTTTGCTTCAATGAACATATGAAATATGGTGCATTTTTGGATTTCAGCCCAATGAATCCCTGATGGCAGGCAAAATTACGCAGCTTTGGTTTCAAGAAATGATGCGAAATTTCGCGTCTCAGAGTAAAATTCACACACACACACACACACACATATACATACATATATATATATATATATATATATATATATACATAAATATATATACATATATATAGTCATAGTCATAGTCATAACCACTCATCATGCCGTCTACTGGAGTTACCGGGCATCTAGCGCCGACAGGTGGTTCCTGCCTCGCTCGATCCCGTGGGTCCCAGGGCTGCTTGAGGTGGCCCACAGCATGACGGAGGACCCAGAGGACCGGGGATACCGGCCAACCAGGCTTTGGGGGCAGTGGCAACTGCAAAGCTTTAGCATTAGCAACGGCGACGGACGCTAGCCCGTTTGTTCGCCGGGGGTAAAGGGGCAAGGCACAGTAACGCAGCAGCATAGCAACAAGCAGAAAGCAAGGACGTCTCCTACGGGTGCAACGCAGCAACCAAGGTACAAAGCAACATGCATGCGGCGAAGCAAGAGCAGGCCCCTTGTTATTTGCGTATTTCCGCCACCGTGGAGACGTCCACCACCCCTGACTCCATGTAACCCATTGCCAGCATGCAATAGCCCGTAGTTGCACAGCGGGGCTTTCTGGGAGGCCCCACCCTAGCCTGGCCCTTAGCCTTCATCGCCCCCAGGTCCCCGTAGTGTACGCCGCCGACCCATCGCAGGCCTCCCCTAGTATAGTACAGAAGCAGACGGTAGCAACCCTATTCTCTCCGTCGCCCAGAGCTGCACCCACACCCCAAATATATATAGTGCCGGCACTCAGTGTCAGGGGCCAGTACCCAATCGGCTTCGAGGTACCCGTACTCTCCCACGTATAATATACCAAGAGGGTCCACAGGGGGGACACTGGCCGCCCCGTGACGGGAGGGGCGCAACCCGTGAATATCGTTGGCTGGGATTCGGGCTGGTGGGTGCCATAGCTTGATTATCGACCCCCTGTAGGGGTAACCACCAGAGGTTCGCCCCGGGCCGTGGTAACCAGGTTCACCGCATCTGGCCCACATACATCGCCCATACGCCTGCCGTTGACCCTTACCTGCACTGATTGGCCAGCTCCCGTGGTTGCGCCACCTCCGCCACAGTAGTGGCCCGGCCGCAGGTTCGGCCCCCACCCACGACGTGGCAAGCCTACTTATAGCATTGGCCCGCGCGTCACCCCCAGAACCACTCTACATTTCTTCACGAGCCGATCAAGTATGCACCCTCCAGGAGCATTTTGCTGCTGATAAAACCAGGTAGGTTACATGTATATAGAGGCGCCTGTTCACTTGGTGCTACGCTGCCGTGCAGCACCACCGCCGCATTGCCGTTGCCACCTGTGAGCCGCCAACGCACACACCACCGCAACCGCAAGGCCGAGGTCAGACGGTTAGACTATGTACATGCCCTCAGGCACTGTCCCTCCAATTTGTTCACGGGGCCAGGGGATGCCCCTGCATTCCCCCTGAGTTGTTAGAGGGGTCAGGGGAGCACGCCAATACCGCCATGCGACCCCGTAGCGCTCCCACTGTACGGCTCCCCAGTACCGCCGCGCTTCCCCGGTACTCCCATCATACTGACCCCAGTGCTGCCACGCATACCCCCGTGATCCCAGCACACAGTCACCTGCAACTCCACGTACCCTTCAAGACAACACCTCCGAGATCGCCACGCCACCCCAAGTACGCCCACCATACGGTCAACCTTACCATCACGCCGTCCCCATCCCCTATGCGTACTTCGCCTCTTCCGGGGCCTTCATGCTGTTCCCCCAACTCCTTGCACCGATCCCAGGACCAGGGAGCGTCGTATCTCATGCACTGCAGCGCTGGCGGCGCTGTCGCCCGCTCCTACGCCGACCCGTGAACCCTCGGAGTAACCCGAATAACCACCCTCGTGACTGCCATAACCGGGCCGCCGGTTGAGACCCCGGTGTCATGGGAATACCCTACACGGGTTTGGGCCTTATTACCCTGGTCGGGACGACCCATGACACCTCACTGTTGTATGTGGCGACCCGGGGCAGGCGGGTGAAGCATCCCTCCCCGACCCTCGTGCACGGGGGCAGCACGGCTCACGATCAGGCCGGCACGACCTGTCACACGGCGTTGGCCGTCATGCGCCGTCTGCCATCACCGCACACTCAGGCCATGAGGACACTGCTTCCTAGGAGCCACCTCCGCCGCTGCGTCCAGCATAGGGCAGGGGGGCGAATCTGACATCGGTCAAACAGACTGCAGGCAAAAACCACCGGTTTTGCTTCAATGAACATATGAAATATGGTGCATTTTTGGATTTCAGCCCAATGAATCCCTAATGTCAGGCAAAATTACGCAGCTTTGGTTTCAAGAAATGATGCGAAATTTCGCGTCTCAGAGTAAAATTCACACACACACACACACACACACACACACACACATATACATACATACATACATACATACATATATATATATATATATATATATATATATCTCTATTTTTTTTCGATGTCTTGCAGATATTTGTGATGGATCCCCCCCGGCGACCAGGCGCCGCGGGGGGTACAGCGAAACCCTGGCCGGGGGGCAGCCGGGGCCTACCAGGGCCGCGCCCCCCGCGGCATATGGAGTGGCTGCCCGCGGCAGCGGCTCCTGCGGGGGCTGCGGCAGCAGCGGGCGGTCACAGCGTGGAGCCAGCCGGCCCGACAACGCCGCCGATAGGGGCCAGGTGCGTGCCTGCGACATGCGTGCGACATGCCTCCACAGTGTCCTGCGAAGTATACTGCGTAGTGAAGACAGGGGAAAGGGCAGGGCAGGGAGGGAGTGGCCGGGTGCGTGCCTGCGACATGCGTGCGACTTGCCTACAAAGTGTCCTGCGTAGTGTCCTGCGGAGAGAAGAGAGGGAAAAGGGCAGGGGAGGGAGGGGGCGGAAGGGCGGGAGTAGAGGGCCGCAGGCTGCGGGCCGGTGCGGACGGAACCAGGGCGCCTGGGAGTGGCAAGGTGAAGGGGGAGTGGGAGGGGTGCCTCGCGTATTGCTCCCCGAAGTGTATGCCGGGAGGGTAAAGGGAGGGCGGGGACAGAGACCCCGAGGGCCAGGGACCAAGGGACCTGGGAAGGGGGGCACGAGAGGACAAGGGAGGGCGAGCAGACAGGGGGCAGGACAGGGCCAAGGGGCCAGGGCAAAGAGAGGGGGCAAAAGAGGAAGCGCTGCCACGCGAATTGCTCCGCACTGTGCTCGCGCTGGCCGGTGGGCAGAGGGACAGAGAAGGCAGGGCAGGGAAGAGGGCGTGCCACGGCGGCATGAAGGAGCGAGCGTGGGGCCGAGGCACAAAGGTGCCCCACAACCGAGCGAGCCGCCCGCAGTGCGCGGGGGCACTGGACAAGGCAGAGCACCGCGGCGCGCTGCCGCAAGGCGGTCCACCCCCATGGGGGCAGTGTTCTGCGTAGAGTTATACAACAAAGGTCAGGTGCGTGCCTGCGACGTGCGTGCGACATGCATACACGGTGTCCTGCGAAGTGTTCTGCGTGATGAAGAGAGGGGAAAGGGCAGGGCAGGGAGGGAGATGCGTGCCTGCGACATGCGTGCGACCTGCCTACAAGGTGTCCTGCGTAGTGAAAACATGTAACTGTAGAGAGGGAAAGGAGCAGGGGAGGGAGGGAGAGGTAGGGCGGGAGAAGAGGGCCGCAGGCAGCGGGCTGGGGCGCACGAAACCAGGGCGCCTGGGGGCGGCAAGGTGAAGGGGGAGTGAGAGGGGTGCCTCGCGTGTTGCTCCGCGAACGGTGTGCCGGGAGGGTAAAGGGAGGACGAGGACAGAGACACCGAGAGCCAGGGACCAAGGGACCTGGGAAGGGGGGCACAAGAGGACGAGGGAGGGCGAGCAGACAGGGGGTAGGACAGGGCCAAGGGGCCAGGGCAGAGAGAAGGGGCAAAGAGGGAGCGCTGCAACGCGAATTGCCCCACATTGTACACGCGCTGGCCGGAGGGCAGAGGGGCAGAGAAGGCAAGGCAGGGAAGAGGGCGTGCCACGGCGGCAAGAAGGAGCAAGCGTGGGGCAGAAGCACAAAGGTGCCCCACAACCAAGCGAGCCGCCCGCAGTGCGCGGGGGCACTGGACAAGGCGGAGCGCCGCGACGCGCTGCCGCAACGCACGATCATACAACGAGGGCCAGGTGCGTGCCTGCGACATGCGTGCGATCTGCCAACACAGTGTCCTGCAAGAGGTGGGGGGGAAACAGGGCAGGGGACATAGAGAGACGGAGGCCGCAGGAGGGTGAGGTGCGGCATGCGAGCCACAAGCCTAGAGACCTGGGCGCCAGGGGGAGGCAAGGTGAAGAGGGAAAGAGTGGATGCAGGGAGGGTACAGCGAGGACGGGGACAAGGAGACAGAGGACCAAGGACCCAGGGGCCTGGGAAAGTGGGCGAGGGAGGACGAGGGGGAACGCACCCACGAGGGGCAGGGCTAGGCCAGAGAACGGGAGTGGAGCGGGGCAGCAAGGAGGGAGGGTTGCCTCGCGAATTGCTTCGCCCCGTGCTAGCCAGAGCAGAGAAAGCGACGAGGGAGACAGATGCTCAGCATTAGGCGAGCACAGAGGGCGAGGGAAGGAGCAGCGGGGGCAGGGTAGGGGATAGTTGCCAAACGCCGTGCCGTGCGCCGTGCGCGTCCTGAAACCAACTCTGACCTCAATCATGCGTCACGTCACGTCACGTCAAGCCTGGAGCAGGAGGCAGGAAGAGACACGGGGGGACGGGCACCTGCGGCGCCATCCGTAGGGCCTCCCGTGCTATGACCCAACCAGTGGCGCAGAGGGGACACGCGTTAGTGGCGCCATCCACTGGACCCCCTGCGCCTGTTGCAGTAAGTGTGACGCAGAGGGGACGGGCACCAGCGGCGCCAACCGGTGGGCCCCCTGCGGCGTAGAATGTGCTGGACTGATTAAGTAGGTGGCCAGGGGATGCCACAAATGAATCCCCCGTCCGTCTCCCCGCGTCTCTGCCATAGGACCTCAGGGGCCTCCATCGCGCTCGGGGGTGGCAGAGGCCCGGGGGACGAGAGCGCCCGGCCGCTTTGTAGCCGCCACTTCCAGCGGACTGATACCACGGCACCGGTATCAGGCCGCTCGGAAGTGGATACACAGGCACCAGGGAGAGGATGGGCGGTCGGCCCCCCCCGGGCTGTAGGGTGCCGAAACAGGGGCCCTCCCCTCGACCAGCGCGGCGGATGGCGCAAGAAGCCTTCGAGGCGTACGGTAAGTCCTCCCCGCTGCCCGCACTTCCTCATCTTCCGATTCCACCTGGGTACGTACCTCCTCCAGTAAGTATGGGCACAAGAGGGAGCAGGCACGGGACACTGAGCACCATGCGGAGACGTGGCGACTACCGCCGAGGGGCAACAGCGGCTGGTTAACCTGGGCTGCGGGGCCTAAGCCATGGAGCAGGGCGGGAAGGCCCAAACGGAAACCCCCCCCCCCCCCGCAGCAGCCAAGTGCCTCACCCCGTGACTGTGTCGTGCCAACGTCTTGCCTGCGACGTGCGTGCAACGGAGGGGAGACGAAAAGGGCGCACCTCCCCCCCCCACCCAACCCCGCCCCCCAGAGGGCGGGGAGAGCGGATAAAGGGGAGGCGACAAGCGACCCCCCCCCCGAGGGCAACGCGGCAGGGCGGGGGGGCAGCGGTGGCGGGACGAACCACACGACCGTGCCCGAAGAGGGCACGCGCCGTGCAAGCCCCGGCGGGGGGACCACCGGGAGGGCGGGCGTAGGGTAGAAAGGGCGACAACGGGAGCCACGAGGCGAACCCCCCCCCCCCCTACAGAGGGATGCCGCACCTCGTGCCTGTGACATGAGAGCGACGAAGGGAAAAAGACTAGCCCCCCCCCCCCCCACGCGCCTCCGCCCCCCCAAGGGTGGGGGATGCAGGAAGGGAGGGGCGGACAGCGGCCCCCCCTCCCGAGGACAAAGCGGCGAGAAGGGGGGACGGCGGGGAGAGGGTGCGGGACGGACCACACGACCGTGCGCATGGGAAACAAGCGTGCAGCCCCCGGCGGGGGGGGCACCGGGGGAGCGAACGCAGAGTGGGAAGGGCGAAGACGGGGGCCACGCGGCGTGCCCCACTCCCCAGCAGAAGGACAAGTGCCGTGCCACGTGCCAATGCCGTGCCTGCGACGTGCTTACGCCGGAGGAAGGGCAACGAGGGCGCCCCCCCCCACCCCACCCCCAACACCCACACCCACCAAGGAAAGGAGCGAGGGCAGCGAGGGGAAGTCGAGGGGACGTAGGGGACGACGGTAGAGGGAAGCGGACCCCCCCCCCCCCCGAGGGCGCCGCGGCAGGGTGGGGAGGCAGAGGAGCGAGAGAGCGGGACGAACCACACGACCGTGCCAACAGGGAGCACGCGCCGTGCAAGCCCCAACGGGGGGACCACCAGGGAAGCAACCGCAGGAAGGGAAGGGTGACGGCGGGAGCCACACGGCGAGCCCCCCCCCCCCCCAGCGGAGGGACAAGTGCCGCGCCTCGTGCCTGCGCCGTGCTTACGACGTGCTTGCGCAATGGGGCGGACAGCGAGGACGCCCCCCCCCCCCTCCCCCTACTCCTCCACCCACCCACGAAAAGGGCGATGACAGCGAGGAGACAGCGAGGGGACATGGGGGGGGGCAGGGGAAAAAAAAAAACAGGCAACAAAGGACACCAACACGCCAGAGCAGGGGCAGACAGCAGGGGCAGACGGGGCATGGCGGGGGCCAGGGGGCACGGCAAGGGGCGCGGGACAGGGGGATGCCCCTGGGGACGAAAGCGAGAAGGCAGGGACACACACCGCAACGAACGGGGGGGAGCCGGGGTGACAAGAGCCCGCGAAAGACGCTGGTGAGGTACCCGACCTCTGGGGTTTGGGGCCCCCCCCGGTGTCCGTATCGGCCCCACCTGAGCGCAGGCAATAAGGTGGGTTACGCCCGGGACCGTTGGCCAGCGGCCCGAGGTGGCACCGGCCTGGGGGGGTGGCCAATGGGCCTGACCAAGAGCACTCCCCACGGCACGTACTGCGGTTCGTGTCCTGTGAGGGGCTGCGGGTAGGGCACACCGTCCATCGGGGTAGGCAAGAGACGTGCCTATCCCGCAAGGACTCCCCAGAGACCCACAGTGTACCCGACCCCGGTGTGGGGAAGGGCCGACGTACCTGGTTACGACGCAGGTCCATTTGTACTGAGCGGGTACAAATGGACGGCCCGTACAACAGAGTTACACCCTGACGGGGAGTGCATGCATCGGCCCCCCCGTGGGGAAACTCCCGGAGAGAGGGACCAGAGCCAGCGTCGGGCGCCCCTCCCCCCCCCCCCCCAACCCTGCCTGGCAGCAAGCCCGCCAACAACCGGGCTGGGCCAAGGGGCACACCTAGCGGGCACAACCGGGGGCACAGGAACACGGAAGGGAAGAGGGGCGCGCGAGAGGGGTGCGCAACTGTGTCGTGCGAAGTGTCGTGCAACAATAAGCCAGCAGCAAGCGGGACGGGCCACAGAGTCCACCCGTTCTCCCGTGTCCTTAGCTCACACAGCCTTCGTTAGCTAAATGTCGCTATCTGTCCCCGCCAATCCCGCGGAGTTGCCAGCCTTCCGGCGACGTGCCCGGCGCCTGGTAGACACAGTGTCTGATCTCGTCAGACACGGGCCGCACACGTATGCGGCGTTCCAGGCGCGCGTGGACGCGGACCGTCCGGCCAGGGACAACGGATGGGACCACTTCGTCGACGTCTGCTTGCGGCAGATGTTGGCCCGCGATCCCCACCCGTACAACGCGCCCGACGTTCAGGCGCGGTTCGCAGCGGGCACGGTGCCGTTCGGGCTGCACCTGCTCAACCGACTACTCCGATGTCTACAAGATCTCGGGCAGCTCGAGGACGCGCAGCGCGGGCGGCCCCCAGTGGGGTCGGCGGGGCAGCCGGGGAATGCGGCGCCGGGCGCGTTTCCGATGCCGCCGCCCCCAGGCCTCGGGCCCATGCCCATCCGGCCCTTTGGGATTCACCACCACCACCAACTCCATCTCCATCACCTACTTCATCACCCCGTCGGGCTCCCCATGATGCAGCATCACCTCCCACACCAACACGTACACCCGACAGCTGTGCCACCGCCCCCCGTCCATCTTCACCATCACCACCAACTGGCGGCTGTGCCTCAGCACCCCATCCACCTACACCAACAGCATCACCATCACCATCCGCGCCAGCATGTGGAGTACCCGCATCCCCTGCCCCGGCAGCACCCACGGCCGCCTCAGCACACAGTGCCGGTGCCGGAGCCGGTACTGGTGCCTGAGCCGGGGCGGAGCGCCCAGCAGCAGGGGATGTCGCAAGGGACTGTGCCACAGCACCCAGTCCACCTTCACCATCACCATCACCATCATCGTCCGCACCAGCATGTGGAGTACCCACATCCCCTGCCCCAGCAGCACCCACGACCGCCTCAGCACACAATGCCGGTGCCGGAACCGGTACCGGTGCCTGGGCCGGGGCGGAGCGCCCAACAGCAGGGGGTGTCGCAAGGGGCTGTGCCGCAGCACCCCGTACACCCTCACCATCACCATCACCATCACCGTCCGCACCTGCATGTGGAGCACCCTCACCCCCTGCCCCAGCAGCACTCACGGCCGGTGCCTCAGCACACAATGCCGGTGCCGGTACCGGTACCGGCACCTGGGCCGGGGCGGGGCGCCCAACGGCAGGGGGTGTCGCAAGGGGAGGCACGTGGCGTGCCCCCTGGCGAGGCGAGGAGAATGGGGGCGCCTGCGGCTGCGCCACCCCTGGCGGTGCCCCAGCCGGAGTTTCCCGCGGCGGGGTCACCACCGCGGACGGTCCAGCTGCCGGACCCAGCCGTGCCGCGCGAGGCCCCGCCCGTGGTGCCGACGGACCCTGAGCCAGTGGTGCAGGGTGGGGGTCTGCCCCCGACGCATGGGATGCAGGGCGCGGCCCCCATGGGGAGGACTACGGCGGGGGAACGAGAGGGGGATGCAGCGCAGGAGGCGGCAGTTGCTGGCCCGCGAGACATCAGCGAGCTGCTCGCGCAGGCCCTGGAGGAGTACCGGCGGACAGCCGTGAAGAGTGGGGGAACCGCGCCGGAAGGGGCTGACGCCGGCGAGCTGATAGCGCAGGCGCTCGCGGCTGTCGCCCCGAGGACGGAAGGGGCCAAGGAGACGCCGACGGAGGCGGTTTCTTCGGGGGGACAGGACGCGGGGCGGGGTGTGCCGAAGGCGCACACGCCGGAGGAGGGCGGCGGGGTTGTGGAGCCCAGTGGGGGACGTGCCAAGGGGGAAGGAGTGGAGGACTGGATGTGGGAGTGGCGGGAGTGGCGCGAGGTGGCACCCGGTGAGCCGTGTCCGGCGGGGCTGGCGTACCGCATGGATCTCCATGCGGGCACCAGCTGGGCCCGGCTGCCCGCCAACCTGCTGGCACGGCTGGACGCGGCGGAGGCGGCAAGGGGCGGAGGCGCTGACGAGCGGCCTCTGGCGCCCTTCCCGCCGCGGCCGGACACGCCGCCGGCGGTGGTCGCGGATGGAGAAGGGGTGGAGGGGGAGCAGGAGGAGGAGTGCGAGGGGGACGAGGAGGCATACGGGCCCGGCGAGTCGGCGCTGGCCCTCATGTTTGAGGACGACGCCGGGCCCGACGTCTACGCCGGCATGGACGAGGACCCGGCCAACGAGCCGCTGCGGCCCATGCCCACTGCGGTGCCGCCCCCTCCCCTGGGGAGCTGCGAGCGGCGGCACTGCAGGTACCATGCGGCCGAGGGCGCCCACAGGCACCGCCTCACGGGCACGGGGCAGCGGGAGGCAGGGATGCTGGCGGACGCCCTGGAGCGCTATGAGCTCCAGCGCCCAGGGCAGGTCGCCCGGGAGTTGGCCCTGGCGGCAGCGTCCCCGGACAACGGCGAGGTCCGCTGTGTCCAACTGGGGGATGCGGCGGTCCTGGGTCACCACCCCGGTGATGTCCGGGCGGCCGAGCCCCAGGAAGGCCTCCCCCTGTTGGTGCGCCTGTCCGTGGGGCGCCTGCTGGGCGAGGCAGGGCTGGAGGACGTGCGGCGGGACGAAGGCCTGTACGTGGCCTTGTGGCGAGGTGGGGCTCACGCTTGGCGTCGCGAGCAGGCCGGGCGGCCCCTCACACCCCAGGTGCTGGGGTCCCATGCGCTCCTGGTGGCGTTGCACCGTGAGGGTGCAGAGGTCGTGTTCGACGCGGACCGCCTGCTGCTGACCGGGGACGGGGCGGTCCTCGTCCCCACCACTAGCAGCTACCGCCTTGAGAGCCGCGGCGGTGACCTCAAGCTGCTGGTGGTGGTGGGCACGCGCCTCGACGGGAGCGCCGCCCCCCGGGGGTCCGAACACGCGATCCCGGTGGGGGGTGACGAGGAAGCAGGCCGTGGCGGTGACGGGATGGGGCAAGAGCAGCCCACGGAGGAGGAGCAGCAGCACGATCAGCCGGAGGTGGCCGGGGAGGAGGTGGACGTGCAGGCCATTGTGGCGGCGGCCCTGGCGAGGATCACGGGTGCTGCGGGCCCGCCGCCGACGACGGAGGCACTGGAGGAGGAGGACCAACGCAGGAGGGGTGAGGAGGCACAAGTCGCCATGGAGCAGGACGAGGAGCCGGAGTTCAAGGGTGAAGAGGCACAGGGCGCCGGGGAGCAGGACGAGGAGCTGGTGATCGTGGGGGCGAAGGAGGCGCGTGAGGTGGGTCCACGGGAGCTGGGGGTGGCGGATACGGCTGGGCCGAAGACGGGGGAGGTGGAAACCTGCAGGCACTGGGCCAAGGGGTGGTGCATGCGGGCAGATGCCTGCCGGTACGCCCACCCCCAGCCGCCGGTGCCGCGGGGAGTACCCCACGAATTACTCCTGATCCTCTAGTCCATGGCCCGAGTGGGGGCCCTCAGCCTGGACCGCAGCAAGGACCACGGCCGGGGCCACGGAACGTTGCTGCAGGAAGCGGTGGTAAAGGCGCAAGGGGGAGGGCTCCCGGCGGTGGGGTATGCGGTGGAGAGTGGGGGCCTGACCGAGTGGGCGGTGGCGTTGCCATGTGGCATGGCGGCCCTGCTCACTCCGTTCCCGGTGGTCCCGTCGAGGGACGTGGTAGCCGTCCAGGAAGCCAATCTGGGATGGGTGTGCACGTGGCACACGCACCCCGCCGGCATGGACCCCCGCGAGTGGCAGGCTAAGGCGGTCGTGACGTACCTGTCCTGGTCGTTGCCGGCAGCGCCGGGTGCG
Source organism: Eutreptiella sp. 'Long Island Sound 2002' (assembly GCA_964036045.1). Taxonomy (NCBI): domain Eukaryota; phylum Euglenozoa; class Euglenophyceae; order Eutreptiales; family Eutreptiaceae; genus Eutreptiella; species Eutreptiella sp. 'Long Island Sound 2002'. The sequence continues at coordinate 101,479,633 of OZ038383.1, forward strand.
TGGGCGCAGTGGTGGGACAGGGCGCTCAGCTGGGCGAGGGATGGCAGTGCTGTGGCGGCCTGCCCTGACCTCCCACGCGAGCCCGTCTCAGTCCAGCCGTGGACTGTCTCCCTGCATCTCCCCGCAGTGGCGGCTCGTCTTGCGGCCACGGACCCGGAGGTCTCGCTGCTGGGAGACCGAGAGGGGCCAGGGCTTCGCCTGGGTCAGGGGCTGGAAGTTCGCACCGCCCGCCTCCCCAGGCCTGTGGACGGGGACATCCTGGGGGGACTCCAGTTCACGCGGGCTGGCGGGGCTGATGTGTGGACCGCTGTCCATCGCCAGCTCCCAGACGCGTGGCCCCAGGTGTACCGGCCCCCTGGTCACGAGCGCCTGGTGGGAGTGGAATGGCGCGTGTGGGCAGCCAACGGCCCGTCCCCACCGGTGGTGGTCCTGCCCAGGAGAACCAACCACCCCAGCTGGGAGACCGTGGCGGTCTTGTGGGGATGGGTGGCGGTCCGTGGGGCCGATGGCCACGTCTTCACTGCCCCAAGGGGCACGGTGATCGAGACCGACGGGGGGACAGCGTTGCAGCTCACGGCAGAGCCCCTGACCACGCATGCTGTGGTGGCCGTCCTCCAATGGGGTGCAAACAGGCCACAGCCCTGGCGCGATCCGGTCGCTAGGGCTGTCTGGCGGGACCTGCCGGTCCTTAAGGCCGCCGTCTGGTCAGGAGGGGCAGGGCGGCATCTCCCGGGCGCACTCCCATGGCTGCGGGGCTGCGGAGACGCCTCTCCCCCGCCAGATGAGTTGCGGGGCGCCCTGGAGCGCGTGTACTCGAGGCCCAGGCACCACTTCCTGGTGGCCGCGGACCATGGGGTGGAGCTCAGCGACGACGTGGTCGCGCTGGCAGCCGACGTGGTGCACTGCCTGGCCCCCCACGCCATGATGCTCCCGAGGGAGGGGTGGGAGGGCCAGCGGCACGACCAAACCCCGGCTGCCCTCCTCGTTGCGAGGTACGTCCAGCTGGGGGGCTCAGAGGCGGTGTACCTCGACCGGTTGGAGACGCCGGACATGCGGCACTGGACGGCCCACCACCTCGTGGCCCCTGACATGCGGTTGGCCGTGGACCCGCTGGACCGGCCTGTGGTGTCGGGGGCCCCGCCCCAATGGCCGCACACGTGGGACATGGCGGTCCGGACGATGCGCATGGCACCCAGGGGCCAGAGGGCGGGATGGCCGGGTGCAGAGCATCTGCTGGCGGAGGCCCGGGCGGCACAGGTGCAGCAGCCGGCCGGCAACACCAAGGACTGTGGCGTGTGCGCCCTCATGTCCGCCGTCGGTACCCTCCTCAGGGTGCCGAGGCCGGGCAACCTCCTGTCCGCGCTGGACAGGCGGTGGGTGGCGGCGGTGGTCCTCAACAAGGACATGGGGCCCATCGCGCGTCTGCCGTCCCTGGGGGAGCTGCCTGCAGCGGTGTTGGAGGCCCTGCCGGCGCCCCGCACGCCCTTGGACCTGGCGAACGTCCCGCACAACGTGGGGCTGCCCGGGGCGCGCATGCAACATGCCCTGCTGTGTATGGCGGCGGCGGCGGACGGGGGGATGTCCATGCTGGCGACGGTGTCCTTGCAGCATGTGCAGGACGCGATGCAGCAGCAGCGGATGCATGCCCCCCAGCCGTGGGAAGAAAGCGCCAAGCGGTGGCTGAGGGTGGAGAGCGTGCCTTCCACCCATGCGGTGGGCATGGCGGATATGGGGCGGCTGGTGGTGTTGGAGGGGGCGGAGTATTGGGCCTGTGTTCGGGTGGAAACAGGGGGACTGGAGTGGGTCGTAGTCACCACGTGCCGGCTCAGGAGGCAGCAGTCCAGGGGCCTGGCCTTCTACCGGGTGTTCCGGGAGTGCCTCAGTGGGCTGGGGCCGGTGCGCAGGGCGCACAGGTGCACGGCCGAGGACATCCCGCCGGCGCCAGCGGTTTTCGTGGAGGTCACGCGGCCGCCGGTGATCCAAGGGCAGGACGTCTGGCCCGTAGCCCCGAGCAACGTGTGGCAGGCTGAGCATGCAGCTGGCATGTGCAGGGCGCTGCAGGGTCACGCGGCGGCCCTCCCCAGGGCCCCGGCAGCACATTCCTCCAGCAACAGGCCGGCAGCCTCGCTGGCACTGCTGCATGGCGCGTCGCGGGCGTGGCATTGGGTTGTGGCGGCATTGGAGCCCCACTCCTCGGCGCTGCGCCTGTACGATCGCGGAGAGAGCACGGTGCTCACGGTCCGCCCCGCCGACCTGGAGGCCCTGCACCTTAGTGCACTGAGTGGCGACGGGGGCGACGCGCTGTACCTCCAAGGGACCGTGACAGGCGCGGCCGCGACACGCTTCCGCCGGCAGAGCGCAGGAGATGCCCTCCGCCTGGTCATGGCGGAGAACATGGGGCCGTGGCTCCGGGCGTTCTCCACGTCCAGGTGGAAGGTCGAGGGCGACCGGGAGAAGTTCGCCGACGCGTGGCGCCGCTGGGTGGAGGAGCAGTTCCCCGTGGGGGGAATGCTGCACCTGCCGCAACCACCAAGCGTGCCACCAGTACGGCCTGCGGCACCCCCGGCCGCGGCGGCGAGGCAGGCCCCGAAAGCGGCGCCAAAGCCGCCGCCCAAGAGAAGCCAGCCGCCTCAGTATGGCTCCTATGCCAACATTCGGTACGTGCTGCGGCACTTCGGTGGTGACTTGGCCACGGATCAGCGTGGGACAAAGACGATCAATGTCTGCCCCTGGTCTCGGCTGGATGGGGCAGGTCACTGCACTTGGAAAGCTGGCACGCACTGCCGGCCTACCCACCTCCACCCCAAGGACCTGCTGGACCACATCCTGCGGGACCATGCGACTGATCCGGCGCAACGGGACCAGGCGCTGGCCATGCTGGCTGGCGTTATGCCGGGGGGCCAGGCGGGGCCTTTCGCGTCAGCCCAGGCGGGGTCCAAAGCGCTCACGCTGCCCACGGGTGCCTGCCTTGCGGCGGAGCGCGGGGCATCGCCGTCGGTGGGGCAGTGACTTCAACGGGGAGTACGGCGGCAAGTACGTCCGGCGGACAGGCAGAGGGGGAGCCCGCCGCGTCTGCCGGGTCTCAGCAGGCGACGACCGCCTCAGGCGGAGGCCCACGGGGTCAGGGGCCACCTCGCCGGCCGCCCGCGCCGGGTGCGGATGGTCCCCCTGAACCTGCTGGTGGCCCCTCTCCGTCCATTGATCCGGATCCGGCGGGGGGCCCCGATCCTCACGTGCAGCCATGAAGGGGCCCAGCCTCCGACACCCGAGCGGCGGTGTCCTGGAACGTCCAGGGCTCGATGCGGGGGGACGGCGTACCAGTGGCCCCAGGTATGCTCGACGGTGAAGCGGTGGCGGCGGGCATCATGAAGGCCGAGGGTGCCATCCTGGGCCTATTCCAGGAGACCGGCCTGCAGGATCCACAAGGTGTGGTGCACTCCGAGAACCAGTGGCGTCACCACGGGTATCATGCGTACCCAGGGGTGGATGCCCAGGTGGCGTCGGCGGCGGCGGTGCGCGGCGGGCTCTTGATTGCCCTTCGGGCGGACGTGTTCGCCGCACAGGAAGTTCGAGATATCGTGGACATCGTGCCAGGCAAGGCCATGGCCCTCGATGTGGTGACCGCAGGTGGCACCCTCACGGTCATCAACGTCCACGGCCCGGGTAGCGGCGGCGACCCCTGGGCGTCTAAGGCGTCCTTCTGGGCTGACGTGGCCATGTACGCGGCGGCCAAGAGCGCGGGAGGCACCAGGGCCGTGCTCCTCGGAGGGGACTTCAACGTGTGGCTGGAGTCCCCGTGGCACCCTACCACGAGGAGGTTCCAAGCCCTGTGGGAACAGTGTGGTTTCCACAGGGCAGGCCCGGAACGGGAGGAGGACAGGAGGCCCACGAGGGCAGGGCACCGACTGGACTCCTTCCTTCTAAACTCGCCTCTGGTCCCATGGGCGGCGCGTGAGCGCCCTCACTTGGCGCCGGGGCGGTCTCCTGCGTCACTGGGGTCGGATCATGGCCCTGTGGTCCTGGACATCCCACTGGCGGTGGCCGGCAAGGAGAGGGTCACCAGGATGGCCTACTCGCACGCCCAGGGCAGGCTGCATGCCATACGCCCGGACTCCCCGGGGGTTCGTGAGGCGGCAGCGGCAGTACTGCAGAAGGCCTGCGGAGATCGGCAGCTACAGGCGTGGCTCTCGTCGGACCAGGACACTGCCACCATGGGCACGACGGAGGTGCAAGCGGTCTTTGACCTGCTCTACGCTTTCCGTGATGACGTGTCCAGGGTCACGGGAGTGCGCATGCCTTCAGGCGTGGACCCGCAGTACCCGTACGGGCAGGCGGAAACGGAGGCGTCGTTGGACCAGGTCCTCTCGGATCAGCAGGCCCTGGCCTGGCGCGCCCATCAGCTGTGCCAAAGGGACGCGGCGGCGGCCGGACTCCACTCCCAGGAAGCGACTGCCCTGCTACACCACCTCCGGCGAGTGGACCCCGACCTGTCCCCCGCCTCGGTAGAGGACCTGCGTGCCGCGTTGGACCATCAGCTCCACCAGCTGGAGACACGCGTGGAGGAGCTGCGGGATGTCCTGAGGAGCAACAGGCGCCGGTCCATCAAGGACTACTGGCGGGGCAGGGTACCGGATCTGCAGCTCCGATGGACGGCGATACGGGGGGCCATCAACGTGGTGAACTATGCCCCGTCAGGCCTATGGTCCGTACGCGTCCGCGAGTCGGAGAAGGTGCTCTTGGAGGCCTGGGACGTCATCGGTGAGGTCCAGAGGTATTGGGAGGCGCTGTACGCCAAGCGGCCAGTGAACCTGCCGGCCTTCGAGCGGCTGGTCCGGGCCCACATTCCCAAAGGGGTGCCAGAGGAATGGAGGTCGGTACAGGACTACACCATGCAGGACCTTAAAGACGCCGTGAGGCAGGCCGTGGCGGACGACAAAGCTCCGGGGTCCAACCGGGTCACGGCTGCCGTCATAGCAGAGCTGCCTGAACCGGTGCAGGGGCTCCTGGTGCATGCGTACAGGGCAATCCTGCGGGGTGCGGACGTCCCGGAGTCCTGGCACGAGGCGATTATCTGGCTGACGCCCAAGGGCACAGCCACGGGCAACCTGGACGAGTACAGGCCGATAGCGCTGGGGCAGCAGGACATGCGAATGCTCATGACTCCCCTTATGCGGAGGTTCATAGCTGTTCTGGCACGCAAGGGACTGGCCGCGGACTGGCAGTTCGGAGCCATGCCGGGCTCCACGGCGGCTGCCCCGGTGTTCCTGGCCCAGCGCAGGCTGCAGCGTGGGCTGGAGGAAAACCACGTCCTGGCCTTCGATGTGTCAAAAGCTTTTGACACAGCGCCGCACGGAGCGCTAGCGCTCCTCCTGCGCCACATGGGTGTCCCGGAGGAGCTCATCAGGCTCTTCCACACCCTCAGCTGCGGGTCTCTGGTGCGCATCATCACTGCGCACGGCCCGACGCCGAGCATACGACTCTACAGGGGCCTGCGGCAGGGCAGTGCGGAGAGCGCTGTGCTCTACCTCCTGCTTTTGGAGCCTCTCCTGCGGAGCCTCGCCTGCAAGGCGCGGGGAGATGCTCGCCATGCGGTGCCACCCCTGGTACAGGCGTACTGTGATGACCTCCTGTTGATAGCGCACTCCCTACCGCAATTCCTGGAGTATGCGGCGGCGATAGCGCGGTATCTCACTGACATGGGCATGTCCCTCAACGTGGGCAAATGCGCCTATGCCAATACTGCTCGCATCCATTCAATTATGGTATACCTGAACCCAGGGGACACGGCGGCCCCATGGGTATGCTTACGTGCCAAGGGCACGGTACCATACTTGGGCCTACGCCTCGATCCCAGGGGGATGGCGACCATGAAGGAGAAACATGTACTCCGGTGTGAAGCTCTGCTGGGCTGGTGCAAGAACACGTTAGGGCCGGCGTCGGTGCCTCATGAGGTGATGGCGGCAGTGGTTGGAGGCATCGTGCGGTACGCGGCGCCCTATTTGTCCGACACGGCGGACGAGGTGATCAAACTGAATACTGCCATCAAGGCTGCGGCCCTGCAGTTCGAGAAGCTGCCCAAGGACCTGTCCAACGTGGCGGTGCGGTCAGGTCATGGGCTACGGTTGGCGGATGTCCAGGTTATATGCCGCGACTCCGTCGTGGCGACCATGGCTCAGCTCACCCACCACAGGTCGACGACAGTCCAGGATGAGCTGCGGGCCATGCTCCGAGACATGCACGTGCAGTACGGAGTATGCGGGCAGTTCATGGTGCCCTCTGCCTCGTTCGCCACACACGCTGGCAATACGTGGGTGGACAGGGTACTCAGAGCGATGGGAACGTTGCGTGTAGGGCTTCTCATGCCATCGTCGGTGTACTCGTGTGTACACGCCCATCTGCCGCAAGTGCAGTGGGCGGGGCGGAAGTGGATGTCCCAATCCTATACCTTCAAGGGTAGGGACATCTGCATTCTCTCGGGGCCCCGCACAGATGCGACAGTACAGTCCCTGACTGATCCCGCAAATGACCTCCTGCATGCGCGGCTCCCCTGCCCTGCGCCCGGGCACTGGGCGGTCCAGCTTCAGGAGTGCCATTAGGGCCACCTGCACCTTCCGCACGCGGGAGTAGGGCCCCTCCAGCTGGACCACGTTTTGGCTCACGGGGCTTCGCGACGTCTTCCGGCCGCAGCTGCCCGGTCCGTTGACTCACCGGCTAATACACCCGGTGCGCCGAAAGACGGCCAGCAAACGAAATAGGCAGTCCGCTGCGGGGGACGTGTATGTGGTGGGCGGTTACAGGGAGGAAGGATGGGACCCGGCCAACCCGGGGCTGTCCATGCCGTTCGTCCCGCTAGCCGCCCTCCTGTTTCTGTTGGGGGACGTCTTTGAGGGCTACCAACAGCAAGACGATCCGGCGTCCGTCCCCCTTCTCACTCCTCACGCCGGGGGCGGCATAAGCCCGCCACCACTGTGGGTTGTGCACGGGCAGCCAGCGTTTTCCAGGGCGTGCGCGGCGGTGCACAAGTGCAGCGAGTGGGCAATTGTTCTTCTGCTGCCGGCGGGCCCAATCCCGGATCCGGATGGGTACTCGGTCCCGGAAGTGGTCCGGATGTCCAACGTGCCACACGATCCGCACGTTGCCGTCACGTCGTTGCGTGATGGCGGCGCAGTGGAGCAGGGGTCTGTGGTGGTATACCAGCCTTCCTGCTCCGCAACAACTTGGGGAGCGGAGTATACCACCGCCCTGGACGCCATAAAGTCAGTCTGCGGATGTGACCTGGCCTGGAGACCGCATGCGGTGTATCCACCGAGGGTGGTCCTGTCCCCGGAGCTCACGGCCTCCAGTGCGGCGTCCCTGGGAAAGGTGGTGCAGAGCCCCCACTCCGACGTGGCATGGCTGGAGCCCCACCGGTACTGCTGGGTGCCGGTGGCGACTAAAGTCACATCGTCTGACGCGTCGCCCCAGGGAGACGACGCCACAAACGTGGCGGTGGCCAGCCACGGAATCCCCACGTGGACGGGTGCCATCTACGGCACGGTCCCGGAGGCAGAGATCATTGGCGCGGCGGCGTACTTGTTGCACACGCCCCCGTCAGCGTGCACGGTACACGTGGTGGATGCGTCCGTCATAGGAGCGCATCTCCGCAGGGCGCAGGAGGCCCTGTACCGTGGCATCAAGGGGCCGACATCACATCTGGTCAATCAGCACGCACTGAGCTGGATAGTGGAGGGGCTGCGGCGGCTGCCACGCCGAGTTGGGGGGCCGCACCACGGTGTGGTGAGGCAGAGCTCGCACTTGGCGGCGGTCCCGCTCGAGGCACCGGACTCTGCCGCGGCCCGTGCAATGGCCCCGCCAGTCCATCTTGTCCTGCCAAAGGAGCACGCCATCCTCTTGGTGCCGGGGGATAATGGAGAGCTCGAGCCGCGTGTGCCATCCATGCAAGCCCTTCAGCAAGTCCGGGAGATGGAGTGGCGTTCGCTGGCGGCTCGCACCAGGGCGCACACGCCACTGGCTGGCGCCTGCGAGGCGATGCCCCTGGGAGCTGTGCACCACGGCCCAACGCACAGGAATATGCTGCGGGCACGTGACGGTCGCTTGTCCACCATGCAGGTCATGCGACGGTGGAGACAGAAGCTCACGCGTATGGCAATACCAGCCCACCCCTGTATCTTCTGTGGGGGGCCGGAGGAGGACATTGGCCACATGCGCCTACTGTGTGCGCGGGACGAGGAGGTGGCTGGGCTCCTGTGCAGGCGTGTGGAGGAGTTCAGGGCGGAGCTACCCCTGACGGACAGGGCGGTGGAGTTCGTGGCGTGGAGGGAGCACGGCTGCAGGTGGACTGAATCCCTGATGGCAGGTGTCGTCCACGGGGACCTGAAGCGGCTGTTCGCTGCGGTGCGAGCGGCGTCGTCCCGGGGCCCTGCCAAGGCCAGGCTCTTTGTGGAGGACATGGTCCAGATTGGGGAAGATGTGTATGCCCGAAGGAACCATCGGCTCACCCAGATCATGCAGCTGCCGATGCAAGATCGAGAGAGAGCGGTTTACGCGTTCCTGCGCGGTGACACACCCTTCTGCCCGCCGGCAGGGAGGATCCTGCAGCGTCCGCCGTGGAACCCATTTGCCGGCCTCCCCGGCGACCTGCGGGCAACCTTCCAGAAAGCACCGCTGCACGCACTGCTGGTGTCGCGGTCGTGCATCGCGCATGACGAGGCCCTGTCCTTGTTCCCTCACTGGATGGCGGCGGTGGCGCAGGCCTTCGACCAGTGGATCGGTTCCTGGGTGGCGCGGGACATCACGACATTCAGGGAGTGGTCCCGCGTGGTGTCGGCGCAGTCGTGGGCCCAGGTGCGTGGTACCAAGGTGAGGGGCGTTGACGGCCAGAGTGATCCCTGGCTTCAGGTGTACGCCAACCATCCAGCTGTGGGGAACGTCATGGGCTGGCCTCGCGAGGTGCTGCCGGTCCTTCAGCAACCTCTGTGCAGTCTCCCAATCCTGGCGGTGGCTGTTGTACTTGACGTGGGTACGTTGTGGCTGTATGACCGACAGCTGCGACGAGCCGTACCAGCGGTCACGGAGCAGCGGTCCATGGCAGTGTTAGTGGGCTCCAAGCAGCTGGCACGGGTACAGGGCGACGACGCGCTAGGCCACGTCACGGAGGCCATGTTCTCTCTGCCAGAGGGGGACGACCACGTGGCTGCCGATGCCCGTCACACCCTTGACACCCTGGGCCTCGAGGCGGTCATTGAGGCTCGGGCGGGAGGACAACGCTTGGTTCTGGCTTCCGCCAGGGGCCCGGAGCAGGACGGGGTTGATGTCATCGGGGAGGTCTTGCGGGACTACGGTTGGGAGCTCCTGGCGCATGGCACACGCAGCCCCAAAGTGGCGCGGTGGCCCCGGCTGCTTGAGAGCCTGCCGGTGATGCCCGACGGGCGACCGATACTCCGCCCGGTGTCCACGTGGGAGGAAGCGAGGCGCGGCCTCCTCAGTAGTGCCACAGCACGCACGCTGACGAGGGCTTTGCTCGGGCTCCAGGACGCGTGCTGCGATGTATGGCAGGACCTGTGGTCGCAGTGTTGTGATGGTAGCTGTGTTCCATCGCGGTCTGTGCTTCCGCAGCGATGCCACGGGTGCGGGGAAACGGTGTCAGTTTGGGTTCATCAGTGTGCCTCCGCCCCGCTGTGCGGGACATGTAAGGAGCATGCCGATAGGGGGTGGCCTAAGGCGAGGTGGGCACTGCGGCACTCTAGACGGATGTCCTCAAGTGCCTGGAAGACTATCCAGGATGGCCTGAAGAGCGTCCGAGTGGAAGGGGTACGGTGCCCTGGAGCGCCGTTTGCGGCCCTGCCCCTGATGCTGTGGTGGGCGGCTCTGGAGGGCGACTCACGGATACTCTGGTTGTGGCATCACGGGGGTAATGGTGACGGCGTGGTGGAGGCCGGGGGTGCAGATTGATGGGGTTGGGAATTGTGGGTGCACCAGCTACCGTCCCTACGCTGGACGCAGCCGAGGGGGTAGCGCCTGAGAAGCAGTGCCTTCGCGGCATGATTGTGCGGTACCGGCAGGCGGCGTATGACGGCCAACGCGATGTGACAGGTCGTGCCGGCCTGATAGTGAGCCGTACTGCCCCCGTGCATGAGGGTCGGACAGGGATGCTTCACCCGCCTGCCCCGGGTCGCCGCATACAACAGTGAGGTGTCATGGGTCGTCCCGACCAGGGTAATAAGGCCCAAACCCCTGTAGGGTATTCCCATGGCACCGGGGTCTCTACTGGCGGCCCGGCTACGGCAGTGTAGGGATTGGTTGCTCGGGATACACCGGGGGTGCACGGAGTTGTCTGGGGGTTGCAGCGTTGCGACGCCCCCTGGAAGTGTTACACGGGGTTGCGGGGTCAGCCTGCAGGCCCCGGGGGCGGCGACGAGGCGAAGATGTGTGCGTGAAAGGACATGACAGTGGGGTCGTCAGGGGGACAGTATGGCGGGCGTCGTGGAGACGGCGTGGCAGCCTGGGAGGAGCACTCAAGGGGGGCACGTGGAGTTCCAGGTGACGGCGTACTGGAGTCTTGGGGGTAAACGCGGCGGTACTGGGATCCGTACGGTGGGGGTACGCGGCGGTACTGGGGAACCGTACAGTAGGGGAGCAGCGGGGAAGTTCCAGATGACGGTGTACTGGCGTCGTGGGGGTATACGCGGCGGTACTGGGGACCGTACGGTGGGGGTGCGCGGCGGTACTGGAGGGCCGTACAGTGGGGGCGCTACGGGGTTGCATGGCGGTACTGGGGTGTCCCCCTGACCCCTCTAACAACTGAGGGGGAGCGCGGGGGCATCCCCTGGCCCCGTTAACAAACTAGAGGGACCGTGCCTGCGGGCATGTACATAGTCTAACCTCTGACCATGGCCTTGTGGTTGCGGTGGTGCGTGTCGTGGCGGCTCGCAGGTGGCGTCGGCGTGGCAACAGCGGTACTGCGTGGCGTCGTAACGAAGAGTATGCAGTCGCCTCACCACTGTAACGGCTTACCCCTGGGGGGCGCCAGTCCGGTCGGCTAGAGGCAAGGAGGGCAGAGGAGCGGCATGCTGAGTGGTCCGGGGGGTGACGCGGGGGCCAATGCTATAAGTAGGCTCGCCACATCGTCGGTGGGGGCCGAACCTGCGGCCTGGCTGCTGCTGTGGCGGAAGAGGCGCAACCACGGAAGCTGGCCAATCAGTGCAGGTAAGGGTCAAGGGTAGGCGCCAGGGCAATGTATGTGGGCCAGATGAGGTGCACCTGGTTACCACAGCCCGGGGCGAGCCTCTGGTGGGTACCCCTACAGGGGGTCGATAACCAAGCTACGGCACCCACCAGCCCGAATCCCAGCCAGCGATATTCACGGGTTGCGCCACTCCCGTCGCGTAGCGGCCGGCGTCCCCCCCTGTAGACCCTCAAGGTATATTATATGTGGGCAAGTGGATGCCTCGAAGCAGGTTGGGCGCTGGCCCCTGACATGGGGTGCCGGCATGGTATATATCTGGGGTGTGGGAGCAGCTCAGGGCCACGGGGACGTGGAATTGGTAACGTGTTTCTGTACTATACTAGGGGACTGGTGCGGTGGGACGGTGGCGTACATTGTGGGGACATGGGGGCGATGAAAGCTGAGGGCCAGGCTAGGCTGGAGCCTCCCAGAAATCCTGGCTATGCACATACGGGCTATTGCGTGCTGGCAGAGGGATACGTGGAGTCAAGGGTGGTGGGCAGTTTCGAGGACGCGGATGGCAATGGATTCCATGGGGTCATGAGTGATGGATGTCTCCACGGTGGCGGGGGTACGCGAACGACGGAGGGTCAGCTCTCGCTTCGCCGCATGCGTGCTGCTTTGTTCCTTGGTTGCCGCTTTGCGACGGACAGAGATGCCCTTGCTTTCTGCTTGTTGCGATGCTGCTGCGCTGCTTTGCCTTGCCCCCTTACCACCGGCGAACAAACGGGCCAGCGTCCGTCGCCGTTGCTAATGCTAACGCTTTGCAGTTGCCACTGCCCCCAAAGCCTGGTTGACCGGTATCCCCGGTCCTCTGGGTCCTCCGTCATGCTGTGGGCCACCTCAGGCAGCCCTGGGACCCACGGGATAGAGCGAGGCAGGAACCACCTGTCGGCGCGAGATGCCCGGTAACTCCAGTAGACGGCATGATAAGTGGTTATGACTATGACTATGACTATATATATATATATATATATATATATATATATATATATATATATTACTACACCCCTCTCCCCTTAAATCTAGCTAACAAGCAAGCAACAACAACAACAACAACACGTCTCCTTGCTGTTTTGGCCATTGCTCCGTCCCAACGCTTCGGATCATTTGCATATGTAGCCATCTTGGAGCCTAGGTGGTGCCCTTGCCAAATCCAAGTTTTGAGCCAAAAACTCACCGGTGGCGGCCCGGGGCGGTGGCGCCAAGTCGGGAGGTGCCCTCCCAAATCTGCGCAGTTTTGGGCCAAAAACAGCCATTTTTCGCCCAAAACAGCCCTAGTAAGGGTTCAAAAGAGCCAAACGAAGGCAAAGGGCTGCTACAATTCACGTGCGGATTGACTTTCTCGCGACCAAGGGACCTTTGGTGCCCTCTAACTCCACGATATGTCCGAGAAACGGCCCAAAAAGGCGCCAAAAAGTCCCAAAAACTGCGCAATGTGCACCAGCACCCCGAAACCAAGAACGGGCCGTATCTTGGGCTACGTGGCTCAAAGTCCGATTCCGAGGGCACCTAGTCCACCCGCAACCCCCCACTTTTTATAGTTTCCAAGCCTCAGAATCGCCGAACGAGACACGTAGACCCCCGTACGAGTGGTCACTTGGTGCAGCCGGAGGGCCGGCCAGCCCACGCACAGTGGGGGCCAACGGTGGGTCCACCAGGGTCCCCGGGGCGAAAAAAAGATTTTTTCCAAAGTTGTTCCTAGACCACTTGGGAGGCTCAAACAAGTGTTTTTGGGCCATTTTGAGCCCGTGGTGGCGCGTTTTGGGCCATGGAAAATCCCAAAATGCCTTGAAAATGGGCCGTCCCAAAAACTGCGCAATGTGCACCATCACCCCGAAACCAAGAACGGGCCGTATCTTGGGCTACGTGGCTCCAAAACGAATCCCGAGGGCACCTAGTCCACCCGCAACCCCCCACTTTTTATAGTTTCCAAGCCTCAGAATCGCCCAACGAGAAACGTAGACCCCCGAACCAGTGGTCACTTGGTGCAGCCGGTGGGCAGCCCGGCCCGCGCATGGCGGGGGCCAACGGTGGGTCCACCAGGGTCCCCGGGGCGAAAAAAATGATTTTTTCCAAAGTTGTTCCTAGACCACTTGGGATGCTCAAACAAGTGTTTTTGGGCCATTTTGAGCCCGTGGTGGCGCGTTTTGGGCCATGGAAAATCCCAAAATGCTTTGAAAATGGGCCGTTTTGGGACCAACAATGGGTCAGAAATGGGTAAAAAACGCGTTTTTCCAAAAATGATCCTAGACCATTTATGATGCTCAAACAAGTGGTTTTAGCCCATTTTGAGCCCGTGGGGACGGGTTTTGGCTCCCGTAAACTTCCAAAATGCCTTGAAAATGGGCCATTTTGGGACCAAAAATGGGTCAAAAATGGGTCAAAAACGCGTTTTTCCAAAAGTGACCCCGGATCATTTGGGATGCTCAAACAAGTGTTTTTAGCCCGTTTTGAGCCCGTTTTTGACCAAGTTTAGCCCCTTCCACCACATGTATGCACCACTTTGTTCCCTTCGCACGTACCTTAGAGCCGTGTGGTGGAGCCACCTAGAGTTGGGAGAGGGGTGTAGATTGGAGGATATATATATATATATCTATATATATATATATATATATATATATATATATATATATATATATATATATATATATATATATATATATATATATACATATATATATATCTGTATATATATATATATATATATATATATATATATATATATATATATATATATATATATATATATATATATATATATATATATATATATATATATATATATATATTACTACACCCCTCTCCCCTTAAATTTAGCTAACAAGCAAGCAACAAGCAAGCACGTCACCATCCCGTTTTGGCCATTGCCCCTTCTCATCGCCTCGGACTTGACTCTATTTTAGCCATGCTAGAGGCTGGGTGGTGCCCTTGCCAAATCCAAGTTTTGAGCCAACAATTCACCGGTGACGGCCCGGGGCGTGGGCGCCAAGTCGGGAGGTGCCCTCCCAAAACTGCGCAGCTTTGGGCCAAAAACAGCCATTTTTCGCCCATAATAGCCCTCAAACCCGGGCGAAACGCCCAAACGAAGGGAAACGGTGGCTACACTACACGTGCGGCTTGACTTCACCGTGTCAAAGAGCCCTCTAGTGCCCTTCAGCTCCACGATATGTCCGAGAAACCGCCCAAAAAGGCACTAAAAAGCCCCAAAATCTGCGCAATGTGCACCAACACTCCGAAACTAAGCACGGGCTGTATCTTGGGCTACGTGGCTGAAATCCAAAATCCGAGGGCACCTAGTCCACCCACGACCCCCCACTGTTTGTGGTTTGCAAGCCTTGGAATTGCCCAACGAGCCACCTAGACCCCCGTACCAGTGGTCACTTGGTGGAGCCGGAGGGCAGCCCGGCCCGCGCACGGTTGGGTCCACCAGGGTCCCCGGGGCGAAAAAGTTATTTTTTTCAAAGTTGTTCCTAGACCACTTGGGATGCTCAAACAAGTGTTTCTAGGCGGTTTCGAGCACGTGGTGACGCGTTTTGGGCCATGGAAAATCCCAAAATACCTTGAAAATGGGCCGTTTTGGGACCAAAAATGAGTCCAAAATGGGTCAAAAACGTGTTTTTACAAAGGTGATCCTCGGCCATTTTGGTAGCTCAAAAAAGTGTTTGTAGCTCCTTTTGAGCCGGTGGTGACGCGTTTTGGCCCATGGGAAATCCCAAAATGCCTTGAAAGCAAGCACGCCGCCATTTCGTTTTGGCCATTGCCCCTTCTTTTCGCCTTGGGCTCGACTCTACTTTGGCCATCCTGTGAGCGCCAGAATCTGCAAGACGAGGCGCTATACAAAAGTCGTTTGTGGCGTGTTGAAGTTGTACACTAGGTCGTTTCATCAAACCATCCATGCTGTGAGCGCCAGATTCCGCAAGACGAGGCGCTATACAAAAGTCGTTTGTTGCGTGCTGAACCTGTGCACTAGGTTCTTTCATCAAACTCCATGGTGATCAAACCGTCCATGTTGTGAGCGCCAGATTCCGCAAGACGAGGCGCTATGCAAAAGTCGTTTGTTGCGTGCTGAACTTGTGCACTAGGTTCTTTCATCAAACCGTCCATGGTGATCAAACCGTCCGTGTTGTGAGCGCCAGATTCCGCAAGACGAGGCGCTATGCAAAAGTCGTTTGTTGCGTGCTGAACCTGTGCACAAGCTTCTACCATCAAACCGTCCATGGTGATCAAACCGTCCATGCTGTGAGCGCCAGATTCGGTTAGGCGAGGCGCTATACAAAAGTCATTTGTTGCGTGCCGATGATCCACTCCTACACCCGTGTTGAACCTGCAATTATTGGAAAATGCCTTGAAAATGAACCGTCCATGCTGTGAGCGCCAGATTCCGCATTACTACACCCCTCTCCCCTTAAATTTAGCTAACAAGCAAGCAACAAGCAAGCACGTCACCATCCTGTTTTGGCCATTGCCCCTTCTCATCGCCTCGGACTTGACTCTATTTTAGCAATCCTAGAGCCTAGGTGGTGCCCTTGCCAAATCGAAGTTTTGAGCCTACAATTCACCGGTGACGGCCCGGGGCGTGGGCGCCAAGTCGGGAGGTGCCCTCCCAAAACTGCGCGGCTTTAGGCCAAAAACAGCCATTTTTCGCCCATAATAGCCCCCAAACCCGGGCGAAACGCCCAAACGAAGGGAAACGGTGGCTACACTACACGTGCGGCTTGACTTCACCGTGTCAAAGAGCCCTCTAGTGCCCTTCAACTCCACGATATGTCCGAGAAACCGCCCAAAAAGGCACTAAAAAGCCCCAAAATCCGCGCAATGTGCACCAACACTCCGAAACTAAGCACGGGCCGTATCTTGGGCTACGTGGCTCAAATCCAAAATCCGAGGGCACCTAGTCCACCCGCGACCCCCCACTATTTGTGGTTTGCAAGCCTTGGAATTGCCCAACGAGCCACCTAGACCCCCGTACCAGTGGTCACTTGGTGGAGCCGGAGGGCAGCCCGGCCCGCGCACGGTTGGGGCCAACGGTGGGTCCACCAGGGTCCCGGGGCGAAAAAATTATTTTTTTCAAAGTTGTTCCTAGACCACTTGGGATGCTCAAACAAGTGTTTTTAGGCGGTTTCGAGCACGTGGTGACGCGTTTTGGGCCATGGAAAATCCCAAAATGCCTTGAAAATGGGCCGTTTTGGGACCATAAATGAGTCCAAGATGGGTCAAAAGCGCGTTTTTCTGAAGGTGATCCTCCACCATTTTGGATGCTCAAACAATTGTTTTTAGTGCACTTTGAGCCGGCGGTGACGCGTTTTGGCCCATGGAAAATCCCAAAATACCTTGAAAATGGGCCGTTTTGGGACCAAAAATGAGTCCAAAATGGGTCAAAAACGCGTTTTTCCAAAGGTGATCCTCGACCATTTTGTATGCGCAAACAATTGTTTTTTGTGCACTTTGAGCCGGTGGTGACGCGTTTTGGCCCATGGAAAATCCCAAAATACCTTGAAAATGGGCTGTTTTGGGACCAAAAATGAGTCCAAAATGGGTCAAAAACGTGTTTTTACAAAGGTGATCCTCGACCATTTTGGTAGCTCAAAAAAGTGTTTGTAGCTGCTTTTGAGCCGGTGGTGACGCGTTTTGGCCCATGGGAAATCCCAAAATGCCTTGAAAGCAAGCACGCCGCCATTTCGTTTTGGCCATTGCCCCTTCTCATCGCCATGGGCTCGACTCTACTTTGGCCATCCTGTGAGCGCCAGATTCTGCAAGACGAGGCGCTATACAAAAGTCATTTGTGGCGTGCTGAAGTTGTGCACTAGGTCGTTTCATCAAACCATCCATGCTGTGAGCGCCAGATTCCGCAAGACGAGGCGCTATACAAAAGTCGTTTGTTGCGTGCTGAACCTGTGCACTAGGTTCTTTCATCAAACCGTCCATGGTGATCAAACCGTCCATGTTGTGAGCGCCAGATTCCGCAAGACGAGGCGCTATACAAAAGTCGTTTGTTGCGTGCTGAACCTGTGCACAAGGTTCTTTCATCAAACCGTCCATGGTGATCAAACCGTCCATGCTGTGAGCGCCAGATTCCGTTAGGCGAGGCGCTATACAAAAGTCGCTTGTTGCGTGCCGATGATCCACTCCTACACCCCTGTTGGACCTGCAATTATTGGAAAATGCCTTGAAAATGAACCGTCCATGCTGTGAGCGCCAGATTCCGCAAGACGAGGCGCTATACAAAAGTTGTTTGTTGCGTGCTGAACTTGTGCACTAGGTTCTTTCATCAAACCGTCCATGGTGATCAAACCGTCCATGCTATGAGCGCCAGATTCCGCAAGACGAGGCGCTATACAAAAGTCGTTTGTTGTGTGCTAAACCTGTGCACAGGTTCTTTCATCAAATCTTCCATAGTGATCAAACCGTCCATGCTGTGAGCGCCAGATTCCGCAGGACAAGGCGCTATACAAAAGTCGTTTGTTGCGTGCTGAACTTGTGCACTGGGTTCTTTCATCAAACTATCCATGGTGAGCAAACCGTCCATGCTGTGAGCGCCAGATTCCGTTAGGCGAGGCGCTATACAAAAGTCGCTTGTTGCGTGCCGATGATCCACTCCTACACCCCTGTTGGACCTGCAATTATTGGAAAATGCCTTGAAAATGAACCGTCCATGCTGTGAGCGCCAGATTCCGCAAGACGAGGCGCTATACAAAAGTTGTTTGTTGCGTGCTGAACTTGTGCACTAGGTTCTTTCATCAAACCGTCCATGGTGATCAAACCGTCCATGCTATGAGCGCCAGATTCCGCAAGACGAGGCGCTATACAAAAGTCGTTTGTTGTGTGCTAAACCTGTGCACAGGTTCTTTCATCAAATCTTCCATAGTGATCAAACCGTCCATGCTGTGAGCGCCAGATTCCGCAAGACAAGGCGCTATACAAAAGTCGTTTGTTGCGTGCTGATTTTGTGCACTGGGTTCTTTCATCAAACTATCCATGGTGAGCAAACCGTCCATGCTGTGAGCGCCAGATTCCGCAAGACGAGGCTCTATACAAAAGTCGTTTGTTGCGTGCTGAACTTGTGCACTAGGTTCTTTCATCAAATCGTCCATGGTGATCAAATCGTCCATGCTATGAGCGCCAGATTCCGCAAGACGAGGCGCTATACAAAAGTTGTTTGTTGCGTGTTGAACTTGTGCACTAGCTGCTTTCATCCGGTACCCTTTTTTTCATTGTGTTTTGTGTTCTTTGCGATTGGATTGGGAATATACGTGTACTCTTAACCCAGTTGCGTTCATACCATCCATATCTGACTCCTGGGAACAAGAGTTGCGACAATGCTGCAAACACGCATATTTTGTGCCTGCATTTTGATGTTAAGTAGCCTAGATAATGAACGGATGTGTTGCATAGTATCACGCACGTGTTGCACATGACCATGGTAGGTAATGGTTTTGGGATCATGGGAACGTGGGTTATGGCACAAGGTACCATAGTAGGTAATAATTGTGGGATCCTGGGATCATGGGATCTCGCCAAGCGTGAGGCGTGCAATGTAGCAGGCGTGCAATGTAGCAATGTTTCTGCATCTTCCTGTATTCCTTTCTCTTCCGGCCCCTTTTTTCCATTGTGTGCTCTGTTCTTTGCGGTTGGATTTGGAATATACGTGTACTCTTAACCGAGTTATGTTCATATCATCCATGTCTGACTGCTGGGAACAAGAGTTGCAACAATGCTTGGAGGCCGACCTTGACTTTGCCCCCGGGGACTTCATTGCGCGGCATCCCGAAGTTGCGCCGCGCACCATTCGCCGTTGCAATGCCAGTCTACGCAACAAACTGAGGAACCGGCTCAAAAAGCGGGCGGTGTGTGGAGTTCAATCGTCATCCATGGCAAATCTCAACACGCCGCAAGCACAAGCCGGCAAGGGATCTAATGGGGGTGTAAGGAACACACCACAAGCACAAGCCGCCAAGGGATCTACTGGGGGTGTAAGGAACACCTGACAAGCACAAGCCGCTAAGGGTGCCACGAACACGCCACAAGCACAAGCCGCCAAGGGATCTATTGGGGGTGCCAGGAACACGCCGCAAGTATAAGCCGCCAAGGGCTATACTGGGGGTGCAAGGAACACGCCCGAGGCGCAACGCGATAAAGGTATTGTGGGTGGACACGGCAATACGCCTGAAAAGCAACATGCCAAGGCCTCACATCCCCGATCGCCGGGGGTTGTTGGTGCCGCTAAGAAAGAGCTTTTCCGCGGGAAGCACAAGCCGCCGTCTCACATTTCTTTGAAATCCGTCCGAGAGTATTGGCTTGATGGCTTGGATGTTTTGTACTCTCCACTGTTCGATGCCCTTTGCCATCGGTGTGGTCAACTACTTTGGGGCCCAGTTGGTGCGCACAAGTTTCTTGTTTCCCGGGATGATAGTGCAGTCCGTACCACCAACCTGTTTGGGGTGCCACCCACAGATGTGATTACTAGTGCGATCTTCGAGTTCCGAAATGACTTGTTTGCCAACTATGTACATTACAAACGACCACCTTTTCGCGTTCCGCCTCGGTTGCATCCCACGAGTATTGGCCCCTTCAAAGTGTATGATACGCCGGTGTGGCATTCACCGCATCGTATGTATGCATGCCTCGTTTGCAGCAAGTATCGTGCCAAGTACGATCCTATAAATTATGGGTACCAATGGGATGGTACGACACATTACAGCGTCCCAACCAAACTTGCGAATCTGACTGAATATCAAAAACGGCAAATCGCGTTGGGTGCTTTGTATTCAAATACTCTTAAGCATGTGGATTTGCGTCATCGACAGCGGCACCATGCTATTGGGAACATTGGTGCGGGCCGCAAGCCTAGCCAGCATTATAATGCACTATATGGGTTTATGACCATGAAAGAAGATGTGTTGCGCGATTATCAAAAGCCAAAGGATAGTGCCCAAAACACGCGGCAAATGAACCAAGCATTGCTGTTGCTGAAGAAAATTCACCCCTTTTATTCCCGGTTTTTAGCACATTATGAAACATTGTACCGCTAACTGCAGAATGCAGCTTCTACAATGGGGACGTTGACACAACGGTTTTTTGAGGATAAGTACGGGGAACGACTGGAGTACCATTTACAAGCCGAGTACGTGGCTTGGGCAGTGGAGTGTGATGCACCGCGGAACATCATTCCCCATTTTGCCCCTCACCAAGACAGAGTGGGTTTCATGCATCGAGCACCATTTCAACGTGCACGGGGGACCGTTACCGCTGCAGCACAATCATTGGCGAACGACACGTTTTTGCATTTCAACGATCCCAAATTGGAACCGTGCGTTTGGCCGGATTTGTATCCTGGTGGAGTTGGTGGGTACAAGGTTGGGTGTGGAATTGGATGTCCAGCGTATTACCGTAGCCGGTATCTTGCGTTTGATGAGCGCTGGCGCCGTGACCGATGGTGGTCCTTCTTCGTAGTGAGTAAAGAGATGAAGAATTAACTTATTCGGAACCAGCAAAATTTCAAAGCGCAACGTGGTGATCGCGCAGAGGATATCACTGCGGAACATCTGCGTGCTGCTAAAAGCTCTGTAGGACCCAAGCCCCCTCCAAAGCGACACTCATCATATCACGCACAATCTTCTTCGCAATCCACTCAATCACCCACTCAGCCGAGCCAATCAACTCCATGTCCAGGTGCCGAATCATCCACACAGTCACCGAGCCAACCAAGCCAATCATCAGCACGCCCTGCACACGAACATAAGAAGGCCCGTGCTTTGTACCACGATGGTGTTGATTCCATGAATTGGAATTTGGAAGGCGAAGGGGTTGATCAAGGTACCGCGGAACTCAACCCATACTATCGATATGGAACTTATGTCCCATCCAAGCTAGTTGGGACACGATCCTATTGGGCCTCACGGCATCTTGACCTCATTGCAATGAGCCGCGAGCTTGGAAAAGCAGACCGATTCATTACTTGGACAATGAATGACAATTGGGCTGATTTGCAAGCCGCAGTGCAAAAGGGATGTCGCGCAGGCGCGGTGTGGCCTGGACAATATCCAGAGGGCACAAGGCCCACCAAGCCAATTCAAGACGGGTACGGTATGGAGGCATGTGTCGCATTTCACAAGCGGGTCGAGATCTTCAAGCGTGAGTTCTTAGCCATTGGCAAGAGAGGTCCATTTGGAACGGTTCGCGATTATTGGTTCCGCTTTGAATACCAAGAGCGCGGCCGAGTGCACTTGCATGGTGTTGTTTGGTGCCAACCCGATTCAATCCCGGACGATGTCATCTGCGCTACAATGCCCCGCGAAAGTGATGGCTATGATCCGGAATTCACTTCATATCTACAGAGTTTATACAAGGAGTGCAATATGGTGCACCAGTGTTACCCAAACAAATGTTTCAACATTGGCCAAGAGCGCGTATCTACCGAGTGCAAGTCAGGGTATCCGTTTACGGTTCCCCAACATACGGAGGAGTTGGACAGTAAAGGTGTACGCCTATTGTACCGCCGACAGGAACAAGAAGATGCTTGTGTGGTGCCTCACAATCGTCGTCTTCTAGTACGTTTGCAATGCCACAACAATGTGCAACGGATCACATCTTTCGGTTGGGAGTTGTACCTTGCAAAATATCTCACAAAAGCTGCCAAATCATTGACTATTCCAATGAACCTGTCACCAAATGCCACTGACGTTGAGCGCTTGCTGAAGCTACGTTCTTTGGGACGCATGGAGAATGGAATGATGCTGCTCGGCATTCATCAATGTAGGAGTAGTAGAGAGGTTGTATGGATTCCAACGGATCCATGGCCTAAGTTGGGGCGCTTGAAACGCCGCAAACACCTACCCGAGGATGACACATCTACAAATGTTTGGTACCTAGATAGGTACGATTTCTATTTGGAGCTTCCGGACGGTTTGCAACTGAAGTACCCTGACTTCTAGCGCTATTACCGTCGTACACAGAGGCCAGCGCCTTGGCAAGCAATCCGGCAGAGAATATGGCCAACGAATCTCCGTCTAGTGATTCTGACGACGCAGTAGACGGTGATCGGTATAAAGCCGATCCTCCTGACAATGGCAAGGAGCGCCCATACTGGTGGCCATCCCCTCCAGAGCGCATGGAGCGGGAAATTAGAGACAACATGGGCAATAAGTGGAGATTGCGCCGCCGCACTGCCATTCCAAGGTGGAATTTCTACCTTCCCTACGGTGAGGACGCCGAAAAGTACTTCTTACAAAAGATTCTCCTCTCCCAGCCCTTTACGAAAGAAGACCCAAACAGCGATTCTTTTCAAAGGACAATGTGTCGAAGACCTACATGGAGGAGTGTATCCTTCGTGGGCTATTCCGAGGATACGAGGAAGAAGCACGAGAAACACTTAACAACGCCCAAGTTGGAGGTTACTCAGTTGAGCGGTTGCGTCTTCTTGCAGAAGTCCTTCGGGCTGAGGACATAATTGACGCAACCTTCTTCAACAATTATATCTCCGATTTGGATGAGCTTGACAAGCGTCGGGCCGGTGACGATGAACCAGTGGTTGCTGATGAAGCGGAAATGGATCCCCAATTGGCTGAGGAGTTGAAGGCGTTTATGAATGCCGATGACCCCGGAGCTGCCGAAACCTTGGTCAATGCTCTAAATCGTTGGCAACGCATGGTTTTTGAAATCTTTGTGGCACACTTTCAACAACAACAACCGAAGGATGTACTAGATATATCGACACATTGTCGGGCTAGCACTGCTGGTAGCCGACCTCAGTTGTGTGCCATTCTCACAGGAGTTGCAGGAACTGAGAAGTCTCATGTCGTACGTTTAGTGATTGCCAAGCTACGCGCATGTGGATTTTCAATACTCGTGTGCGGTGCTAGTGGCGTGGCAGCGCTGAACGTTGGTGGCCGAACCATCCACAGCTTGTTTTCTTTGTCCTTGGACCTTGATTGGCAAATCAAAGAGGGAACAATTCTTTGGTGGATGATTCGTAAAGCTTGCATGATTATTGTGGATGAGTTCTCACTTTTGTCGAACAAGCTCCTCCACACGTTGAATGACATACTACACAAGGTGCGCCGGGACAAGCGGAATCCTTTCGGAGCCATTGCAATGCTTCTTGTTGGCGACCCGTTGCAGCTTCCCGCTGTTGATCTCGACATCTTCGATAGTGCCCTCTTCCAGAACCATTTTGCGCCGTTTGTGTTGACGGAGGTCATGCGCCAAGACGATGGACAATTCATTGACCTGCTCAGTCGTGTACGCATTGGGGAGGAAACAGATGATGATCATCTCACTCTACAGCAACGC
This sequence comes from Eutreptiella sp. 'Long Island Sound 2002', assembly GCA_964036045.1. Lineage (NCBI taxonomy): Eukaryota > Euglenozoa > Euglenophyceae > Eutreptiales > Eutreptiaceae > Eutreptiella > Eutreptiella sp. 'Long Island Sound 2002'. The sequence continues at coordinate 101,503,148 of OZ038383.1, forward strand.
ATCGCTCCAAACAATGATGTTTCGCTTCAAGACCTCGAAGATGCCCCCATGCTAGTGGGACGCAGGAATGCTATGCATCGGTGGAACGAACACTTCGTGGCACAATTGGGATCTAATATTGTGACCTTCAACGCCACCTATGTGGACATGGGTGGTGCTCCTACCAATCAAGCCATGTGCGACTACATCAATTCTCGCAATCGCCGCGTGCTCCCACAACGGGTTTTCGTGGCCGCCGGTATGCGAGCCCGGCTAATTCGCAACGATAGTATTCAGAATCGTTTGGTGAACTCGACAATGGTTGTTATCAAGCGATGGTCCAATGATGTTATAGTTGTGTGCCCCATTGGTCGCACTAGGGAGTACCCTATTTGTCGGTTCCAACAAATGATCCCCGTGTACGGGCCGTCCGTACAAGTCAAAATACTACAATTTCCGATGCTCGCAGGATATGCATGTACTGTTCACGGATCGCAAGGCTGCTCGTACCGGATTGTGTGGATTGATATGGCAACCTTCTTTGCCGCAGCACATGCGTATGTTGCATTGTCACGGGCACGGTCCTTGCATAGTCTATATATCCTTAACTATCGCCGTGAGGCATTCCTTGTGGACCCCTACTATGTGCAGCCGTGGAATTGGTTTGTGGCAACAAATGTTTTGGCACCCAAGCCCGTTCAGCACATTCCTCCTTACCCACGTAGAACCTTCACATCCACTCTCATTGCCGGGATCATGTGTGTATGCCGCTCATGGCACACCAAATCTCATTTCCCCCAAAATTTGGATGCCCGCATTTTAAAAGTGAACATGTGGCTCATCTTGCAGTATGTGTCATTTCCATGGTGGTCTTACATTGATAGACAATTACAAGGAGACAAGTTGTCATTGGACATTGACGACCTCACTGAGGACGGAACGGAGCAGCCACGTATGCGTGGACGGCCTCATGGCACATCTCAGCAACCAAATGTTGGAGTGCAGTTGTTGGATGGCAACAACAAGCCTCATGTCGTTAGTGCCGATGTCTTGAGCCAAATGTCCGTTGTTCAGTTGCGGACCTTGTGTGCGGCTCATGGACTATCAACTTGTGGTACAAAGGCTGTTTTCCGGGAGCGCATTCTTCGAAAGCAAGACCACATTGAGGGTCCACCCAAACGGTACCCGGCTAAATCGCATGTGTCTCCGCCTCCGTCGTCCATTGGTGACTACCCCCATTTGGATGCACGTAATTGCCACTTCAGCATTGAATATTGGCCGGATGAGAGAAATGATTCCATCGAGCACAATGTCCATCTTGCAGAATGTGCGTGGTTGTCCACTGCGGCAGTCCAGTGCCTCCTTGAAGTTCTCTTGCCCCCAGGAACCACCTCGGTGAAACCTGTTATCATCGACATGCAGTTGGCCCAACTCATGCGACATTTTCCTACACTAAGCCTCATTTGTACACAAAAATGCGCGCTACCATTATTGCTAACGTCCTGAAATTCCACGATAGGGGTCCACTACGTGTTGGTCACAGATCTCCAAGTGGATTGCAAGAGCCTAGTCATTCACGATTCCAAAGACACCTCGTCAGAATGTGGGGCTCTGTTTCGAGTCATGTTGAGAAAAATTGGCTGGTCTTTCCTGTGGCACCATTACGGAACCCAACCTGATTCCGATACTTGTGGGTTCCGCGTGGTGATGCTCGCCATGCAATGGTGCGCTGCCAAAACGTTGACGGGACAGCTCCCACGATGGTTCTTGGCATATTGTGCAAGCATCCTTCAAATGTTTGCAGTGGATCTCACGACGTAGCGATCCAGAGTGAATATGTTCCAAGACGCCACATACGAGGATGCTTTGACCATGTATGATGAACCCGTCATTTGGGCAATGACGGAGTGTGGGGCCCTACCTGACGTCACCGACGCTAAATTGGATGCTCACACAAGCGAACACCATTGGACCTGCTCTCCACAAGCCACCAACCGTGGACCATCACACCCAACGGTAGGCAACAACGAGGCTCATCCAAATCCATCACAAACACATCAAGCACAACGCTCCTAAACATCAGGGTCAAAAGGAGGTGCCAGCACAAAGCCTACCCCAAACACAACACAAAAATTTGGGCGCCCAAGTCCACCAACACCAACAGCAAAACCTTCGAGAAGAGTTCCCAAGTCCAGAACAAATACTATGCCACCACAACATCAACCCCCAAGCCAAGCACCATATCGTTCGCAACCACATCCACCCCAAGGAGGGTGCGGAAAGTCAACCAACTCCAAAGACAACCACTCCTCGCGAAAAAGGACATCCCAACAAAGCAACGGGCCACATTCCAAGAGACAACGTGCAACGGGCAGCGAGCAACGGGGTAGTCGCAAACGCCCTCAACCACACCAAGATCCAACGGCACCATCAAGCGAACCCCCCCGGTCACGTCCTCGAGCGGGGCGTACCCCGGTGGATCATTTGGCTTTAACGAAGAGAGAAATCACCGAGTGGTCCACCCGGATCACAGATGAGAACACCCGTCTTCGCCGGCGAAAGGCACATGCCTTGCACTTCTTGGGTGCCCAAGATGCAACCGCAGTAAAGGGGCAATACCGCTCTTTATATGTACTTCTTCATCCGGACAAGAACAGGAACGACCCAATGGCGACCGAGAAATTCAAAGTGTTGGGTGCGGCAAAAGATTTGTTTGACTAGCCCATTAATCGGATCGCCACATTTAATGCGTCCCATGGTGCTCTACGAATGGACTTGGAAAACAGGTGTACTCTTAACCAAGTTACCTTCGTTTCCTCTCCAAGTCCGATTCCTGGCTGGCAAGGTGTTTTTCCGTGTAAGGATTTTTGCCAACAAACTGCCAATAATGACATGCGTTTAGCACCACCACTTCCAATTGCCCCAATTAAATGAAAGCGCAACCGTAATGTCTACCATTGACCCCATGGTTGTCCTTAACCCCGTTATCGCCACTCGAGAAACCCTCCTAAGGTTCCCAATATCACTATCCGGGAATACCCAAGCCGATGACACCCAATCCTATTCCGGGATAGGGGCGGTGCGAAACGTCGGACTACACCTGGGCCGCATACCCAACAGTTGGGAGGTGCCCGACACCCACATGTGGGCCATTTCTGCTTTTGTCCCCGTGCCCAGCATTGGGGACCCCCGAGACGGCATGGGTTAGGGTGTCACTATGCCCACATCCGGGCCACTTCTGATTTTGTCCCCGTGCTGAGCATTGGGGGCCCCCGAGACGGCAGGGGTTAGGTAGCAAGTGTGCCCACATGTGGGCCATTTTTAATTTCCCCCCCGTGCTGAGCATTGGGGACCCCCTAGAAGGCAGGGGTTATGTAGCCACTCCGCCCACCAATGGGCACTTCCGATTTCCCTCCCCGCTATAAAGAGTTGCGGACCCCGAGACGGCAGGGGTTATGTAGCCACTCCGCCCACCAATGGGCACTTCTAATTTCTCTCCCCGCTGTGAAGAGTTGGGGACCCCGAGACGGCAGGGGTTATGTAGCCACTCCGCCCACCACTTGGCACTTCTGATTTCCCTCCCCGCTCTGAAGAGTTGGGGATCCCCGAGACGGCAAGGGTTATGTAGCCACTCCGCCCACCAATGGGCACTTCTGATTTCCCTGCCCGCTCTGAAGAGTTGAGGCCCCCCCGAGACGGCAGGGGTTATGTAGACACTCTGCCCACCAATGGGCACTTCTGATTTCCCTCCCGCTCTGAAGAGTTGGGGACCCCCGAGACGGCAGGGGTTATGTAGCCACTCCGCCCACCAATGGGCACTTCTGATTTCCCTGCCCGCTCTGAAGAGTTGAGGGCCCCCCGAGACGGCAGGGGTTGTGTAGCCACTCCGCCCACCAATGGGCACTTCTGATTTCCCTCCCCGCTCTGAAGGGTTGGGGACCCCCGAGATGGCAGGGGTTATGTAGCCACTCCGCCCACCAAAGGGCACTTCTGATTTCTCTCCCCGCTGTGAAGAGTTGGGGACCCCCTAGACGGCAGGGGTTATGTAGCCAATCCGCCCACCGGTGGGCCACCACAAATTTTCCTCCCTGCTCTGAAGAGTTGGAGACCCCCAAGACGGCAGGGGTTATGCAGCCACTCCGCCCACCAGTGGGCCTCCACAGATTTTCCTCCCCGCTCTGAAGAGTTGGGGACCGCCCATTGGTGGGCGGAGTGGCTACATAACCCCTGCCGTCTTGGGGATCCCCAACTCTTCACAGCGGGGAGGAAAATATGACGTGCCCATTGGTGGGCTGGGTGGCTACATAACCCCTGCCGTCTAGGGGGTCTCTGACTCGTCAAAGTGGGGAGGGCAATTAGACGCGCCCGTTGGTGGGCGGAATGGCTACATAACCCCTCACCTCAAATATTCCTCCCCGCCCCGAAGAGCTGGGGACCCCCAAGACGGCAAGGGTTAGGTAGCCACTCGGCCCACCAGTGGGCAACGTCGGATTGTCCTTTCCGCTGTGAGGAGTTGGGGACGCCCATACGGTAGGAGTATTGTAGCCACTGGGTCCACCATGGGGCCACTTTTGATATTCCTCCCCGCTGTGAACAGTGCGGGACCCCCAAGATAACATGGGTTATGTAGCCACTCGGCCCACCACTAGCCCACCTCAGATATTCCTCCCCGCTCTGAAAAGTTGGGGACCCCCAAGACGGCAGGATTTATGTAACCACTCCGCCCACCGGTGGGTCACTTCACATTTTCCTCCCCGCTCTGAAGAGTTGGGTACCCCCAAGACGGCAGAGGTAATGTGGCTACTCTGCCCGCCAATAGTCATTTATGATTTCCCTCCCCGCTCTGAAGAGTAGGGGACCCTCGGGACGGCAAAACTTATGTCGCCAGTTAGCCCGGCAATGGGGCACTCCAGAATTTTTTACCCGCTCTAAAGAGTTGGGTACCCCCAAGACGCCCCCTCTGCCCACCCGTGGGCGACTTCTGATTATCTTCCTTGCTCTGAAGAGTTGGCGACCCCCGGGAAGGCAGGGGTGATATAGCCACTGTGCCCACGTGGGCCATTTCTGATTTTGTCCCCGTGCTGAGCATTGGGGACAAGACAGCAAGGGTTATGTAGCAACACAACCCACCAGTGGGCCATATCTGTTCCTCTTCCCCGCTCTCAAAATGTCCGGATCCCCACGACAGCCGCGGGCAAGTAGCCACTCCGCCCTTCGGGCCCCTGGGGTCACTTCTCTTTGCCATCACTGCTCTAAAGAGTTGTGAGAGACCGCCAAAACGGCAAGGGTTATGTAGCCAGTGAACCCACCAGTGGACCATTCAGACCATTCAGATTTTCCTCCCCGCTATGAAGAGTTGGGGACAACCGAGACGGCAAGGTTATGTAGCCACTCTGCTCACCATTAGGGCACTACTAAAAGTCTTCCCCGCTCTGTACAGTAGGGGATCTCCCAAACGAGAGGCTTTATGAAGTTCAGATGCCAATAACACTCTACGTCTGTGGTGCCCCCAATGGTGTGCACAACGGACACACAAAGATGTTTCTGTCCATGCCGACCAGTTTGTTGTGGTGCATTGCATACACCTTGCCGTCTCGTGGTGCATCATACATGGTGGACCGCCGTACATGTAAAGGAAAGCTGCCCCACCAACGCACCAAATTTTCCCTGCCACCAAATATGTGTGCCCCATCCAAAGGAACGGGTCAAGCAACAACCACACAACACCACTAACCAACCCCCAATCTTTTCCGCAATAGGCTGAGAAGGAAATCACCTCCCATGCCATCAAAAAAGCACCCCTCCGAAACAGACCACAAAAATACATCCCACACCATCCTAGTGTGATGCAGCCAACACATAATAAAATGTAAGCATGCAAGAGGTGATGCAGTGGGTGGGGGTCCTTATTTCGTGCCTTGCCGTGCCCGTTTCTTTGTTATGCTGCATTGTGAACTCGTTGCCATTGCTTTATGAATTAGGCATGGTAAAGAAAGAAGTTGGAAAAAGGGCATTCCACAATCACAACATTGGTTTGACGCCATCAAACATGTGCCGGACAATGTGTTCCACCAGTAATCCTTACCAAAACCGGCTTCAACGAAATGACGCTTCCATTGTTGCAACACATATGCACCTCCCCTGTAAGGGTCACACCACGTCGTTGCATGTCACAACGTCACACGCCGTTGAAACACATAGGAGGACAAGATAGTGAAAATGGATCCAATGCGCAAGGACGTTTGGGTATCATGCACACCTTCATTTCCACAATCTGCAACTTTTTTGCCCAGCCTCGTTGAGTATTGCATATACAGGTGTACTCTTAACCGAGTTACCTTCGTTTCATTCAATACTCATCAAGGCTCAAACGATTTCCATCGCAACGCATCCTATAAGCACCGCTACAATGTCCGCCCCTCCAACATGCCCCGTATGCCACACACCACTACAAGAGAAAGTCAGCGGAACATCCAACCACAACTACGAACGAAAATTCCTATGCTGTCCCGAGAGCAAGCCCGGAGACCGTCACAAAGATAGTTTCCGATGGACGCAACCTCCAAAGCACGTACCACACGACTGGCCCGATGGCTGTTGTGGGATGCCCTGTCAGCTCAAAGACTGGAATGACCGGTTCACCTTCAAGTGTTGGAATGAGTATGGTGGGGGGTGCAATTTTATTTGCGGCGCTACAGAAAAACCAGAGACAAAACACCGAGACTGCAGGATGTGTGGATTCAAGCTTGAGCGACAACATCAAGAGGTGACGGAGAATACACCCCTGAGCCAAACTACACCAACGGCATCCCCATCTCAATCGCCACGCCAAGAGGTACCACAATCTCCGGAACCTAAAATCCCTCGTACAAGCCTCTTTATGACCTCCCCCAATAGACAACCATCGCTGCCAAGCTCAAAAGCTATGGATATTAAACAAGCTATCCCAATCACAATGTATCAAACCACCACATCAATAGTCATCATTGTGCACAATGGGGTGACGGGTTCCGCAGATGCCAATTCGGTCACACTCAAATTTGAAGGGCCCCCCCTCCTTCCAATCGGCTCAATCCTCCATACCAATGAAATGATGCTCAATCACAATCCAGCCAACACCTCCACCTATGAGGAACCGAAACGAACCGAAAGCAAGCACTATGTGAGGATCGAGCATGTCCCCAAAGCTATTGATCCCACGCCCACCAAAACAGAACATGGCTCATATGTGATTCTGGAATTCAAAAAGGCTACCAATACAGTCGACTTTTAGCAGTGTCGGTCCGGAGGATGGTCGTGATGCTGCTGCCCATCTATTCATGCTCTCATTCAAAGGTGATTATTGTGTAATCCAACTGAGTGCTGCACCTATATGTGTACTCTTAACCGAGTTACCTTCGTTGATTTGCACACTCTTTGGGTTAAACACAATGGCCACCACTCCAAAGTTCAACCTACCATCCATTATTCGCTTGCAGCACGCATCAATGGATGCCACAGGCCACCACGCTGCCACAACCAAATCCAAACAAGTGGTGAAATTTTCCTCCTCAATGGACGGATGCACGACGTGGATCGAGAAATGGGGAAGACAGGAATTTCTCGAAGATGACGGTTTCCGCCTCACAAGTGGCAGCAATGTGTGGGAGGGGGCAGCAATAACCGTTAACGAGGATGTTGTGAGACTTCAAATTGACGATGACAACATCCCCGATGGTGAATACGACATCACGTACATCCCCAATATGCTACCGGATGAGTGGATATTGGAAGCCCGCAACAAAAAGCGCGCCCCGTTGCAATTTTGGACATAATGGCGACCGACTTTGGGAATGACACACAGAGCTCTGTACTACCGGACATCTTGCCGCTTGTAGCATCAAGGCTCCATTTTGGAGGGGGGTAGATTAGAGGATATATATATATATATATATATATATCTCCTCCAATCTACACCCCTCTCCCAACTCTAGGTGGCTCCACCATACGGCTCTAAGGTACGTGCGAAGGGCACAAAGTGGTGCATACATGTGGTGGAAGGTGCTAAACTTGGTCAAAACAGGCTGCAAATGGGCTCAAAACACTTGATTGAGCATCCCAAATGGTCGAGGATCACTTTTGGAAAAACACGTTTTTGACCCATTTTTGACCCATTTTTCGTCCCAAAATGGCCCATTTTCAAGTCATTTTGGGATTTTCCAAGGGCCAAAACCCGTCGCCACGGGCTCAAAATGGGCTAAAACCACTTGTTTGAGCATCATAAATGGTCCAGGATCATTTTTGAAAAAACGCATTTTTGACCCATTTTTGACCTACTTTTGGTCCGAAAACGGCCCATTTTCAAGGCATTTTGGGATTTTCCATGGCCCAAAACGCGCCACCACGGGCTCAAAACGGCCTAAAAACACTTGTTTGAGCATCCCAAGTGGTCTAGGAACAACTTTGGAAAAAATCATTTTTTTCGCCCTGGGGACCCTAGTGGACCCACCGTTGGCCCCCATTGTGCGCGGGCCGGGCTGCCCTCCGGCTGTACTAGGTGACCGCTGGTACGGGGGTCTACGTGTCTCGTTGGGCGATTCTGAGGCTTGGAAATCAGAAAAAGTGGGGGGTTGCGGGTGGACTAGGTGCCCTCGGAATTCGGATTTGAGCCACGTAGCCCAACATACGGCCCGTTCTTGGTTTCGGGGTGCTGGTGCACATAGCGCAGTTTTTGGGGCTTTTTGGCGCCTTTTTGGGCCCTTTCTTGGACATATCGTGGAGTTAGAGGGCACCAAAGGTTCCTTGGACACGAGAAAGGCAAGTCGCACGTGGAGTGTAGCAGCCGTTTGCCTTCGTTTGGCTGTTTTGAACCCTTACTAGGGCTGTTTTGGGCGAAAAATGGCTGTTTTTGGCCCAAAACTGCGCAGATTTGGGAGGGCACCTCCCGACTTGGCGCCACCGCCCCGGGCCACCACCGGTGACTTTCTGGCTCAAAACTTGGATTTGGCAAGGGCACCACCTAGGCTCTAGGATGGCTAAAGTAGAGTCAGGCCCGAGGCCTTGGGAAGGTGCAATGTCCAAAACGGCACGGAGACGTGCTTGTTGTTGCTTGTTGTTGCTTGTTGCTTGTTAGCTAAATTTAAGGGGAGAGGGGTGTAGTAATATATATATATATATATATATATATATATATATATATATATATATATATATATATATATATATATATCCTCCAATCTACACCCCTCTCCCATGCCGACGTTGCTATTCGTCTTAGATGCCTCACAAGGAAAGTAGGGGTGTTACTCATGTGAGTGTTGTGGATAAGCGGAGAGGCGGACCCAATCTGCCACCTTTGTCGGGCACCTCCGAACGGTTGGCTATGCGGCCCAGGTGTGATCCGACGGTTCGCACCGCCCCTCACCCCAATGCGGGGGAGGGTAGCATCGGCTTGGGTATTCGCAGCCGCACTGCGAACCTCAGGGGGGTGGGCTCTTGAGGCGGGCAAGGGGTTAGATTTACAACAGACACATATATAGGGGGGGGGTTGCCATTTTCCATGGGCCAAAATACATCACCACGGGCTCCAAATGGGCTAAAAACACTTGGTTGAGCATCCAAAATGGTCTAGGATCACTTTTGGAAAAACGCGTTTTTGACCCATTTTTGACGCATTTTTGGTCTTGAAACGGCCCATTTTCAAGGCATTTTGGGATTTTCCGTGGCCCAAAACGCGCCACCACGGGCTCAAAACGCGCCAAAAACACGTGTTTGAGCATCCCAAGTGGTCCGGGAACAACTTTGGAAAAAATGATTTTTTTCGCCCCGGGGACCCTGGTGGACCCACCGTTGGCCCCCGCCGTGCGCGGGCCGGGCTGCCCTCCGACTGCACCAAGTGACCACTAGTACGGGGGTCTACGCGTCTCGTTGGGCCAGTCCGAGGGGTGGAAACCACAAAAAGTGGGGGGTTGCGGGTGGACTAGGTGCCCTCGGAATCGGATTTTGAGCCACGTAGCCCAAGATACGGCCCGTGCTTGGTTTCGGGGGGTTGGTGCATATTGCGCCGTTTTTGGGGCTTTTTGGCACCTTTTTGGGCCGTTTCTCGGACATATCGTGGAGTTGAAGGGCACTAGAGGGCTCTTTGACACGGTGAAGTCAAGCCGCACGTGCAGTGTGGCCAGCGTTTTCCTTCGTTTGGCCGTTTTGACTAGGTTCGGGGGCCGTTTTGGGCCAAAAAAGGCTGTTTTGGGGCACAAAGCAGCGCAGATTTGGGAGGGCACCTCCCGACTTGGCGCCACCGCCCCGGGCGGCCACTGGTGAGTTTTTGGCTCAAAACTTGGATTTGGCAAGGCCACCACCTAGGCTCCAAGATGGCTACATGGGCAAATGATCCGAAGCGTTGGAACGGAGCAATGGCCAAAACGGCAAGGAGACGTGTTGTTGCTTGTTGCTTGTTGTTGTTGCTTGTTGTTAGCTAAATTTAAGGGGAGAGGGGTGTAGTAATATATATATATATATATATATATATATATATATATATATATATATATATATATATATATATATATATATATATATATATATATATATATATATATATATATATATATATATATATATATATATATATATATATATATATATTACTACACCCCTCTCCCCTTAAATCTAGCTAACAAGCAAGCAACAACAAGCAAGCAACAACAAGCACTTCTCCTCACCGTTTTGGCCATTGCTCCGCCTCATCGCTCCGGGCTCTACTCTACTCTAGCCATCCCAGAGCCTAGGTGGTGGCCTTGCCAAATCCAAGTTTTGAGCCAAAAACTCACCGGTGGCGGCCCGGGGCGGGGGCGCCAAGTCGGGAGGTGCCCTCCCAAATCTGCGCAGTTTTGGGCCAAAAAGAGCCATTTTTCGCCCAAAACAACCCCAAAACCCGGGCGAAACGCCCAAACGAAGGGATACGGTGAGTACACTGCACGTGCGGCTTGACTTCACCGTGTCAAAGAGCTCTCTAGTGCCCTTCAACTCCACGATATGTCCGAGAAACGGCCCAAAAATGCGCCAAAACGCCCCAAAATCTGCGCAATGTGCACCAACCCCCCGAAACCAAGCACGGGCCGTATCTTGGGCTCTGTGGCTCAAAATCCGATTCCGAGGGCACCTAGTCCACCCGCAACCCCCCACTTTTTGTGGTTTCCAAGCCTCACAATCGCCCAACGAGACACGCAGACCCCCGAACCAGTGGTCACTTGGTGCAGCCGGTGGGCAGCCGGGCCCGCGCATGGCGGGGGCCAGCGGTGGGTCCACCAGGGTCCCCAGGGCGAAAAAAATCATTTTTTCCAAAGTTGTTCCTAGACCACTTGGGATGCTCAAACATGTGTTTTTAGGCCGTTTTGAGCCCGTGGTGACGCGTTTTGGGCCATGGAAAATCCCAAAATGCCTTGAAAATGGGCCGTTTTGGACCCAAATATGCGTCAAAAATGGGTGAAAAACGTGTTTTCCCAAAAGTGATCCAGGACCATTTGGGATGCTCAAACAAAAGGTTTGGACTCATTTTGAGCCTGTGCTGCCGCGTTTTGGCCCACGGATAATCCCAAAATGCCTTGAAAAGGGGCCACTATGGGACAAAAACAAGTGAAATTTTGAGTCCCTTTCGGTACCGAGGGATGAGTCATCCTTGCTGTGTTTTGCCGTTTGTGTGCTTCGTTCATTGTGCCCTTTGCTCTTAGTGATTGGACTTGGAGTAGAGGTGTACTCTTAACGGAGTTACCTTCAAATTGACGCCATGTCTAATCACGGGAGCATTGCCCAACGAGACACCTAGACCCCCGTACCAGTGGTCACTTGGTGGAGTCAGACGGCAGCCCAGCCCGCGCATAGTGGGGGCCAACGGTGGGTCCACCGGGGTCCCCGGGGCGAAAAAAATGATTTTTTTCAAAGTTGTTCCTAGGCCACTTGGGATGCTCAAACAAGTGTTATTGGCCCGTTTTGAGCCCGTGGTGGCGCGTTTTGGACCACGGAAAATCCCAAAATGCCTTGAAAATGGGCCATTTTGGGACCAAAAGTGGCTCAAAAATGGGTCAAAAAAGCCTTTATTCAAAAGTGATCGTGGCCCATTTGGGATGCCCAAACAAGTGTTTTTGGCCCGTTTTGAGCCCGTGGTGGCGCGTTTTGGGCCACGGAAAATCCCAAAATGCCTTGAAAATGGGCCGTTTTGGGACCAAAAGTAGGTCAAAAATGGGTCAAAAAAGGCTTTTCTCAAAAGTGATCGTGGCCCATTTGGGATGCTCAACCAAGTGGTTTTAGCCCATTTTGAGCCCGTGGCGACAGGTTTGGGCTGCTGGAAAATCCCAAAATCCCTTGAAAATGGGCCATTTTGGGACCAAGAATGGGTCAAAAATGGGTCAAAAACGCGGTTTTCCAAAAGTGATCCCGGACCATTTGGGATGCTCAAACAAGTGTTTTGAGCCCATTTTGAGCCCGTTTTAACCGAGTTTAGCCCCTTCCACCACATGTATGCACCACTTTGTGCCCTTCGCACGTGCTTTAGAACGGTGTAGTGGAGCCACCTAGAGTTGGGAGAGGGGTGTAGATTGGAGGATATATATATATATATATATATATATATATATATTACTACACCCCTCTCCCCTTAAATCTAGCTAACAAGCAAGCAAGCAAGCAACAACAACAACAACACGTCTCCTTGCCGTTTTGGCCATTGCTCCGTCCCAACGCTTCGGATCATTTGCCCATGTAGCCATCTTGGAGCCTAGGTGGTGGCCTTGCCAAATCCAAGTTTTGAGCCAAAAACTCACCGGTGGCGGCCCGGGGCGGTGGCGCCAAGTCGGGAGGTGCCCTGCCAAATCTGCGCATTTTTGGGCCAAAAACGGCCATTTTTCGCCCAAAACAGCCCTAGTAAGGGTTCAAAACAGCCAAACGAAGGCAAACGGCTGCCACACTCCACGTGTGTCTTGACTTTCTCGTGACCAAGGGACCTTTGGTGCCCTCTAACTCCACGACATGTCCGAGAAACGGCCCAAAAAGGCGCCAAAAAGCCCCAAAAACTGCGCAATGTGCACCAGCACCCCGCAACCAAGAACGGGCCGTATCTTGGGCTACGTGGCTCAAAAACGAATTCCGAGGGCACCTAGTCCACCCGCAACCCCCCTCTTTTTGTGGTTTCCAAGCCTCAGAATCGCCCAACGAGACACGTAGATCCCCGTACTAGTGGTCACTTGGTGCAACCGGAAGGCCGGCCAGCCCACGCACAGTGGGGGCCAATGGTGGGTCCACCAGGGTCCCCGGGGCGGAAAAAATCATTTTTTCCAAAGTTGTTCCTAGACCACTTGGGAGGCTCAAACAAGTGTTTTTAGGCCGTTTTGAGCCCGTGGTGGCGCGTTTTGGGCCATGGAAAATCCCAAAATGCCTTGAAAATGGGCCGTTTTGGGACCAACAATGGGTCAAAAATGGGTCAAAAACGCGTTTTTCCAAAAATGATCCTGGACCATTCGGGATGCTCAAACAAGTGGTTTTAGCCCATTTTGAGCCCATGGTGACGGGTTTTGGCTCATGGAAAATCCCAAAATGCCTTGAAAATGGGCCATTTTGGGACCAAAAATGGGTCAAAAATAGGTCAAAAATGTGTTTTTCCAAAAGTGATCCCGGACCATTTGGGATGCTCAAACAAGTGTTTTTAGCCCGGTTTGAGCCCGTTTTTGACCGAGTTTAGCCCCTTCCACCACATGGATGGACCACTTTGTGCCCTTCGCACGTACTTTAGAGCCGTGGGGTGGAGCCACCTAGAGTTAGGAGAGGGGTGTAGATTGGAGGATATATATATATATATATATATATATATATATATATATATATATATATATATATATATATATATATATATATATATATATATATATATATATATATATATATATATATATATATATATATATATATATATATATATATATATATATATATATATATATATATATATATATATATATATATATATATATATATATATATATATATATATATATATATATATATATTACTACACCCCTCTCCCCTTAAATTTAGCTAACAAGCAAGCAACAACAAGCAAGCACGTCACCGTTCCGTTTTGGCCATTGCACCTTCCCAACACCTCGGGCCTGACTCTACTTTAGCCATCCTAGAGCCTAGGTGGTGGCCTTGCCAAATCCAAGTTTTGAGCCAAAAACTCACCGGTGGCGGCCCGGGGCGGGGGCGCCAAGTCGGTAGGTGCCCTCCCAAATCTGCGCAGTTTTGGGCCAAAAACAGCCATTTTTCGCCCAAAACGGCCCTAGTAAGGGCTCAAAACAGCCAAACGAAGGCAAACGGCTGCTACACTCCACGTGCGGCTTGCCTTTCTCGTGACCAAGGGACCTTTGGTGCCCTCCAACTCCATGATATTTCCGAGAAACGGCCCAAAAAGGCGCCAAAAAGCCCCAAAATCTGCGCAATGTGCACCAGCACCCCGAAACCAAGAACGGGCCGTATCTTGGGCTACGTGGCTCAAAGTCCGATTCCGAGGGCACCTAGTCCACCCGCAACCCCCCACTTTTTATGGTTTCCAAGCCTCAGAATCGCCCAACGAGACGCCTAGACCCCCGTACTAGTGGTCACTTGGTGCAGCCGGAGGGCCGGCTGGCCCACGCACACTGGGGGCCAACGGTGGGTCCACCAGGGTCCCCAGGGCGAAAAAATTCATTTTTTCCAAAGTTGTTCCTAGACCACTTGGGAGGCTCAAACAAGTGTTTTTAGGCCGTTTTGAGCCCGTGGTGGCGCGTTTTGGGCCATGGAAAATCCCAAAATGCCTTGAAAATGGGCCGTTTTGGGACCAACAATGGGTCAAAAATGGGTCAAAAACGCGTTTTTCCAAAAATGATCCTGGACCATTCGGGATGCTCAAACAAGTGGTTTTAGCCCATTTTGAGCCCATGGTGACGGGTTTTGGCTCATGGAAAATCCCAAAATGCCTTGAAAATGGGCCATTTTGGGACCAAAAATGGGTCAAAAATAGGTCAAAAATGTGTTTTTCCAAAAGTGATCCCGGACCATTTGGGATGCTCAAACAAGTGTTTTTGGCCCGGTTTGAGCCCGTTTTTGACCGAGTTTAGCCCCTTCCACCACATGTATGGACCACTTTGTGCCCTTCGCACGTACTTTAGAGCCGTGTGGTGGAGCCACCTAGAGTTAGGAGAGGGGTGTAGATTGGAGGATATATATATATATATATATATATATATATATATATATATATATATATATATATATATATATATTACTACACCCCTCTCCCCTTAAATTTAGCTAACAAGCAAGCAACAACAAGCAAGCACGTCACCGTTCCGTTTTGGCCATTGCACCTTCCCAACACCTCGGGCCTGACTCTACTTTAGCCATCCTAGAGCCTAGGTGGTGGCCTTGCCAAATCCAAGTTTTGAGCCAAAAACTCACCGGTGGCGGCCCGGGGCGGGGGCGCCAAGTCGGTAGGTGCCCTCCCAAATCTGCGCAGTTTTGGGCCAAAAACAGCCATTTTTCGCCCAAAACGGCCCTAGTAAGGGCTCAAAACAGCCAAACGAAGGCAAACGGCTGCTACACTCCACGTGCGGCTTGCCTTTCTCGTGACCAAGGGACCTTTGGTGCCCTCCAACTCCACGATATTTCCGAGAAACGGCCCAAAAAGGCGCCAAAAAGCCCCAAAATCTGCGCAATGTGCACCAGCACCCCGAAACCAAGAACGGGCCGTATCTTGGGCTACGTGGCTCAAAGTCCGATTCCGAGGGCACCTAGTCCACCCGCAACCCCCCACTTTTTATGGTTTCCAAGCCTCAGAATCGCCCAACGAGACGCCTAGACCCCCGTACTAGTGGTCACTTGGTGCAGCCGGAGGGCCGGCTGGCCCACGCACACTGGGGGCCAACGGTGGGTCCACCAGGGTCCCCAGGGCGAAAAAATTCATTTTTTCCAAAGTTGTTCCTAGACCACTTGGGATGCTCAAACAAGTGTTTTTCGGCCGTTTTGAGCCCGTGGGGGCGCGTTTTGGGCCATGGAAAATCCCAAAATGCCTGGAAAATGGGCCATTTTGGGACCAAAAATGGGTCAAAAAGGGGTCAAAAACGCGTTTTTCCAAAAATGATCCTGGACCATTCGGGATGCTCAAACAAGTGGTTTTAGCCCATTTTGAGCCCATGGTGACGGGTTTTGGCTCATGGAAAATCCCAAAATGCCTTGAAAATGGGCCATTTTGGGACCAAAAATGGGTCAAAAATAGGTCAAAAATGCGTTTTTCCAAAAGTGATCCCGGACCATTTGGGATGCTCAAACAAGTGTTTTTGGCCCGTTTTGAGCCCGTTTTTGACCGAGTTTAGCCCCTTCCACCACATGTATGGACCACTTTGTGCCCTTCGCACGTACTTTAGAGCCGTGTGGTGGAGCCACCGAGAGTTAGGAGAGGGGTGTAGATTGGAGGATATATATATATATATATATATATATATATGTATATATATATATATATATATATATATATATATATATATATATATATATTACTACACCCCTCTCCCCTTAAATTTAGCTACCAAGCAACAACAACAACAACAACAAGCAAGCAAGCACGTCACCATTCCGTTTTGGCCACTGCACCTTCCCATCGCCTCGGGCTCGACTCTACTCTAGCCATCCTAGAGCCTAGGTGGTGCCCTTGCCAAATCCAAGTTTTGAGCCAAAATCTCACCCCATCGTTTGGGCATTTTGCCCGGGTTTGGGGGCTATTTTGGGCGAAAAATGGCTGTTTTTGCCCGAAAACTGCGTAGATTTGGGAGGGCACCTCTCGACTTCGCGCCACCGCCCCGGGGCGCCACCGAAACGGAGGCTACACGTCATTTGCGGCTTGACTTCACCGTGCCAAAGAGCTCTCTAGTGCCCTTCAACTCCACGATATGTCCGAAAAAACGGCCCAAAAAGGCACTACAAAGCCCCGAAATGTGCGCAATGTGCACCAACACCCGGAAACCAAGCAAGGGCCGTATCTTGGGCTACGTGGCTGAAAATCTGATTCCGAGGGCACCTAGTCCACCCGCAACCCCTCGTTTTTTGTGGTTTCCAAGCCTCAGAATCGCCCAACGAGACGCCTAGACCCCCGTACCAGTGGTCACTTGGAGCAGCCGGAAGGCAGCACAGCCCGCGCACGGTTGGGTCCAACGGTGGGTCCACCTGGGCGGAAAGAAATCGCTTTTTCCAAAGTTGTTCGCAGACCACTTGGGGTGTTCACACAGGTGTTTTTAGGCCCTTTTGAGCCCATGGTGCCGTGTTTTGGGCCATGAAAAATCCCAAAATGCCTTGAAAATGGGCCGCTTTTGGGCCAAAAATGGGTCAAAAATGGGTGAAAACCGCATTTTTCCAAAAGTGATCCCGAACCATTTGGGCTGCTCAAACAAGTGTTTTTAGCCCATTTTGAGCCTATGGAGACGCGCTTTGGCACATGGAAAATGCCAAAATGCCTTGAAAATGGGCGGTTTTGGGACCAAAAATGGGACAAAAATGAATGAAGAACGCATTTTTCCAAAATTGATCCTGAACCACTTGCTATGCTCAGACAAGTGTTTTTAGCCCATTTTGAGCCAGTGGTGATGCGTTTTGGCCCATGTAAAATCCTAGAATGCCTTGAAAATGGGCCGTTTTGGGACCAAAAATGGGTCAAAAATGGGTGAAAAACGCGGTTTTCCAAAAGTGATCCTAGACCATTTAGGATGCTCAAACAAGTCAAATGGGCGCATTTTAAGCCCCTTTTGACCGAGTGTAGCCCCTCCCTCCACATCTATGCACCAATTTGCACCCTTCTCAAGTATTTTAGCGCCGCATGGTGGAGCCACCTAGAGTTGGGGAGAGGGGTGTAGATAAGACGATATATATACACAGATACATATATATACATGGCCTATACGCAGATCCCCCCCCCCCTCACCCCCCCCCCCGGGCCACTACTGGATGCGTCTTCAATGGGAAGTAAGGTCATCCCCCCCTATTTTGAGGTTGCAGAACTCAAAAACACATGTTTTAGAAGTCAATTGCATGGTTATTAGTGGGTATTTGCCCCGATAAAGGGCTAAAATGGCTAAAATTAGGGTATGACATCACTGCTGGTAGAATCCTAACCACAGTACTAAACATAGGTACAATGATGGTCCAAACCCCTAACATTAGCACCAAATACCCCCAATAATAGCTTGAGGGACATTCAAAATGGACAAGAGTATTAAAAACGCCAAATTACTATGTTATCGGGTCGTATATAGGGGTGGTGTGGGTTATTTTTCAGATTTAGTTGCTATTTTCAGTACTCTGCTTAGCATCCTAGCAGCAGTGATGTCATACCCTAATTTTACCCCCAAAACCCTGTCTACAGCCCTTACACTGTCCCATCCGAGCCCGAAACCCAATTTTTTTTGTGTTTCCCGACCTCGAAATAGGGGGCCATGAGGCAACGGATACTGGGCTCGCATACGCCCCCGTGTCACACAGAACACAGAACCACATTGTTCAGTGTTTTTCTCGCTACACTGCAGCGCAGACAAAATAGGGGGGGGGGGTCCCTAGTCCTGCCCCAAGTCGCACACTAGGGTCCAGGGTGGGGGGGGGAGAAATCTGCGTATAGGCCATATATATATATATATATATATATATATATATATATATATATATATATATATATATATATATATATATAGCGGAGTCCCCCCCGGCGAATATATATATATATATATATATATATATATATATATATATATATATATATATATATATATATATATATATATATATATATATATATATATATATATATATATATATATATATATATATATATATATATATATATATATATATATATATATATATATATATATATATATATATATATATACGTCTACGGCCCCACCCCCCCCTAGGGCCCCACCAGGGAGGGTTTGGTTGGGACCAGGGACCTCCCCCCCCTATTTTGGGGTCGAGAAGTTCAAAAAAATAGGAATTAGAGTGATCAGAGACGGTGGGAAGCCGCTATGACACTTCAAAGTTGCTAAAAATAGGTAGTTCTTACCGAGTGACATCATCCCCCAAAATAGCCTCAAATATGCAAGGTTGGCCCAAAAAATGGTATGATAGGGTGAAGGTGGCCCTTCTCTTGCCCCTAGTGAGGCAAAAGGGTGATGAATGGATCCCATGGAAGGCATTAACGGCAATGGTTTGGGGTGTTGGTGGTTTTTGTTACGTAGAGAGGGCTATTTTTAGGATTTTGGGGTTATTTTGGGGGATGATGTCACTCGGTAAGAACTACCTATTTTTAGCAAATTTGAAGTGTCATAGCGACCCACCACCGTCTCCAATCACCGTAAAACCTATTTTTTTGCGTTTTCCGACCCCAAAATAGGGGGGGGAGGTCCCTGGTCCCAACCAAACCCTCCCTGGTGGGGCCCTAGGGGGGGGTGGGGCCGTAGACGCGGTGTGCCATATATATATATATATATATATATACACACACACACAATTCCATGCAAAAAAGCACACTGCACGTCAAAGAGGTATTGATCATCCCCAGCCACAGGTGTCCTGTCCATCCCGTTCCTCGTCTAACATGGCCACAACATCACTATCATCAAACACACTGCTGCCATCCCGGTTACTATCGATAATATGCATGTCAAGTGTACGAGCATTCACCTCAGCATCTTCATCTACCCGTTCAACCTCGAGCTCAACCATTGGTACTTCAGGTAGTCTAATCTTGGCATCATGTGGGTCAGGTGGCGGGATTGGGGCGGGCTTGGGGGGCTTGGGGAGGGGGGGCATTGGGATGGGTGCGGGAACGTTTGTGCGGGGCTGGGGGGCGTTGGCGGGCTTCTTGGCTTTGGAACCCTATTTGGTTTCGGCTTGGATTTAGGTTTCGCTTTTCCTTGCCGGGTGATTTCCAAGAGTCGTTCAATCGCAGAATTGGGCTGCCGCTCGATGGGAGACGGTGGTACTGTTTATTGTAGTAATTGCACAAGATCATTGCTTGGTGTGTGCTGCAAGGCTAGTGCTCATGTCTTCCATGCGGGCGGTCTGGACTACATTGCCAGCTCCAACTTGGTACATGCCTAGTCCATCCTTGCTATCATGGCCTGCCAGTTTGTCCTGATGGGTGCGTTTGAGGCCTACCGTGTGAACGGTAGTCCTCTAAGCGACGATCTAGATTTGCTCCACCGTGGTGCAGCCTTCGACCCTTTGGTTTTGGCTGACGACCCCGACATTTTCGGTGAGCTGAAGGTGAAGGAGATCTAGAGCGGCCGCTTGGCGATGTTCTCTATGTTCGGCTACTACGTGCAGGCCATCGCGACTGAAGAGGGTCCTGCTGAGAACTGAGGCTCCCACATCACCGACCCATTCGCCGCGAAAGGTATGACAAGCGCCCATGGTACCCAGTTCGCTCCTTCCCCTGTGGCCATGTCGCCACCGCTGCCTGGTATGGCCCTGAGCGCAGCGACTGGTTGGGCCCATTGTATAATGCCTCCTCCCCTCACTACCTCACTGGTGAGTACCTTGGTGACTACGGAGGGGACACCGCCGGTTTGGCTGCTGGCCCTACCACCTTCGCTGCATACGGTGGGGCCGAGTTGACCCACGCTCGTTGGGCTACGTTGGGCACTTGGGGCTGCTTGACCCCTGAGTTGTTGGCCAAGTACGCTGGTGTGCAGTTCAATGAGCCTGTGTGGTTCAAGGCTGGTGCTCATATCTTCCCTGATGGCGGTCTGGACTACCTTGGCAGCTCCAACCTGGTACACGCCCAGTCCATCCTTGCTATCATGGCCTGCCAGTTTGTCCTGATGGGTGCGTTTGAGGCCTACCGTGTGAACGGTGGTCCTCTAAGCGAGGATCTAGATCAAGTGCACCCTGGTGAAGTCTTCGCTCCTCTGGTTTTGGCTGACGACCCTGACACTTTCGCTGAGCTGCAGGTGAAGGAGATCCACAGCGGCCGCTTGGCTATATCTATGTTTGGCTACTACGTGCAGGCCATTGTGACTGGAGAGGGTCCCACTGAGAACTGGCCCTCCCACATGACCGACCCATTCGCCGCGAAAGGTATGACTAGCGCCCATGTTACCTGGTTCGCTCCTTCCCATGTGGCCATGTCCGCCACCGCTGCCTGGTATGGCCTTGAGCGCAACAAGTGGTTGGGCCCATTCTATAATGCCTCCTCCCCTGACTACCTCACTGGTGAGTACCCTGGTGACTACGGTTGGGACGTTGCCGGTTTGGCTGCTGGCCCTACCACCTTCACCGCAAACCGTGAGGCCGAGTTGACCCATGCTCGTTGGGCTATGTTGGCCACTTTGGGGTGCTTGACCCCTGAGCTGTTGGCCAAGTACGCTGGTGTGTAGTTCGATGAGCCTGTGTGGTTCAAGGCTGGTGCTCATATCTTCCCTGATGGCGGTCTGGACTACCTTGGCAGCTCCAACCTGGTACACGCCCAGTCCATCCTTGCTATCGTGCTATCGTGCTATCATGCTGTCGCGCTTCGCAAATTGTCCTGCATAATGCTTCGCATAGTGCGCGAGAACCGCCAGAGGGGGCACAAGCGGGGCAACCAGAAGGCAGGGGAAGGAGAGGACAACGGCTACACATGTGCCCAAACAACGGACGCGGAACGGGAGAGGGAGAGGCGTGGGGACGAGTTTTGCATCGCACATTGCTCGCACAGTGCGTGCACAGACAGAGGGGGCAGGAGAAGGAGGGAGGGGCCGGGACAGATCGCCAGGAGGTAGGATGCCGCACGGCCAAGTGTAGGGGTGAAGGGTGGGGCAGGGCAGGGTGTGCCTCGTATAGTGTCACGCGTCGTGCCTGTAGCGAAGAACTGGCCAGGGGGGCGCACAAACAGCGAGAGATGGAGGAGGGACAAGAACAAAACACAGGGGGGGGGGGGGCGAGTGCACCAAGAGGGACAGAGGAGGGAGCAAGTGCCTTGCAAAATGTATGCACAGTGCGCGCAAAAACAGAGGGGGCCAGAGTAGGACGGGAAGACGGGAAGCGCCCAGCGAAGCAGAGAGCAGACCAAAGCAGGGGACAACAGGGGCGACGCCTGGCCGGGGAGGGCTGCAGGGGCTGCGCAGGACAGAGAGGGCGAGCAAAGGGAGAGTGGAACAGAGCAAGCAGGGTAGGGGGAGAAAGCAGGAGGGCGAAAAAGGGGAAGCAGGGAAAGGTAGAAGAGCTTGCCGCGCATAGTGGAGTGCAACTTGCGTGCCCTGTGTCCATTGCATGAAGTGTGCCATGATGTGTGGGGGAGACAACTTGACCGGTGAGCACCCTGGTAACTACGGTTGGGACAGCGCGGGGCGTGCAGCGGACCCCACGACCTTCGAGGCTGAGGTGCTGCACGGTCGCTGGGCTATGTTGCGTACTCTCTGGTGCCTGATCCCGGAGCTGCTGCGGAAGTACAGTGCTATCGACAATGGTGCCAGCAAAGGTGTGTGGTTCAAGGCCGGTGCCATGATCTTCGAGTCTTATGGCTTGAACTACATGGGTGCCCCCGTGTTGGTGCGCGCCCAGTCCATCCTTGCTGTGTTGGCCTGCCAGGTTGTCCTGATGGGTGCCATCGAGGCTCACCGTGAACGGTGGTCCATTCGGTGGAGGTGACCTTGATCTGGTGTACCCTAGTGGCAAGCGAGTGAACCCTCTGCGTTTGGCCGACGACCCTAATGTGGCTGCCGAGCTGAAGGCGAAGAAGATCAGGACGGGCCGTTTGGCGATGCTCTCCATGTTAGGCTACTACGTGCGGGCTGCCGTCGCCGGCTAGGGCCGTGTTGAGAACTGGGCCTCCCACATTGCTCATCCGTTGGCGGTGAACGGGTTGACCCTTGAGAATGCCACCCAGTACACGCCGTTTGTTGCCATGTTCGCGGCTGCTTGGATGAAGAAGGCCGCCGCCCCCAAGGTGGATTTGTCGGACTGGTGTGGCCCTGACTACTTGACCGGTGAGTACCCTGGTGACTACCGTTGGGACAGCGCTGGCCTTGTAGCGGACCCCAAGATCTTCGAGCGCCTACGCGAGCCTCAGGTGCTGCACGGTCGCTGGGCTATTTTGGGTACTCTCTGGTGCCTGAACCCTGAGCTGATGCAGAAGTACACTGCTATCGACAATGGTGCCGGCAACGGCATGCGGTTCCAGGCTGGTGCCATGATCTTCAGGTCTGATGGCTTGAACTACATGGGTGCCCCCGTGTTGGTGCGCGCCCAGTCCATCCTTGCCGTGTTGGCCTTCCAGGTTGTCCTGATGGGTGCCATCGAGGCTTACCGTGTGAACGGTGGTCCATTCGGTGGACGTTGCCTTGATGTGGTGTACCCTAGTGGCAGGCGATTTAACCCTCTGGGTTTGGCCAACGACCTTGATGTGGCTGCCGAGCTGAAGGTGAAGGAGACCAGGAAGGGGCGTATGGCGATACTCTCCATGTTAGGCTACTATGTGCAGGCTGCCGTCACCGGCGCGTCCCTGACTGCTTGACCATTGAGTACCCTGGTGACTATGGTTGGGACAGCGCGGGGCGTGCAGCGGACCCCAAGACCATCGAGCGCCTCCGCAAGGCTGAGGTGCTGCACGATCGCAGGGCTATGTTGGGTACTCTCTGTTGCCTGACCCCTGAGCAGCTGCAAACGCACACTACCATCGACAATGGTGCCAGCAAAGGTGTGTGGTTCAAGGCCGGTGCCATGATCTTCGAGTCTTATGGCTGGAACTACATGGGTGCCCCCGTGTTGGTGCGTGCCCAGTCCATCCTTGCCGTGTTGGCCTGCCAGGTTGTCCTGATGGGTGCCATCGAGGCTTACCGTGTGAACGGTGGTCCATTCGGTGGAGGTGACCTTGATCTGGTGTCCCCTAGTGGCAAGCGATTTTACCCTCTGGTTTCGGCCGACGACCCCGATATGGCTGCCGAGCTGAAGCTGAAGGAGATCAAGAAGGGCCGTTTGGCGATGCTCTCCATGTTCGGCTACTATGTGCAGGCCGCCGTCACCGGCCAGGGCCTTGTTGAGAACTGGGCCTCCCACATTGCTGATCCAGTTGCGGTGAACGGGTTGACCCTTGAGAATGCCACCCAGTACACGCCGTCTGTTGCCATGTTCACACATGCTGGGAAGAAGAAAAGGGCCGCCCCCCAGGTGGATTTGTCGGACTGGTGTGGTCTTGACCAAAAGAGGTGGTTGGGCCCCAACGCTGCGGACAGCTACGTCCCTGACAACTTGACCGGTGGGTACCCTGGTGACTAGGGTTGGGACAGCACTGGGCTTGGTGCAGGCCCCAAGGCCTTCGAGCCAGCACGTGGGTAGCAACACCATCTTCAATCTCGTCTTGTGCCCATGCTTGTTGCACTGATCACTTGATTGTTGCAGTGCTGCCCCCCTAGGAGTATTGCTTGCTTGTTGCGGTGCTGCTGCTCTGCCATGCCTTGCCCCTTACCCCCGGCGGTCCAACGGGCCAGCGCTCGTCGCCGTTGCTAATGCTAACGCTCTGCAGTTGCCACTGCCCCCAAAGCCTGGCTAGCCGCTATCCCCGGTCCTCTATGTCCTCTGTCATGCTCTGGGCCACCTCAGGCAGCCCTGGGTCCCACGGGATCGAGCAAGGCTGGAACCACGTGTCGGTGCGAGATGCCCGGTAACTCCAGTAGACGGCATGATAAGTGGTTATGATTATGACTATGACTATGACTATATATATATATATATATATATATATATATATATATATGTATATATATATATATATACATATATATATATATATATATATATATACACACAATTCCATGCAAAAAAAGCACACTGCACGTCAAACAGGTATTGATCATCCCCAGCCACAGGTGTCCTGTCCATCCCGTTCCTCGTCTAACATGGCCACAACATCACTATCATCAAACACACTACTGCCATCCCGGTTACTATCGATAATATGCATGTCAGGTGTACGAGTATTCACCTCAGCATCTTCATCTACCCGTTCAACCTCGAGCTCAACCATTGGTACTTCAGGTAGTCTAATCTTGGCAGCATGTGGGTCAGGTGGCGGGATTGGGGCGGGCTTGGGGGGCTTGGGGAGGGGGGGCGTTGGGATGGGTGCGGGAACGTTTGTGCGGGGCATGGGGGCGTTGGCGGGCTTCTTGGCTTTGGAACCCTATTTGGTTTCGGCTTGGGTTTAGGTTTCGCTTTTCCTTGCCGGGTGATTTCCAAGAGTCGTTCAATCGCAGAATTGGGCTGCCGCTCGATGGGAGACGGTGGTACTGTTTATTGTAGTAATTGCACAAGATCATTGCTTGGTCGGTTCCTACATTGCACAGTCCGAAAGTGTTTGTGAAAATCAGCAAAAAGGGAGCTTCGTAATGGAACAACCGCAAAGGTACCAGAAAAAAGAGGGGCATCAACTGTGTCAAGGGCCAAAGCTTCTACAATGCGAATGGGTGGGGGTTGCCATTGGACAATGGGTAGGTTTCCCACAGCACCGTTGAAAAAAAATTCCTCAAGTTGGACCCAAACTTCTGTTCACATTTGTGCGTTAGTGAGAACCGTATGTGTTTTCTGGCTCTTCATGTCCGGGGCAAAGTTACAAAGACCTCCAAAGTGCCACTGAAGGATGTTATAGTACTCTAGACTTGGCATTGGGCACACAGCCTTGTCAACATTGCCTCCCCATATTCCTCACTGCGAATGCAGCCCGGTGTCCGTGAATGCCACCGTTGCCAGGTCAACAAAGCACACACCAAGGTCGTGATATTCTCCACATTTTCCCACTCAGTACACACTGGCAAGCATGACCAACAAACAGGACCCCAACAGTGCCAAGGCTTTCTTCCCATTGGAAAGATCTCTACCAACCCAATTGTAGTCCCGAACGAGGACACCAATTCTAAAAGCAGCAACATTTGCAAACACAAGAATAGCTGTCCAGCTTTTGCCTCCGGACCAGTAGCCGGCCCATTTTGTGTGGCCAAAGTGAGTTCATCAATTCTTGCCTGAACTCTGGGCAGGTAGGCGCTTGCGCTTAGACGTAGTGCAAGTATCGTCTTCTGCGTGTGAATACACTTCACTTTTGTTGGTACCTTATCTCCCACTTTCAAAGTCATTATGGATTTTGTCAACCAAGGAGATGATTGGCATAAAAAGACGAGTAGAACGATCTAATCATATGTTTGTAGGGGTGCCAAAATCCACAAAAAAAAGGGGGGGTAGACTCGACTAGTGCAGATGGAAGTTTTGGTGTATAGCTCTACGCATATAGGTACTTGAGAAGCTCATAATGAATCTTCGTATGCACACACAATGGCCAATCACGTCGAGTTGTGTGCCGCAAGTAATGGATCATGTTTCATCAGTTTCAAATGACTTAGTTTGGTACCACACCGCGGCTGAGAGAACATCATTGGTTGCCAGCGAAAGGAGGGGGTGTTTTGACGCACAATGTCCAAAGGTACTATGACAAATTTCCGATGAATGATACTCGATAACGCATAAACACTCCGAAAGAGATCTCCATGACGTGCCTGCAAAGCTTCCACACCTGCTCCAATGATTTCACCGTCATCCATCAACGAAACATGACCCGGAAATGGTGGTAATACCGGTAGATGCAACACAGAAAAAGTTGTGCAATTAGAGGAATGATTGAGATGCAGCGGATGGACCCCAAGATTTTCCCCACCCAATTGTCATACCAAAGGCACATCTGGTGGTCATGCATGCATTCTCAAAGCCACGTGGCCTGTTCGCGCTCTCTCGCTGTTAATGACAGCATGGCTGCGTGCACAATTCCTCTTGGAGCCAACAACCGGCGTGTCCTCCGGCTCAAGGAGATTGCCACCAGTGAATCTTGAGACTGAGTCTGCGGAGCAGCAATTTTTGGCATTAGTCTCAAAGGCACATCAATTGATTTGAGAAAATAGTGTACCAACGGGGCTTCTTGCGGACACCATGAGCACATAGAAGTTGCGTAAGATCCTTCGGAGTTCATCTATTAGTTCGCTTGGCCAATGCCAAAACAGCAAGTAACCTAGCAAATACACCATTTGCAAGATCTGTCAGCAACTGCTCTGTAGTTTGAAATTCACGTCCACCAACAACCACACGTAACGATGCAGGATCCATTGCCTGTGGGCAGCTCAAAGCCATGAATTACATTAACTTCGCTCGGATCAAGGAACAAACTGGGTAATGAAGATGTGCAGATTCACCAAAAAACATCATAGGCTTCAAATTGGTCACAACACAATACAAACACACATCATAGATGACAACTGAAAGGAAAGGCATCAAAGCATCCAACATTGCAAAGCTGCCGAAATTTCGCGTCTTGTTGGACCTGAAGATGGCTAATAATGGGTATGATATCACGTACTTCCAAATGAGATGCGAATTTCGCATCATAATGGAAATTCGCTAATTTGGGGGGTTGATTTAGGTAGTTGAGAAAGCTTCATGTGTATGAGAAGAAAAATTGTCTTGTAAAACCCAGTCTTCCGCAATGTCACACCTCGTGCTCCAATTAGTACCCCGAAAGTAAACTCCAGTATGAGGCAAAATTTTTGGACTTTTGAGCGTCCGGGAGGGCGGGAAGTAAAAGCCTCCCAAGAAAAACGCCGCCACCACACAGCATGGCCTGGGGGTCGAAACCTCCTGGGATCAAGCTCGCCTTTCGTAGTGGCATCGTTGCGTCGGCAATTGATTAATGTTTTCCTTTGGTAGGGGGCCGGTGGCTTACTTCAGCCAGGTCCGCACTCCCACTCCAAGTTGCAGAAACTCTCACTGCATCAGCAACACCAGTCAGTCGAGTATCGCCCGCACCTAAGGGGGCTTCCCGCTAACCACGCCGGTCGCCGAGAAGGCCGGCGACTTTTTCGCATTGACCTCATGTCCGGTCGTCTGGAGCCACTTGCTGGTCGGTGTTAGCATTGCCGGCAATGCCCGCAAGCCACCGGGCAATGCCACGGGCAAGCTTGTACGCGTCCTCGAGGTAGCCCTCCACTGATATAGCGACCTTGGTTCCCGGGCCCGCATCCAACTCCTGGTCCTCGACGTCGGTACCACTCGGGTCATCGCTTGCGTCCCCTGATCCAAACAGGTTCCTCCGCTGGATGGGCGACAGGGGTTCCTGCTGTGGGTGTGAGGACGCCATCTCCGGCAACAAGGGGCCCAGTAGGGACACCCTAGAGTGTTCCTTGCTCTCCGGGGTCGGCATTTCCTACCGTCTCAATCTCCAGCATACCCACGCTGCCGGTGTGGGGCCCCCCGTGTGGCTATCCTTCGCTCGTGGGGAGGGCGGGTCTTGGCCCTTCCTTGATCCAGGTTCGGTGGGGGCCTGTGCATCCCGTCCACGATCCATCCCATTTCCTAGCAGCAGCAGGGTTGCACACATCGCCACACCCACATGTGGTCCAGGCTGGCCCCATAGTTTGCCCAATGGCAGGAGGGAAAGATTTCCTCCTTTGGCCTCGGCAGCATCGCCTTGGTGGTCCCTGTCACCGGTACTGTGAGATTGTCAATGACTCGTTTCCATGTGGTCGTCATGGCATTGATGACAACCATGCCCAGCAAACATCCTTGCGAAATTCCATTGGTCGCTACACACCATGCGCCTAGGTATCACTTTATTTTGAACATGCGCCTCGGTTGCACATACATTCCCCGAAGAGCCCTCACCACGCCTGCATCGATCCCCTACACTTCGAGGTTGGCCATTGATATGGCCTGCGGTATCAGATTGAAGCACTTGGTGTAATCCGTGCTGGCCCCCATCAGTGGGGTACCCGTCACTTGCGCCATCTCCACCAACAAGGAGAGCCCCGTGGCCGCGTCACTGGCCCCCATGTGGGGGCAAAAGCCGTATGCCTCTTGATGCACCCACTGCTCCTGCCAGTCCAGGGCGTCTTCCATCCGTACTCCTACCCATATGCGATATATTTGCAAGAGGACTGTGTGCGGTCGCACCTTCATCGGGTCCCCTCCCCCTGCGCCCTTCGGCACAATGGAGTGAAACCTTCGGCCACTCCGTCTAGCAATCTACCCTTTCTTTCCACCTTGCGCAACAGCTGCCCTACAGCATCCAAGAATCATCAGTTGCAAGTGTTTTAGCGTCAATATGGACCACTGGTCCAGCCCGTTGGCCGTCTTCACCCCCATTTTGGCGGCCCACTTTAGGAGCACCGCGCCCGTTAGCACCCTAGCTGTCATGGCACTGTGACAGATGTGCTACCGCTGATCTTGCATTCAGTGTTGCACTCCGTACTCCGGGGACATTTCATAGTGTCGATTCATTGACCTCCATGCTGCTCGAATCACGTCGTTCATCTCCGCGACGTTGGTAGTGTACTCCGCATCATGCTTCCGTACCATTTGCAGCACAATATCACAACTGCCCCAGATCCAACGGTATACCACTCCCGCCGCATCTGTCCACGAGTCGTTTGTCCACTGCTTCCATGCCTTTTCTCGCTCGCGCTCCTCCGCCCGCACTCTGGTCCACAACAATGTCTCCAGAGCATCGGCTAACTTTGGCACCTCAACGCCACTGCAAAAGGCATATGCCCGCGGCACGTTTACTCCATCCGGCAACACGGTCTCCTGTTGTAATCATATGATGCCACTCCTAGTTGCTTCCGAACTCGTGGCCACTTCCTTGGCCTAGCGCCGCGGCCCGATGCCTACCATGTTTTCCTGCTTGCGCACATACCTATGCACCTCCATCGGGGAGCCTTACCTGCGTCCATCATCATGATGACTCTGTTTTATGGCGCCCCACTCGGCAATTTCTTGTTGGAGCACAGCTTGATGACGGTGGTGGTGCACTCTGACCCCCTCCCCGCTTCTTGTCCTCCTTTTCCACCAGTCGCACTATCGGGGGGCCCGGCCACTGCATGGGTTGGCATCATGTGCTCCTTCGTGCTGTCCTCGGTGAGCTCCAACCGGAGGAATTCTTCTGCGTCCACGTATTTCACATCGCGTTCACGTGCTCGTCACGCTTGGCGGACTCCCATGGCCTTTGGACTCCGTTCCAAAGTGCTTGTGCCATCTCCTATTTGTCCTACTGCCCCATGGGCTGTTTAGCGGCGCCTCCAGGTGACTCATCTTAAGCAGCCTTTGGCATGCCATGTCTAGGTCGGCTGTCACCCGCAACAAGGATTGGCCCGGTAGTCCCGCCTTCTTGATGACCGCCTCATCCTGCACCAGTGATGCCACCCGGGGGTCCCTCAGAAATCATCGATGCGTGTCTCCGTCCCTGATCCTCCCATGTACGTTGCCCTGGGGCGCTGCGCGCGTGGTTCCGCTCGCGCTGCCATGATGTCCAGCCACAGTCCTCTGCGGAGAGCGGTGAACACATCCCGCGGCATGTCCCCTTCGTGCGAAGAGTCAAAGTTGCAGTCTACGCATATCATGTGCGGGGCATTGCCCAGTCGTGAGGTGTACAACAGTGTGTTTGTGGCGCATAGCATACCGGGTACGAGCTGTTGGTTGCATGTGTATTGTATGGGCGAGTGCACCCTTGGGGCAGTGCCCCGCCCAATCAAGAAGTTGGTGATGTCACTAGGACGTCGCACCAAGCGGCCCACTGATGGAGAGAGATAATTCCGGTGAATCCAGGGTGCACTAGACCCAGAGCACCAATGACTGATTGTGTATTGTATCGGTTTTGCTTCCCGCGTGTTGTGTGTATATGTTTGAGTGGGCCTAAGCTTCACCCTTTCGGTTTGTGGTTGTGTGATGCTGACTACATCCCCTACGCTATAGAACATTGTTCGGGAGTGAGACATATTCTTTTTTTGGCACTTCTGATTTGGTTGCGACGAAGTGGGTGGGTGTGTGTGTGTGTGTGTGTGTGTGTGTGTGTGTGTGTGTGTGTGTCTGTGTATGGAAATCCTCACTACCTAATTGCTATACTACGGAAAGGCGCCTAGTCACCCATGGTCATGACGTCTCGTTGATGGCCTAACGAGAATTGTACCTGTTTGTCACGCAGGACATGTGTGTGTGTGTGTGTGTGTGTGTGTGTGTGCTTTGTGTAGAACAATTTTAAAGGGGGGACAGCAGGATTGTGTATAAAGTCTGATGTCTTTGTCTGATATGGCATGTTGTTTTTGCAGTGTATACAACAAGATGTGTGATATGTCTTATATAGATCTCATGCTTGGAGGAAGGGGGGGCGGGGTTAGTGTCAAGATGGTGGTGGAACACCTTCAAGGCCATGGGCGTGGAAGTTTCGTTCGGACAACCATACTCCCTACAATTGAACGGGTTCTGTGAAAGAAAGAACGGGGAATACAGAGAAGAGATCAGGCTCTTGATGCACAAAGATAAGTCAAAGAACTGGCGAAGACTGACTGATTACGCCACGTTCGTGATGATTCAGATTGAGCGAGGACAGAGCGGCTACTCTTTAGGAGAAATATTCTTCGAAAGAACCCTTTGGAGATTGGAGATGCCGTATGCGCATGTTAGGAACCCTGACGTTGAGTCCTGGATCAACGATCAAATTCGAATGGCAAAAATCGTGCAGGACAATTGCGAAGGAAACGAAGCACAAGGCACAAGTACCTCAATAGACGTCGGAAAGCCGCTACCTATGCGCTGAGAGACTATGTTTTGGTACATAGGAATCGCTTCCAAGGGAGGATAGCGGCAAAAAACGAGAACACGTTGTATTATTGGCCCTACTTGGTCACTGGAGTGACGGTGGAGGCATTACAACGCGTTGTTCACCAACACTTGGCGCAGAGGTGAACGTGGCCCACAGCTACATGAAGAAGTGGCCCTTCTCCTTGAGCGTGAATCCTAATTCAGATGCTGAAGAAGACAATTTCGAAGCGGCTGAAGAAGACGAAGCGCTTGTGAACGAAGCCGGGGACATTCCTGATGTCCAAGACAATGCAGGCAACGGTCTGCCTGAGTACAGTGAGAGGGAAATGACGGCGCAAGGCGAGTAGTTTGTGGAGGACATCGTGTAGGGCTGTTACAAGCATCTGCATGCTCTTACATGCTCTATCATTGTCTCAAATGGTCATTTCATCTCATCATTAACTAGGTGAAGGGGGATTGAGATCAGATATATCCAGAGTGGAATTGAAGGTCATTTACTTCCATAAGCGAACGGAAGCCCGAAGAAGACCTGGGACAACATATTTGGTCAGGTTATCAAACCTTGGACCACAACTGGGGCGAGTTATAGGGCTTGATTCATGCAGAGGTCGGAACATTGAGAGCCAAGATGAGTAAGTATCAATTGGAAGATTTGTAGGGAGCCATCAATGTGTGAATCATTCTTGATGTCCCTCACCAGTCGTAGCTGATGCTCCCTCCCCCACCAGCTCGGTCCCAATATTCAGTCTTGATTAGGAGCAGGCTGAGGGTTGGGGTGGGCGTTGGAGTCAAGGTTGGGTTCAAGCATAGTGTTGGGGTGCTCCACCGCCTGGGCAGGGAGGGGTGCTACGTGGGAGCCTAGATTCGGACCACATAACTGCAGAAGACGGCAAGACATACGAAGTGAGCCTTCGTACTTGACGTGTCGTTAGTCTATGAGAGTCTTGAAAGTGTGCCTTTGCGCTTGATTGATTTGAGATTGAAGGGACATTTTCTAATCATCATGGAGATTTGTGCAACCCCACTGCTGCATTGAGAACCCCAATAGCTGCTATTGCAGGGCACAACCGATGCCTACCCCCGTTGCCGCTAATTGAGTGCTATTGGGCTTTTGTTGTACTATATTAGTGTATTTGTCAACTATGGAAGTGCCATGGGTTGTGGAAGGTTCGTCATTATATATAGGAGAAAAACTCCTAACGCTTTTTGAGGACAAGTATCTGATTTTGGTTTTGCAGCAAAGAAAACGATCTATACCTCACACATGTCGTGGTTTCATCAGGTTTTTATTACATATTTGAATTCTTCATGAAATTCCGGATATTTTGACTATACTATTGTATTTTACCAATTTTCCTCCAAAATTGTGTTTAGGGTGGGTAAGCGCGTGACACGCCGTGATCTGGATATGGCGAGTTCCTACTGAGTGCCAGCTCACCAAAATGTCAGGACAGGACTTTTATTTTGGGGCATTTGAAGAACACTTTTGATGTTTTTCCACTATTTTTAATATTGTCTTTCATATGGCCTTTTTAGTTTTCACCACGAAAAATCATTATCCAACTTCTGATTTGTGGACCTCTGCTGAGGTGATTTCTAGATCTCTGTGACGGAAAATTGCCGCCAAAGTCTCAATAAAAGCCGATTGCAGGTCTCTTTTTGATCTATTGTCAACATACACATGTCATGCAGGCAAGTGCTCAAGTGCACGACCATGTAGACCCAATATTGTTGTACTGCAGGCCCTATATGTATGTATACAATGTGAGTGCAGGGCGTCATCGAGTAAGCGCAGCAGTAGGCACCTGTGAAAAATATACAGCATATGGTTGGTGAAATCGCTCTCGTCTTTCACCGGGGTGCTGCAACGTCATGGTTGCTTGTGGAAATTGTTTGCACATCTGCATTGACATTCCCAGCATGGTGCCGTTTGGTATGGGTTGCGGAGAACCTTGCCGCTTGAGGCCACCAAGATGAGAGATTTGGTGCGCGAGCAGGGTTGCCACGATACATTCACCAGCAAGCACGTTCCCACAGGCCATTAGAGCTTCAAGCATCCCAGGTAGCCATGGGGTGGGATTTTGCCTTGTTGGCGCAAAGTGCCCTCGGTGGCAAAATCCCATCTGGTTTGTTTGCTGTGACTGCGACAGTCGTGGTGCTGGCATGGCTATTTGGTGATGCATCAATGCTGCCGAGGTTTTCTGTAGGGCCCCCGTGTACGTGGTTCATTCCTTGATGAATATTGGCCCCATGGCCCAACCCTGGAGACGCTTGCAACACGAGAAACAGTACTTGCTGCAGAGCATATTTGAACTATCCATGTACCCAGTAGCTCCATCTTGCATCCATGTTGGGCGCTTACTGTCATATGGTCTGTACCAAACCCTCATACGAATAGTCCTGGATTGGTCTTCAGCATCGACTCCAAGCGCCTCGCTTTTGACCGTTTACTATGCACCGCCGCCATCTTCTGTCTGCCTGCCATGTGTAGCCGGGGTTCTCCTTGCAGGCCTTGTGCCTTTAGCCGCCATGCTTTCTTGGAGGGTTGGGTGTAGGGCCGTCCTTGTTGCTGCCTTGTTCCTCCGTTTTTCTTTTTTTCTTTTGCCGCGTTCTATCAGTGGCCGATTTTGTGCGTCAGAGGGGGGGGGATTTTCTTCCCTCTTGTGTTGCCCTTTTGGGGTTGGATAGGGGAAATGGGCACTAAACCGCACTGAACGGCAATACTTGTGACATTGTACGGCACTAACCGGCTATTGGTGTCTCACAGTTACTCATCATTCTGTTCACTTTTGGTGTGTGCTTCGGCCCTGAAGGACACAAGCACTAGACGGCACGGAACGGTAATACCCACACTTGTTGCTTTACAGTCTATTTGGGCTATCTTTGCTGAATGTCTGGGGGCGGAGGGATACGAGCAATGAACGGCACCGAACAGCAATACCTGCATTCCTTGCTTAACCCCGGTGTTCTTCCATATTTGCGAATTTGTTTGGTTCAAAGAGAGGGGAACAAACATTGAGCGGCACTAAGTAGCAGCACCTATAGATCACATTTACCTGTTCTAACCGTTGTGGCCAATTAAAAGGTGGAGGGCAACAAGCAGTGAACGGCACTGAACTTTAACATATCCGTCTCAACCCGTCTAGATGTCTTCCAATAATGTGTGTTTCGTGGAGGTTGAAGACCATTGATTACAACCTCAAATCGTTGTTACGAGTAAAAGGGTGGAGGGAGACGAGCATTGAACGGCACTGAACTGCAACACGTGCGCCTCCCATACATCCCACCCAGATGTAGTCCTGTAGGTCCTGTAGTCGTGGTAGTTGGAGACCCTTGCTTACCACCTCGAACCGTTGTTGCAAATCAGGGGTTGGAGCGAGACGAATACTAGACGGCATGGAACTCCAACACCTGCATCTCCTATATGACCCATCCAGTTGTTCAATTGGATTGTGTTTGCGTGTTGGGGGGGGCGGGTGGATAGTGGCTAAGAGGGCTGCCCACTGTCAGCAACATCTTGCCCCGTTTTGTACGGCTGCCTACGGGTCATTTGTAGCCCCCCGGGTCTAACGGTGCCTCCATTAACCCCACAGGTCGGGATGTTGGCCCTTCCTAATGGGTTCACCGGCACACCACGGTAAGGCTCGGGCCCCCGATAAACAGTAGGAGATGCGCGGTCAGGCGTGGATGGTGAATCCCTAACCCCAACTCAACGGGCCACACAAGAAAGTGTGAATTGAGAATCCCTAACCCCAACTCAAAGCGCAACACAATAAAGCGTGTATGGCGAGTCCCTAACCCCAATTCAAAAAGCCACGCAACAAAGCGTGTATTGTGAATCCCTAACCCCAACGCAACGGGTGACGCAACAAAGCGTGGATTGCGAATGCCTATCACCAACTCCACGGGCCACACAACAAACCGTGCTTTGTGAATCTCTACCCTCAACTCAGGGGGCCACGCGACGAAGCTTGGATTGACAGTCCCTAACCCAACTCAACGGGCCACACAATAAAGCGTGCATTGTGAACTCCTAACCCCTACTCAAGAGGCAAGCAACAAAGCGTGGATTGCGAGTCCCTAACCCCAACTCAAAAAGCCACACAACAAAGCGCAGATTGTGAATCCCTAACCCCAACGCAAAGAGCCACGCAACAAAGTGAGGATTGCGAATCCCTAACCCCAACTCAAAAGGCCACGCAACAAAGCGTGGATTGTGAGTCCGTGACCCCAACTCAAAGCGCCACGCAACAAAGCATGCATTGTGAATCCCTAACCCCAACTCAAAAGGCTACACAACAAAGCGTGGATTGTGAATCCCTAGCCCCGGCTGAAAAGGCCACGCAACAAAGCGTGGATTGCCAATCCCTAAATCGAACTCAAAGAGCCACGCAACAAAGCATGGATTCAGAGTCGCCAACCCCAAGTCAACGGGCCACGCAACAAAACGTGTATTGATAGCCCCTAACCCCAACTCAAAAGGCCACGCAACAAAGCGTGGAGTGTGAGTCCCTAACCCCAACTAAAAGCGCCACGCAACAAAGCATGCATTGTGAATCCCTAACCCCAACTCAAAGAGCTACACAACAAAGTGTGGATCGTGAATCCCTAGCCCCGGCTGAAAAGGCCACGCAACAAAGCGTGGATTGCGAGTCCCTAAATCGAACTCAAAAAGCCACACAACAAAGCATGGATTCAGTGTCCCCACCCCCAAGTCAACGGGTCACGCAACAAAGAGTGTATTGATGGTCCCTAACCCCAACTCAAAGGGCCACACAACAAAGCGTGGATTGCGAATCCCTAACCCCAAGTCAACGGGCCACACAACAAAGCGTGCATTGTGAATCCCTGACCCCAACTCAAAGGGCCACACAACAAAGCGTGGATTGTGAATCCCTAACCCCAAGTCAACGGGCCACACAACAAAGCGTGCATTGTGAATCCCTGACCCCAACTCAAAGGGCCACACAACAAAGCGTGGATTGTGAATCCCTAACCCCAACTCATCGGGCCACGCAACAAAGCGTGGATTGAGAGTCGCTAACCCCAACTCAAGTGGCCACGCAACAAAGTTTGGATTGCGAGTCCCTAACCTCACCTTAACACAAAAATTTCTGGTTCTTTAAGGACCGCCTTGCAAAAGGGGACTAAATCAGAAATGGCTACCTCACCCCTGCCTTCTTGGGGGCCAGAAGAGGTCGGAAGTGCTATGCCACCCCTGCATTCTCAGGGTCCCAAGCGCGGGGAATAAAATCGGAAGTGGCCCACAGGCGGGCACATCGCCTACAGGCCTGCATTTTCAGTTAAATTGGCAATTGTTTCTTTGCGGTAAGGTCTTGTAATTTTTTATTTTTGCGGTAAACGCGTGTAGAAAAAAATCATCACATCGTGTAATTTTGTTTGCGGTAAGTCATGCATCATTTTTTGTGGTAAATCGTGTAATTTTTGTTTTTTTCAGTAGATGTGTGTAACAAAAAAGTAGTCACGTTGTGCAAGTTTTTTTTGCGGTAAACACGTGTACAAAATAATTGTCTCGGTAATTATTTTTTTTTGCGGTGACGCGTGTGACGGGCTTACAAGACTTACCGGAAAGAAGAAAATTACACGACTGGACGTTTTTTTTGTTACAGGCACTTACCGCAAAGGAAAATTACACAAATTACAACATACACTGACGTCTAGGGGGTCCCCAATGCTGCAGAGCGGAGGACAACATCAGAAATAGCTCACAACTGGGCTCCGTGGCTACATAGCTCCTGCTGTCTTGGGGGGTTTAGAGCTTGGGACAAAATCAGACCTGGCCCACAAGTGGGCCAAGTGGCTCCATGACCCTCGCAGTCGGGGGGGTCCCCGATGCTTCAGAGCCGGGGGGGGGGATCAGAAATGCCCCATGAATGGGCCAAGTGGCTAAACAACCCCTGCGGTCTCGGGAGGGCCCCATGCTTCAGAGCAGGGGACAAATTCAGAAATGGCCCACAAGTGGGCCCAGGTTCGAAAATTCTGAAATGCCACATAGCAGCCACAAAAGCGCTGATTGTGGTGTGGGAGACGCCCCACCGTGGAGAGTCTGAAAGAACTACATGCATGCCTCTTTATTGAAGCTCAAACCTTGCACAATGTACAATGCATGGCAAAGTATGACTCAAATTCAATTGCGCCTGGCATCCATTTGCAGGCGTAAACGATATGGCCATACTCATTCTGAGAAGATTCTGTGAAGAATGCCTTTGGCACCTTCCTTAAAATGTCCCTTACAATGGTCAAAATGCCAGCAATCTCCTTGGTACAAACCACCATGGGTGAACACTGTGACCGTTGGCACCGCTTCCTGATGCAGTTTCTGTGTGTCTGGAACATGCAAGCAGTACCACATACTCTTCATTGCCACACCCATGTGGAAGGGTAAACACTGTTGACACAATGCTGTTGAGAAAAAGACTTTCAGCCCCCTTTCCCTGTTCCGAACAGTGTCGCTCCGTGTCACAAACTGTTTGTGCAATCTGTACCCAGAGCATTGCTTGCAGCCAAGCACATCAATGCCAATGCCTTACATGGGCACAACAAACGGTTCCCGTCTCACACAGCTAAGACAACAAAGCTGGCCTCCTGACAGTGACACACATATGATGCCTTCTCCTCCTCTCACAGATAGACAAGCAGAACCAAAGGGGGCATTTGCTCAGGAAATGCCCACCAGTCAGCATGTACAAAATTTTCATATATAAGTAGGAAATACCGGATTCCCAGCGCTGCATCAAGGAGGGCTAGAATACCGGTAGTGGCCCGAAAATGTGCAGGGACATCATTGGGATGGGCTCTGTTGCAAGGTGATGCTACAGCAGGGATGGTCTCCACTTCTGATAAGCATACACCTGCCTGCTCTGGTAACAAACCCTGGATACATCAAAATATCAATGCGTTCTTAAAAAAAGAAAAAATGTTGCCCCAGACACAGGTACAGGGGTGCCAATGGCTGAATGCATGCACATGCCAGTGACCCAGACACCATCAAATGAACACAATCAATAATGCAATCCCCACAGCAGCCTCAGGAGGCGTTTCTGCACAGCACGCACACAGCACAGTTGCAGCGCCCAATAGTAAGTTAGCTTCCCTGTGACCACCCCGAAAACCACCCACCACCAAGGAAGCATATGTCTACAGGGCAAATCCAGCAGATATTTTTCGCTCAGCCGCGCACAGAGCAACCCCTTGATGTCAAGTTTAATAGAACGGCATGTGCTTCTCTCTCTCTTTCTGCTATCTGCAGCTTTCACCATCGCAGTAATTTCTCAGATAGTCGCCAGCCCCCTGCTAAAATGCCGCAACTAGGATCGTTTCCCCTTTGCCTTTTCATTGTTCGAGTTTTGATTGCCAGATGGCCTTTCCACACCAAACTTCTTGTCAATAAACGCCTGCCTTTCGTCCTTGGTCCATCTGCCCCTGTCAGTTTTGTCATCAGTTTCCACTTCAATGTAATTTGCAGGCTGTCCGGGTCCAACATTTGGTTTTTTCCAAACCCATTTGCCGCCATTGGCAATCATCTGACGCCTTTCTTCTGCCATCTCTGCAAACTCTCTCTGTATCTCCTTTGTGAACTCACTTTGCTCAGAAAGTGACATAATGCCACTTTTTGTATCTTCGTCAAGATTTTCAGTGAGCTCATCCATAGACTTCTTGTGCTTCTTCTTCTTCGTCCGCCTTGGCCGATCTCTGAACGGACCCTTCACAAAATCAGAGTAGAACGGCATCAGTGCTATGTACTGCACATCCTCCACCGGGTGGACACCACCCGCCTTGCACCGTCGGTCCAGCATGCCCCGCCAGTATCCCAATGCTGCAGCAATGGCTGCCAGTGGAATCCATGAGCCCCTCCAGATGCCTAATCTGTCCACAGACCCTGCAGAGCTGAGGCTGGGGTCCTCAGACCTGTAGGTGCTGGTGAGGGCAGTAGATGCCAGTGGTGACTGTTGGCTGAGGGAATACATTGATGACAGAGACCCTGCTTGGCCACTAGAAACTGTCACAACCGGTTGCCTGTGCAAACCTCCGATGTGCCTGACCTGGCGAACAGCCATCGGCCCAGTCTGCAAGTGGAAGACCTCCAATGGCACACTCCAGTGCAGCAGCGCAGTAACACCCAGACCCAGCAGGATACCAAGGACAGCATGACGCACCATCATGGAAAACAATCGGGGGGAAAATAGACCCTGTGAAAGTGATGTGTATTTGGGCCTGATCACTGTTCACCAGTTGCAGTATACAAAAAAATTGTCTGCCACAGGGGCGAACCTAACTCCGCTCAAAAAGTGCTACAATCCATGGTACAGTAAAAGGCGGGTGCCCATCAAACAGGCACTCTTTGCGTCTACAAGATGAATGCCCTATTCCTCGGTGTACTGGTGTGCATGGTAGCAGTGGTGGCTGCATGCCTGTACCTCAACCGGTGGCCCCACCGGGAAAAGCCCCGGATACAGGTGCCACCAGCGATGACAGCCTGCACCACGCTGACGACCTTGAAGACCCATCCCCCCTCAACCATGTCCAACCCCCGAGGCCCCCCCCCCCCCCCCGCAACACGAGGGGGGGATTGTTGCCAAGTGACGGTTCGCCCCCTGGGGGGTGGTGGGGGGTGGGGGGGTGGTCACCACTCCCAACGAACCACTTACCAGCGCATACTATGTAGAATTCATGGCCGTTCAGTTGCTTGTTGTAGGTCGCCCCAGGGTCTGGCATTCCCGCTGACATGCATAGATGCTGATGATGCCATGCGCATAATGCAAATAAGCAAAAGTCTCCATGCACTGCATCCATTCATCAGCTTGCCGCCTGCCCTTTGTGGAACGGACATACTGCACAACAGCGCCTTGAGGGAACATTTTCAGAGGTCTGCGGAGTGCAATGGGTCAGAACAAAGGAGGTGCACATGAGCTCCAACAACAAAGTCTCACAGTTGCGCAGTTCTATGCAATACGACACTGACAAGTTTTTTTTTCAGGAACGCCCCCCCCCCCCCCCGGGCTGGGAGATGGACAAGAAGGGACTGGAAATGGGGGGCGGGGGGGCTTCCCACCCCGCCCTTGTATAAGCTATGCCATTGTGCACAATTATTACGGTCCCTACGCCTACTGTAGCTTGGACAAGGGCGTAGCTTGTGCGCAACACATACAACTGCCGACACACACGTGCGCGTGCATGATATGAGTGCAGACCTCGATTCTTAGAAGAGGGGCACAAGGGTGTGTGACGATCTGACCACCCTTCATGTACTCCAACACCGCAAACTGGTCCCCCTTCTCCGATGGTCCCTTCATTGTAGCATCCACACGGTCACCAGTGGAACGTGTGAAAATAACTGGACGTCCAGGTTCAAAAAGAGAGATTGCATGGCGAGCTCGTGCAAGAAAGGGGAAGATAAAGCACAAATGTCCCCAAAATCAGAGCCATGAGGGTTCAAGTGGGCGAAGACTCACAACAAATGTGTCCATGACTCTATGTAATTGGCAAGTGTGATGACAAACCCATGTCTTATGTGGCCGCACTACATTTCGTACGTAATTAAATTACGCACACAATTATTACAGTCCCTACGCCTACTGTAGCTTGGACAAGGGGGTAGCTTATAGAAAGGGGGGGCAGGGTAGTACTGTGGAAAGTCTGTTGCCTTCCATGTGCAACCTCAACCACCACATCCTGGGCCTAGTTGGACCCGCACACACACACACACACACACACACACACACAGTTTGTGAATGATAGGAAATGATTACCTGGGCACGGTGGTTTGTGTCGGCAAGCAGCCCATCAGCCTATGGGCGATGTGGGGTGATCAAGGGCCGCTGATGACTAGCGGGTAGGTGAACAACAGTAGATGGCTAGCCGCAGTGGTTGGCCCTTGAGGTTGAGAAATCACCAAGTGCAGTACTTTATTTCCCATCGTTGGTTGCATCTCCATTCGGGACCTCCTCCAACCTAGGAACCCTAAGCACCAACGACACAACAAAGCACAACTATGGGCAAACAGAAGAGCATTTCATTTGTTGTTATTGGACAACCGTAACGCTTAGGATTGTGTTCCAAAGAAAGAACATAGAGTATATTGTGACATGGGAGCTTCATAGAGTAAAGAAGGGTTAGAGAATAATGGTGCAACATGCACAACTTGATCACCACAAGATTGAGGGTCAATACATTCAGCGCAATACTTCTCATTGCACTGCCTACAAATTGTGGTGGTGTGTTTGTGACAACACAAAGCACAGATGTCTTTTTCATCATCATCACAATCATCTCCCGAGGGAGGGCTTGGGTCAAGCCCAAACATGTGGCAGCACATGGTCCCGTGGACCAGAGGGCTAATACCGTACTTGTCTCGTCATGCAAAACTCTGCGAAATGCAACAAGATGCGCACACTTTGGTGCAATTGATCTACACTATGACGCCAAACATCCCTAACCCCAATGCCACAAATGACAAAATAATTGCTCAATCCTTGCCCTATACCACCCATGCACATCATTGTATGACTATTGGCAATCACTCAAATTCCCATTTTTTTGCCCAACCTCAAATTCCCAAATGGGACTATGACATGCACCCTACCCTTGTAGGCCCCATCATGGCCACCCACCTCAAAATCAAACAATTCCCCTCTTGTGCGCAACACACTATAGCCATCCTATGTGAGCACATTTGTTGATGCCCTAGGTGCCAATGCGCATATCCACACATTACCCAACATGTCGACTCCGACTGTCACCTTATAGACATGTGATGAATATTTTTGGTTCTAGAGGTCATCACAGGGCAGCCCTTCCATGGAGCTAGTTGGCTAGTCGGTGATGGAGCTAGTCTAGTATCACAAAGTATGGGTCTCCGGTACGGCTAGACACCCAAATAGTTGCATTGTGCCCGCACTGCGTGCGCATTGCGCTAAGGGCGCCCCCCATGGCCACTCCAACATGGTCACCGGCCAACAGAAATTGTTGAATGTAGCAAGAGGTCGGGGTGACAACATCCGAGAAGAGGGTAGGGACCAAAAAAGCGTCGAGGTGTGTGCCTCCTCATGTGTGAGAGGGGCTCTTCGGGAGTGCGGTGGCATAGTAAAGGGGGCCGAGGCCTCATGGTGGGGAGAAATCAACCTAGAAAGGAGTGGATGTAGTGGAGATGAGCAAAAAATGTGTGAAAAGGGGTGAAAGTTGGTGAAACAGGGTGAAAATACAAATATACGATATCCGAAATGCAAAAGAAGCATCAAAATCCCCGTTTTCAAACAACAGCAAGTTCCCAACACGGGGACAAAAAATGGGGAAAGAGGGGGGGAACTAACCAAAAAATAGGAGAAAACTTTGCCGGGCGCGCCAATGCGCTAACATACTGTCCAAAAAGAATCCTTGAATAGAGTGGCCATGTACAGTGAAGGTATAGAGTGACCGTGTAGAGTGCTTCTAGAGAGTGACTGTGTGTGACCCCACAGATTGACTGTAAAGGTGAGTTGAAAGAGTGATTGTAGGGGGTGTCCATACAGAACACCTATATAGAGTGACCATGCACAGTGACAAAAATACAGTGAGAGTGACAGTATAGCTTCACGGTGTAGGAACAATGTGACTGAATCTAAGAAGTATATACTTTG
Source organism: Eutreptiella sp. 'Long Island Sound 2002' (assembly GCA_964036045.1). Taxonomy (NCBI): domain Eukaryota; phylum Euglenozoa; class Euglenophyceae; order Eutreptiales; family Eutreptiaceae; genus Eutreptiella; species Eutreptiella sp. 'Long Island Sound 2002'. The sequence continues at coordinate 101,546,416 of OZ038383.1, forward strand.
AGCGCACAGAGTGACCGCATCGAGTGACCGTATACAATGACTGGAGACAAGAATGGGAAACAGTGACGCCATGCATGTACCGAAACCAAAATTGGCTACATGGAAATGGTTCTGTTTATTAAGATCTCTGCTTTACTGCTTTTGCTTTTTGTTGTTGGGGTGTTTTGGTGCGTTGTGTTGATGTGATTGCTGTGTGAGAAAGGGTATTGTGGTTCGCAATCACAAAAGGGGGTAGGGTACGAGTAGTTTGCCTCGGACGGCACTCAACCAGGCAGGTAGTGAGCCGGACTGTATGTACAAGTGTGCACGACATGACTTGCCCAGATGAGTGTCAATAAGGCATTGAGGGATATTGCCCTGTGGGGAGTTTCAACATGTATGATAGACCCCAACTTCATAACGACCAAGTGAGAGTTGTTGCAAGTCTCGACCTTGGAGGGATTGAGCGGCTACATTTCGTTAACGGTGACGCCCTGTTGCACTCCCGCTCTTGTTGAAGTTGCTTCTTGGTGCCCCGCGAGAAAGACACCCTTGTTAGAACAACGTGAGTTGTTGTTTCCACAACCTTTGGAACCCCTATACACACAGTGCGTGGGACCTAAATAGGCTGACCTGTTTCCACAACATTCGAAAACATGGAAATTGGCGGTTCCTTTTTCCGGTTGTTCATGAGGATCAACTTTTTCTGGTTATTCAGAGCTAGGGATGGTATTCAAGGATGCGACTTACCATCTTGCCACCTTTTGCCCCTTCCTTCAGTTTGTGACTTTGATTCACCTCCATAGACATGGCCGTTTGGGCATCAATGATGGATTGCTTTGCTGCCAACATGTTTTCACGGTGCGTGCAAAGGACACCCTTGTTAGAACAATGTGAGGTTTTGTTTCCATTTTCTGGGGCGCCATACGGCCTCCCTGCAACTGCGGTTACACCAAGCCCTACACGCCGCCCTCCATTTCCTAATATCAAGTTTCATGCTGCTTAATGCACCCACTTTTTATATTCACAGCCAACAAGAAATCAGAGGAAATAAACAACAAAAAACCTGGGACTGTCTGTTTCGGGCGGGTGGTAGCAAGGCGCAGCTGCTATTATTGTCGCTATTGATGCTACTACAGCTTTCTTGCTTGCTCCTGCTTTTGTGCACCTCCGTGCCTCCACAGCGGGGCTCAATGCCTGCTGCACTTGACCTGTTTCTACTCTGCATTGCGTCTATTTGTAATCATTCCCCCTTTCCATACGACCCCTGCAGATGTTGTCCACTTGACATGACAAAGAACAGGACCAATGCAAATAATTTTATTCTATAAGCCATTATGCTAAACCTACTTGTGATGTTCATCAAAGTGGTATTTCTAGACCCACTCACCCACACAGGGGCAACAAAACCAGTGGGTTGGGGGTCTGGTATTTTTCAGCCAACCGTACGGCCAACCAGAATTGAAGCCACCCCTAGAAAAATTCCATTGCCGTCAGCAAGGAAGCTCGAAGAGGGAGGGGGCACATGGGGTGCTAGAACACTGGAGTCAGTCAGTTAAGAGTTAGGCAGACTGTCAGTCAATCAGTCAGTCAGCCAGTCAGTCAGTCACTCAGGCAGGCAGGCAAGCAGGCGGGTAGGCAGTCAGCCGGAAGGCCAGGCAGGCAGTCAGGCAGGCAGAAACACTCAGTCTGGTTTTTTGGTTGCTGCCTAGATCTATAAGTGATGGGAATAGGGGAGTGTGCAGTCCAGTGTGCTGGCCGACAGCATAAAGCGCACGGCTGCCGTTCGAAAGACCTAGGATCGATTCCGGGGCGATTTGAGATGGCGCCGGCTTTGCATCCAAATCCGTTTTGCAAACCAAGATTCGATTCCTGCTACGCACAAAACTTTGCAGATAACTTTTGACCCAAACCCCCACCCCAGCCCTCCCCACCCCAAAAAGGGGTACGGGGGAATAGTCATTGGAGGGTCAGTATATGTATATGGCAACCCCCCCCCCCCCAAATCGGCAAAGAAATCCCAACAAATCGGCGAACAAATCGGCGGACCGATTTTTCGGCAAAACAGGCTCCCAGTGCCCTGGATCTCAGTCCCAGACCCCTAACACACCTTCCTTATGGTTGCTCAATAGTTGCATTCATTTGGAACCGTAAAATATCTCTCAATTTTTTAAAAAAAAAATTTCGTCTCTCGGTCTCTATATGGTCCCTGAGCAGTGATACAGCAGTGCACAGTGGTGGTCCAGTGGTATATGCCACATCACACACTTTTGCTGGCGTGGGTCAATTCCCACTGTTTACGGACCGGAATTTTTTTTGCATTTTTTTTCACTTGTCTTCCTGAGAAAATTGGTTCTCCATGCACAAACAAAGCCTGCTGGAACAAGATAAATGCACACAGGCTTCCCATTTGCATCCCACTGTGTGCTGGGTGTGCAGCACTGATTTGCAAGCACCTCTGGGTCTGTATATGGTCCCTTATCGGGTGTGTTGCAGTACAAGGCAGTGGTCCAGTGGTATGCACTGTGTACTGCTGGTTTGCTGGCAGGGTTTCAAGCCCCACTGTTTACCAACCGGAATTTTTTTGCATTTTTTTTCACTTGTCTTCCTGAGAAAATTGGTTGTCCATGCACAAACAAACTGGGGGACAATGAATCCCAGGGGACCAGAGATGCGTCTTTCTCTGGGCAGTAAAAACACTTCATGGTGCCAATCTGAAGAACCGATGTAGAAAGAAAAAGTATTATCCAGTGTCCCGAAGTAAATGATGCACATCTTAGGTTGACACGTCCAAATCAGGTGTCCTACAATCCCAGAAGCCCCAACAAGTCGGCAGAACGAATGGGCAAAATCACAGAAACCCAAAGAATCGGCAAAACAAATCGGCGAAATTCAGAAACCCAACAAATCGGCGGAACAAATCGGCGAGGTCGGCCGAATTCGGCCGCCGATTTGGGGGGGGGGGGGTTGATATGGGTATATGGGTATATGGCACCCGCCTGCCCTTGATCTCACAACCATCTTTAAGGTGATTTCGTTCAAAACGCAGCCAGAGACTCTACACCGCCACACCCATGTGGAAGGGTAAAGGGGGAATGTTTGCACGGCGCGCGCCCGGCGCGCTACCTTTCTATTAACTATCCCAACTTCAGCCCGAGATTTACCCTCTGATGGAAAAGGCCCCCCAAAATAGACCATGATGGACTGCACACCTTCCCTGCAACGCATGTTGCATAATAAAGCAATATCTGTGAATTCAGCAACTCCAACTGTCATCTGTATTGTACTTAACAAACAACATTGGTCCCACAAGTGTGGGTGTCAATACATTCAGTACAATAGTGCTCCTTACACTCATCACAAACTGCGACGTTGGAGCGCTTCTGGCAACACAACACACACACTTCTGCCTCATCCTCTGCCTCATCTTGCGTGCCACAACCGAGCAAACAGCTGCTCAATGCGTGCCCTATACCACCCGTGCACGTCATTATAACATTGTTGGTGGGCTGTCAAAGTGCCATTCTTTCTTCCAATGAATGGCACAATGACATGAATCCGGCCTTTATAAGCACCATCATGGCCCCCAACTTCGGCATCAAAGAAATCACCTCGGGTACGAGAAGGTCCATACCCATCCCAAATCAAAACATCTGCTGATGTTCCAGGGGCCAAGGGGCAAATCCATATAATGTTGCCCAACATATCAACGGCAAGAGTCCACTGGTGGGGCACGGGTCACAATAGATGCCCAGCGCACTAACGTTCCCCCAAACACTGTTGACACAATGCTGTTGAGAAAAAGACTTTCAGCCCCCTTTCCCTCTGGCTAACAGTGTCGCTCCGTGTCACAACCTATTTGTGCAATGTGTACCCAGAGCATTGCTTGCAGCCAAGCACATCAATGCCAATGCCTTACGTGGGCACAACAAACGGTTCCCGTCTCACACAGCTAGGACAACAACAATATCAACTGCTCCAATGACCAATTCAAAAACGGCCCGACAAGTGGCAAACTCGCTCTTCGAACAAACAGCCTGTCTTTTTCACAAGCTGGACTCCTTACAGCAACACAAAGATGATGCCTTCTCCTCCTCTCACAGATAGACAAGCAGAACCAAAGGGGGCATTTGCTCAGGAAATGCCCACCAGTCAGCATGTACAAAATTTTCATATATAAGTAGGAAATACCGGATTCCCAGCGCTGCATCAAGGAGGGCTAGAATACCGGTAGTGGCCCGAAAATGTGCAGGGACATCATTGGGATGGGCTCTGTTGCAAGGTGATGCTACAGCAGGGATGGTCTCCACTTCTGATAAGCATACACCTGCCTGCTCTGGTAACAAACCCTGGATACATCAAAATATCAATGCGTTCTTAAAAAAAGAAAAAATGTTGCCCCAGACACAGGTACAGGGGTGCCAATGGCTGAATGCATGCACATGCCAGTGACCCAGACACCATCAAATGAACACAATCAATAATGCAATCCCCACAGCAGCCTCAGGAGGCGTTTCTGCACAGCACGCACACAGCACGGTTGCAGCGCCCAATAGTAAGTTAGCTTCCCTGTGACCACCCCGAAAACCACCCACCACCAAGGAAGCATATGTCTACAGGGCAAATCCAGCAGATATTTTTCGCTCAGCCGCGCACAGAGCAACCCCTTGATGTCAAGTTTAATAGAACGGCATGTGCTTCTCTCTCTCTTTCTGCTATCTGCAGCTTTCACCATCGCAGTAATTTCTCAGATAGTCGCCAGCCCCCTGCTAAAATGCCGCAACTAGGATCGTTTCCCCTTTGCCTTTTCATTGTTCGAGTTTTGATTGCCAGATGGCCTTTCCACACCAAACTTCTTGTCAATAAACGCCTGCCTTTCGTCCTTGGTCCATCTGCCCCTGTCAGTTTTGTCATCAGTTTCCACTTCAATGTAATTTGCAGGCTGTCCGGGTCCAACATTTGGTTTTTTCCAAACCCATTTGCCGCCATTGGCAATCATCTGACGCCTTTCTTCTGCCATCTCTGCAAACTCTCTCTGTATCTCCTTTGTGAACTCACTTTGCTCAGAAAGTGACATAATGCCACTTTTTGTATCTTCGTCAAGATTTTCAGTGAGCTCATCCATAGACTTCTTGTGCTTCTTCTTCTTCGTCCGCCTTGGCCGATCTCTGAACGGACCCTTCACAAAATCAGAGTAGAACGGCATCAGTGCTATGTACTGCACATCCTCCACCGGGTGGACACCACCCGCCTTGCACCGTCGGTCCAGCATGCCCCGCCAGTATCCCAATGCTGCAGCAATGGCTGCCAGTGGAATCCATGAGCCCCTCCAGATGCCTAATCTGTCCACAGACCCTGCAGAGCTGAGGCTGGGGTCCTCAGACCTGTAGGTGCTGGTGAGGGCAGTAGATGCCAGTGGTGACTGTTGGCTGAGGGAATACATTGATGACAGAGACCCTGCTTGGCCACTAGAAACTGTCACAACCGGTTGCCTGTGCAAACCTCCGATGTGCCTGACCTGGCGAACAGCCACCGGCCCAGTCTGCAAGTGGAAGACCTCCAATGGCACACTCCAGTGCAGCAGCGCAGTAACACCCAGACCCAGCAGGATACCAAGGACAGCATGACGCACCATCATGGAAAACAATCGGGGGGAAAATAGACCCTGTGAAAGTGATGTGTATTTGGGCCTGATCACTGTTCACCAGTTGCAGTATACAAAAAAATTGTCTGCCACAGGGGCGAACCTAACTCCGCTCAAAAAGTGCTACAATCCATGGTACAGTAAAAGGCGGGTGCCCATCAAACAGGCACTCTTTGCGTCTACAAGATGAATGCCCTATTCCTCGGTGTACTGGTGTGCATGGTAGCAGTGGTGGCTGCATGCCTGTACCTCAACCGGTGGCCCCACCGGGAAAAGCCCCGGAGTACAGGTGCCACCTGTGATGACAGCCTGCAACTTGGTTATGACCTTGAAGGCCCATACTGCTGTGGAAGGTCTGTTGCATTCCATGTGCAACCTCAACCACCACATCCTGGGCCTAGTTGGACCCGCACACACACAGTTTGTGCATGATACGAAATGATTGCCTCGGCAGAGTGGTGCATGTCGGCAAGCAGCCCATCAGCTTATGGGCAATGTGGGGTGATCAAGGGCCGCTGATGATTTGAACAACAGTAGATGGCTAGCTGCAGTAGTTAGCCCTTGAGGTTGAGAAATCACCCACTGCCGTACTTTATTTCCCATTGTTGGTTGCATCTCTACCAAAGACTGCAAACAGCCATAGCTTGGGTCACATGCCACAACTGAACAAAATATCTGAGCAACGTTTCTATCTTGGGTATGAGCAGCTGGCCAGTGGTTGAACCCCCTGTGCGCGCACAACAGCTCAGGGCAGGTGTTGTATCCTTCGAACACATGGATTGGAGTCTGTTTCTCCGGTGCACTAGAGCAATCGGATGTTAGCCCAAAAAAAAGATGGCAGATTGTACAGAAAAAAAAAGCATGGATCAACAGATGCAGTGTAGATGCCCCTGCATAAGGTGGTGCACACAGGGCCTGGTGAGTGCTGTGCATATCTACTCAAGCCCAGTCCTACGAGCGCTGTGCATGCGGCGCGTTTGGGGGAGTACCTGCGCCTAGTGCGCTGCTTCTGCGGCGAATACACCCGGATTGTCCTCATTTGTACCCCTTCCTAAAATGGTCCGCAAGGAGAGCAAACTCTTGGGCCACAAAGGTGTTATATACACTCTTCCTTCCCACAAACATAGGGGGAATCCTTGCACTGCGCGCTACTTTTAGACTATGTTCCCCCCGAAGAGCCCCTAGGCACACCCCTTGGAAACACCCTTAGAATTAGGCGACCCAAACTGGACCAGAGGGGACCTTGAGGGGGACCTTCCTGGTTCTTGTGGCATGGTGAAGGACTAGGGGCCTTTGGGGGGGAACTTGACTGTGTGTTGGGCAGCGGAGATGGAGGGCAATCAGGTGGCGAGGCTGAACTTGGGATGGCAAAGGAGATGGACTCCATCTTGCATTGCCGATTCACCACTCTCAACCCATCTTGGTAGTATTCCAAGTGGAGGAGTCCGTGTTCAGCCGTCCCAACCACCGTGGCAGGAGGTCACACGCCATTGGAGCGGGTGTAGAACACCCTATCCCCAATACTGAGATCCATGGAGAAAATGGGCCCGAGAAATGAGGAGGGAAGTATGATGTCCTCTAGCAGGAACCCTCAAAGTGTATCACCATATCAATCAACCGAGAAAAAGAGTAGATGTGGTGGAAATGGGCAAAAAATGTGTGCAAAAAAGTAGAAATGGGTGAAACAGGGTGAACATCCAAAAATGCCAGATCCCCAATGCATCAAAACCTACTACCAAACAACAATGATGCCCAAAGTACCACAAAGTATGGGTTTCTACTACGGCCAGACACCCAAATAGTTGCACTGCGCTTAAGGCGCCCCCATAGCACAAACAAAAGCGCAAAACAAAAAAGCTGCGGCGTACCCACGCCGCATCAGGTGCCCCCCCTTGTGATATTCAGTTCAGTTGAGCAAACAGAGCACTGGCACATCAGTCGCTGACAAGGCAGAGCCCCCACAAAGCGTGCCATACAAAAGCTTCAGTTCCCTAGCGGATGAACAGCCTCAGCAGACCCCACATCTCCCATGTAACAAACATGCAATGACAGTAATGGGCAGCCTCCCATTTCTCAACATTATCCAATAGGACTGCCCTAGACTAGCCGGAAAGAACATGGGGAATTGATCACTCTATAGCCTTAGGCCTAAAACCCCGAGGAAAGGGGAGGGAAAGGCCGTAAAGGCTATTATAGAAATAATTTGTTTATATTGCTTGTTCTACAAGGAACATTGTTTTCACTAGGTGCTCACAAGTGCCGTGTCTGCTCCTTGGCACCCCTCCTATGCGGGCACCAGCATGCTTTACGCAAAGTCTTTCCTACCCCCCCCCCTTGTAATAGCTACACAAAAGTACGGAATTAATACGGTCCCTACGCCTACTGTAGCTTAGACGATTGTGTGGCTTGCGCGCGACAAATACAACTACCAGCACACACGTGAGTGAGTGCATGGTATGAGTGCACCTTAATCTCCACCCACGTTCCCAAAGGCATGTAAACACAAGAAATTGTTTGAAACATGAAACTTCAAGTTCACAACCATGTGCCTACAAGCAATGAGGCATGAGAAGCCTTGGGTTGGAAACCCTTCTTGCAATCATACACCATACGGAACAACTGCACATGCTCACCACTTGAAGATGCCTTTGAAGATGCCTTTACCCGAGGTTTAGGGGCTGGTTTGGGCTCGGGCAACGTCAAATGAAATTGCCTTGCGTGCGGTCTCTTGTAAAGCACAACTTCCCATCAAAGACATGGGCCATTCCCCGCACACCCCGGGCAGCCTTAGCCCAAATAACTTCATCGGGATAAAAGAGAAGATTGCATGATGAGCTGGTGCAAGAAAGGGGGATAGTGCAGAAACATCCCCAAAATCAGAGCAACGTGGCTCCAAGTGGGCAAACACTCACAACAAATGTGTCCATGACCCTATGTAACTGGCAAATTTGTCACCAAAACCATGACTTATGTGGCTGCACTACATTTGGTAGCGAATTAAAATTAGGTACCAAATTAATACGGTCCCTACGCCTACTGTAGCTTGGACAAGGGCGTGGCTATTAGGGCCGCAAGCAGGTCAACAAAGCGCTCCACACATGCACGTCCTGGTATGCATATGCAGCAATGTTCGGCAGTTCCATTGATACGATGGTTCCACGAGCACTTTAGCGTATGTACAGGTTGCACTGATGTTTGCCTAGTTACCCTTTTCTGGCCGTGTTTTGTCGGCCAAAACCTCTAGCCTGCATGTTAACTTACTGGGGGTTGAGGTCCACAGGCGGCTGGACAGGCTTGCAGTACGCTGGCTCTCAATCGGCCAACCTGTCATGTCGTCCTACAGCACTCTTAGAGAGGGGGTCAGTGGTGTGTGTGTGTGTTAGGCTCAATCTCATTCATTTGACTACACAAACTGGCTATTAGGGGGGGGGGGGGTGATCATGAAGTTTGGAGGGTGCTTATCACCAGTGAACGGGGGGGGGGGGGGGGCAAAAGAAACATTCCCGATGGGGGCCTGTCCACAAAATCCTGCCAGGGCACCTCCCAGTGGAACTCATTGCCAAACGCCACCCCACACTCCCCCACCGGTCCCCACACCATACCCACCACTGCTGTAGGGCGCAATACACAGGCTGTACAAAGGAGCATACACAGATTTGTGTGCCAGAATACCAAGACTTCCCCAAGGAGCGCACGCTTTTTTTTGTGTGGTGCAATATAAAGTTTCACAAAGGGGCACAAACAGATTTTGTCCCAGGGGCTCAACAATTACATGCCACTGTTCTGTGTTGGTGGTGCACAATAAGTGCATTGCTGTGGGTCAAGAAACCCAATCCCAGGTGATCAAACAGCTTTCAACTCATAATGGGTTGCCCTTGCTTTCCCAGGGTGGTGGCCATCAAAAGGTCAACAAGACTTCCCATTCCACAGGGTCCCACTGTGACTTGTGCCATTTAGGCAGTGGTTGGAGCGGGATGGCCTGCAAAGTGGGGTCCCAGTTCTCCCTTGGTCACTTCTGGTGGAAATTCGTTTGTTGGCGGATGGGTCTAGGTTCGTGTTGATACGCCACGGTCAAGCACGTTCATACACTAAGTGCGCCCTCGTTGCATCTCAGCCAAAATTATTGGTGTCTGTGCATGTGCTGTGAGAGGGTTTACGATTTGTAGATTTGTGTGCTGCAATACAAAACCTTTACCAAGGGGTGCACATGAGTTTGTGTGGTGCGATAACAGGCTTCATGGACGGGCACAGACAGAGTTTTGTGGTGCAACAAAAAAACTTCACAGAGGGGCGCACACTGCATCACACAAGCAGACCTCACCACCGGACCCGCCACTAGAGCCTGCCACCAGACTCCACTAACGGACTCCACCACCAGACCTCGCCACCGGCCCCGCCACTGGACCCGCCACTGCACTCTGGCACTGCTTGGTACCACAGCCTGCGACTGGACTCCACCACCAAGACCCGCAATGCAAACTCAGTGCTGGGCCCCGCCCCCACACCGCACCACCCGCCACTGGACCCCACCACCAGGCATCCCTCCACCGGACCTGCAACCACACCCTGCCACCGGGGCCACAACCCCAGCACGTGAGTACGCCACATGACCCCAGTGCCGGACCCACCAATGGACCCTGCCGATGCCCCGTGCCCTCGGACCTGCCCTCAGACCCTCTGTCAGACCCGCCACAGCACTCAGCTTTCCATATTCATATTTGGGTGCCCAACACTGAACCTGCGCTGTTGTGTGGTGGACACAAAAACCCCTGTGGTATGACCCCTCATGCGCGTAGTCCCAGACGACTTGCAACTCAGTTTGGGGTGCAGCTAAAATAGCGACCTTGCAGACACAACATAATTACCAGAGCATCTGTGGTTTCAGGCTCCCATGGGGTCACCTGCGAACCTATACAGAGGTGCGTCTGTACGGACTGTTTGAGTGACGCCGGACAAAGTGGTGCAAACAACGCCGAGTGGGCACTGCTCCATCGCACTCATCCTGGTTGACATTGTGGGGCAAGTCTCAGTGCTAGGGCGGTCCTTTGTAGTTCAAAGCTACACACGTGCACACGATAGCCCTCTTCTATATGGACATCGTTGTTGCGAAACGTCCTCTGTTGCTGCTCACTCCACTGGGGTGATCAGTATGACCCCATCTCTGGTTGACCGTGGGATGAAGGTTGCCCTTATATATGATCTGCAGCTGCTTTGGTACAGCCGCTTTCGTCCTCACTTCGAAGCAGTGGGATACTGATGCTGAAACATACCACAGACCACATGGCGTCTTTTTCATTCGGGCGTGAGCACACATGAAACAGCAAGGCAAACAAAAGGAGAACGCCCCTCATGTCCGTGTTGTTGCACCGGGCCATTCCGAGCAGTCAACGAGCACCCTCAGTCTGCCAGGTTCGTGTGGAAACACCACGATGGCAGTGTGCACGGTGCTGAATGTGTCACTGCCCTTGCTGTAGACAGGACTTTGAAGCAATCCCATCACCAGCACCCGAGGGTACCTGATCCGTTAAGCTGCTCAAGCTCACACTTTGCCGTGATTTCAGCGGCCATGCTTCAATGGAGAGCAGATGCCCCGGGTTGGAGAGGCTTCTGATTTTCGAGGGTTGCAGCAAACGTGGTTCGAACAATCATTCTGTAGGGCCCCATATGCATGTCCGCATCAATGGGCCCTTACATGTCCCTGTTTCTAGACGTGCGGCGGAATGGAATATATAACAGGTGTAAATCAATGCCCACACACATACCCACATATGTAGACACAAGCTGGGCTACGGACAACCGGACATATGTGCGAGCACAAACGTTGTCTGCACCAAAATAAAATTTGTACAGAGAAGATGTGTCATGACCTACTAGTGCTGTCTTGTTGTGCAGAACGCGAAATACTGCTGTACCTGAGCCTTCCTATACAACCGCCAACCCCTGTTCCTGTGACTCCTTCCCACAGGGGAAAAAGCAGCCTCGTCTTCTGAGTCTGCGACGCAGCACCAGAACCAGAGACTTTAAAATGATGATTATTTTGGAGAAATAGGTTCTCTTATCAAATGGAAACTCAGCAGTGGGCACAGAACTTTGGAATCAACTTACGTGCTGCTCCGGCCGTCCGGAAGGGTCCAGGGTTTACGCATCATACAATGTCCTTGCCCCAAACCGAAGCGGATATACCCGCAAACCTGCACTTCCAGCACATGACTGTCGCCTGGACTGCACGTCACGACCACGTCCGAATGTAAAAAAAAACAGGGGCTTCAGAGAGCCAGTCTTAGGAGCAGCCAAAGATATATGAGAGTGGCAAAGCGGAGCCTCGCTGCTGCTTCCTGCGGCTCGACCTGTCGTATGCACGTCAACGCCAGAGTGTGTTACTATACCACACCCTCATTACCAGTGAAGGGAATAGCTGCCCAATTGCATTAGAGGATGTGCAAAATATGCTCCAACAGTTCCCACTACAATGGCCAAATAGGGCCCACGGGCAAACTCCAACCAGTAGTCCTTGGGCAACTGCTGGCGTCCATCCAAAATTGCAGCAAAAGGCCAAATGGAGGTGCGGGCCTTGACCTGAGACAAGACGTGCAGCAGCTCCGGCTACATCGGATGGAAGGGGCAAGCTACTCTGCAACAGTCCAACACCCTCATCGGCCCAGATCCCGCCTCCCCAACCTGCGCACCCCTCGTGAAGCTGCAAACCCACGCAGGCTCTTCCGGTTCCATTGTTTACACTTGTAAACGTGTTCCCGCCATTTCAAGCCCCCCACATCGTCTACAACTGCATCCGTCAGAAGGCACACCTTCACAACCCTCTACCGGCGTGCTGACCCCTCTGCGCGGCAGCCCAGATATCAGTGAACACAACCCTCTGCAAACCCCTGCCATCCTTTGACATCGATTCTTCCAAAAATAAGTTCCGACGTCAGATATCCTCTGCCCTGACACGCCGTTTGCCTTCTGCCACGGGTGCCACTCCTGCAGGCCCCCTCCAGCCCATCCCTCTCCTGACGCGAGGCTTGTAGCAGTACCTGACGGCGCCCCGGGCCCACCATCCGTTGTACGGGCCACTTTACGGGGCGGTGGTGTTACGGAGGGTGTCAGGTTCTTTTGTCAGAGCATGGGGGCTCACACACTGTTGCCTTCAACCGCCGGTCAGCGTCAGATCGCTTCATTCTGGAGGGGATGGTCTGACCTGAGCTTCCAAGGGTTCGGTCGGATGCCATTGGGTGCCAGGGTGGCGTTGGGGTTGACGGTGTCGAATGCCCTCAGCAGAAGAGTGCGCCGGCCCTACTACAGCCGCTGCAATCCCGGGACATCAGTGACTCCAATCGCCTTTGTAGCTGCGCCGCGTGCGTCACACGTGCGCACAGTGCACAATGCCCCTCCTGTCCAGCGTCACCCCAGACCCCCGCCATACCTCCTCAAATGCCTCCCCGTATTTGGCAAAGAGGCGTCTGTCCCCGTGCCAGACACCGAATGTGTGGTGTGCCATCAGCCCAATACTCGTCACGACCGCGAAGCTGCTGCCAATCCACGCAGTGTGGGCAATGCACCACAGGCCCTGGCCCACGAACTGCGGATGTCGTGTGATACGCATGATCCCAGTCTCCCACATGTGCAGCTTGGGCTTCTCAACAGCAGCGATCTCCAGAAGATTGAATGTTGACGGGTACAAGAAAATGAAAGAAATAAAGGTCAGAATCCAGACGGCACTGTGCACACCTGCGAAGGTGAGGCAGGCAACCGATAAAATTTTGCGGGAGTACTCGAGTTGGGGACAGAACACAACACAAAAAAATGCAATGCAATGCATTACAACACAATACAACACAAAACGGCACAACACGACACACCACAACACAATGCAGCGCGATGTAACTCAGCGAAACACACCACAAGAGAATGCAACGCAACGCAACTCGGCGAAAAATCACACCACACCACACCACACCACACCACACCACACCACACCAAACCCTGAGTACTCCCCAGCTCTACCCATGGGCTGGGTGCCGGGTGCGAAGCCCCGGACGACAGGGCCCGGGCACTGCCTCTAGGCAGCGTACTAACAGTGTCGGGTGCGCGCACGCCCCAGTGCCAAGCACCATCCCCTTAGGGGTCCCGCTCTTTAGGCAGCGACCGCCTCCTGGGCAGGACTCCCCGGCCCCCCAGCTGATGGGCCCGCGCATTGCAGGAGTTGCACGGCCCACTGCCCCCTGGCAGTAAGAAAATCTTTTGCAGGAGTTGCACTTCCCACTACCCCGAGGCAGTGTGGCGGTGCATGACAGGAGTTCCACTGCCCACTGCCCCCAAGCAGTGAGGCAGTGCGTTGCAGGAGTTCCACAGCCCACTGCCTCCAGAAAGTGTGGCGGTGCAAAGCAGGAGCTCCACTGCCCACTGCCCACAAGCAGTGAGGCAGTGCATTGTAGGAGTTCCGCTGCCCACCGCCCCTGAGCAGTGTGGAAGTGCATATGCAAGAGTTGCACTGCCCACTGCCCCCAGGCAGTGAGGCAGTGCACTGCAGGCTTTCCACTACCCACCGCTCCCAGGTAGTGTGGCGGTGCATGACAGGAGTTCCACTGCCCACTGCCCCCATGCAGTGAGGCAGTGCGTTGCAGGAGTTCCCCTGCCCACTGCCTCCAAAAAGTGTGGCGGTGCAAAGCAGGAGCTCCAATGCCCACTGCCCAGAAGCAGTGAGGCAGTGCATTGCAGGAGTTGCGCTGCCCACTGCCCCCAGGCAGTGTGGCAGTGCATGACAGGAGTTCCACTGCCTACTGCCCCCATGCCTACTGCCCCCAGGCAGTGAGGCAGTGCGTTGCACGAGTTCCACAGCCCACTACCCCCAGACAATGTGGCGGTGCAAAGCAGGAGCTCCACAGCCCACAGCCCCAGGTAGTGAGGCAGTGCATTACAGGAGTTGCGCTGCCCACTGCCCCTGAGCATTGCGGCAGTGCATTGCAGGAGTTCCCCTGCCCACTGCCTCCAAAAAGTGTGGCGGTGCAAAGCAGGAGCTCCAATGCCCACTGCCCACAAGCAGTGAGGCAGTGCATTGCAAGAGTTGCGCTGCCCACTGCCCCCAGGCAGTGTGGCAGTGCATGACAGGAGTTCCACTGCCTACTGCCCCCATGCCTACTGCCCCCAGGCAGTGAGGCAGTGCGTTGCACGAGTTCCACAGCCCACTACCCCCAGACAATGTGGCGGTGCAAAGCAGGAGCTCCACAGCCCACAGCCCCAGGTAGTGAGGCAGTGCATTACAGGAGTTGCGCTGCCCACTGCCCCTGAGCATTGCGGCAGTGCATTGCAGGAGTTCCCCTGCCCACTGCCTGCCCACGCGGTGCAGTGGGCCCACTAGACCCTGTGTGACCGTGCACAGGCGTCAGCAGAACAGTACCGGCCAAGTGCGACTGAGCACAGGTCCAGGCTGTACAACAACACACTAGCACACGGCGCGCACTAAGACACACAGCCCTCCTGTTTACCTGTACCCGTGGGTAGACATCCCGGCCACTGCCTTCTGGTAACAGCGCCTTCGGCACACTGCACCACGCCGCACTGCACCGCACCACACCGCACCACACAGCACCGCACCACGCAGCTCCACACCACTCCACTTCACTCTGTATGACAACACACGACAGGAAAAGACACAACATGATACCAAAAGACACGACACGACACGATGCATCTCAGTGCAATCGATCCACAGCACAGCGCACGGCACACAAGGATAGCACAGTACAACACCACACAGCATGACCAGACGCGACATGACACAACACGGTGCCACGAATCGCAATGCAACGCAACACAGCACCACGTGGGGCGACACCTCACGACACGACACGCAACACATCGCATCGCATCGTAGCACGGCACCCACAGCACAGCACTGCACAACAGCACTGCATAGCACCACACAACACAACGCAGCACGCCACGACACGACGCAGCATGAAACAACGCAAGCCAACATAACGCAACACATTCAAAGCAGCGTGCAGGACGAAGAAAGAGTCCACCTGGAACACCCTTAATGTCCCAAAGCAATGTGCCATCGTAACGATGATTGATGAAATAGACCAGGGCTAAGATGGCCAATGGCAAAGACACAAGGCCAAACAGTACACGATAGGCCCGTTCGCCAATGATTGCCTCGCCCTTGGGCCGCAGACCTGCCAGGCCCGAATGTGCAATGCCAAAGATCACAAGGATCAACATCATTGTGGCCTCAGTGTTGCCGCCCATCAGCCCCTCCTGGAACATGATTGGGAACTGTGGGCGTTGCACCCTCTCAACAACGGTTCACATGCAACCACCCAAAAGGACACAGACGCTTTTCATGAACATATGGACCAGCGGCTGGTCATGGGGGCCGCCCAGCAGCACACGTGGGCGGATTTTCCATTTAAGGGACGGGGGGGGGGGGGGGCAACAGAACCCCTTGGCCGGACCCCCCCTCTCCCAGAAAGGGCTCAAATGATAGGGCCCCAAACTCCAACCGGAGGTCATCCGGACCCCAAACTTCGGCAAAATTGCAAATGGCGATTTTGGAACACGCAGGGCAGGGGGTGAGGAGGAAGGGGCGCGGGCGGCCCCCTATCGGCAGGCCGTGACATATCAATTTACCCGGACCCCTTCCTGCCAGACGAGGAAGAAGCGAAGATGATGAGGGACGAGGGATCCTGAAAGGGTTGCGAGGACCCCCCCACCCCCTTGAGCCAGGGGACGAAATTGTGGCCTCCCTTTCACCTCACAACCCCACCCATGCCGTTATGTTCGCCACCACGCAATGTTGCCACACTACAGTCTCCGAGAGCAAACGTCCCACGGGACATTGAGGTGTGTGCGCCCGCAGAGGCCACAGAGAGCCCCAAGCTGAACGCACCATCCCCCTTCCCACACAGATCCGTCCGGCGCTTTGCATGGGTGGCAGGGCCGGAAGCAAAATTTGTGGATGGAGTACAGAGCAGCGCAACACACCAAGTCCCTCCGGTTCGAACCACCTTTCAAACACCGGACCCACTGTCGCGACTGAGCGTGTGTGCGTCCCTGCAACTGTGAGATTCCTGTGAGCCAGTAGCCCAT
Source organism: Eutreptiella sp. 'Long Island Sound 2002' (assembly GCA_964036045.1). Lineage (NCBI taxonomy): Eukaryota > Euglenozoa > Euglenophyceae > Eutreptiales > Eutreptiaceae > Eutreptiella > Eutreptiella sp. 'Long Island Sound 2002'. The sequence continues at coordinate 101,563,130 of OZ038383.1, forward strand.
GACGCTGCATCGGCAGAGTCCTGATCGGACACATCTGCACCAGACCCCCCGTTCTACAGCTTCGACAACGTGCATCACCGGTGGGTCCCAATCGGACTCGCCGCCATCGTCCGCCAAAGCCAGGCACACTCAGGCGTTGCTGGGTACTACTCAGCCATGTACTGAATTCAGCGGGTTCCTACTCACTTCTGGACATGAGTGGGCCAAGTATCACTGAGGGGTGCCTCTTACAGGCTGATCCCTAACAAGACCCTGCCGGACGCTGGTGGCATGCCTGGTCCCAATGCTCACCCCCCGCCCCCTGAGTCACCATTGTATGTTCGTGCCTCATGCCCACCAACCTAAGGCCCCGTGTGATTTGCGCTGTGTGGGCCCAACGGGGCTAGCGTCGGGCATTGCAACCTGACCATTTCAGGCCGTCTCTACTCCCCACATCAGCTCAGCCGTCCTGGGGTTACCGGAGTGGGAGGGGGGGGGGGGGGGGCTACCTCCACCGCCTGATCCGCTCCAGCTTCAGTGGATGATGTATCCAGAATGCCCTGGACCCTGACCTAGATGCCCGAAGGCCCATGGACCAGCACAGAATACTGCACCACTTTGCACCGCTGCTGGGGACAGGGACGGCACAGCAACGCAGCAGCATCGGAGCGGCGGTGGCGGGATGCGGAAACCACCTGTCCTCTGAGGAGGAGTTTGCAGAGCAGGACATTGCCGAAGGTGGCGGTGACCCCGACGGGAGGGGGAGGGGGGTTACGTCAAAGCGATCTCTCACACGGGCCTTTTAGGGACCTCCTGAGGAAGCTGATGGGAGTGTGTGGTCACCCCTGATCCCCCCCTGGCCCGCGCGGACCTTCCCAGCGGAAGGGCGGAGCTGCCACTAACTCCCCCAACAGACCACTCCGCCCCATGTCCCTCGTCACACAGGCGTGCACACGGACCAGCGCATCCACAAACTCGTCCGCCAGCCCCGTCGGGGGGTAGATCCACACGACAAACAGGCCCCCCAAAACGGTAACCAGCACCGCCACGAACTTGACCCAGTCCTCCGTCCGCTGGTCACTCAGGGTGAAGGCAGCGGCGTCCTCTCCCCGGGATGTGCGGTACGGACTGGCCCCAGGCTCTGAGCAACAGCACGTGGTGGAGGGGGGCACGTGTGGCAGACACACAGCGGGTCATCAGGAAACAGAACGAGTCTCAGGAGGTCTTCCATGAACAAGAAATGGGCCGGACGGCGCCGCCGAGAAGCCTCCCTCCACAACACACGCCCAAATGGTCAGAACGGAGGCGCCCTACCGGCAAACCTCCTCCACCTCCAATGTGACCCCCCGCTTTGCTCGAGGCAACAGGACGCGTCACACAGCGCAGCCCCACCCCCCATGCTCGGCATATGCGAATCTGCAGCCCCCCAGGCCGTGGGTGCGGCGCCGCGCACATCCCGTGCAGAGCAGTCTCCACTGCCACACCATCGCACCTTGTGGGGCCGCCCCACGTGCACCCGGGCTGCAGCGGGAGGCCCATGCGCTGCACATGTGTGTGCAGTGGTGCACAGTCGGTGACAATTGCGGTTGACTGTGGGCAGTTGGTGAGATGGAGAGAGCAGCGGGGTCACAGGCTCCGCTGCCGGAAGGGGGCTCATCAGGTGTTGCCACAGAACTCGATGGCTCGTGACCAGCAATGCCCGCCCACCCTCCCCGCCGGGCCCCCCATCCCACCTCCCACTTATTATTATGATTATTTGACACACATCCTGAGACCCAAGGCCTCCCGGAAAACTGCTGTGCACTCGCAGCCTGTGCATGCACCCTGTCACACCATGCAGCACGCAATCTATGATGCATTGCAGCAAGCACACGTTCACACCGTGCAGCAGGCATCCCGTCGTGTAGTGCAGCAGGCGCATTGTGACACTGTGCAGCACACACTCTGTGACGCTGTGCGGCTACCACACTGCCACACCGTGAAGCATGCACACTACCATGTAGTGCAGCAGGCACTCTGTGACGCTTTGCAGCATGCACGCAATCACACTGTGTTGCAGGCTCACTGTCTCGCAATGCAACTGGCACACTGTGATGCTGTGCACCTGGCACACTGTCACGCAGTACATTGGCAGTCTGTCACGCAGCGCTGCAGCGCTACAGGCACAATGTGGTGTTTTGTGGCACACACTCTGTGACGTTGTGCAGCTGGTTCTCTGTGATGTTGTGCAGCTAGCATACTGTCAGGTTGAGCTGCAGGCCTACTCTCATGCAGTACTGCAGGCGCTGTGTGATGCCGTGCGACAAGCACATTGTCACACTATGCAGCAGCATATTGTGACGCTGTGCAACACATACACGGTCTTGTAGTGCAGAAGGCACTCATGCACACTGTGCTGCCGGCTCTTTGCCACCCAGTGCTACTTCCACACTGTGACGCCGTGTAGCTTGCACACTGCCACTCTGATGCCACACCATGCAGCAGGCACACTATCACACTGTCACTGTCACATGAGGGAGGGAGAGAGAGAGGGAGGGCGGGAGGAAAGGAGGGAGGGAGAGAGGGAGGGCGAGAGGGAGGGAGGGTGGTAAGGAGGGAGGCTGGGAGGGAGGAAGGGAGGGAAGAGAGGGCAGTTGGGCACTGGCAGGAGTGAAAGGCGGGCTTGGCAGGACGGCACTCTGGGCTTTGGACCTTCAAATTCTTTGACTTGTCCATCCTGGACATTGCACAGCCAAGGCAGGGGATGACTCACACCAGACCTCGGCCCCTGCCCCTACCGTTACATCTGTGTGCCCTGTACGGCACAATGTCACAGAGTGACGGCTGCACATCGTGATAGTGTGCCTGCTTCACAACGATATAGCGTGCTGCTGCACAGCGTCATAGTGTGCCAGTTGCACTATGTGACGGCGAGCCAGCAGCATCGTGTGACAAAAAGCGTGCTGCACAACATCACAGAGTGCTTCCCTCCCTCCCTCCCTCCCTCCCTCCCGGCACCCCAGGCCACCTCCACTCGTAGACGCCAAACTCAAGCTGCTCCGTCTTGACACGCCCAGTAGTCCCATCACGGCCACCAACGGCGCCACAAATAGCGCCCACACCGGACTTGGGGGCATGTTCTGAGAGAACAAGGAAAGACACCCTGACCCGTGGTCCGCAAAGGACTGCAGCTGGGGCATGACATGGGGTGGCAGGCACTGGCCAGCGATACCACGAGCCCCGTTGGGTTTGTCTTCGGAGGTTCCCCAGGCTTTGGCTTTCGCGATACACTGTGTGGCAGTCCGGTCATGCGCTGTGTACACAAGACAATGTTCCACGTGACCCATGAAACACTGCTGTTTTAATCCAAAAGCGGGGGGCTGCGATTCAAATCAAGGCGAACTGTGCACCAACCAAAAAAGGGGAGCAAGGAAAGCAAAAAGAAACAGCAAGCACAACCTCAAGTATCATATTTTTGCCACATGCACTTTTGCAAATTATGAAATGGGCAGGTCAAACACCTTTACTTCCTCATCCAAGTTGAATGTACACTGTATGAAAACCACATCGACTTTTTCCCTGCAAACATGGCACCACATTAAAGTGGAGGTACCAATCAAAACTTTGGTTGAACCTTTTTGACCCTGCATCCCATCTCACTGCATTTGACCCCCACCTCCACCCCCTGTACAAGGCCCCCCTGTATAAGCCCCCCCACCCACCGGCCCCCGTCCTGTAAGCAATCTGGGATGGCATGCCCCCCCCCCACCCCACCCCCTTCTTGTACTGGGTCAGCCCGTGGCCATTTCCAAGGGATGCTCGTCACCCCCTCACGTGAAGGTGCAGGCTGCACAGGGCAGAGCATCACTGCAACACCAAGTGTGGGACAAATCGGGGCTGCAGCAAAGGCTCCCACACTCGTCGCACAGGGAGCACACAGCCGGATGCAGCGGCAAGTCCTGTTCACGTTGTGGCCACTAGGCCTGTTTCGCTTTCGAAAACAGGCCTGCGGGCACAGGCAGTGAAAAATGTAAGTCGTGTACAAAAAAGTCGTCTAGTCGTGTAATTTTTTTTTGCGGTAAATGCGTGTAATTTTTGTTTTTGCGGTCAGTCGTGTGAATTATAAAAAAAAAATTGAATTTTTTTTTATTTTTGCGGTAAGGGCATGTAATTTTTTTTTGCGGTAAGATGTGTGAATTATAAACAAAAATTGAAAAATTGAAAGAAATGCAACCTTTGCAATACATGCGCAATATGTACAGCTACCGGTTCCGTACGGCACCCCATAGCGACCTTAACGATGGGACGCCGAGTCCACAAAACACATAGTACTCTGCGTGGCCACCAATTAGTTGGGACTTGGCCAATATAACATAGTTTCACATGCTGTCATTGGCACTAGACACAAAATCAGGCTCAAGAAAAGTGTCCCGATAGGGCCATGGCCAACATCCAGTGTGCGTGCACTGGGAACAAAATCAAGCTCAAGAAAAAGTGTCCTGACAGGGCCATGGCCAACGCTAGCGCCACCATTATAGGCCACCAAGGCACTGGTGTGGGGCCAACATAACATAGTTTCACAAGGTGTCATGGGGACGAGACACAAAATCAGGCTCAAGAAAAGAGTCCTGACAGGGCCATGGCCAACATCCAGTGTGCCTGCACTGGGAACAAAATCAGGCTCAAGAAAAAGAGTCCTAACAGGGCCATGGCCAACGCTAGTGCCACCATTATAGGCCACCAAGGCACTGGTGTGAGGCCAATATAATAGCAATCTTATACGCTCCGCTGTTGGTGCACCAAACAAGCGGAGGAAAATACAGCCCACAAAACATGCACCCGCTACAAGTAGTTGCAAAATGCACGCTTGTAGATCAAGTCCGTTTTTGTGTCGCTGGACTTGGGCTTTGCACCAGGATTGGGGTTAAACTGACAAGCGGAGCGCAACTCTGCTACTAGCTGCTTGGACAGGTCATTGATGAAAAGCTGGTCACGCTCCAGCTGGCTAGATGCATTTGATGGGTAGCCATCCGATGGCACCTTGCGCCACTCTCCACGGATGAGGACCTTGGGATGGGTGTCCTCCTCTGTGGGAGTGGCCATGGAAGGTTGCGGCTTGGCCTCCGGGCTTTCCACGCTCTGCTCGGCGGAGGCCTCCTTGCCTTCGAGTGGGGTGGGGGTGGCCTGAACACTCTCCTCCATAGCCGAAAATGCACCTTCAACTTGGGTGCGGGGGGGGGGGGGGGGTGGGCTCAGGAGGGCTAGGAAGCTCAAAACCACCAAAAGACGGAAAAATAGAAACGGATCGGAAAGTGCACTTACATGACGGGAATTCATGATGGAAACATGACCTACATACGTACCACACAAAACAAAAGGAACGGTCCTTGGGTTATCCACGCCCCACCACATGTGCACCAAAAGACGAAAAAAATAGAAACGGATCGGAGAGTGCACTTACATGAGGGGGATTCATGATGGAAACATGACTAGGCACCCCATTGTGCACATGCACATATTACACATCAGCATGCACATATTACACATCAGCAAAGAGGAAGTGTCACACACAAAAGAGGGGGGACAGCCAAGCCGGAGGGTGAAGGTAATCCCGAGAATGTCCCATTGGCATAGCAGCCCAAAATAGAAAATGCACTGTCATTGTCGGTCCCCCACATGCATTGCACCATATCATGGGTCTGCGGCTCTGCACCCTTGAATGACGAATAAGCTCCTTCGTCAGCTCAGGGGTAGAGAGTCCCAAACAGCCAAGCAATAGTACATTGCATGTGTATTCATACGGTATCATCCGTGCCCACGGAACTCATTGTGGCCCATTTCTTCGTGTATGGCATACACGAAGGCATTTCTTCGTGTATGCCTTGGTGCCATTCGCAGGGCATTGCTTGAAAAACACTGTTGCATACACGAAGGGCACAAAGAAAAGGCCTTCTCCGGGGCCCAAAAGAGGGGGCAAGTGCTACATGACCCCGGCATTCTCGGGGGCCACCAAACAAAGGGGGACAAAATCAAAAAGGGTTACCTCGTCCGTGCCTTCTCGAAGGCCGAAAAGAGGGTGGAAATGGTAAGTGTGGGTTGTGAATCCCTAACCCCAACTCGAGGGGCCACGCAACAAAGCGTGGATTGTGAGTCCCTAACCCCAACACGAGGGGCCACGCAACAAAGCGTGAGTTATGAGACCCTAACCCCAACACGAGGGGCCACGCAACAAAGCGTGGATTGTGAGTCCCTAACCCCAACTCGAGGGGCCACGCAAAAGAGCGTGGATTGTGAGTTCCTAACCCCCACTTGAGGGGCCACGCAACAAAGCGTGGATTATGAGACCCTAACCCCAACACGAGGGGCCACACAACAAAGCGTGGATTGTGAGTCCCTAACCCCAACTCGAGATGCCACACAACAAAGCGTGGATTGTGAGTCCCTAACCCCCACTTGAGGGGCCACGCAACAAAGCGTGGATTGTGAGTCCCTGACCCGAACTCGAGGGGCCACGCAACAAAGCGTGGATTGTGAGTCCCTAACCCCAACTCGAGGGGCCACGCAACAAAGCGTGGATTGTGAGTTCCTAACCCCCACTTGAGGGGCCACACAACAAAGCGTGGATTATGAGACCCTAACCCCAACACGAGGGGTCACGCAACAAAGCGTGGATTGTGAGTCCCTAACCCCAACTCGAAGGCCACACAACAAAGCGTGGCATGTGAGTCCCTAACCCCCACTTGAGGGGCCACGCAACAAAGCGTTGATTGTGAGTCCCTAACCCCAACTCGAGGGGCCACGCAACAGAGTGTGGATTGTGAGTCCCTAACCCCAACTCGAGGGGCCACGCAACAAAGCGTGGATTGTGAGTCCCTAGCCCCCACTCGAGGGGCCACGCAACAGAGCGTGAGTTATGAGACCCTAACCCCAACACGAGGGGCCACGCAACAAAGCGTGGATTGTGAGTTCCTAACCCCAACTCGAGGGGCCACGCAACAAAGCGTGGCTTGTGAGTTCCTAACCCCCACTTGAGGGGCCACGCAACAAAGCGTGGATTGTGAGTTCCTAACCCCAACTCGAGGGGCCGCGCAACAAAGCGTGGATTATGAGACCCTAACCCCAACACGAGGGGCCACGCAACAAAGCGTGGATTGTGAGTCCCTAACCCCAACTCGAAGGCCACACAACAAAGCGTGGCATGTGAGTCCCTAACCCCCACTTGAGTGGCCACGCAACAAAGCGTTGATTGTGAGTCCCTAACCCCAACTCGAGGGGCCACGCAACAAAGTGTGGATTGTGAGTCCCTAACCCCAACTCGAGGGGCCACGCAACAAAGCGTGGCTTGTGAGTCCCTAACCCCAACTCGAGGGGCCACGCAAAAGAGCGTGGATTGTGAGTTCCTAACCCCCACTTGAGGGGCCACGCAACAAAGCGTGGATTATGAGACCCTAACCCCAACACGAGGGGCCACACAACAAAGCGTGGATTGTGAGTCCCTAACCCCAACTCGAGGGGCCACACAACAAAGCGTGGATTGTGAGTCCCTAACCCCCACTTGAGGGGCCACGCAACAAAGCGTGGATTGTGAGTCCCTGACCCCAACTCGAGGGGCCACGCAACAGAGTGTGGATTGTGAACCCCTAACCCCAACTCGAGGGGCCATGCAACAAAGCGTGGATTATGAGACCCTAACCCCAACACGAGGGGCCACGCAACAAAGCGTGGATTGTGAGTCCCTAACCCCAACTCGAGGGGCCACGCAACAAAGCGTGGATTGTGAGTTCCTAACCCCCACTTGAGGGGCCACACAACAAAGCGTGGATTATGAGACCCTAACCCCAACACGAGGGGCCACGCAACAAAGCGTGGATTGTGAGTCCCTAACCCCAACACGAGGGGCCACACAACAAAGCGTGGCATGTGAGTCCCTAACCCCAACTCGAGGGGCCACGCAACAGAGCGTGGATTGTGAGTTCCTAACCCCCACTTGAGGGGCCACACAACAAAGCGTGGATTATGAGACCCTAACCCCAACACGAGGGGTCACGCAACAAAGCGTGGATTGTGAGTCCCTAACCCCAACTCGAAGGCCACACAACAAAGCGTGGCATGTGAGTCCCTAACCCCCACTTGAGGGGCCACGCAACAAAGCGTTGATTGTGAGTCCCTAACCCCAACTCGAGGGGCCACGCAACAGAGTGTGGATTGTGAGTCCCTAACCCCAACTCGAGGGGCCACGCAACAAAGCGTGGATTGTGAGTCCCTAACCCCCACTCGAGGGGCCACGCAACAGAGCGTGAGTTATGAGACCCTAACCCCAACACGAGGGGCCACGCAACAAAGCGTGGATTGTGAGTTCCTAACCCCAACTCGAGGGGCCACGCAAAAGAGCGTGGATTGTGAGTTCCTAACCCCCACTTGAGGGGCCACGCAACAAAGCGTGGATTATGAGACCCTAACCCCAACACGAGGGGCCACACAACAAAGCGTGGATTGTGAGTCCCTAACCCCAACTCGAGGGGCCACACAACAAAGCGTGGATTGTGAGTCCCTAACCCCCACTTGAGGGGCCACGCAACAAAGCGTGGATTGTGAGTCCCTGACCCCAACTCGAGGGGCCACGCAACAGAGTGTGGATTGTGAACCCCTAACCCCAACTCGAGGGGCCATGCAACAAAGCGTGGATTATGAGACCCTAACCCCAACACGAGGGGCCACGCAACAAAGCGTGGATTGTGAGTCCCTAACCCCAACTCGAGGGGCCACGCAACAAAGCGTGGATTGTGAGTTCCTAACCCCCACTTGAGGGGCCACACAACAAAGCGTGGATTATGAGACCCTAACCCCAACACGAGGGGCCACGCAACAAAGCGTGGATTGTGAGTCCCTAACCCCAACTCGAGGGGCCACGCAACAAAGCGTGGATTGTGAGTTCCTAACCCCCACTTGAGGGGCCACACAACAAAGCGTGGATTATGAGACCCTAACCCCAACACGAGGGGTCACGCAACAAAGCGTGGATTGTGAGTCCCTAACCCCAACTCGAAGGCCACACAACAAAGCGTGGCATGTGAGTCCCTAACCCCCACTTGAGGGGCCACGCAACAAAGCGTTGATTGTGAGTCCCTAACCCCAACTCGAGGGGCCACGCAACAGAGTGTGGATTGTGAGTCCCTAACCCCAACTCGAGGGGCCACGCAACAAAGCGTGGATTGTGAGTCCCTAGCCCCCACTCGAGGGGCCACGCAACAGAGCGTGAGTTATGAGACCCTAACCCCAACACGAGGGGCCACGCAACAAAGCGTGGATTGTGAGTTCCTAACCCCAACTCGAGGGGCCACGCAAAAGAGCGTGGATTGTGAGTTCCTAACCCCCACTTGAGGGGCCACGCAACAAAGCGTGGATTGTGAGTTCCTAACCCCAACTCGAGGGGCCGCGCAACAAAGCGTGGATTATGAGACCCTAACCCCAACACGAGGGGCCACGCAACAAAGCGTGGATTGTGAGTCCCTAACCCCAACTCGAAGGCCACACAACAAAGCGTGGCATGTGAGTCCCTAACCCCCACTTGAGTGGCCACGCAACAAAGCGTTGATTGTGAGTCCCTAACCCCAACTCGAGGGGCCACGCAACAAAGTGTGGATTGTGAGTCCCTAACCCCAACTCGAGGGGCCACGCAACAAAGCGTGGCTTGTGAGTCCCTAACCCCAACTCGAGGGGCCACGCAAAAGAGCGTGGATTGTGAGTTCCTAACCCCCACTTGAGGGGCCACGCAACAAAGCGTGGATTATGAGACCCTAACCCCAACACGAGGGGCCACACAACAAAGCGTGGATTGTGAGTCCCTAACCCCAACTCGAGGGGCCACACAACAAAGCGTGGATTGTGAGTCCCTAACCCCCACTTGAGGGGCCACGCAACAAAGCGTGGATTGTGAGTCCCTGACCCCAACTCGAGGGGCCACGCAACAGAGTGTGGATTGTGAACCCCTAACCCCAACTCGAGGGGCCATGCAACAAAGCGTGGATTATGAGACCCTAACCCCAACACGAGGGGCCACGCAACAAAGCGTGGATTGTGAGTCCCTAACCCCAACTCGAGGGGCCACGCAACAAAGCGTGGATTGTGAGTTCCTAACCCCCACTTGAGGGGCCACACAACAAAGCGTGGATTATGAGACCCTAACCCCAACACGAGGGGCCACGCAACAAAGCGTGGATTGTGAGTCCCTAACCCCAACTCGAAGGCCACACAACAAAGCGTGGCATGTGAGTCCCTAACCCCAACTCGAGGGGCCACGCAACAAAGCGTGGATTGTGAGTTCCTGACCCCAACTCGAGGGGCCACACAACAAAGCGTGGATTATGAGACCCTAACCCCAACACGAGGGGTCACGCAACAAAGCGTGGATTGTGAGTCCCTAACCCCAACTCGAAGGCCACACAACAAAGCGTGGCATGTGAGTCCCTAACCCCCACTTGAGGGGCCACGCAACAAAGCGTTGATTGTGAGTCCCTAACCCCAACTCGAGGGGCCACGCAACAGAGTGTGGATTGTGAGTCCCTAACCCCAACTCGAGGGGCCACGCAACAAAGCGTGGATTGTGAGTCCCTAACCCCCACTCGAGGGGCCACGCAACAGAGCGTGAGTTATGAGACCCTAACCCCAACACGAGGGGCCACGCAACAAAGCGTGGATTGTGAGTTCCTAACCCCAACTCGAGGGGCCACGCAAAAGAGCGTGGATTGTGAGTTCCTAACCCCCACTTGAGGGGCCACGCAACAAAGCGTGGATTATGAGACCCTAACCCCAACACGAGGGGCCACACAACAAAGCGTGGATTGTGAGTCCCTAACCCCAACTCGAGGGGCCACACAACAAAGCGTGGATTGTGAGTCCCTAACCCCCACTTGAGGGGCCACGCAACAAAGCGTGGATTGTGAGTCCCTGACCCCAACTCGAGGGGCCACGCAACAGAGTGTGGATTGTGAACCCCTAACCCCCACTTGAGGGGCCACACAACAAAGCGTGGATTATGAGACCCTAACCCCAACACGAGGGGCCACGCAACAAAGCGTGGATTGTGAGTCCCTAACCCCAACTCGAAGGCCACACAACAAAGCGTGGCATGTGAGTCCCTAAGCCCCACTTGAGGGGCCACGCAACAAAGCGTGGATTGTGGGTCCCTAACCCCAACTCGAGGGGCCACGCAACAGAGTGTGGATTGTGAGTCCCTAACCCCAACTCGAGGGGCCACGCAACAAAGCGTGGATTGTGAGTTCCTAACCCCCACTTGAGGGGCCACACAACAAAGCGTGGATTATGAGACCCTAACCCCAACACGAGGGGCCACGCAACAAAGCGTGGATTGTGAGTCCCTAACCCCAACTCGAGGGGCCACGCAAAAGAGCGTGGATTGTGAGTTCCTAACCCCCACTTGAGGGGCCACGCAACAAAGCGTGGATTATGAGACCCTAACCCCAACACGAGGGGCCACACAACAAAGCGTGGATTGTGAGTCCCTAACCCCAACTCGAGGGGCCACACAACAAAGCGTGGATTGTGAGTCCCTAACCCCCACTTGAGGGGCCACGCAACAAAGCGTGGATTGTGAGTCCCTGACCCCAACTCGAGGGGCCACGCAACAAAGCGTGGATTGTGAGTCCCTAACCCCAACTCGAGGGGCCACGCAACAAAGCGTGGATTGTGAGTTCCTAACCCCCACTTGAGGGGCCACACAACAAAGCGTGGATTATGAGACCCTAACCCCAACACGAGGGGTCACGCAACAAAGTGTGGATTGTGAGTCCCTAACCCCAACTCGAAGGCCACACAACAAAGCGTGGCATGTGAGTCCCTAACCCCGACTTGAGGGGCCACGCAACAAAGCGTGGATTGTGAGTCCCTAACCCCAACACGAGGGGCCACACAACAAAGCGTGGATTGTGAGTCCCTAACCCCCACTTGAGGGGCCACGCAACAAAGCGTGGATTGTGAGTCCCTGACCCCAACTCGAGGGGCCACGCAACAGAGTGTGGATTGTGAACCCCTAACCCCAACTCGAGGGGCCATGCAACAAAGCGTGGATTATGAGTCCCTAACCCCAACACGAGGGGCCACGCAACAAAGCGTGGATTGTGAGTCCCTAACCCCAACTCGAGGGGCCACGCAACAAAGCGTGGATTGTGAGTTCCTAACCCCCACTTGAGGGGCCACACAACAAAGCGTGGATTATGAGACCCTAACCCCAACACGAGGGGCCACGCAACAAAGCGTGGATTGTGAGTCCCTAACCCCAACTCGAAGGCCACACAACAAAGCGTGGCATGTGAGTCCCTAAGCCCCACTTGAGGGGCCACGCAACAAAGCGTGGATTGTGGGTCCCTAACCCCAACTCGAGGGGCCACGCAACAGAGTGTGGATTGTGAGTCCCTAACCCCAACTCGAGGGGCCACGCAACAAAGCGTGGATTATGAGACCCTAACCCCAACTCGAGGGGCCACGCAACAAAGCGTGAGTTATGAGTCCCTAACCCCAACTCGAGGGGCCACGCAACAAAGCGTGGATTGTGAGTTCCTAACCCCCACTTGAGGGGCCACACAACAAAGCGTGGATTATGAGACCCTAACCCCAACACGAGGGGCCACGCAACAAAGCGTGGATTGTGAGTCCCTAACCCCAACTCGAGGGGCCACGCAAAAGAGCGTGGATTGTGAGTTCCTAACCCCCACTTGAGGGGCCACGCAACAAAGCGTGGATTATGAGACCCTAACCCCAACACGAGGGGCCACACAACAAAGCGTGGATTGTGAGTCCCTAACCCCAACTCGAGGGGCCACACAACAAAGCGTGGATTGTCAGTCCCTAACCCCCACTTGAGGGGCCACGCAACAAAGCGTGGATTGTGAGTCCCTGACCCCAACTCGAGGGGCCACGCAACAAAGTGTGGATTGTGAGTCCCTAACCCCAACTCGAAGGCCACACAACAAAGCGTGGCATGTGAGTCCCTAACCCCCACTTGAGGGGCCACGCAACAAAGCGTTGATTGTGAGTCCCTAACCCCAACTCGAGGGGCCACGCAACAGAGTGTGGATTGTGAGTCCCTAACCCCAACTCGAGGGGCCACGCAACAAAGCGTGGATTGTGAGTCCCTAACCCCCACTCGAGGGGCCACGCAACAGAGCGTGAGTTATGAGACCCTAACCCCAACACGAGGGGCCACGCAACAAAGCGTGGATTGTGAGTTCCTAACCCCAACTCGAGGGGCCACGCAAAAGAGCGTGGATTGTGAGTTCCTAACCCCCACTTGAGGGGCCACGCAACAAAGCGTGGATTGTGAGTTCCTAACCCCAACTCGAGGGGCCACACAACAAAGCGTGGATTATGAGACCCTAACCCCAACACGAGGGGCCACACAACAAAGCGTGGATTGTGAGTCCCTAACCCCAACTCGAAGGCCACACAACAAAGCGTGGCATGTGAGTCCCTAACCCCCACTTGAGGGGCCACGCAACAAAGCGTTGATTGTGAGTCCCTAACCCCAACTCGAGGGGCCACGCAACAAAGTGTGGATTGTGAGTCCCTAACCCCAACTCGAGGGGCCACGCAACAAAGCGTGGCTTGTGAGTCCCTAACCCCCACTCGAGGGGCCACGCAACAGAGCGTGAGTTATGAGACCCTAACCCCAACACGAGGGGCCACGCAACAAAGCGTGGATTGTGAGTTCCTAACCCCAACTCGAGGGGCCACGCAAAAGAGCGTGGATTGTGAGTTCCTAACCCCCACTTGAGGGGCCACGCAACAAAGCGTGGATTATGAGACCCTAACCCCAACACGAGGGGCCACACAACAAAGCGTGGATTGTGAGTCCCTAACCCCAACTCGAGGGGCCACACAACAAAGCGTGGATTGTGAGTCCCTAACCCCCACTTGAGGGGCCACGCAACAAAGCGTGGATTGTGAGTCCCTAACCCCAACTCGAGGGGCCACGCAACAGAGTGTGGATTGTGAACCCCTAACCCCAACTCGAGGGGCCATGCAACAAAGCGTGGATTATGAGACCCTAACCCCAACACGAGGGGCCACGCAACAAAGCGTGGATTGTGAGTCCCTAACCCCAACTCGAGGGGCCACGCAACAAAGCGTGGATTGTGAGTTCCTAACCCCCACTTGAGGGGCCACACAACAAAGCGTGGATTATGAGACCCTAACCCCAACACGAGGGGCCACGCAACAAAGCGTGGATTGTGAGTCCCTAACCCCAACTCGAAGGCCACACAACAAAGCGTGGCATGTGAGTCCCTAAGCCCCACTTGAGGGGCCACGCAACAAAGCGTGGATTGTGGGTCCCTAACCCCAACTCGAGGGGCCACGCAACAGAGTGTGGATTGTGAGTCCCTAGCCCCAACTCGAGGGGCCACGCAACAAAGCGTGGATTATGAGACCCTAACCCCAACTCGAGGGGCCACGCAACAAAGCGTGAGTTATGAGTCCCTAACCCCAACTCGAGGGGCCACGCAACAAAGCGTGGATTGTGAGTTCCTAACCCCCACTTGAGGGGCCACACAACAAAGCGTGGATTATGAGACCCTAACCCCAACTCGAGGGGCCACACAACAAAGCGTGGCTTGTGAGTCCCTAACCCCAACTCGAGGGGCCACGCAACAAAGCGTGGCTTGTGAGTCCCTAACCCCCACTTGAGGGGCCACGCAACAAAGCGTTGATTGTGAGTCCCTAACCCCAACACGAGGGGCCACGCAACAAAGCGTGGATTGTGAGTCCCTAACCCCAACTCGAGGGGCCACACAACAAAGCGTGGCTTGTGAGTCCCTAACCCCCACTTGAGGGGCCACGCAACAAAGCGTGGATTGTGAGTCCCTAACCCCAACTCGAGGGGCCACGCAAAAGAGGGTGGATTGTGAGTTCCTAACCCCCACTTGAGGGGCCACGCAACAAAGCGTGGATTATGAGACCCTAACCCCAACACGAGGGGCCACGCAACAAAGCGTGGATTGTGAGTCCCTAACCCCAACTCGAACGCCACACAACAAAGCGTGGATTGTGAGTCCCTAACCCCCACTTGAGGGGCCACGCAACAAAGCGTTGATTGTGAGTCCCTAACCCCAACTCGAGGGGCCACGCAACAAAGCGTGGATTGTGAGTCCCTAACCCCAACTCGAGGGGCCACGCAACAAAGCGTGGATTATGAGACCCTAACCCCAACACGAGGGGCCACGCAACAAAGCGTGGATTGTGAGTCCCTAACCCCAACTCGAGGGGCCACGCAACAAAGCGTGGATTGTGAGTTCCTAACCCCCACTTGAGGGGCCACACAACAAAGCGTGGATTGTGAGTCCCTAACCCCAACACGAGGGGCCACGCAACAAAGCGTGGATTGTGAGTCCCTAACCCCAACTCGAGGGCCCACGCAACAAAGCGTGGCTTGTGAGTCCCTAACCCCCACTCGAGGGGCCACGCAACAAAGCGTGGATTGTGAGTCCCTAACCCCAACTCGAGGGGCCACGCAACAAAGCGTGGATTGTGAGTCCCTAACCCCAACTCAAGGGGCCACGCACTAAAGCGTGGATTGTGAGTCCCTAACCCCAACTCAAGGGGCCACGCAACAAAGCGTGGCTTGTGAGTCCCCAAGCCCAACTCGAGGGGCCACGCAACAAACCGTGGATTGTGTCCCTAACCTAACATTAACAAAAAAAAAACTGGGTCCTTAAGGACCGCCCTGCAAAGGGGGATAAAACCAGAAGTGGCAGAAGTGGGCGGAAGTGCTACGTCACACCTGCATTTTCGGGGATCCCCAACGCCAAGCGCGAGGAAAAAATCAGAAGTGGCCCACAGGCGGGTACATTGCCTACAGGCATGCATTTTCAGTAAAATTGGTAATTGTCTCTTTGCGGTAAGGTCGTGTAATTTTTTAATTTTTGCGGTAAACGCGTGCAGGAAAAAATTGTCACATCGTGACTTTTTTTTTTTGCAGTAAGTCGTTAGTCTTTTTTTTGCGGTAAATGCGTGTAAAAAAAATAATCGTCACGTCGTGTAATTTTTTTTTGCGGTAAATGCGTGTGACGGGCTTACACGACTTACCGCAAAAAAAAATTACACGACTAGACGATTTTTTTGTTACACATTTACCGCAAAAAAAAATTACACGAATTACAACATACACGCACAGGCACAACCAAGAACACGTAAGCAACGTCTATAAAACATTCCCATTGCGTAAATCCGCCGCGATGAGCACCCTGCAGCACATGGCCAGACCAGTGCTTTAACTCACATGGCCCCTCGACCCCCTTCCCCACGCCTTTTATTGGCATCTTAGACAGGGAGGGGCATGCGGCTCACAGTTCCAACCGCACATCGGTCCAGCTGTCCCCACATCTGCCCATCAGCCTGGCCGAGGTCGCTCCGGTCGCCGACAGGGGGCCGTTTCTTTGGGATGAGGAAGTGCAGCCTGCCACGTTGTGTGAGTGTGCATTGTCAACGGTGCAGGCAGGCCTTTGGAGATACACCTCCATCGTCTCCATGGCATGTGCCAAGGTCCCCGGTTGCGAAGCATCACCGTGAGAGACAGCGTCAGGTGCAGGGCCCACCCGCATGTTGCCGGATCGCAAAGGAACTGGTTCCTCTTCATAAAGGCCAATTGGATCGAAGGGAGGTCTGACGTGCACCTGTTGACCTGCAGCGAACGACGTGCGAAACATCCGTGAGAGCGAGAGGCAGCGGGTCCCAATATGAGACCGGGGCAGCAATGCAGAAGAATGTGGTCAGTGCAACGGAGGAATGACACACAAGTGAGCCATACGACCCACGAACAATTGTGGCACTTTGATGCCGTGTGACAGGGCACACTGCGGAACGCGTCGGCAATGACAAGGGTCCCACTCGCACACCCGGCGCTGTGGTACGCGGCACGGCACGGATTGCCTGTGGTCTGCGTGCTACGATCGACCCACGCGAGGGCGCCCACAGCGATGTTGTCGTTGGGTCGGGCCACAAAAGGAGCAGGAGCACCAGGCCCAAAACCAGACACATAACGACACTGCCACTCACGGACGGTTGGCGGCGATGCCCTTCGGAAACGGCACGCAGAGCGGGCGGCACGTCCAACATTGAGTAGTACATGGAACGCTGTCAGAAAAGAGGAGGTGCGCTGAGGAAATGGGGTGGCAATGCCACGTTGGCACTGGGCCCTTCTGAGGGGGAATGTTTGCCCGGCGCGCCCGGCGCGCTACTTTTGTATTAACTATCCCGACTTCAGCCCCAGATTTACCCTCCCATGGAGAAGCCCCCCAAGTAGACCACATTGCACTGCACACCTTCCCTACAAAGCACGTTGCAAAATAAAGCAATATCTGTGACTTCAACCACTCCAAATGTCATTTGTGTTGCACTTAACAAACAACATTGGTCCCACAAGTGTGGGTGTCAATACATTCATTACAATAGTGCTCCTTACACTCATCACAAACTGCGACGGTGGAGCGCCTTTGGCAACACAAAACACACACTTCCGCCTCATCCTCTGCCTCATCTTGCGTGGCGGCCGAGTTGCTTTGGTCAGTCCAAACCTGAGGCGGGACATGCTCCCATGGTCCGTAGGGGGGGTGACGGACTTGCCTCCGGATGCAAAACTGAGTGAAATGCAACAAAATGCGGACTGACTGGTGCAACTCATTGGGGCCGCCACGCCAGATGTTCCTAACCAAACCCCAATGCCACAACCGAGCAAACAGCTGCTCAATGCGTCAAAGGGAACAAAATCACAACTCAAAACCTACGCCGGGGGTCACCATGATGCACCACGCAACAAAGCGTGGATTCAAAGATTGTCCCGGTTTCCTCAATAGCACCGGACGGTTGGGGCCCAAAAGAGGGCGGAAATGCTACATCACCCCTGCATTCTCGGGGGTCCCCAACAAAGGGAACAAAATCGGAAGTCAAAACCTACGCCGGGGGTCACCATGATGCACCACGCAACGAAGCGTGGATTCAAAGATTGTCCTAAGTGCGCCCCCTTAGCGCACCCCCTAAAAGGTCACCGGTGGGGCACGGGTCCAAAAAGATGCCCGGCGCGCTAACGTTCCCCCTGAGCCCCTTTGCAGAGGGATTCATGTAGTTCAATGGGCCGCAACGGCCTTACTCCCTGCCAGAGGCATTCACCGGTGGAGGTAATGGACCTTGGTCAGTAACCATCAGCTGCTTTTTCATCAAGAAGGCTACCATTTGCCCCCTTTCAATGTGAGCCCGTCAGTGGTAGCAACCAGGCTGCAACATGGTCAGGTTGCAATGTCTGCATGAGGCTCTGGCTGCGCCTGCTCCGCTGGAATACATGGACGACGACTCCCTCACGTAGACGACATCACCAGTGTCGTGCAGCACAGTATGCTCAACCTGCCCCACCCCTGAATGTCGAATGCAATAACCCCTGACCACAGCCTGTACCCACTGGGTTTGTGAACCTGAGGCCCCCTCAATGCCTATAGCAGTGCGGGCCGAATGGGGCCAGCAGTCAGCACGCACAGCCCAGGGCTGACCTCTGACCGGTATGTACGCCTAACCTGGTAGCGTCCACAAGCCCAAAGCATTGACCAGTCAGTAGGTGACAGCAGAGCGAGGGGAGAGGGTCAGAAATCGAACATCAAGGACATTTATTGCGCTGGTGGTCAGCGGACACAAGGCCATGAAGTGGACTGTGGGCAGTGAAAGCCGTGGGCTCCAATGACTGGCCTGTGTGGCAAGGACTTCACACTTTTGTTGGGGCTCGCCCCCCCCCATTTCCACCAGATTCAGTGACGCTCGCAGGTTCACTCACGCCTGTGATGTGAGTGGCGACGGGGGCTCTGGCAGGTGCATCGATTGGGCCCTACCACCCATGGTGTGTGCTGCAGCCCCACCGCTTGTGGTGTTGGCTGGAAGTTCAGTGACAGACAAGAACGTTGTGCCGTGAAAGTAATTTGACTAGAATGGGGCACATGTCCGAAATATTTGGAAAGCCATATTTGCATGGCCGGGTTATCCTTGATTCGGGGGCATGTCTGTGCTCAACAGGATGACCAATCAAAATCTGTGTGTACTTCATATGATACGCACACAAAACACCCAAAACTGCACGTGAATCCACATTCAACCAACTAGCCTTTAAAAAAAAAACATACATGACCCAGAGAGCAGGGTGACGCCTATCATTGAGGTAGGGATAACCCCCACACACATCTAGAGTGATGCCTATGGGGGAGCCCTTGCACTGCGCGCACACCCCTTCCAAACACCCTTATATCACCCCTGCCTCAGGAGCATGTCCCACTGTAGACCCTGTGGACCCTGGGAGACCTCCTTCAGTGGGGGCAGGAGGTGGTCCATCTTCCACGAATGGGGGTGGGAGGATGGACCCGGGGGTGCTGGGTATGGCTGTCTAGCATAGCCCCGCTGCCGACCGTCTCGGGATGACGGCATGGTACGTCTTGGCTAGCATGAAGGATCCTTGGTGTTGATCAAGCCCGTGAGGTCACCTTCGATTATAGTACTTGAACGTGATATAGCACTTGGAGAGGATGCTGGATTGTCCCTCGGCCTTAATCATGATCCTGAGGTCCGACATCAGCCGTGCCTGCTCGGGGTCCCCATGATGGGGGGTTAACAACAAGGAAACATCACCTCCGCCTTCTTGCATGGTGGGGAGAAATCAACAAAGGAAAGAGTGGATGTGGTGGAAATGAGCAAAAAAAAGTGGGAAAAAATGGAAATGGGTGAAACTAGGTGAAATCCAAAAATGCCATATCCCCAATGTGGAAGAAGTATCAAAACGTACTCTCAAACAAGAATGATGCCCCCCTAGTATCACAAAGTATGGGTCTCTAGTACGGCCACACGCCCAAACAGTTGCACTGCGCTTGCACTGCGCGCGCACTGCGCTAAGTGCGCCCCCTATCATTGAGTTACAGTTTGCCCCCACCCCTCTTCCAAAATGACACTGTTTTTTTTTTTTGCACTTTTCCAAAAATTCTAGAGAATGTGACTAGTATGCTCACCCACTGTCAAAGGTGGATTTTTCATGATTGACCCAAGAAAACAGCCATGCACTCATTCATGAAGTGGGGTGTTAATGTGGCTCCGGATGCTGTCCTCCCATCGATAACCCACAACATTTGCAAAAGAACAACCCGTTGTTGTTGTACAGCCCATACTTGCCATACTTTTCAACACGTTGGTCCGCCGTGACATTGTTCGCGACATGCTTTCTGGCGCTGGCTGGCCTTAGTTTCAGCAGGTTGCATTGATACATAGCATGCAGTACACAAAACCAACAGAAGCATAGCAGACATTCTCGGCCACCACTCAAACAAAAATAAATTCTGCAGTACAGTGGCAAATAAATCTGTTGCTTCTCATACTAATGCAACCCTCCCTGTTTGGGGGTCCCAGGTTCCCCAACTCAGCCCGGCAACTCAGTGGACTTCTGGCTGTAGCAGTAAAACAGACAATTTCATGAAGGTTCCTGTGCTGGGATGAGAAATGCCTCTTGGCAACTTTGTTCACCTTTTTGTTTTTTGCTGTTTGTGGTGGCAAGGAGTCACCATTGATTTCAACTGTGGACCTTGATGCAACTGAGCAGGCCAGTTTGAGGAACGACACCCTGACGTGGCAACATAGTCTCTGTTGTGTTCATACCTTCAGCCATCTTGGTCTTTTGCAACGGCAGCTGCAATCTCATCTGAAAGCAGTGCCAGGACTCATATTTAGAAAACAAAACACCCCGTTAACTTGCGAATGGGGGGCTGTCCATTACAGCGGGCTGCTGCCTGTGGAGGGCTGCGCAAAGGGACATCCCTGTGTGTGCTCCACTGTGTACTGTTAGACACCACTTCAGGTGGAGGGCCAGGGCACAAGCGAAGCGGTTGGGTCTGGGTGAGTGCGAGCGTCAGGGTTGGCGGCCAAACGGGGTCAAAGTCAAGGTCAAAGGGGAAGGTCACCAAGTCGCACATCAGCCCTGTGCACTCATCCTACAAATACTGACATCGAGGTCCACAGAAACCCCATCGAAGGAATTTCATGTCCACACACCCAAACTTGGATGACTTTGTGCCCGGGGCTGAACCACCACCGTGTCAGTGGTCCACAGGGTGCATATTCCCATGATGGTGGCGGCGGCTCCCCCAAAGGGTGGGGCAGAAAGTGGTCAAGGGTCGCAAGCAAATGCACCACAGGCCCGCACACAGGGGCTACAGCGTATCGTACGTGGGCACCTTTTGTGACGAACACCTGCTCGAATGGCGGGGTTGAGGGTCAGGGCGAGGGCAGGCGTTCGTGCTGTGGACAAGATGGCCCAGCGAACTGTGCTGTGCAGCACCAAAACGTGTCGGGAGAATGGCCCTCCCCCCTCTTGGTGTTGAGTCCGAGACCAGACCGACCTGATGAAGGGAGATCCCCGAGCGGGTGGGGGGGGGGGGGGGGGGCAGTACTTTCGTGGCCTCAGGATAAGGGACACCGCGCGTGCTATGGCTCTCCATTGCCACTGTATCGGTGGTGTTCTGACGTGTAGCACAAGAGCTTTGCCGTATCTGAGTCACAGGGGGCGTGGGTACCCCCCCCCCCCGTGTCCAGGAACCGGCAATGTTCGACCGCGGAACCAGGGGTTGGTTCTTGCGCACCAAAATTCGACCGCGGAACCAGGGGTTGGTTCTTGCGCATGACCGTGGGCAGCCCCGTACCGCACACCCTCTCCTTTCCCACACTTAACCACACTGACAAATGAACACCAAAGAACTGAATCTCAGCTGACTGGGCTGTAGTGTGCCTTCCAACGTGCATGGAAGGATCTAATGTTCAACTGTGTTTAACTGACTTTTATTTGTTTCCTTGTCAGGGGCTGGTTGCTTCGGGGAAGGGGTCGAGAGCAGGGGGGGGGGGTTTAAGGGGTATGTGCGACTGTGACTGACTGATAGGGCCCCCCCTGATGGGGGGACCCGTAGCAACACACATGAAATGTTGTCCTGCACACCTGAATAGCTGTCCCACATCCACCAGAACCATGAAAAACCCATTACCCTGGCAAAAAAAGGTGATGTGCAAAATTCGACCGCGGAACCAGGGGGCGGTTCTTGCGCAAGGTGGTTCTTGGACACGGGGGGGGGGGGGTACCGCTTGGACAAGGGGGGTACCTTCCGCAACGTTATCCCATCCGCGCGGTCGCACTAAGGGGTGTGTGATTATGTTTGGCACCTTCAACGCATGCAGGGGGGGGGGGGGGCACTCAGAGGGACTATGGTTGCAGCTGCGGTTGCTGGAATGCTGGATGCACAGAGGGTCTTGTGACACAGAACAGAGCGATGGTGCCAAATGAGCGGTGGTCAATCACATCACAAACGGAGCAATGTCTTTGGTCGGTTCATTGGTAGAGGTGCTCTACAAGCGTACGAATGGGGACCCTGTACCGGGGTATTCTCCTGCTGGGGCGTGGGGCTGGAGATGTAGCACCACCAATTAGGCCCTCCTCGTGGCGCCCACTGAGGGAACCAACAGCGCCGTGTTGGGCTTATTTGCACCGTGGTGGGCAACACTTGGTTTGGCCTATCGCAGCCACTGTGCGTCGATTCCGCCCTGCTCCCAAAGAACTGTTTTCTTCTACACGGACCCCTAGCCGCCCTAGGCATCACAGTGGGAAGCACGGGGGAAGTGTCACGCGAGTGTAACGAAGTGTCACGCGAGTGTACTCACGTGACACTCAGAAAAAAAAATAATTTGTTATATTTTTTTTTTTGAGTGTTAGCATGAGTGTACCCCCAGTTTTTTTTTTGAGTGTCAGTGCGAGTGCTGATGAAAAAAAATCCAATCTGACCGCCGTTGCTACTTGGAGAGGTGAAGTGAGGCAGGCTCACCCCCACGGACATTTTGGGTACTCCAAGCATGGGCAGGGCAATGGAGCCGTGGCGCACATGGATGATAACAGGGATGGGAGGGGAGACCAATGGGTGGGCATTGGATAGGGCCAAAACGTGTCACCACGAGCTCAAAACGGGCTAAAAACACTTGTTTGAGCATCCCAAGTGGTCTAGGAACAACTTTGGAAAAAATCATTTTTTTCGCCCGGGGGACCTTGGTGGACCCACCGTTGGCCCCAACCGTGCGCAGGCTGGGCTGCCCCCCGGCTCCACCAAGTGAGCACTAGTACAGAGGTCTAGGCGTCTCGTTGGGCGATTCCGAGGGTTGGAAACCACAAAAAGTGGGGGGTTGCGGGTAGGCTAGGTGCCCTCGGAATTTGGTTTTGAGCCACGTAGCCCAAGATACAGCCCGTTCTTGGTTTTGGGCTTGTTTGACAGAAACAGCGCACATTCAGGCCATTTTTAGCCATTTCTGGGTCGTTTCTCGGACATATCATGGAGTTAGAGGGCTATAAAGGGCTGTTTGTCACGGGGCAATCAAGGCGCACGTGGAGTGTAGCAACCATTTCCCTTCGTTTGGCTGCTTTGAGTGGGTTTCGGGACTGTTTTGGGCGAGGAAAAAAAAAAGAAGGCTGTTTTGCGGCACAAAATGCGTAGTTTTGGGAGGGCACCTCCCCACTTGGCGCCCCCGCCCCGGGGCGCCACCCCCCAAGTTTTTGCCTCAAAACTTGGATTTGGCAAGGGCACCACCTAGGCTTTAGGATGGCTAGAGTAGAGTAGAGCCCGGAGCGATGAGGCCGAGCAATGGCCAAAACGGAAAGGAGAATTGCTTGCTTGTTGCTTGCTTGCTTGCTTGCTTGCTGGTTAGCTAGATTTAAGGGGAGAGGGGTGTAGTAATGTATATCCTCTTATCTACACCCCTCTCCCCAACTCTAGGTGGCTCCACCATACGGCTCTAAGGTACGCGCGAAGGGTACAACTTGGTGCATACATGTGGCGGAAGGGGCTAAACTGGGTTAAATTGGGCTCAAAATGGGCTAAAAACATTTGTTTGAGCATCCCAAATGGTCCAGGATCAGTTTTGGAAAAACGCATTTTTGACGCATTTTTGACGCATTTTTGGTCCCACAACGGCCCATTTTCAAGGCATTTTGGGATTTTCCATGGGCCAAAACGCATAACCTCGGGCTCAAATTGGGCTAAAAACACTTGTTTGAGCATCCCAAATGGTCCAGGCACACTTTTGGAAAAATGTGGTGCTGACCCATTTTTGACCCATTTTTGGTCTTGAAACGGCCCATTTTGAAGGCATTTTGGGATTTTCCATGGCGACAAAGGGCTCTTGGTCACGGCGCAATCAAGGCGCACGTGGAGTGTAGCAACCGTTTCCCTTTGTTTGGCCGTTTTGGGTGGGCTTCGGGGCCGTTTTGGGCCAAAAAACGCTGTCTTGGGGTAGAAAATGGGCAGTTTTGGGAGGGCACCTCCCGATTTGTCGCCCCCGCCCCGGGCAAGCAAGCAAGCAAGCAAGCAAGCAACAACGACAACAAGCACTTCTCCTTTCCGTTTTGGCCATTGCTCCGCCTCATCACTCCGGGCTCACGGGAGAGGGGAGTACTCGTATATATATTACCACACCCCTCTCCTCTAATCTACACCCCTCTCCCCAACTCTAGGTGGATCCACCGTACGGCTCTAAGGTACGTGCGAAGGGTACACCTTGGTGCATACATGTGGCGAAAGGAGCTACACTTGGTCAAAACGGGCTTGTTGGAGCATCCCTTATGGTCCAGGATCACTTTTGGAAAAACGCGCTTTTGACCCATTTTTGACCCATTTTTCCTCCCAAAACGGCCCAATTTCAAGGCATTTTGGGATTTTCCATGGCCCAAAACGTGCCACCACGGGGTCAAAACGGCCTAAAAACACTTGTTTGAGCATCCCAAGTGGTTTTCCAAAAGTGATCGCTGTCCAGTTGGGATGCTACAACAAGTGTTTTTAGCCCATTTTGAGCCCGTGGTGACGCGTTTGGGGCCATGGAAAATCCCAAAATGCCTTCAAAATGGGCCGTTGTGGGACCAAAAATGGGTCAAAAATGGGTTAAAAACGCGTTTTTTCATAAGCGATGTTTGACCATGTAGGATGCTCAAAGAA
Source organism: Eutreptiella sp. 'Long Island Sound 2002' (assembly GCA_964036045.1). Classification (NCBI taxonomy): domain Eukaryota; phylum Euglenozoa; class Euglenophyceae; order Eutreptiales; family Eutreptiaceae; genus Eutreptiella; species Eutreptiella sp. 'Long Island Sound 2002'. Next base: position 101,588,134 of record OZ038383.1, read on the forward strand.
GTGCTTTTAGCCCATTTTGAGCCCGTGGTGACGCGTTTTGGCCCAGGGAAAATCCCAAAATGCCTTGAAAAGGGGCCGTTTTGGGACCTAGAATGGGTCAAAAATGGGTCAAAAACGTGTTTTTTCCACAAGTGATCCTCGACCATTTAGGATGCTCAAACAAGTGATTTTAGCCCATTTTGAGCCCATGGTGACGCGTTTTGGGACATGGAAAATCCCATACTGCCTTGAAAAGGGGCCGTTTTGGGACAAAAAATGGTTGAAAAAAGGGTGAAAAACGCATCTTTCCAAAAGTGATCCTGGACCATTCGGGATGCTCAAACAAGTGTTTTTAGCCCATTTTGAGCCCGTGGTGATGCGTTTTGGCCCATGGAAAATCCCAAAATGCCTTGAAAGGGGGCCGTTTTGGGAGCAAAAATGGGTGAAAAAAGGGTGAAAAACGCATTTTTCCAAAAGTCATTTTGGACCATTTGGGAGGCTCAAACAAGTGTTTTTGACCCATTTTTAGCCCGTGGTGATGCGTTTTGGCCCATGCAAAATCCCAAAATGCCTTGAAAATGGGCCGTTTTGCGACGAAAAATGGGTCAAAAAGGGGTCCAAAATGCGTTTTTCCAAAAGTGATCCCGGACCATTTGGGATGCTCAAACAAGTGTTCGTAGCCCGTTTGGTGCCCGTGGTGACACGTTTTGGCCTAAGGAAAATCCAAAATGCCTTGAAAAGGGGCTGTTCTGGGAGCAACAATGGGTTAAAAAAACGGTGAAAAACGCACTTTTCCAAAAGTCATCCTCGACCATTTGGGATGCCGAAACAAGTGTTTTTAGCCCATTTTGAGCCCGTGGTGACACATTTTGGCCCAGGGAAAATCCCAAAATGCCTTGAAAATGGGCCGTTTTGGGACGAAAAATGGCTCACAAATGGGTCAAAAATGAATCAAAAATGGGTCAAAAATGGGTTTTCCAAAAGTGATCCCTGTCCATTTGGGATGCTACAACAAGTGTTTTTAGCCCATTTTGAGCCCGTGGTGATGCGTTTTGGGCCATGGAAAATTCCATACTGCCTTGAAAAGGGGCCTTTCGGGGAGCAAAAATGGGCGAAAAGAAGGTGAAAAACGCACTTTTCCAAAAGTCATCCTGGACCATTTAGGATGTCGAAACAAGTGGTTTTAGCCCATTTTGAGCCCGTGGTGACACGTTTTGGCCCAGGGAAAATCCCAAAATGCCTGGAAAATGGGCCGTTTTGGGACGAAAAATGGCTCACAAATGGGTCAAAAATGGGTCAAAAATGGGTTTTTCAAAAAATGATCCCTGTCCATTTGGGATGCTACAACAAGTGTTTTTACACCATTTTGAGCCCATGGTGACGTGTTTTGGGCCATGGAAAATCCCATACTGCCTTGAAAATGGGCCGTTTTGGGACCAAAAATGGCTCACAAATGGGTCAAAAACGCACTTTTCCAAAAATGGTCCAAACACAAAAGAGAGGTGCTTGTTGTTATTGCTCACTTGCCAAGGGACAACATGATGCATGCATGTGGCGCAAGGGGGTAAATTGGGTCAAAACAGGCTCAAAATGGGCCCTTTTCACTTGTTCGTGCACCCCCCCAATGGTCCAGGATCAATTTTGGAAGAACGCGTTTTTGACCCTTTTTTCACTCATTTTGGGATGCTCAAACAAGTGTTTTTAGCTCGTTTTGAGCCCGTGGTGATGCGTTGTGGCCCATGGAAAATGCCAAAATGCCTTGTAAAGGGGCCGTTTTGGGACCAAAAATGGGTGAAAAATGGGTCAAAAACACGTTTATCCAAACGTTATCCTTGACCATTTGGGACGCTCAAACAAGTGCTCTTAGCCCATTTTGAGCCCGTGGGGACGCGTTTTGGGCCATGGAAAATCCCAAAATGCCTTGAAAATGGGCCGTTTTGGGACCAAAAATGGGTCAAAAATGGGTCTAAAATGGGTTTATCGAAACGTGATCCTGGACCATTTAGGATGCTCAAACAAGTGTTTTTAGCCCATTTTGAGGCCATGGTGACACATTTTGGCCCATGGAAAACCCCACAATGCCTTGAAAAGGGTCTATGTTCGGAGCACGTAGCCCAAGATACGGCCCGTTCTTGGTTTTGGGCTTGTTTGACAGAAACAGCGCACATTCAGGCCATTTTCAGCCATTTTTGGGCCATTTCTCAAACATATCGCGGAGTGCAAGGGCACCAAAGGGCTCTTGGTCACAGGGCAATCAAGGCGCACGTGAAGTGTAGCAACCATTTCCCTTCGCTTGGCCGTTATGACTGGGTTTCGGGGCCGTTTTTGGGCCAAAAAAGGCTGTTTTGGGGCACAAAATGTGCAGTTTTGGGAGGGCACCTCCCCACTTGGCGCCCCCGCCCCGGGGTGCCACCGCTGATTTTTGGCTGAAAACTTGGATTTGGCAAGGGCACCACCTAGGCTTTAGGATGGCTAGAGTAGAGTAGAGCCCGGAGCGATGAGGCCAAGCAATGGCCAAAGCGGAAAGGAGAAGTGCTTGCTTGCTTGCTTGTTGCTTGTTGCTTGCTTGTTGCTTGCTGGTTAGCTAGAATTAAGGGGAGAGGGGTGTAGTAATGTATATCCTCTAATCTACACCCCTCTCCCCACCTCTACATGGCTCCACCATAGGGCTGTAAGGTACGTGCGAAGGGTACAACTTGGTGAATACATGTGGCTGAAGGTGCTAAATTCGGTTTAAACGGGCTCAAAATGGGCTGAAAACATTTGTTTGGGCATCCCAAATGGTCTGGGATCACTTTTGGAAAAGCGCATTTTGGACCCTTTTTTCACCCATTTCTGCTCCCTAAAAGGCCCATTTGCAAGGCATTTTGGGGGTTTCCATGGATCAAAACGCGTCACCACGGGCTCAAAATGGGCTAAAATCACTTGTTTGAGCATCCCAAATGGTCCAGGATGACTTTTGGAAAAGTGCGTTTTTCACCGTTTTTTCACCCATTTTTGCTCCCAAAACGGCCCCTTTTCAAGGCATTTTGGGATTTTCCATGGGCCAAACCGCATCACCACGGGCTCAAAATGGGCTAAAAACACTTGTTTGAGCATCCCGAACGGTCTAGGATCACTTTTGGGAAAAGACCTTTTTAACCCATTTTAGGTCCCAAAACGGCCCATTTTCAAGGCATTTTGGTATTTTCCATGGGCCACAACGCGTCACCACGGGCTCAAAACGGGCTAAAACCACTTGTTTGAGCATCCCAAGTGGTCTAGGAACAACTTTGGAAAAAATGTTTTTTTTCGCCCCGGGGACCGTGGTGGACCCACCGTTGGCCCCCGCCGTGCGCAGGCCGGGCTGCCCTCCGACTGAACCAAGTGACCACTGGCACGGGGGTCTAGGTGGCTCGTTGGGCGATTTTGAGGCTTGGGAACCACAAAGACTAGGTGCCGTTCCTCTCACATATCGTGGAGCTAGAGGGCAACAAAGGGCTCTTGGTCACGGGGCAATCAAGGCGCAAGTGGAGTGCAGCAACCATTTCCCTTCGTTTGGCCGTTATGACTGGGTTTTGGGGCCGTTTTGGGCCAAAAAAAGGCTGTTTTGGGGCACAAAATGCGTAGTTTTGGGAGGGCACCTCCCAACTCCCCCCCCCCCCCCCCCGGGGCGCCACCCCCCAAGTTTTTGCCTCAAAACTTGGATTTGGCAAGGGCACCGCCTAGGCTCTAGGATGGCTAGAGTAGAGTAGAGCCCGGAGCGATGAGGCGGAGCAATGGCCAAAACGGAAAGGAGAAGTGCTTGTTGCTTGCTTGCTTGCTTGCTTGCTTGTAGCTTGTTAGCTAGATTTAAGGGGAGAGGGGTGTAGTAATATATATTTGTGTATCATTTTTTTTCAAGTGTCAGCGCGAGTCACTCGTGTGACACTCGAAACAATATACAGATATATTTCTTATCTTTTTTTGTATTTTTTTTTACACTCGCTTGACACTTCACCCAGGAAGCACGTGTCTGCGCTGGACCATCCTGACACTCAGGTGTGGTGTCTCGAGACGGACGTTTCGCTCATGAAGCCGTGTCCTTGCTCACATCCACATCTCCCGCAGCTGCATCAGAGCCCGGCTGCACCACTGATTGCTGCCAGGAGCACGACTCTGACTGAGGACACTTTGTTATGCCGCTGCGCGGCGGAGCCATGCAAACCCGCACCGGGATTTTGCCACCTAAGAGTCTTCTGGTCAATGACATCTTTGCGTCAATGGAGGGCATTGGGGTGGGGCAATTCCCAGCATTCTCCGTGGGGTAATGCCGTTCCCCGGCCACTGAAGAGGCATCAGGATGAGCAGTGCTTCCATCAGGTCCGGGAGGCTGCCACTCGGGGATCTGCCGGCGCTCGTTCCACGCCTCAGGCCCTGGGCCTGGGTTTGACAAACCCAAAGCCCTCGATATCCGCGGCCTCCAATCGGCCGTCCTCCTGGAACACCCGCAGGGCATCTGCGGCGGTGTTGCAGGCCTCGCCCCCGGCGAAGGCGGCGTACAGCAGGACCGGGCAGGGCCCTCCCCACTTCCCCCTGTGCACCCGCTGCAACAGCGCCGCCAGGTGGGGGTTGGTGTCAGGGTCCACCACGGTGCTCAACAGGCGCCCGTTGGGGTTGTCCAGTCCGGGGCATGCACGCCGCACCGCAGCCTCCACGGGCAGCAGGAGATGCATGTGCGCGCGCGACCGGTGTGCTGGTCCATACAGCACCGGAATGCACTCGGGCACGATCACCGCCTGCAAGGACCCCCAGGGGGCGCGGCAACGTACTGCGAGAGCTTCTCGCGCGCGCGCGGCGCCGCCGGCGCCGCAAGCACGAGCCGGTGGCCGGTGCACAGGTGTGCGGGCCCCCACTCCTGCCGGCCCCGCACGACGGCCACGAGGCGGCCCTCCAGCAGCCACTCGGCCACCGTGTCCTCTGTGACCGCGACGCCTCCGGCGCGGGCAGCGAAGTCGCGGAGGCCGGGGAGGTCCTGCAGCGGGGCGCCGATGAAGGAGAGGTCCTGCGGGCGCGGGGGGGTGGTGGGCGCCGGCGGACTGACCGCCCACACAGCGCCAACCGCGAGCCCCGCGTCGCCGGGCTGCGCGACCACGTGGACGGGGAGGCCGAAAGCGGACTGCACCGCGGTGCGCGTGACGGCGTTGAGGAAAGCGCCGCCGGCCATCACGAGGCCGTCCACGCCCGACGGACGGGCAGGTTCGGGGCGGGGGGCATGGGGGGACAAGGGCTCAGGGGCAGCCGTTGTCGCGCCCAGACTCGCGCGGGGCATCGAACCGGGAGTCGGGGGGGGCAGGTATCGGCCGCACTGGCGCTCCACCATCGCCACCACCAGCTGGTCCCACGCCCGGTGGGCCGTGGCCGCGTACCGGCGCCGCTGCGTCTCGTCGTCTGGCAGCGCACGGATCAGGTCCCAGCACTCGCGCGGGGCTTTCCGCCCCGACTGCACGAACGCCTGGAGCTTCTTGAGGCGGATCTCCGCGTGGGTCTCCGGCTTCTCGTACATGGGGTCATAGTACGACGAGAAGATGCTGTAAAAGGCCTCGTCCAGTGTGGCGTTGTCCAGCGGCGGGACCAGTGTGGAGTACAGCTCGAAGTCCCCCATCGTGCTGATGTTCAGCGGCTTCCACACCTGCACACGGTGGGGGGGCGAAGACGCTGGCAGTGGTCGATACTGGGCACTAATTCAATGATGACATGATCACTGAAGGAAGGGGGGGATAGGGACGGAGGGCCCGCGGTCCATTGCAAATCCGGGAGAGGGGGGCCTTCGAGACGGTGTGAATTAGGGAAGGGGGGGGGGGGGTCTGGAAAACAGGCTCGAAGGGCCGCCCTTATTTCTCCGCCAGTGCCAAAAAATCGGGTGGTGAACCAATTTGCCAAATTGATGTGTAAAGTCACGTGTTTCAGCGATTTCAGACGTCCTGCGGTGCTTGTGGTGGGCCCGTCCCTAATTGGAGGAGGGGGGGGGGTCTGGGAAACTGGCTGAAAGGGCGCCCCTCCCCCGGAGTTGCACTGGGCCGCGGGCCGAGGATGCCTGGTTCAGTTGGCCCCGCCCACATGCCGGGGACAGAGGCCTGTGTGGCCTACTTGTTTAGTGGAGGGGCATTGGGAACAGGCCTCGGGGACGCACGGGAGGTGTGTGAGTGCCTCATGGTCAGGGGAGGCCTTGGGGGAGTTGGCTGCCTTTGCTCCCAAACAGTGCCCGGGCGGTGCACAGGAGGTCCTGCAAGACAGAGAGCCTCGCGTGTTGTGGCGCGCCAGCCCCGAGGGAATGCGCACACGGTGCACTGTGGAGTGGCGAGGGATGGCCCCGGTCGGAGCCGCGACCCTCCAGCACCGCGGGGGCACAAGACCGGTGCAGCCGGGGGCTCGAGGCCTTTCCCGCCTGATCATTGTGTGTCTCACGGGGGCAATCCCGGGGGCTTGAGCCTGTCCCTTGACAATCCGCCCCCCTGAACAATATTTCGACCACTGCAGCCGAAAAGCGACCGCAGGGGCTCACCCTGACCACGCACTCTGCGGACGTTTCACTGCGTCTGGGGGTGGCCCGACTATCCGCAGGCCATGTGTGTGAGTGCCCGGCCCCAACGCAGTGCTTCACCAAGAGCACTGCATCCGTCCTCTGTATATTTGCTGCACTGGCTCTGCCCTCAATGCCGCTGACAACCCAGGCACCAGCCCTGCAGACGGTGTCATTTAACAAACTGAAAAAAGATGCCAGGAGGAAAATAGCAGGTGCTCCGCCTAAAACTTGATTTTTGGCAGAAGAGACACTGCTGCCCGCCCCCATTTCATTGTTTAACACTGGGGAAGAGCCGAAAGCAAGGAGAGAGGGGTAGACAGTTGACGGTAGACGGCAGACAGACTGGGTCCCCCACACTGAAGGGGGGGGGCCACTTAATGATGCACTTGCATGCACAGTCATGGGGGGTAACAAGGGAGAAGGAAAAATTCCAATACATCAGTTGAGCCTCCCAGCATGGAAATTAATCTATTTTTAAACTTCCTCATTAATATTTTTTTGTATCCTCCTGCGATGCAGAGCGAAGCAGCTCATTAGTTGATTTTCACATCTAAAATTTTTTGTATTTGGGTGTTTTGGCCCAAAATCACCCAGATCTTGAATTTTAATAAATTTCGTGCTCGCCCGGTACCCCCCGTAGCCCATGCACCACTCCCTTTCCTCAAACACCCCAAACAGTGGATCAGTCCAATGAAGATAAAGAATGGTCCGCAATTGCACTACACTGCTCAGTATGCCCTACTTGAAGAGTCATTATCTTAGCGGTGTGTCCTGTATAGCACCTGTCACAGCATGACACCCAGCCAGGTTGCAGTCATTTCCTGGAGCCTTCTGGCTGCTTGTTGGCTCCTAGAGACATCTTGCAGCGGCTCCAAACAGCCTGCTCAAGGGTCCCTGTAGAGTATCACAGTTTTGCCCTGAGTCAACCCTTGCGAGAGCACATCATTATTGGCCCTTCGAGCCTATTTCCTCCCCCCCCCCTTATTCGGTCAGGCTTGGAGCCCCCCCCCCCCCCCCCCCCCGCCCGGAGTTGCAGTGGAACGTCAGCCCGTGCAAGCCGCTGATTACCGCCACTTGACACCACACCGTGTCACAGAGCACTATGGGGACAAAGGAGTTCAAAAAAGGCGCAGCTTGAGCCAACGCACCTGTGAGCAACGTGGGCAGGTACGACTTTGCACAAGGGGTCGGAGTGCAAAGCGGTGCACCCCATTCCTGGTATTGCAAATACCCACACAATACACGTGACAAACAGGCAGGAGTCAAACTCAGCCTGAGTGTATAGAACCTCATCAGTTACATCTCTTATGCCACTGGGCCCCCTTCTGTGGTACAGAGCAACAGGCACCACTGGGTACCAGAACTAGGTAGGCAATCGTGGGGAGAATGCGCACGCACACACACACACACTTGGCAATTTCCCTTGTTCACACTAACCCTCATGCCTCCTTGCGTCCATGCCTCCCTGGGGCGTCACTAAGATCCTGCAACGGAAACAGAGCGGAGGCAGGCAGGCCCTGCCATATGGAGGCGGGCCAGGGGAAGGGCTAGCACCTGCCGCAGCCTGAGCAAAAGGTTCGGGTAGGGACAGCCAATAGGCTTGTTCTGCGTCTTGGGGGTCTTGCACAAGCCCAGGCGCTTCCCCGTGTGGTTGCGGTGCAGTATGAATGCCATGGCGAACTTCCCGTTATCAGCGCCTCCGTCGAAATTAAGGGATATTGCGGACTGGAACGGGGAGCTGCAATGTGCCAACAGTGAACGGCATGTACCAAAGCAGGGGAAAGGACTGAAGGGGAAAGGGGCATTTTGTGCCGCCCACTGGCCAAACCCTCAAAGGAGTTGCAGCTGAAGCGGTACTCAATGAGGGGCCAAAACTGTGGCTGTCCGGTCGAATCAGACCCTTAAGGCGCGGTGCGCGACGTACTGTGCAGCTGTCAAGCGACCTCTGTTGACAGCCAACCAAGGGCCGTTGGCCATTGAGCGACGGCCGCGCTGACACGACTGCGCCGCGCAGGCTGAGTGGCGCAACAGCCTTTTTGAAAAGCAAGCTTATCAACTCGTCAACGCCGTGCCAAGGGTCCTCTGTGGACGCTGGCCAGCCATCCGTATGATCCTTGAGGCCAAGTGTCGATGGCTCATCCCCGGAGCATGGCGGGGGTGCTTTGAGGATTCTGAGGGAGACAATTGGTCGAAGACCCTGGGGGAGGGGCCCCAAATGGCAAGCAAAACCCAAAATTTGTGCCGATTGCTGGTTGTCAGTTCAAACCAAGAATAGGCCATATCTTGGGCTGCGTGGCTCAAAACGCAATTTTGAGGGCACCTAGTCCACCTGCAACCACCCACTTCTTGTGGTTTCCACCCCAAAAAATTTTTCCAAACGGAGGCCTAGACCCCTGTACTTTGGCCCACTGGGCTACTGCAAACAGCAAGAAGAAGCCCAAAGAGGTGGGTGCCAAAACGGGTCAACAAGGTCAACTGGGTGCAAAAAAAAAAAGACTTTTTTCAAAAATGATTCTAGACCATGTGGGGTGCAAACAAGTGTTTTTGGCCCGTTTTGAGCCTGTGATGGCCCGTTTTGGCCCTCTGAAAATCCCAAAATGCCGTGAAATTGGGTTGTTTTGGGACCAAAAATGGGTCACAAGGGGCAGAGGTTGGTCAGGTTTGCCATCACGATTCAGGCTGCTACTGCTATCCGCAACACTCATCACCTTCTGTCCGCAAGATGACTTTGTGGAGTGCACGTAGCCTCGTTGCGGGCACCTAGTTCTGCGCCCCCCCCCACCTCCTGCTGTTGGTGACTGCCATCGATGAATCCCCAACAACGTCAGGTGGTTCACAGCTGTGTCTGCGCACCGGGCCTCAGGGCACAGCTTTGCCCCATGCTAACCCTAGTAATACTCCCGCCCACTCGCCCGACCCTCCCTTCCCCTTGCAAGACCAACACTACATTCCCAAAATTTGACAGAAACAACACCAAGTGGTGTTCTGACGGGGGGGGGGGGGGCATTAATACATGGCAAAGTCGGACATGGTCCCAAAATTTGCGGAAACAACACCTACTGTTGGTTTCAAAAGGGCGTTGTTCTCGCCACAGGGTGGGGGGGGGTAAATGTGGTGTGTGCATGCCAGTTAAGCTTGTCCTCTGCAGGCAACGGATGAGTCACCAGTCGTTGAAGCGGTTCCGACACTTTGAGAACCGTCGGAGACAACACAGTGAGGGCCATCGGTCTTGACGGTGGATGTGCAGGAACAAGCTGCACGTGTGCGTATGGCTGGTCTAGTGCACACAACCCGCGCTGATCACGCAGACAAATGGCTGGTCTGGTCCACCCGCACTGATAAAGCAGCAGGTGGCTGGTCAGGAACACACAGCCCGCGCTGATCACGGCGGTGAGGCTAGCTTGATTTGTTCAAATAGTTTACTTCGGCTTACTAGATTATGTTTTTGTTGTGGAGAATGATTTGCAGGGTTGGTGTTGGGTCTGAGGGGGGTGGCAATCCAAATTGTATGTGCCAATATGTGGATTATGGGTTGTGGATATCCCGAGGCCGCTGTATTCCCACTTGTCCATTTCAAAATCAATCCCCTTTCCCCAGCCCAGATTTGGTGGGACGGGCGGAGGGTCCTGTTGTGCCATAGTGCCACGCGGGGCGGATGGGAGGAGGTCGGCGCTAGGTCACCCAACAGGGGCTCCTGCCGACGATGGGAGGGGCTGGTTTCGGGTCGACCCCCCTGCACCGTGGCCCCTGGAGTTGGGGTTAGGGACTCACAACCTACGCTCTGTTGCGTGGCCCCTCGAGTTGGAGTTAGGGACTCACAATCAACGCTTTGTTGCGTGGCCCCTCAAGTTGGGGTGAGGGACTCACAATCCAAGCTTTGTTGCGTGCTGCCTGCAGCATGCATAACTTAGTCCTGTATGCCATCATGTCTTGCTTCTCTGGTGCCCATGCAGCAGCCGGCACCTCAGCCGGGGGCGTTGCAGTCCGTGAACCCGGAGGTGCTGCTCCAGGCGATGAACATGCGGCACATGCAAGAGTTCTGAATGCAGGAGGCCAAAGCTGTTGTGTATGTGCGCATGTCACAGCAGTATTCGGTCGACAACCAGAGGCAGCGTCCGTGTCTGTGGCCCACTGGCCTGACTCCAAGACCCAGTGCAGCCCGCAGTGCTACGGGCGTACGCCGTGGCGCATGGCGTGGGGTGCACCGGTTCGCGCTTCTTGCCCTGGTGGCCCTGGTCCCGTGTGGGGGCCGCACCCTCGTGTCCGCCATCCCCCCCCGCCCCCTGCGCGGCGTGGGGAGGAGGGCGTTGTGTGCCCCCGTTTTGGGGACCGTGCAGGGGGGTCGGGGCAGTGCCGATCCAACGCCGAGTGGCCGGCATGCCGACCATGTGAAGTGGAGGGCCCGGGGCTCTCGCTACAAGCGCAGGGCCAATGCGAGTACCTGTAAAACGCGGACAGCGCGTGCGCTACGTGGTGCCCGATGCGGAACCAGCGCTGGCACGGCAGCGCGTCGTTCAGCATGTTGTAGGGGATTCGCACGTCCGTCAGCCGGTCATCGCCCACCGCGACCCCGGCCTTGAGCGGCAGCGTGACAGTGACGTTGTGCAGCGTGGCGGCCATGTCGACCAGCGCCTGCAGCACACCCCGGAAAGCGTACGTCCACGTCTCCCGGAGCCGCGGGCGCGCGAGCGTCGCGTTGCCGCAGAAGTGCGCCGCGAGCGTCAGGGACCCCAAGAGCACGCCGTCCTGGGCCAGGGCCAGGGCGTACGAGTGGTCGGTGGCGTGGAAGGAGATGCAGGGGCCCTTGAAGGACAGCAGCCGGAGCTTGCCCCACTTCGCCAGCCCGAGGACAGGGAGGAGCCGCGCCGGACAGCCCGTGGGGCCCAACAGAAGGATCAAAACCAGACCGCAGGAGCCCAAGACTCCCCCGATGGCCATGTGAACAAGGCCCGGGCGAGCGGTCTCAGGCGGGGGGACTGTCAGGACACACACACTGCACACTGCAGGAACAAGAGGCGGGCAGATGCGGGGAGAGGGTACTGTACAAATGCAAGTCACCAGCCGCCCGGTGGCCTCACCGGAACTCCCGCCGTCTTGCGTATTATAAGCCGCTCTTGTCTGCTGCACCGTCCCGCTCGGGGCGGACATGCACACCCGCGCCTTGTGCCCTGCCGCAAAGGCATGAGGCAAATGCATCATGACAAAAGCTCCCCAGACCCGATCCCATTTTGTGGTGAGGCGACCGTCATTAACAGGATGAAAGCATCCATCGCACAGCCGCCATGGGACCCGGTCCCCTGCCCGCCAACCGGCACGGCCAGATCACCGGAAATCTCACGAGATCGTACGTGGCGTCCGTCCACCCCCACACCTTCCGACTACAGCCTTCAGCGGCCCACTCCGGGATGGGCATGCCCACATAAACCTTGCTACACCTCGCAACTTTGAGACTTATCCCCCTGGAAGGTCTGCTAAATTCAGGGTGCATGGCCATGCCAAAATATCACTGCTCATCGCCTACCACCAGACGCGCATCATACGTATGTTCTTGAAGAAGCTGCTGTTGGTGCATGCTGCACGCTTAAATCCACTATGCTGCTATCTGGGCAGCCTGCACAATTCAAAACAAAATCGCTACGGGATGGTGTGGGATGTGTTGTCAGTCTGCAACCCGCAAACTACTGGTGGTCTGATTCACTAGTGCTTGCCTGCAAGCTGATTCTATGTACAATATGCGCACAACACCGGTGTACAATGGGGTGTACTTTTCCCTGTTACCGATTCCTAGTCCCAGCTCAACCCATTGGGAATGCTTCCTGCCCATTGCAGGGTAAGGATAATTAGCTGTGAGGTAATTAGCACCACATTAAGTTTAATCAATTTTCGGTGCATCCAGTTCAGTATCATCTAGAAATATTCATCCACAGCTGCGTTTCGTCTACAGGCATGTCCAATTCATTGGGTCAGAGGTTTCTGTATACACACCTTAATAAAGCGGGGGGGGGGGGTTGCACCGGGAATTTTTCGCACGAGAAAATTTCACGCCGGGTTCATTTTGCACAGCGGCCTGAAAATTGAGGGGGAAATTTCGCACGCTTCCAGGATTTTTTCCCCCAAAGTGGTTCCTGCATAACCTGGATCTCAATCCCAGGCCCCAGGCACACCTTCCTTTTGGTTGCCGTGCAGCCAGTGTGCTCAAATTTCGAAAAAAACAAACAATGCCGCCCCTTGGTCTCTAAATGGTCCTTCAGCTCATGTATGTCAGTGACAGGCATTGCTCTAGTGGATGTGCAGTGGTCTGTCATCTGAGACATCCTGGTTTGAATACCTGGTAGTAACTATAATGAACCAGATGACCCACCAGCCCAACAAAGAAATTTTTTTTTTCATGCACAAACAAAGCCATAAGAAGACAAATGCACATAGGAATCCCATCAAAAATCGTTTGCGACCATGAAATTTGGGCTGTTCTTTGGGCTACAATGAACAGTTGAAGAACTGTGTAATAAGATATCATTCAAAATTCGAAAAATAGGCTGCGGTTTGGTCTGCAATGAACAGTTGAAGAACTGTTTGATAGCATATCATTTGAAATTGAAAAAAAAAACAGTTGGGCCACACAAAACACAAAGGAACTTGAGGCACGCTTTGCACTTTGATTGCAAGCTCCAGCAGTAGCTTTGAGGTGTATTTCTGTATCTGTTTCTGCACCTGTTTCTGCCTCCATGTCTGCATATGGCAGTGACAGTGAGCCTACTGCAAAAAAGACCAAGTATTGTGTCACCAGTGCAGGTGCAGATGATGGATCGAAGAAGCGCCGTGCCCTGGGTGTGGTGCCTCAAAACAGCCAAGGAAGAGGCCATCAGATGCCTCTTTGCAACAAGCGCCACAGGAAGGAGAACCCTAACCAAACCAAGGCGGGGTGGTAGCGCACCAAGGTGGCTAATAATTTCGAACAAAAGTTATTTCGCACAGCGGCCTGAGAATTGAGCGGGAAATTTCGCACACATTTGAAACACAAAATTTCCCACCACGAAATATTCCCGTCGCGAAATCCCCCCCCCTATACCTTATTGGCATTTATTGGCTTTGTTTCACCTCTCTCCCCATGAGAATTAATCGTTCAATGTTCCCTGCTTGCATATATTGCTGGATGGCAATGAGCATATGCAAAAACAATCGGCCTCCTCAACCCACTGTACACTGTTGCATACACTTGCAACACTGTGTGCAATCTCGAAAAATAGTGCCTATGCACGTCTATGGGCTAAGTCTTGCACACTACATCACATCCATATCCCCACACTACTCTTGCCCCCCCCCACCACCACCACCATCAGCATCCCCCACTGAGTTGTTAGTGCCATCTCCATATGGGCCAATCCCATTGACACTCCAACAGCCCGGGCCCACTTCCTCACTGGCTCACACCTTTTCAGTCTATGACAATGTGTCTCCCTCAACTGATCTAACAAACAGTCGACATCAATGTCGGGCTGTGCTTGCTGTAGCTGTACCTTCATTGCCAACTTGCCCCGCAGGATTCGCCACAAACCATGCATCCACCAGCAACAGCCGAACAGCCTGAAACAGTCCCCACACCGCCACCAACCGTGTCTCCTCAATTTTCTTGGGCATGTGTTGCTGGGGTCATGTAAATTGATTGATTGATTCATGGTACCCCCCCCCCCCCCCATGTCGTGACCGTCCACCCCCCAAGGGGGGGGATTGCACCACCAAACCGTGTAGGTGCCTTGGGTGCAGCTGCAGGTACTGGTCGTGGAGAAGGACAGTGATCAGATCCCGGTGACTGGGAAGATGAAACCCGTACGGCCTCCAACCGACAGATCTTGGCGGCCATATGTTCCACAACCTTGTCCCCAGTACTCTGGTATCGAATTTGCAGGAACTCAGGTCCAGAGGGTGAGGGACCATTGACAGTTGCCCACAGCAGGCCACCCTTGCTGCCAGAGTGATACCAAACCTGCGTGCTTGTGGCATACATTTGTGTCTGAATGACAGGAGAAATCAACTCTGACAGGGGGCACTTCCAGGGAAAGAGCAAGAGAGCACAGTGCAACCCACCGTTGTCAGAAGCAGTGTCAAAGTGACGCCCAATTGCAAGGGATTGCAAGGGGGGGGGATTTTAAAAGGGGGGGGGGGGGTATTATTGATGAACATCCCTTTCGTGGGCTTTAGAAATGCATACCTACTGCACTGTGGCAGAATTGCTTGTATGTGGTATTTTGGAATGCCTTGTCTGCTCTAAAGGGTTGGGTCTGTGGTATGCACTCCTCAAGCACTGTCAAAGAAAATCGAAAAAACACCAATCAGAGGGAAAAGCAGCACAGCCACATCAACTCAATCGGGTCAAAGCCCAAATGTGCGTGTTTCGGTTCAACCATTTTTTTTCTAGCTCCGTACAAAGGTCCAGACAGGGTGGAACAGTTGGTCCACCCAGAGTTCAAGCTTATGTTCATGCTGGATCAATCCAATATCACTAACAGCAGGCATGCCTCCTCACAGACAGGTGCTGCAGAGCCCTCTTATTCAGGAACGCTGCATGGAACAGCCACGCCATCAAGGATGGCAGCTCATTAGATGTAGCTTCAGTTGTGACATCCCGTACAGGCGGCAATGTGCATGTTTGAACGCATTTCATGAGTTTCAGGAGATGTGTGCACATTCACGTTGAAGGCTGGAATTGTTTCCTGTTCTGTATGTGTCTTGTGTGTGTGCTCTTGCTTCCCTCTTGTTCCCATTGCTGTTTGAACCAATCCCATTTCAAACACATCATGGGTAGAAAGGCGTGTTGCATTGCTGTGCATGCTTCGTTGCAATCAGTCAAAGGTCTTGGCATGTCAAGAGTGGCGTGCAAGCACAGCTTGTAGCACGCATGGCAGCCCCTGCACCAGATGCACCAGGTGATCCATGAAGCAAATGATGGGTTCAAATCCACTTCTGGCCAAGCACATGTTGAAAAATTCTGTGTGTTGCTTACTTGATTTGCCAAAATCCAACACTTTTCCACCACCTGCAACTCCACCATGGCCTCCACTGCAACTCCACCCCAACCCGATAAGCAGGGTGCTGGGTATCGCAGTACCTCATGGGAAACATATTATGATGGTTATGCTACATTTGGACCTTGCCACGTAATGCTGACTGGTTGAACTTTGGGTGCCCACCAATTCATGCAATACGGTGTCAGAGATGCCAAAGGCTGATAAGGGTGCGGTTTTCCTGCGGGACGTTGAAAGATGGCTGGGATGTTGCATCCTAGAGCACAAATCTGGCTTCCTTTTTTTGCCTCCTCTGTGCATCTCTTATGGTCTTAGCAATTGATGATGCGCTTCTGATCATTGAAAGCACACTTTTTGGTCTCCAGTGTTCCCTGTTGTTTCAGCCCCCTCCCATTGGGGTCAGATGGGATACCCATGCAGCCCATCCCCTCCAAAAGAGAAAGAAATACACCCACTCTGCCTTCGAGCACTCTTCACATGCTGTCTTGCGTGACATATACCTCGAATACCACACATTCGCACCCACACTGCATGGCCTCAAAGAACAAAGCACCAAAATTGCCTTTCGGTCGTAATCACAGCACCAGCGATTCTGTTGGGGGATGCGCACGCGATGTAACTAACCCGGCCACACACAATAAAATCAGTGATGGCGACGTGGTGATATGATTCTAAACTTGGGGGAACGTCTTCCCACTCTGTATGCTGAGCGGTGACGGTGTACCATTCGCTGTACCATTGTTGGATTGGAGTAGTAAGAAGGGAAAGGCTCTTGTATCACTTGTAAGACTCAGAAGTGTGTTACTTCGTGCTGGTGGAAGGTGGAAAAGGTGCAGTAAAATTACCAAATTGGAATCCTTGAGGACCGAAGAGCTTGGAAAGTGCAGGGAGTTCGGTGTTTTCTTCTCTCCTAGGTCCAAAGAACAAGTTTACAACAAGTCCACGCACTTTGAGTTATTTCCCGCTGTGAGGGAGTGGTGGGGGAGTGAAGACGTGACGGGGGAGTCGAATCTAGGAGTACCCAAGATAAGCTAGCAACAAGAAGTCCTTAAAATTCTAGGGACACCTTGACTATTAGATTTTCAGTAAAGGGTGCAGCTGGGTTGTCTACCCCTCCGCCCCTAACCCCTAGAATTTGTCTTGGCAAGCATCTTGCGGTTCAAACAGTCGGTGAACACATTGCACCCTGTTTTGCAACCCGAAGAAGCAGCACCATTAATGTAGGCAGATTCTGCTGTGAATCTGTTAGTGCTAAACCATGAAATCTCAGTGCAAGCGTCCATTTTAGACGTCCATTTTAGAGGCTTTTCACAGCCCACGCTGCTCTAGGCAGTTGTAGTCACTTAGTGCTGGCTGCTACGGCAGCCCTCATGGTGCAGACGTGACCTGCAAGGCTCTGATGCGCTGTTTGTGAGACTAGTATAGGAAGACAATAGCGGAGACTGCATGTATGAGAGAGACATGTACCCAGAGGACACAAACGGCCCCCAGCTTCTGGGGGTCGAAATGTACTGCATGCTACACAATGCTGTTGAACTAGTTGACGTTAAACATCCACAACACAGCTCTTGAAGCTCAGTGACTTGCTTCCCAAACCCAATTGCACTGAGAAACACTCTTAAACTGTTGTTCACAATTATCTTCTCCTAGCGCACACAAAAAGGGTCTGAAACATGCTTTACATGGCAATGCTGGCAATGTTCTAGCGCCGGATTGGGGCTTATTGCCTTGAGACCCTAAAAAAGTATCATGACAGGAGGCGAGCTTTTCATGTTTTCCGATTGCAAAACAAACTCAATTTCAATATTTGTTCGGGATATGCATCGAATCACCTGCAAAGCACATTTCAGTTGGCATAACAGGGCGAACCACATACAGCAACGTCCACCTGAAGCATGCAGGTGCCAGGGGTCAGATTCATGAAGACTACTGCTACCTCCAAACTACTGCTACTTTCACATTGCACCGTTTTGCACTGAGCCCACACCACCCGTGCTTTCAATCGGTAATATATTGGGTCCTGAAGACATTCGTTGCGCTTTGGCCATGTGCGTGCATTCGCCACTTTGCCCTCAGGTCTGTATCATTGCACAAATGCATGTGTATGTTCATACATGTTTGTGCATGTTTCAATCTCTCTGTGTCTTGGTCTTCTTGTTTGAGTTATGGGATACTTTGTTGTGGGTGGTCAGTCATAATATCGAAAAAAACAATTTTGAAATTTACGATTTTCAATGTGCTGAGGCCGAAAACCGTATGGAAAAATTGTGCACTAGTCCCATTGCAACCCCTGCATCCTCCAGTGAGTGATTGCCCGACCCACGCCAACCTCCTAAGGGCTGTCCTTCTGATGACCCCTGACCAGCATACACACCACTTGCCCAATAGGGGCATGGTCCGGTAAAGCCATTTGGAATGGCACACATGGTGCAAGCCATTTCGAATCTTTGCACGCACAGAATACCCAAAAGGCGACGGCAGCCTGGTACAGTGAAGAGAAAGGGTCCTTGTCCCTTACGCTAGCCCTTGCACAATTGGGCAACGAACAGCCATCGACCGGATCAGTCACACCGAATTGCAAGCAATGAACACTGTGGTGGCAGGTGCGGTTGGAGCTAAGTGCAGTGAAGCTAATCTTACCCTTTGTGGCCGAACCCCCTGAAATTGCTATTTGCAGCTGTTTAGTGGCACCACTCAGCCTCAACACTCCACAAGTCAAAATTTACAAAACTGCTCAACCGAACATCCAAGGGTCAAACAAGGTGAAAAACACACAAACAGGGTCTAAAACATGCTTTACATGGGATAGTTGATAATTGTGGGGTCACAAATTGAAAAAAAAAAAAAGCATGAGATCAGTTCCAAGGGACTAAACCATGGCTCCCTATGTTCTTCTGTAGCACCCAAAAGGTGTTGTACCTCCATGTCCAAGTTTGTGTGTGAGACAGCCATTTTTGGTGGGTGGTCCGCAGATGACCGGACAACCCCCCACCCTTCCAATTGTGAGCCATGGATCATGGATCACCACGGGCGGTTAGACTTTCACTGTTGGGCTGTGGGGGGTCGTTAGAGCCGCCTGGCTGAACCCGCCCCGCAAGAAGGGCTCCAATTGGGGACCCCCAAACCAATCCAGGAACATGCCGGGTTTCAATGGAGGGGGGGGGGGTGGTAGAAAAGAAAGCGAGACACTTACTTGGGATTAGGGTAGGGCCAGGTCAAACTCTAACCGTAACCTAAACCAAAACCCTACCCTGACCCTAACGCGAACCAGGAGTGAATATTGGGACCAAGCTCGTGGGGGAAGGAACATCGCCCATGAGACTTCAACGGCAAATGAGGTACGCACTGTAAAATTGGATGGATCAAAAGGGGCTCAAAATGAGCTGTATTCATCCGTTTGGGCACCACAACTAGAGTGGGATCATTTTTGGAAATCATGGTTTGACCCGTTTTTGAGCCATTTGTGATCCCAAATTGGCCCATTTTCAACAGCCTTGAGAGGGGCCAAAATTGCTCAACATGGGCTCAAGATGGGCTCATTCCACTTGTTTGTGCACCCCAAATAGTCCAAAAGTATCTGTGGAAGGACACATTTTTGATCCATGTTTGATTGATTTTTGGTCCCAAAACAGCCCATTTTCATTTTGTGACTTTGCAGTGGCCAAAATGGCTTGCAATGGGCTCAAAAAGGCTCATTTCACTTGTTTGTGCACCCCAAATGGTCTAGGATCATTCTTGGCAAAACACATTTTTGACCCATTTTTGACCCATTTTTTGTCCCTAAATAGACCATTTTCAAGGCATTTTGGGATTTAGGAGGGCCAAAACGGGCCACCACGAGCTCAAAACACGCCATTCGGCATCCGGGAGTCAGCGGCTCAAAAGGGGCTCAAAATGAGCTATATTCATCCATTTGGGCACGACAACTGGACAAGGGTGATCTTTTTGTAAAACCATGGTTTTGACCCCATTCTGAGGCATTTGTGGTCCCAAATTGGCCCATTTTCAAAGCCCTTTGGGTCTTGAGAGGGGCCGAAATTGCTCAACATAGGCTCAAGATGGGCTCATTCCACTTGTTTGTGCACCCCAAACAGTCCAAAAGTATCTTTGGAAAAACACATTTCAGATGCATTTTTGACTAATTTTTGGTCCCAAAACACCCCATTTTCAAGGCATTCAAGGCATGACTTTGCAACGGCCCAAAATGGCTTGCAATGGGCTCAAGAAAGGGCTCATTTCACTTGTTGAAGCACCCCAAATGGTCTAGGATCATTTTTGGAAAGACACATTTTTGACCCATTTTTGATGAAAATTTTGTCCCAAAATAGCCCATTTTCAAGGCATTTGGGGATTTTAAGAGAGCCAAAACGCACCACCACGAGCTCAAAACACGCCAAAAACACTTGTTTTGGCATTCCATGTGGTCCAAGATCATTTTTGAAAAAAGTCTTTTTTTGCACCTGGTGGACCTTGTTGACCAATTTTGGCACCCACCTCTTTGGGCTACCTCTTGCAGCTTGCCGCAGCCCACGGGGCCTAGGTATGGGGGTCTAGGCGTCGGTGAGGGCCATTTGGAGGTGTGGAAACCACCAAAAGTGGGTGGCTGCAGGCTGCGCCTGAAATCGCGTTTTGAGCAACGTAGCCCAAGATATAGTCTGTTTTTGGTTTGGGGCTGTCGGCGGCCAATGTGCACAAATGCTGGGGCTTTTGGGGGCCTTTTGGTGGCGGTTCGCGGACATATTGTGGAGTTAGAGGGCCCTAGAGGGCCCTTCGGCACGGGGAGGTCTAGTTGCATGTGTAGAGTAGCCACTTTTCCCCTTCATTTGGCCGTTTTCAGCTGGTTCTAGGGCGGCTTTGGGCAAAAAAGGGCTGATTTTGGCCCTAAATCGCAAATTTTGAGATGGAAGTCCAGCACTTGCAACGCCCGTTCTCGGCCGCCACCGTTGAGTTTCCGGCTCATACTTTGTGTGGTTGTCCCTCACACCCATAGGTAGCATCCACCAAAATTTTGGCCGAATCCGAAGCACCACGACAGAGCTCTGATTTTTCCCCATTTCGTGCGTGCTTGGTGCTTGTTGCTTGTTGCTTGCCTAGACACTAAAGAGGGGGAGACAACCAAGACTGGTTCCACCAGCTCGGTGACCCTTACCCTAACCCTTACCCTTGCCATGAGGCTACTTGCTTGTCTGCTTATCAATGCATATATACCAATGTGCGAACTAGGCATCTTATTATTCTAGCAACATGTGGTGGGCATGCATCACCGTGTTTACACATACCAACATTGACAAAATGTTGCTTCTAGCGCCCGTGGCACCAATGGAAATAATGGCTTCCATCATTAGAGCCCCCCGCCTCTCCCCCCAAGTTTGGGGGGCTCCCATGACCCCCACCCCTTTTCCTAAAGCAAAAGTCTGACTTCCCCACCCTCAAAAGCCCCCCCACCCCGCGCACACAGATTGCCTACCCAAGGACCAATCTTCAATGTGCACCTGGTGACATGGTATGACGTGAAACCAAGGCAACAACATATAGTGCCTATTGCCTAAAAATGACCCCCCCCCCCCCACACACAACTGCCAAACACACCATGATTATTGCTCGTCAACCCATGCCCATGTCACTCCATGAGATGTATTGCAATCCTTTGACACTTTTTGACATCGGTTCGGTCACACTTGAAGAATCAATAGATAGGGGCGGTTCTCAATGAAAAAAGACCTGTTGGGTTCATGCACATGATCGAAAACGGCCGTTGCTGAAGGCTTAAGTGGCATCGATTAATAATCACATCGACCGGCAGCCACTATTGATTGACTGCCATCTGACCACGAAAAACGTGAAGGTTTTCTTTTTGATGATAGTAGCATAAATATCCTTTATTACAAGACAAGTCAAGGCTAGAGAGGCGTGCCTTCCCCAAACCCTGCCCCGAAGGTGGCAATGACTCTTTTGTGTGCCGGATCCTCATCTATCACAAATCCAACCAAAAAAGGGCCTCCAAAAAGACCACCATGTTTTTATGATTGGAGGGAAATGGTGGCAGGTAGTATGAAGCATGAAGGACCAAAAAAGGGTTCACCATTCAACCAAGCAATCAAGCAACATCATGCAAAATGCGGGCTACCAAAAAAAATTCACAACTTTCTCTGATTCCGATATGCAATCAATGTAGTCTGTAGGTTTGAAGGAGCTCTGGGGGATCTCGTTCCATATGCTTTTCCGTTGTTCTACCCCGTGCACCCTACGCCTACATGCAGGACCCCCTCCCCGGGTGCCTATTACTCCTACTCCTTGGAAGAAGGTCGCGTAGTTCAGCGGTCATGCACGTGACGCCTGAACTAGAGGTGCTTGGTTCGAATGCCGGTGGGGTCGGAACGCAGTGTCCTAGGCGCTAGGGTGTCTGTGACCCCGCGAGCCGGAAGGGATGCTACGAGGGACAGGTAGGGTTCGGCAGAGCGCCCGAGCACTTTACCTTTACCTTTACCTTTACTCCTACTCCTTGGAGGGACATTTATGTAGGGGAAGCAGTCATGAGGGCAAAAAAATACACAGTCTTTGCATGTTTCTGCAAGTGCTCCGGCAAGGTAGCGCATCAGGCGCTTGGCGCCAAACCCATGCGCCAACGACCTCTTGATTTTCCCTCCTTGCGTAGACTTGGTATTGGTTGTGGGACGTTCGGAAAGAACTATAGTAGGCTTAGCGAGCCACGTGCCACTGCAACCGTCCTGAGACATGACGTTGATGGGGCGTGGCTCAAGTGCGAGGCCATGATGAAAAGGTATGGGCAATTCTATGCTAAGCATAAGACGGGCACAACCGAACACACCCTCTTAGGTAGGTGTTTCATGCCCTTGAAGATGCTTTTCATACTGGAGCACAAATCGCTCCTGCTGCCGGCTCTCAATGGCTTGCGCACACCTTCGTAGGCGCACCATGGCAATGGCCTCCTCTGCTGTTGCGGCTTGCTTCGTCAGAAGCAAAAATGTTGCTCCCATCATTCCTGCTCGACCAACTCCTGCCCGGCAATGCATGACGATCCCCCGCCCTGCCTCATAGTGCTCGACCAATGCTTGCAAGAAGGCATGGGCTACATCGAGGTTGCTAGGTGCCATCATTTCTACTATACCTCCAGGATAACTCATAACGTCGATACCTATTGTTGCAGCAACACCGGGGTACGTCGTCGCACCAAATTGTTCGCGTGCACTTTTTGTTGGATCGGCGCCCTTAGGCAATGGCCTTGGCACAGGGGGCAATCGATACTTTTGCAACTCATAAGAGTCTAACAGGTTGGCAATTACGTCGTACCCCATATCTTTCAGATCCTGCAAATCTTGACACAAATCTCTTGTGATTTGTCGGTCGTGTTTACCTGGTGCAAAGCACAAAGCGAGACGGCCGCCTGTGTTCGACTTACAAATGACACTCATATACTTTTCGATTGAGGAGTACGGCATTTAGTTGCGCCCTCAACGGTCCTTCGATTTGAATGTTGCCCTGCCGATGACTAATGCCCCAACTCAACATCGTACATCTCAACTTGATGAAGGTCCAAGCCTCAAATTGCGGTAGTACAAGAATCTAAAGATGAACATGGGGTATTTTCACGTGTTGCCACCGCTATGCCAAAGGCACCTTGAAATTGCGTGCCCTCCCCTTGTGTTATTGTGTTGACAAAGGGCCCACCCGCAGGGTGAACCCCCCCCCTCCAAGTAAGAAAGAACCCTTGGCACGGCCAACTTGAGCACAAAGAAGGCAACACAAAACACAACACAACACAACACAACACAACACAACACAACACAACACAACACAACACAACACAACACAACACAACACAACACAACACATCAACAGAGCACAACGACACACAACACAACACACTGTGTGTTCTAAGAACCCCGTGTTGACACTTGTTCACACTTGTGGAGCAAAAAAATACCCCCACCCCAAAGTACCTTTTCTCCATGAAGCGAAAACCAGTAGGGCTTGGAACCTGGAACGTTGGTTAGGGGAATTGCTCTACAACAAACGGGCACACCCGCACGCTCATTTCCCAGTTGGTTACTACCCCCTAAGGAGGGGTGGGGTGGAGTTAGGAGGGCTTGAAAGGTGGTTGATGGGTGAGTCTTGGGTGTGCGGGGGACACCTTTTTGGGGTTGTTCACCACTTGTTCACCAATTGACCACCACTTGAGCACCACTTGTATACCACTTGTTCACCTCTTGACCACCAAGTCATCCTCGAGCGCGCTAAAATCTAGGTCTACATCATTTCCTTCTCGTACTTGGATGACTGATCCCGGCAAAGAAATGGTCAACCTTTTGTGCCCTCCAGATGGCTAACGCGTAGCAAGCAACCCAAAAGTGATGTAGGCCCTAGATGACACCTCATCACCTGTGCAAGCCTAACTGATGACTAAACGAATCCAAAGTGAAGGAAAAGTAGTGGCTACAATATGTTGTTGTGAACACACCAGGCGGATTTTTTCACGAACTCCACAGTCAACTGCACCCCAGTGGTCAATTTGAAAAATACCCAAGGTCACGTGTTTTTGTTGTCAGCGGGTTTAACACTCATCAACTACAGTCATGGATGGAATCAGTTAAGCGACTGCAACATCCATGTAAAGAGGGCAAGAGCCTGCCTATTCTTGGTTGCTATCGTGCCTTTGAGCCGTTGGAATGCAGCGCCTCCTTTGCACCGTCGCCAATACTGATGCCCTCTTTGCAGCCCTTCAGCCTCCCACCTGGGTGCATTCGGTGACGGTATGCAGACTGCGGCCCTAGCAGACTGCGAAAGACTGCGCACGAACAGGCGACACGCGTAGCTGAAAAAACCACCGCAACTGACAGAAAGGTATGAATTTTATGTTGTTGTTCTAATTACCGCAAGCGGTTCGAATTTCACCTTCTGGTCACTCTGTCACTTATTATTAATTACTGACAGATGTGTGATTGGCGAGTGTTGCCCTTTGCTTCGCTGTTTTGAACGCGTTTAGCGCTGTGCGCAAATCCACTCCCTCCCCCTCAATTTTAACTCCCTCCAAGTGAATATCCACTCCCTTCTACTCAATTTCTACTCCCTCCAAGTGAAATATATATATATATATATACAAATACATGTATGTACATCTATATATATATATATATATATAAATATATATATATATATATATATATATATATATATATATATATATATATATATATATATATATATATATATATATATATATATATATATATATATATATATATATATATATATATATATATATATATATATATATATATATAAGCTTATATATATATATATATATATATATATATATATATATATATATATATATATATATATATATATATATATGTATATATATATACAGGCGCCGCGGGGGGTACAGCGAAACCCTGGCCGGGGGGCAGCCGGGGCCTACCAGGGCCGCGCCCCCCGCGGCATATGGAGTGGCTGCCCGCGGCAGCGGCTCCTGCGGGGGCTGCGGCAGCAGCGGGCGGTCACAGCGTGGAGCCAGCCGGCCCGACGACGCCGCCGATAGGGGCCAGGTGCGTGCCTGCGACATGCGTGCGACATGCCTACACAGTGTCCTGCGAAGTATTCTGCGTAGTGAAGAGAGGGGAAAGGGCAGGGCAGGGACGGAGGGACCGGGTGCGTGCCTGCGACATGCGTGCGACTTGCCTATAAAGTGCCCTGCGTAGTGTCCTGCGAAGTGTAGAGAGGGACAAGGGCAGGGGAGGGAGGGGGAGGTAGGGCTGGAGTAGAGGGCCGCAGGCTGCGGGCCGGTGCGGACGGAACCAGGGCGCCTGGGAGCGGCAAGGTGAAGGGGGAGTGGGAGGGGTGCCTCGCGTATTGCTCCGCGAAGTGTATGCCGGGAGGGTAAAGGGAGGACGGGGACAGAGACACCGAGGGCCAAGGACCAAGGGACCTGGGAAGGGGGGCACGTGAGGACAAGGGAGGGCGAGCAGACAGGGGGCAGGACAGGGCCCAGGGGCCAGGGCAGAGAGAGGGGGCAAAGGGGGAGCGCTGCCGCGCGAATTGCTCCGCATTGTGCTCGCGTTGGCCGGAGGGCAGAGGGGCAGAGAAGGCAGGGCAGGGAAGAGGGCGTGCCACGGCGGCATGAAGGAGCGAGCGTGGGGCAGAAGCACAAAGGTGCCCCACAACCGAGCGAGCCGCCCGCAGTGCGCGGGGGCACTGGACAAGGCAAAGCGCCGCGGCGCGCTGCCGCAAAGCGGTCCACCCCCATGGGTGCAGTGTCCTGCGTGGAGTCATACAACGAGGGCCAGGTGCGTGCCTTCGACATGCGTGCGACATGCCTACACAGTGTCCTGCGAAGTGTTCTGCGTAGTGAAGAGAGGGGAAAGGGCAGGGCAGGGAGGGAGGGGCCGGGTGCGTGCCTGCGACATGCGTGCGACTTGCCTACAAGGGTTCGTGTGTAGTGTATATATGTAAGTGTAGAGAGGGAAAAGGGCAGGGGAGGGAGGGGGAGGTACGGCGGGAGTAGAGGGCCGCAGGCTGCGGGCCGGTGCGGACGGAACCAGGGCGCCTGGGAGCGGCAAGGTGAAGGGGGAGTGGGAGGGGTGCCTCGCGTGTTGCACCGCGAAGTGAATGCCGGGAGGGTAAAGGGAGGACGGGGACAGAGACACCAAGGGCCAGGGACCAAGGGACCTGGGAAGGGGGGCACGTGAGGACGAGGGAGGGCGAGCATACAGGGGGCAGGACAGGGCCAAGGGGCCAGGGCAGAGAGAGGGGGCAAAGAGGGAGCGCCGCCACGCGAATTGCTCCGCATTGTGCTCGCGCTGGCCAGAGGGCAGAGGGGCAGAGAAAGCAGGGCAGGGAAGAGGGCGTGCCACGGCGGCATGAAGGAGCGAGCGTGGGGCAGAAGCACAAAGGTGCCCCACAACCGAGCGAGCCGCCCGCAGTGCGCGGGGGCACTGGACAAGGCGGAGCGCCGCGGCACGCTGCCGCAAAGCGGTCCACCCCCATGGGTGCAGTGTCCTACGTAGAGTCATACAACGAGGGCCAGATGCGTGCCTGCGACATGCGTGCGACTTGCCTACACAGTGTCCTGCAAGAGGTAGAGGGGTAACAGGGCAAGGGAGGAAGGGGGAGGCAGGGTGGGCATGGAGAGACGAAGGCCGCAGGAGGGTGCGGAGCGACATGCGTGCCACAAGCCTAGGGACCAGGGCGCCAGGGGGAGGCAAGGTGAAGAGGGAAAGGGAGAGGTGCCACGTATTGCTCCGCGATGTGTAAGCAGGGAGGGTACAGCGAGGACGGGGACAAGGAGACAGAGGGCCAAGGACCCAGGGGCCTGGGAAAGGGGGCGAGGGAGGACGAGGGAGAACGAACACACGAGGGGCAGGGCTAGGCCAGGGAACGGGAGTATAGGGGGGCAGCAAGGAGGCGGGGTTGCCTCGCGAATTGCTTCGTACCGTGCTAGCCAGAGCAGAGAGAGGGAGCGACGAGGGAGACAGGGACATGCTCAGCGTTAGGCGAGCACAGAGGGCGAGGGAGGGAGCGGCGGGGGCAGGGTAGGGGATAGATAGTTGCCAAACGTCGTGCCGTGCGCCATGCTCGTCCAGAAACCGACTCTGGCCTCAATCATGCGTCATGACACGTCAGTCAAGCCTAGAGCAGGAGGCAGGAAGCGACACGGGGGGACGGGCACCTGCGGCGCCATTCGTAGGGCCTCCCGTGCGATGACCCAACCAGTGGCGCAGACGGGACACGCGCCAGTGGCGCCATCCACTGGACCCCCTGCGCCTGTTGCAGTAAGTGTGACGCAGAGGGGACGGGCACCAGCAGAAAAGTTTATAGTGGTTTCAACACTGTGTTTTTGCCTCTCCTGCTGCTTGCTGCTGGTGTAGGGTTTCCTGCTGCTTGTTTTTGAAGATGAAAAGCTTTTGTTTGCTGAAATACAGTCAATCCAGGATAGCCCAAGCCAGAGGTATGCAAGGAGAAGAGAATCAGGATCAAAGCATGAAGGGCTGCAGTGTAAACAGTGAAAGATGAAAGGATATTCACAGAAACTGCAACTCAGGTCAAATCGGATTGCATACTCACAAAGATAGGTGAAATGTTTTGGAAAAGAGTTGGAAAACTGCCCCATGGTCACTCTATCTCCATAGTGCCATCTCAAGAGATGTGCACTCTTTGTTTTGGGTCCCATATGTGCTGAGGTGGCAGGGCATGTGGCGATGAGGTCACTGCCATGTCACATGGGATCTTCCTACTTAGCTAGGCTGACCGGGAATTGAACCCAGGACCTCTCAAAAAGAGGTGCCCAGCCCCCTAGGGTGCATACCACTAGGACAGCTAAGAATTCATGGAAAAACATAAATAAATTCAAAGGCTCTGCCCTGGATATGTCAGTTCTCAGTCAACTAAGGAAAAGATGATTTGCCTCACATTGAAAGGGGATTAAGGGGTCCACTCCATATTCTGATTGGGTGTTTGGTTCCATAGGTCAAAATGTGTTATCACCACTTTTGGTGGGACCAATACTAAGATAGAAATGCCCGGATGCTCAGTGCATCTCTAATACAACTAGAGTATGCCTCAAAGCATTGGAAAAGCACTTTTTCTTACTCCCCCCTTGTGCTGTGGTGGCCACCACTGTCACATTTTAGGAAAAAGGGATTTTTTCTTGGCCTTTCCTTGGTTTCCACATCTATTTCAAAATACCTATAGTTTCCCTCACACAGAAAAATGGGCGCTCACCATGGCTGGCGCTCTTTTGCTGCTGTGTTTGTAACATTTCCTACAGAAGACTCAGCGCTCACGGCGCTGCCGGGGCTCCTGTGGCTTGGTTGGGTTAGTTTGGGAGCATGCCAAAACATGTGCATGTGCATCCCTCCCTCCAAGACGCAGCGCGACACAAACCCAACGCAAGACACAATGTACACACTCGCATGGGTTCTCGTAAACCTGCTGGCGACCTCTGACCTGTCTTAAGGCGAAGGGAGTCGTAAAAAAATTAAATTGCCCCTTGGAGGGATCTTGGTTCTGCTCAGTCTCTCCAGGCTGCTGCGTTTCGGCCCGAACACGGCCTACTCAGCGAGGCTGCGCGTGGGTATCTGCAGAGGCAGGAATGGGACAATTATGGACGAATCCACGCAAAAGCGAAGCGACGACACCAAAATCCGTCAAATGACGGCCTAGGATTTTTCTAAGACAACACACCTGAGCAGAATCCAATTGTGCATCAGAAGCACATTTTTATAAAAATTATAGTCATCTCTAGATTTTTCAAATCAAGAAATTCCTACGCATAAAAAGGCGGCGCGCAGGAGCGGCTCCTAGCGAAGCGCCGGAAAATGCAGAAATAATGGCATTATAAACGTATGTCTCACGTAGTCTTGAAAATGACGAGACACACATTAATAAATAAACATACAGATTCCACCCACACTAATAGAAGTATCAAAAATCCAAGAATTCCAAAATCAAAGAAAAGACTTCAATGAATCAGGTATAACCCACAGGTATGCTCGTCTCGTATGCCGCATACACATTGCTCGTCTCGTGTCTCCGTGAACGAGTCTTGTAGCAGCGCTAACAACGACAGGACGCGATAGAGGGATTGATTAGAAAGATTGCAGATGATTAGAGGTCAGATCAGGGTGATTAGACATACACACAAGTGCATAGTGACGTTTTTCGCTTGCGCCCCTCACGTGCCCACTTGCTCTCTCTCTCCAGCGGTAGGTAAGGTGAGTAAGCCCAGGTGGGGCCACCCCCTGGTGGAGTTCGTGATTGAGGTTGAGATGGGCAGGTTTGCCCAAAATACTCGTGCATGCTCGCGCATTCACACACGCATTAAAGGGTAGGCCACGCGAAGTGCGCACGGTAAACCTTGTTTAGGCTAACCAGGGGCTCCTCGGTACGTTCTTTAAGAGAACCTGAGGAGTCCCTTAACGCTTGCTTGCTTGACAGGGGAGCTGATCCTTCAGCAAGTTTGCGGACAGTGTATTATAGGTCACACTGAGAAGCGTATAATACGTGGAGTGTGGCTTGGTTCCTCCGCCGCAAACACCCCTTCATTTGCCTTTGCTTTACAGGTGGGCAGGTAGGGTGATTGGTGCAGCAGCATACCATTTTTTTCATGCCCTGCTAAACAAGGGCGCAGATCACACAAACAAATAACTCCCCTCTGCCTGTGGCAGAGCAGGGAGTCCGACTCCATCGACATCTGCGCCGTGCACGCAAAAAGAGCACCTCTTCCCTCCAAGCCCTAGCAGGGGAAACGCGTTGTGGCGTCCCCTGTTAGGCCACAGTTGCTTAGCAGCGCTGTGTTCTCTTGTCTTCTTCACAGGAGGGTCGTTAGGACCCACGACATGTTCTTCAACAACACCCAGTAGAGTGTGCGTGTAGGAGTGGTAGTCCTGAGTGGGGGCTTGAGCCAGTTGCAGCAGTGCTCGCCCACCAGGATGCTGCCACTGTAGGGTGTGTAGGACCTGTAGTGCGTGTGTCACTGTCCCACCCGTTTCCTGCAATTTTAGCAGGGTTGGTGGGCTGTGGCAGTGGTTAGGTCAGTGTTTTGGCCATTTAGCAAAACGGCGTTTTCATGCCTTCATAGCTTTTGGCCACCCCTCCCTGTAGTAGACAGATAGGTAGGGAAAACAATACCTGGATTAGTACGCTGGGTATTCCCCAAAGGTTTTGCGCCAGCACAGAAATGGGGCGCTTAGGGGAGGGGAGACCCGGGGCGTACCCCGTGGCATCAATAAGCCAACCCTCCAGGTTTAGCAAGCGTGCAGACTTGGGTATAATTAGGACACCACTTCTGCGGCTTGCTCTCAGGACCTTAGGAATAGCACACTCACACATACGCTTTGGCAGGTAAGGGTAAGGTTCCGTCCCTAGCTTTAGTCTTGGAGGCAAGCGTCTCAGCGAGCCTCAGCAACTCACCAAGGTTGTTCTGGGACAAGTAGTCCACCAGAACTGAGTTTAGGCGTCCCTCAGGTAGAACAAACGCAGAGAAGGGCTCCCAAGTGGCCTCTTCGACTCCAAACCCTTCCCAGAGGGTGAGGAAGCGCCAACCCTGGCGATAGCGGTGGCGTAGGACACACTTCACCAGGTAGAAGCCCTCCTTAGCCATCTCCTCGGCGTTCATGTCGGGGAGTTCACCTTCAACTTCGATAGGGCTGGCAGCCCCTTGTAGGTCCAGAGCGGCGATTTCCTCGTCGTTCAGCTCCCACTCCTCCCCACAGAGGTCTTCAGGATCATAGTAGCGCTTCAGGTGTTGAGCAGCGCACACCAGGGTCCCCCCTAGACGGGGAGAACACCGCACGGTGATACGGTGTCCATCCAATGATAGAATCTTGTACGGCCCGAAGTATGGGTCATCGCTGGTAGAGCGTGGCCAGGCGGGTAGTCGACTGTGGTGCACCAGCACCCAGTCCCCCTCTTGGTAGGTGGCCGGTACTCGGTGCTTGTTCTTCTTGTTCCACTGACGCTCCCTCACTCTCTGGAGCATAGCCTTGGCCTTGTCCACCTTCGCTTGTTGCTCTTGGACCCATTCACCCACAGAAGAATGGGTGTCCTCTGGATAGGGGGCATGTAGGAACCATGCCGGGCGCCCTAGGAATAGCTCATGGGGCGAGTAGCCAGTAGCTGAACTCTCTTGGGAGTTCATCATCAAGGATATGACGGGGAGTAGTCTCACCCAGTCTCTGGTGCGTTCAGTTTTGCACCATATCCGTACATTCTCCTTCAGGACACGGATCTGTCGCTCACATAGGGGGTTGCTCGTGTGCGAGTAGGGAATCCCCGTAGACACCTGGACATTGAGGGATCTCAGGACCCTCTTGTACCAACCGGTATCTGAGCGTACTCGTACGTCCTCATCGGAGTTGATCTCCTTGGGCGCCCCATAGACACAAAACCACTCCTCCAGGAGTATCTTGATAGTCTCCTCCCCGGTAATGTGCTTGGTACATGGGAACACCCTGGTAAACCTGGTCAACCCACAGGTTACCACGAGGGCGAAGTCATAGCCCCCGAACTTCGGCATCTCCGTGTAGCCCACGTATAGAACACTGTTAGCACAGTGAGGGATGGGCAGGGTCGAGTAGAGACCTCTGTCCCTGATATCCCCTGGTTTACAGGACCTGCACGGGCACTTGTCCACGATAGGCTGGAAGGTTTTCCGCAGTTGGTCGTCAGTCCACGTAGTGTGGAACCACTGCTTGAACAGCCTCACGGTACGGTCAGCACCCACATGACCGCTGGACTCATGGGTTCACTTCAGCAGCCCTGGGACTCTGTCACTAGGCACCACAATGCGGTCCTCGTGCCAGAGGTAGCTCTTGTCCCTCTTCCACTGGTCTTGGTTGACCAGAAGGGGTTCAAGGCGTTTCTCCAGGCGCTTGTAGATATCCCCAAACTCCTTCAGGTACTCCGATTGTTGGAGTCCATCCAGGGGGCGTATCATCGTCATGTTGAGGTCCAAGTGGACGTCCATACGGCTGAACGCCTCCTTAGCCAGCGCTTCAGACCGGGCACCAATCAGGGCGTCGAAGTTGTTGCGGCTGATGTAGTCGGCACACTCGTTCTTCACTCCCTGGATATGGTGTACCGTCAGCCGTAGTTGACTGAGGTAGGTCCACCAGCGCCGTAGCTTGGCCTTCTCAGGTGGGGGACCCTTCTGGAAACTGCGGACCGGTTCTTGGTCGCACAGCCAGACCACAGGGTTACTCCCCAACAGTCGTGCTTGTGAGGATAGCACTAGCATACACGCGAGCAATTCCTGCTCATAGGTGGAGTAGTTCCCCCTGGCCTGGCTGAAGCGGTATGGGGTGCCTCACCCATACCCGCTGCCCAGCCTGTGGCGCTCTTCGCCAGGCCGGATCAGGAATTTTCCTGTTGATGTTACGGCATCCTGATTTCTGTGGGATTTCTGTAAAATACCCCAGAAATCGTCTTTTTTCGTCATTTTTGGGCTGGCGACGACAGTCGTCGCCTGCGCGACGCAGCCCCAGATCGAGGATTTATTTCTCGATTTCTAAAGATTTTAATCAATTTTATTATTGGTTTATCGTTTTTAGAAATAAAGGAATGTAGCGTGACCTTTTTCGCGGCGTTCCGCGAAGGTCCAGTTTTGCGAAGTTAAGCACGTTCACGCATTTTTCAAAAATTCCTGAGGCGATCCCAGGAATCCGCCAGACGCCCATGGCGTGGCCCAACAGTGGGCCTTTTCATATGTAGTTTGAATTGGCACAGAAACGCGTCGTGTCGGCTACGCGACGCGTTGGGGGGAGACACGGGAAATGAGTGTTTTTGACTCAAAAATCTCTATATTTCATTGTTTTTTCGCCCAAAAACCACTGTTTGGCCCAGTTTGGGCAGGATCTCAGTGGAGATCCTGATGGCGACGCCTCGTAGCCGTCAGATTTTCTGATGGAGGCGACGCCGTCGCCTTCATTTCGTCTTCTTTTTTATGCTATTTTATAGTATAGAATTGTTACATATACATATTACTTGTCTACATGTTTATTATTGTCTACATATACCTTCATCTCTTGCCCAGGACGCCAGATTGTGTCATGGCCGAGGCAAGGATCACAGAATTCTTTGGACAATCCTGAATTCGAGTTCAAGTCTTGGATCTCATGGGTTTGGGGTCGTGCATGCCAAGGGAAGCTTGGAGGTTGCCGAGGTTGCCCTCCCCCAAAATGCTTCAAAAGAATTCTGCCGACGCCAAGGCCACCAAGGCGGTGTGACGGCCTGCGGACGGCGACGACGCCCAGACTGCAGGAGTACGCTGATCGCTGATCGCTGATCGCTGGGAAACTGCAGGAGCTAAGGTCCAGGGCATCAACATGATGAAGGAGGAATTCCTTGACTCCTACCATGGATAAGACCATGGCTTCCCCATGGACCCTATGGAGCCCCCAAGTCTATCATCATCACTGGGCGACAACCACAGCGACGACGACGCCAGGTACCGAACCGCACAAGCAGGCGCGTTAATTCGTCGCCTTGGGTTGGTTGACCCTCCGGAGGTCCCACCCTAAATAGGCGTGGGGCGCCTTGGGTAGGAAATGACCCTAAATCCCCCAGATTAGGCGCGTTAATTCGTCGCCCTGGGTTGGGAATCGACCCTAAACAGGCACGGGTTGCCTTGGGCAGGAAATGGCCCTAAATTCAGGCGCGAGGAAGTCGTTGCCTTGGGTTTGACCCTAAATAATTTTTTCCGAATTTATTGAATTATTATGTTTCCATGCCCATGGAGAAAAAGGGCCAATATGTGCGCCTCAGCGCCATCAGTCAGGGCGGAAGGCCCTGCAGCCTCCCTGGTTTGGTCACCAGAGGCTAAGAGGAGTGCCAGGGACCAGTGTGGTCGCCTGGGGGGCAATTGCCCTATGAATATATCAAGATCAAAAAAAATATACCTGTATGTGGCATGTATATTACTCACGAAGCCCCCCCCCCCCCCCACTGTCCCGCTGAATCAGGTTGAAACCAGAGCAGTGCAGGGGTCAGAGCGCCTCCTTGGCCTTGCCTTCCTTTGGATATAGGCAAGGCTTCTAAGGAGGGGGGTGAAGCGGTATGGGGTGCCTCACCCATACCCGCTGCCCAGCCTGTGGCGCTCTTCGCCAGGCCGGATCAGGAATTTTCCTGTTGATGTTACGGCATCCTGATTTCTGTGGGATTTCTGTAAAATACCCCAGAAATCGTCTTTTTTCGTCATTTTTGGGCTGGCGACGACAGTCGTCGCCTGCGCGACGCAGCCCCAGATCGAGGATTTATTTCTCGATTTCTAAAGATTTTAAGCAGTTTTATTATTGTTTTATCGTTTTTAGAAATAAAGGAATGTAGCGTGACCTTTTTCGCGGCGTTCCGCGAAGGTCCAGTTTTGCGAAGTTAAGCACGTTCACGCATTTTTCAAAAATTCCTGAGGCGATCCCAGGAATCCGCCAGACGCCCATGGCGTGGCCCAACAGTGGGCCTTTTCATATGTAGTTTGAATTGGCACAGAAACGCGTCGTGTCGGCTACGCGACGCGTTGGGGGGAGACACGGGAAATGAGTGTTTTTGACTCAAAAATCACTATATTTCATTGTTTTTCGCCCAAAAACCACTGTTTGGCCCAGTTTGGGCAGGATCTCAGTGGAGATCCTGATGGCGACGCCTCGTAGCCGTCAGATTTTCTGATGGAGGCGACGCCGTCGCCTTCATTTCGTCTTCTTTTTTATGCTATTTTATAGTATAGAATTGTTACATATACATATTACTTGTCTACATGTTTATTATTGTCTACATATACCTTCATCTCTTGCCCAGGACGCCAGATTGTGTCATGGCCGAGGCAAGGATCACAGAATTCTTTGGACAATCCTGAATTCGAGTTCAAGTCTTGGATTTCATGGGTTTGGGGTCGTGCATGCCAAGGGAAGCTTGGAGGTTGCCGAGGTTGCCCTCCCCCAAAATGCTTCAAAAGAATTCTGCCGACGCCAAGGCCACCAAGGTGGTGTGACGGCCTGCGGACGGCGACGACGCCCAGACTGCAGGAGTACGCTGATCGCTGATCGCTGATCGCTGGGAAACTGCAGGAGCTAAGGTCCAGGGCATCAACATGATGAAGGAGGAATTCCTTGACTCCTACGATGGATAAGACCATGGCTTCCCCATGGACCCTATGGAGCCCCCAAGTCTATCATCATCACTGGGCGACGACCACAGCGACGACAACGCCAGGTACCGAACCGCACAAGCAGGCGCGTTAATTCGTCGCCTTGGGTTGGTTGACCCTCCGGAGGTCCCACCCTAAATAGGCGTGGGGCGCCTTGGGTAGGAAATGACCCTAAATCCCCCAAATTAGGCGCGTTAATTCGTCGCCCTGGGTTGGGAATCGACCCTAAACAGGCACGGGTTGCCTTGGGCAGGAAATGGCCCTAAATTCAGGCGCGAGGAAGTCGTTGCCTTGGGTTTGACCCTAAATAATTTTTTCCGAATTTATTGAATTATTATGTTTCCATGCCCATGGAGAAAAAGGGCCAATATGTGCGCCTCAGCGCCATCAGTCAGGGCGGAAGGCCCTGCAGCGCCCCTGGTTTGGTCACCAGAGGCTAAGAGGAGTGCCAGGGACCAGTGTGGTCGCCTGGGGGGCAATTGCCCTATGAATATATCAAGATCAAAAAAAATATACCTGTATGTGGCATGTATATTACTCACGAAGCCCCCCCCCCCCCCACTGTCCCGCTGAATCAGGTTGAAACCAGGGCAGTGCAGGGGTCAGAGCGCCTCCTTGGCCTTGCCTTCCTTTGGATATAGGCAAGGCTTCTAAGGAGGGGGGTGAAGCGGTATGGGGTGCCTCACCCATACCCGCTGCCCAGCCTGTGGCGCTCTTCGCCAGGCCGGATCAGGAATTTTCCTGTTGATGTTACGGCATCCTGATTTCTGTGGGATTTCTGTAAAATACCCCAGAAATCTTCTTTTTTCGTCATTTTTGGGCTTGCGACGACAGTCGTCGCCTGCGCGACGCAGCCCCAGATCGAGGATTTATTTCTCGATTTCTAAAGATTTTAAGCAGTTTTATTATTGTTTTATCGTTTTTAGAAATAAAGGAATGTAGCGTGACCTTTTTCGCGGCGTTCCGCGAAGGTCCAGTTTTGCGAAGTTAAGGACGTTCACGCATTTTCCAAAAATTCCTGAGGCGATCCCAGCAATCCGCCAGACGCCCATGGCGTGGCCCAACAGTGGGCCTTTTCATATGTAGTTTGAATTGGCACAGAAACGCGTCGTGTCGGCTACGCGACGCGTTGGGGGGAGACACGGGAAATGAGTGTTTTTGACTCAAAAATCACTATATTTCATTGTTTTTCGCCCAAAAACCACTGTTTGGCCCAGTTTGGGCAGGATCTCAGTGGAGATCCTGATGGCGACGCCTCGTAGCCGTCAGATTTTCTGATGGAGGCGACGCCGTCACTTTCATTTCGTCTTCTTTTTTATGCTATTTTATAGTATAGAATTGTTACATATACATATTACTTGTCTACATGTTTATTATTGTCTACATATACCTTCATCTCTTGCCCAGGACGCCAGATTGTGTCATGGCCGAGGCAAGGATCACAGAATTCTTTGGACAATCCTGAATTCGAGTTCAAGTCTTGGATTTCATGGGTTTGGGGTCGTGCATGCCAAGGGAAGCTTGGAGGTTGCCGAGGTTGCCCTCCCCCAAAATGCTTCAAAAGAATTCTGCCGACGCCAAGGCCACCAAGGTGGTGTGACGGCCTGCGGACGGCGACGACGCCCAGACTGCAGGAGTACGCTGATCGCTGATCGCTGATCGCTGGGAAACTGCAGGAGCTAAGGTCCAGGGCATCAACATGATGAAGGAGGAATTCCTTGACTCCTACGATGGATAAGACCATGGCTTCCCCATGGACCCTATGGAGCCCCCAAGTCTATCATCATCACTGGGCGACGACCACAGCGACGACGACGCCAGGTACCGAACCGCACAAGCAGGCGCGTTAATTCGTCGCCTTGGGTTGGTTGACCCTCCGGAGGTCCCACCCTAAATAGGCGTGGGGCGCCTTGGGTAGGAAATGACCCTAAATCCCCCAGATTAGGCGCGTTAATTCGTCGCCCTGGGTTGGGAATCGACCCTAAACAGGCACGGGTTGCCTTGGGCAGGAAATGGCCCTAAATTCAGGCGCGAGGAAGTCGTTGCCTTGGGTTTGACCCTAAATATTTTTTTCCGAATTTATTGAATTATTATGTTTCCATGCCCATGGAGAAAAAGGGCCAATATGTGCGTCCCAGCGCCATCAGTCAGGGCGGAAGGCCCTGCAGCGCCCCTGGTTTGGTCACCAGAGGCTAAGAGGAGTGCCAGGGACCAGTGTGGTCGCCTGGGGGGCAATTGCCCTATGAATATATCAAGAT
Source organism: Eutreptiella sp. 'Long Island Sound 2002' (assembly GCA_964036045.1). Taxonomy (NCBI): domain Eukaryota; phylum Euglenozoa; class Euglenophyceae; order Eutreptiales; family Eutreptiaceae; genus Eutreptiella; species Eutreptiella sp. 'Long Island Sound 2002'. The sequence goes on from OZ038383.1 coordinate 101,625,595, forward strand.
CAAAAAAAAAATATATACATGTATGTGGCATGTATATTACTCACGAAGCCCCCCCCCCCCCCACTGTCCCGCTGAATCAGGTTGAAACCAGGGCAGTGCAGGGGTCAGAGCGCCTCCTTGGCCTTGCCTTCCTTTGGATATAGGCAAGGCTTCTAAGGAGGGGGGTGAAGCGGTATGGGGTGCCTCACCCATACCCGCTGCCCAGCCTGTGGCGCTCTTCGCCAGGCCGGATCAGGAATTTTCCTGTTGATGTTACGGCATCCTGATTTCTGTGGGATTTCTGTAAAATACCCCAGAAATCGTCTTTTTTCGTCATTTTTGGGCTGGCGACGACAGTCGTCGCCTGCGCGACGCAGCCCCAGATCGAGGATTTATTTCTCGATTTCTAAAGATTTTAATCAATTTTATTATTGGTTTATCGTTTTTAGAAATAAAGGAATGTAGCGTGACCTTTTTCGCGGCGTTCCGCGAAGGTCCAGTTTTGCGAAGTTAAGCACGTTCACGCATTTTTCAAAAATTCCTGAGGCGATCCCAGGAATCCGCCAGACGCCTATGGCGTGGCCCAACAGTGGGCCTTTTCATATGTAGTTTGAATTGGCACAGAAACGCGTCGTGTCGGCTACGCGACGCGTTGGGGGGAGACACGGGAAATGAGTGTTTTTGACTCAAAAATCACTATATTTCATTGTTTTTCGCCCAAAAACCACTGTTTGGCCCAGTTTGGGCAGGATCTCAGTGGAGATCCTGATGGCGACGCCTCGTAGCCGTCAGATTTTCTGATGGAGGCGACGCCGTCGCCTTCATTTCGTCTTCTTTTTTATGCTATTTTATAGTATAGAATTGTTACATATACATATTACTTGTCTACATGTTTATTATTGTCTACATATACCTTCATCTCTTGCCCAGGACGCCAGATTGTGTCATGGCCGAGGCAAGGATCACAGAATTCTTTGGACAATCCTGAATTCGAGTTCAAGTCTTGGATTTCATGGGTTTGGGGTCGTGCATGCCAAGGGAAGCTTGGAGGTTGCCGAGGTTGCCCTCCCCCAAAATGCTTCAAAAGAATTCTGCCGACGCCAAGGCCACCAAGGTGGTGTGACGGCCTGCGGACGGCGACGACGCCCAGACTGCAGGAGTACGCTGATCGCTGATCGCTGATCGCTGGGAAACTGCAGGAGCTAAGGTCCAGGGCATCAACATGATGAAGGAGGAATTCCTTGACTCCTACGATGGATAAGACCATGGCTTCCCCATGGACCCTATGGAGCCCCCAAGTCTATCATCATCACTGGGCGACGACCACAGCGACGACGACGCCAGGTACCGAACCGCACAAGCAGGCGCGTTAATTCGTCGCCTTGGGTTGGTTGACCCTCCGGAGGTCCCACCCTAAATAGGCGTGGGGCGCCTTGGGTAGGAAATGACCCTAAATCCCCCAGATTAGGCGCGTTAATTCGTCGCCCTGGGTTGGGAATCGACCCTAAACAGGCACGGGTTGCCTTGGGCAGGAAATGGCCCTAAATTCAGGCGCGAGGAAGTCGTTGCCTTGGGTTTGACCCTAAATATTTTTTTCCGAATTTATTGAATTATTATGTTTCCATGCCCATGGAGAAAAAGGGCCAATATGTGCGTCCCAGCGCCATCAGTCAGGGCGGAAGGCCCTGCAGCGCCCCTGGTTTGGTCACCAGAGGCTAAGAGGAGTGCCAGGGACCAGTGTGGTCGCCTGGGGGGCAATTGCCCTATGAATATATCAAGATCAAAAAAAAAATATATACATGTATGTGGCATGTATATTACTCACGAAGCCCCCCCCCCCCCCACTGTCCCGCTGAATCAGGTTGAAACCAGGGCAGTGCAGGGGTCAGAGCGCCTCCTTGGCCTTGCCTTCCTTTGGATATAGGCAAGGCTTCTAAGGAGGGGGGTGAAGCGGTATGGGGTGCCTCACCCATACCCGCTGCCCAGCCTGTGGCGCTCTTCGCCAGGCCGGATCAGGAATTTTCCTGTTGATGTTACGGCATCCTGATTTCTGTGGGATTTCTGTAAAATACCCCAGAAATCGTCTTTTTTCGTCATTTTTGGGCTGGCGACGACAGTCGTCGCCTGCGCGACGCAGCCCCAGATCGAGGATTTATTTCTCGATTTCTAAAGATTTTAATCAATTTTATTATTGGTTTATCGTTTTTAGAAATAAAGGAATGTAGCGTGACCTTTTTCGCGGCGTTCCGCGAAGGTCCAGTTTTGCGAAGTTAAGCACGTTCACGCATTTTTCAAAAATTCCTGAGGCGATCCCAGGAATCCGCCAGACGCCTATGGCGTGGCCCAACAGTGGGCCTTTTCATATGTAGTTTGAATTGGCACAGAAACGCGTCGTGTCGGCTACGCGACGCGTTGGGGGGAGACACGGGAAATGAGTGTTTTTGACTCAAAAATCACTATATTTCATTGTTTTTCGCCCAAAAACCACTGTTTGGCCCAGTTTGGGCAGGATCTCAGTGGAGATCCTGATGGCGACGCCTCGTAGCCGTCAGATTTTCTGATGGAGGCGACGCCGTCGCCTTCATTTCGTCTTCTTTTTTATGCTATTTTATAGTATAGAATTGTTACATATACATATTACTTGTCTACATGTTTATTATTGTCTACATATACCTTCATCTCTTGCCCAGGACGCCAGATTGTGTCATGGCCGAGGCAAGGATCACAGAATTCTTTGGACAATCCTGAATTCGAGTTCAAGTCTTGGATTTCATGGGTTTGGGGTCGTGCATGCCAAGGGAAGCTTGGAGGTTGCCGAGGTTGCCCTCCCCCAAAATGCTTCAAAAGAATTCTGCCGACGCCAAGGCCACCAAGGCGGTGTGACGGCCTGCGGACGGCGACGACGCCCAGACTGCAGGAGTACGCTGATCGCTGATCGCTGATCGCTGGGAAACTGCAGGAGCTAAGGTCCAGGGCATCAACATGATGAAGGAGGAATTCCTTGACTCCTACGATGGATAAGACCATGGCTTCCCCATGGACCCTATGGAGCCCCCAAGTCTATCATCATCACTGGGCGACGACCACAGCGACGACGACGCCAGGTACCGAACCGCACAAGCAGGCGTGTTAATTCGTCGCCTTGGGTTGGTTGACCCTCCGGAGGTCCCACCCTAAATAGGCGTGGGGCGCCTTGGGTAGGAAATGACCCTAAATCCCCCAAATTAGGCGCGTTAATTCGTCGCCCTGGGTTGGGAATCGACCCTAAACAGGCACGGGTTGCCTTGGGCAGGAAATGGCCCTAAATTCAGGCGCGAGGAAGTCGTTGCCTTGGGTTTGACCCTAAATAATTTTTTCCGAATTTATTGAATTATTATGTTTCCATGCCCATGGAGAAAAAGGGCCAATATGTGCGTCTCAGCGCCATCAGTCAGGGCGGAAGGCCCTGCAGCGCCCCTGGTTTGGTCACCAGAGGCTAAGAGGAGTGCCAGGGACCAGTGTGGTCGCCTGGGGGGCAATTGCCCTATGAATATATCAAGATCAAAAAAATATATATATACATGTATGTGGCATGTATATTACTCACGAAGCCCCCCCCCCCCCACTGTCCCGCTGAATCAGGTTGAAACCAGGGCAGTGCAGGGGTCAGAGCGCCTCCTTGGCCTTGCCTTCCTTTGGATATAGGCAACGCTTCTAAGGAGGGGGGTGAAGCGGTATGGGGTGCCTCACCCAAACCCGCTGCCCAGCCTGTGGCGCTCTTCGCCAGGCCGGATCAGGAATTTTCCTGTTGATGTTACGGCATCCTGATTTCTGTGGGATTTCTGTAAAATACCCCAGAAATCGTCTTTTTTCGTCATTTTTGGGCTGGCGACGACAGTCGTCGCCTGCGCGACGCAGCCCCAGATCGAGGATTTATTTCTCGATTTCTAAAGATTTTAAGCAATTTTATTATTGTTTCATCGTTTTTAGAAATAAAGGAATGTAGCGTGACCTTTTTCGCGGCGTTCCGCGAAGGTCCAGTTTTGCGAAGTTAAGCACGTTCACGCATTTTTCAAAAATTCCTGAGGCGATCCCAGGAATCCGCCAGACGCCCATGGCGTGGCCCAACAGTGGGCCTTTTCATATGTAGTTTGAATTGGCACAGAAACGCGTCGTGTCGGCTACGCGACGCGTTGGGGGGAGACACGGGAAATGAGTGTTTTTGACTCAAAAATCACTATATTTCATTGTTTTTCACCCAAAAACCACTGTTTGGCCCAGTTTGGGCAGGATCTCAGTGGAGATCCTGATGGCGACGCCTCGTAGCCGTCAGATTTTCTGATGGAGGCGACGCCGTCGCCTTCATTTCGTCTTCTTTTTTATGCTATTTTATAGTATAGAATTGTTACATATACATATTACTTGTCTACATGTTTATTATTGTCTACATATACCTTCATCTCTTGCCCAGGACGCCAGATTGTGTCATGGCCGAGGCAAGGATCACAGAATTCTTTGGACAATCCTGAATTCGAGTTCAAGTCTTGGATTTCATTGGTTTGGGGTCGTGCATGCCAAGGGAAGCTTGGAGGTTGCCGAGGTTGCCCTCCCCAAAAATGCTTCACCACTTCCAGTTCCAGTGGCCCAGAGGTACTAGGACCCACTTGTCGTCAGGGTAGCTGTGCTTGAGGGTTCCATCTCGGTTGAGACCTTCCGTCCCCCATTGGGAAATGGCCGAGTCGAACTCCTCCTTCTCTAGTGCTTGCCATTGGAACAACGTTCCACCACCGCCCACATTGCTGGCGTCGGTCACCAGGATAATCTCCCCTTGTGCCCTAGGCACGCCCAAGCACTTAGCGTTGGCTACCTTGTCTTTGAGCTCGTCAAACGCTTGTTGCTCTTGTGGGCCCCAGCGCCAAGTAGTACTCTTCTTGATCAAGTCCGTCAGAACGGCGCTGGCGTAGGTGAAGTTCTTGATGTGGCGGCGATAGAAGTTGCACGCCCCAATGAAACTGCGTACATCATGAAGTCCTTTCTTGGGGTCTTCGTGTCGTACCTTGGCATCCATCAGGGGTTTAGCCTTAGAGGCCGCTGGGGTCCACCACCCATAGCCAACGTCAAACCCCAGGTACTGCATGGTCTCCTGCATGAACTCACACTTCTCCAGCTTGAGTCGTGTGTGGTTCTCCTGGCAGACCGCAAAGAACTCACCCAAGAGGATTAAGTGATCCTCCTTGGTATTGGTCCCGAGGCATACATCGTCGATGTGAGCCTCCATCTGGGCACCACGGGATATGAGCTCCTGCACCTTAAGTCTCCTTCGTAGGATGGACAAGATCTTGTTCATCAGCTCTTGGAATAGAGCGGGTGCGTTAGCCACGCCAAACGGCATGACCTTCCACTTGAACACCCTCCCCTGAGGGGTGATGAAGGCCAGTAATTCCTGTGCGTTGGGCGTCAGGTCCACTTGCCAGAATCCGCTCCTCTTGTCCATTTTGGTCTTGTAGCGACAGGAGGCTATCTTCTCCAAGGTAGACTCCATATTGGGAATGGACCCTGAGTGGTTCAGCGTTTTCTTGTTCAGCTCTCCGTAGTCCACTACCAGCCGTTTGGCTGTAGACCCAGGTTTAGCCACCAGGAAACAGAGGCTGCAGTGTAGGGGGTAGTCCCCGTCCTTGTACTCCAGGACTAGGCCAGCGTCGATACATTCTTGTATCTGTCGCTCAATCTCGTCGGCCTGTTCTTTAGGAGCTGGATAGGGTCTCCTCCGGATCTTGTGACCCACGAACTCGGGTTTCAGCTTGAGGTCCATCTGTACCAGCTTGTCACATGAGGCTGGAGGGGGTAGTTCTCCGAACACCTCCAGATAGGTCCTTATAAGCTTCTGTACCCGCGGGTCCAATACCTTGATCTTGTCCTCCATGTCCTCGTCAGAGTGTAAGTTGCTTGCCCCCTGAGTAATAGACGTCGGGAGGTGGTCCTCCACCGACTCTTCGCCCGTGGTAGTGTCCTTCAGCCCTTGGTAGGCATATAGAAGGTCTTGTTCAACCATCTCCGGTGGACGATGGCAACATAGGCACGCTTGAGGGGGTTCACATACACATTCCTCCGAGAGGTCGTCCTCCTCTGGGGTCCTCACATGGGCGCCCCACACGCTCTTGTAACTGCGGTCGCCCACCAAAGCCAGACACCCGATCCAACAACAAGTTCTGATCTTATATACACCTACAATTCATTCCACGCATATTTTTTGCCTTCACCCCAAGGCAGTACGAGGACTTAATTGAAGCGCGACGCCTTTGACAGACGCACACACGTGCTATTCCTACGCATGTACAGTATCATGAAATGATGAGAATGCTCGGCAGGATAGCCAGGACAGCACACCAAGAGTGCTACGCAATGTTTCTGCTTGTGGGGATTTTATTGCAAAGTTTGTATCTGACAGAGATGTACATACTTTCCTGTTTGTGTTGCTCAGGGGTGTTGTAAGCCCATGTATTGTCTCTGGCGTTGTGGACCTACGTGACAACCGGAATAACAAATCAGTACAAGTACTGCAGCTTTGGTCTTTGCCGTCGCTTCCCTTGTTCCTCCCAACTATTTTCTCAAACTGTGATTTTGTCTCAGCCGGAGACCCAGCAGGAGAATCATGATATGGGCTTCAAACAATAAGTGGGGCAGCAAACTACGGCAGAAGCAAGCACCTCAAAATAGGTCCACTCCACGCCTGTTGCCACCTACATGGGCAAGCGCCGCAGAGTCGCCGGGGCCCAAGCACCAGGGCCAGGAATCACCCCAAGGTTCCCCTTCACTGCCGCTCGGACTACCCAAGGGTCCAGAACACGGTAGGGATGCAGGTTCGAATTCGCACGAATTCGCTCGAATTCGAATTCGCCCCGAATTCGCACGAATTCGTGGACCACTCCGAATTCGAATTCGCAACTTCAAATTCGAATCCTCCCTGATTCGCTTGATTGAATCCATAGGCACCTACAATTTACCTTCTAGGTTGCACTTCACCTGTTTACATATGGGTATGCCACTACCCGGTACCATATCGCATAAAAGATTTCCCAAAAGCTTCCGTAACCTTGCATTTTTTGTTGTTTGTTGTTGCTTGCATTTACCATGCTGAAACGATTTGACGATTTGACAGAAATAAAGCAAATCAAAACCAAGAATTCCAAAGTTCCTTGCTTCTTTCAAATGCCTTTTGGAAAAGAAGCAGGAACGAAGCATGCAAGATCACCAATCCACACACAAACCATCACATGTGAACCACTTGTTGCCCTTGTTGGGCCTTCATTCATTGCACTCTTGAATTGAATCGTTGGACTTGAAGTAATCTAAGAGAGAGCATACACGGCACCGGGAAAGGTAAGGAGGGTACCGCTGTCAAGGATACGCAAGGGCTACACGGGGCTACGTACATAGCTTATAGGGAGGTTGGAGCAGGTGCGCTGGCTGGGTGCAGTTCGGTGCACGTCGTTAGCTCCGTGCACATCGTTGTGGGTGCCCAGGGCCTCACTGCGGCTACGTCGGGCTGCTCTCGGCTGCTTCTCCTTCCACACACGCCCGACAGTGCGTGGTTGCCAAGGGGCAACACGTTTTGACTGTCAAATATTAGAAAAAAAAAGTCGAAACTCAAAAGTTCGGGACGGGGTTTTCTTCAAACTGGTGAACTTCTGGGGAGAATGGAGGGTACCGCCGTGTTCGGTGGAGCTAGGCGGACACAGCGGTGTGTTCAAGACTAAAAAGTAAATTTTGTTTTCGAAAACGGGTACCCAGGCACCGCACAAGAAAACGAACGGGTCAATCGAAGCGGAGTCATCATAGTTTTCATTTTGTCAAGTCAAAAAAAATATTGCATTGCACAGTTCAAAGTTAGTTTTTCATCTGGAGAAAAGACGGCGCACGCGTGATCATTTTGCCGTCGCCTGCGAATTCGCAGCGCGAATTCGCCCCGAATTCGCAGTACTAAGAATTTCAGGCCGAATTCGCAGCGAATTCGCGCTGCGAACGAATTCGCAGCGAATTCGGCGAATTCAAATTGAATTCGCTGCGAACCTGCATCCCTAGAACACGGAGCTACCGCCAGACAATGGCCATGTGAACCGAGCGCACCACAAAGGGTGAACTTACAAGACAATACATGCTCTATGTCTGCTGCGCTTGTTGATGGTGCTACAGAGCAGAAGCAGAGCTGCGGCGAATGCAGACGCTGCTTGATTGGCTGGTCGTGCGTCAATGCAAGGCTACACAGCCCGCGCACAACAGAATTATGTTCCTGGGATGACATCGTTGCCCGTCTTGTGAAAGAACGTGCTCAGTTTGAAAAGGAGGCAGCCGAAGTCCGAGCTCGCGGGCTCGCCACGAGTGTCACATGTGAATGTTGCTTCTTTGGTTGCCCTTTCTGTGTAGTGTGGGATGAGATCGACGAAGAGAGGAACACTTATGCCGAAGAGCCAAACCACGATGGAGAAGAGACGCGCGAAGTGTTTCATATTGCAGGGCTGAGAGCGCCAGACGCCGTCCACGTCGTTTTGGAGGATTTCTGGGGAAGTCTACTGGATGTCGCCTGGAAATCTGGATCCGAGGTTGTGGAGAATCTCTGGGAAGTAACAGCGCAACAGCTGCAAGATATGTTCGGACACGTCGACTCACTGTCTGCTGCGAGGCTACTACCGAGCCCAGTCAGGTGCTGGGCTAGGATTTGTTGCAAGGTTCTTTGCGGCGAGTGCGAGCCGTGGCATGATTCTCAGGCGCTGTACGATTTTGTTTATTTTGTTCTATATAACTTCTGGATGCAAAGTGAAGGGAATGCTATGGTCTCGGGTCGTTTGGACAACGAGTTTCAGACTACCTACCACTATGAAGAAGACGACGGACAAGAAAATTCTGATGGTAGCGAGCCCATTGAGCTGGACGCTGACGACTACTGGGACTCCTTCATTATCGGTGAGAAAGAACAGTTAGAGTGGTGGTACCTAAAGAACAGTGGCCCTCAGTTGCAGCTGTACTACACAAATGAGGACTACTACCAAGACCAAGTCGAAGACGAAGAGGCAGAATCAGACGTCGATGCCGAAGAGGAAGAGGCAGAAGCAGACGTCGAGGCTGATCAGGATGAGGCACAACCAAAGGAATACTACTATCAAGACCAAGTCGAGGAGGAAGAGGTAGAAGCAGACGTCCATGCCGAAGAGGAAGAGGCAGAGGCAGAAGAAGATGATTACCAGCACCAAATGAAAGGTATCCTCCCAGCCAACTGCAGTGTGGCGCCGCTCTGGACTGTGAGTCTGTCGAGTGGCGCCCACGAACATTCACAAGAGGAGGGACCTTAAGACGCGTTTGCACAAGGCGTGCATGGAAACTGGGACTACGGCTCAATGGAAGAAAGCCAACACTCCAACCAGTACGCGCAAAAACGTTGGTGCCGTTATGGCAAGGCTTGTAAATATCTGCAGTTGGGACAATGTGTCTTTCGTCATGTATGAGAGTGATCACAGGCAGCGGGTCATGGCAGTCGTGGAAGCAAGAAAGGCCCCTCGCAGCGACTGTGACGCCGACAGAGTGAGGATTGCAGCAGGGTTGTTTGGAGGAACTGGCCGCAAAGAAGCTTGGTGTCGCAAATTTTGAGCACAATGCAGTCGCGCTTTCTCTTGGGCGCCATGAAAACAAGCACTCTGGTCTTCGCTAACGTTTAGTTGGAAGTACAACGCTTTGGTTGATAATTTCTCGTGTCAGGGTCAGTTGGTCAGTTTTGTTGTTGTTTTGGTTCAGTTGATGGTCAATAGGAGGCTTCGTCGTTTGTTGCAAGCCCTGGCGTTGGCCGTGCTAACCTCACTCCCCTGACCACTCCCTTCCTTCCCTCGCTCACGCACCATGAATTTCTAGGTCCTTGAGGGAACAAGCTTCACTTGAAATTTTGACTCCAGTGCCTGACTGACTGTAAATTTATTCAAGCTTCGACTAGTTTTGAGTTATATATAAATGCCTCACCCTCGACTGTCAGATGTGGCCCTTTTTGAACTGTCCTGATGTCCCATATGTTGTACTTCACATGTTTGATTTGTCCAGGTCTTGGTCTGTTTGTTGGTTTGTTTTATTGTTCCTACAAGGTCAAGCGTCCATCGTCGTTCTGTTTACCCTTCCAGTGGAGACATCGTATTCAAATGAACGAAGTGCTGGTTTGTTACCTTTTGTTGGAATTTGGGGAGTACAGTACAGGTCCACAAGGTGTTTGTTTCTCTCATTTTGGTGTTCTTGAAGCAATTTTGAAGTTTGAAGTTGGATTTTGATATTTTGTTGCGAATCAGAGTCCCTGTTCCCTGGTGATGCGCTCGGACAGGGTTACGGCGCTCACAACGTGACGCTCTACGCTGCGCTGACAGCGTTTGACTGTCCTGCGCCACCTGTAGCAGCTAATTCTGTTTCAATTCTTCAATTTTGCAAATTTTCAAATTTTGCTCTCTTTTTCTGTCGGCGACGCTTGTCATCGCTTTTCGACGCGCGAGTGCGTTCGTGGCAGTCGTCGACACTGGTATTGTGTGTCGACGGCTCTCTTCCAGCGTCTTGCCCAGTTTCAGGGCTTCATCCTGGCCCATTTTGGGTTTTTAGACCTTTTTGGCCTGTTTCTGGCCAAATGTGCCATTTTTGGCAGGATCGGTCGCAAGCGACAGCTGCGACGCGTGGCGACGCCCTCCGTCGTTCGCCACGGCGCTGCTGGGGCACTCCGAGTGCGCCTGGGTGTTTTCGAGGTGAGTTTTGGGTCGATTTTGGTCGTTTTTCACTCTTTGAGAGAATTTCATCTTTGTGATCATCCATCACCATTTCAAGTCAATCAGCCTATTTTGGCTGCTCATGTGCAGTCAACTCCTTCGCCAGAGCGAACCAGAAGGACACACTTCCACACTTGCACTCATACACTTACAGAATACAGCATGTACGACCCCTATATATACCCATTTGAGTGAAGCCCATGTATCAGAGCGCCCCAAGTCAACTTAGTGAGAGTCTATAGAGCACTCACAGTGGACGCCAATTAACCTAGTTGTATGTTTGCTCCATCCTTGTATGTGACTTCAAAGTGTATGAGCCACGAGTTCCCAGGTCTCTAAAGTAAGTACGAATTTGTCAGGAATTGAGCGCAGAAACGCGCCCACCCAAGCGACGAAATTAGGCACTAGGCCCATGGCCTTGCCATACTCATCTCAAACACCAGAAGTGTTGCAGAAGCACTCACTGTTTCATTTGCGTGTAAGTGAGTTATGAATGGTCAGAACTTGGTAACAACCTTTCACATCTTTCACCATCCACGCTCAGTGCATCAAGAATGACAGTTCACATGACACATGACACATGACTTGAAGAAGTGACCATGATGGTAGTTGAGCAGAGGATTAACCCACTCAATTGCTGTATATCGGCGACCCATACAATCCAGTTTTCTTCCGACAAGTCTACTTCTGTTTGGCGACTCAGATCACAGACACTGATAGGTTGTACCACAGTGTCCATTTTGTTCTTGTCTGGGGACTCATAGGTATTACCAGGGTCTCGCGCTGATAGGTACTACCACAGCGGACACCACTCCACGCCACTTTAGCTCTGCACACTACCTGCGTCTGAATTAGCCATTGCATTATGGACACAAGCCGGTTGACGTGCGGCAACACGCAACTAGTTACTCTTGCCGGAGTAGGGCTGACTTGTACTCGTTCGGAGAGACAAGAGATCCACGTGTTTGTTTGGTGGGTCTTAGCTGCCGGGTCTCAGGCTGAACCCTGAGTCCATCCTTAGCAGGGGGGTGTAAGTACTGCCGTGGCAGCACTGCAGCAAAGACCCCACAGACCCCACAACCACAGCAGGCAAAGAGGGAGATGACCCCACAGACCCCACAACCACAGCAGAGCCGCAGAATGTTCACTTGATCCCTTTTCTCACCCGCATATACCGACATTTTTTCGCACATTCTTTCTGTCCTCCAGCCATGTATCTGTGTGCCAGCTTCAGGCGCCACTGTCGCTTGTACATACCTCAGTTTGGGTACGCCAGAGAAAATGGAGCATTCAGGAGGTTTGGAATTTCAGTTCCAATTTCAATCAGCAGTTCATCTCAGCAATCATGTCAGTGTCATTCATGTCATCAGTTTCATCCATCATTCATCATTCATCATTCAGCACTTTATCAATTCATCAGGAGTTTATCAGCAGTCTATCGATTCATCATCATTCATCATCTCATCATTCATCATCATTCATCATCCATTCTGTTGTTGTCAGCATGTAACATTGCATTGCACATGACTTCAGTGTCAGTGCATCATCATTCATCATCATCCGCAGCATCACTCCATAAATTACTATCAATATTTACAGCTCTTTTGATTGTCATGCAGCGACAATTCCAGTGTATGCATGGCATGCTGCGATGTGTCAGGTTCATAGGTCAAACCACAACCAGGTTGATAGGTCAAACCACAGCCGCAAAAAGAGTCACTGTTTTGTGGGACACATGTGTAGACCCGGAAGTTGATAGGTAACACCACAGCTGTCGAGGGTATACATGGACCAGCAGTGAGCTGCCAACCACTCGTTAGTGAGATAGGTACTTGAATTGCTTGACCAGCACACAGGGTACACAGTCGGCTGGGGTGCGGCAACACCCAGGTAGCTGCGCTTGCCGTTGCAGGGCTGTTGTAGGGATGCTTCAGACTGCCCTACTTTGTGACTGTGACAGTTTCTAGGTTCAAGCATGTGCCAGGTGTGGCCGACCGCATTACTCTGTGCGTATCGGCCTCACCCCCGTAGGTGCGTCCTGGTAGGGGGGTGTAACTGCGGTCGCCCACCAAAGCCAGACACCCGATCCAACAACAGGTTCTGATCTTATATACACCTACAATTCATTCCACGCATATTTTTTGCCTTCACCCCAAGGCAGTACGAGGACTTAATTGAAGCGCGACGCCTTTGACAGACGCGCACACGTGCTATTCCTACGCATGTACAGTATCATGAAATGATGAGAATGCTCGGCAGGATAGCCAGGACAGCACACCAAGAGTGCTACGCAATGTTTCTGCTTGTGGGGATTTTATTGCAAAGTTTGTATCTGACAGAGATGTACATACTTTCCTGTTTGTGTTGCTCAGGGGTGTTGTAAGCCCATGTATTGTCTCTGGCGTTGTGGACCTACGTGACAACCGGAATAACAAATCAGTACAAGTACTGCAGCTTTGGTCTTTGCCGTCGCTTCCCTTGTTCCTCCCAACTATTTTCTCAAACTGTGATTTTGTCTCAGCCGGAGACCCAGCAGGAGAATCATGATATGGGCTTCAAACAATAAGTGGGGCAGCAAACTACGGCAGAAGCAAGCACCTCAAAATAGGTCCACTCCACGCCTGTTGCCACCTACATGGGCAAGCGCCGCAGAGTCGCCGGGGCCCAAGCACCAGGGCCAGGAATCACACCAAGGTTCCCCTTCACTGCCGCTCGGACTACCCAAGGGTCCAGAACACGGAGCTACCGCCAGACAATGGCCATGTGAACCGAGCGCACCACAAAGGGTGAACTTACAGCTCTTCATAAGCTTGAGATCTACCTCCCTTTGCCAGGTGGTGATCTTCTGTTCGATGTCCTCCTTCAATTGGGATAGGTCTCCCATACGTCCTTGCTTCAGTGGCCATGAGCTGCGGGTAGGCTTCGCGAAGCAGAGCTTTTTCGCCACTACCTTCCTCTTGGAATCCACATACTCCCTTAGCCTGGATCGAGGGTCCAGCTCCTCGTCCACGGGGTCTTCCACCCTCATGGAGAGTAGGGGTTTCAGTGGGGCGACGTACTCGGCGTTCTCCACTTCCTCCACACAGGTCTGCACGAAGAAGGCGTCGTGCTCAGTTTCGTCATCTGAGTGGATAGAGCTAGGTAGCTCAGATAGTCCACACTCGGAGACTCCATCAGGAACAGGTACATGACAGGGAGAGTTGGGGGCGTTGGTGTCAGTCACGACGTACTCATCTCCTTCGGGTGTAGTCTCAACAGCATCTTGAGGTCGTAGGCGATCCTTCAAGTCACCCAAGGCGAGTCCGTCGCTTTCTCGTTGTATAGCCTGGACCAGAGTCGGGTCCAGATCCTCCCAGGGGATGGAGGTAAGACCTCCGTCCACCACGCTCAGCATACTCCCCCATCCGGGTTTCCCAATAGGCGTCTTACGACCCAGAGGCACGTAGATGGCCTCATCAGGTAACCGAACAGAGCTGATAGTCAGCCTGTCCAGGAGGTTTCGCCAGTATTCGTTGCCCCCATGGGCTCCCCAATCGGGGGAACACAGGACCATACGGGAACGTTCCAAGGCCACCTTGGTCAACACCTTCCCCAGTTCACTGAACCTGGCATTCCCGTAGGCCATCCCGAAAGAGGGCCAGTAAAATTTGTAGCTGCAGTTCTTCCCCTTGCTGCAGTAAAGGTCCAGTACATGCTGCTTGTCGTTGGCGAACAACTCCACACTCAGGTCTTCTCGAGAGTAACCCAACTCCTTCAGACCTTGGTCTAGGACTTCCCCCAATAGTTGATAGTCCTCGGTTTTGGAGGCCGCCATCATGTTCGAGGGCTCCTCCTTCGATAGCCTCAGGTAACTCGAGGTATGTTCCGACTGCTCCAGTGGCACAGACTCTCTGCCACTGCCGTGGTCCACGTAGAGGAGGTAGGGCGCTTGCAGCGTCAGGGATTGTATCTGGGAGTGCTGTACGAAGAAGTCAGTCCCCAGTACAAAGTCGAAGGCCTCAGTGCCCATCACATAGAACCGATGGGCGATAGTCCGGGAGCCCATTGGTACCTCCACTTCACAGTCCCCGCAGCTGTGCACCACATGTCCATCCCCCATACGTATAGCTGCGGTGGTCATGGTGTTCTTCAGGCTCCCACAAGGTAAAATTTTCTTGGCCACTATAGATATTGTGGCGCCAGTATCCAATATTCCCAGGTATTCGCGTCCCCCTAGTCGGATACGTACCCAAAACACCAGGTCTTGGGTGCCACCAGAGCGTCCCCGTCAGAACTCCGCGGGACGGGTCACCTCGAACCCCTTGTTCCGCAATTTGCGGGCCATCCTCATGAAACGGCTCCTCTTCTTAGGGTTGCCGTCATCACCACCTTCATGCTCACGCTTGGCTCCTTGTTCTTGCTGGGCCTGCGTTTGTGAGCGTGTGGTAGGACCAGACTGCCCTCCAGAGGGCTCGGAGTTCCCCCCTGGATTAGGGTTGGGGTTGCCTCCGTTCTTGTCCTTGTTCTTGTTGTCCTTGTCTGGCTGGCGGTTAGCGCTTCCTCCTCGTCCACCTTGACCCTTGTCTTGCCCTTGACCACGTCCTTTCGACTTGCCCTTGCCGGAGTCGTTGCCTTTGCCTTTGCCTCCACCTTTGCCTGAGCCTTTGCCAGGATCTTCACCCTTAAGCTTGCCGATAGGCGTTGCTTATGGTAGCACTCATCCTCGTAGTGCTTCCGCTTCCCGCAGAATGCACACGTGATGGTGCACCTGTAATGATCCGGCAGCTTCGCTTTGGCGCCGGTGTTCTTCTCCTGCTGCTTCCCCTGGACTACGAAGCAGTCTCGCTGCTCGCAGTCAGGGGCGTGCTGCAGGTGGCCCTGCTCGTCCCTGGCATCACA
Source organism: Eutreptiella sp. 'Long Island Sound 2002' (assembly GCA_964036045.1). Taxonomy (NCBI): domain Eukaryota; phylum Euglenozoa; class Euglenophyceae; order Eutreptiales; family Eutreptiaceae; genus Eutreptiella; species Eutreptiella sp. 'Long Island Sound 2002'. Next base: position 101,641,215 of record OZ038383.1, read on the forward strand.
CCAGAATAGCTCCTTAACGTTCTCCATGATACGGGCGTGGGCGTGTTTGGGGGTAGTCCCCTGCCCAGGTCGGGACCCTTGGTACCCTTTGCCATGCACTCCAGAACCTCCACCACCAGGACGGTAGTTGTTCAAGTGCTGGTCGCTCTCTTCTCCAGCGCCAGCTCCAGGAGTAGCACGCATAGGTCCTTGTAGCGGAGGGACCTAGCCTTGCGCTCCGCCGTCGAACGGCACTCGTCCCACAGCTCTCGAGGGAGCTTGGCCACCAACCAGAACAGCAGGTCGTCGCTGCTGTAGGAACCGGGCGTCAGTCGTCCAGCCCAGTGATCCAGGTCAGTCAACAGCTCAGAGACCCTGCCAGGTTTGGGGTTGTTGGGCAGCATTGGCAGGTTCTGGATCTCGGCCCTGATGGAGAGGTCCGTTTCGTAGGTCGGGTACTGCCTCTCCAGGGCAACCAACACATCGGCAAAGGTGGCGGAGTTAGTCACGATCTGCCTGACCTGCTTCTCCAGGTACTTGGTCTTGCAGCACTGCAGGAGCAGATCGCACTTGACTCGCCCACTAGCGTGGGTTTGGCCGGTCAATCGGAGAAACCGGCCAAAATTCTCAGCGAACTCGCTGAGGTCCTTGCCTGTGAACTCAGGCAGGTTCACCACGATCTTGGAGGTGGCAATAGCCTTCGCCCCCTGAGACCTGCGTCCCTCAGGGCGTCCGGTCTTCTTCTTCTTCTTCTTCTTCTTCTTCCCCCTTGGGTCCTCGGGGTCTTCTGGGTCATCGTCCTCTGAGGGCGAAGCAGAAGTCATCGACGGCGGCTCATCATCGGAGGGGTCTCCGCCTAGATCACTAGAGCAATAAGGCTCCACGTCCACCATTGCCCTCAAGGCTGTCAGCCCCAGCCGGTCTAGCTCGGCCCTCGTAGAGTTCGTCACGTGGCTGTAGGGCGGCTGGGCCGTTCTCGGTACGAAAGGACTTCTCGGTATCGCTGCAGGGGTCGGCATCGGTCGACTCCTCAGGCTCCCCAGGGTGTTTGTCAACCCTGCCGCCAGGTGGTTGGCCTGTACTCGGTGGGGTGACATCCCCACCGAGGTAGGTGACGCTTGGGGCGGTATCATCAGGGGCTCCAGTTTCCCTCGGATCTCTTGAGTGAGGTCGCCCACGATTTTTGAAGTGGCTCCTCGGAGCACCTCGTTGATCTCCGACCGCGTCAGGGACCTGTTGGAGGATCTCCCCGATCCTCTACTCCTGCCTCCAAGAGACTCAGGTCCTCTCCTCAACCCACTCAAGGTTGCATACCCAGGTGCATACCCATGAACATCCACATAGGTTCCAGTAGTGGGTAGTGGATGGGGATATTCAGCCGCATACCATCGCGGCGCAGAGCTGGAAGCCACCGGCTCACTGGCAGTAGTTGCCTCAGGGAGCGCAGTGGTAGGTGGGCCCATACCATAGGCGGGGTAGGGAGGCATGCCAGGAAAGCCTATGCCCTCTGCCATAGGTGGGTTGGTTATGGGAGTGGATGTTGCAGCGGCTGGGTCTGGAATAGGGAGTGTGGTGGTTATAGGAGAGGGTGATGCGTGGAGGCCAGAAGCGCTTGGTGCGCCTTCGAAGGTAGGGTCATTCGTCAGGTCTTGCCCTTGTTCCTCTCCTTCGTCTGCTTCGTCTCCAGCATCCTTCTCGCTCTCTCTCTTCCTCTTCACAGGCTGAGTGACCACCTCTTCGACTGAGAGGGCCCTGAAGGCCGTCTGGAGTCCATCCAACGAGTCCTCAGTCACTTCCACTGGCCCATGTAAGGGCTCCGAAGGTACAGCGCCGCTAGGTCCAGGTCCAGGTTCACCAGGTGCTGGCCTTGCCGGTGCCTCAGGCGCTGGCGCTGTCTTCACGTCGGCGTCCTCCTTCCTTGTGTCCATCTTCGTTCGCCCTTCTGCTTATATGTGACTGTACTCGGCGCACTGGATGTACGGCGCGGGGTTGCTGCCGGTGCGCAGAGACAGTCTGCCTCTTGCTACCAGAAAAGTTTATAGTGGTTTCAACACTGTGTTTTTGCCTCTCCTGCTGCTTGCTGCTGGTGTAGGGTTTCCTGCTGCTTGTTTTTGAAGATGAAAAGCTTTTGTTTGCTGAAATACAGTCAATCCAGGATAGCCCAAGCCAGAGGTATGCAAGGAGAAGAGACTCAGGATCAAAGCATGAAGGGCTGCAGTGTAAACAGTGAAAGATGAAAGGATATTCACAGAAACTGCAACTCAGGTCAAATCAGATTGCATATTCACAAAGATAGCTGAAATGTTTTGGAAAAGAGTTGGAAAACTGCCCCATGGTCACTCTATCTCCATAGTGCCATTTCAGGAGATGTGCACTCTTTGTTTTGGGTCCCATATGTGCTGAGGTGGCAGGGCATGTGGCGATGAGGTCACTGCCATGTCACATGGGATCTTCCTACTTAGCTAGGCTGACCGGGAATTGAACCCAGGACCTCTCAAAAAGAGGTGCCCAGCCCCCTAGGGTGCATACCACTAGGACAGCTAAGAATTCAGGGAAAAACATAAATAAATTCATAGGCTCTGCCCTGGATATGTCAGTTCTCAGTCAACTAAGGAAAAGATGCTTTGCCTCACATTGAAAGGGGATTAAGGGGTCCACTCCATATCCTGATTGGGTGTTTGGTTCCATAGGTCAAAATGTGTTATCACCACTTTTGGTGGGACCAATACTAAGATAGAAATGCCTGGGTGCTCAGTGCATCTCTAATACAACTAGAGTATGCCTCAAAGCATTAGAAAAGCACTTTTTCTTACTCCAGCGGCGCCAACCGGTGGGCCCCCTGCGGCGTAGATTGTGCTGAACTGATTAACTAGGTGGCCAGGGGATGCCACAAATGAATCCCCCGTCCGTCTCCCCGCGTCTCTGCCATAGGACCTCAGGGGCCTCCATCGCGCTCGGGGGTGGCAGAGGCCCGGGGGACGAGAGCGCCCGGCCGCTTTGTAGCCGCCACTTCCAGCGGACTGATACCACAGCACCGGTATCAGGCCGCTCGGAAGTGGATACACAGGCACCAGGGAGAGGATGGGCAGTCGCCCCCCCCCGAGCTGTTGGGTGCCGAAACAGGGCCCCCCCCCTCGACCAGGGCGGCGGATGGCGCATGAAGCCTTCGAGGCGTACGGTAAGTCCTCCCCGCTGCCCGCACTTCCTCATCTTCCGTTTCCACCCGGGTACGCACCTCCTCCAGTAAGTATGGGCACAGGAGGGAGCAGGCACGGGACACTGAGCACCATGCGGAGACGTGGCGACTACCGCCGAGGGGCAACAGCGGCTGGCGATCCTGGGGTGCGGAGCCTATACCATGGAGAAGGGCGGGAAGGCCAAAAGGGAACCCCGGCCCCCCCGCAGCAGCCAAGTGCCTCATCCCGTGATTGTGTCGTGCCTACGTCATGCCTGCGACGTGAGTGCAACGGAGGGGAGACGACAAGGGCGCCCCTCCCCCCCCCCCACCCACCCCCGCCCCCCCAAAGGCGGGGAATGCGGGTAGGGGGGGGGCGAAAAGCGACCCCCCCCCGAGGGCAACGCGACAGGGTGAGGAGGCAGCGGTAGGAGGGTGCGGGAAGAACCACACGACCATGCCCGAAGAGAGCACGCGCCGTGCAAGCCCCGGCGGGGGGACCACTGTGGGTGCGAGCGCAGGGTAGAAAGGGCGAAGACAGGAGCCGCGAGGCATGCCCCCTCCCCGGCAGAGGGACAGATGCCGCGCCTCGTGCCTGCGACATGAGAGCAACGAAGGGAAAACGACAAGCCCCCCCCCCCCCCACACGCCTCCGCCCCCCCAAGGGTGGGGGATGCAGGAAGGGAGGGGCGGACGGCGGCCCCCCCTCCCGAGGACAAAGCGGCAAGGAGGGGAGGCAGCGGGGAGAGGGTGCGGGACGGACTACACGACCGTGCCGAAGGGAAGCAAGCGCCGTGCAGGCCCCAGCGGGGGGGGCACCGGGGGAGCGAACGCAGAGTGGGAAGCGCGATGACGGGGGCCACGCGGCGTGACCCACTCGCCAGCAGAAGGACAAGTGCCGCGCCACGTGCCAGCGCCGTGCCTGCGACGTGCTTACGCCGGAGGAAGGGCAGCGAGGGCGCCCCCCCCTCCCCACCCCCAACTCCCACACCCACCAAGGAAAGGGGCGAGGGCAGCGAGGGGATGGCGAGGGGACATGGGGGATGACGGTAGCGGGAAGCGGACCCCCCCCGAGGACAACGCGGCAGGGTGGGGAGGCAGTGGAACCAGAGTGCGGGACGAACCACACGACCGTGGCCAAAGGGAGCACGCGCCGTGCAAGCCCCAACGGGGGGACCACCGGGGGTGCAACCGCAGGAAGGGTAGGGTGACGACGGGAGCCACACGGCAAGCCCCCCCCCCAGCGGGGGGACAAGTGCCGCGCCTCGTGCCTGCGCGGTGCTTACGACGTGCTTGCGCAAAAGGGCGGACAGCGAGGACGCCCCCCCCCCCCCCGCCCCCTTCTCCTCCACCCACCCACAAAAAGGGCGAGGACAGCGAGGAGACAGCGAGGGGACATGGGGGGGGGCAGAGGACAGAAAAAAAGAGAAAAAAACAAAAAACAAGCAACACAGGACACCAACACGCCAGAGCAGGGGCAGACAGCAGGGGCAGACGAGACATGGCGGGAGTCAGGGAGCACGGCAAGGGGCGCGGGACAGGGGGACGCCCCTGGGGACGAAAGCAAGGAGGCAGGTAACAACACCGCAACGAACGGGGGGGGGCCGGGGTGACAAGAGCCCGCGAAAGACGCTGGTGAGGTACCCGACCTCTGGGGTTTGGGGGCCCCCCCGGTGTCCGTATCGGCCCCATCTGAGCGCAAGCAATAAGGTGGGTTACGCCCGGGACCGATGGCCAGCGGCCCGAGGTGGCACCGGCCTGGGGGGGTGGCCAATGGGCCTGACCAAGAGCACTCCCCACGGCACGTACTGCGGTTCGTGTCCTGTGAGGGGCTGCGGGTAGGGCACACCGTCCATCGGGGTAGGCAAGAGACGCGCCTATCCCGCAAGGACTCCCCAGAGACCCACAGTGTACCCGACCCCGGTGTGGGGAAGGGCCGACGTACCTGGTTACGACGCAGGTCCATTTGTACGGAGCGGGTACAAATGGACGGCCCGTACAACAGAGTTACACCCTGACGGGGAGTGCATGCATCGGCCCCCCCGTGGGGAAACTCCGGGGGGGAGGGACCAGAGCCAGCGTCGGGCGCCCCCCCCCCCCCCCAACCCTGCCTGGCAACAAGCCCGCCAACAACCGGGTTGGGCCAAGGGGCACACCAAACGGGCGCAAGCGGGGGCAAAGGAACACGGAAGGGAAGAGGGGCGCGCAAGGGGGGTGCGCAACTGTGTCGTGCGAAGTGTCGTGCAACAATAAGCCAGCGGCAGGCGGGACGGGCCACAGAGTCCAACCGTTCTCCCATGTCCTTAGCTTACACAGCCTTCGTTAGCTAAATGTCGCTATCTGTCCCCACCAATCCCGCGGAGTTGCCAGCCTTCCGTTGACGTGCCCGGCGCCTGGTAGACACAGTGTCTGATCTCGTCAGATACGGGCCGCACACGTATGCGACGTTCCAGGCGCGAGTGGACGCGGACCGTCCGGCCAGGGACAACGGATGGGACCACTTCGTCGACGTCTGCTTGCGGCAGATGTTGGCCCGCGATCCCCACCGGTACAACGTGCCGTTCAGGCGCGGTTCGCAGCGGGCACGGTGCCGTTCTGGGTGCACCTGCTCAACCGACTACTCCGATGTCTACAAGATCTCGGGCAGCTCGAGGACGCGCAGCGCGGGCGGCCTCCAGTGGGGTTGGCGGGGCAGCCGGGGTATGCGGCGCCGGGTGCGTTTCCGATGCCGCCGCCCCCAGGCCTCGGGCCCATGCCCATCCCGCCCTTTGGGGCTCACCACCACCACCAACTCCATCTCCATCACCTGCTTCATCACCCCGTCGGGTTCCCCATGATGCAGCATCACTTCCCACACCAACACGTACACCCGGCGGCTGTGCCACAGCCCCCCGTCCATCTTCACCATCACCACCAACTAGCGGCTGTGCCACAGCACCCCGTCCACCTACACCATCACCATCACCATCACCGTCCGCACCAGCATGTGGAGTACCCGCATCCCCTGCCCCTGCAGCACCCACGACCGCCTCAGCACACAATGCCGGTGCCGGAACCGGTACCAGTGCCTGAGCCGGGGCGGAGCGCCCAGCAGCAGGGGGTGTCGCAAGGGGCTGTGCCACAGCACCCCGTCCGGATTCTACCATCACCGTCACCATCACCTTCCGCACCAGCAAGTGGAGTACCCGCATCCCCTGCCCCAGCAGCACTCACGGCCGCCTCAGCACACAATGCCGGTGCCGGAACCGGTACCGGTGCCTGACCCGGGGCGGAGCGCCCAGCAGCAGGGGGTGTCGCAAGGGGCTGTGCCACAGCACCCAGTCCGCCTTCACCATCACCATCACCATCATCCTCCGCACCAGCATGTGGAGTACCCACATCCCCTGCCCCAGCAGCACCCACGACCGCCTCAGCACACAATGCCGGTGCCGGAACCGGTACCGGTGCCTGGGCCGGGGCGGAGCGCCCAGCAGCAGGGGGTGTCGCAAGGGGAGGCACGTGGCGTGCCCCCGGGCGAGGCGAGGAGAATGGGGGCGCCTGCGGCTGCGCCACTCCTGGCGGTGCCCCAGCCGGGGTTTCCCGCGGCGGGGTCACCACCGCGGACGGTCCAGATGCCGGACCCAGCCGTGCCGCGCGAAGCCCCGCCCGTGGTGCCGACGGACCCTGAGCCGGTGGTGCCGGGTGGTGGTCCGTCCCCGACGCGTGGGATGCAGGGCGCGGCCGCCATGGGGAGGCCTACGGCGGGGGAACGAGCGGGGGATGCCGTGCAGGAGGCGGCAGTGGCTGGCCCGCGAGACATCAGCGAGCTGCTCGCGCAGGCCCTGGAGGCGTACCGGCGGACAGCCGCGGGGAGTGGTGGAGCCGCGCCGGAAGGGGCTGACGCCGGCGAGCTGATAGCGCAGGCGCTCGCGGCTGTCGCCCCGAGGACGGAAGGGGCCAAGGAGACGCCGACGGAGGCGGTTTCTTCGGGGGGACAGGACGCGGGGCGGGGTGTGCCGAAGGCGCAGACAGCAGCGGAGGGCGGCGGGATTGTGGAGCCCAGTGGGGGACGTGCCAAGGGGGAAGGAGTAGAGGACTGGATGTGGGAGTGGCGGGAGTGGCGCCAGGTGGCACCCAGTGAGCCGTGTCCGGCGTGGCTGGCGTACAGCATGGACCTCCATGCGGGCACCAGCTGGGCCCGGCTGCCCGAAAACCTGCGGGCACGGCTGGACGCGGCGGAGGCGGCAAGGGGCGGAGGCGCTGACGAGCGGCCTCTGGCGCCCTTCCCACCGCGGCCGGACACGCCGCCGGCGGCGGTTGCGACTGGGGAAGGGGCGGAGGAAGAGCAAGAGGCGGAGGAAGTGGAGGACGAAGAGGGTTACGGGCCCGGTGAGTCGGCGCCGGCCCTCATGTATGAGGACGACGCCGGGCACGACGTCTACGCCGGCATGGACGAGGACCCGGCCAACGAGCCGCTGCGGCCCATGCCCACTGCGGTGCCGCCCGTTCCCCTGGGGAGCTGTGAGCGGCGGCACTGCAGGTACCATGCGGCCGAGGGTGCCCACAGGCACCGCCTCATGGGCACGGGGCAGCGGGAGGCAGGGATGCTGGCGAGCGCCCTGGAGCGCTATGAGCTCCAGCGCCCAGAGCAGGTCGCCCGGGAGATGGCCCTGGCGGCAGCGTCCCCGGACAACGGCCAGGTCCGCTGTGTCCAACTGGGGGACGCGGCGGTCCTGGGTCACCACCCTGGTGATGTCCGGGCGGCCGAGCCCCAGGAAGGCCTCCCCCTGTCGGTGCGCCTGTCCGTGGGGCGCCTGCTTGACGAGGCAGGGCTGGAGGACGTGCGGCGGGACGAAGGCCTGTACGTAGCCTTGTGGTGAGGTGGGGCTGACGCTTGGCGTCGCGAGCAGGCCGTGCGGCCCCTCACACCCCAGGCGCTGGGGTCCCATGCCCTCCTGGTGGCGGTGCACCGTGAGGGTGCAGAGGTCCTGTTCGACGCGGACCGCCTGCTGCTGACCGGGGATGGAACGGTCCTCGTCCCCACCTCCAGCAGCTACCGCCTTGAGAGCCGCGGCGGTGATCTCAAGCTGCTGGTGGTGGTGGGCACGCGCCTCGACGAGAGTGCCGCCCCCCAGGGGTCCGAACACGCGATCCCGGTGGGGGGTGATGAGGAGGCAGGCCGTGGCGGTGACGAGGTAGGGCAAGAGCAACCCACGGGGGAGGAGCAGCAGCAGGATCAGCCGGAGGTGGCCGGGGAGGAGGTGGACGTGCAGGCCATTGTGGCGGCGGCCCTGGCGAAGTTCACGGGTGCTGCGGGCCCGCCGCCGACGACGGAGGCACTGGAGGAGGAGGACCAACGCAGGAGGAGTGAGGAGGAACAAGTCGCCATGGAGCGGGACGAGGAGCCGGAGTTCAAGGGTGAAGAGGCACAGGGCGCCGGGGAGCAGGACGAGGAGCTGGTGATCGTGGGGGCGAAGGAGGCGCGTGAGGTGGGTCCGCGGGAGCTGGGGGTGGCGGACAAGGCTGGGCTGAAGACGGGGGAGGTGGAAACCTGCAGGCACTGGGCCAAGGGGGGGTGCATGCGGGCAGATGCCTGCCGGTTCGCCCACCCCCAGCCGCCGGTGCCGCGGGGAGTACCCCAGGAATTACTCTTGATCCTCCAGGCCATGGCCCGTGTGGGAGCCCTCAGCCTGGACCGCAGGCAGGACCACGGCCGGGGCCACGGAACGTTGCTGCAGGAAGCGGTGGTAGAGGCGCAAGGGGGAGGGCTCCCAGCGGTGGGGTATGCGGTGGGGAGTGGGGGCCTGACCGAGTGGGCGGTGGCGTTGCCATGTGGCATGGCGGCCCTGCTCACTCCGTTCCCGGTGGTCCCGTGGAGGGACGTGGTTGCCGTCCAGGAAGCCAATCTGGGATGGGTGTGCACGTGGCACACACACCCCGCCGGCATGGACCCTCGCGAGTGGCAGGCTAAGGCGGTCGTGACGTACCTGTCCTGGTCGTTGCCGGCAACGCTGGGTGCGTGGGCGCAGTGGTGGGACAGGGCGCTCAGCTGGGCGAGGGATGGCAGTGCTGTGGCAGCCTGCTCTGACCTCCCGCGCGAGCCCGTCTAGGTCCAGCCGTGGACTGTCTCCCTGCATCTCCCCACGGTGGCGGCTCGTGTTGCGGCCACAGACCCGGAGGTCTCGCTGCTGGGAGACCGAGAGGGGCCAGGGCTTCGCCCGGGCCGGGGGCTGGAAGTTCGCACCGCCCGCCTCCCCAGCCCTGTGGACGGGGACATCCTGGAGGGACTCCAGTTCACGCGGGCTGGCGGGGCTGATGTGTGGACCGCTGTCCATCGCCAGCTCCCGGACGCGTGGCCCCAGGTGTACCGGCCCCCAGGTCACGAGCGTCTGGTGGGAGTGGAATGGCGCGTGTGGGCCGCCAACAGCCCGTGCCCACCGTGGTGGTCCTGCCCAGGAGAAAAAACCACCCCAGCTGGGAGACCGTGGCGGTCTGGTGGGGATGGGTGGCGGTCCGTGGGGCCGATGGCCACGTCTTCACTGCCCCACGGGGCACGGTGATCGAGACCAACGGGGGGACAGCGTTGCAGCTCACGGCAGAGCCCCTGACCACGCATGCTGTGGTGGCCGTCCTCCAGTGGGGTGCAAACAAGCCACAGCCCTGGCGCGATCAGGTCGCTAGGGCTGTCTGGCGGGACCTGCCGGTCCTTAAGGCCGCCGTCTGGTCAGGAGGATCAGGCCGGCATCTCCCGGGCGCACTCCCATGGCTGCGGGGCTGCGGAGACGCCTCTCCCCCACTGGCTGAGCTGCGGGGCGCCCTGGAGCACCTGTACTCCAAGCCCAGGCACCAGTTCCTGGTGGCCGCGGACCATGGGGTGGAGCTCAGCGACGACGTGGTCGCGCTGGCAGCTGACGTGGTGCAGTGCCTGGCCCCCCACGCCATGATGCTCCCGAGGGAGGGGTGGGAAGGCCAGCGGCACGACCAAACCCCGACTGCCCTCCTCATTGCGAGGTACGTCGAGCTGGGGGGCTCGGAGGCGGTGTACCTCGACCGGTTGGAGACGCGGAGCATGCGGCACTGGACGGCCCACCACCTCGTGGCCCCTGACATGCGGTTGGCCGTGGACGCGCTGGGCCAGCCTGTGGTGTCGGGGGCCCCGCCCCACCGGCCGCACACGTGGGACATGGCGGTCCGGACGATGCGCATGGCACCCAGGGGCCAGAGGGCGGGATGGCCGGGTGCAGAGCATCTGCTGGCGGAGGCCCGGGCGGCACAGGTGCAGCAGCCATCCGGCAACACCAAGGACTGTGGCGTATGCGCCCTCATGTCCGCCGTCGGTACCCTCCTCAGGGTGCCGAGGCCGGGCAACCTCCTGTCCGCGCTGGACAGGCGGTGGGTGGCGGCGGTGGTCCTCAACAGGGACATGGGGCCCATCGCGCGTCTGCCGTCCCTGGGGGAGCTGCCTGCAGCGGTGTTGGATGCCCTGCCGGCGCCCCGCACGCCCTTGGACCTGGCGGACGTCCCGCACAACGTGGGGCTGCCCGGGGCGCGCATGCAACATGCCCTGCTGTGTATGGCGGCGGCGGCGGACGGGGGGATGTCCATGCTGGCGACGCCGTCCCTGCAGCACGTGCAGGACGCGATGCAGCAGCAGCGGATGCATGCCCCCCAGCCGTGGGAAGAAAGGGCCAAGCGGTGGCTGAGGGTGGAGAGCGTGCCTTCCATCCATACGGTGGGCATGGCGGATATGGGGCGGCTGGTGGTGTTGGAGGGGGCGGAGTATTGGGCCTGTGTTCGGGTGGAAACAGGGGGACTGGAGTGGGTCGTAGTCACCGCGTTCCGGCTCAGGAGGCAGCAGTCCAGGGGCCCGGCCTGCTACCGGGTGTTCCGGGAGCGCCTCAGTGAGCTGGGGCCGGTGCGCAGGGCGCACAGGTGCACGGCCGAGGACATCCCGCCGGCGCCGGCGGTCTTCGTTGAGGTCACGCGGCCGCCGGTGATCCAGGGGCAGGACGTCTGGCCCATAGCCCCGAGCAACATGTGGCAGGCTGAGCCTGCAGCTGGCATGTGCAGGGCGCTGCAGGGTCACGCGGCGGCCCTCCCCAGGGCCCCGGCAGCGCAGTCCTCCAGCAACAGGCCGGCAGCCTCGCTGGCACTGCTGCATAGCGTGTCGCGGGCGTGGTGCTGGGTCGTTGCGGCGTTGGAGCCCCACTCCTCGGCGCTGCGCCTGTACGATCGCGGAGAGGGCACGGTGCTCACGGTCCGCCCCGCCGACCTGGAGGCCCTGCACCTTAGTGCACTGAGTGGCGACGGGGGCGACGCGCTGTACCTCCGAGGGACTGTGGCAGGCGCGGCCGCGACACGCTTCTGCCGGCAGAGCGGAGGGAATGCCCTCCGCCTGGTCATTGCGGAGAACATGGGGCCGTGGCTCCGGGCGTTCTCCACGTCCAGGTGGAAGGTCCAGAGCGACCGGGAGAAGTTCTCCAACACGTGGCGCCGCTGGGTGGAGGAGCAGTTTCCCGTGGGGGGAATGCTGCACCTGCCGCAGCCACCAAGCGTGCCACCAGTACGGCCTGCGGCACCCCCGGCCGCGGCGGCGAGGCAGGCCCCGAAAGCGGCGCCAAAGCCGCCGTACAAGAGGGGCCAGCCGCCTCAGTATGGCGGCTTTGCCAACATTCGGTACGTGCTGCAGCACTTCGGTGGTGACTTGGCCACGGAGCAGCGTGGGACAAAGACAATCAACGTCTGCCCCTGGTCTCGGCTGGATGGGGCTGGTCACTGCACATGGAAAGCTGGCACGCACTGCCGGCCTACCCACCTCCACCCCAAGGACCTGCTGGACCACATCCAGCGGGACCATGCGACTGATCCGGCGCAACGGGACCAGGCGCTGGCCATGCTGGCTGGCGTTATGCCGGGGGGCCAGGCGGGGCCTTTCGCGTCGCCCCAGGCGGGGTCCAGAGCGCTCGGGCTGCCCACGGGTGCCCGCCCTGCGGCGGAGCGCGGGGCGTCGCCGTCGGCGGCACAATCTGGAGCGATTGGGTCTGCAGCACGGCGTGGGGCAGTGACTTCTACGGGGAGTACGGCGGCAAGTACATCCGGCGGACGGGCAGAGGGGGAGCCCGGCCCATCTGCCGGCTCTCAGCAGGCGACGACCGCCTCGGGCGGAGGCCCACGTGGACAGGGGCCACCTCGCCGGCCGCCCGCGCCGGGTGCGGGTGGTCCCCCTGAACCTGCTGGTGGCCCCCCTCCGTCCAGTGATCCAGATCCGGCGGGGGGCCCCGATCCTCACGTGCAGCCATGAAGGGGCCCCGCCTCCGACACCCGAGCGGCGGTGTCCTGGAACGTCCAGGGCTCGATGCGGGGGGACGGCGTACCAGTGGCCCCAGGTATGCTCGACGGTGAAGCGGTGGCGGCGGGCATCATGAAGGCCGAGGGTGCCATCCTGGGCCTATTCCAGGAGACCGGCCTGCAGGACCCTCAAGGTGTGGTGCACTCGGAGAACCAGTGGCGTCACCACGGGTATCATGCGTACCCAGGGGTGGATGCCCAGGCGGCGTCGGCGGCAGCAGTGCGCGGCGGGCTCTTGAGTGCCCTTCGGGCGGACGTGTTCGCCGCGGAGGAAGTTCGAGATATCGTGGCCATCGTGCCGGGCAAGGCCATGGCCCTCGATGTGGTGACCGCAGGTGGCACCCTCACGGTCATCAACGTCCACGGCCCGGGTAGCGGCGGCGACTCCTGGGCGTCTAAGGCGTCCTTCTGGGCTGACGTGGCCATGTACGCGGCGGTCAAGAGCGCGGGTGGCACCAGGGCCGTGCTCCTCGGAGGGGACTGCAACGTGTGGCTGGAGTCCCCGTGGCACCCCACCACGAGGAGGTTCCAAGCCCTGTGGGAACAGTGTGGTTTCCACAGGGCAGGCCCGGAACGGGAGGAGGACAGGAGGCTCACGAGGGCAGGGCACCGACTGGACTCCTTCCTTCTAAACTCGCCCCTGGTCCCATGGGCGGCGCGTGAGCGCCCGCACTTGGCGCCGGGGCGGTCTCCTGCGTCACTGGGGTCGGATCATGGCCCTGTGGTCCTGGACATCCCGCGAGCGGTGGCTGGCAAAGAGAGGGTCACCAGGATGGCCTACTCGCACGCCCAAGGCAGGCTGCATGCCATACGCCCGGACTCCCCGGGGGTTCGTGAGGCGGCAGCGGCAGTACTGCAGAAGGCCTGTGGGGATCGGTGGCTACAGGCGTGGCTCTCATCGGACCAGGACACTGCCACCATGGGCACGCCTTCCGTGATGGCGTGTCCAGGGTCACGGGAGTGCGCATGCCTTCAGGCGTGGACCCGCAGTACCAGTACGGGCAGGCGGAAACGGAGGCGTCGTTGGACCAGGTCCTCTCGGATCAGCAGGCCCTGGCCTGGCGTGCCCATCAGCTGTGGCAACGGGACGCGGCGGCGGCCGGACTCCACTCCCAGGAAGCGACTGCCCTGCTTCAGCACCTCCGGCGAGTGGACCCCGACCTGTCCCCCGCCTCGGTAGAGGACCTACGTGCCGCGTTTGACCAACAGCTCCACCAGCTGGAGACACGCGTGGAGGAGCTGCGGGATGTCCTCAGGAGCAACAGGCGCCGGTCCATCAAGGACTACTGGCGGGGCAGGGTACCGGATCTGCAGCTCCGGTGGACGGCGATACGGGGGGCCATCAACGTGGTGAACTATGCCCCGTCAGGCCTATGGTCCGTACGCGTCCGCGAGTCGGAGAAGGTGCTCTTGGAGGCCTCGGACGTCATTGGCGAGGTCCAGAGGTATTGGGAGGCGCTGTACGCCAAGCGGCCAGTGAACCTGCCGGCCTTCGAGCGGCTGGTCCGGGCCCACATTCCCAAAGGGGTGCCGGAGGAATGGAGGTCGGTACAGGACTACACCATGCAGGACCTTAAAGACGCCGTGAGGCAGGCCGTGGCGGACGACAAAGCTCCGGGGTCGAACCGGGTCACGGCTGCCCTCATAGCAGAGCTGCCTGAACCGGTGCAGGGGCTCCTGGTGCATGCGTACAGGGCAATCCTACGGGGTGCGGACGTCCTGGAGTCCTGGCACGAGACCATTATCTGGCTGATGCCCAAGGGCACAGCCACGGGCAACCTGGACGAGTACAGGCCGATAGCGCTGGGGCAGCAAGACATGCGAATGCTCAAGAATCCCCTCATGCGGAGGTTCACAGCTGTTGTGGCACGCAAAGGACTGGCCGCGGACTGGCAGTTCGGAGCCATGCCGGGCTCCACGGCGGCTGCCCCGGTGTTCCGAGCCCAGCGCAGGCTGCAGCGTGGGCTGGAGGAAAACCACGTCCTGGCCTTCGATGTGTCAAAAGCTTTTGACACAGCGCCGCACGGAGCGCTGGCGCTCCTCCTGCGCCACATGGGTGTTCCGGAGGAGTTCATCAGGCTCTTCCACACCCTCAGCTGCGGATCTCTGGTGCGCATCGTCACCGCGCACGGCCCGACGCCGAGCATACGGCCCCACAGGGGCCTGCGGCAGGGCAGTGCGGAGAGCGCTGTGCTCTACCTCCTGCTTTTGGAGCCTCTCCTGCGGAGCCTCGCCTGCAAGGCGCGGGGAGATGCTCGCCATGCGGTGCCGCCCCTGGTACAGGCGTACTGTGATGACCTCCTGTTGATAGCGCACACCCTGCCGCAATTCCTGGAGTATGCGGCGGCGATAGCGCGGTATCTCACTGACATGGGCATGTCCCTCAACGTCGGCAAATGCGCCTATGCCAATACGGCTCGCATCCATTCGACTATGGTATACCTGAACCCAGGGAACACGGCGGCCCCATGAATATGCCTACCTGCCAAGGGCACGGTACCATACTTGGGCCTGCGCCTCGATCCCAGGGGGATGGCGACCATGAAGGAGAAACATGTACTCCGGTGTGAAGCTCTGCTGGGCTGGTGCAAGAACACGTTAGGGCCGGCGTCGGTGCCTCATGAGGTGATGGCGGCTGTGGTTGGAGGCATCGTGCGGTACGCGGCGCCCTACCTGTCCGACACGGCGGAGGCGGTGATCAAACTGAATACTGCCATCAAGGCTGCGGCCCTGCAAGTCGAGAAGCTGCCCAAGGACCTGTCCAACGTGGCGGTGCGGTCGGGTCATGGGTTACGGTTGGAGGATGTCCAGGTTATATGCCGCGACTCCGTCGTGGCGACCATGGCTCAGCTCACCCACCACAGGTCGACGACAGTCCGGGATGAGCTGCGGGCCATGCTCCGAGACATGCACGTGCAGTACGGAGTGTGGGGGCAGTTCATGGTGCCCTCTGCGTCATTCGCCACACACGCTGGCAATACGTGGGTGGACAGGGTAATCCGGGCGATGGGGACGTTGCGCGTAGGACTTCTCATGCCATCGTCGGTGTACTCGTGTGTACACGCCCATCTGCCGCAAGTGCAGTGGGCGGGGCGGAAGTGGGTGTCCCAATCCTATACCTTCAAGGGTAGGGACATCTGCGTTCTCTCGGGGCCCCGCACAGATGCGACAGTACAGTCCCTGACTGATCCCGCAAATGACCTCCTGCATGCGCGGCTCCCCTGCCCTGCGCCTGGGCACTGGGCTGTCCAGCTTCAGGAGTGCCATGAGGACCACCTGCTCCTTCCGCACGCGGGAGTAGGGCACCACCAGCTGGACCACGTGTGGCTCACGGGGCTCCGCGACGTCTTCAGGCCGCAGCTGCCCGGTCCGTTGACTCACCGGCTAATACACCCGGTGCGCCGAAAGAAGGCCAGCAAACGCAATAGACAGTCCGCTGCGGGGGACGTGTATGTGGTGGGCGGATACAGGGAGGAAGGATGGGACCCAGCCAACCCGGGGCTGTCCATGCCGTTCGTCCCGCTAGCCGCCCTCCTGTTTCTATTGGGGGACGTCTTTGAGGGCTACCAACAGCAAGATGATCCGGCGTCCGTCCCCCTGCTCACTCCACACGCCGGGGGCGGCATAAGCCCGCCACCACTGTGGGTTGTGCACGGGCGGCCAGCGTTTTCCAGGGCGTGCGCGGCAGTGCACAAGTGCAGCGAGTGGGCAATTGTCCTTCTGCTGCCAGCAGGCCCAATCCCGGATCCGGATGGGTACTCGGTCCCGGAAGTGGTCCGGATGTCCAACGTGCCACATGATCCGCACGTCGCCGTCACGTCGTTGCGTGATGGCGGCGCAGTGGAGCAGGGGTCTGTGGTGGTGTACCAGCCTTCCTGCTCCGCAACAGTTTGGGGAGCGGAGTATACCACCGCCCTGGACGCCATAAAGTCAGTCTGCAGATGTGACCTGGCCTGGAGACCACATGCGGTATATCGACCGAGGGTGGTCCTGTCCCGGAGCTCACGGTCTCCAGTGCGGCGTCCCTGGGAAAGGTCGTGCAGAGCCCCCACTCCGACGTTGCGCTGGCTGGAGCCCCACCGGTACTGCTGGGTGCCGGTGGCGACTAAAGTCACATCGTCTGACGCGTCGCCCCAGGGAGACGACGCCACAAACGTGGCGGTGGCCAGCCACGGAATCCCCACGTGGACGGGTGTCATCTATGGCACGGTCCCGGAGGCAGAGATCATTGGCGCGGCGGCGTACTTGTTGCACACGCCCCCGTCAGCGTGCACGGTACAGGTGGTGCATGCGTCCGTCATAGGAGCGCATCTCCGCAGGGCGCAGGAGGCCCTGTACGGTGGCATCAAGGGGCCGACATCACATCTGGTCAACCAGCACGCACTGAGCTGGATGGTGGAGGGGCTGCGGCGGCTGCCGCGCCGAGTTGGGGGGCCGCACCACTGGGTGGTGAGGCAGCGCTAGCACTTGGCGGCGGTCCCGCTCGAGGCACCGGACTCTGCCGCGGCCCGTGCAATGGCCCCGCCTGTCCATCTCGTCCTGCCAAAGGAGCACGCCATCCTCTTAGTGCCAGGAGATAATGGAAAGCTCGAGCCGCGTGTGCCATCCATGCAAGCCCTTCAGCAAGTCCGGGAGATGGAGTGGCGTTCGCTAGCGGCCGGCACCAGGGCGCACACGCCACTGGCTGGCGCCTGCGAGGCGATGCCCCTGGGAGCTGTGCACCACGGCCCAACGCAAAGGAATATGCTGCGGGCACGTGACGGTCGCTTGTCCACCATGCAGGTCATGCGACGGTGGAGACAAAAGCTCACGCGTATGGCAATACCAGCCCACCCCTGTATCTTCTGTGGGGGGCCGGAGGAGGACATTGGCCACATGCGCCTACTGTGTGCGCGGGACGAGGAGGTGGCTGGGCTCCTGTGCAGGCGTGTGGAGGAGTTCACGGCGGAGCTACCCCTGACAGACAGGGCGGTGGAGCTCGTGGCATGGAGGGAGCACGGCTGCAGGTGGACTGAATCCCTGATGGCGGGTGTCGTCCCCGGGGACCTGAAGCGGCTGTTCGCTGCAGTGCGAGCGGCGTCGTCCCGGGGCCCTGCCAAGGCCAGGCTCTTTGTGGAGGACATGGTCCAGATTGGGGAAGATGTGTAGGCCCGCAGGAACCATCGGCTGACCCAGATCATGCAGCTGCCGATGCAAGATCGAAGGAGGGCGGTTTACGCGTTCCTGCGCGGTGACACACCCTTCTGCCCGCCGGCAGGGAGGATCATGCAGCGTCCGCCGTGGAACCCGTTCGCCGGCCTCCCCGGCGACCTGCGGGCAACCTTTCAGAGGGCACCGCTGCACGCACTGCTGGTGTCACGGTCGTGCATCGAGCATGAAGAGGCCATGTCCTTGTTCCCTCACTGGATGGCGGCGGTTGCGCAGGCCTTCGACCTGTGGATCGGTTCCTGGGTGGCGCGGGACATCACGACATTCAGGGAGTGGTCCCGCGTGGTGTCGGCGCAATCCTGGGCCCTGGTGCGTGGTACCATGGTGAGAAGCTCTGACGGCAAGAGTGATCCCTGGCTTCAGGTGTACGCCAACCATCCAGCTGTGGGGAACGTCATGGGCTGGCCTCGCGAGGTGCTGCCGGTCCTTCAGCAGCCTCTGTGCAGTCTCCCAATCCTGGCGGTGGCTGTCGTACTTGACGTGGGTACGTTGTGGCTGTATGACCGGCAGCTGCGACGAGCCATACCAGCGGTCACGGAGCAGCGGTCCATGGCAGTGTTAGTGGGCTCCAAGCAGCTGGCACGGGTACAGGGCGACAACGCGCAGGGCCACGTCACGGAGGCCTTGTTCTCTCTGCCAGAGGGGGACGACCACGTGGCTGCCGATGCCCGTCACACCCTTGACACCCTGGGCCTCGAGGCGGTCATTGAGGCTCGGGTGGGAGGACAACGCTTGGTTCTGGCTTCCGCCAGGGGCCCGGAGCAGGACGAGGGTTCGGAGCTCCTGGCGCATGGCACACACAGCCCCAAAGTGGCGCGGTGGCCCCGGCTGCTTGAGAGCCTGCCGGTGATGCCCGACGGGCGACCGATACTCCGCCCGGTGTCCACGTGGGAGGAAGCGAGGCGCAGCCTCCTCGGTTGTGCCACAGCACGCACGCTGGCGGGTGCTTTGCTCGGACTCAAGGACGCGTGCTGCGATGTATGGCAGGACCTGTGGTCGCAGTGTTGTGATGGTAGCTGCGTTCCGTCGCGGTCTGTGCTTCCGCAGCGATGCCACGGGTGCGGGGAAACGGTGTCAGTTTGGGTTCATCAGTGTGCCTCCGTCCCGCTGTGCGGGACATGTAAGGAGCGTGCCGATAGGGGGTGGCCTAAGGCGAGGTGGGCACTGCGGCACTCTGGACAGATGTCCTCAAGTGCCTGGAAGACTATCCAGGATGGCCTGAAGAGCGTCCGGGTGGAAGGGGTACGGTGCCCTGGAGCGCCGTCTGCGGCCCTGCCCCTGATGCTGTGGTGGGCGGCTCTGGAGGGCGACTCACGGATAATCTGGTTGTGGCATCACGGAGGAAATGGTGACGGCGTGGTGGGGGCCGGGGGTGCAGATTGATGGGGTTAGGAATTGTGGGTGCACCAGCTACCGTCCCTACGCTGGAAGCAGCGGAGGGGGTAGCGCCTGAGAAGCAGTGCCTTCACGGCCTGATTGTGCGGTACCGGCAGGCGGCGTATGACGGCCAACGCGATGTGACAGGTCGTGCCGGCCTGATGGTGAGCCGTACTGCCCCCGTGCATGAGGGTCGGACAGGGATGCTTCACCCGCCTGCCCCGGGTCGCCGCATACAACAGTGAGGTGTCATGGGTCGTCCCGACCAGGGTAAGAAGGCCCAAACCCCTGTAGGGTATTCCCATGGCACCGGGGTCTCTACTGGCGGCCCGGCTACGGCAGTAATGGGAGTGGTTGCTCGGGATACACCGGGGGTGCACGGAGTTGTCTGGGGGTTACGGCGTTGCGGCGCCCCCTGGGAGTGTTACACGGGGTTGCGGGGACAGCCTGCAGGCCCCGGGAGCGGCGACGAGGCGAAGATGTGGGTTCGTCAGAGGGACAGTATGGCGGGCGTCGTGGAGACGGCGTGGCAGCCTGGGAGGAGCACACACGGGGGGCACGTGGAGTTCCAGGTGACGGTGTACAGGCGTCTTGGGGGTATACGCGGCGGTACTGGGGTCCGTACGGTGGGGTTACGCGGCGGTACTGGAGGGCCGTCCAGTGGGGGAGCAGCGGAGAAGCATGGCGGTACTGGGGTGTCCCCCTGACCCCTCTAACAACTCAGGGGGAGCGCGGGGGCATCCCCTGGCCCCGTCCACAAACTAGAGGGACCGTGTCTGCGGGCATGTACATAGTCTAACCTCTGACCATGGCCTTGTGGTTGCGGTGGTGCGTGTCGTGGCGGCTCGCAGGCGGCGTCGGCGTGGCAACGGCGGTACTGCGTGGCGTCGTAGCGAAGAGTATGCGGTCGCCTCACCACTGTAACGGCTTACCCCTGGGGGGCGCCAGTCCGGTCGGATGGAGGCGAGGAGGGAAGAGGAGCGGCATGCTGAGTGGTCCGGGGGGTGACGCGCGGGCCAATGCTATAAGTAGGCTCGCCACGTCGTCGGTGGGGGCCGAACCTGAGGCCTGGCCGCTGCTGTGGCGGAAGAGGCGCAACCACGGGAGCTGGCCAATCAGTGCAGGTAAGGGTCAAGGGTAGGCGCCAGGGCAATGTATGTGGGCCAGATGAGGCGCACCTGGTTACCACAGCCCGGAGCAAGCCTCTGGTGGGTATCCCTACAGGGGGTCGATAACCAAGCTACGGCACCCACCAGCCCGAATCCCAGCCAGCGATATTCACGGGTTGCGCCACTCCCGTCGCGTAGCGGCCAGCGTCCCCCCCTGTAGACCCTCAAGTTATATTATACGTGGGCAAGTGGATGCCTCAAAGCTGATCGGGTGCTGGCCCCTGACAAGGAGTGCCGGCATGGTTTATATCTGGGGTGTGGGAGCAGCTCAGGGCCACGGGGACGTGGAATTGATACCGTGTTTCTGTACTATACTAGGGGGATGGTGCGGTGGGTCGGCGGCGTACATTGTGGAGACATGGGGGCGATGAAAGCTGAGGGCCAGGCTAGGCTGGAGCCTCCCAGAGATCCTGGCTATGCACATACGGGCTATTGCGTGCTGGCAGAGGGATACGTGGAGTCAGGGGTGGTGGGCAATTTCGAGAACGCAGACGGCAATGGATTCTGTGGGGTCAAGAGTGATGGACGTCTCCACGGTGGCGGGGGTACGCGAACGACAGAGGGTCAGCTCTCGCTTCGCCGCATGCCTGCTGCTTTGTTTCTTGGTTGCCGCTTTGCGACGGATAGAGAAGCTCTTGCTTTCTACTTGTTGCGATGCTGCTGCGTTGCTTTGCCTTGCCCCCTTACCCCCGGCGAACAAACGGGCCAGCGCCCGTCGCCGTTGCTAATGCTAACGCCATGCAGTTGCCACTGCCCCCAAAGCCTGGTTGACCGGTATCCCCGGTCATCCGGGTCCTCGGTCATGCTGTGGGCCACCTCAGGCAGCCCTGGGATCCACGGGATCGAGCGAGGCAGGAACCACCTGTCGGCGCGAGATGCCCGGTAACACCAGTAGACGGCATGATAAGTGGTTATGACTATGACTATGACTATATATATATATATATATATATATATATATATATATCTATATATGTATACATATATACATATATATATATATATATATATATATATATATGTATGTATGTATATATATATGTACATGTATGTACGTATGTATGTAGATATATTAGTACACCCCTCTCCCCTTAAATTTAGCTAACAACAAGCAACAACAAGCAACAACAACAACAACAACACTTCTCCGTGCAGTTTTGTCATTGTTCCGTCCCAACGCCTCGGATCATTTGCCCATGTTACCATCTTGGAGCCTACATTGTGCCCTTGCCAAATCCGAGTTTTGAGCCCAAAGCTCACCGGTGGTGGCCCGGGGCGGTGGCGCCAAGTCGGGAGGTGCCCTCCCAAATCTGCGCAGTTTTGGGCCAAAAACAGCCATTTTTCGCCCAAAACAGCCCTAGTAAGGGTTCAAAACAGGAAAAAGGAGGCAAACGGCTGCTATAATCCACGTGCGACTGGACTTTCTTGTGACCAAGGGACCCTTGGTACCCTCTAACTCCACGATATGTCCGAGAAACGACCCAAAGAGGCGCCAAAAAGCCCCAAAAACTGCGCAATGTGCACCAGCACCCCGAAACCAAGAACGGGCCGTATCTTGGGCTACGTGGCTCAAAAACGAATTCCGAGGGCACCTAGTCCACCCGCAACCCCCAACTTCTTATGGTTTCCAAGCCTCAGAATCGCCCAACGATCCACCTAGACCCCCGTACCAGTGGTCACTTGGTGCAGCCGGAGGGCCGGCCAGCCCACGCACAGTGGGGGCCAAAGGTGGGTCCACCAGGGTCCCCGGGGCGAAAAAAATCATTTTTTCCAAAGTTGTTCCTAGACCACTTGGGATGCTCAAACAAGTGTTTTTAGGCCGTTTTGAGCCCATGGTGGCGCGTTTTGGGCCATAGAAAATCCCAAAATACCTTGAAAATGGGCCATTTTGGGACCAACAATGCGTCAAAAATGGGTCAAAAACGCGTTTTTCCAAAAGTGATCCCGAACCATTTGGGATGCTCAAACAAGCATTTTTTGCCCGTTTTGAGCCCGTTTTCACCGAGGTTCGCCCCTTCCACCACATGTATGCACCACTTTGTGCCCTTTGCACGTACCTTAGAGCCGTGTGGTGCAGCCACCTAGAGTTGGCAGAGGGGTGTAGATGGGAGGATATATATATATATATATATATATATATATACATATATATATATATATATATATATATATCCGTCATGCTGTGGGCCACCTCAGGCAGCCCTGGTACCCACGGGATCGAGCGAGGCAGGAACCACCTGTGGGCGCGAGATGCCCGGTAAATCCAGTAGACGGCATGATAAGTGGTTATGACTATGACTATGACTATATATATATATATATATATATATGCATACATACACACATACATACATCTACATATATATATATATATATATATATATATATACATATACACACACATATATATATATATATATACACATACATATATATATATATATATATATATATATATATATATATATATATATATATATATATATATATATATATATATATATATATATATATATATATATATATATATATATATATATATATATATATATATATATATATATATATATATATATATATATATATATATATATATATATATATATATATATATATATATATATATATATATATATATATATATATATATATATATATATATATATATATATATATATATATATATATATATATACCCTAGCCATCTTGGAGCCTAGGTGGTGGCCTTGCCAAATCCAAGTTCTGAGCTGAAAACTCAGCGGTGGCGGCCCGGGGCGGGGGTGCCAAGTCAGGACGTGCCCTCCGAAATCTGCGCAGTTTTGGGCCAAAAACAGCCATTTTTCGCCCAAAACAGCCCCAAAACCCGGGCGAAATGCCCAAACGAAGGGATACGGTGAGTACACCGCACGTGCGGCTTCACTTCGACGTGTCAAAGAGCTCTCTAGTGCCCTTTAATTCCACGATATGTCGGAGAAACGGCCCAAAAAGGCGCCAAAAAGCCCCAAAAACCTGCGCAATGCGCACCAACACCCCGAAACCAAGCACGGGGCGTATCTTGGGCTACGTGGCTCAAATCCGAATTCCGAAGGCACCTAGTCCACCCGCAACCCCCCACTTTTTGTGGTTTCGAAGCCTCAGAATCGCCCAATGAGACACGTAGACCCCCGTACCAGTGGTCACTTGGTGCAGCCGGAGGGCCGGCCAGCCCACACACAGTGGGGGCCAACCGTGGGTCCACCAGGGTCCCCGGGGCGAAAAAAATGATTTTTTCCAAAGTTGTTCCTAGACCACTTGAGATGCTCAAACAGGTGTTTTTAGGCCGTTTTGAGCCCGTGGTGGCGCGTTTTGGGCCATGGAAAATCGCAAAATGCCTTGAGAATGGGCCGTTTTGGGACGAACAATGCGTCAAAAATGGGTCAAAAACGCGTTTTTCCAAAAATGATCCTGGACCATTTTCGATGCTCAAACAAGTGGTTTTAGCCCATTTTGAGCCCGTGGCGACGGGTTTTGGCTCATGGAAAATCCCAAAATGCCTTGAAAATGGGCCATTTTGGGACCCAAAATGGGTCAAAAATGGGTCAAAAATGCGTTTTTCCAAAAGTGATCCCGGACCATTTGGGATGCTCAAACAAGTATTTTTAGAGTGTTTTCAGCCCGTTTGGACCGAGTTTAGCCCCTTCCAGCACATGTATGCACCACTTTGTGCCTTTCGCACGTACCTTAGAGCCGTATGGTGGAGCAACCTAGAGTTGGGAGAGGGGTGTAGATTGGAGGATATATATATATATATATATATATATATATCACTACACCCCTCTCCCCTTAAATTTAGCTAACAAGCAACAAGCAACAAGCACGTCTCCGTGCCGTTTTGGCCGTTGCACCTTCCCAACGCCTCGGGCCTGACTCTATCTTAGCAATCCCAGAGTCTGGCTGATGCCCTTGCGAAATCCAAGTTTCGAGTCAAAAGATCACCGGTGGCAGCCCGGGGCGGTGGCGCCAAGTCGGGAGGTGCCCTCCCAAATCTGCGCAGTTTTGGGCCAAAAACAGCCATTTTTTGCCCAAAACAGCCCTAGTAAGGGTTCAAAACAGCCAAACGAAGGCAAACGGCTGCTGCAATCCACGTGCTGCTTGACTTTCTCGTGACCAAGGGACCTGTGGTGCCCTCTAACTCCACGATATGTCCGAGAAACGGCCCAAAAAGGCGCCAAAAAGCCCCAAAATCCGCGCAATGTGCACCAGCACCCGGAAACCCAGAACGGGCCGTATCTTGGGCTACGTGGCTCAAAAAAGAATTCCGAGGGCACCTAGTCCACCCGCAACCCCCCACTTTTCATGGTTTCCAAGCCTCAGAATCGCCCAACGATCAACGTAGACCCCCGTACCAGTGGTCACTTGGTGCAGCCGGAGGGCCGGCCAGCCCACGCACAGTGGGGGCCAAAGGTGGGTCCACCAGGGTCCCCGGGGCGAAAAAAATCATTTTTTCCAAAGTTGTTCCTAGACCACTTGGGATGCTCAAACAAGTGTTTTTAGGCCGTTTTGAGCCCGTGGTGTCGCGTTTGGGGCCATGGTAAATCCCAAAATGCCTTGAAAATGGGCCGTTTTGGGACCAAAAATGGGTCAAAAATGGGTCCAAAACACGTTTTTTCAAAAATGATCCTGGACCATTTATGATGCTGAAACAAGTGGTTTTGGCCCATTTTGAGCCCGTGGCGACGAGTTTTGGCCCATGGAAAATCCCAAAATGCCTTGAAAATGGGTCGTGTTTGGACCAAAAATGGGTCAAAAATGGGTCCACAATCTGTTTTTCCAAAAGCCAGTGTTTTTAGCCCCTTTTGAGCATGCTTTGATGGAGTCCAGCCCCTTCCACCACATGTATGCACCACTTTGTGCCCTTCGCACGTACCTTAGAGCCGTGTGGTAGAGCCACCTAGAGTTGGGAGAGGGGTGAAGATTGGAGGATATATATTTATATATATATATATATATATATATATCTATATATATATATATATATATATATATGTATATATATATATATATATATATATATATATATATATATATATATATAGTAGTGCCCCGATACGTGACCAGGTTGTTCTCTTGGAAGAGCATGTAGCTCATGGAAGTGAGGGAGTCTCGCTGGGGGAGCAAGGGGGTGTTGTGATAGTTCATGCACACGTAAAATTCGTGTTGTGTTCTGGGAATGGTCCCTAGGATACCGCACCGTCGCGCGGCTTCGCTAGTAAGGAGGGATTTCCACACGTCAATTTGTTTGAAGTCCGGCGTGGCCTGTTTGTATGCTTTTGAAGGTACAACTTTGAAAGTTTTGTCCTTCCCTAGATCGGAACCACGAATGCAAAAGACTTTGCCGAGCGTCCACAAAGGGTGCTGTAAGATGGTGGAGAGAAGCTTCTCGGCGAGGGGGGTTGGAATGGTGTAATCGAAGCGGAACATATGTTCGGAGGATGATTGTAGAGGCTGTATGCGTTCCTCCGGAAAGAAAGCATTTTTGGAGTTGACCGAGATGTGGTCGTTTTCGAAATGGAAAAGGCGGTTGACGAGGACAAGAAAGTCCCGGGCGTTGCCACGGCGCCGCCTATACTCTCCTCGTTCCCGCTTGGATTTTTTGGAAAGCTCTTTTGGAGAAGAGACGGTGAAGTTCGGAAGCAAATGCCGTGCAACTTCGAATCGTAGCGTTGTGCGCACCGCGGCCACTTGGACGGTGCCGTCTACCTTATTTATGGCCCATTGTAGGGAGGTGTGAGGGTGCATGATGTCGCCGTAGCGGATGTGTGCGTGGTGCTTGTGACGGGTGGAGAGGTGAAGGTGAAAGTATAGGTATTGAGGGGAGTCAAGCAAGTTGAGCCGCACGGAGCCATCGGGATTAGGTGATGGGTTGTACGTGTTGGCATTCGAAAGCCGGTCTACTCCACACACCCAAGGGGCAAGGGAGATCATGCCAGGATTCAAGGGGTTCATGTAGAGGGTCTCCGCCGAAAGGTTGTCTTCCATTCCCGGGAGAATGAAGGAGCCTTCGTACACAACACCGGAATCAAAGGCTTCTTGCAAGGCTTCGTTGATGGCATGGGCCCACTCGGTCCATGTGTTGCCGTATTTGTATTTGGAGTTGTAGTAATCTTGTGGGTGTGGAAAAATGTAGAACTTTGGGTGGTGATGAAGGATGTCTTTGAGGTACCTAAAAATGTCATGTCCAATTGTGGAGTAGGCATTGTTGCCGGAGCAATCAATGTCATGGAAAAAGGTGCACCCGTCGCTCGCGCAAAGGTCTATTGTTGGGTGTACTTGATCATAGATCACTTGCTTGTGGTGTTTCTCCAACACGAGTTGATTTGTATCAACTCCTAAGGTGTCATGGACATGCGTTTCTCCCCATAGTGCTTGTTGATCATGTGTGTTGATCTCACCTTTATGTCTAACCAAGAATTTTGCAAAGACACCATCCGGGGCAAGGGAAGGGTTGAAGAAGGGTTTTCCGGAATTACCATCCGTTTCATCGGGAGTAGGGTCTTCCCCGTCTTCGGCCTTTTCGTGTGTTCCTTCGGGAGACGGAATAAGGCTTGGCATAGATTGCTCCTCACGTGGCGTTAAGAGGGAGTTGTCGGGCTCAACCTCGTTGGTTCTCCTTGCGTTGTCGTTGAGAGCGGCGTTGTTGTTCATTGCCGAATCTCCACACGGGTCTTTGCGACTTTCTTCTTGTTGTTTCAACTCTTCGGCGTCACTTCGATGGCTTCCTTCGGTGTTCTCGTGCGTGCCTTCGGGCACGGAGTCTTGCACCTTCTCGGAGTTGGTTGGCGGAGCGGGCGCTTGGACTTGATGTTGTGGTTCTGGGGCTCCTTTTCCTTTGGCGGTGTGAGCCGTTGTCTCGGCGAGTGGGAAGAGTTCTTTTGCGACATCTTCGGGTTGTTCATGGGCTGAAATGACATTGGATGACATGCCTTCCTCATGTGACGGGGAAAGGTCGAGTGAAGGGTGAAATGGGTCGTTCTCGCGTTTGGCGGGCGAAAGCGTAGGGAGAAGCCGACTTTAAGTCAGTTTGGCGTCCACTTTAGCCTGAGTTCGAGCAATGAAACTTTTCACGGACTTTAGCTGTTTGCTTTCGGTCTTGTCCTTTGCGGAACGTTCCTTGAGCCCAACTTGCGACATTGCCAAGAAAACGGCGTTGCGAAGCTAGGCAAAGGACGGCGCTCACGATTGCGGCTTTCCTCTAGGCAAATAAAATTGACGGCAAGGTTGTTGCGCTTGCCTCGGCTCCAAATTGCGGCTTTGGGACCTTTGTTGGTAATCCACGGCTTCACGGGATCAGCCCAGAACTTGAACAGCCCAGGATTTTCGTTAATCACCGAGCAGCCTGGACTGCTGGTGGATCCATCAATAAATTTCTGAGGGTCAATCGAAAAAAAATAGACACTCAGAAAGTGAAAAAATATATATATATAGATATATATATATATCTATATATATATATATATATATATATCATACATCGCACGAAGTCGCCCCCCCCTACCTTGGAGGTAGGGGGGGGGTTGAGGTGGGGTAGGGCAGGGGTAGGGCAGGGGGGCCGTGGGGGGGGTAGGGGGGGGTAGGGGGGGGTTGGGGGGGGGTCACGGGGGGGTAGGGGGGGGTAGGGGGGGGGGGTAGGGGGGGGGAGGTAGGGGGGGGAGGTAGGGGGGGGGTCGAGAAGGTAGGGGGGGGTATGGGGCGGGAAGGCGGTGCACACACAAGGTGGAACACACCAAAGGCGGCCCGTGGCCACCGCAGGAGTCTTGTCATTTAACGGGCCACAGGCAAGGCGGTGCACACAGAAGGCGGTGCACACACAAGGCGGAACACACAAAAGGCGGTCTGTAGCCACCGCAGGAGTCTTGTTATTTAAGGGGCCACAGGCAAGGCGGTACACACGAAAGGCGGTGCACACGGAAGGCGGAACGCACAAAAGGCGGCCTGTGGCCACCGCAGGAGTCTTGTTATTTAAGGGGCCACAGGCAAGGCGGTACACACAAAAGGCGGTGCACACACAAGGCGGTCTGTGGCCACCGCAGGAGTCATGTTATTTAAGGGGGGTGGGGGGGCTGGCCCCCGCTTCGAGCGAAGCGAGCCGTCTGTCGAGCGAAGCGAGCCGAAGGTAGGGGGGAGAGGTAGGGGGGGGGGAGGTAGGGGGGGGAGGTAGGGGGGGGAGGTAGGGGGGGGGGTAGGGGAGGGGTAGGGGGGGGGGTAGGGGGGGGTAGGGGGGGGTAGGGGGGGTTTAGGGGGGGGGTAGGTAGGGGGGGGAGGTAGGGGGGGGCGACTTCGTGCATACTATCATATATATACATATATATATATATATATATATATATATATATGGCATATCCGAGGCAGTGTACCTACCAGGGTGTAGGGTAGAAGGAGGGGTCGGGTGGGGGTGTAGGGGACCCCCCCCCCTATTTTGAGGGTGGGGAACCCGTTTTTGAGGGTTAGAGAAGGATTTGGGAGTGGTTTACCTCGTCAAAACGGAAAATATCCGTCTCGAACATGCTCGCATAGAGTGATGAACGGGTCACGATGCTGCAGATTTTGGCGCCACTGGAATTCCTTGACGTTCTGGAAGAGGTGCTCGGACTTGACACCACCACGATTTCGGATCCAATTTTTGAGTATTCCCCACCGCCCATCAATGGTGTTCGTGTGGACCCGGCGCTTTTTGCCTTGGATGTTGGCATCTTTGGCAAACTCGTTCTCTTGGTGGTCCACATAGTCATGACTGAAGCCAAGATTCTTGGAAATTTGCTCATACACACGGGCACCATCAGTAAAGAGAATGGAGCCCTTTTTGATGTACATGGAGCAAAGAACATCAAGACCATCATTCCCACCCGGAGGCCCAAACCGCCGCTCCCAATCAGGGCCCTTTTTGATCTTGTCATAGTCCTCGAGAACCAAAAGGCCACCCCTCTCCCCCGCCCCCCAAACATCGCCCTTGACCACCTTCCGTGAGGAACTGCCGCAGTTTCGTCGCATCTGCAGTCAGTTCCTGGAGCTGAAACAACGTGAGCATCGAGAAGCGGCACCAACCTAGGACCAGTCCAAGAGCGGCGGTCCCAATTGGCAAATTCCAGCTGCTGAGGGAGGCAGTAAGCGTGGCCACAAGAGAAGGGGACCCCCAAATCGCACTGCAAGCAAGGAGAAACCACGCGGTGACCGGTGCTCAACACAGGTTCAACGTCGTGACAATGCCAGCTGATGCGAGCAGACTCAATAACAGCAGCGCGAATCACAGGGTCTGGATATTGTGCAGAAAGAGTGTTCATGAGCTGCAAAAAACAGGAGAAGAGTGTCCCAAATCCCTCTCTAACCCTCAAAAACGGATTCCCCACCCTCAAAATAGGGGGGGGGGGTCCCCTACACCCCCACCCGACCCCTCCTTCTACCCTACACCCTGGTAGGTACACTGCCTCGGATATGCCATATATATATATATATACATATCTCTCTCGGGGACATCCGGTTTCATGCCAACACGGAGCGTTTTCAGGGGTTGGTGCCTTTGTGGCCTCATTTGTGCCCGCTGAGTGTCCGGTTGGGGGGGTATGTGGGTCATATTCGGAAAGCCCTTGAGGAGGGCTATTTGGAACACCCCGGGTTTGCATGCTGTGCTAACGACATGTTTGAGATTTTTGTCCGCTTTGGACGGTGCCTGTGTTGCCCGCTGCCTATTTTTGTTAACAGGCAGCCACCATGTCGTCATACAAATTCACACAACGTGCTGTTGCTTCCCCTGATGCGCCACTGAAACCTTTGGTGCGAAAAAGAGCGCGCTCTGCGGGTGAAAATTGGGTGCGGTTGACCCGGCAGCCTGACCCGCGCGCCAAAAAGCCTCGTACAGGTGGGTCACAGCAGCCTGCATGCGACCACGCAGAGCACGACATTTTATCCACTACTGAGGGCCACTCGTACAACCTGTGCGATGCTGCATCACGTGCCATGGACCGCGCCCTGCAGAATGTGGATTACTATTATCGTCTAGCAGATATGGCTGGCCTAACAATCCAGCATGTGGTGCGCAACAAACAACGATTGGTCAGAAAACTGCGCATCCTGACCAGAAATGATTTCTGGGACGTCAGCCGTTGGCTGGCAGGTGCCTACGCATCGTCGTCCGACCATTTGGACCAGCATAAAAAACCTGTGTTGATTCGGGACCACAAAATCAAGTGGTTGGATTTAAGCACCACCCCTGATGAGGGCAGCCTTTCCTCTCACCCTGGTTTTACCTGGATGAAAGCAGGGTACAGCGAGTCCATTGAGTGGCGCAAGGTGAGGCTGACCAAGCAACGGAATGTTGACCTCACAACAGATGGTCTCTGGGCAATGCCTCTGAATTCAGGGTGGGTACCGGTAAAGAGCCGCAGGTTGCAGGATTGGCAAAAGCTGAAAAAATATGTTCCTAACAATAAGCATGGTGATGTCTGCCCAAATGGGGTCCCAGCCCTGCCTGAAAAAGACAGCGCAAATGACGATTCGGAATAAGCAAGTGTGAAACATTCAGTGCATGTCTGCGTCGCAGCAACCTCCCTCCAAGTGAATATCAACTCCTTCCTGCTCAATTTAACCTGCCTCCTGCTCAGTTTCCACTCCCTCCGAGTGAAAATACACTCCCTCCAAGCGAGTATCCACTCCCTCCTACTCAATTTCTACTCCCTATATACAAATACATGTATGTACATCTATGTATCTATATATATATATATATATATATATATATATATATATCCTCCAATCTACACCCCTCTCCCAACTCTAGGTGGCTCCACCACACGGCTCTAAGGTACGTGCGAAGGGCACAAAGTGGTGCATACATGTGGTGGAAGGGGCTAAACTCGGTCAAAAACGGGCTCAAAACGGGCTAAAAACACTTGTTTGAGCATCCCAAATGGTCCGGGATCACTTTTGGAAAAACGCATTTTTGACCCATTTTTGACCCATTTTTGGTCCCAAAATGGCCCATTTTCAAGGCATTTTGGGATTTTCCATGAGCCAAAACCCGTCACCATGGGCTCAAAATGGGCTAAAACCACTTGTTTGAGCATCCCGAATGGTCCAGAATCATTTTTGGAAAAACGCGTTTTTTACCCATTTTTGACCTATTGTTGGTCCCAAAACGGCCCATTTTCAAGGCATTTTGGGATTTTCCATGGCCCAAAACGCGCCACCAGGGGCTCAAAACGGCCTAAAAACACTTGTTTGAGAATCCCAAGTGGTCTAGGAACAACTTTGGAAAAAATGATTTTTTTCGCCCCGGGGACCCTGGTGGACCCACCATTGGCCCCCGCCGTGCGCGGGCCGGGCTGCCCTCCGGCTGCACCAAGTGACCACTAGTACGGGGGTCTACGCGTCTCGTTGGGCATTCTGAGGGGTGGAAACCACAAAAAGTGGGGGGTTGCGGGTGGACTAGGTGCCCTCGGAATTCGTTTTTGAGCCACGTAGTCCAAGATACGGCCCGTGCTTGGTTTCGGGGGGTTGGTGCATATTGCGCCGTTTTTGGGGCTTTTTGGCACATTTTTGGGCCGTTTCTCGGACATATCGTGGAGTTGAAGGGCACTAGAGGGCTCTTTGACACGGTGAAGTCAAGCCGCACGTGAAGTTGGCCAGCGCTTTCTTTTGTTTGGCCGTTTTGACTAAGTTTTGGGGGCCGTTTTGGGCCAAAAAAGGCTGTTTTGGGGCACAAAACAGCACAGATTCGGGAGGGCACCTCCCGACTTGGCGCCACCGCCCCGGGCCGCCACTGGTGAATTTTCCGCTCAAAACTTGGATTTGGCAAGGGGACCACCTAGGCTCCAAGATGGCCACATGGGCAAATGATCCGAAGAGTTGGGACGGAGCAATGGCCAAAACGGCAAGGAGACGTGTTGTTGTTGCTTGTTGCTTGTTGTTGTTGCTTGTTGTTGTTGCTTGTTGTTAGCTAAATTTAAGGGGAGAGGGGTGTAGTGATATATATATATATATATATATATATATATATATATATATATATATATATATATACATATATATGTATATGTATGTATGTATACTCCACTCCCTCCTACTGAATATTTACTCCCTCCAAGTGAAATATATACATATATATACAAATACATGTATGTACATCTATGTATCTGTATATTACTACACCCCTCTCCCCTTAAATTTAGCTAACAAGCAACAAGCAAGCAACAACAACAACACGTCTCCGTGCTGTTTTGGCCATTGCTCAGTCCCAACGCTTCGGATCTTGTCCCTATGTGGCCATCTTGGAGCCTAGGTGCTGCCCTTGCTAAATCCAAGTTTTGAGCGAAAAACTCACGGCTGGCGGCCCGGGGCGGTGTCGCCAAGTCGGGAGGTGCCCTCCCAAACATGCGCAGCTTTGGGCCAAAAACAGCAATTTTCCCCCAAAAACAGCCCTAGTAAGGGTTCAAAACAGCCAAACGAAGGCAAACGGCTGCTACAGTGCACGTGCGGCTTGACTTTCTCGTGACCAATGGACCTTTGGTGCCCTCTAACTGCATGATATGTCCGAGAAACGGCCCAAAAAGGCGCCAAAAAGCCCCAAAAACTGCGCGATGTGCAGCAGCACCCCGAAACCAAGAAGGGCCGTATCTTGGGCTACGTGGCTCAAAACCGAATTCCGAGGGCACCTAGTCCACCCGCAACCCTCCACCTTTTGTGATTTCCAAGCCTCAGACCCCCGTACCAGTGGTCACTTGGTGCAGCCGGAGGGCCGGCCAGCCCACGCACAGTGGGGGCCAAAGGTGGGTCCACCAGGTTCCCCAGGGCGAAAAAAATCATTTTTTCCAAAGTTGTTCCTAGACCACTTGGGATGCTCAAACAAGTGTTTTTAGGCCGTTTTGAGCCCGTGCTGGCGCGTTTTGGGCCATGGAAAATCCCAAAATGCCTTGAAAATGGGCCGTTTTGGGACCAACAGTGGGTCAAAAATGGGTCAAAAACGCGTTTTTCCAAAAATGATCCTGGACCATTTATGATGCTCAAACAAGTGTTTTTAGCCCATTTTGAGCCCGTGGCGACGGGTTTGGGCTCATGGAAAATCCCAAAATGCCTTGAAAATGAGCCATTTTGGGACCAAAAATGGGTCAAAAAAGGGTCAAAAACGTGTTTTTCCAAACGTGATCCTAGACCATTTCGGATGCTCAAACAAGTGTTTTTAGCCCGTTTTGAGCCCGTTTTGATCGAGTTTAGCCCCTTCCACCACATGTATGCATCACTTTGTGCCCTTCGCACGTACCTTAGAGCCGTGTGGTGGAGCCACCTAGAGTTGGGAGAGGAGTGTAGATTGGAGGATATATATATATATATATATATATATATATATATATATATATATATATATATGTATGTATGTATGTATGTATACTCCCTCCAAGTGAAACTACACTCCCTTCCCCTCAATTTCAACTCCCTCCAAGTGAATATCCACTCCTTCCTACTGAATTTCACCTCCCTCCTGCTCAGTTTCCACTCCCTCTGAGTGAAAATCCACTCTCTCCAAGCGAATATCACCTCCCTCCTACTCAGTTTCTACTCCCTTCAAGTGAAATATATACATATATATACAAATATATGTATGTCCATCTATATATATATATATATATGTATGTATATATGTATATAGATATATACAGACACACACACACACACATACACACACACACACATATATATATCTGTATACATACATACATCCATATATATGTGTGTGTGTGTGTGTGTGTGTACATATTGTAAAGAAGGTCCCTACCAGGACCGGCCCCCGCTGTGCCCCTTCCGCCTGTTACCCCTGCCGACTTGCTCCTGATCAACGATTGCATTTATCAAAATCCAGGGTCCAAAATCCAAAAATATAGAAAATAAAATCCTCCTTCAACCCTGAACAGCAACCGGATCCCACAAATACAGCAATAACCCAATCCACAATCCCATCCACGATGCGGGCTTCCGTTCAGCACACCGGTCGTCCCACGCACCTATGATTTTAGCAGCTGTTTTTTCCCAAAATTCAAAATCATGCATTTTCAGAACCGCGATATCAAACTGTACACAGTAGTACTGTTGTCTTTATGTTTTCTCAAATTTTTATTAAAATTATGCTGTCGCTGAAGCTGGAGCCGCAGATAAACTGTCAGCAACTGCCGCGTACGCGAGTTTCAGATTCCCGACCGCCGTGCGCAATAGAAAATCGCCAAAAAGTCCACTTTTTTTCGCAGTTGGAAGCAAAGTAAAGGCATGAGCGTGTTCCCGAGATAAATACCTTGCTGCTGACCTAAAAAAATCCAGATTGGCAGGCACAGATTTGGAGAAATTCACGCTTCTCTACCCAAAAACCACTTTTTTACATGGTTTTAGGGTCTATGGAGGCCATATAGAGGGCCTTACAGGGCTGTAAGAGGTGGTATAGAGGTGATATATGAACAAATTGTCATCACCATTGGTAGAAGCCTACATGACAAGCGATGTTTTGCCTTTATTCTAGGCTATTCATCCCTTTCTCATGCACCATGGGGCCCAATATCCATATGGTTCATACGTAGGGTTTTGATCACCTATCACCGTCCACACACATGTTTGGGGCTTGGGTTGGTATTGTATGCATTTGAATGATAAGAACTACATAAAATATGATAGTATGTGCATAAGAATGGGATGAAAGATGAACATTTGAGGTGTTCTTGGCCCTATTCTGCACCTTTTGTGGTCCATTTCCATATGGTTCATAGGTAGGCTTTTGCGTGCCTATCACCTTCTTCAACCCTGAACAGCAACCGGATCCCACAAATACAGCAATAACCCAATCCACAATCCAATCCACGATGCGGGCTTCCGTTCAGCACACCGGTCGTCCCACGGTGGCGGGCATGTACAAGAATTGCACCGAAGAGGAAAGGAGTATGACCACTCGAAGAAGACCAAATCAAGTGCGGCGATGTCGAAGTCGAAAATCCGATTTCGACATCGCGAAAAATTCAGATTAAAATTTCGAGTGCATATTTAGAAAATTGCGGAAGCAACGAACCCTTTACTGACGAATTCTGACCCTTCATCGGGGTTTCCGCCAAAATATCTGGAAATAACAGTTAACCAATCTGTTACCGCAAAATCGCGAGCCAACTGACAGTCGCCGATTCATTCACCATCAGAACGGAAGGCGGAAAAATTACGGAAACATTATGATAAAAAAACCCTGTTGATTCCTGATATTCTGATATATAAATCTCAGCTGGCGGCGCCTCGGTACTGAATATGGCCGCTCATAGCCGGAATGGCCAAACCTATCACACTATCACATCAGGTTAGGTCAGGTGGATGGGAGAGTATGATATCAGCCAATGGCGGCTTGCCGGCACATAGATACACACCCCAAGTGACCCAAAGATGGCCACGGGGGTCCAAACCGGCTTCACCCCCCTTCTCAGAGCGTTGTTACCGCTCGGAAGTCATTGAAGAGAGGATGGGAGGACCCCAATGGGCTCCAACCCCCCCCCCCTATGTCCCAAGGACACATGGAGGCCCCACACACGTCGTAGGCGTCCCCCACGCCCCAAGGGAGGGGTGAGGACACTGATAATCGGTGCCCTACGCCATATCCGGTTCCAACGCACTTTCTAAAGCCTCCCCCCAGGCGTCCCCGGGTCCGGCTTGTCCGCCAGGATCTTCTCAGCGGTGAAGTCGTCGTCCTCACCCTCGTCGTCCGAGTAGACATCGCCGGCCGTGAACTCGAAGGTGACGGGACGTCCGCTGGGGTCTGGTGCTCGGGGACGAAGCTGGGTATGGTCGCGGTCCAGGATCTTGTTATCCCCCACACGAACCGCATACGCATTCTGCCCAACCTTCCGCACGATTACCCCCGGCACATACCAAGATGCCTGCCGATGCCTGGACAGGACATCCTTGTGGTGCCGCTCCACCCACACGGTGTCTTGGAGAGCATACTTCTGGACCTTTCCCTGCTTGAAGTACTTGGCCCTCTTGTCATGCTCGTCCTGAAGTGCCTTGCACACCTTGGCCGCCGTGTCGTCCGCCTCAGCCATCATAGCGTTCGCATCCCGGGCCACTTTGCCATGGTTCAACCACGGGAGAGTGCGTGACACTCGATCCCGTAGGAACAGGATACGATGGGGCGACAGTCCAGTGGGTCCCGGAAGGTCGTGATACGCTTGGAGTACTCTCCACAGCGAATTATACCAATTCCGGCCCGGTTCGTCGATGTGCAGCTGGCGGAACTTCTTGAACATCTGCCGCCCGGCCACCTCAGCTCGGCCATTCGACCGGCTGTGGTACGCCACGGTCTTGGCGTGCCGAATACCCATGTGCTTGCACATTGTCTTGAACCACGTCCCCACAAACTGACTGCCCCGATCGCTGCAGATGACAGCCGGGACATCAAAAATCGTCAGCCAATGCCTGATCATGGCATTAGCGACGGTCTTGGCCTGCAGCACCACTCCATGCTTGTCCTTCTTGTCCTTCTTCTTGGACTTCTTGCCAGGGACCGCCACGATATACCCACTGTGCCTATCCACCGCCAGGATGACACAGTCGTAGGTCTCTCCTTCCACGGTGACCTCAGGCATGGCGAATACATCCATGGCCACGGACCGCATAGGGGCCTCCGGTATAGCCGTGTACACCGAATTGCCCGCTGTGGAGTGGTTGGGGCTCTTCGTGGCCCGACACACGGCGCAGTCGCTGCAGTACTTGTCCAGGATGGCGTAGTACCCCGCTGGGAACTTGAAGCGCCACTCCAGGTCCTGCTGCATGTTATCCCGACCAGGATGCATGAGCTGGGCGTTGTGCCAGTGGTCAATGAGCTCCTCCACTCGGTTCTCAGGGACCAGTAGCTTGTCCCTGAGGAACAGTTTGTCCCCATCCTCGGTCAAGCCCTCAGGCCACTCGTCATCCAACGGGGCGCTCACGGCATTCCAGTACTTGCTCCAGTGCTCGGATGCCGCGTAGTCATCCGACCAGTCCTCT
This sequence comes from Eutreptiella sp. 'Long Island Sound 2002', assembly GCA_964036045.1. Classification (NCBI taxonomy): domain Eukaryota; phylum Euglenozoa; class Euglenophyceae; order Eutreptiales; family Eutreptiaceae; genus Eutreptiella; species Eutreptiella sp. 'Long Island Sound 2002'. The sequence continues at coordinate 101,678,481 of OZ038383.1, forward strand.
GTGAGCACCGACCTGACTAGCTCTACAGGGGCCACCATCCATTGCTCGAGGGCTTCCTCTCGAATAGCTTGGACGCGGGCACCCCGGAACTTGGCCAGGTCCGTACGGTTTGCCATCACCACAAAGCACTTGACCCCCTCTTGCTCCATGGCCTTCTCCATCTCGATGATGCGCTTGGCCTCCTCAGTTTCCTCGGCGTCCCCATGGCTGGATATGTCCATCCAAGCCTTGCCCGCGGGGTAGGCCCATCGACTGAGGCAATCTGCCACAGTGTTGTCCTTCCCCGGGACGTATACAACGCTGAGGTCGAACTTGGCGAACGTCTCATGCCATCGGGCCCTCCTTGCCGCCGGTCCCGAGGGGGTGTCGACGTGCTCCTTGTGCCAGCTCTGCAAGGACTGATGGTCCGTGCAAACCACCACCAGTTGCAATCCGATGTGGCCAGACCACTTCCTGAGCGCACAAACAATAGCGTACGTCGCTTTCTCCCTCGCGGTCCAGGTTCGACGTTGGCCCTCGGCCAGGATCCGACTCCAGAACGCCACGGGTACGTGTGACCCGTCGTCCCGGATCTGCTCGAGGACTGCCCCTACAGCATAGTCTGAGGCGTCCGTCCGTAGCACGAATCCCTTGTCCGGGTCCACCAAGAATAGTCCCAGCTGCCCCAGGAGTTGCTCCTTCAGGCGGCTGAACGCATCTTCGGCCTCAGGGGTCCAGGCAAGCTTCTTCTTGCTCCCCTTCCGGCCATCGAACTTGCCCACTTGCAGCATCTTGTGCAGCGGCCCCGACAGTTCTGCATACATTCGGACATAGCCCGAATAGTAGTTGCAGAACCCCATGAAGGATCGGAGTTCGCTGATGGTCTGGGGCTTTTCCCAGTGGTGCAGGGACGCCAGCTTCCCAGGCATGGGACGGCGTTGCCCGTGACCAACCACGTGACCCGCGAACTCCACTTTCTTCACGAAGAGTGGGGCTTTGGTGGGCTTGCACACCATGTTGTGCTTGTCCAGCTCACTGAGCACTTGGCGCAGATCCTTCTCATGCGCTCGATGAGCTCATCCTCAGTCATGTTCTCCGTGCCAGACCCGATAATGATGTCATCCACGAAGGGATCGGCACAATCCCGGACTGGACCGAGTAGGTCCTCCATCATGCGCTGGAAAGCGGCGTTGCCATTCTTGGCGCCCATGGGCACCACTTTCCACTGCATGGGCCCCAGCGGCGTCGACATCGCTGTACAGGGCCTGGAATCCGGGTGTAGCGGCATCTGGTGATAACCGTGTTTCAGGTCCAACACCGTGAAGATCCGCTTATTCTGTTGTTTTGGGAGGATGGAGTCGATCAGGGGAAGCGAGTACGAGTCGTGCTCGGTTTGCTCGTTCAAACCCCTGTAATCCACCACCAACCTCCAATCGCCCTTCTCCTTCTTAGGCACGATAAAGGCTGGGCTGGCCCACTCACTGTCGGAGGGTTCGATCCATCCCCGCTCAATGAACTCGGCCAACAACTTCTTCATGGCCTCGGCCCGATCGCCCTGAAGTTGGTACTCCCGATGACGATAGATCTTGGGGTTCGGCTTCAGCTTGATCTTCGCTGTACCAAACCTCCCACGATCTGGAGGGTTCTTGTTGGCGACGCCACTGAATGGGCGCGGATAGGCATTGATCAGCCTCTCCTTCAGCTCGGCGACCTTCGGGTTCTCCTGGGCCTCTTCAGCCGCTTGCTTCGGTATCGATACAACCGACCGCACTGCGGTATAGGCCTCTTCTGGGTCCGAGTCCGACTTCTCCTTGTCCGATATGCCGTCTTCATCGTCGTGGCTCGCGATTCCCACCGATAATCTTCGAAAATTTGCGGCCTCGGGCTGGTTCTCGTCACTACCGGTTCCCACTCTTGGAAAACCCCACGTTGGTGGGTCCGACCCAACCGGACCATCGTATTGGTCCGCGATGTGATCCATGACCCTCGCCACGAACTCATCCTTCTCCCACCAATGCGGAGATGTGAACATGGCCCGCCTCTTCTTGGCTGCCACACGGTCGTGCATCCCCATCCGCATGTAGTTGACGATGTCGTCGATCTCGGCGTGGGACAGGACGTCAATGCCATCCATTGGCTGATCCGTCCCCTCCTTGGGCTCAAACATGACCTTCATGGGCACCGCCTCCACCCTACGGATGAATGCTTCATCACCCGTGGGTTGGGCTTGCGCCCCATCCACCAGGAAAGCCTTGGTACCCCACGCTTGACCCGGGGAGGGCATTGATACACCCTTGGCGTCGATGAACAACTCCTCCTTTGGCCCGAATGACATCTCGTTCAGGGTGATGGAGTCCAGCGTCGACTTGACACCCTCCAGCGGACATGGGGTGGATCCTATGCCGGTTATGACCAGGATCCCCTTCGCCCTATCCGCGACGATCTTCTCCACCGTACGTCTGGTATTGTCCAGGGAGCCATGCCAATACATGGGCCCCCACTCCTTCAAACCCCAATGCCTATGCCAGGCTGAGTCTCCTCGATGCCAATGCCTCCTACACTTCCGCAAAAGTGGGGCATCTCGGGAAGCGAAGACGTCCGTCTCGGGCGCTTCGGCTCCCAGCGTCTGGATCATCCTGTCATACACCTGTGGCGCCATTCCATACTCGGTGAGCTGAACTCCGCGGTCTCCTCTGGACTTGGCACCCACAGCTTGCACCGCTCGGACGATCCGATCCTCTTCCTCAGCATTCAATTGGGATGATCCGCATGCATAATTCGTGGACAGCCATGTGAAGCATTCATCATCCTCCCGGACCAGCGTTGCACGATGGGGAAGGGCTCCAATGGCATTTGCCACCATGAAGTCATACCCCATGATCATATCCCAATCTGTAATGTCGGCCACATAGAAGTTCCCGGATAGAGTGCTTCTCTTCGCCAAATCAGGGCGGTTCAAGCGCTCATGCTCCCAGAATTCCATACTGATAGTGGCCTCATGGGTGCCACCACCCAAAATCTCTCCATTGGCCACCTTCAGGCGTACCGGTCTACGGCTGACTGCAGGGATTCTTCCTTGAACAACCCTCTCCGGACCAGGCTCACCTGGGCACCCGTATCCACCAGAACATCCACCACCAACTCCTCTTGTCCGCACCGTACATGCACCTTCAAGTGCAATTGCCGCTCGTCGCCATGCGGTGTATGGACGACTCTCACGGCATACAACTCTAGCACATCCGGGTGCATCAGGACTTCGAGGGTATGGTCACGGATGGTGTAGATCTTGGGCTGGTCCTGCCCGTCCACGGGGCTCTCCGTGGTCGCTCCTTCCTTCTTGCCACGTCCCTTGCCCACATAAACTTCCCTTGGCAGGGCGCTCCAGGGGTTGGGAGGGGCGAAACTCAGTGGTTTTGGCTCTTCTGGAGCCTTCTTCGGCACCCGATGTGCCTTCGCTTTCTCTGGGATTCCACTGATTTTCGGAGGAGAGACCTCCGAGGTCCCACTCCCGTGGGGGCTCCTCTAGACTTGACTTCCCGCAGTCCCTTCCGGCTGCGATTCGCCAGGACTCTGTCCACCACGTTGCTGGGCTTTGAGTTCCTCCACCGTCCTCAACATGTCCTCAGCAACCTCCTCGATCAACCTCACTCGTCGGTCTTGGCCAGGTCCACCGACATAGCCTTTTCCTCCGCCTTTCCCTTGGCCTTTGCCTTGGCCTTTTCCCAGGCCTCCGCCCTTCGCCTTCCAATCGTCAATCCGCTGCTCCTTGGGCTTCTTCTCGGGGTGGGCGGCGAAGTAGGCCTTCTTGTCCGCCTCATACACCTTGCACTGACGATGGTCGTGTGCATGGTTGTTTCCCTTGCCATAACAGACCCAGCACCCGTCGTGCTGAGACCTGTACTCCCGGAACGAGAGCGGTGGGTTCCCGATCCTCTTTGGCTCATTGCCCTTCTTGGGTCCCACCTGGTTCCATCTGGAACGATCCTGCCCATGGTTCCTCACATTGTGCGCCACAAACGCGAAGAAATGGGCCTCCTCGTGGTCCTCCCGGGACCAGGTCCAGTGGTCTTGGCCACTTCCACTACCATCCTCCGCGGAGTTGGCCCTGTCCTCCTGGATCTCCCGATGATGGCGGTCTTCTCGGTGGCCTCGTTGTCCATGACCATGTCGATCCTGCACGTGGGCCTCGTTCTTCGCATTGAGCTTTAGCTCCACCGTGATGTACTTCACGATCTCGTCCAGGCTCATGCGGGCGAAGATGACCTGCATCCTCAGCGGCTCCCCGCGCCTCCACTCCACGTTGTTGAGGCGCAGCAACCTTTGCCCCATGGTGTCTCCAAATACCTCCACGTACACGGCGTTCTTCAGTCCCAACATCCGGTTGGGCTCGCCCAGGTTCCTCCTGAAGAACTCCATGATACCCGCATGGGTATCCTCCGCCGCCATGATCCTCACCGCCACCCGCTTCTTGGTTCGCTTCTTTTCTTCGTCCTCCACTCGCCTCTTCCAGTGGCCGGGCAGAACTTCCTTCAGCAGGTGACGGATCTCGCTGGACTCGTTCCAGTCCTCAACCAGCTTGAGGCTCCGTCGGTACTTCCGCAGGTACCGGTTCCACTCCCGGACCCGCAACTCACCGCGGTCCAGCTGCAGCGGGAAGGACCACAAGTCCTCCAGCTTCTGGTTCGGAGCGTCCACCCGCTCCTCATCCTCCAACCACTGGAGGCAGGCCTGCTCCGTACGGATCAGTCCTTCACGGATCTGCTCCGGCAGCTCCTCCTTCAGGTCCTGCGCCAGCCGGTGTGGGAATGTCCGGCATACCCACTTGTCCCGCGGCGCTCCTCGCATCTCACCGACGACCTCCTCGGCAAAGTCCTCCCAATCCAGGATGAAGTCATCCAGGTTGGAGGGGTTGCCATCGTAGTAGGGGATTTGGATTCCCCTGAGGTCATCAATCCTGATGGCGTGTCCGACGTCCCCAGCCACCAGTCCACCGAGACGGATACCACCTGTGGCCGGGGGGTGTGAGTACACTCCCCGTACATCCCTCTCCTCCATGGAGTGCGGTCCAGTTGGGCCTGAACCCATAGGGTTTGGAATGCGGGAAGGACTTGCTCCATCGGCCGTCCCTATCCCCGTATTGGGGTCCTTCGCCCACAGGTTTCCGCCTGGATGACCTCGACCATGTCCGTCAGCGCTTCCCATGGTTCGCCCCTGCATGGTCTGGCTCTGGATCTCCTCTTCCGCATAAACTGCATGGGCAGTTGTAGTGATCGGTAGATCCTGGGCGGCGTGGGACATCTGTACCGTCAGGTCCCTCGGGTCCGTGGTTACGTGCCCTTCCCGCATGGACCCAGCCGGTGCCGTTTGCTCCCCGAGCATTGTGGATTCGCTCAACATGGGAACAAACGGCAGCGCACCCGGGTCAACACGCGGAGGCGCGTATGGTGCCTCTGCAGGGCCGCCCATGGGTTTCTCCATGGCGCCCCTGAGGGTCTTAACCCGCTCCACCAGCTCTGCCGCTGCCGGCTTTGCCGGGAGCTCCGGACCCGAGGTGAGGGGCTGTAGCTCCTCTAGCCTTTTCAGGCGTCCCGACATGTCCTCCACCAGGTGGAGGAGGCTGTTCACCACTCGCTGCTGCTTCTCCGAGGCCAGCTCCAGATTCTCCCGGTACCGGTCCCGTTCTGCTCGCAGCTCCGCCATGTCTCTCTCCGCGGCCGACTGGTCATCCAGGATCCCGGCGACGTCCTCCTCTAGGCCGTCCTTCGCGTTGTCCAGGCTGTCGAGGCGATGCACGATGGCGTCCATCCCCATCTTTGGGTACTTGCCCATGAGGAAGGACACGTGCTCGCAGTGGCACGCAGCGTGCTTTCCACCTGATCCGGCGCGTCCCGCGGTTCCCGGCGCCTCGGACTCCTCCGCCATGGGTGTGTCGCCCATGCTATCCCGCGGTGGCTCCGTGTGCCGGGCCACAGGCGCCGTTCCTGGCTCTGGCGGGCCTCTCCGACGCCTCGGCGTCATGCTCAAGGCTGGGTTCTGGGGCCGTGTTCGCCCTTGTGGGCGGTCTGGCCGTCTCCTCCGACTCCGAAGGTTGCTCATAGGCTGTCCGATAGCCCTCGGTGTGCCCCTCGGAGTCCCACAGCCTGACCGGGCTAGGGTCCGTATCCATAGCCCCGGCGTCCCCTGCCGCGGGCTTGGGTGACCCGCGCTTCCGGTAGCGCCGGGCCCGTCTTCCACTGCTGCCTGAATGGCATGTCTCCTCGGAGTCCTCCGCGGCGGAGCGGAGGTTGCATGCCTTTCGGCAGCGACGCTAACACATGGAGACCAGGTCCTCAATGTCAAGTCCGCCTCTTCCCGAACGTCGTATTTCTCTTCAGGCTTCAACTTCCGGAGTTCGCCATGCTCTTGAGCGTCTCGGCTCTTCTATGGCTCCAATCTCCGGCGTGGTCTCCACCGAGTCCTCAATACGCACCCGGGGCGTACTTGGGCAGGGCTCATAGGGGCCCTAGTCCCCGGGTCGGCGGTAGGTAGGGGCAGCAGGTACGCCTCTGCTACGATAAAGAAGGTCCCTACCAGGACCGGCCCCCGCTGCTCCCCCTTCCGCCTGTTACCCCTGCCGACTTGCTCCTGATCAACGATTGCAGTTATCAAAATCCAGGGTCCAAAATCCAACAATATAGAAAAAAAAATCCTTCTTCAACCCTGAACAGCAACCGGATCCCACAAATACAGCAATAACCCAATCCACAATCCAATCCACGATGCGGGCTTCCGTTCAGCACACCGGTCGTCCCACGGTGGCGGGCATGTACAAGAATTGCACCGAAGAGGAAAGGAGTATGACCACTCGACGAAGACCAAATCAAGTGCGGCGATGTCGAAGTCGAAAATCCGATTTCGACATCGGGAAAATTCAGATTAAAATTTCGAGTGCATATTTAGAAAATTGCGGAAGCAACGAACCCTTTACTGATGAAATCTGACCCTTCATCGGGGTTTCCGCCAAAATATCTGGAAATAACAGTTAACCAATCGGTTACCGCAAAATCGCGAGCCAACTGACAGTATCCGATCCATTGACCATCAGAACGGAAGGCGGAAAAATTACGGAAACATTATGATTAAAAAACCCTGTTGATTCCTTATATTCTGATATATAAATCTCAGCTGGCGGCGCCTCGGTACTGAATATGGCCGCTCATAGCCGGAATGGCCAAACCTATCACACTATCACATCAGGTTAGGTCAGGTGGATGGGAGAATATGATATCAGCCAATGGCGGCTTGCCGGCACATAGATAAACACCCCAAGTGACCCAAGGATGGCCACGGGGGTCCAAACCGGCTTCAATTGAGAAGGAGGCTGTGGACTTCCGCTTGAAGGGAGTTGGTACAGGTTGACACGTTTTGCGTTCCGTGTGTGACAACCCAAGCCCTCAGTTGAGATGCACTCACCGGCTTTCAACCCCAACTGCCTGGATCATGACGTGCACTCCTAGAATGCCACCGAAGACACCAATCTCCGATCAAAAGAAGGCCAAGGCAACGGCATATGCTGCAGCCATGGCAGCGGAAGGGCCATCGCTGATGGAATTAAGGGGGAGCGTGCCTGGCGCACAAAAGCATAAGAAGCAGAGCGTTTCCTTTGCCTCGCAAGCCGAGGTACAAACACTCACGCCCGAGGGTGGGCACCAAGTACTATCCTCTGCGTCCATCTCCACACCCAAACATGAGTCCCTAAGCGCGAAGCCTGACCCAGAGCCTGACCCGAAGCCTAACCCATCCCAGCCGTCAGACCAACCGGTTGCAGCCGAGGCCATACCTGACCCAGAAGCAGAGGTGATGGTGGACGACGCGGAAGACGAAGGAATTTCGCAAACACCCCCAAAATCTGGACATGCCGGATCTAGGCGAGTTCACCTCCCAAACGTCCTCTTCACCAGAGCTCACCACCCCTTCTACCCCTCTTACTTTGACGCCTACCTCAAGCCAACAAACCTCACAACCTTCTCAAATTTCGACGGCTTCATCGGGGCCGTCTAGTATTGGTGATATAGATCTGTCCCAAGATTGGGATGAGGTAAAGAGACAGATCAACAAGTGCACGGAGAAAATGGAACTCCGTGACTGTATCCAAAAATTGGAAACGCCGCCGGCATCCTTAGGGGACTCTCCTTTTCGAAAAAAGGTGCAGGACTTTTTCCTCCAGGAGGCCGAAGAGCGGGGCGAGCTCACCCAGACAGCAATCTCTTTCCTCTCCTTGCGAAACAAGGCCGATCTTTGGGCCCGAGTGCAGGCACAAGTAGGGTGGGAGGATACCCACGATGCCCGCCAGCCCGTTTTGAAGCAGCTTGACATGAGCCGTCCGTGGGCTCATGAACTGCTAGGTCTGCCGCGTGGGGCCGAGGAGGCCGTCGTTAAAAAACGGCATCGGAAACTGTTGCTTTGGGCTCAGAGGTTTGACATCAGTGTCATTCACAGAATCAATGGGGTGAAAGACATCCTTTGTGGGGATAGCCGACGGCTGTACGAGGCTCAATTGAACGGCCTCGTTGCACCACGGGGGGAAGATTTAGGGGATGACCCTGCTCTTTGGCCGCGTGAGCACATTTGGTGGCCATCAATGGCCGACGTGGAATCTCCGGGGCCCATGCAAGCTGCTAACCCCGGCACCACTGCGCTGCACGGACCCATTAGCCCTGAGCCAACTTCAACCTCCTCACCTCCTCACCCGGAATCTGTTGATGCCGACGACACCCCATCTCCTGCTGAGGGCCCTGCTTCTGGGGTAGATGGCATCAGAGTCCTAGGCATTTTGTTGACAAACCGTGAAATAACGGAACAATTGGGGGGTGATCATTGGATCGGAGATAATTTGATTGAAATTCGAGTGCAACTCATGAATTTGCTCCTCCATCGGAAACTCGGCCTCGAGCGAAGGATCTGGCCTGTTACCCTTTGGCGGAAAAAGAGCTTGCCACAGAAGGAAAACTGCTTTGCCCTCGATTGGTTTATTTTGGTCTGTGGCGAGCAGGGGCACTGGTGGGTGGCAGTTTTTCTTCATCTGCTCTCGTCCCCCGAAGTGTGGATTCTGGATTCTCTGTGTCTGGATTCTGCCCAACGGCAACAGCGTGGAACCGTTCTGTGGGACCTCCTTGAGCGGCATTGGCAGGTGCATAACCAGCACCAGCCATGGCCATTCTCTACCGACCCGAACCTTAAGAAATTTCACTGTGTACAACAGCCAGACGGTTGGTCGTGTGCAGTGTTTGCGTGCTGTGGTGCAGAGTGGGTCGTTTCCTTTGTTTTAGGCGGTAGCGAGGTTGATTTGTCACCTCTATCGCTGAAACTAAGCGACTTAGACCTTAGGAATATTTTACGTAATCGGCACAGAACAGTACGTCGGCTGGATACGGATGTAGTTCCCGATCATCCGCTCTTCCCGGATTCTAGAACACCTTCTTCAGTATCCACAATGCCTGCCCGTCGTGAGGAACAAGTGAAGATGGCAGAAGAGGAAGGTATGATATATCACTGTTGGGCGAGCGTCTCGCCGATGCATGCCAGCAGCAGTCCTCCCATCGTCGCCTACAGTGCCAAAGACAGGGGAGCCAAGAGAGCCGGAAGCAGGCAACGTGGAAGGTGTGGAGGCAGCATCGGAAGGTGTGCTACTGATTTCAAACACCTCGGATGCACGAGGCTGATAGGCTTGGCCCAACAATACAACGCACATCCCTTGATACAGGTGCGGGGCAAGCGGAGCAAGCCGCGGGTGAAGCAGCGGCGGAGGCAGCAGCGGAGGCAGAAGAGGGAGCGGAAGGAGCAGCAGCGGAGGAAGTCGCCGCTGTGGAGGAAGCGGGAGGAGAAGCGGCAGAAGGAGCACCAGCACCAGCCGGAGAGGAAGCAAGAGGAGAAGAGACGGAGCAGGAATTGCCACAAGAACTCCCTGCAGGTTTGCCAGCAATTGCACGACACTACATTGTGACACTACATTACTACGCCTCACCATGGGAGCCTATCAAGTTCGTGCATCAGAGGCCCCCGGTAAATCAATAGTCAGGGGGTAGCCTATCAAGTTCGTGCATCAGAGGCCCTTGGTAAGTCAATAGTCAGGGGGTGGCCTATCACGTTCGTGCATAAGAGGCCCTTGGTAAGTCAATAGTCAGGGGGTGGCCTATCAAGTTCGTGCATAAGAGGCCCTTGGTAAGTCAATAGTCAGGGGGTGGCCTATCAAGTTCGTGCATCAGAGGCCCCTGGTAAATCGATAGTCAAGGGGTAGCACAGAGCCAAGACCGGGCAAAGAAGGCACAACACAAGCAAGTGCACAGCACGTCAACTGTAAACTGTTCCGAAACCTTTACCAGCAACACAAATCAAGTCCCAGGGACCTCAGTTCTCAACAGTTCTCACCAGTTCAACGTTCCGTTTGCAAGCAAGGCAAAACGAAGGCAATTGCAAAGCATTAGTCAGAAATGTTGTGTCAAAATTTAGCAGTCAATAGCCGGAAATGTCTGGAGCGATCTGCACTACAGCTGAGCAGCACAAAAACAGCAGAACAACAATACTAAAACGACTTTTGGCAGGCATCTTTAGATTCAACGACAGCATTGTAATGTTCTGACACATCCACACTTTTGTGCCAAGGAATCAAATGTATTCAAGCAATGAATTTTGCAAAAATTCATGTTTGAACGACAGATTTTTGGCACCGCGGCCGTTTCGGATCCGTTCGGCCGTTTCAGATCCAGTGCGGTAGCGTAAATGCGGTTTTGGCCGCAGAATGCCCCATAAAATCATAGGTGATAGGCTACCCTCTGTCCATTGATTTACCGAGGCCTCTGATGCACGAACCTGATAGGCTACCCCCTGACTATTGATTTGCCAGCGGCCTCTGATGCACGAATTTGATAGGCTACCCCCTGACTATTGATTTACCGGGGACCTCTGATGCACGAACTTGATAGGCCTGCCCGTAACTATTGATTTACCGGGGGCCTCTGATGCACGAACGTGATAGGCTACCCCCTGACTATTGGTTTACCCAGGGGCTCTGCTGCACGAACTTGATAGGCTACCCCCTGACTATTGATTAACCGGGGGCCTCTGATGCACGAACTTGATAGGCTACCCCCTGACTATTGATTTACCAAGGGCCTCTGATGCACGAACTTGATAGGCTACCCCCTGACTATTGCTTTACCCTCTGCGTCGTATACTCCCCGACCCCCGTCCGCCCTCCTCCTCCGCTTGCTGTGCCATCACCCATGCAACCCCCTGCCCCATCCATCTGTTCCTCGTGCTGCAGACAAGGCAGCCAAGCTGGAGGCCGAGAAGAAAGCCGCTGCAGACAAGGCAGCCAAGTTGGAGGCCGAGAAGAAAGCCGCTGCAGACAAGGCAGCCAAGCTCGAGGCCGAGAGGAAAGCCGCTGCAGACGAGGCAGCCAAGCTGGAGGCGGAGAAGAAAGCCGCTGCAGGTGCTTCACCCCTCGGGCAGCACAGGCCATTGCCCAGTCAACACACCCCGACCCATCTTAGCCCCTCTTGCACCCGCCGTCTGACGAGTCCCACAGTCACCACCCATTACCACCACCGCGATCCTGGTCAACACATCAACAGTTCCAAAGGAACTTCTGATGCACGAACGTGATAGGCTACCCGCTGACTATTGACTTACCGGGGGCCTCTGATGCACGAACTTGATAGGCTACCCCCTGACTATTGATTTGCCAGGGGCCTCTAATGCACGAACTTGATAGGCTACCCCCTGACTATTTTTTTGCCAGCGGCCTCTGCTGCACGAATTTGATAGGCTACCTCCTGATTATTGATTTGCCAGGGGCCTCTGATGCACGAACCTGATAGGCTACCCCCTGACTATTGGTTTACCAAGGGGCTCTGATGCACGAACTTGATAGGCCTGCCCGTAACTTTTGATTTACCGGGGGCTGCTGATGCACGAACTTGATAGGCTACCCCTTGACTATTGGTTTTACCAGAAAAGTTTATAGTGTTTTCAGCAGTGTGTTTTTGCTTCTCCTGCTGCTTGCTGTAGGTGTCGGGTTTCCTGCTGCTTGTTTTGGAAGATGAAAACCTTTTTTTTGCAGAAATAGAGTCAATCCAGGATAACCCAAGCCAGAAGTGTGCAAAGAGGAGAAGATCAGGATCAAAGCATGAAGGGCTGCAGTGTAAACAGTGAAAGATGATTGGATATTCACAGATACTGCAACTCAGGTCACAAATGAATGCATATTCACAAAGATAGCTGAAATGTTTTTGGAAAAGAGTTAGAAAACTGCCTCAGGATCACTCTCTCTCCCTAGTGCCATCTTAGGAGATGTGCACTCTTTGTTTTGGGTCCCATATGTGCTGAGGTGGCATGGTATGTGGCGATGAGGTCACTGCCATGTCACAGGGGGTCTTCCTACTTAGCTAGGCTGACCAGGAATTGAACCCAGGACCTCTCAAAAAGAGGTGCCCAGCCCCCTAGGGTGCATACCACTAGGATAGCTAAGAATTCATGGAAAAACATAGATAAATTCATAGGCTCTACTTTAGGTATGTCAGTGCTCAGTCAACTCAGGAAAAGATGTTTTACTTCACATTGAAAGGGGATTAAGGGGTCCACTCCATATCCTGATTGGGTGTTTGGTTCCATAGGTCAAAATGTGTTATCACCAGTTTTGGTGGGACCAATACTAAGATAAAAATGCATGGATGCTCAGTGCATCTCTAATACAACTAGAGTATGCCTCAAAGCAATGGAAAAGCACTTTTTCTTACTCCCCCCTTGTGCTGTGGTGGCCACCACTGTCGCATTTTAGGAAAAAGGGAATTTTTCTTGGCCTTTCCTTGGTTTCCACATCTACTTTAAAATACCTACAGTTTCCCTCACACTGAAAAATGGGCGCTCACCATGGCTGGCGCTCTTTTGCTGCTCTGAATGTATCATATCCTACAGAAGACTCAGCGCTCACGGCGCTGCCGGGGCTCCTGTGGTTTGGTTGGGTTAGTATGGGAGCATGCCAAACATGTGCATAGGCATCCCTCCCTCCAAGACGCAGCGTCGACACAAACCCAACGCAAGACACATTATACACACTCGCATGGGTTCTCGTAAACCTGCTGGCGACCTGTGCCCTGTCTTAGGGCGAAGGAAGTCGAAAGAAAATTAAAATTGCCCCTTGGTGGGGTCTTGGTTCTGCTCAGTCTCTCCAGGCACCTGCGTTTCGGCCCGAACACGGCCTACTCAGCGAGGCTGCGCGTGGGTATCTGCAGAGGCAGGAATGGGAGAATTATGGACGAATCCACGCAAAAACGAAGCGACGACACCAAAATCCGTCAAATGACGGCGTAGAATTTTTCTGAAACGACACACCTGAGCAGAATCCAATTGTGCATCAGAAGTACATTTTTATAGAAATTATAGTCATCTCTGGATTTTTTAAATCCAGAAATTCATACGCATAAAATGGCGGCGCGCAGGAGCGGCTCCTAGCGAAGCGCCGGAAAATGGAGAAATAATGGAATTATCAACGTATGTCTCACGTAGTCTTGAAAATGACGAGACACACATTAATAAATAAACATACAGATTCCACCCACACTAATAGAAGCTTCAAAGATTCAAGAATTCGAGGATCAAAGAAAAAGACTTCAACGAATCAGGTATAAACTACAGGTATGCTCGTCTCGTATGCCGCATACACATTGCTCGTCTCGTGTCTCCGTGAACGAGCCTTGTAGCAGCGCTAACAAAGATAGAACGCGATAGAGGGATTGATTAGAAAGATTGCAGATGATTAGCGGTCAGATCAGGGTGATTAGACATACACACACGTGCATAGCAACGTTCTTCGCGTGCGCCCCTCACTTGCTCTCGCTTTCCAGCGGTAGGTAAGGTGAGTAAGCCCGGGCGGGGCCACCCCCTGGTGGAGTCGTGATTGTTGTCAAGATGGGCAGGTTTGCCCTACTCTTTCGCGCATGCACGTGCATTCACACACGCATTCAAGGGTAGGCCACGCGAAGTGCGCACGGTAAACCTTGTTTAGGCTACCCAGGGGCTCCTCGGTACGTTCTTTAAGAGAACCTGAGGAGTCCCTTAACGCTTGCTTGCTTGACAAGGGTAGCTGCTCCTGCAGCGTGTTTGCGGACAGCGTATTATAGGTCACACTGAGAAGGGTATAATACCTGGAGTGTGGCTTGGTTCCTCCGCCGCAAACGCCCTTTCATTTGCCTTTGTTTTACAGGTGGGCAGGTAGGGTGATTGGTGCAGCAGCATTTTTTTTATGCCCTGCTAAACAAGGGCGCAGACCACACAAACAAGTAACTCCGCTCCGCCTGTGGCAGAGCAGGGAGTCCGACTTCATCGACATCTGCGCCTTGCACGCAAGAGCACTCCTTCCCTCCAAGCCCTAACAGGGGAAACGCGTTGTGGCGTCCCCTGTCAGGCCACACTTGCTTAGTAGCGCTGTGTTCTCTTGCCATTTCACAGGAGGGTCGCTAGGACCCACGACTCCTTTGCCTTCGCAACGCCCAGTAGAGTGTGCGTGTAGGAGTGGTAGTCCTGAGTGGGGGCTTGAGCCAGTTGCCCAAGTGCTCGCCCACCAGGATGGTTCCACTGTAGGGTGTGTAGGACCTGTAGTGCGTGTGTCACTGTCCCACCCGTTTCCTGCAATTTTAGCAGGGTCCGTGGGCTGTGGCAGTGGTTAGGTCAGTGTTTTGGCCACATAGCAAAACGGCGTTTTCATGCCTTCATAGCTTTTGGCCACCCCTCCCTGTAGTAGACAGATAGGTTGGGAAAACAATACCTGGATTAGCACGCTGGGTATTCCCCCAAGGTTTTGCGCCAGCACAGAAATTGGGCGCATAGGGGAGGGGAGACCCGGGGCGTACCCCGTGGCATCAATAAGCCAACCCTCCAGGTTTAGCGAGGGCGCAGACTTGGGTATAATTAGGACACCACTTCTGCGGCTTGCTCTCAGGACCTTAGGAATAGCACACTCACACATACCCTTTGGCAGGTAAGGGTAAGGTTCAGTCCCTAGCTTTAGTCTTGGAGGCAAGCGTCTCAGCGAGCCTCAGCAACTCACCAAGGTTGTTCTGGGACAAGTAGTCAACCAGAACTGAGTTGGGGCGTCCCTCAGGTAGAACAAATGCAGAGAAGGGCTCCCAGGTGGCCTCTTCGACTCCAAACCCTTCCCAGAGGGTGAGGAAGCGCCAACCCTGGCGATAGCGGTGGCGTAGGACAGACTTCACCAGGTAGAAGCCCTCCTTAGCCATCTCCTCGGCGTTCATGTCGGGGAGTTCACCTTCAACTTCCATAGGGCTGGCAGCCCCTTGTAGGTCCAGAGCGGCGATTTCCTCGTCGTTCAGCTCCCACTCCTCCCCACAGAGGTCTTCAGGATCATAGTAGCGCTTCAGGTGCTGAGCAGCGCACACCAGGGTCCCCCCTACACGGGGAGAACACCGCACGGTGATACGGTGTCCATCCACAGATAGAATCTTGTACGGCCCGAAGTATGGGTCATCGCTGGTAGAGCGTGGCCAGGCGGGTAGTCCACTGTGGTGCACCCGCACCCAGTCCCATTCTTGGTAGGCGGCCGGTACTCGGTGCTTGTTCTTCTTGTTCCACTGACGCTCCCTTACTCTCTGGAGCATAGCCTTGGCCTTGTCCACCTTCGCTTGTTGCTCTTGGACCCATTCACCCACAGAAGAAATGGTGTCCTCTGGATAGCGGGCATGTAGGAACCATGCCGGGCGTCCCATGAATAGCTCATGAGGCGAGTAGCCAGTAGCTGAACTCTCTTGGGAGTTCATCATCAAGGATATGACGGGGAGTAGTCTCACCCAGTCTCTGGTGCGTTCAGTTTTGCACCATATCCTGACGTTCTCCTTCAGGACACGAATCTGTCGCTCACATAGGGGGTTGCTCGTGTGAGAGTAGGGACTCCCCGTAGACACCTGGACATTGAGGTATCTCAGGACCCTCTTGTACCAGCCAGTATCTGAGCGTACTCGCACGTCCTCATCGGAGTTGATCTCCTTGGGCGCCCCATAGACACAAAACCACTCCTCCAAGAGTATCTTGATAGTCTCCTCCCCGGTAATGTGCTTGGTACATGGGAACACCCTGGTAAACCTGGTCAACCCACAGGTTACCACGAGGGCGAAGTCATAGCCCCCGAACTTCGGCATCTCCGTGTAGTCCACGTATAGCACACTGTTAGCACAGTGAGGGATGGGCAGGGTCGAGTAGAGACCTCTGTCCCTGATATCCCCTGGTTTACAGGACCTGCACGGGCACTTGTCCAGGATAGGCTGGAGGGTTTTCCGCAGTTGGTCGTCAGTCCACGTAGTGTGGAACCACTGCTTGAACAGCCTCAGGGTACGGTCAGCACCCACATGACCACTGGACTCATGGGTCCACTTCAGCAGCCCTAGGACTCTGTCACTAGGCACCACGACGCGGTCCTCGTGCCAGAGGTAGCTCTTGTCCCGCTTCCACTGGTCTTGGTTGACCAGGAGAAGTTCAAGGCGTTTCTCCAGGCGCCGGTAGATATCCCCAAACTCCTGTAGGTACTCCGATTGTTGGAGTCCATCCAGGGGGCGTATCATGGTCATGTTCAGGTCCAGGTGTACGTCCATACGGCTGAACGCCTCCTTAGCCAGCGCTTCAGACCGGGCACCAATCAGGGCGTCGAAGTTGTTCGGGCTGATGTAGTCGGCGCACTCGTTCTTCACTCCCTGGATATGGTGTACCGTCAGCCGTAGTTGACTGAGGTAGGTCCACCAGCGACGTAGCTTGGCCTTCTCAGGTGGGGGACCCTTCTGGAAACTGCGGACCGGTTCTTGGTCGCATAGCCAGACCACAGGGTTACTCCCCAACAGTTGTGCTTGTGAGGATAGCACCAGCATACCCGCGAGCAATTCCTGCTCATAGGTGGAGTAGTTCCCCCTGGCCTGGTTCCACTTCCAGTTGCAGTGGCCCAGAGGTACTAGGACCCACTTGTCGTCAGGGTAGCTGTGCTTGAGGGTTCCATCTCGGTTGAGACCTTCAGTCCCCCATTCGGAAATGGCCGAGTCGAACTCCTCCTTCTCTAGTGCTTGCCATTGGAACAACGTTCCACCACCGCCCACATTGCTGGCGTCGGTCACCAGGATAATCTCCCCTTGTGCCCTAGGCACGCCCAAGCACTTAGCGTTGGCTACCTTGTCTTTGAGCTCGTCAAACGCTTGTTGCTCTTGTGGGCCCCAGCGCCAAGTAGTACTCTTCTTGATCAAGTCCGTCAGAACGGCGCTGGTATAGGTGAAGTTCTTGATGTGGCGGCGATAGAAGTTGCACGCCCCAATGAAACTGCGTACATCATGAAGTTCTTTCTTGGGGTCTTCGTGTCGTACCTTGGCATCCATCAGGGGTTTGGCCTTAGAGGCCGCTGGGGTCCACCACCCATAGCCAACGTCAAACCCCAAGTACTGCATGGTCTCCTGCATGAACTCACACTTCTCCAGCTTGAGTCGTGTGTGGTTCTCCTGGCAGACCGCAAAGAACTCACCCAAGAGGATTAGGTGATCCTCCTGGGTATTGGTCCCGAGGCATACATCGTCGATGTTCGCCTCCATCTGGGCCCCACGGGATATGAGCTCCTGCACCTTAGGTCTCCTTCGTAGGATGGACAAGATCTTGTTCATCAGCTCTTGGAACAGAGCGGGTGCGTTAGCCACGCCGAATGGCATGACCTTCCACTTGAATACCCTCCCCTGAGGGGTGATGAAGGCCAGTAGTTCCTGCGCGTCGGGCGTCAGGTCCACTTGCCAGAATCCACTTCGCTTGTCCATCTTGGTCTTGTAGCGACAGGAGGCTATCTTCTCCAGGGTAGACTCCATATTGGGAATGGACCCTGAGTGGTTCAGCGTCTTCTTGTTCAGCTCCCTGTAGTCCACTACCAGCCGTTTGGCTGTAGACCCAGCTTTAGCCACCAGGAAACAGGGGCTGCAGTGTAGGGGGTAGTCCCCGTCCTTGTACTCCAGGACTAGGCCAGCGTCGATACACTCTTGTATCTGTCGCTCAATCTCGTCGGCCTGCTCTTTAGGAGCTGGATAGGGTCTCCTCAGGATCTTGTGACCCACGAACTCGGGTTTCAGCTTGGGGTCCATCTGTACCAGCTTGTCGCATGAGGCTGGAGGGGGTAGTTCTCCGAACACCTCCAGATAGGTCCTTATCAGCTTCTGTACCCGCGGGTCCAATACCTTGATCTTGTCCTCCATGTCCTCGTCGGAGTGTAAGTTGCTTGCCCCCTGAGTAATAGACGTCGGGAGGTGGTCCTCCACCGACTCTTCGCCCGCGGTAGCATCCTTCAGCCCTTGGTAGGCATATAGAAGGTCTTGCTCAACCATCTCCGGTGGACGATGGCAACATAGGCACGCTCGAGGGGGTTCACATACACATTCCTCCGAGAGGTCGTCCTCCTCTGGGGTCCTCACATGGGCGCCCCACACGCTCTTCATGAGCTTAAGATCTACCTCCCTTTGCCAGGTGGTGATCTTGTGTTCGAGGTCCTCCTTCAGTTGGGATAGGTCTCCCATACGTCCTTGCTTCAGTGGCCAGGAGCTGCGGGTAGGCTTCGCGTAGCATAGCTTTTTCGCCACCAACTTCCTCTTGGAATCCACATACTCCCTGAGCCTGGATCGAGGGTCCAGCTCTTCATCCACGGGGTCTTCCACCCTCATGGAGAGTAGGGGTTTTAGTGGGGCGACGTACTCGGCGTTCTCCACTTCCTCCACACAGGTCTGCACGAAGAAGGCGTCGTGCTCAGTTTCGTCATCTGAGTGGATAGAGCTAGGTAGCTCAGATAGTCCACACTCAGAGACTCCATCAGGTACAGGTACATGACAGGGAGAGTTGGGGGCGTTGGTGTCAGTCACGACGTACTCATCTCCTCCGGGTGTAGTCTCAACAGCATCTTGAGGTCGTAGGCGATCCTTCAAGTCACCCAAGGCGAGTCCATCGCTTTCTCGTTGTATAGCCTGGACCAGAGTCGGGTCCAGGTCTTCCCAGGGGATGGTGGTAAGACTTCCGTCCACCACGCTGAGCATGCTCCCCCATCCGGGCTTCCCAATAGGCGTCTTGCGCCCCAGAGGCACGTAGATGGCCTCATCAGGCAAACGAACAGAGCTGATAGTCAGCCTGTCCAGGAGGTTTCGCCAGTACTCGTTGCCCCCATGGGCTCCCCAATCGGGGGAACACAGGACCATACGGGAACGTTCCAAGGCCACCTTGGTCAGCACCTTCCCCAGTTCACTGAATCTGGGGTTCCCGTAGGCCATCCCGAAAAACGGCCAGTAAAATTTGTAGCTGCAGTTCTTCCCCTTGCTGCAGCAAAGGTCCAGTACATGTTGCTTGTCGCTGGCGAACAACTCCACACTCAGGTCTTCTCGAGAGTAACCCAACTCCTTCAGACCTTGGTCTAGGACTTCCCCCAATAGTTGATAGTCCTCAGTTTTGGAGGCCGCCATCATGTTAGAGGGCTCCTCCTTCGATAGCCTCAGGTAACTCGAGGTATGTTCCGACTGCTCCAGTGGCACAGACTCTCTGCCACTGCCGTGGTCCACGTAGAGGAGGTAGGGCGCTTGCAGCGTCAGGGATTGCATCTGGGAGTGCTGCACGAAGAAGTCAGTCCCCAGTACAAAGTCGAAGGCATCAGTGTCCATCACATAGAACCGATGGGCGATAGTCCTGGAGCCCATAGGTACCTCCACTTCACAGTCCACGCAGCTGTGCACCACATGTCCATCCCCCATGCGTATAGCGGCGGTGGTCATGGTGTTCTTCAGGCTCCCACAAGGTAAAATCTTCTTGGCCACTATAGATATTGTGGCGCCCGTATCCAGTACCCCCAGGTATTCGCGTCCCCCTAGTCGGATACGTACCCAAAACACCAGGTCTTGGGTGCCACCAGAGCGTCCCCGTCAGAATTCCGCGAGACAGGTCACCTCGAACCCCTTGTTCCGCAATTTGCGGGCCATCCTCATGAAACGGCTCCTCTTCTTAGCGTTGCCGTCATCACCACCTTCATGCTCACGCTTGGCTCCTTGTTCTTGCTGGGCCGGCGTCTGTGAGCGTGTGGTAGGTCCAGACTGCCCTCCAGAGGGCTCGGAGCTCCCCCCTGGATTAGGGTTGGGGTTGCCTCCGTTCTTGTCCTTGTTCTTGTTGTCGGTCTGGCGGTTAGCGCCTCCTCCTCGTCCACCTTGACCCTTGTCTTGACCACCTTGACCACGTCCTTTCGACTTGCCCTTGCCGGAGTCGTTGCCTTTGGCCTTGCCTCCACCTTTGCCTGAGCCTTTGCCAGGATCTTCCCCCTTAAGCTTCGCCGATAGGCGTTGCTTAAGGTAGCACTCATCCTCGTAGTGCTTCCGCTTACCGCAGAATGCACACGTGATGGTGCAGCAGTAATGATCCGGCAGCTTCGCTTTGGCGCCGGTGTTCTTCTCCTGCTGCTTCCCCTGGACGACGAAGCAGTCTCGCTGCTCGCAGTCAGAGGCGTGCTGCAGGTGGCCCTGCTCATCTCTGGCATCACACCAGAATAGCTCCTTCACGTTCTCCATTAGACGGGCGTGGGCGTGTTTGGGGGTAGTCCCCTGCCCCGGTCGGGACCCTTGGTACCCTTTGCCTCCAGAACCTCCACCACCAGGATGGTAGTTGTTCAAGTGCTGGTGGCTCTCCTTCTCCAGCGCCATCTCCAGGAGCAGCACGCATAGATCCTCGTAGCGGAGGGATCTAGCCTTGCGCTCAGCCGTCAAACGGCACTCGTCCCATAGCTCTCGGGGGAGCTTGGCGCACAACCAGAACAGCAGGTCGTCGCTGCTGTAGGAACCGGGCGTCAGTCGTCCAGCCCAGTGATTCAGGTCAGCCAACAGCTCGGAGACCCTGCCAGGTTTGGGGTTGTTGGGCAGCACGGGCAGGTTCTGGATCTCGGCCCTGATGGAGAGGTCGGTCTCGTAGGTTGGGTACTGCCTCTCCAGGGCAACCAACACATCGGCAAAGGTGGCGGAGTTAGTCACGATCTGCCTGACCTGCTTCTCCAGGTACTTGGTCTTGCAGCACTGCAGGAGCAGATCGCACTTCACTCGCCCAATCGCGTGGGTTTGGCCGGTCAGTCGTAGGAACCGGCCAAAGTTCTCAGCGAACTCGCTGAGGTCCTTGCCTGTGAGCTCAGGCAGGTTCACCACTATCTTGGAGGTGGCAATAGCCTTTGCCTCCTGAGCTCGGCGTCCTTCAGGGCGTCGGGTCTTCTTCTTCTTCTTCTTCTTCTTCTTACCCTTGGGGTCCTCGGGGTCCTCAGGGTCCTCGTCATCTGAGGGCGAAGAAGAATGCATCGACGGCGGCTTATCATCGGAGGGGTCTCCGCCAAGATCACTAGAGCCATAAGGTTCTACGTCCACCATAGCCCTTAAGGCTGTCAGCCCCAGCTGGTCCAGCTCGGCCCTCGTCGAGTTCGACACGTGGCTGTAGGGCGGCTGGGCCGTTCTCGGGACGAATGGACTTGTCGGTATGGCTGCAGGAGTCGGCATCGGTCGGCTCCTCACGCTCCTCAGGGTATTTGTCAACCCTGCCGCCAGGTGGTTAGCCTGTACTCGGTGGAGTGACATTCCCACCGTCGTAGGTGACGCATGGGACGGGATCATCAGGGGCTCCAGTTTCTCCCTGATCTCTTGCGTGAGGTCGCCCACGATTTTTGAAGTGGCTCCTCGGAGCACCTCGTTGATCTCCGACCGCGTCAGGGACCTGTTGGAGGATCTTCCCGATCCTCTACTCCTGCCTCCCAGAGACTCTGGTCCTCTCCTCAACCCACTCAAGGGTGCATACCCAGGTGCATACCCAGGAGCATACCCAGGAACATCCATACAGGTTCCAGTGGCGTGGAGTGGATGGGGATAGCATACCATCGCGGCGCAGAGCTGGAAGCCACCAGCTCACTGGCAGTAGTTGCCTCATGGAGCGCAGTGGTAGGTGGGCCCATACCATAGGCGGGGTAGGGAGGCATGCCAGTAAAGCCTGTGCCCTCTGCCATAGGCGGGTTGGTTGTGGAAGTGGATGTTGCTGCGGCTGGGAGTGTGGTGGTTATGGGAGAGGGTGGTGCTTGGAGGCCAGAAGCGCTTGGTGCGCCTTCGAAGGTAGGGTCATGCGTCGGGTCTTGCCCTTGTTCCTCTTCTTCGTCTGCTCCTTCTCCAGCATCCTTCTCGCTCTCGTTCTCTCTCTTCCTCTTCACAGGCTGAGGCTGAGAGACCACTTCCTCGACCGACAGGGCCCCGAAGGCCGTCTGGAGGCCATCCAGGGAGTCCTCCGCCGTATCCACTGGCCCATGTAAGGGCTCCGCCGAAGGTACAGCGCCAGGCGCCGGCCTTGCCGGTGCCTCAGGCGCTGGCGCTGTCTTCACGTCGGCGTCCACTCTTCCTGGGTCCATCTTCTTTCACCCTTCAGCTTATATTTGCCCGTACTCGGCGCACTGGATGTACGGCACGGGGTTGCTGCCGGTGCGCAGAGACAGGCTGCCTCTTGCTACCAGAAAAGTTTATAGTGTTTTCAGCACTGTGTTTTTGCTTCTCCTGCTGCTTGCTGTAGGTGTAGGGTTTCCTGCTGCTTGTTTTGGAAGATGAAAACCTTTGCTTTGCAGAAATAGAGTCAATCCAGGATAACCCAAGCCAGAAGTGTGCAAAGAGGAGAAGATCAGGATCAAAGCATGAAGGGCTGCAGTGTAAACAGTGAAAGATGATTGGATATTCACAGATACTGCAACTCAGGTCACAAATGAATGCATATTCACAAAGATAGCTGAAATGTTTTTGGAAAAGAGTTAGAAAACTGCCTCAGGATCACTCTCTCTCCCTAGTGCCATCTTAGGAGATGTGCACTCTTTGTTTTGGGTCCCATATGTGCTGAGGTGGCATGGTATGTGGCGATGAGGTCACTGCCATGTCACAGGGGGTCTTCCTACTTAGCTAGGCTGACCAGGAATTGAACCCAGGACCTCTCAAAAGGAGGTGCCCAGCCCCCTAGGGTGCATACCACTAGGATAGCTAAGAATTCATGGAAAAACATAGATAAATTCATAGGCTCTACTCTAGGTATGTCAGTGCTCAGTCAACTCAGGAAAAGATGTTTTACTTCACATTGAAAGGGGATTAAGGGGTCCACTCCATATCCTGATTGGGTGTTTGGTTCCATAGGTCAAAATGTGTTATCACCAGTTTTGGTGGGACCAATACTAAGATAAAAATGCATGGATGCTCAGTGCATCTCTAATACAACTAGAGTATGCCTCAAAGCAATGGAAAAGCACTTTTTCTTACTGTTTACCCAGGGCCTCTGACGCACGAACTTGATAGGCTACCACCTGACTATTGATTTACCCAGGGCCTCTGATGCACGAACTTGATAGGCTACCCCCTGACTATTGGTTTACCCTCTGCGTCGTATACTCCCCGACCCTCGTCCGCCCTCCTCCTCCGCTTGCTGTGCCATCACCCATGCAACCCCCTGCCCCATCCATCTGTTCCTCGTGCTGCAGACAAGGCAGCCAAGCTGGAGGCCGAGAAGAAAGCCGCTGCAGACAAGGCAGCCAAGTTGGAGGCCGAGAAGAAAGCCGCTGCAGACAAGACAGCCAAGCTGGAGGCCGAGAAGAAAGCCGCTGCAGAGGAGGCAGCCAAGCTGGAGGCGGAGAAGAAAGCCGCTGCAGGTGCTTCAGCCCTCAGGCGGCACAAGCCATTGCCCAGTCAACACACCCCGACCCATCTTAGCCCCTCTCGCACCCGCCATCTGACGAGTCCCACAGTCACCACCCATTACCACCACCGCGATCCTGGTCAACACATCAACAGTTCCAAAGGCACTTCTGATGCACGAACTTGATAGGCTACCCCCTGACATTTGACTTACCGGGGGCCTCTGATGCACGAACTTGATAGGCTACCCCCTGACTATTGATTCGCCAGCGGCCTCTGATGCACGAACTTGATGGGCTGCCCCCTGATTATTGATTTACCGGGGGCCTCTTGTAACGGCAGCAGTGACAGCACTCAATTTATACATCAATGTGATCGGAATTTCAATGATTCTCAGATGTACATTAGTGCAGTAAATTTTCCGCTTGTTTTCATGTTTTCCGTTCGCCGCCAGATGTCGCCTGTGAGCGCGCGTCGAGTCGCATTTGTCTTTCGTGATTTCCAAATCGGATTCATTTAAATTTTTTCGAATGATTTCACGTTGAGTCATTATGTGCGATGGATGCACAATGAGATTCTATGTCTGCTCCGTTTTTGTTGACCGGGTTTTTCTGACTATTCATATTCCACCATGGAGTTCAATGGGCTCACAAGTGCTTCGCATATGTTGCTCCCAGAGGTTGGATATGGGTCTGCAGAGGGTCAGTTGGGTTCGGAGATATCAGGGGCATTGTCGGGCGTTACAACCCCTGGGGCATCAAGGCTACAGGCTTCGCAATCACAAGAAAGATCCGCCACTATGCAGCGGTTACATGGTAGCAGAGGAAATCATGACTCTGCCTCTGGAATCTCCACGGACACCCTGAGATCATCGGACTTTAGCGGGGCTATCACTCGTCCTGGGTCACTTCGTGTTCCCCCTGAGGTTACATTTGTGGCTTCCCCCCAGCAGACCGAGGATCAACCTTCAGAGTGCCCTTACTGTGGCCATAGACATTGGCCTGGAGTTCATACTTGTACTGATTGTGGTATGAACGCCCCACCTAACCTTAAACCCGGTCGAGAATCTCCCTCCTCAAGTGAATCTGGTTCCAGCTCTCACGCTCTACCTCATCTTGAAGACAGCAGCAGCGAAGGAGAGCCGTCTAATACTGGAATTAGTGAGAATTCTGGTGAATACTGGGAAAACCACTTCCAGGAAATCTGGAATCAGGAGTTCTTGCACCGCCAAAATTGGCTACTGGCGGAGGCAGGCTATCCAGGACGTCTCAGGGACTGGTTCAGAGCGTCGTGCCAGTTTATCAGGGACAGTGGCCGCCTGCGATTCGACGCCACTTTGCAGGAACAAGAGGATTGGGAGGAGCTGATGGACCAGTTCGACCACTAGGCTGCCGTGATGGTTCAAATGGCCATCATTGCCGAGGAGAGACGCCAGAATGTGTATCACCACGCTGGTCCGTCGGGCGCCTGGGGTCCGAACGACGAAGAGGTCGACGAAATGAGGTGTGATTCGACACATTCTCACCTCTCCAGGGAGCAATTGTCCAAGCTTCCCAACTCCAACTCTAGTGTTGATACTTGGGTTGATGAGGTAAGAAGCAAAGGAAAAGGTACCAGATGCCCGTCCTGTGGTGAGTGTGCCAAGGACTGCTCCTGTTGACGCCAGCTTTCGTTGCCGGAAGACAGGGTGAAATAGCTGAAGAAGGCTGCCAAGGAGAAAAAGCGGGATGACGACAGAAAGTGGAAGGAGATGGAGCAGAAGCTGGAAAAATTGACCAATCTGGTACAAAATCTGAGCACTACTGGGCTCACTGGACCAGCGCCTACAATGGCAAGTCACCCAGCAGCTACCTCCTCAGCTGCACCTGCATCCACGCCTTACGGCGTTCCACATTCTCCATCACCCCCAGCTTTTACTGGCCCACTCCCAGCTTTTACTGGAAATTCTGGTATTCCCCCTACTGGAATTACAAGTCCTATTGGCTTCAATCTGGGTACTGAAGGAGGAGAATCTTCGTCAGAGAGGTCTATACTGTCTGTTGGTACCATTGGTGATATTGATGGAGAAGCAAGGACCACCGTGAAAGAGAGATCAATAGCCTTGAAGAAGAAAGGCAAGGAAAAGAAGGAAAATGAAGCCAAAACGAAGGAAAAGCAAAAGAAATTGAAGGAGATGAGGTATCATCAAGCGCAATCAACGCCGTTTGTACAGCCTACTGTGGATCAGGCGTTGCTGGCGGCCGCAATTGCTCAAGCACAGGCAATGGGAGGCGCCGCCGTCAACCCAGTTTTCGTCAATCCTGTTGGCACATCCACAGGTTTCAACCTGAACCACCTGCTCAATCCTTTGCACATGAAGCTCAGAGGTTCAGTAATGAAGCAGCCTAAGTTCTCAGGGCATCCACATTATTGGGCTTCTTTCGAAAGACAGTTCATGGTCTGGTTGCAGACGGAGAAACTCGACAAGGAACTCTGGATTCTCGGGTTGATGGACTGTTTGACTGGCAAACTCAGGGAGAGTACATATAATCTTTATGTGGAAAGGCAGAATCAAGGAGATCCCCTGACTTATGAAGAGCTGTGGCGAAGTCTCAAAAAGAAAGGCTCTCGACTGCCTGAGGATCATTACAGGAACCGTCTTGAGAACTTCAGGGCGATCAAGAAATTGTTTCTTGAAGAGATCCAAATAGCAAGGCAGGATTGGGAGTTTTTGGTGCAGGAGGCGGAGAACTCGGGAGAAGGCCTCTCTGAAGGCGAGATGAAGAAGATTCTCCTGAGCAAGCTCACGCCGGAGACCAAGCAGAAGATCAGGGACTTCCAGGCGGACCAAAAAGTCATGGGCAACTGGGTTGAAGTCTGAGGATTGCCGGAGACTATGGGAAAAATGGCAGTTCGTGAGTTGCTACACTCTATCAGTGCTACGGGATTGAAAGACATCACCATTCGTGAGGGCAGATGGAGAGTTGGTTTCCATGATTCTGAACAGTCGGAGTTTTTCTGTAGCATGGTGGATGGAAAAGTGAAGTATAAGGGGACAGCTTTGAAGGTGCGACCGTGGATCCTCTCGTATGGAGTCGAGCAGATCTGGGACCAACTTGAAAAGTATGCAAACTTAGAACGCCAGAAGTCACAGGATGCACAAGGCTTCGGAGGCAAGGTCAGTGCCGTTGGTGAGAAGGGATGCTCCGTGTGCATTGCCCTTGGTAAGGAAGGTAGGGCGGCGACTCACACGACCGCAGATCACAGGTGGACGCCCTTAGACATCAAGACAATTCAGTCCAAAACGGATGGAAAGGGAAATTCTCCCAAAAGTCCCCAGCAGGATGGAGCACGAGATGCTGACCAGCATGGAAGGGGAAAGGGTAAAGGGCAGTCCAAAGGAAAGAACAGAGATTGGACACCAAATGATTACTCGCAGCAAGGCGGAGATCCAAGCGGCTCAAGATGGACCGATGCTGGTGGCAAATCTGGTAAAAAATCTGGCGAAAAGAGTGGAAAGGGACAAGGAAAGTCCGGGAATGAAGAGGATTCCAAGGTGAATGGCAACCCCCTGTATACGGAGACGCCAGCAAACAAGACCTTCGGCAACAACAAGGATACTGGAGGTCGAGGCAAGGGCAGATCCAACAAATCCAACCCCAATTCCAACACCTCCAACAACAAAGGCCAAGGAGGTATGAAAGGTGGTGGTGGAAAGTCATTTAGTGGTCGTGGACGTGGAAAAGGAGTCAATGCCGTTGAAGCAGGAGAAGAATGGGTTGACGAAGGACAAGTACAGGACGTGCAGCCGAACGTCGAAGAAGAATGGCAATAGGGAAGCCAACTTGACCCAATTCCCAACATTGGCGTTGAGTGGCAGGAAACAAAGCCCATCAGGGTAGTTGGGGCGGTGGATGGACGCTGCTGGGATCGGCTGGCGCGTTCCTCCGGCCTCCTCTACCCTGCCTGGGTCCTCAGCGCTGTCCGGCGGGGCAAGCAGCGCTTGTTTGTCTGCTGGATCCAGGTCAGGACGACAGATGGTAAGATTAAACTTGCCAAATGTCTGATTGACAATGGTTCAGAGGTCAATCTGGTGAGAAGAGGCTTTCTGCAGGAGGACGAGGGAAAGATGTCCTCGACACCTGTCCAGCTGGAGGGAGTGAGCGGACATCGCCTTGAAGGTGGCGACAGAGAGGCAGAATTTGCGATCAGATTGGTGAAACAATCTGTCTGGAGCGTGGAGGAGACGGTGACGGAGGAGTGGTTTTCTGGAAAATTCTATGAAGCCACCATAAAGTATGATTTATTCTTGGTTCAACCATTGCTTCACGCTCACCGTGTGTCGCCCATGGAACACAGGACATGCTTCCTCCAGGATCCGTCGAGCAGCGACCCGTCCGACCTGTATTATCTGCACCCATACACCAAGAGTATACACCAATTCAAGGAGCGAAATAAGCTGCATATTCAGCGAGATGGGCAGGAATGGACAGGGAATCAAGAAGAATTCGACGAAGGAAAGGTGGAATCATTGAACTGCAAGAAGTGGAAGTCAGTTTGCTATCGTGTAGTCGACAAATGGCGGGACATTCTGGTGGATTACTTCGAAAAGAACCACAATTTTTATCCGCAAGTTGATGCCTTTGCAAACAACAGAAATAAAAGATTTCCAAAGTTCTACGACGATGCCTGGAGTGAGGACTGGTCTGAACCCTTATGGATCAATCCGCCCTTCGACGTTTTTCCTCGTGTGGTGCAGAAGCTGAAGCAATCCGGCGCAAAGGCGATTTGAATTGTCCCCAACTGGCCAAAACAATCTTGGTTCAAGGACATTATGGACATTTCAATCGGCATTGTCGAGCTACCTCACAAGGGAGTGAAGCTGTATTGCGAAGACAATGGCACACCTTTGCCACAGCGTTCGTGGAGCACGTGGGCGTGCTTAGTTGACGGGAATCTGGGAGATTATTGGCGAGATGACAGTGAAATGGGAACAGAAGAGGTCATTTCAAATTCCTCAGGAATCGACGAAATTGAGGTGGATCGAGACGATCGAGAGCGGAATCCTGACATATCGTCGCGGAAGGAGGGAAGGACAATCGGCGTTCTTCAAGAGAACGCCTCCATCCATTCCAATTCGTCCCCATCAGACAAGAATCAAGCCAAAAATGTCAAGATTTCAAGCAAGAATGACAACAAATTTCAAAGATTTTCACCTGAATTGACAGGAATGCAGCTGAATTCGTCCGACCATCCCTTCAAGACATTTGTGGACCCCCTTAATTGGTGGGATCCCACGGAGGAGCGACCTCAGGTGAGCTTCATCCGCCAACAATGCGACGAAGAAGTTTGGAATGAAGTGGCCAAGAATATGAGACCACGACCAACAATTCGCAAATTGGTGGACATGATGTCGGTGATTAAATGTGGGAATCAGGTCGACGGAGACAAGATATCTGCAAGAAGGGACGCAGTGTTCGAAGATTATAAAGATGACGTGCTGAGTGGGAAGTTGTGGTAAAACCCCCCAAATTCGATGTGAAAATGGGGAAGCCAAGATTGAGATAATCCAAGGCTCAAAGGGGCACAAGCAACGTCCATTCTACCTTCACGGCACCAAAGCAGATGCCCTGCGAAAGATTATTGAGCGCAATCTCTATGAGTTCGGTTGGTTGGAGGGCTGCATGAGTTCTGAGTGGTGTTCAGCACCATTTACTGTGCCAAAACCCCCGCCTGCTGACCAATCCAGCATAGATGCTTGGCGTCTAGTGGTGGATTACAGAGCTCTGAATGCCGCCACGGTACCTGACGCGCAACCCCTTCCTTTAATCGAGAAGGAGATGGCCGCAAGAGCCAAAGGTAAGCTCTTTACTGTGTTGGATTTGCGCCATGGCTTTCACCAAATGCCACTTCGAAAGGAGGATAGGCATTTGACGGCAATGTGCACGCCCTGTGGCACTGTCCAGTGGACTGTACTGCCGATGGGTCTGAAGAATGCGCCGTCGATGTTGCAGAAGATGATGGAGACTATTTTATTTCAGAAGCACAAGTCTCTGGATTTACAAGAATTCTGCAGCATCTACATTGACGACCTTCTGATTGCCACGCCGTTGGGAAAAAACTTTGATGAGTGCCTGAAGTTGCACGAAGAACAAGTCCGCAAAGTTCTCGAAGTCCTTCGACAAGAGAAGCTCGTGTGTGGACCCAAGAAGGGCAAAATGTTCCTCCAGAGCGTGGAATTTTGTGGCTCTGTCTTGGAAGATGGGACAAGAAGACCGGCCCCAGGGAAAATGGCTGCCCTGCAGCTATGGGAAAGGCCTAAAACCATCACGCAGCTTTGTGCCTTTTTAGGCTGCTGCAATTATTACCACGAGTTCCTTCCCCTCTACGCCAAGTTCTCTGGTCCATGGACAGAGTTACTCAAGGTTGGCAAAATAGAAGGAAAGAAGGGATCTCAAGTCAAGCTCAAGTGGACGCCAGAATGTGAGAAGGCCTTTACTGGTCTCAAGGAAGCACTGGCAAATGTGGTTACATTAAAGACTCCGTGGTTGCATGGAAGACCTTTTTATATTCGTACAGACGCCAGTCGTTACGCCATTGGTGCTACGATCGAACAAGTCGATGACGAAGGTCACCATCATCTTCTGGCTTTCTGGTCTTGCAAGCTTACAACAAGACAGCAAAATTGGAGTCCAAGGGAACAAGAAGCGTACGCAATCCCTTGTGCCTTACGGCGTTATGAAGGTTGGATCTTGGGCCATCGCGTTGAGGTACTGACTGACCACAAGTCACTGCAGAGCTGAAGGACAGAACATGTGGATACCCCTGGTGGACCAGCTGGGAGGAGAGGCCGTTGGCATGAAACTCTCAGCAGATTTGACCTCCACGTGACTTACATTCCAGGGCGCTACAATACAGTGGCGGACGCCCTGAGTTGCTGGGCCTACCCAGCCTCAGAGGCTTACTCTGAACTGAGTTTTCATGGGACAGCGACGGATAAACCCGAAGTGATCGAGTTTGATAAGGAGGAACAAGCACTGATCAAGAAACATTGTCTCCAATGTTCCATTAAGAATCGGATGAAGGTTGAATTGGTCAGATGCAAGGAGATTACCAAGGCAGATCAGACTGAAAGGGTTAACTCTGACTCTGAGTCGTCGCTGCCGCTCCTGAATGTGTTTCCAGTGACAAGATCCAAGGCGAAATACACGCTCCCTCCACAGCAAAAGGACAAGGAAACTTCCTTCCTCTATGTGGATTGGACGAAGATGTACATGGAGGACAGGTTCTTTGGGTCTGTATACCACAAGTTGAAAGGGGACAAGCCTTATGACTCTGAGGAGACGTCTGATTTCAAGATCCAAGGCGACAAGTTATTTTGGCAAGGACGGATTTGTGTTCCTGATTGTCTAATTGACGAATATGTCAAACATTGGCATCCGAATGAGACATCCCACGGACACTCCCGTGTTCTGGAGCAGGAGCTACGACACAGAGTGTACACACGGAACCTCAAGAGTGCCTGTGAGCAAGTTGCCAAGGGATGCAAGCAATGTCAGACGAACATCCCCAAGAATCAAAAGGCAGAAGGATTATTGAAGGGACTGCCAATTCCTGAGAGGTTGTTCGACAAGGTGACGGCGGATGTCTTCGAGTTGGGACAAATCGAAGAGGAATGTCTCTGCACAAGGAAGCCAATCGATGGGGTTTTGTTAATTCAAGACCGCCACAGTGGCTACATCAAGGTCCTCCCTTGCAACACGAAGCATCTCACCTCTGTAATGGCTGCCAAGTGGACTGCAAGTCAGTGGATGAGTAACTGGGATGTTCCCAGTGAAATTCTGACGGACAGTGGGAAGGAGTTCATTGGGACTTGGTGGGAGAACATGTGTGCTCTATTGGGAGTTCATCATCTTCGTGCCCGAGTCTACGACCATCGAGCCCTCCCTGCTGGACGCGCTGGAAGAATTCTTATCAACATTCTGAGAAAATTCCTGGCGACTGAAAAAGACTACAATTGGTTGGAGACAATTTACTGTGTCTTGAGGAGATACCATCGGACCAAGAACTACACTGGATTAAGTCCAAATGAGCTTGTTTTTGGTCGTGAGAAGATGGGTCCAGGACCAGTGATGTATCATCCAAGGCAGTGCTACAATGCCTCACAATGGTTTGAGAAGATCAAGGATTTAGAGTCCAAGTGGATCCAAGCCAAAGTGGAGAGTCACGCAGATTGGTTGAAATTCAAAAATCAGTCGAGAACACAAGGAAATCCCTTCGAGAAAGGCCAGCAAATTTGGCTTCGTAAGTCAGACGAGACCCTGAAGGACGACAACAAATTGTTACCTTTGTGGAGAGGCCCATTCCAAGTCAGTGGTCAACTAAGTGAGACTACATTCAACATTGAAGTTGAACCAGGCAGACATCAAGAAGTACATCGGGACCGTTTGAAGGCCGAAGTACCCTGCCCGGAAGGAAAGTTCAAGCCGCTCTATTGGACTTCGAAGTACCTGAGCGACAGGAAGATGGTCACCAGCAGTTTCGAGTTGGAGAAGATCCTTGATTACAAGAGAAATGCTCGAAACAAGTGGTACTTTCTGTGCAGATGGAAAGGATTCGGTCCAGAAGAAGACAAATGGGAGCCAGCTTCAAGGTTTATCCATGGGTATACGGACAGTTTCATCAAGTTCCTGAAGAAGCACCCTGAGATTGACCGTGAGCTCTCGCTGATCAAGGATTCTGTCACCAAGGAAGACTTACAAGCACCAGGAGAAGCCCCAATCGTGGCAGAATCCATTCGAGACAAGATCTGATCAGAATTTAAATCGCCGAAACTTTCGAAAAGGTTTACGGTGTACATATACCCTTGGCATTGAGACGAAACAGTCCTGGCGCATCGTCTATGTCGTTCAATGAACAGATGATGGGACATTCTGGGATCATCCTGGTCATCATGTCCATCATTCTCATCATGGTCATCATGTGAATCATGTGCTTCATTGTAGATGATTCCCATCGGAAGTTCCGAAAGGCCTTTATTCTCAACCACGACGACACTCTCGTGTTTTGTTGTCGACTGTGCCCCTCTACTCGCCTTGGGAAGGACTTCTTCGAGTACGTGCTCATTTCAGAGATTCTGGCACATGACTAAGTCTGATACAGTTCATGTGTTTGACGGATCTGCTGAGAATGTTGTTTCAATCAGCTCTTACATTGAGACAGTTGGTTTGTTTTCCAATCGACCGCTGTCAAAGGGGTTATAAGGACCAAGTGAAGACGATGGTGTTCTTACTTGTGTCGACTCGCTGCTCATTTGTGGATTGTGTTGGAATCCCCCTCAGAATCAGCTCAAATTTGGCAAATTCCTGGTACCAAGCATTGGATGCTTATACATGCTGGGACTACAATGAGTCAGTTACCCCTGGTGACTCGTACTGGATACAACATGAAGCCCTGGAGACGATACTGACAGTGTGGTGTACACTCACTGGGTTTTCTTGGCTATCATTACTTTTACATGATTGGATTTCCATCATGGGGATCATCATCATCATGAGGATTTGACCTGGATTGGCTATGAATGAGAACTGGATTTCCGTTCAGCACAACGCACAGTATCTATCGACAATGAATGGGACCTATGTTGGCTTGCTGCAGACTTCGCCGTCTTCAGTCCATGTGCGATTCACTGATTTTGGTCTCAATTCAGTCACATTTTGTACCATAATCTGGCATCTGGTCTCATGACTGCAAATGACACCGACCGGTTTCATATGTGTTGGACTCCATGAAGGGATACCCTATTTTTTGGACGCTCGACGACATGGCGACACTCGTTATCTGTTTTCTGGCAGTGGGATGTCAGATCCTGATTTCATCATGGATCATGGATCTTGATCATGCATGTACATTCTTCACTCAGACTTTCAATTTTCGAATTTTCGAGCTTGAACGAAGCTGTTTCTGTGTGCCCTAAGGTACCTATGCGTTTCATTCAAGTCGATGGCCATCGCAAAACACAGATCTCAGCACAATTTTGCTCAATTCAGCTCAATTTCTCACATTTTGTCATAGATTAGTCGGTTTTTGGTCACTTTTGCCGTTTCGTTCACTTCACTTGACCCAGCCTGACATACTGGCGTATGTTTTCAGAGGGGGAGTGTAACGGCAGCAGTGACAGCACTCAATTTGTACATCAATGTGATCAGAATTTCAATGATTCTCAGATGTACATTAGTGCAGTAATTTTTTCGCTTGTTTTCATGTTTTCCGTTCGCCGCGAGATGTCGCCTGTGAGCGCGGGTAGAGTCGCATTTGTCTTTCGTGATTTCCCAATCGGATTTATTTAAATTTTTTCGAATGATTTCACGTTGAGTCATTATGTGCGATGGATGCACACTGAGATTCTATGTCTGCTCCATTTTTGTAGACCGGGTCTTTCTGACTATTCATATTCCACCATGGAGTTCAATGGGCTCACAAGTGCTTCGCATATGTCGCTCCCAGAGGTTGGATATGGGTCTGAAGAGGGTCAGTTGGGCTCGGAGATATCAGGGGCATTGTCGGGCGTTACGACCCCTGGGGCATCAAGGCTACAGGCTTCGCAATCACAAGAAAGATCCGCCACTATGATGCGGTTATACCTCTGATGCACGAACTTGATAGCCTACCCCCTGACTATTCATTTACCGCCACTGATGCACGACATTGCTAGGCTGGTCCTTGCAATAGAACGCACATCCTCTGATCCAGGTGCAGCTGCAGCCGAAGTGTAGGAAGCAGCGGAGGAGGGCAAAGAAGGAGCAGAAGCGGAGGGTGAAGGGGCAGAAGCAGGTTTGCCACTGATTGCACAACGCCACTGATGATCAACCTCAATAGGCTACCCCCTAATTACTGATTCACAAAGAGCCTCATAAACGAAACCATATGCGTGCACCTATAGGGCCGGCGAGTCTAGTGTCGGGGACGACGAAGGACCTGGCGGCCGAGCTGCTGGCCGCGTGGGAGTCGGACGAGGGGGAGGATTGGTGGAGGACGGCGGGGCACAGGGAGAAGCCGCAGCGGGAGAAGAAGAGGAGGGCATCCTGGGGCCTGCACCAAGGGGATATGAGAGCCCTTCGTATGTAATTGCATGCGTAACTGTTTTCTTCTGCTGCTGTGCTTCTTGAGAATTTAACTCTGATCCTTGCTGTTTGTATTCAGTTCTCGGCAAGAGGGGAAGGGGAGAGGAGCGCGCGGAGAAGTGAGCCCATGAGAAGGAGCGAAGCCCCAGCCCAAGCCCTGAACGCCAGCTTCTTCGAGAAGGCTCGCCCAGCCCCCAGCCCCAGTCGCCGGTGGTCACCGCAACCCCAACCGACCTGTTGATGGAGGAGGAGGAGGAGGAGGAGGCAAAGAAAACGGAGGAGGAGAAGGGGAAGGAGAAGGACACCGAGGCTGCGGAGGCGGAGGGTGGGCGGAAGGGGGCAGAAGCGGGGGGCGGGGGGGTTGCTAAGCAACCGGAGGGGGTCACAACGAGGAGCCGAAGCACAAGGAAACGCCGAGTGAGGGACAGGGGGGCGGGGGAGGAGGGGGGGCAACGGGCGGTGGTGGAGCGGCCGCATTTTGTAATGGGGAAGCACCTCCAGATCGTGGAGTCCACGATTGGGGAAGGCCGGGGGGTGAAAACGAAGGTGGATATTGAGGCGGACACCTGCCTGGGGGAGTACAAGGGGGAAAGGATTGAAGGGACGGCACCGGATTGCCTGATGGGTAGGAGGGATAAGGTTTTGTGCATCAAGGGCGGGGGGGCAGATTCAGAGACTGGGAGGGGGGTTTGGGTGGACGGGGGTAAAAGGGGGAATATTCTGAGCCGTATCAACGCTCGCCCTCGCCTGGAGGATTGCGACGTGACCATCCACCTGGATGACGGTACCCCCGGCGGGAGGTGAAGGCGGGTACCGAGCTGGCCATGTTCTATGGCGCAGATTACCCGTTGCCCCCTTCGCCTCCACCTGCTGATGCTGCTGACCCTGATGAACCTGCTGCAGAAGGTTGCAACCAGCCAGTTCTAACCACCCAGAACATTGTTCCCAGCGCCTCTGCCCTGCCTGCAGGGCAACTGTATGCTGATGACGGGTCCCTGGTGGATCGCCAGTATTTTTCTTCGAAGGTAACCTACCCCAGCCAGGCGACCGTGACCCATGTTGATGGGGGGCAGTTTATTGTCAGGAAGGGGGACAGGGTGCGTCTGCTTTGGTCCAAGATGGGGGGGCCGCACTTGACACAGGTTGAAAGCGAGACCTGTTGTTTCAAGAGGAACTGGCGGAAGGAGAGGTTCGTCACGCCATTGACCACGGTCTGGGGTGACCAGAATTCTTTGGGGGGCGACTTCATCACGGCTGGGTTGCGACTTGCAGGCGTTTACCCTCCCTGGTTTTGTTACGAGTTCGAGGGAGCTGCTCCTGGGGGTGTCGTAGAAATGGTGTTTGTGGGTGGTAAGTGGGAGGTGATTTCAGTGCAGAATAGGAAGGACGTGTACGGCCAGACGGGCCAGTGGCTGCAGGTCGGAATCAACCTCAGGGGGTATGATGCGGAATACCAAGCTGCAGCGCGTGGTATCCGCCAGAAGACATTTTTTGTCCGGGCAGAGAGGGCTATGGGTGTCGACAGCCGGTGGGGGGCGACGCTGGATTGGGCTGAGTGGCGGGCGGAGCACCTGGTAGCTCCGCCTGGCAAAAAAACCATCAAGAGCCAGGACAAGTCCGTGTACGAGAGGGTGAAGGACAGGGTGTATGGGCATGTGATTTGCAGGGTTACAGGTCATGCCATTAAGCTCGTCGACGGCGGTGGAGGGACTGGGGGAGGGATGGGCCACTGCATCTTGGTCATTGCCGAGTGCAGCAAGGATTTGAGGGGCAGGTCCAGCTGGTTTCTGCTGGTCTGGGAAGCTGGAGGATTGGATTCGCCGAGGATCAGGCGGATCTGTCAGGTGATGGTGGACAGGGCGCTGGCTAAGATGCCTGATCTGCAGTCGCGGATTGAGCATTGGGGACAGAGCTCGACCGTCAGCCCCCCCTGCGGCGTTGAGCCTGATGAGCCCAAGGCAAAGAGGGCTCGTGTCGATAGGGGTTCGTACCGTTGCACGTTTGCAACGGCAAATTTTTTTAGAGAGTTCATTCGTGGGGGGTCGTTGCCGGTGCAGGGAGCAGCTTTGAGGCAGCAGTTTGACATTCGGGATCCAGGTTTTTGTTGGACAACTCTGTCCAAGTTTGTTGTTTGGGGGGGGGGAATGGCAGATGAAGAGGTCTGTCCCCGTTCAGAAGGCGAAGGCTGAGGTGGAGGCGATGCTCAGCAAGGGCAATCCGACGCAGTGCCTCCTGCCACCAGAAAAGGCCGTCCCCTATCTCCCCCTCGCTCTGGTCGACTCCGACCAGTGCACCCCCCCTTTCACCTTCTGTCGGCCCGACTCCAAGGGCCGACTCAGCAGTTTTGAAGCCTTCTGGGTCCCGGACGTCAATCAGAAGCGGCTTGCAGGGGGTAGGAACTTTCGGCAGGTGGAGCGGGAAACCGAAAAGGGGGGAACCACCCAAGTTGCATGGGTGGTCTATCTCCCCGATGAGACCGCCATTGGGTTGGAGGATCAGTGTGGGGGCTCGCGCGAGGGTTCCGGTAACCCTAATTGGAAGCGCTAGAAGTTTTTCTAGTGCTTGCATTGTGAAGCTGTTTGGGCAGTGAGATGATGGCGTGTGTAGTGGCAGAGCGCATCGCCGGACCAAGACTGAGATCTGAACCCACGCATTGCAGGCTCCGCGATTTTCTTCTACGGCGGGGGGGTCAGCAGACTGCTGTTTGCTTGGCAAATTTTACCCTTGACACCGGTTCCCAGACCCAGATATAATATTGAAAGGCCAGGCTCCATTGCATTCTGTTCCTTTCTCTGCGCGGTGAATTCTGTTTGACCTCCTACTGACCTCCTACCTGATACGCGCGTGTCTAGCCCTGTGACTTTCTCTTTGGCGCTTTCGGGGTGTTTGTTCATTTTTGGAGCCAA
Source organism: Eutreptiella sp. 'Long Island Sound 2002' (assembly GCA_964036045.1). Classification (NCBI taxonomy): domain Eukaryota; phylum Euglenozoa; class Euglenophyceae; order Eutreptiales; family Eutreptiaceae; genus Eutreptiella; species Eutreptiella sp. 'Long Island Sound 2002'. The sequence goes on from OZ038383.1 coordinate 101,716,182, forward strand.
AGGGCACCCTATCTCGTCTCATTTGACCTGATCTTGACCGGATCCCATTGCTTACTTTCCATCTGGTTTCACCAGGTGGGACAGATTGCAGGTACAGGTACTGGTTTCTGTTACGGCAGGTGTTGTTACAACACGCTATTTTTTAGGTTCAAGAGTATTATTCAGATCTACCCCATTTCGTCTGATTTGACTGGTTTGACTGGACCGAACCCTTTTCGTTTGTCTAACCTTGAGAGTAATGGCGGATACAAGCTACAAAGACACCACAGCTAAAGTGCGTTTGCGTCGTTTGCTTCTTAGTTGCGTGGGTGCGGTTAAGGGAACTCGAATTTTGAACCCAAATGGGTTCAAGAGAGGTATACAGACCCAACCCACGTTGTAAGTGGGCGTGAACCTTGTTCCTGACCTTAAAAGCAGGTCAGAAGGGACCTGCGAAATGGCACTGGCCAATTAGTGCAGGTAAGGCAGCTACGGAGGCTAGGGGAAGGTACGTGACGCCACAGATGTGCGGATCCCTTGTGGTCACACCCCGGGAACCTCGAGTGCCAGAGGATCCCCCTACAGGGGGGCGATAACCAAGCTACGGCACCCTGTGGGCCAAATCCCAGCCAACGAGTTTTGTTTCCAGGTTACCGGCCAGTTTTTATGGTTTACCCCCACGTGCTTATAAGTGTCAATTAGCGTTGTCGTCATCAGCCTGATTCTGACTCCCCATATGTTTCTCCCGTTTAACCCAAGTGTGAACAAATGCTAGTGGCCCCTTGAAAATGATGTACTGGATTCACACATTTTACTTGCTCAATCCTTCTGCTATTGATTTGTTTCGTTCCCTTGCCTGTCCTGTGTGGGCCTGTGAATGATTCATGATTCAATCACCAATTGAGTTGATGCCCGTCGTACATCGGACGCCCCAGTGTTCCCCCCTTTTACCCCTGTATCTCCCCCCTACGCTCCCCCCCCCCGGGCCCTCCCAAACGTCCCCTCCAGCCCCTCCAAGCCCCCCCCACCCCTCTCCCCCCTACGCCCCTCCAGCTTTTCCAACATCCTCCTCCCCCGGCCCCCCCCTCCCCCGCACCCTCCTCCCATCCCGGGCCCCCCCCCATTCCCCCTCCAACCCCCCAAGCCCCCCAACCCTCCCGCCTCCCCTCCCTCCCCTCCCCCCCAGCTCAGCCCTCACCTCCCCCTCCACCCCCCTCATCCCCCCGCATCCTTCAAGGCTGGGGAGGGCAACGTCTTGCCATACATGAGTCAGACGGTAGCCTATCAAGTTCGTGCATCAGAGGCCCCGGGTGAATCAATAGTCAGGGGGTAGCCTATCAAGTTCGTGCATCAGGGGCCCTGGTAAATCAATAGTCAAGGGGTAGCCTATCAAGTTCGTGCATCAGAGGCCCCTGATAAATCGATCGTCAGGGGGTAGCCTATCAAGTTCGTGCATCAGAGGACCCCAGTAAATCAATAATCAGGAGATAGCCTATCAAGTTCGTGCATCAGAGGCCGCTGGCAAATCGATAGTCAGGGGGTAGCCTATCAAGTTCGTGCATCAGAGGCCCTTGTTGACTCAATCATCAGGGGATAGCCTATCAGTCGGGAGACAATGAGCACAAAGTAGTGTAGTCGTCGCGCGATCGCAGCAGAAGAAAATTAAAAACCAAGAAAAAGACGCACAACCAGAAAAAAAAAAGCGCGAAATCGATTTTTCCGACCTCAGAAACCCCCACAAAGATTTTGCGCCGCCGTTTGGCGAGGTCGCAAAATTTAGGACACACACAGAAAAAGAAGAACAACAGAGTCGCGACGGCGACGAAGTTGAGCGTTGCTTGCCCCAAAAACACCTAGCAAAGTGCGTGTCCTAGGCGCTAGGGACTTGTGCGCGCTCCAAAAACAAAGAAGAAGAAAAGAGGCGAACACCAAGAACAAGCGAGCCGCGACGACGAAGAAAAGAACATTGCGTGCTCCAAACCACCTAGCCAGGTGCGTGCCATAGGAGCTAGGCGGCTTGTGCGCGTAAAAAAAAAATAAAAAAAAAGAGAAGGAAACACAACAAAAGGAGAAACACCAAACCACAAACAAAGAAGACACGACCACGGACCACGGGAAAACAATGGTATGACAACCAAGTATGTTACGGCCCCACGCATCCTACATATCATATCCACCGCTACACATGCGTAGATGAGAAAACCAAGTATGTTGCGAAGGAGGGCGCCCAAGGGACAACACCGCAGGCAAAAAAGAACGACGAACCACCACGCACGTTAAGAGGCATGCCCACAAACACAAACCACAACCATACATCCCCGATATTTATTCCTCCATAGGCTCCGACCACCGCGAGATACACGACGAAAAAAAAAAAGCGCAAAAGGTATGGGGCGGCCACGGACAATGGGGAAACAATGAAAAGGCGAACAAGTATGTTAAAAATACGAAGGAGGGCGCCAAGGGAGCACACCACGCACGCACGCACCAAAACGTACGCAAGCCCGCAAAGTGAAAGAAAACGGAGACAAGGTCAAAGAGAAACATGGTATGAAACCCGGCCCCCGCCCCACCCACACAACGTGCTCTCGGTATAGGCGATGCCCACAAACCACGGGGAAACAATGGTATGGCGAGCGAGTATGTTAAGAATGCGAAGGAGGGCGCCAAAGGGACGGACAACGCACACACGCACACCCAAAGACAACACCGCAAGGTGCAAGAAGACGAAGACAAGAGCAAGGAGAAACATGGTATGAAACCCCACCCCGCCCCGCCCGCAAACACGCACACACTCTCACTATAGGGGATGGCCACGTACCACGGGGAAACAATGGTATGGCGAACAAGTATGTTAAAAATGCGAGGGAAGGCGCCAAAGGGAAGGACCGCACACGAAAACACAAACGTACACAAGGTCGCAAGATGCAAGAAGACGGAGACAAGACAAAGGAGAAACATGGTATGAAACCCCACCCCCGCCCCACCCACAAACAAGCACACGCTTTCTCTATAGGGGACGACAACAAGAAGCTGCACAAGGTATGACAAGTATGTTACAAAAAAAAACCCCGAAAGCGCCTTCCACGCCCTCTCTCTAGGGGAAACGCAAGGCACAGAGGTGTGTTATCGAAGACGCTACGGAAAAAAAAAAAAGGAGGAGACACAAGGCACAACACGCAAAAACAACCAACCAACCCCCCAAAAGACCTGCGCACGCTCTTTCTCTACAGGGGAAGAAAACACGGTGGGACAAAAGGAGAGGTACGTACTACGCATCACGCATGCCACGCATATCTGCCACGCGTCTACAGGACCTCTTCTTCTGCTTTTTGAACCATGCCTACGACCGACGACGAGAACCAACCAAGGTATGACACACCCCACCAACCACACACCGCAAGCACAAACGCGCACACGCACGGCAGCCACACCGCGCGCGAACCCCCCCCACGCCACCCACACCAACACGAAGGGCCACACAGCGCACACACACACACCAAGACCAAGGAGGAGGGCACCCAGAAGGCACACCCACCGCACCACCACACCACACCACCAAAAACACAGTCACCACAAACATGCAACACACAACACAGCACGGCCACCGCGCACACCCACACACACCACAAACACACACAACAAAGGACACCCCCGCCCACAAAACACACCACCACAACCGGCGGGCCCCAGCCAGGAGTGGCGGGGAGCCGCACACGGCCACCGACAGCGAAACCCAGCCAGGAGTGGCGGGGAGTAGCACACAGGAACCTCCGCCAGGAGTGGCGAGGGACCAACCACACCACACACCAGCCACAACCCCACCACACACGCCACCGCCGCACACCACACACCACACACCACACACCACACACCACACAGCACCGCCGACAGCGAAGCCCAGCCAGGAGTGGCGGGGAACCGCGCCCGGGACCCTCCGCCAGGAGTGGCGAGGACCGCCCACCACCACCGGCAGCGAAACCCAGCCAGGAGTGGCGGGGAGTAGCACACAGGAACCTCCGCCAGGAGTGGCGAGGGACCAACCACACCACACACCAGCCACAACCCCGCCAGCACACCACCGCCGCACACCACACACCACACACCACACACCACACACCACACACCGCACACCACCGCCGCCAGCAGACCCCAGCCAGGAGTGGCGAGGAACCACACACCACCACCGGCAGCGAAACCCAGCCAGGAGTGGCGGGGTGTAGTACACAGGAACCTCCGCCAGGACTGGCGAGGGACCAACCACACCACACACCAGCAACAACCCCACCACACACCACGGCCGCCAACGGACCCCAGCCAGGAGTGGCGGGGAACCGCGCCCGGGACCCTCAGCCAGGAGTGGCGAGGACCGCCCACCACCACCGGCAGCGAAACCCAGCCAGGAGTGGCGGGGAGTAGCACACAGGAACCTCCACCAGGAGTGGCGAGGGACCAACCACAACACACACCAGCCACAACCCCACCAACACACCACCGCCGCACACCACACACCACACACCACACACCACACACCACGCACCACCGCAGCCAGCAGACCCCAACCAGGAGTGGCGGGGAACCGCGCACCACCACCGGCAGCGAAACCCAGCCAGGAGTGGCGGGGAGTAGCACACAGGAACCTCCGCCAGGACTGGCGAGGGACCAACCACACCACACACCAGCCACAACCCCACCACACACCACCGCCGCCAGCGGACCCCAGCCAGGAGTGGCGGGGAACCGCGCCCGGGGCCCTCAGCCAGGAGTGGCGAGGACCGCCCACCACCACCGGCAGCGAAACCCAACCAGGAGTGGCGGGGAGTAGCACACAGGAACCTCCGCCAGGAGTGGCGAGGGACCAACCACACCACACACCAGCCACGACCCCACCAACACACCACCGCCGTACACCACACACCACACACCACACAGCACACACCACACACCACTGCCCACAGCAAAACCCCAGCCAGGAGTGGCGGGGAACCGCACACCACCACCGACAGCGAAACCCAGCCAAGAGTGGCGGGGAGTAGCACACAGGAACCTCCGCCAGGAGTGGCGAGGGGCCAACCACAACACACACCAGCCACAACCCCACCAGACACCACCGCCGCCAGCGGACCCCAGCCAGGAGTGGCGGGGAACCGCACCCGGGACCCTCCGCCAGGAGAGGCGAGGACCGCCCACCACCACCGGCAGCGAAACCCAGCCAGGAGTGGCGGGGAGTAGCACACAGGAACCTCCGCCAGGAGTGGCGAGGGACCAACCACACCACACAACAGCCACAACCCCACCAACGGACCACCGCCACACACCACACACCACACACCTCACACCACCGCCGCCAGCGGACCCCAGCCAGGAATGGCGGGGAGCCGCGCCCGGGACCCTCAGCCAGGAGTGGCGAGGAGCGCCCACCACCGCCGACAGAGAAACCCAGCCAGGAGTGGCGGGGAACCGCACCCGGGACCCTCAGCCAGGAGTGGCGAGGGACGCCCACCACCACCGGCAGCGAAACCCAGCCAAGAGTGGAGGGGAGTAGCACACAGGAACCTCCGCCAGGAGTGGCGAGGGACCAACCACACCACACACCAGCCACAACCCCACCAACACGCCACCGCCGCACACCACACACCACAAACCACACACCACACACCAACACAGACACCACGCGCGCACGCACCGCGCCATAAACACACACACCGACGGCGAACCAAAACCAGAGGAGGAGGCGACACGCAAACAAGCAACACGGCCAGGAACAGCGAAAAACGCCCTGCCACCACCACCACCCCACCCCGGAGAGACGGGAAACCCACCACCGCAAACCACACAGCGAAATGGGGGGCGGGACGAAAAGGGCCCACGGGAGACGCAGGCGAGGGACCCAACCTCAGGGGTTTGGGGGCCCCCCCTGGTGACCGTATCGGCCCCACCTGAGCACACACAATAAGGTGGGATACGCCCGGGACCGTTCGTCAGCGGCCCGCGGTGGCACCGGCCTGGGGGAGTGACCAATGGGCCTGACCAACACCACTCCCCACGGCACGTACTGCGGTTCGGGCCCAGCGAGGGGCTGCGGGTAGGGCACACTGTCCATCGGGGCAGGCAAGAGACACGCCTATCCCGCAAGGACAGCCCTGCGACCCACAGTGTACCCGACCCCGGTGTGGATAACGGCTGGAGTACCTGGCTAGCGAGCAGGTCCATTTGTACCGAGCGGGTACAAATGGACGGCCTGTACAACAGAGTTACACCCTGACGTGGAGTGCGAGCATCGGCCCCCCCCCGGGGAAACACCAGTAGAAGGGACCCGAGCGGACGACAAGGACCCCCCCGGACCCACCACAGCCGGGAAGGCCCGGGCACGGCACCAGGGGAACACCGCCCCAAGCGACGCAGAAAAGAGACAGAAGGAGGAGGGCACGCGAAGGGGGCGGCGGGGGGACACGCCACCAACAGACCCCGGCCAGGGGGGGCGGGGAACCACACAGCCGAGACGGGAGAGGGGCCACGACACACAGCCCCCGCACCCACACAGAGCCGCCAAACCAAGCCCAGAAAGGCGAGGACAGGCACCCAAACGCACCACCAACACACCGCACACACGCCCGCGCATGCACACAACACAAACCCCCACAACCGCCACCGACACGAGCCCCACAAACGCACACCACACACCAAAGCGCAAGCGCCGCCCGCACCACAAACGCAACACACGCAAACCCAAAAAACAAGAACCCAGCAACCCCCCGCCAGGGGAGCTGCAGGGCCGCCAGAAACACCGCTAGGACACAAAGGTGGACCCACCAAGCCCTCAGCCAGGAGTGGCGAACGGCCACACCCAGCAACACCCAACCGACCACGCCCAACCCCGGGACCAGGCACTACGACACCCACACCAGCACCGCCACCAACACCCAAACCGGACGCCACAACACCCTCACCAGCGGACACACCCGGAACCAACGGAGACACCGTCGGCAACACCAGCGACCCCAGCACCCAGCACAACACCTAGGACACCCTCACCAACAACAAACCAACACAAAAAGCCACCCAACACTGACCAACGACCGCACCCAGCCGGTCCGGTCCCCCACCGACCCGCACCCAGAACCACCGCCACCAGCATGCACACCATCGGAAACACCAACACCACCAAAAATCAAGCCAGCACAACACCCTCACCAACACCATCACCGCCGGCACCATCGCCTACGAAACCTACGCACACCACCACCGGTTCCAGCACCTACATCACCCAAGCCAACGGCAACAAACACACCATCGCCGGCAACACCCCACCATCAGCGTCGCCACCGGCAACCTCCGCCACCGGAGGGAACCAAAGCCACCGCAGCCGGTGAGCCAACCAACCACCAAGCCCCGGCCAGGGGAGGCGAGGGCACACGCCCAGAACCATCAACAACAACACCCTCGCCATCAAAGCAACCACAGGGCGCCATCCGACATGCAGTCACCAGCGGCACCCACACCACCGGCGCCACCAACACCACCCTCACCCACGACACTACCCGGGGCATCGCCTGCACCACCTACACCAACAGCATCACCAGCAGCCCACACCACCTACTGCACACCCTCCCAGACACAGCCACAGAAACCAGCCACCGCCCACCCCTGAACACAGGCCGCTGACCACCCGCACACAGACCCACACCAACCACCAGCAGCATCAGCAACATCAGAGACGCCGTAAACCATAGCAACGCCCGCAACGACCTCACCACCGGCATCACCGACACCGCCACCGACAGTGCGACCTCAGCAACAACAACCCAGAGCGTCAACGGCAGCCGCCACGGCGACACCGCCCGGTACAACACGATCGACATCAACAACACCAAGGGGGCCAACACGCGGGCCAGCGACGCCCATGGGTACCTCCGCCAGGAGTGGCGAGGTCCCACCCCCACCGTCAGAACACCACCATCCACCAGGGCATCACCTACAGCGCCCTCGCCTTCGACATCGCCCACAGCTCTGCCGGCGGCGCCCTCGCCAACACCATCACCAACACCGCCAACAGCGGGAACACAGCGCCACCGCCAACCACCCACAGCACCAACCTCCCCAACACCAGAAACAACCGGTACCACCCCACCAGGACCACAAACCGACCAACCACCAGCCAGGAGTGGCACGCCCGGAACCGCCGACAACCCAAACGCAGGCCGCGCCCAGCACCAACACCAACAAGACCCACGCCAACAGACCACCACGACACACGCCAACCACCAAGTATCACCTATGGCACCCTCACCATTGGCAACACCAACGCCGCCAGCACCCACGGCACTATCCACACCACCATCAACCCCACCAAAGACGGACCAGGGTGCCGTCACCTACAACACCCCTACCACCACCACCACGACCCCGGCACCAAGTAACACCTAGGGCACCCCCACCAACGGCGTCACCAAGGACGCCAGCACGGCTGGCGAACAAACGCCACCGAGCCCTCAGCGGGGAGTGGCGAGCGACCACACCCAGCAACACCCAACCAACCACGCCCAAGCCCAGGGCCAGGAACTGCGACACCCACACCTGCACCGCCACCCACCCAAACCGAACGGCACAACACCCTCACCAGCGGAAACACCCGGAACCAACGGGGACGCCGTCGGCAACACCAGCAACCCCGGCACCCAGCACGACGCCTGAGACACCCTCGCCAACAACAGACCAACACAAGAAACCACCCAACGACCATGTTACACCCAAGGCGTTTTAACCGCGCCACCGACCGACCCGCGGCCAGAACCACCACCAGCAGCATCCACACCACCGGAAGCGCCAACACCACCAACAATCAAGCCAACACAACACCCTCACCATCACCATCACCGGCGGCACCGCCTTCCTCACCATCGCCTACAATGCCTACGCACCGACCAACACCGGATACAACGACTAGATCACCCAAGGCAACAGCATCGAACACACCATCGCCAGCATCACCCCACCATCAGCGTCGCCACCGGCAACCTCTGCCAGCGGAGGAAACCAAAGCCACCACAGCCGGTGAACCAGCAAACCACCAACCCCCGACCAGAGGAGGCGAAGACCCATCAACAACAACACCCCCGCCACCAAACCAACCACAGGGCGCCATCCACCACGCAGTCACCAGCGGCACCCACACCACCATCGGCACCACCCTCACCAACAGCATCACCAGCAGCCCAGGCCACCTACTGCACACCCGCCCAGACAGAGCCACACGAACCAGCCAACGCCCAACCCCGAACACAGGCCACTGACAACCCACACACAGACACACACCAACCACCAGCAGCATCAACAACATCAGAGACGCCGTAAACCATAGCAACGCCCGCAACGACCTCACCACCGGCATCACCGACGGCACCACTGACAGTGCGACCTCACCAACAGCAACCCGGAGCGTCAACGACAGCCACCACGGCGACACCACCCGGTACGACACCATCGGCAACAAGGACACCGAGGGGGCCAAGGCAAACCCACCAGCCAGCGACGCCCATGGGAACCTCCGCCAGGAGTGGCGAGGTCCCCCCTCCGCCGTCAGAACACCACCAGGGCAACACCCACAACACCCTACAACGCCAACGCTCACAGCTCCCCCAGCGGCGCCCCCACCAACACCAACACCGGCACCACCGACACCGGCAGCACGGCAACACCGCCACCCACCCGAAGCATTGACACCCTCGACCACAACCGAAGCAACACCTGTCACTACGGACCCAAGGACAGCCGAAGGAAATATCCCAGCACCAGAGACAACCGGCACCACCAGGACCACAAGCCAGCCAAACACCAGCCACGAGTGGCACGCCCGGAACCGCCGAACACCAAAACGCAGGCGGCACCCAGCATCAACACCAACAACACCCACGCCATCAGACCACCACGAGACGCGCCAGCCACCACCGTGACACCCTCACCGTGGGCAACACCAACGCCGCCAACACCCACGGCAATATCCACACCACCGCCAACCCCACCAACGACGAGCCGTGGTACCGTCACCCACAACACCCCTATCATCACCACCACGACCCCGGCACAGAGTAACACCTAGGGCGCCCCCACCGACGGCAACACCAAGGACGCCAGCACGGCTGGCAAACAAACGCCACCAGCGCCACCCACCAGGCCCCCAGCCAAGGATAGAAACAGCAACACCACACACCATCACACCCACCGCATCGACATCACCCGGAGCATCGTCAACATCAACCAGGGGTCCCCACCACCCAAGCAGCACAAAACACCACAGCAACACCACCACACCCTCACCATCAGCGACACCAGCAGCACCCTCCGCCAGGAATGGCGAGGAGAAAACCCAACAACGCGGAGCCACCCAGCGTCCCCGGCACCCTCACCATTGGACCGCCACCACCGGCACCAACCCCCAACACACCACCGTCACCAACGCCACCGACCCCTGACGCAACAACCACACAGCCCGCACAAACGGCACCAGCCAGAGCATCGCCGACAACACTCCCGGCCAACTCTCAAGAACACCACCGAAAGCAGCACCGTCGACCGAAAGCCACAACAACCCCAGGGTACGGGTCCCCCTTCCCACCCTCCACCATCTGCACAACCAGCGACACCATCACCAGCACCAACCGGAACACCGACAACGACAGCCTCACCAACAACCGACACCCCCACTACCGCTGCCACCCACCAGTCACGCCACCCACCGTCGGCGCCACCCACCAACGCCGCACCCCGAACCACACCTACACCCCAAACCTGCACCAGCACAGCCGGCCCAGCCGTCAATGGCACCGCCGCCCATGGCACCACCTACACTCACCAGCGCCACCACCACCCCGCGCGAGGCCAGGAACCCCTGGCGTCGCCAATGGCCTCAACGAACACCAACACCACCAACACCACCAGCGCCGGACGGGGACTATCCACAAACCAGGAACATCTCCACCACCAACAACCAATACACCACCCGCGACACCCCACCGTCGCCAACGCCACCACGGCACCTATCACACCTCCACCACCGGAGGCAATGTGGGCCACACCACCCGTCATCTACAGCACCCTGGCCACCACCGCCACGTCCGGCCCACAAACGTTACACCCGGACGACCAGAAACAACACCCTCACCATCGACACCACCGGTAACACCACATACGCCCATACGTCACCCGCACCATGCTCACCAACCATCACCTCGTCATCAGTGTCCACGACATCAGAGGCACCAACACCACCGGCGACGACGACAGCGACAACATCTGACCCACCAACTAACCACCATCAACCATAGCCCAACACCAACCTCATCTACGCTAACGCCCATACCACCCTCGCTAACAACACCGCCACCGACACAATCACCCACTTCGGCACCCACACCACCCTCACCACCAACATCACCACCACCCCCCCAGGGTCAGGGCTCGCGGGGAACGGAACGGCAGAGCGAGCACACCACCACCCGCACGCGTCGCCCAGCCTATCGTACACCGCTCCGCAACACGCCCCCCCGCTTCCCCCGACAGGACGTGCGCTCCAGCCCACTGCTAGGAAGACGACTACGACGTCCTCCCGGCCATCCGACACCTACTGGCAGCCAAGGCCCCGCGCCCACAAGCCCACCAGCAACCCACGAAACCGCAGGAGCCCGACCACCCCATGCCACCACGCACCATATCCCCCGCGTCCACCGCAGACCAGAACGCGGAACACCAGCAAGAGGAGCCCGACCCCGACCTCGCCGCCACGCCCCCACCGCCCCCCCCCCCAAAGGACATCTACGCCACACTGGCCAGCACCCTAGCCCCCATGGACGCCGAGCAGTACTACCAGTCCATCCAAGGAGACCTCCCTGAGGACCACGCGACCCTCCAGGGGTGGAAGCAGGAGAAAAGGAACGACAACAAGTGGGGCACAGAGGAAGACCTTCTCTGGGAAGACACCTGGAAAGGCACCACGGACGCCTTCCTGGAAGCAGCAGCCGAAACCTACCCCCGCCCGCCCGGGGACACTAGACACGGCCTCCACGACCTCCTAGCGTTCCACAGCTGGAAACACCGCGACACCATCACCCTCCACCCCCTCGACCACAATCCACACCGATGGACACCTGAAGACGACGCCACCGCCGCCATCACCGTACAGCAAAGCCCCGAGAACCCGGAGGAATACCACATCACCTGGAACGATCCGGCACCCCACCCCCCCGCCTCCCCCACCCTCCCAGATGTCTTCGCCACCATCAGCGCAGAACTCCAGGAGGCGAAAGCCCCACAACAACTGGACGAAGAGATGCCCCACGCACCATCACCACCAACCACACAAGACAAACCCCGCACAGAGCCCCTCACCCACCCCATCACCACAATGGAGCTCCCCCCACAACACCGCACCACCCCGGACCGAAACGGGTTTCGAGACCTGCCTTGGGAATGGGCGGTCCACAACGGCACACTCCGATGGGACGAAATCACACCGGGACTCCAGGCCATCCGCCTCCACTCGATCACCGAGCCCACCACCACCTGGGCACTACCGACGGGCCGCCACCACCTCCTCCTCACCGTCCAAGGCGATGCCACGATCACACCCACGGAGGGAGACCCCGTAACAGCAGCGCCCGCCCACGCCGTCCACATACCCCCGCAAGCATCGTCGGCACCTATGACGGTACATCCAGGCCCCACCCCATGGCAAGCCATCGTCATCACCTACCCCGCCCCAACGACCACACACACACCTGGCAGCAACGGTGGGAGGACGACCGGGGGGACCTCCTCGAAGAACACCTAGGGCTCACACGCACCCACCACACCCTACACCCGATACGAGAAGTAGGCCAAGCACCACACGGCATACACGCCCCGGGAGTATGGGCGTACGCCACACCGATAAACCCACAAGCAGCGGAGGACATCAAGACCGCCCTATCCATCAAGCAAGCCCAGACCCAAACCCCGCACCGCAACACCCAACGAGGCTACACCATTTGGTGGGCATACCAAGACCACGACACCCTCACCCCCCAACCAGGGGCCCCCCCTCTAGACACCAACGCAACCGCCCTCCTCCAAGCCGCAACAGCGGCAGCCACACAGGTAGGGGCCCCGGAAACCTGGGGCCCACAATACCTGGTCGAAACCAAAGTGGCGCCCCACGCGAAGGCCCAAGACAAGCCCCCAACACCGAAGCCGCTCCACCCCCCACTCAAGCTAGACCTGACGGAACGCACCCCCCAGGACGAATGGGCAACCCACTACATCATCCCCCACACCACCAGCCGCAAGAACGACGCCGCCAAGATCACCGTCACCCGCCACCTCCCCCACAGCACACAGGTGTATGAGCTGACGGCCGCCAACGTCCTCGTCACCCGTCGCCGACACGACGAGCGATACACCATACAGGCGGAAGGGGCCGCCGCGACCACCCTGTACACATGGGCAACACGGGGGGACCTCCCACCCCCCACCCTCCACCACGCCCCCTCCTGGCCCACCCCCTTCCGCACAGCAGACCGCCCCAACAAGAAGCCCAAACACACAGGTGTGCACACCCCCGCCCAGGGGGCCCAGCACCGACACGATGCGAGGCGCAAGGCCCGCACCCTCCACGACGACCACACCATCCCCCGCATCACATCCCCCCCCGCCAGGGTGTCAGATGCCACCCACAACCGCACCATCACAGGCATCACCACGGACTGCCTGAACCCAGCGGCTTCGCTGGCAGAGGCCGTGTGGATCAGCGAAGGGCGCTCCCAAACACGGGCGGTGGCGCGCCTCCACAACATCCAACCCCACAAACTCCAGCGCGCCGTTGGACCCTTCGCCGTGCACGTCACCCCGTACGGCATCGACGACCCCCGGTGTGAGCACCATGACCTGCCCTGCTCCACCCCATGCACCTCGCCCCTGCGCGGACCGCTGCCGGCCCCCACCATCACGGGCAACATGTACCTGGGCACCGTACCGGGAGACCCGGGCATATACATCCAGCCCGACAGGTCCAGGGAACACGCCATCCCCCTCCACGGTGTAGAATCCCTCGCCCTGGGACCGCCCCCACCGAAACACCAACACCAGCACATCCCGGGGGACAAACGGACACAGGCGCCAGACAGGGGAAAAAAGGCCAACCAACGCGCCCTAGCCCACATCACCGTCGACCCCGCAGCCCACCTACCAAAGGACTTCGGCACAGAGCGCCACATCGTCCTGGAGGGGCAAGCCCACCACATCATCACCGCTGCCCTGTACACCCTCGCCGCCCACGAACGCTACTGGGACCCCACAACCATCCCAGCGATGCCCCCACCACCGCAGGGCCCCAAAGATCCCGTCACCCCCTTCCACATCGATCAACTCCTAAGCCGCAGGGCCACCCCACACCTCCACCCCTCCAGGATACCACTAGCCATCGCATCGTGGGACACCCTGGACACGCCCCCCCAACAACCCGCCATCCACATCCTCAAAGCGGACGCCCAATGGTGGGTCCTCCACTGGGCACACGGAGTCGTCATGGCGGCCCAGGCCTATACCCAGGAAATAGACCCGGAAGACCCCCCACGGGGCCGGCAGCGACTCCTCCAGGCCACCACCCTCACAGGCCGCGAAGGCGCCCCCTGGGAAGCCCTCCACACAGCACTCTACTGGGGTCAAGGCTCCCCCAACGGCCCAGACACACCGGAACCCACAGAGGCCTGGGTCATGCAGGCCAAGGCCAGGAGGAACTACCACCTACACCACCCCTTCGACGACAGCCCGGCCGCAGTGCCATGGCCATCCAATCCCCCGGAGACCGTGCGCAAGCTCGCCGACATCATACGCAGCCACGCGAAAGCGAAAATGCAAACACCGGCAGAACCCCCACTGAGGGATCCCAACCAGCAAGCAACGCACCCCTTCTTCAAACCCCAGGCCCCCCCAGCCCCGCTACCCCCAGTCCCGCCCAAGCGAGCGAGACGACAAAGGGGCGCACCCGCCCCCAACCAAGCCGGAAAAGCGGCGACCTCCCGACCCCCTGCATCCCACCCGACCCACCCGGCGAACCCAGACCAAGCGTCCTCGTCATCCTCCCTCCCACCATTACCACCGCCCCATCCGGACCAAACATCCTCGTCATCCTCCCTCCCGTCACTACCACCGCCCCACCCGGACCAGGCATCCTCATCATCCTCCCTCCCGGCACCAGCACCGCCCCCGCCCAAAGCGTACCCAGGATTCGGAAAAGGCGCGAAGGTCCAACAGCCCTTCCGCAACGACCACACAGGCGACTGGATCTGGTGTGAGGGCACGATCCAGTACCGCCTCCGCGACCCGGGGGACAACGGGGGGCCACAGATCCGGGTGATCTGGCACCGCCAAAGGGAGCTAGACCAAGGCAGCAGCGCCCCGGACAAGCCAGTAAGCTACACCCTGGAGCTCACCAGCGCCCACCCCATCCGGCTCCGCACCGAAGAGAACAAGGCCCACACAGGCACCAAATACACTGGGGAGCTCCCCCCGGAGTGGAGCCAAGGCCTCCCCCCGCCGCGCCTACCCAAACGCCCACCAACCGGCAAAAAGTCCCCGAGCCCCAGTCCCCCTCCCTGACGGGGCAAGGGCCGAGGGCACAAGCCTCCACAGCCCCGGCCCGCCCCCACCGAGGCCACCGTCAACCTCCTCAACCTCAACCACCCGGCCGTCACATACTCCAAGGACGCCACAACCGCCCTCCAAGAGCTCCCGATGGCACAGGGGCCGGGGTGGGTTCCCCACCTCCTCACCTTCCAGGAACAAGGCCTACAACGCGACGACCCCCCTGAAACCACCCTCATATATACCCCGGACCAGATAGCGTACAAATGCTACTGGCACAAGGGGACCCCCCTATACGCCCAAACCGGCATCCACTTCCACCTCGTCCACCACCTCAGCGTCCAGGGAGGCTAGGTGTCTATGAGGTCGTTTGGGACGGATGGCAACTCAACGTCATCAACACCCACGTCCCCTTCGGCGAAGCCACGGAACCCTTCCTCCAAGCCCTGGCCGAGGCATACCGCCAGATGGCCATGGTCGCCCCCACAGTCATCATCAGCGACATGAACGCCGCCCCCACCCCGGCGGACCGAGGGGGACAGGCCACACCCCAGGACCAAGCAGTCCGCGACACCATCGAAATGCTGGGGCTCGTGGACCTGACAGCCAACCTCGAAGGCCAACCATCCCACTTCCCCGACCAAACAGATGCCGCCCCATCCCGCATCGACGTATGCTATGGCGACCCCATCACCATCATCCGAGCGGAGGCCCGATATGGACCCCTCCCGCTGGGACCCACAGGCCATAGCCCCCTGCACATCCGCTCCACCATCCCCAACCTTCCCCCCAGCCCCCCAGAGGATGCGGACCAAGGCCTACCACCCTCCCTGAAGATGCCCCCACTGCATGACAAGCATGCCTGGTCCCAATATCACAGGGCCATAGACCGCGCCCGGCGCATCCAACCAGACCCCACCGACCTACTCACAGCCATGCGCACGGCCGCCGTCGCCTGCGGCTTCCAGCAACACCCCCACACAGACGACGACCAACCACCCACGGCCCTAGGGGACATGCTCCATGACCTCTGGCATGCGAAGCAACAACTGGCGACCCTCCTCCACACCGACACCCCCCAAACCCGCCGCCAGATACACCACTGCAGGACACGGATAGCCCACATCAGGGCACACCTGCAGCGGTGGCACATCCACAGGCAACAGCGCATCGCCCAGGAACACGAACGGTATGCGCAACATGAACTCCCCTACAAGGCCATCCGCCACCTCAACGATGCCATGACCGACACCAGCCACCGCACCATCACCAAGGTCCGGCAGGAGGACGGGTCCCTCACCAACGACCCAGCCACAGTGCTCCAAGCCACCCAAGAAAGCTTCCTCCGGTAACACACCCCCACCAAAGACACACTGGACCCAGACACCCAGGCCAAAATCGACCGCCTCCCTCGGGTCTTCAACCACGCCTAGTGGAGGCAACTGGAAAAACGCCCCTTCACCATCCACGAAGTCCGGAAGGCCATCCACAGTCTCCGGCAACACAAAACCCCAGGCTACGACGGCCTCCCTGCAGAGGCATACTACCACCTCCCCGCCCACTTCCTCCGCATCCTCGCCCACCGCCTCTGGGACATCGTCACGGGGCGGACCCCCCTGCCACCAGACTGGGCAAACGCTGTCCGCCCCCTCTACAAAAAAGGGGACTGGGCAAACCCGGACAACTGGCGCCCCATAGTCTGTGCGGTCACGGAGGTCAAAATCGTCTGGACCATCCTCCTGCGCCGCATCCGCCCCCACCTGGACCCCCACATACCAGCAAGCCTCTGGGGGGCCATCCCAGGCCGGTCCCCACACGAGGCCATCTTCCTCCAGGACACCATCGCAGACATGGACCCGGTGGACCTCATCATCGCCTCCCTCGACGTCAAAGGAGCCTTCCCGAACACCCCCTGGCTCCTTCTAGAAGCGGTGTGGAAACGCCTAGGCCTCCCCTTCTACAACTTCACCTCCGGCTACATCCGCACCCGCAAATACACGGTCCGCACTGGAGCAGGCCTCACCCCCTTCCTGGAGCCAGGCAGCGGGGTCCCCCAACGGGGAGCAGAGGGCCCCTTCCTGTACCTTCTAGTGACGCTCCCCCTGGCCCTCGCAATCGAGCAGGATTACCCGGCCTACGCACCCTACCCCCTCCTCTCCCCCGTGGTGGGCTTCGCGGACGACACCAACCTCACGGTCGCGCACACCCCACACGAACCCCATGCCCCGGACCCCGGGCCAACGGTCACCCAACAGGCCAATGACTTACTGAAGGTGACCGTCTCCTACCTCTCCCACAACAACCTCATCGTCCACCCCACAACATCAGTGGCCATGATCAAGGGGTCTGCCACACCTCCCACCCTAGGGCCACAAGGGCCCCCCATGCAAGTCGTGACAACCACCACCCACCTGGGGGTAATCCAGGCCGCCAACCCTGAGGACGCCACCCTCCCTCCCAAGTTGCAATCACACCTCGCCCATCTCCCCAGATACGCGTCCCCAACCACCAAGGCCCTCTCCCTGTCCCACCAGAGCCTGGCGTACTACCTCACCGGGGTCTTGAACGCCTCCATAGGCTTCCAAGCACTCCACCTGACACACCCCACCACCGCCCTCCAGCCGGCCACACGCGCCGTGACCAAGGCATGGGCAGCACACGGGGGCTGGCCCACCTCCATACCCACCTGCGCCATCCCAGCGGCATGGCCCCACTATGGGGACGCCATAGGGGACGAGGTGAAAGCGGCCTACACCAGACACACCGCCCTCCTCCTTCACCGCATGACCCACAACCACTCACCGGAGGTCTGCGAGGTCACCGCAATCCGCCTCCAAGCCGCACAACGGGCCCGCAACACATGCCCGCGCTGGGTACTCCACCAGACGGGCATGCCCACCAACATGAACACGCGCCTGTGGAACCACCTGCAGCTTCTCCTCCCATCCCCACACCACGCCATACTCACCAACCACACCTGCCCAGAGGAAGGGCCTCTAGCGGTCCTCTGCGGGGACCTCCACCATCACCCCAAGGATACCATCGACACCATAGACCTTGTCAGGGCCTCCATCACCGTAGTATACGTCACCCTCCCCCAAATGCGGGTCCTGCACCACAGCGGGGCACACCACACCCCCTTTCTACAGCTTCCCGAATGGCCTCAATACCGCCTCTTCCACCAGTACCTCACGCAGACGGCACGAGCAGCGGGACACACTCTACCGGGAAGCAAAGACATGCACACAGCCTACCGAGAATTCACAAAGCAACACCCCCGACCCATCCCAGCGACACCGCCCTACGCACCCACCGGATCGAAACACGAACCCGTCCCCCCGGTGACGGGCCCAGTCCCACCACTAACCCTACTACTGGCCCAGAGTGAAGCCAAACCCACGCAGACCACCGTCATCCACCACGGGGCAAAATGGCGCATACCGAAACACCACATGACCGCCTGAGACCTACCACGGGTCCCCCATGATTCCCAGAGCATGCCACGCACATGTTGGGCCTGTGACCCCGAGGCACCAACCACACCATGGCCCGTACTACACCTCATAGCACGCCACCACACCCACCCCACAACCCACCTACCACCACAGGCCTACGCATGGGTAGCCCCATGGTTCCACCGCACGGACACTAACCCCACGGTAGCATGGAACGCCGACCACGCGCCCAAATGGCTCTTCACCACTACACCCACATGGCCCCGCCCCGACCCGGCAGGAGTCGCCATCCATTACAGCATGTACGAGCCAGGCAGAACGGGCAAGCACGAGCACCCCTACTATCCGCTCCACCACTCCTGCCACACACCGGAGCACCGAACACAAACCCTCACATGCCACGACCTAAACCCCGACACAGCCGACATCCTCCACTACATCTACTCCTACCTCACACAAGGACAGCCGGAGCAGGGACTCATAGCCCTGTCCCCCCAAGCGAAACACATCATCTCCAAAGGAATAGGGGTGTACGCCACCCCCCTCCTGCAGCACACAACCCCAGTAGCCCACCTCGCCACGGGCCTTGCCATATACGCCTACCTGCCCATGAACCCATGCCGCCTCCCACAACCATCACCGGCGGACCGGCTCTTCTTCACCGACGCCTCAGGCGAATCCGCCCTCACGCCCATCACCTGGGGGGCCACCCTGCAGCTAACCCACACCGGGGGACACTACCACATGGACCACCACACGGGCCACACCACCTATGGGGCCTCCTCCCACGGGGAGCTAG
Organism: Eutreptiella sp. 'Long Island Sound 2002'; assembly: GCA_964036045.1. Lineage (NCBI taxonomy): Eukaryota > Euglenozoa > Euglenophyceae > Eutreptiales > Eutreptiaceae > Eutreptiella > Eutreptiella sp. 'Long Island Sound 2002'. The sequence continues at coordinate 101,736,030 of OZ038383.1, forward strand.
GGGCCATGGCCGACGCCATCACCGAGATCGCGGCCCACCTACCCGCCCACTCCCCGCAAATCATCCGGGTCTGGTTCGTGGTAGACGCCACTGTCGACACACACCTGCTCCTCCGCATAGCAAGGCAACCACTTCACAAAGCCACCGCGACGAGCCTCGGCACCCAGGCACTGCTGCCCTGAAAAGCCCTTCGCAGCCTTCCCCCCTACGTCCAACTCCACATCGTGAAACAAGAGTCTCACAGACACCAATACGGAAATGGTAAGGTCGACAACCAAAGCGGACACCCAATGGTGGGTCCTCCACTGGGCACACGGAGTCCTCATGGCGGCCCAGGCCTATACCCCGGAAATGGACCCGGAAGACCCCCCACGGGGCCAGCAGCGACTCCTCCAAGCCACCACCCTCACAGGCCGCGAAGGCGCCCCCTGGGAAGCCCTCCACACAGCACTCTACTGGGCTCAAGGCTCCCCCAACGGCCCGGACACACCGGAACCCACAGAGGCCTGGGTCAGGCAGGCCAAGGCCATGAGGAACTACCACCTACACCACCCCTTCAACGACAGCCCCGCCGCACTGCCATGGCCAACAGATCCCCCGGAGACCGTACGCAAGCTCGCCGACATCGTACGCAGCCACGCGAAAGCGAAAATGCAAACACCGGCAGAACCCCCACTGAGGGATCCAGACCAGCAAGCAACGCACCCCTTCTTCCAACCCCATGCCCCCCCAGCCCCGCCACCTCCAGTCCCACCCAAGCGAACGAGACGACAAAAGGGCGCACCCGCCCCCAGCCAAGCCGGGAAAGCAGCAACCTCCCGACCCCCCGCATCCCACCCGACCCACCCGACGAACCCAGACCAAGCATCCTCGTCATCCTCCCTCCCACCACTACCACCGCCCCACCCGGACCAGGCATCCTCATCATCCTCCCTCCCGCCACCAGCACAGGCCCCGCCCAAAGCGTACCCAGGGTTCGAAAAAGGTGCGAAGGTCCAACAGCCCTTCCGCAACGACCACACAGGCGACTGGATCTGGTGTGAGGGCACGATCCAGTACCGCCTCAAGGGACAAGGGGACAACGGGGGGCCACAGATCCGGGTAATCTGGCACCGCCAAAAGGAGCTAGACCAGGGCAACAGCGCCCCGGACAAACCACTCGGCGACACCCTGGAACTCACCAGCGCCCACCCCATCCGGCTCCGCACCGAAGAGAACAAGGCCCACACAGGCACCAAATACACTGGGGAGCTCCCCCCGGAGTGGAGCCAAGGCCTCCCCCCGCCGCGCCTACCCAAACGCCCACAAACCGGCAAAAAGTCCCCAACCCCCAGTCCCCCTCCCTGACGGGGCAAGGGCCGAGGGCACAAGCCTCCACAGCCCCGGCCCGCCCCCACCGAGGCCACCGTCAACCTCCTCGACCTCAACCACCCGGCCGTCACATACTCCAAGGACGCCACAACCGCCCTCCAAGAGCTCCCGATGGCACAGGGGCCGGGGTGGGTCCCCCACCTCCTCACCTTCCAGGAACAAGGCCTACAGCGCGACGACCCCCCGGAAACCACCCCCATGTATACCCCGGACCAGAAAGCGTACAAATGCTACTGGCACAAGGGGACCCCCCTATACGCCCAAACCGGCATCCACGTCCACCTCGTCCACCACCTCAGCGTCCCAGGGAGGCTAGGTGTCTATGAGGTCGTCGGGGACGGATGGCAACTCAACGTCATCAACACCCACGTCCCCTTCGGCGAAGCCACGGAACCCTTCCTCCAGGCCCTGGCCGAGGCGTACCGCCAAATGGCCATGCTCGCCCCCACAGTCATCATCGGCGACATGAACGCCGCCCCCACCCCAGCGGACCGAGGAGGACAGGCCACACCCCAGGACCAAGCAGTCCGCGACACCATCGAAATGCTGGGGCTCGTGGACCTAACAGCCAGCCTCGAAGGCCAACCATTCCACTTCCCCCACCAAACGGATGCCGCCCCATCCCGCATCGACGTATGCTATGGCGACCCCACCACCATCATCCGAGCGGAGGCCCGATATGGACCCCTCCCGCTGGGACCCACAGGCCATAGCCCCCTGCACATCCGCCTCACCATCCCCAACCTTCCCCCCAGCCCCCCAGAAGATGCGGACCAAGGCCTACCACCCCCCCTGAAGATGCCCCCGCTGCATGACAAGCATGCCTGGTCCCAATATCACAGGGCCATAGACCGCGCCCGGCGCATCCAACCAGACCCCACCGACCTACTCACAGCCATGCGCACGGCCGCCGTCGCCTGCGGCTTCCAGCAACACCCCCACACAGACGACGACCAACCACCCACGGCCCTGGGGGACATGCTCCATGACCTCTGGCATGCGAAGCAACAACTGGCGACCCTCCTCCACACCGACACCCCCCAAACCCGCCGCCAGATACACCACTGCAGGACACAGATAGCCCAAATCAGGGCGGACCTGCAGCGGTGGCACATCCACAGGCAACAGCGCATCGCCCAGGAACACGAACGGTATGCGCAACACGAACTCCCCTACAAGGCCATCCGCCACCTCAACGACGCCATGACCGATACCGGCCACCGCACCATCACCACGGTCCGGCAGGAGGACGGCTCCCTCACCAACGACCCAGCCACAGTGCTCCAAGCCACCCAAGACAGCTTCCTCTGGCAACACACCCCCACCCAAGACACACTGGACCCGGACACCCAGGCCAAAATCGACCGCCTCCCTCGGGTCTTCAACCACGCCCAGAGGAGGCACCTGGAAAAACGCCCCTTCACCATCCACGAAGTCCGGAAGGCCATCCACAGTCTCCGGCAACACAAAACCCCAGGCTACGACGGCCTCCCTGCAGAGGCATACTACCACCTCCCCGCCCACCTCCTCCGCGTCCTCGCCCACCGCCTCTGGGACATCGTCACGGGGCGGACCCCCCTGCCACCAGACTGGGCAAACGTTGTCCGCCCCCTCTACAAAAAAGGGGACTGGGCGAACCCGGACAACTGGCGCCCCATAGTCTGTGCGGTCACGGAGGTCAAAATCGTCTGGACCATCCTCCTGCGCCGCATCCGCCCCCACCTGGACCCCCACATACCAGCGAGCCTCTGGGGGGCCATCCCAGGCCGCTCCCCACACGAGGCCATCTTCCTCCAGGACACCATCGCGGACATGGACCCGGTGGACCTCATCATCGCCTCCCTCGACGTCAAGGGAGCCTTCCCGAACACCCCCTGGCTCCTTCTAGAAGCGGTGTGGAAACGCCTAGGCCTCCCCTTCTACAACTTCACCTCCGACTACATCCGCACCCGCAAATACACGGTCCGCACAGGAGCAGGCCTCACCCCCTTCCTGGAGCCAGGCAGCGGGGTCCCCCAAGGGGGAGCAGAGGGCCCCTTCCTGTACCTTCTAGTGACGCTCCCCCTGGCCCTCGCAATCGAGCAGGATTACCCGGCCTACGCACCCTACCCCCTCCTCTCCCCCCTGGTCGGCTTCGCGGACGACACCAACCTCACCGTCGCGCACACCCCACACGACCCCCATGCCCCGGACCCCGGACCAACGGTCACCCAACAGGCCAACGACTTACTGGACGTGACCGTCTCCTACCTCTCCCACAACAACCTCATCGTCCACCCCACAAGGTCAGTGGCCATGATCAAGGGGTCTGCCACACCTCCCACCCTGGGGCCACAAGGGCCCCCCATGCAAGTCGTGACGACCACCACCCACCTGGGGGTAGTCCAGGCCGCCAACCCTGAGGACGCCACCCTCCCTCCCAAGTTGCAGTCACACCTCGCCCATCTCCCCAGATATGCGTCCCCGACCACCAAGGCCCTCTCCCTGTCCCACCAGAGCCTGGCGTACTACCTCACCGGGGTCTTGAACGCCTCCATGGGCTTCCAAGCACTCCACCTAACACACCCCACCACCGCCCTCCAGCCGGCCACACGCGCCGTGACCAAGGCATGGGCAGCACACGGGGGCTGGCCCACCTCCATACCCACCCGCGCCATCCGAGCGGCATGGCCCCACTATGGAGACGCCATAGGGGACGAGGTGAAAGCGGCCTATACCAGACACACCGCCCTCCTCCTTCACCGCATGACCCACAACCACTCACCGGAGGTCCGCGAGGTCACCGCCATCCGCCTCCAAGCCGCACAACGGGCCCGCAACACATGCCCGCGCTGGGTACTCCACCAGACGGGCATGCCCACCAACATGAACACCCGCCTGTGGAACCACCTGCAGCTTCTGCTCCCATCCCCACACCACGCCATACTCACCAACCACACGTGCCCAGAGAAAGGGCCACTAGCGGTCCTCTGCGGGGACCTCCACCACCACCCCAAGGGCACCATCTACACCATAGACCTTGTCGAGGCCTCCATCACCGTAGTATACGTCACCCTCGCCCAAATGCGGGTCCTGCACCACAGCGGGGCACACCACACCCCCTTTCTACAGCTTCCCGAATGGCCACAATACCGCCTCTTCCACCAGTACCTCACACAGACGGCACGAACAGCGGGACACACTCTACCGGGCGGCAAAGACATGCGCATAGCCTACCGAGAATTCACAAGGCAACACCCGCGACCCATCCCAGAGACACCGCCCTACGCACCCACCGGATCGAAACACGAACCCGTCCCCCCAGTAACGGGCCCAGTCCCACCACTAACCCTACTACTGGCCCCGAATAAAGCCAAACCCACACAGACCACCGTCATCCACCACGGGGCAAAATGGCGCATACCGAAACACCACATGACCGCCCGAGACCTACCAAAGGTCCCCCAAGATTCCCAGAGCATGCCACGCACATGTTGGGCCTGTGACCCCGAGGCACCAACCGCACCATGGCCCGTGCTACACCTCATAGCACGCCACCACACCCACCCCACGACCCACCTACCACCACAGGCCTACGCATGGATAGCCCCATGGTTCCACCGCACCGACACTAACCCCACGGTAGCATGGAACCCCGACCACGCGCCCAAATGGCTCTTCACCACTACACCCACATGCCCCCGCCCCGACCCGGCAGGGGTCGCCATCCGTTACAGCATGTACGAGCCAGGCAGAACGGGCAAACACGAGCACCCCTACTATCCACTCCACCACTCCTGCCACACACCGGAGCACCGAACACAAACCCTCACATGCCACGACCTAAACCCCGACACAGCCTACATCCTCCACTACATCTACTCCTACCTCACACAAGGACAGCCGGAGCAGGGACTCATAGCCCTGTCCCCCCAAGCAAAGCACATCATCTCCAAAGGAATAGGGGTGTACGCCACCCCCATCCTACAGCCCACAACCCCAGTAGCCCACCTCGCCACGGGCCTTGCCATATACGCCTACCTGCCCATGAACCCATGCCGCCTCCCACAACCATCACCGGCGGACCGGCTCTTCTTCACCGACGCCTCAGGCGAATCCGCCCTCACGCCCATCACCGGGGGGGCCACCCTGCAACTAACCCACACCGGGGAACACTACCACATGGACCACCACACGGGCCACACCACCTATGGGGCCTCTTCCCACGGGGAGCTAGGGGCCATGGCCGACGCCATCACCGAGGTCGCGGCCCACCTACCCGCCCACTCCCCGCACATCGTCCGGGTCTGGTTCGTGGTAGACGCCACTGTCGACACGCACCTGCTCCTCCGCATAGCAAGGCAACCACTTCACAAAGCAACCGCGACGAGCCTCGGCACCCAGGCACTGCTACTCTGGAAAGCCCTACGCAGCCTTCCCCCCTACGTCCAACTCCACATCGTGAAACAAGAGTCCCACAGGCACCAATACGGAAATGGTAAGGTCGACAACCAGGCAGTACACCAGCGCAGAACACACCTACCAGCCCTCCAGATCCCTGACCTCGGCCGCAACCACACACACCTCCAACACGTGCCCCCTGTACCCGAGCCCCATCAGACCCCGGACTGGGTACCAGAGGACGCCCCCTATTCCTCCCACGACAGAGCGTACCACTACCCCAACCCCGTCCAACATCTCGCCCGCGTGCTCGGCGACGCAGACAGCCGGGCGCACATCCAGGAGCTCCAGGACAGACTGCAAGTCCCCCTCTACCACTCAGCGCTCCGCCCAGCAAACGTCCCAGCCCACCTCCAGAAACGACGCATCCAGCTCCTCAGGGAGCAACTGCCTTTCCTCACCAGGGTCGCCAGATGGCTCGCCCGCAAGCACATCCACGTCCCCGACGAACACACCCGTTGCCCATGCGACCACACCACCCCGGAGGACTGGGAACACTTCAAGAAATGCCCCCTCCATACAGACAGGGACACCCTAGTGGGCTGGTCCCCGGCGGAAACCCTGCGGCAACACGAAGGATGGCCAGCCCACAGCCACGCACACCAGGCCACCGAACACCTCTTCCGGGACCCCCTGATCAAAGAAGCCACCATGAGAGGGGCAGTGACACAGGCCCTGCACCGACACCTCACCAAACACACGGAAAGCCCCATGGAAGCAGCAGCACACCTCCAGCTAGAAGCGGTCCGCAGAGCAGCGGCCCAAATGGTACACCGCAAACACCTCCTGCTAACACACGCGGAACAACTCACCGACCCCACCGCCAGGGAACACATGCAGCGTCTCATCCATTACCATGCCGTGCATGACCCAGACGTCCACTAACCCGCTCCGCGCCCCGCACGCGCCCCCCGTCTCCATCCACAGGTCTCCAAGGCACCACCACAGCGCCCCGAGACCCGTCTAGCACCCAAGAAGCCACCCGGCACCGCCCAGTCCGGCCGAACCCAGCCAGGGCCAACCATCCATCGACGTAGACGCGCAAGACCCCGGCAGCCCATCCAGCCCACCCCCCCCGGACCCGGGACACCCTCCCCTCACACCGGCCACCATCCGCGACCCCGACCTCCTCCGAGCGACCCTCCAAGACAGGGCCCCGACCACCCCCCTGCGCTGGTACCGCCTACAAGAGGACTGGACCAAGCTCACCGTCAAAGCCCTCCGGGACCTGACCACCCCAGGCAGCGGCCTCCACGAGACCATAGTAGACCTCGTGCTCTGGCGAGCCCGCAAACACACCCGGGGCCAGCCCATCTGGATCCCCCCCATCGAGTGGGGCCAGGCCCTGACGCACGACACCGGCAGCAACGTCACGCGTCGAGGGACCGTACGCCTACGGCGGGCCCAAGCGAAGACGGACCACCCAGCGGACCCGAACCACCCGGAGCAGTGGGAACAGGCCACCGCGCCCAACCGCGACACCGCCCTCCGCGCCGCCGGCCTCCGCACCCCGGACGACGACCTCCCCCCCCCACCTACAGACAGTGACCACCCTCCGCCGGAGGTCTGGGTTACAGTCCTCGAGCGCGGCCACTACTACGTGATAGCCGCTATGGCGACGTCCCACGGCCCGCAATGGATCATCCAGGGGACAGACACCATGTTCGCCCCGGAGACCGCCCCACCAGGGGCAGTGGGGGACCCCACCACCCAGCACAGGATCCTCAGGGGTCTCCTCCAGCCAGGGGACACGCCCCCAGCCCGCGCCCTGGCCCAAATCACCTCAGGGAAGGCGGGCTACCACCTGGGATTGTCCATGCTCTGCCTAACCCACTGGATCCGGCGCCACTGGCCACCCACGGGGACCGTGCCCTGGGTTTGGGCCATCCCCACCGCCCACACACAAGTCGAAGCAGGCCCGGACACACGACCAAACCCCCCCCCCAGGCCGCAGCAGTCCCTCACCTGCGGGTACCACGCCATCCACAGGGTCCTCAACCGCGCGGGTCTTAGCCCAAAGCTAGCATGCCCCCTTCCCACCACTGACCAAGAGGTCCATCAGATACGAACGCTCGTCTGCGAAATCCTTGCCGCGGCAGCAGAAGACGGCAAGCTTCTCCTCCAAACCGCCCGGCCTACAACTGCCCACGCAAGCGCGCAGCAAGCGGACACATACACCGGCGCAGCACAACCCCCCGCACAATCCCCGCCCATGCCCCCCCCCTCTCGCTGCTCAACCGGAGACCCACACACGCCCACTATCGCGCGCACCCCCGGGCCCCGCGACACGGGCCTCCCCCACCCGCCCGAACACCAGCACACGCGCGCCACACACCCACCCACCGGCCACCCTTCACCGCCCCCCACACTCGACAACCCACACACACCCGCCAAGGGGAGCCCCACGCCCCGCGGCACGCCCACCCCACCCAGTGGCCCGCCCACGCCCCCCACACACACCCCAGAGGACCCAGGCCCACCCCCCCCGGCGCCTGAATGCAGCCCACGCGAACTGTTCCCCCCCGCTGACACCAACCCACACGACCTCGCACATTGCAGGACCCGGGCCCAGCCGAGCCCAGAAAGAGAAGGCCGCAGCCCCGCGCCTCCCTCCCCCGCCGCAGCCGACCAGATCGGCCCGCCGGGCCGCCAGGTCACGACCGGGCCCCCCCAGCCGCCCGCCCCCAACCTACAACCCGGGGACATGCCCTCCATCCTCCCCGCAGTGGCCGCAGCAGAAGCCGCCGCCCGCAAGCCCGCCCGCATCACAGCCCAACCCGCGTCCACCACCTCCTCCTCGTCCTCAGCCTCGTCCACCTCCTCCACCTCATCCTCCGACCCCCCCCTCCCCGCCAAACTCATCCTCAAGGCCACGGCAAAAGCCAAAGCCGCGGCCGCACGCACCAACCCCCCAACCCCCACACAGGCGACTCAGGCACCCCGGCAACCCACCGGGACGACCCCCGACCCGGCATCGACGCCCTCACACCTCCGGACAGAGGTACTCCTCAACCTGGAACCGGACCCCAACCCCAAACCCGACCCCAAACCCAAACCGGACCCCAACCCCAAACCCAACCCCAAACCCAAGCCGGCGCCCACGCGACCACACACAACACCGCATACGCAACGACACAAAACCACCCGATACCACCCCCGCCCAGGCCCTCACCCAAGCCAGGACCCCCCACCCACCACGACCCGCGCCCCCCTCCCGCCGGCACCCACCACCACCGCGGAGACGGCCACCCAGCACGACCCCCTCCAAACCCTCGTCAAAATCCCCGTCACCAAGCGCCCCGTCATCCATCCCCCACAAACCACCACCACCGCCGGCCAAACCGACCCAGGGACGTGGGACCCCTCAACCATCGTCACCGTCAAGCCCGGCCCCCAACCCTTCCTCCATGCCCACCACATAGTGCAGCCCCGGGGACTGCCCACGATGCCCGACCCCCCACCCCCACAAGGGGGACCGGAAAACCCACAAGGACTCCATGGACCATACCCGCAACACCAACCCCACCACTACACACACGACCACCACCAGCGGCCCCACCACCACCACTACCAACACCACCCCCACCACTACCACTGCCCACCGCCCTACCCCACCGGGCCACAACCCCCCGTACACCAACAGCACCAGCGGACGGGATGGCAGCCGCCGAACGCCCCGCCCGCATACCCACCCCCCCCGTACCAGCCACCACCCCCGTACCAGCCGTACCCCCGCGGCCACCATCCGATGGCCGAGGGGGCCCCATGGACGACGGGGGATCCCCCCCCCCAACCAGCACCGCGTGACGCCCCGTACCCCCCCGGCCACCATCCGATGGCCGAAGGGGCCCCAAGGACGACGGGGGACCTCCCCCCCCAAGCGGCGCCGCGCGAGCCCCCCCAGAGGCCGCCGACGCTTCCGGACTGGCCCGACTCGAGCGACGAGGGCCGGTCCCGCAAGCGGCGGCGCTCCCGCTCCCCCCCCGCACGGCACACTCGCCCACGGCGCCCACACCCCCAGCGCGCCTCAACCACCCACTCGCGCCGCTCCCGCTCCCCCAGGTACCACCACGACCCCCAGGGACCCCGCTCCCGTCGCTCCCGCTCCCCCGGGCGCCACCACGAGCGCCACCGCCGCCCCATGTCCCCCTCCCCCTCCCCCCACCGGCCAAACAAGACCCCCACCCCGAGCCCCCGCCACCACCACTCCCGCTCCCCCCGACGCAGCCAGGCACGCCGCCGCCGCCCCACGTCCACCTCCCCCTCCCCCCACACGCCCCGCCGGGCTCCCCGTTTTCCCCCGCCACCCGTACCCATCCACCACCCCCAGCCCCCGCCACCACCACTCCCGCTCCCCCGGACGCCACCGAGCGCGCCACCGCCGCCCCACGTCCACCTCCCCCTCCCGCTCCCCCCTCCGCCCGTACCCGTCCTCCACCCCCAGCCCCCGCCGCCGCCGCTCCCGCTCCCCCAGGCACCGCCACCCCCGCCACCACCGCAGGTCCACGTCCTCCCCCTGCCGCTCCAGGACCCCAGGCACGGACCCCTCCCCCCCCCGGGCCCCCGCCTACCTCGCCTGGTGGTCTCCCTCCGCTCTGCAGGAGCTCCGCCGCTGGGTGAAATGGGCCGGGGGAGCGGGAAGGCACAGAGGGTCGCACACGGTGCATACCTTCGAGGAGGTGCGCACCCGCACCCCCGCAAACCCCAATGAGGCCGCCCCGGAGGCCATCATGCCGCAAGCGGCATGGGAGGCCCTCCTCCGCGATGCGGTCCAGGGCCTCCGCCCCCCCTACAGCCCCCAAGCCCTCCGCCGGTGGCTCCAGGCCACCCACCCCCAAGCCTGGGCCACCGGCGCCCCCTCCCCACCCCGCCCCTCCCACCACCACCACACCAGGAAGGGGCAGGACAAGGGCAAGGGAAGGGCAAGGGACACCAAGGACCACACAGGCAAGAGGGCACGGAAGGGCCCCAAGTGAGGGCAGGCACACGCAGGGACAGGGCGCCGGAAGCGACACCACATGGGGTCAGGACACCACCCAAGAACCAGGAAGGAGCGGGAACGGGGACCAAGACACGGAGGAAAAGGGCACGACGACAGCTGCCACGACCCACACCGACGGGGAGACCAGCGCCGCCCCACCCCCACCAAACACCCCAACACACACCACCGAAGCAAACATCGGACGCCATGCGGATCACACCAGCGCACGCCCACCGGCCACCGGAAACCACACGGAGAACGGAGGGCACACCTACACGGGGAGAACGGACCACACCCACAGAGGAGGCCGCAGGGAACACCGCCGCACGGCACACCACCATGCCCTCACCGCCAGCCTACGACCCCGACCACCACGAAGGCCAACTCACAGGCACCGGAAGAGGACGAAAGCACGGCCGCGGCACCCACGACTACGGACCGACACCCCCAGAGGACACGAGACCAAGGCACAGGCCCCCAGGGAGGGCAACCCCACGGACCGTCACGCGACCACACCATGGGCTATAAGGGCCGGGCTGCGCTACCGTCGCGGTTTGACGCAGAGTATTGCTACGGGGGCTTGATCTGGGCTGGTCTCACGTCCGTGAGGGCGTCCGTCACCAACCTGTTGCGTCCAGTGGAGGAATGGCACTGCGGCGGCGCACCGATCCCGTCCATGATGAATATCGAGCAACGCAAGGGGAAGCGAAACGCTGTGATCGATCGCGAAGGCTTTGGTGCTGCTGGACGGTGCCCCCCTTCAACGCCATCTCCGAGCGCCGTGAAGACTGGAAGTACCAAGAATACTACCGATGCCCCGGACCCCAGCAGTCCAGCACCGGAGATATGGACATCCCCCTCACCCTACAGTGTGAGCTCATCCCTGCCGGCGGCACCGACCCGGACCCTGCCAGCGCAGCCGAGCTGCAGTGAAAGCCATTCGCCACTCAAACAGCGTTCGGAAGCCACCTCCACCGTCCGACTCCTGATGTCTGTTTGTCTGCCTTGGAGAAGGAACGCTTTTCCTACACCCCGAGTACACCTGCCTGTCTGCGAGGCCCGGTGAAGATTGAGTCCATGGGTGAGAGTCAGTGTGCACGCCCCAAGGACACCGTGATCATTCAGCAGAATTTCCCGAAGACCTAACCGACCCACACAGGCCAGGCTGACCTCCACTGACCCACCGCGGCACCACGCGAGACCACGGCACACCGCACCACAGCGCGCCACAGAGCAACGCACCACAGCACGACGCGACGCGACGCGGCACAGAGCGGCACAACACGACACAACTGACCCTAACCTGAGGGACTAACCGAAGCCAGCCACCGCACACCCGGGAAGGCGCCGCGCCATCACGCCACACACCGGCACCACAGGCCACACACGGGACCACAGCGCGCCAGGCGACAACGGTGACGGACCACCCAGAAGATTACAGCCGGCACCGCGGAGGGGTAAGGACACGAGCAACCCCAGCCCCCTAACCCAAAACCACAAGCAGCCGCCTGGCGCAGCCGCCCAGCCGGCAGAGCCAGGACCTAACCCAGCAAGAAGGGGCGCCGAGCCCACCGTGTACAGAGCCCACCCGACCCATGGGCCCGGAACATGGCCACACAGAACGCAACTGAAAACAGCAGCCCGGAAGACAACACTGAATACAGGCCAGTGCGTGCGCCAGCCCAGGGAAGGCAGAGGGAGGAACAGGCAAGCCCCCCCCAAAAAAAAAAAAAAAAAAGGAGGGGGGAAGGGGAAAAGGCACGAAAACAGCCCACAGCCGCCCAACCACCCGCCAACACCACCACAGGCGGCCAGGCCCCCCCCCCAGGAAAAAAAAAAAAAAAAAAAAAAAGGGGGGACCCCCGCAGAGGCACAGGCGAACCACCCACCCAAAACCGGCAACACCAAGCCAGTAACAGCGGACCACGGGGAAAAGGGACAGAAAAAAAAAAAAAAAAAAAAAAAGAGAGCCACCAGCCCAGCCCGAAAGAAAGGGGATGGAGGGACAGGGACCACAAAGCCCAGAAAAAAAAAAAGAAAAGAAAAGACAAAACCAAAGCAAAAAAAAAAAACACACCCCGACAACCCAGCCAAGACGGACTGGGCACAGGCGAGACCCGGGCCCAGCACACACGCCCACACCGCGCGCCGGAACCGGAAACGGCGGGGGGCAAGCGGGGCGCCCACGAAACCACACACGTCCCAAAAGCAGACCGAAACCGAAGCCCAACCACGAACACCACAAATAGCCGACACTAGGGGGACAACACCACAAATCGAGCCCAAAAACACCCACCCTAAACCCCAGCCAGGACTGACGGGGTTAACAAAACCCGCACCCAACCGCCAACCGGACCCAAACACAAACACCACACAACAGTAGGAAACCCAGTGCCCACAGCCCGGGCACTGAGGCAGCCCGTGCCATGCAGGTGACCCGGCCAAACGAGATCCGGAGCCCGGGGGTAAGGCTGCATCCTAAGGCCTGCGCTGCTTTGGGACTCGAGGCGGAGCGTGCGACACCCAAGCGCCTCGGAACCCTAGTACCAGGAACGTGCATGCACGCCTTGGGAACGGGATACGCCAGGAAGTCCGGTGAACCCCTAGGGTTCCGCCCAAAGGAGGGGACGTGCGCAAGCACGGGGGCACACCCTCCCGGCGAGACAAGCATGTCACGCTGGCGGCGATCAGCCCTCCCGGCGTAGCCCGGGGCCGCTTTGTTGGGGGCCAACAGTCAGGTCTAGCGGGAAGTAAGCCGCCTCCCCTCTTCACGCGCGAAGCCTCTTCCTGTTCGTCACAGGGGCGACGCCAGGGGGAACCATGGGGCGCCTCTCCACGACCGAGTGCACCTACCTACCTACCTACCTAAGGTCGACAACCAGGCAGTACACCAGCGCACAACACACTTACCAGCCCTCCAGATCCCTGACCTCGGCCGCAACCACACACACCTCCAACACGTGCCCCCTGTACCCGAGCCCCATCAGACCCCGGACTGGGTACCAGAGGACGCCCCCTATTCCTCCCACGACAGAGCATACCACTACCGCAACCCCATCCAACATCTCGCCCCGGTGCTCGGCGACGCAGACAGCCGGGCGCACATCCAGGAGCTCCAGGACAGACTGCAAATCCCCCTCTACCACTCAGCGCTGCGCCCAGCAAATGTCCCAGCCCACCTCCAAAAACGACGCATCCAGCTCCTCAGGGAGCAACTACCATTCCTCACCAGGGTCGCCAGATGGCTCGCCCGCAAACACATCCACGTCCCCGAAGAACACACCCGTTGCCCGTGCGACCACACCTCCCCGGAGGACTGGGAACACTTCAAGAAATGCCCCCTCCATACAGGCTGGGACACGCCAGTGGGCTGGTCCCCGGCGGAAACCCTGCGACAAAACGAAGGATGGCCAACCCACAGCCACGCACACCAGGCCACCGAACACCTCTTCCGGGATCCCCTGGTCAAAGAAGCCACCAGGAGAGGGGCGGTGACACAGGCCCTGCACCGACACCTCACCAAACACACGGAAAGCCCCATGGAGGCAGCAGCACACCTCCAGCTAGAGGCAGTCCGAAGAGCAGCGGCCCAAATGGTACACCGCAAACACCTCCTGTTAACACACGCGGAGCAACTCACCGACCCCACCACCAGGGAACAGATGCAGCGTCTCATCCATTACCATGCCGTGCATGACCCAGACGTCCACTAACCCACTCCGCGCCCCGCACGTGCCCCCCATCTCCATCCGCAGGCCTCCAAGACACCACCACAGCGCCCCGAGGCCCATCTCTCACCCAAGAAGCCACCCGGCACCGCCCAGTCCGGCCGAGCCCAACCAGGGCCAACCGTACATCGACGTAGATGCGCAAGACCCCGGCAGCCCATCCAGCCCACCCCCCCCGGACCCGGGGCACCCCCCCCTCACACCGGCCACCATCCGCGACCCCGACCTCCTCCGAGCAACCCTCCAAGACAGGGCCCCGACCACCCCCCTGGGCTGGTACCGCCTACAAGACGACTGGACCAAGCTCACCGTCAAAGCCCTTCGGGACCTGACCACCCCAGGCAGCGGCCTCCAGGAGGCCATCGTAGACCTCGTACTCTGGCGAGCCCGCAAACACACCCAGGCCCGGCACGTCTGGATCCCCCCCATCGAGTGGGGCCAGGCCCTGACGCACGACACCGGCATCAACGTCACGCGTCAAGGGACCGTACGCCTACGACGGGCCCCAGCGGAGACGGACCACCCAGCGGACCCGAACCGCCCGGAGCAGTGGGAACAGGCCACTGCACCAACCCGCGACACCGCCCTCCGCGCTGCCGGCCTCCGCACCTCAGACGACGACCTCCCCCCCCCACCTACAGACAGTGACCACCCCCCGCCGGAGGTCTGGGTTACAGTCCTCGAGCGCGGCCACTACTACGTGATAGCCGCTACGGCTACGTCCCCCGGCCCGCAATGGCTCATCCAAGGGACAGACACCATGTTCGCCCCAGAGACCGCCCCACCAGGGGCATTGGGGACCCCACCGACCAGCACAGAGTCCTCAGGGGCGTCCTCCAGCCAGGGGACAAGCCCCCAGCCCGCGCCCTGGCCCAAATCACCTCAGGGAAGGCGGGCTACCACCTGGGATTGGCCATGCTCTGCCTAACCCACTGGATCCAGCGCCGCTGGCCACCCACGGGGACCGTGCCCTGGGTTTGGGCCATCCCCACCGCCCACACACAAGTCGAGGCGAGCCCGGACGCACGACCAAACCCCCCCCCCGGACCGCAGCAATCCCTCACCTGCGGATACCACACCATCCACAGGGTCCTCAACCGCGCGGGTGTTAGCCCAAAGCTAGCATACCCCCTTCCCACCACTGACCAAGAGGTCCACCAGATACGCAAGCTCGTCTGCGAAATCCTTGCCGCGGCAGCAGAAGACGGCAAGGTTCTCCTCCAAACCGCCCGGCCTACAACTGGCCACGCAAGCGCGCCGCGGCGAGCGGACACATACACCGACACAGCACACCCCACCGCACAATCCCCGCCCATGCCCCTCCCCTCTTGCTGCTCAACCGGAGACCCACACACGCCCACCATCGCGCGCACCCCCGGGCCCCGCGACACGGGCCTCCCCCACCCGCCCGAACACCAGCACACGCCCGCCACACACCCACCCGCCGGACACCCCTCACCACCCCCCACACTTGACAGCCCATATACAACCGCCGAGAGGAGCCCCGCGCCCCGCGGCACGCCCACCCCACCCAGTGGCCCGCCCACGCCCCCCGCACACACCCCAGAAGACCCAGGCCCACCCCCCCCGGCGCCTGAATGCAGCCCACGCGAACTGTTCCCCCCCGCGGAGGCCAACCCACACAACCTCGCACATTGCAGGACCCGGGCCCAGCCAAGCCCAGAAGGAGAAGGCCACAGCCCCGCGCCTCCCTCCCCCGCCGCTGCCGACCAGATCGGCCCGCCGGGCCGCCAGATCATAACCGGCCCCCCCCAGCTGCCCGCCCCCAACCTACAGCCCGAGGACATGCCCTCCATCCTCCCCGCCCTGGCCGCAGCAGAAGCCGCCGCCCGCAAGCCCGCCCGCATCACAGCCAAACCCGCGTCCACCACCTCCTCCTCATCCTCAGCCTCGTCCACCTCCTCGACCTCATTCTCCAACCCCCCCCTCCCCGCCGCCCTCATCCTCAAGGCCACGGCAAAAGCCAAAGCCGCGGCCGCACGCACCGACCCCCCAACCCCCACACAGGCGACTCGGGCACCCCGGCAACGCACCAGGACGCCCCCCGACCCGACATCGGCGCCCTCACACCTCCGGACAGAGGTACTCCTCAACCTGGAACCGGACCCCAACCCCAAACCCGACCCCAAACCCAAGCTGGCGCCCACGCGAGCACACACAACACCACAAACGCAACGACACAAACCCAACCGACACCACCCCCACCCGGACCCTCACCCAAGCCAGGACCCCCCACCCACCGCAACCCACGCCCCCCTCCCACCGGCACCCACCACCACCGCAGAGGCGGCCACCCAGCAAGACCCCGTCCAAGCCCGCGTCCGCATCCCCATCACCAAGCGCCCCGTCATCCATCCCCCACAAACCACCACAACCGCCGGCCACACCAACCTAGGGACGTTGGACCCCTCGACCACCGTCACCGTCAAGCCAGGCCCCCAACCCGCCCCCCCTGCCCACCACATAGTGCAGCCCCGGGGACTGCCCACGATGCCCAACCCCCCACCCCGACAAGGGGGACTGGAAAACCCACAAGGGGTCCATGGGCCATACCCGCAACACCAACCCCACCACTACCCACACCACCACCACCAGCGGCCCCACCACCACCACTACCAACACCACCCCCACCACTACCACTGGCCACCGCCCTACCCCACCGGGCCACAACCCCCCGTGCACGAACAGCACCAGCGAATGGGATGGCAGCCACCCAGCGCTCCACCCGCATACCCCACCTACCGCCAGGGGCCACCCCCCCCGTACCAGCCACCCCCCCCGTACCAGGAACCGTATCCGTATCCCCCCGGCCACCACGTCCACGCCGAAGGGGCCCCCCGGGCCCAACCCCGCCAAGGACAGTCACTCGACCCATACCACCAGGCGCTCCCGCCACCACACCCCTACGTGGCGGATCCATGGACGATGGGGGGCCTCCCCCCCCGCCCCCCAGTACCAGGCGGCACCACGCGAAGCATCCCAGGACCCGCCAACGCCTCCTGACTGGCCCGACTCGAGCGATGAGGCCGGGTCCCGCAAACGGCGGCGCTCCCGCTCCCCCCCCGCACGGCACACTCGCCCACGGCGCCCACACTCCCCACAATGCCACCGCGTCTCAACCACCCACTCGCGCCGCTCCCGCTCCCCCAGGTGCCACCACGACCCCCCGAGACCCCGCTCCCGTCGCTCCCGCTCCCCCGGGCACCACCACGAGCGCCACCGCCGCCCCATGTCCACCTCCCCCTCCCCCCACCGGCCATACAAGACCACCACCCCCAGCCCCCGCCACCACCGCTCCCGCTCCCCCCGATGCCGCCAGGCACGCTACCGCCGCCCCATGTCCACCTCCCCCTCCCCCCACACGCCCCGCCGGGCTCCCCGTTCCCCCCGCCGCCCATACCCATCCACCACCCCCAGCCCCCGCCACCACCGCTCCCGCTCCCCCGGACGCCACCAAGCGCGCCACCGCAGCCCCATGTCCACCTCCCCCTCCCGTTCCCCCCTCCGCCCGTACCCGTCCTCCACCCCCAGCCCCCGCCAGCTCCCGCTCCCCCAGGCACCGCCGCCCCCACCACCACCGCAGGTCCACGTCCTCCCCCTGCCGCTCCAGGACCCCGGGCACGGACCCCTCCCCCCCCCAGGCCCCCGCCCACCTCGCCTGGTGGTCCGCCCCCGCTTTGCAGGAGCTCCGCCGCTGGGTGAAGTGGACCGGGGGAGCGGGAAGGCACGAAGGGGTGCAGTTTGCATACCTTCGAGGAGGTGCGCACCCGCACCCCCGCCAACCCCAACGAGGCCGCCCCGGAGGCCATCATGCCGCAAGCGGCATGGGAAGCCCTCCTCCGCAATGCGGTCCAGGGCCTCCGCCCCCCCTACACCCCCCAAGCCCTCCGCCAGTGGCTCCAGGCCACCCACCCCCAGGCCTTGGCCGCCGGCGCCCCCTCCCCACCCCGCCCCTCCCGCCACCACCACACCAGGAAGGGGGAGGACAAGGGCAAGGGAAGGGCAAGGGACACCAAGGAGCACTCAGGCAGGAGGGCACGGAGGGGCCCCAAGTGAGGGCAGGCACTCACAGGGACAGGACGCCGGAAGAGACACCACATGGGGGCAGGAAACCACCCAAGAACCAGGAAGGGGCGGGAGCGGTGACCAAGGCACGGAGACAAAAGGGCACCACGGCAGGCGCCAGGACCCACATCCAGGAAGGGCATAGCACGACGGGGGGACCAGCGCCGCCCCACCCCCACCAAACACCCCACGACACCCGGGGGCGCACCCCGCAACACACACCACCGAAGCAAGCATCGGACGCCGTGCGGATCACACCAGCGCACACCCACCAGCCACCGGAAACCACACGGAGAATGGAGGGCACACCTACACGGGGAGAACAGGCCACACCCACAGAGGAAGCCGCAGGGAACGCCGCCGCACGGCGCACGACCACGCCCTCACCGCCAGGCGACGACCCCGGCCGCCCCAAGGGCCACCTCACAGGCACCGGAAGAGGACGAAGGCACGGCCACAGCGACCAGGACTAGGGACCGAAACCCCCAGAGGACACGGGACCAAGGCACCGGCCCCCAGTGAGGGCAACCCCACGGACCGTCACGCGATCGACCTACCCGACCCACCAGCCCGAGCGGCACGCCCAAGCCCCCACAGCACGGACCCAGCGAGACACCCACACCTAACCGCACCCCCCAGCCACCAGCTAGCCACACATCGGCCCGCACTCCGCACCACGACCCAGGCCAGGCTGACCTCCACTGACCCACCGCGGCACCACGCGAGACAACGACACACCGCACCACAGCGCGCCACAGTGCAACGCGCCACAGCACGACGCGACGCGACGCGGCACAGAGCGGCACAACACGACACAACTGACCCTAACCTGAAGGACTAACGGAAGCCAGCCACCGCACACCCTGGAAGGCGCCGCACCAGCACGCCACACACCAGCACCGCAGGCCACACACGGGGCCACAGCGCGCCTGGCATCAACGGTGGCGGACCACCCAGAAGATTAAAACCGGCACCGCAGAGGGGAAAGGACACGAACAACCCCAGCCCCCTAACCCAGAACCACAAGCAGCCGCCTGGCGCAGCCGCCCAGCCGGCAGAGCCAGGACCAAACCCGGCAAGAAGGGGCGCCAAGCCCACCGTGTACATAGCCCACCCGACCCATGGGGCCGGAATGCGGCCAAACAGAACGCAACTGACAACAGCAGCCCGGAAGACAACACTGAATGCAGTCCAGTGCGTGCACCAGCCCAGGGAAAGCAGAGGGAGGAACAGGCAAGCCCCCCCCCCCAAAAAAAAAAACGGAGGGGGGAGGGGGAAAAGGCGCAAAAACAGCCCACAGCCACCAAACCGCTCGCCAACACCACCAGAGGCCGCCAAACCCCCCCCCGAAAAGGCACCGAAGACAGGACCCCCAAAGAGGCACAGGGGGACCACCCAGCCAAAACCGGCAACACCAAGCCAGGAACAGCGGCCCACCGGGAAAAAGGACACCGAAACAAGCAGAAAAAAAAAAAAAGAGAGCCAGCAGCCCAGCCCGAAAGAAAGGGGATGGGGGGACAGGGACCACAAGGCCCGGGACAGCAACACCCAGAAGAAAAAAAAGCGCAAAAAACACACCCCGACAACCAAGCCAAGAAGGGCTGGGCACAGCCGAGACCCGGGCCCAGCACACACGCCCACACCGCACGCCGGAACCAGAAACGGCGGGGGGCAAGCGGGGCGCCCACGCAACCACACACGTCCCATAAGCAGGCCGAAACCGAACCCCAACCACGAACACCACAAACAGCCGACACTAGAGAGACAACACCACAAACCGTGCCCAAACACACCCACCAAAGACCCCAGCCAGGACTGGCGGGGTTAACAAAACCCACACCCAACCGCCAACCGGACCCAAACGCAAACGCCGCACAACAGTAGGAAACCCAGTGCCCACAGCCCGGGCACTGAGGCAGCCCGTGCCATGCAGGTGACCCGGCCAAACGAGATCCGGAGACCGGGGGTAAGGCTGCATCCTAAGGCCTGCGCTGCTTTGGGACTCGAGGCGGAGCGTGCGACACCCAAGCGCCTCGGAACCCTAGTACCAAGAACGTGCATGCATGCCTTGGGAACGGGATACGCCAGGAAGTCCGGTGAACCTCTAGGGTTCCGCCCAAAGAAGGGGACGTGCGCAAGCACGGGGGCACACCCTCCCGGCGAGACAAGCACGTCACGCTGGCGGCGATCAGCCCTCCCGGTGTTGCCCGGGGCCGCTTTGTTGGGGGCCAACAGTCAGGTCTAGCGGGATGTAAGCCGCCTCCCCTCTTCACGCGCGGAGCCTCTTCCTGTTCGGCACAGGGGCAACGCCAGGGGGAACCATGGGGCGCCTCTCCACGACCGAGTGCACCTACCTACCTACTCAGGGGGTAGCCTATCAAGTTCGTGCATCAGAGGCCCCCGGTAAATCAATAATCAGGGGGTAGCCTATCAAGTTCGTGCATCACAGGCCCCTGGTAAATCAATAGTCAGGGGGTAGCCTATCAGGTTCGTGCATCAGAGGCCCTGAGTAAATCAATAGTCAGGGGGTGGCCTATCAAGTTCGTGCATCAGAGGCGCCCGGTAAAGGGGGTAGCCTATCAATTTCGTGCATCACAGGCCCCTGGTAAGTCAATAGTCAGGGGGTGGCCTATCAAGTTCGTGCATCAGAGGCCCGTGGTAAATCAATAATCAGGGGGTAGCCTATCAAGTTCGTGCATCAGAGGCCCCCGGTAAATCAATAATCAGGGGGTAGCCTATCAAGTTCGTGCATCACAGGCCCCTGGTAAATCAATAGTCAGGGGGTAGCCTATCAGGTTCGTGCATCAGAGGCCCTGAGTAAATCAATAGTCAGGGGGTGGCCTATCAAGTTCGTGCATCAGAGGCGCCCGGTAAAGGGGGTAGCCTATCAATTTCGTGCATCACAGGCCCCTGGTAAGTCAATAGTCAGGGGGTGGCCTATCAAGTTCGTGCATCAGAGGCCCGTGGTAAATCAATAATCAGGGGGTAGCCTATCAAGTTCGTGCATCAGAGGCCCCAGGTAGATCAATAGTCGGGGGGTAGCCTATCAAGTTCGTGCATCAGAGGCCCTTACTGACTCAATAGTCAGGGGTAGCCTATCAAGTTCGTGCATCAGAGGCCCTTGGTAAATCAATAATCAGGGAGTAGCCTATCAAATTCGTGCATCAGAGGCCCCCGGTAAATCAATAATCAGGGCGTAGCCTATCAAGTTGGTGCATCAGAGGCCCGTGGTAAATCAATAGTCAAAGGGTAGCCTATCAAGTTCGTGCATCAGAGGCCCTGGTAATATCAATAGTCAGGGGGTGGCCTATCAAGTTCGTGCATCAGAGGCTCCCAGTAAATGAACAGTCAAGGGGTAGCCTATCAAGTTCGTGCATCAGAGGCCCTTGGTAAACCAATAGACAGGGGGTACCCTATCAAGTTGGTGCATCAGAGGCCCCCGGTAATTCAATAGTCAGGGGGTAGCCTATCAAGTTCGTGCATCAGAGGACCTTTGTGAATCAATAATGGGGGTTAGCCTCTCACGTTCATCTCTCGTTGTAGACATGTCCATCTTAATGCTTTTGCTGTGCGCAATCTGCGATGTCGGCTGGAGCCTTGTGGGGCTGACCATAGTCCTTTGTGGTCTCATTTCGGCCGCTGTTGTTCTCTCCCTTCTCCATCGGAGGCATCGTAGACACCACCAACGGCGGCGAAGATGCTCACCGTGTCGACTACTCCACAAGGGACGATGTGCGAGGAAAGAGATCCCCATTTTCGTGTCACTCCTTGACAGAACCCTTGTTCTGTGTGTGACTAAGGATATCAGTGAGACTGCCATCTCAGATCTGGTGAGGATCATCACTGGTGTGCCCGTTCATGATCAGCGAATTTGTAGAGTTTCACGCAGAACCGGTACCGTAACGAACGAGTTCTTGTCCTGTTCCGTCTCCGCGGTGGTGTTGCATGGAACTACATCCCGCTGCAGGATCAAACCGCAGACTTCCTTCGAACCAACTTTTGGTCCCTCCACGCGTCCATGGGCCATCCTACCACCGCCCAGATGACCTTGCTCTTCGAGGGTGTATATGCCGATCCATTTTGTGCGACCTTGAGATCTGTTTCTTCATCAATGTTGAACAACGTCAAAACGGAACCCGCGGAAGTGGCAGTTTCACGCAGTGATGTGCTAGGCCCAGAACCTCTGAGAAGCCCTTCGAATGGTGCATCATCCAGACCTGCCCCCGTAAGAAACCCCCCTGCCATCTTATCTCCAACCCCGGCATCTGACTCGGGACCCACGGAATCTACGGATCCGGCCCCCTTAATTAAGCATGAGTTTAGTGCCGCCCAGTCACCGCATTCTGATCCTAAACCTCATTCCGACATCCCCCCCCGCAAACGCGTGAAACGCGAAGCCCATTGTCCCTCCGAGCAGTCCCCCCGACGTGGAGACGAGGTTGGCTGCACCTTCCGGTCCCACACCGAAGCTGTTGCATACCTGAATAAGATTCGGGGGGAGTTGGCAATACATAACAGCGTTACCAGCAAGTCTGCAGGGGGGAGTAATCGGGCACGTATTGGTTGTCGCATTTGGGGACGCCTAAAACAACACGGGGCCCTAACGGAGACCAGTAGAGCACGCCCAGAAAAGCAGCCCCGGCCTCTCACGAAGTCTGATTTGTGTCCATATGGTGCAATGCTAACCCATGATCCTGGCACGGGCCTGTGGAAGCTAACCGAGTGTAATTGGGACCACTCTGACCATTGGTGGCCTGACGAGGAGGAGGCCGCCCCACTGGACAAATCAGCCCTTCCTGATGAGCTCCGGCACGACATTGAGCGGGCGTATGAGCACCGTGAAATGCCGGAGCAAATTCTTGTAAATTTGAGGAAGAAATATAGCGAGGACGCGTACCTAGCAATCAAAGGGTTTTCAACCCAGCACATCAGAAATTTTTTCAAGTCCATCGAACGCAAGATGGGCCCAAATGATCTTGCACGTTTGATTGACCACCTAAAAATGCTCAAACAGGCAGATCCTGCCTGGTATTTCAATCATGAAGCCCCTGACCCAGTCACTCGTGTTGTACGAAGATGGTTTTTTATGACGCCAGAGCAACTAAAAATCGCCGGAAAATATGCACAAGTCATTTTTGAAGATAACACATACAAATCGAATCGGTACGGCGAGGCATTGGCCCTGTTTTGCGGTATCAGCGAACATGGCCAAACCCTTCTCCTGGCTCAGGGCTGCATGCCAAGCAGTGAAAATGCAGAGGATTATGAGTGGCTCTGGTAGGAGTGGATAAAGGCAATCGGCTGTGCACCCCGGGTTTCGTTCAGTGATGCTGCATACGCCCTCTTGGGGTCCGTTCCCAGGGTTTTCCCCCCGGACCGAACTGCTCACTTCCTCTGCCTTTTT
The DNA here is from genome assembly GCA_964036045.1 of Eutreptiella sp. 'Long Island Sound 2002'. Classification (NCBI taxonomy): domain Eukaryota; phylum Euglenozoa; class Euglenophyceae; order Eutreptiales; family Eutreptiaceae; genus Eutreptiella; species Eutreptiella sp. 'Long Island Sound 2002'. The sequence continues at coordinate 101,760,040 of OZ038383.1, forward strand.
CACATTTACAAAAATCTTACCGAAAACTGCCGAAACTCCCTCAAGCAACACGATTTCACTGCTCTTGAGAGCGCCATCCCACAGGTTCAGGAGTGCCCAGATAAGGACGCTGCTGATATTCTCTGGCGCAAAATTCTGGAGGACCCCCGCTGGAAAAGTGTCAAGGACTACCTTGGAGTCAGATCCCCCCTACATCGTCTTGACCGTTGGTGTGTTGCATGGCAGGTAGAAGTTTTTACCTTCGGCTGCAAGTCCACACAGAGGGCTGAGTCTTTGAATTGCCGCATAAAGCGCCACCTAACTGCAAGAAAAGGTTACTACCACATTTTTTTATCTGTTTTGCACTTGCTCTCCAAGGAGGGCTATAAACTTGAATATACTGAAATGGTGAATCACCGGCACGCCAATCATCAAAAAGCTAACCAAGCCTTCCCATTCTATGTCAAGTTCGTTTCAGGCAAGGTGACAAGCTGGGCGTTTCATAGAATGCTTCAGCAGATGAATGCTTCAACTGCGTACCTCGTGTATGAGTATGACGTGTCCAGGGAGGCCCAATATATAGTTGCCAACAGGGCGGCACCCTTATGGAACTATGATCGACAGTGTCACGATTCACTTGAGACGGAGTTGGTAGACCTACCGAGATTCTGTGCGATCTCCAATCGTGTGCACCAAATCCAAGGCAAAAATATAGTTTATGAGGTAAAGCGAAGTGAATCGAGCTGCACTTCGCGTTACATGAACTGTCCACATTATGTTTGTCTGTGCGAGCCATTGGCTGAGGATGGTGCCTATACGAAGTTTTGGTGTAGTTGTGGACTTGCTGTCCGAGTCGGGCATTCATGTCGTCACTAGTTTTCTTTTTTGCATCATCGGTCATCTTCAGTCGGCTTCCATCTTGGGTTGTTCAATCCAATTTTTTTTTTAGAACAATTTCAGACTGCAACTCAGATCCTTGTCAGTGCCAAATGCAGCAGCCAACGCCTCCCCCTACCCACAGTGCAGGTACCCGTGGCAATCCATGCTACAGACGATGACATTATATTGACCGACATCTCCTCGTGGGCTGATTTGCCAGCCAGAACGAAACGCGAGCAGATTGTCCGCTCCCTTGGGAACCTGCAGTCCCGGACGCGTCAATATATAACTAATGTGGATCGAGTGGCAACTCATCTTTCCGACCAGGGACAGGATGCAAGGGCCTTTATCGAAGAAGAGGAGAGGCTACTGAACCAATTTGTGGACATGCGAGCCGCCTCCACACAGGTCAATGTGGCAGGTAAAGGGCACCACGACCTGTTCCTCCGCCGGTGGCCGCCAAGCGAACCGTGCAGCCAACTGTCAGGAAGGCCGCTAAGCGAGGGGATGGTCCAAAGGGTGCTACAAAGGGAAGAGGTAGGGGTCAGGGTAGGGGTAGCGGTCCGCCACTGAAGGAGGAGCTGAATGCTGCCCTTGAGCTTTCAGATGCGCTAACCACCGTGAATCAGGCACTGGGGGCCTGAGTGCGCAGCAGGCCGCGTATAATGATCATTTGCATGCACACATTCACAATATGGTTGACTCGGCTGAGCGGTTGATACTCACTGGGCTCAGTTGTATGCTCGGGCTGCATGTGGGGAACAACTTTCGCCAGCTGAGTTGCATCAGTGTAAGCAGCTTTTGGAGTGGCGGGCTCAAGTGTCGAAAAACTAAGGACACTTCCAATTTCATGTCTGAGTTTATGTTCCATGCCTTCACGGTTCGCCTGTGTAAGGTTGGGTTTGCCACTGCTGAGGTCTGAGGGGGCCACAACCCAACGCAGCACGCCCCACCAGGGGGGGGGGCACGCACCAGCACAGCACTAACCCCGGCCAGGCAAACAACAAAGACAACCCACACCCGACAACGCCGGCCGTACGGCGGCGGAGACAACAGCGGACCAACAAAACCAGCCGGGCATCCAGCCGGCTACAACACCACGAACCAAAACCAAAACACGCCGACACAGCACTCCCCACAAAGGGGGGGGGCACACACAAACACGACACGCCCCAACAGGGGGGGGGGGGGCACGCACCGGCACAGCACCCACCCCGGCCAAGCCATCAAGACAACCGCAACCACAACCCACCCAACAGATGACGACAACGCAAACCAAACACCACCACCGCAGCAGGCGGCCACCAACACAGCACGCCCCAGCGAGAGGGGGGCCACGCACCAAAACAGCACGCCCCACCAAGGGGGGGGCCAAGCAGAAGCACGGCACGCCCCAACAGGGGGGGGGCACGCATCAGCAGAGCACCGACCCCGGCCAGGCCAACACCACAGACCACCAACACCCGACAACGCCGGCCGTACGGTGGCGGAGACAACAGCGAACCAAAAAAACCAGCCGGGCATCCAGCCGGCTACAACACCACGAACCGAAACCCAAACACGCCGACACAGCACTCCCCACCAAGGGGGGGGGCACGCACAAGCACGGCACGCCCCAACAGGGGGGGGGGGGGGCACGCACCAGCACAACACCAACCCCGGCCAAGCCAACAACACAACCGCGACCACAACCCACCGAACAGATGACGACACCCCAAACCACACACCACGACCACGGCGGGCAGGCACCGACACGGCACGCCCTACCGAGAGGGGGGCCACGCACCAACGCAGCACGCCCCACCACGAGGGGGGCCACAAACCAACGCAGCACGCCCCACCACGGGGGGGGGGGGCACACAACGACACAGCACGCCCCACCATGAGGGGGGCACGCACCAACCCAGCACGCCCCACCAAGAGGGGGACCACAAACCAACGCAGCACGCCCCACCATGGGGGGGCCACACACCAACACAGCACGCCCCGCCATGGGGGGGGGCATGCACCAACACAGTACAGCCAACCATGAGGGGGGCCGCGCACCAGCACAGCACCCGGCCCGGCCAGGTGATCAACACAACCACAACCGCAACCCAACCGCCGACCACACCCATCCGAACACGCCGACTGTATGGCGGCGAAGACAACAGCGAACAAACAAAACAAGCCGCTCATGGCGCCGGCTAAAACACCACCACAAGCACCACCAACCCGAACCCAACGCCGGCCCCCAGGCGGCACACACGACAACAACCCAAGCTCAGCACCACCACACCACGCACAACCACCGCGGCGGACAGGCACCAACACAGCGTGCCCCACCATGAGGGGGGCCACGCACCGGCACAGCACGCCCCACCACCAGGGGGGCCACGCAGCAAAGCAGCACGGACGACCATGCGGTGGGCCGCACACGAGCACAGCACCCACCGTGGGAGGGGCCACACACCGACACAACACGCCCCACAGTGGGCGGGGGGCACGCACCAACACAGCACGCCCTACCGTGGGGGGGGCCACGCACCAACGTAGCAAACCCCACCAAGAGGGGGGCCACGCACGAGCACAACACCGACCCCGGCCAAGCAAACACCACAGCCCCAACCGCAGCCCGACCCGGGCACGACCAACCAACACCGAAACAAGCAGGACAACTACACGAACAACATCTGACCGCGCAAGCGCCCGCAGCAGCGCCAAGGAACCAACGCCGAACAAGCCGGCCATGAGGCGGCTAACACAACCGTGCACCAACAAAACCACTGCAGCGGCCACGACATGACCATAAACAGACCACACGCAAGCCGGCCAACACCAAACCAGCCAGGCATGCAGGGGTCGAAACAGGAACGGCGTCCAACGGGTTGGCGAAAGCGTAGTGCGCCACGCCCGCCAACCACCATACCCACGAACACAACAGAACATGTAACTCTACCATTACGAACGCGACCAACCAACGTTAACAAACTACAATGCACAACACTTGGACAAAGCAAAACGCAACTAACCAGCACCGACACGGACGTGCCGGCTACACAAACAACATTTGGCGATACGACAACCGGCAGCAGCGCGACGGAACCTACGCAAACCAAGCCGACCATGAGGCGGCCAAGACAACCGCGCACCAACCACACCGCAGCTGCAGCCGCCACTTTACCATAAACAGACCACACGCAAGCCGGCCAACACCAAACCAGCCAGGCGTGCACGGGTCGAAACGGGAACGGCGTCCAACGGGTTGGCGACACCGTGGTGCGCCACGCCCGCCGACGACCATGCCCACGAACACAGCAGAACACCGCAACTCTACCGTTACGAACGCGACCAACCAACGTTGACAAACTACACAACACTACACTTGGACAAACCAAGATGCAACTAACCAGCACCGACACGGACGTGCCGGCTACACAAACAACATTCGGCGATACGACCACCGGCAGCAGCGCCATCGAACCCACGCAAACCAAGCCGACCATGAGGCGGCCAAGACAACCGCCCACCAACCACACCGCAGCTGCAGCCGCCACTTGACCGTAAACAGACCACACGCAAGCCGGCCAACACCAAACCAGCCAGGCGTGCACGGGTCGAAACGGGAACGGCGTCCAACGGGTTGGCGACACCGTGGTGCGCCACGCCCGCCGACGATCATGCCCACGAACAAAAACGTGACTCTACCATCACGCAACCGACCAACCAGCATTAACAAACTACGCCGAACAGTTAAACAACCCACCAACCAACCACAACGACCTACTTTGAACCCCCGGCCCCCCGGGAGAGCGCAAGCTCGACAGAGTCAGGAGGCGTGAGTGTGCGCCACGGCATGCGAGTCCCGTAGCACGTGCTTCTTCAAGTCGCCTCACGCCTACGGAAAACCAACCCAGGTGGGGGTGCCTGCAAGACAGGGCCTTTGGCCTGGCTCCCGGCCCCTTGGGCCCAGAATCCGGAGGTTGATGAGGATGTGCGATGGGACCCTCCCCCACGTATCATCCGCCCGAAGGAGAGGAATGTGAGACTTCGGTCGAACATGGGTTACCTCTCTGGGCAGAACCCGCTGTAGGGTACTGCTCGCGGCGACCGCGCCCTTCCCCCATGTGGGGGAGCCGCTTTGTGGGGGCACGTGCAGTAGGGCCGTGGGAGGGTGAGCAAAAGCCCCTTGGTAAGTCCCCCCTGCGGGGCAACCCCAGTCCCGAGTCGACCTACCTACCTACCTTCGCGTTACATGAACTGTCCACATTATGTTTGTCTGTTCGAGCCATTGGCTATTGGCTGAGGATGGTGCCTATACGAAGTTTTGGTGTAGTTGTGGACTTGCTGTCCGAGTCGGGCATCCATGTCGTCACTAGTTTTCTATTTTGCATCATCGGTCATCTTCAGTCGGCTTCCATCTTGGGTTGTTCAATCCAATTTTCATTTCAAAACAATTTCAGACTGCAACTCAGATCCTTGCCAGTGCCAAATGCAGCAGCCAACGCCTCCCCCTACCCAAAGTGCAGGTACCCGTGGCAATCCATGCTACATGCGATGACATTATATTGACCGACATCTGCTCTAGGGCTGATTTGCCAGCCAGAACGTAACGCGAGCAGATTGTCCGCTCCCTTGGGAACCTGCAGTCCCGGACGCGTCAATATATAACTAATGTGGATCGAGTGGCAACTCATCTTTCCGACCAGGGACAAGATGCAAGGGCCTTTCTCGAAGAAGAGGAGAGGCTACTGAACCAATTTATGGACATGCGAGCCGCCTCCACACAGGTCCATGTGGCAGGTAAAGGGCACCACGACCTGTTCCCCCGCCGGTGGCCGCCAAGCGAACCGTGCAGCCAACTGTCACAAAGGCCGCTAAGCGAGGGGATTGTCCAAAGGGTGCTACAAAGGGAAGAGGTAGGGGTCAGGGTAGGGGTAGCGGTCCGCCACTGAAGGAGGAGCTGAATGCTGCCCTTGAGCTTTCAGATGCGCTAACCACCGTGAATCAGGCACTTGGGGCCTGAGTGCGCAGCAGGCCGCGTATAATGATCATTTGCATGCACACATTCACAATATGGTTGACTCGGCTGAGCGGTTGATACTCACTTGGCTCAGTTGTATGCTCGGGCTGCATGTGGGGAACAACTTTCGCCAGCTGAGTTGCATCAGTGTAAGCAGGTTTTCGAGTGGCGGGCTCAAGTGTCGAAGAACTAAGGACATTTCCAATTTCATGTCTGAGTTTATGTTCCATGCCTTCACGGTTCGCCTGTGTAAGGTTGGGTTTGCCACTGCTGAGGTCTGAGGTCCGTTGAAAATGAGTAGAAGAGAGTTGAAAATGAGCAAGAGGGAGTTGAAAATGAGTAGGAGGGAGTTGAAAATGAGCAGGGGGGAGTTGAAAATGAGCAACAGGGAGTTGAAAATGAGTAGGAGGGAGTGGATTCACTTGGAGGCAGTTGAAAATGAGCAAGGAGGAGTTGAAAATGAGCAGCAGGGAGTTGAAAATGAGTAGGACGGAGTGGATTTTCACTGGGGGGGAGTTGAAAATGAGCAGGAGGGAGTTGAAAATGAGTAGGAGGGAGTTAAAAATGAGTAGGAGGGAGTGGATTTTCACTTGGAGGGAGTTGGAAATGAGCAGGGGGGGGTTCAAAATGAGCAGCAGGGAGTTGAAAATGAGTAGGAGGAAGTGGATTTTCACTTGGAGGGAGTTGAAAATGAGCAGGGGGGAGTTGAAAATGAGTAGCAGGGAGTTGAAAATGAGTAGGAGGGAGTGGATTTTCACTTGGAAGGAGTTGAAAATGAGCAGGGGGGAGTTGAAAATGAGTAGGAGGGAGTGGATTTTCACTTGGAGGGAGTTAAAAATCAGCAGGGGGGAGTTGAAAATGAGCAGCAGGGAGTTGAAAATGAGTAGGAGGGAGTGGATTTTCAATTGGAGGGAGTTGAAAATGAGCTGGGAGGAGTTGAGAATGAGTAGGAGGGAGTGGATTTTCACTTGGAGGGAGTTGAAAATGAGCAGGGGAGAGTTGAAAATGAGTAGGAGGGAGTGGATTTTCACTTGGAGGGAGTTGAAAATGAGCAGGGGGGAGTTGAAAATGAGGAGGAGGGAGTTGAAAATGAGTAGGAGGGAGTGGATTTTCACTTGGACGGAGTTGAAAATGAGCAGGGGGGGGTTGAAAATGAGTAGGAGGCAGTGGATTTTCACTTGGCGGGAGTTGAAAAGGAGTAGGGGGGACTTAGAAATGAGCACCAAGGAGTTGAAAATGAGTAGGAGGGAGTGGATTTTCACTTGGACGGAGTTGAAAATGAGCGGGGGGGATTTGAAAATGAGTAGGAGGGAGTGGATTTTGACTTGGAGGGAGTTGAAAATGAGCAGGGGGGAGTTGAAAATGAGTAGGAGGGAGTTGGAAATGAGAAGGACGGAGTGGATTTTCACTTGGAGGGAGTTGAAAATCAGCAGGGGGGAGTTGAAAATGGGTAGGAGGGAGTTGACATTGAGTAGGAGGGAGTGGATTTTCACTTGGAGGGAGTTGAAAATGAGCGGGGGAGAGTTGAAAATGAGTAGGAGGGAGTTAAAAATGAGTAGGAGGGAGTTGAAAATGAGTAGGATAGAGTGGATTTTCACTTGGAGGGACTTGAAAATCAGCAGCAGTAGCCTTGTTACGAGTAAGGTATCGTTCCCTTATCTGGCGATAGAATAATGCAATTATTTTATAAATTTGGGCTGCAGAACGGTTCAAAACATCCTTGTCGCCTTTTAGCACAAGATCAGTTGCAGTAGATCAGTTGCAGTCGTTTTTTCGGTTGTCGTAAATGCGCGTGTCGCCTGTTCGTGCGCAGTCTTTCGCAGTCTGCTAGGGCCGCAGTGTGCATACCATCACCGGGGTGCATTGGTCATGAGATCGTGAGGAAGCCAAGTTTCACAACGCATTTCCGCTGCCGGTTGAAGTCCCGATTTTCGTCGCAAAGGTCAGATTATTATTATTCTAGATTGTCCATTTTTCCGCCGACAGTGCGAAGATTGTTTTTGTGCTCTCAAAGTTGCTGAATCCCCCCAGCGAACGAGACAGCTGTACAGGGCCACACCGCCCCACCGCCCCTTGGTTAGGAGGAAAAAAAGTACTTAGTGGGGGAAAAGGTCTAAATAAGGTCTATGGGTCTAGGTGACCCCAAAGACACTTCCTCCCCCATTCCCCCAACGGGGCTACTCACCCTGTGGGCTCATCAGGGGGGTGCAGGGCCAAGGGCAAAAATCAAGGGCAAAAAACAGGGGTTCCTCAATATTCAACCCACCTCTGCAAAACCCTTGACTGAGAACCAAAGGCACATAAGGCTTCGGGCATGCAAACGGAAAGTCAAAATTAGATGGCACAGCGATGCGACAATCAATGCTACAGCTGAACACACATCATCCGCCAGCATTAGCCCAGGTCCAGGACCAACAAAGCTTTGGATGAAGCATATGGCATTGTTTCTAATGTGCAAATGGGTCAGGAACTTTTCCACAGCTTGCTTCATGTCTCTGCAATGCTTCCACTTGGCCCATCGGCGCAGCCAATCCAGGTGTTGTGCCTGCATTGGCTCTTCATCCGCCAAGCCTGAAAACTGATTCATTTGCACAAAATACACACCTTGGTTGACAGCAAACAGTTCTTTTGGAGTGGGCCGGTGGGAAGGGAAATGGGAGGCAACAAATTCTGCAAAGCTGGCTGCACGGACAACCAGCTGAGGCAGCAGGTGGGGCATGGCAGCAAAGTCGTAGCTACCTCCCAAAAGCTGCTGCACAGCACCCCACTTGGTCAATCTAAGGGCCCACGCCTCACGCCTTTGACATGCACGCACCCACGCATCAGTGCGCTCACGACGATCAGTGGGAGAGAAGCCAAACAACAGAGGGGCAGTGATGGCCACTGCGACCTCACATTCGCATAGTCTTTTGCAGTGTTTACCAATGTATGCGTGCCCAAAGTAACAAGTCTTTCGTAAACCTAACTCCAGCAATGCTTTCTCTAGCAGACGCATTCTATCACCTCGAACCTTCTTCAGATTGTGCTTCGCAGTAATTAACAGTTTCTCGGCCTTGTGCAACTTGTGTTCGGTCACCGCCAGCTCTCCTTCTGCCGTGGACAGCTTTTGCTCGCTCTCACGCAGACGCAACTGTCGCGCAGCTTCGCGTGTGGCCAGTCGACGCCGTCGACCGCGCGTCCGTTGTCGACGAGTGGGCAACCACCCCATACCCTCAGCCTCCCTGCGTACCTGTCGTGCATTCGCTCTAGCATTTCCCTCCTCGTCGGGGGATTCCGACTCGGATGAGGACACAGCGTCAGCCACACGGTTACGCACGCGGACCACAGTGTCCATCAGAGTGGCGACAACAGCTTGCTGTGTGGTGTGGAGTTCCTTAAAGTGTAGCACAGTTTGGTCGCAACCACCTGAACAGATTTAGTAAGCTTCTCCATAAAAGCAGTATGCATGGCGACTTGACCACGGCATGTCCATTCAGCGAAGGTGTTGACAGCTTCCCTTTTGTTCCTGACCTGGCGAGCAGTGACACTGTCCTTGGAAGGGTTCGTCACTTGCATTAAGGTCGTAGGCCGGCCACCAGTCTGGACCTTGATACACTTGAGGCCGTGGTGATCATACATGGCCCTTTTGACGAGGACTCTTAGGGCACTCTGCTCCGTCGCACTCAACTCCTTGGTCTCCTCTTTACCTTTTCGCCGCATCGCACGCTTGCTGACTAGGAAGTAATCTCGTCGCAGGGCCCTGACAGTGTTCACAGCCGAGAGGTCTTTCCAATCCACAGAGGACTTCAGCACTGTTGTCTGCTTGGATTCGGCATATGTGAACTGCATTTCACTCGACGCAGTTTCTTTCGCCCATGTTTCAACCTGTCGCAAGAAAGCTTCAGGAGTGGCAGCGAGACTCACAAACATGTCATAATCCGCCAGCAGTGGCTGCGAACAGATGGGTTCGTCTTGAGAAGGTTGTGAGCAAGGAGGATCCATGCACTGTGATTTGCGACACTTTCTCTGTTGAGTTTGTGTGTCCCAGTTTTCCCGGCTGAATGGGTCTTCGATTGTCTCATCGCGCCGGCGGCCAGAGTGCGAACAGAGGCCTTTCCTTTTGTTAAGGTGCTTGATCTGCGACAGCTTGTCAGCATAGTAGACCTGTTCATTGTCATCCAAAGGCCTTCCCAAGCAATGTGAAGGGTGCCGACCGCACTAAACCCAAACCCAGTCAGTTTGTTCCCATCCCATACCAGCGACGCGCCACTGCTCCTGGCGACAAGTGATCCTGTCTCAAATGCAGATTTCGTTGAAATCCAACCACACCGCTTCAACCATGCAATGGAGCCGGCTCACATAGCAGCACATTGTGTATGGCTGCTTGAATGCATGACAGACACAACTAAACCAAGGAAAACAGGCATTCACGAAAAATCCGTTTTGCCATGTGGGATTTCGTCGATGCGAATGCTATAAATCGTAATCTATTGAAAACACATCAAATCCTGGTTAGGGGAGCTTCGGTTCACGTATGGGCATTGATCTGTGCTTTTTCTATATTCGCCCGTTCTTTTTACACGTCTCGACCTTTATTTCCGCCTGGTGCGCTAGTGGCCGATGGAATTTGCACTGAAATTGCGGCTGCAGTCGCCCCACCTGTTGCGGTGCCTGCGACCACAACACGGAAGGTTACTGTCGTTCTACAGTATTCGGGGAAAGTTTGCGCATTGTGTGATTTTCTTGAAAAATTCAAACAAGCCGTGGTTCGCCCGGCCCGCCCACCCGCTGCAAGATGTGCACACACAAAGTGATACAGCAATATGCATCAATACAGCCATGGAACATCAAAATGATTCTGTTTCCGGTAGGTTTGCAAAACCAAAGCAACAAAGCATCCTACCATGCTTGCTTTCCTTTTCATTCATATCTACATTGGGGTAATGACATAGCTACACATTGTTCAACATCAATGTATACATTCAAACAAAAAGCCTTTCCAATGTTTTGTACGGCCACAATGTCGCTCTACAACTAAAGATGATTGGTTAGAGTCAAACATAGCTATAACAAAGTTGTCGACTTCCATCCCGTGGTTATGTAGTATTTTAATAATTTGTACACTTGCTCCGACGTGTATGCGCATTAACAAAATCAACTCATCAACAAGATCTGAGTTCTTCTATACTTTCACATACACTTGCGCAAATGGTTCTAGCCAAATCAAATGCAATGGAATAAATTTTTTTGGGCCACCTTTGACATTAGTGCTTCGGCTAGGCTTGGGAAGGTCTCGCTACGCTCCCCCTCCCCAAGCCTAGGGATGTTTTTTTTTTGCCGTCATCGGTCCAGACTTCTACATAATTTGTACACTCTTTTTGTTTCAATCGCCGAACTTATCGTGCCGAAAGCTCCTACGCAAGACCACTCGAAGCAGCCGTCAAGTCATACAACATATGTCCAGCCTTTGCTTACGTGCAATCAATCAACTCTCCGGTTTGGAGGAGGATCTATATTTCGGTGACCATGATGTTTGCAAAATGAGGCATGAAAAATCGGATTCGCAAATGATTTTTTCTGCAGAGCATCAAATGTTCATTTTGTCGCACCTTTAACACTTGGCAACAGCAAGACCCCGTTGGTTCCTAGTACGTCCTTTTCGCTTTCAACCGGCCCGCATGGTTACTGCGCAATGGGTCATCCCTAGATGCATGCTCCAAAGCTTATACCCTGTAAGTTACTACAAATTCCTGAAAACCTCCAACTCAGAAGCCGACCTGATGGTAGCACTTGACCGCGTGGCTGACCATGCATTCTCAGTTCTTTTGGTCCCCCGTCCCGAGCCATGCTCGCTTTGGTCCACGGGCAAACTCCACGTCATCACAGAAGAGAAATTTTCAACAATCTCTGTAAAATATGTGAAAACAACCTCAAGCTGTCACACAAAAAAAGTACTTTTTGCCGTAATTTTCGCGGCGCACCTTTGAAGCTTCCGAATACTACCCCGTGGTCATTCTGTTCCACATCTAACTCACAAGAGCACTCTCAACACCAGCACAACTCCTCAGCCAAAAAATCTCTCTCAAAGATCGTTGTGAGCTATGTCCTGAGACCTAACTCCATAACATGTCCAAATGCCGCCCGGCACACGCCAATGTGCAACTTCAAAAAATAGCAAAATGTTAATCCTCCAATGCACCAATCACGTGCATTATATGTCCTCACCAACCCAAATACCTACCTAACACGTGCTATGCACCACAAAGGACCTCGATAAAAAGAGTTTGAAGGCAGATGGTTCCAGGGCTCCTTGCGCTAACACTCGGAGGGAGACCCATGATGACCAAAAAAAAGCAGCCGGTTTTCAATGATGACAGCATACGCCAAAAACCCTTACAAGACAACCCCCGTTCTATGACCATACGAAAGCAGGGATAAAACCTCATAGTACAAATTGAAGGGCAACAATAGAGCTTCGATTCGGTTGGGGGGCGGCTATGTACCTCAACGGTGTATTCCCGCGGCGTCAAATTCCGTAACGTCCACGATTCAGAAAAAGCACTTTTTTAGCAAAATCGGTCTCCCTCCAACGGCTGTAACTCGGCGCCACCGGGTCGTTTGGACCTAAATTTTCTTTTCCCGCGACCCTTGGACCTTGCCGGAGGTAATGGTGCTTGATTCGGGGCCAGATGAGCCACAAGCGCCCGGCAATTTCTGTCGCCAGTTGACCCGCGTTTCGAAAATTACCTTTTTTTCCCAACTTGAACCCTTCGCCAAACGGCCAAAACGGATCGGTTTCTCGAAATTCCAAATGCCATCTGGATCGTTTTTCAATGGCGTTCAATGTTTTGTACGGCCACAATGTCGCTCTACAACTAAAGATGATTGGTTAGAGTCAAACATAGCTATAACAAAGTTGTCGACTTCCATCTCGTGGTTATGCAGTATCTTAATGATTCGTACACTTGCTTCGACGTGTATGCGCATTAACAAAATCAACTCATCAACAAGATCTGAGTTCTTCTATACTTTCACATACACTTGCGCAAATGGTTCTAGCCAAATCAAATGCAATGGAATAAATTTTTTTGGGCCACCTTTGACATTAGTGCTTCGGCTAGGCTTGGGAAGGTCTCGCTACGCTCCCCCTCCCCAAGCCTAGGGATGTTTTTTTTTTGCCGTCATCGGTCCAGACTTCTACATAATTTGTACACTCTTTTTGTTTCAATCGCCGAACTTATTGCCGAAAGCTCCTACGCAAGACCACTCCAAGCAGCCGTCGAGTCATACAACATATGTCCAGCCTTTGTTTACGTGCAATCAATCAACTCTCCGGTTTGGAGGAGGATCTATATTTCGGTGACCATGATGTTTGCAAAATGAGGCATGAAAAATCGGATTCGCAAATGATTTTTTCTGCAGAGCATCAAATGTTCCTTTTGTCGCACCTTTAACACTTGGCAACAGCAAGACCCCGTTGGCTCCTAGTACGTCCTTTTCGCTTTCAACCGGCCCACACGGTCACTGCGCAATGGGTCATCCCTAGATGCATGCTCCGCAGCTTATACCCTGTAAGTTACTACAAGTTCCTGAAAACCTCCAACTCAGAAGCCGAGCTGATGGTAGCACTTGACCGGGTGGCTGACCATGCATTCTCAGTTCTTTTGGTCCCCCGTGCCGAGCCATGCTCGCTTTGGTCCACGGGCAAACTCCACATCATCACAGAAGAGAAATTTTCAACAATCTCTGTAAAATATGTGAAAACAACCTCAAGCTGTCACACAAAAAAAGTACTTTTTGCCGTAATTTTCGCGGCGCACCTTCGAAGCTTCCAAATACTACCCCGTGGTCATTCTGTTCCACATCTCTCAAAGATCGTTGTAAGCTATGTCCTGGGACCTAACTCCATAACATGTCCAAATGCCGCCCGGAACACGCCAATGCGCAACTTCAAAAAATAGCAAAATGTTAATCCTCCAACGCACCAACCACGTGCATTATATGTCCTCACCAACCCAAATACGTACCTAACATGTGCTATGCACCACAAAGGACCTCGATAAAAAGAGTTTGAAGGCAGATGGTTCCAGGGCTCCTTGCGCTAACACTCGGAGGGAGACCCATGATGACCAAAAAAAAGCAGCCGGTTTTCAATGATGACAGCATACGCCAAAAACCCTTACAAGACAGCCCCCGTTCTATGACCATACGAAAGCAGGGATAAAACCTCATAGTACAAATTGAAGGGCAACAATAGAGCTTCGATTCGGTCGGGGGGCGGCTATGTACCTCAACGGTGTATTCCCGCGGCGTCAAATTCCGTAACGTCCACGATTGAGAAAAAGCACTTTTTTAGCAAAATCGGTCTCCCTCCAACGGCTGTAACTCGGCGCTAACGGGTCGTTTGGACCTAATTTTTTTTTTCCCGCGACCCTTGGACCTTGCCGGAGGTAATGGTGCTTGAATTGGGGGCCAGATGAGCCACAAGCGCCCGGCAATTTCTGTCGCCAGTTGACCCGCGTTTCGAAAATTGCCTTTTTTTCCCAACTTGAACCCTTCCCCAAACGGCCAAAACGGATCGGTTTCTCGAAATTCCAAATGCCATCTGGATCGTTTTTCAATGGCGTTCACAAATGTGCAGTCGGATTCCGATTTCGTCAAAATTCATTTTTCGCGATTCTTTTTCTGGATCCTGGAATTCTGCAACAATTTCCAAAAACGGAACCTGCTTCGTTGTAGGCCCAGGCCTGCAGTACACCGATGTGGGGTCCGTTGGTCCTCACCGTTGCCGAACAGCTCCTCTCCTGCAGCAAAGTTCCCTGCCAATTCAATTGTGGCTTTTTACGATTGGGCGCGGCGGGGCCCCTCCCCCACCGCTAGCACGGGAGGGAGCGCGGCAGAGGGCCGCGGGTGCAATAATCTGTGTAATTGACAGACGCACATGGTGTTTACTTTCGACCTCACAATGTATCCCCACAGAACTCAACAAGCACACGAAAAAGCGGCACTAGCCCTGGGCCTTGGGCCCAAACAGCGTTACCATCATCTTTGGATGCTCAGTCCAACTCTCATTCAGAGTTGGTGAGTCTAACGACTACCCCTTACACGGCGTGCAGCGTTTCATGCACTGTTTTCCTTATGTTGACTGATGAGACGAAAACGAATGGTCCAGCCCCCCAGCCTTCGGATTGGGGTCTACTGGGGGTGTGCATACGGTGCAACATTGCCATTGCATACCATGCAACTCTCTCAGTTATGGGCGCAAGCCATTACTGTTTTATGCTTGCTTAATTAGCCTGTTGACGAGTCTCATCACGAGCACGGAAAAACAACAGAGACACAAGGTTGCCAACGACCAAACAAGTCCTTCCACATGACACGCGGTTTCCCACATTCGAGGAACCGCATCGTATAGTCAAGTATGGCATATCCCCACCCCTACATTGCCGCGCCTCATCAACGTGTCTCATGTGTCTCATCAACGGGTCCAAGGACACACGATGGGCCTACACAAGTAGGCCCACTTGAGGCATTCCCCTGAGTCCAAAACTGTGCCATGTTTGGTGTTGCGTTGTTCAGTCACAGACATGCAAATCGCCTTGATGTTTGCTCTACAGCTTATGGAATCAACGTGCACGTGTTGAGTGCCTTGCGCCTTTGTGTTGAGCTAAACAACATCCTTGCTTGCTCTTTGCCAAAAGCAAATTGTATTGCAAGTGGGCCAAGTGCACTTGACAAACAAGCAATATTCTAAAACGGAAATGGTGTCCCGAAAGTACCCAAAGAAAAGCCGAGCAACTTTTGATTATGGAGCAGTCGTAGGACCTTCAAGCTCTTGCAACCCACCTAATGTTGATGAAGATTCGTTATTTGCCACATGTTCGGTGGTCAAAATCATATGGAACCGCAAAACATCCATTCTTTTGCTTACTTTTTCTAAGGTTGCGTTGTAGTGGCCATGGTTTCTCACAATGGTATGTTGCCATGTCCGGTTTCCTTCGTAGTGGAGCAATCGCCGTGCCATCGAAGTAGTAGTACCGCCGCTTCCAACAATTTGATTCATCTGCTTGCCGCTTTCACACTCGTTTGGATCTACGCCTTAGGACACGGCAACATCGACGACTCCGACGACCCTCCACGTAAGCGCAGTCCACTACGTAGTCCTTGGCGCAAGCGAAGCGACCCAGACGGATTGACAAAGGAACAGGGCGCGACGCCAAAGATTGTTCGAAAAAGTAATGAAAGTCCCGTAGCCGAGGATGATGCTCAACAAGTGGAGCGCGCCAGGCATAAGCTTTTCCGTAGAAGTCCCAACAAGAAAAGTCCAACAAATGATCCAAAAGACGACCACCATCATAGGTTTGGAAAGCTTTCCTTCCTACATGGTATGCTGCCCTGGCCGGTTTCCTTCGCATTGAAACGATCGCCGTGCCATCGAAGTACCGCCACTTCAAACAATTCAACTGGTCTGCTTGCCGCGTACACGGTCGTTTGCACCTTAGGACACGGCAACAATGACGACTCCGACGACCCGAGTCCTTGGCGCAAGCGAAGCAACCAAGACGGATTGACAAAGGAACAGGGCGCGAAGCCAAAAATTGTTCGTACAAGGAATGAAAGTCCTCCAACCGAGGATGACGCTCAACAAGGGGAGCGCGCGAGGCATAACTTGTTCCACAGAAGCCCCCATCAGCTGGAGCCAACTGCCGCGGTAGGCCCACTTAACCGAATTATTTTGAGGCTTTCAAGAAAGAAATATTTTTTCCTGCGCCGACAGTTGAATTTTGGAATGTGAAGCAATAATCTAGAACAATGCGGTTCTGTTGATGTGATTTTTGTATCCGTCCCTTCATTGGTACTCTTCGTTGTTTTTCATGGTAGAAAGAAGTGTTGCATGATGTCGTTTTGTTGTTTGGTATCATCCTGTGTCGCTTTTAAACCCTCGATGCATGGACCATAATATTCGCGTTTGATAAAATAGGTTTCGTGTCCTCTTGTATGTCGCTCCCTATAAGAGGTGATAGGGTGCTTCCAATGAATGAAACATTGTGGCCTACCCCGTCACGAACTGCGCAAACGGGGAACCACTTCAGCTGTCACGTGGAAGACCCTCTCTCGCTAAACGTAGCTCATTCCGACAAGCTGTGATTGCTAACCCCATGGAAATACGGGACGCTATGCCACAAGCTCGCAAGCGACTCAATAGCCCAAAGACCACAACCACGAGATATTACATTGAACGGTTTCACAACTTGTTGGAGGAAGGGAAACAAACTGAGGCCCGAAAGCAAGCAAATGCACGATTCGATGTCTTGTTAGGGCGCGTACAGGAGCATGGATTAGTGGAAGGTAACCCATCTAACCTTACAGTGGACGTGTTTTGGGGGCTATTTACGTAGGTCGTGTCGGCTTTTTGGGTTAATTGCGTGCGTTACATGGGTTTTGTGGGCTAGTTAGGTGGGTTATGTGGGTTTTGTGGGCTAGTTACATGGGTTATGTTGGTTTTGGGGGGTAATTACATGGGTTATGTGGTTTTTGGGCCTGGGTACATGGGTTATATGGGTTTCCGGGGCTAGTTACCTGGGTTACATGGGTTTTGGGGGCTACTCCTCCCCCCCCAACTGTAGACCCACCCAGAACCCCCAATTTATAAGACCCACCCCTTTTTTGAGCCCCTCCTCGGCAAAAACAGCTACAAGACCCACTTCAAAAAGACCTCTATATGAGACCCACCCAGGAAAATTTTGCGGAGCACAAGGAAATGAAGCAAAATTGTCCTCAACCTCACCCCCAACCCAAAAAAATGACAAAAAACATTCATTGGATGCTTTGCGTGATGGGATGGTGTCATGTGACTTGGATTGATTTGGATCCTCTTCTTCCAAACCTTCTTCATCATGTGGATCTTGAATGTGTGCATCGGATTCACTCATAATAATGACACTGAGAAAAATGAAATAAATCAAATTTGACGATGTCATTGCCCCCCAAAACAGTTTTTTTCGGTTGAAAAATAAAAATGGATAAAAGTTGCGTCACCGAAACCGGCATTCTTTGGTGGCCGAGAAAACAGGTCCGTATCAAAGAAGTATAAGACCCACTTCAAAAAGACCACTATATAAGACCCACCTGACATGGCTCAGGATAAAAAAAATTATAAGACCCGGGTCTACTGTCGGGGGGGGGAGTAGTTGCGTGGGTTACGTGTGTTTTGGCCGCCAGTTATGTGTAGTACGTGGGTTTTGGGGGCTAGTTACGTGGGTTACGTGGGTTTTGGGGACTCGTTACTTTGGTTGTGTCTGTTTTCGGTCATAATTACGTGGGTTATGTGGTTTTGGGGCCTAGTTACATGGGTTACATGGGTTTCTGGGAATAGATTATTGACATTCAGTAGATTATGGTATTTATTTGGGCAAGCAAACTGCGTGCGCACTGTCTCCATGCTCCATCACTGCCTCTTTGGCAATCGCATCTCTGGCCCTGATTCCAACCGCGACTTGGGTGAAAACTCAGATGAGTGGTCAGACGTGGCATCGGATGGGGGCTGGCTCAGCTTTGGAGAACCGAGCTTGGAGTCCGAGCCTTCGTCGTTGCTGGAAGGAGAACCGGCATGAGGATCCTTAAAGTAGGGAGGAAGCAAAATGGCTACACCACTCTTGCCATCTCGGGGACCCCAAGAGGAGTCTGGACTCTGAGTGGAAGGGAAGCTGCATTTGGAGAACGCTGAAACCCCTTGTGCAATCCTGTCTCTGTCGTTGAAATTGCTTCATGGCCCCGATACTTCCCAAAAAAACACGACCAACACAGGCAGCTCATACAACAGATATGGCATAGACACCGGTTGTGGTATGGTCTAACCTACCAGCGTTCATGGAACACACCCCTAGTTGAAGCCATGGCCTCACTTAAGGGCTTTTGGCACAAAGTGCAGATGTATGGCCTGGGGCAATGTCAATTTATATGGTGCAGTGGGTGTTAGCTGCATATCAACATTGTGAACGAACACACCCAAATGAGCCCTAAAGATGTACCCTGAGTCTGGCATGCCATTCCACAAATAGAGAAGCGACAGTTCCACACTGCGATGATAGCCTGTAAGATGCGACGTCACCCTCTCCCGTCCAGCACCACGTCGCCCATGTACTCAGAATGATTTTCATGGCGATATCGGATTTCACCTGCTGTGAGGTCCGATGACGTGTTATGTTTGTTACTTGGTCTGCACCTGAGCAAGACAAGGTTTGTGTGCTTGACTGTTTGGTCGTGCTCTGGAGTGCCTGCAGGTCAAGCATCATGGGGAAGTGGGGGTTTCAACTGGGGGGGGGGGGGGGGTCAATAGGGGCCACCCAAAACTTTCGGGGGGAGGGGGGTTCGGGAAAACGGCTCAACCATTAATCAGTAATTATGAACTCTGGCGCGCCAAAGGCGCCGAAAATTTTTTTGAGCATTGAAAATGGTCAGTTTTTCTTTCAACAAATAAATGGCAAATGATGATTTTTCTTAAGCCCCTCAAGGCGCTGATTCCAAAAATTCCATTTTCATTTTTTTGCTGAATTTTGGGTCCGGGTCATCTCCGGGGTCCGGGGGTCAGTCTCGGTAGGATTTTGGGGGCCGTCAACTGAGCCTTTCGGGGGGGGGGGCGTCTAGCCAGAGGGTTGTATCGACCCCCCACCCCCAACCCAGTTGAAAGCCCGCCCACCATTGTGGCCCTGTGTCATTCTGTGTTTCTTGACAGACAGGCAGTTTGACAGAGTGGGGGTGCTCACCGCCTGCGACCGCTTGCGACCGCTTGCGACGGCCTGCGACCGTGGAGATAATTTTTGTATACTTCGCGGCTAATGGCATAACACATACCTCACGCCACCTATAGTCCCTCCCTGCCTGCAAGTTGTCAACAAGTGAGAGTGCAATGTGCAATGTGTGAAGTCAGTGACGGAATGACATGTCGCAATTGTCCCTTGCGCTAAACAGTAGCATCGGCAATGGCTCGTTGGCACCTTGTAAGCACAAGTGGTTGGAGGCATGGAACCTTGGCCTTTCGTCGCTTGGCACGCTCAACACGCACATTGTTGACTTCCACTGGATGTGAGTTATAGTCACCAGTCACTGAGCCTGTGCAACCGTTACCTTCGGGGACAAAAACGGGGTTTTCGGTTAAAATAAAAGTGTTGTAAAAGCTACTTTCATGGCAAAGAGCACAAGAAAATATGTCAGTAGAGGGGTCACACCCCATAGTATTACACTTGGTGTGGAGCCCTCAAAAGGGGGTTTCCAGCAAAAAAGGGCATCTCAAGCGCCTGCGACTGCCTGCGACCGCTTGCGACCGCTTGCGACCGTGAGCTCCCTCAGTGAAAGGTGACCTCCATCCAATCACTGAGGCCGAGCGTTGAAAGCAGAAGTAACCACGCACCCCACGAACAAAGAGGCCAGCAGCCAGCCACACAGTCCACTGTCAGCCATACACCGGCCGGCTTCCTGCCCCGATGCACCGCTGCAGTGGTGTGGTCATGCGGGTGGCCGGATGGAGGGATGGCTTGATTGGCAGACAGCCTTTTCGACACGCAGTAGGTCAAACTGATTGCCACCACCACGAATCATCATCATCAGTGTATCACACATCAAATGAATCCGGTGTGGCTCTGAGGCATCCAGTAGCTTGCATTGACCAGGCTTACCCCCCCCCCCCTTGCGCAAGCACCGCCTTGTCGAAGCACGAGGACCCGGTCTGACCGTCACTTTTGCCCAATTTTCTGACCTCGGCTTTTACGGTCAGAAAGTAGGCAAAGCGTGATTGTGTGCCGATTGTAGAGGGAAAGAGGGGCTGTTTCATGCTTGTGATGAGCCCTCCTGCTGATAACAACATTCTGCTTGGTACTGCACCCCACTGCTCTTTGTTTTGGTGTGATTTTCAGCCATGACTAATGTAGTTACCCCTGGCTTGGCTGTCACGTACGTCCGGTCCACCGGTGAGCATGCGCCTGCCACTATCATTGATCGTTCTACTCATGGGGAAGATTCCACAACCGGGGAATGACAACTTGGGAGCGCCCAGAGTTGCCCCCATACCCCACAGCCCCACCAAAACTGCCCTGTTGCGACTATTGTGCTTAGGGTGAGGTATGGGCAGGTTTTCGGGACATGCTTTCTTTGGTACCGCGCGTGGCGCGGTTGCACCGCCTTGTCTAAGCACCAGGACCCGGTCTGACCGTCACTTTCCTGACCTGGCTGGTGCTTGCGCAAGGCGGGGGGGGGATACTAGAGCTACTTCTGCAGATCTTGGGCTGTAATTGTCCGTAATCGTAAGGGTGGGTGGTGGTGGGGGTCCGCCTTCCTTCGGCGTTTTAGGGGGTGTTGAACCACGTCAACCCAGTTCAAGCCAAGTTCACATTCAAGCGATGCAACAGGCCAATGGATCATTCCAAATGCAGCTGTCGTTGACACTGGCGGTCCGTGTGCTTCTGGGCACTGGGCCGTATTGCTGCATGGGCCGCGCACAGGACAACTTTTGGACACTTGCTCTATCAAAGGCCTGTTGGCGTGTCACAAGGCTGAAGAAATGCATGGCGTGTGGACCATATTTTCGTGGACCCTCTAACCAATTTATCCTTTTTGCACGCGGCCTTTTTTCTCCTTTTGGTATCAGTGCAGGAGACTGAGGCCCTGTTGAGCAACAAAGGGACAGTGTCATCCATTGAGTCAGGGAGAATGCCCCAACAACAGGCAAAAATGCGTCTGGGGCACCGTAAGCCTGCAGCCAGGCATATTGATGTTGACGGACTCGTGCTTGTGCTCGTGCATTGCTATCTCATGTCCGCTGCGTACCCCGGGGCTTGGGGGCTGTGGGGCTCAAACACTGGAGCTGATCTGGGGAACAAGCGCCAAAGAGTGGCGCACAGGGCACACACAGGGCAGCCATTCCCTTGGCGGCCGTGCAGGATGAGGAGGGGGGGGAGTGGAGTGTCGTTACCACCCTGTCGAGGCCTACACGCACCGCTGTCATATTGTTCCCCGATATCTCTGCTGGAGATCTGAGCCACTGGGGCCTTGTGACACTGCCTGCCGACATTGGGTAAGGCAGCAGTTGGTGCAGGTGGAGGGAGACTGGGCACTGTAGTGGCCGCAGGAGTTGCATGCTGCCCCTACCCCTCGAGCCAATGCTTGCGTTCGGATGTTCTTTGCAAGGCAGGGGCCGCGCCCAGAGGGACCGAGGGTTGCGCGTGCACATCCGCCTCCGCCATGTGTCCCACAGATTCCTCCCATAGACCACGATCAGGGGAGGTGTGTGCCCTCCGCGCCCCGACGTCGGCAGTTGCGTTTGAGCATATGTCCAGCGGACTGGGATGGGGCTGTCTGGATCCCGTTGCATGGCGGTGATGAGGGAGGGGTGGGCCCCAGTAGGGGCTATTTGGGCATGGCTCTACCCAAATGGGTCCTGTAGTGCACTCTCCCTTTCGGTGGCAAGACAGAGGGGCAAAGGGCAAGGGCTTGATGAAGGACAGCCTTTCCTTCTTCTTCCGGCCTCAAAAATGGCAACTGCTTCTCTCCGAGGCATTGATGAGACAGCTAAGTGTAGTGTGATATGCCTGCGTCCGTTGTCTGAGTGTTGATGTTTTCATTACGTTCTTCTCATTCTCTTGAGCCGTGTTGCGTGCCTCGCGCATTGCGTCTGACCGCCGGCGTTACTGTCTGACCGCCCACGTCCCGCTACTCGAGCGTCGGCCGCTGTCTGGTATCTGCCATCGGCGATCAGCCAACCGCCACCGATGCACAGCCGTCCAGCCCTGGGAACGGTCCGGGAACTCCAGTTGCGCCACCAACAGAAATGGAGAGTTTGCCGGCGTGTGCACTGTGGTGCTCCGTTGTGTAGTGGGGCATGTCTTGTGGGGCATGACCCGGGGACTGTCAGTACCCCTTGCGATGTATCAAGGGGCTCAGTCTCACACCCGCAGCTGCGCATCGACTTGCAGCTGAGCTCAGTCATCAGCTGCGGCGGGTCGCTGCAGGTTGTCCGAGGGTTTCGGAACGGTCTCACGCAGTCGTGCATGTGAGGCGGGCGATGACTGATTCAGGGCATTGCCTCAAACTTTGTATGGGATCTGGTGTTGACAGGAATGCCCCGGACGTGACCTCTGCCAGTGTGCCCCCGCTGTTTCTCCTCAGGTCCCCAGATGGGGAGGTCATCAGGCGGGAGTTCAGCACGGGCTCGTCCTTTGTCGCAAAGAAGGTGCCTATGTGGGTGCTACTGTGTGGGCACGGGGCCTGGGCTGCGGGGGACCCCCCCCTCCCTTTTGCTGCAGCTCATGAGAGCCCTCCAAAGTCAGCAGTATCCTGGAGCACAAGATGGATCTCCTGTGCCCCGAAGGGGGGAGAGGGATGGGATGTTCCATAACGGCGGGTGGGGCGCCATCGCCTGGAAGGTCTACAAGGGAACAATGGGGCGAAGGCTTCAAGACAGTCGATGGCCCACGGGTGCCCTGAGGGCCCCTTGGCGGGACCACGGCGAAGCGAGAAGACTGGCCCAACTCGATGTTGAACCACTTGGAGCCAAATCGGAGGCACAGAGCGGTCTGGCCTGGGGGGCTCAGGCGTTGTGGCCGCAGACAAGGACAGCCCGAGCCCCTATCCCCAGCCGCCTGAAGCGAGGCCACCTTCAAGGGCCCCAGACGATTGGCCACAAGAAGTCACATTGGCAGATCACAAGAGTTGCCCCAGCACAGGCAAAGGATTTGGACTGTGGAGGCACTGCTGTGCAAAGGGGGTTGTGGAGGAGGGAGGAGGGGGCGTGGTGTAGGGCAGGAGCAACGAGCCCTAAATGCATCAGGCTGTTGATCCTGGTCATAACGTCATAAGACAGGATGCCGGATGGGGCACCGGGGCATAGATGTGAAGCAGATGCGCAATGTCATGCAGGGGGGGTATTCCATCAAGGGTTGCCGCACACCGGTGTCCACTGCTGTGCGGGATGGGGGTGGCTATTCCTTGGGGGGCTCCTGTGTAGCACACCTGGTGTCCAGCAGTACTTCTGTCGTATGACCTCCTTGTTTGGGTCCAGGTGTCATTTCTGGGGGAGTGTATGGGAGGATGGGAAGGGAGGTGCAGTTTTGTGTATCAGAATGGGTCATCTGTTCCAATACTTACGACTGCAGAGCACTGCCCCCTTTCCTCCACTGCCCCACTATGTGTGTGTCTCTCTGAAGGCGACGGTCCTTGGGGAGCAACGAGCATGCAGTGCTAGCGCTGTGCATGGTATTCGGGGTGTTTTGCGTCTGGATATGAACACATGAACATTCTTTGTTCTTTGCGCTGTTGTAGTTGGTCTTGCATGTTATTCCACTCTCCCTGAAGCATGATTAGAGTTTGTGAAAGGCAGGGGGCCGCGAAGCGAGTTGAAATGAAATTCTCATGGAAACGGGGGCCCTATGAGGTTGTACACTTGAACGTGAAACGTCTGAATCAGCCTCATTTTCTTGGGCACTCTGTGGGGCACGGGCGCTTTTTCGGTCTGCGCGGATTCTTCCTCTTTTTCCTCGTCATACGGCCGTCCTCTGGCAGGAGATGTGGGCGGCTACAACCAACATTTGCGAGGAGGCCTGGTCGTTGTATGTTGGCCCTTTTGGCCACACCGCCCCTGCCATTGTTCAAGGTTCAAGTTTGGCAATTTCTCCAACGGTGGTCCGATTCTCGCACGAGGTGCCCCGCGGTGCAGGCAGTGCGCATATATCTCCCCGTGCGATACATCGGCCGCCATTGCAGACACAGAAACAGCGCAGTGAAACCGACAACACAATTCGAAACCCCAGTCCTGACCCAGACACACACAACGCTGGGGGAGCGGTTGCCAGTAACCGAGGAACACTTTGGTGCAGGCCAAGTGGGCGGGCGGAGGAGGCGCACAATAGAGGCTGGTGCCAGGCAATGGCGGAGCAGTGCATGTGCAGGAGCAGGCGTGTCCTTCAGGGCTGTCACCCCCTCCCCCCCCGCCCCTCCCCCCCTGTTCCCAAAAAGTGTCTCGTTTGGAGATATGGGCTTCCTGAAAGGTGCCACACCGCAGACCTGACCGACATGGCCACACGTCCCCCGACCCCGCAGCTCTGACCCTCCGGTCATGGTCTCCATCCCCCCACATCCACACCCACAAAGCCCGGGGAGGCCGGGCACTGGGGTTTTCAACGAGCCGCATCTTTTGCATTTGGGACTATGGCCCACTCACAGGACCGAGCACTCCGGGTCACGACAAACTACTCCATTGCAGCTCGGCTCCTTGTTTTGGTGGGCCATCCTTGTGGCCAGCCCTCACCCGAGAACAATCGCATGGCGGGCTGTGGGCGGGCAGTATTAGAATGGCCGCACACGACAGGAGGAGGGGGGGATAACCCCCCCCCCCCCCCGACCAAAGTGAAGTGAAGTGGGAACAAACGAAATTTACCGTTGGGAAAATATTGTCGGGCCATTGTTGGTACACAAACTTTTGGGTCCTACCCCTCCCTCCGCCCTTCTAATACTGCCCTGATTGGGGGGACTGGACGTGCGTGTGTGTGGCCCATGGGCCTGCAGTCCCTTGTCAAGGCCAACCCGTGCTCTTTGATTTCCCCCAGAAAGTGCAGTTCTTCGAGGATGACGGACCCACGGTCCACCGACAGCAGAGCTCCTGCAGTATCTCGTCGTCGCTGAAGAAGAGCCGGGTATAGTTGCCATTGGGCGTGCGTTCACTGCCGTGCTGCTCCGCGGACTGCGGCCAAGTGGGGCCCTGCACAACCCTGACCACGTGATGTCCTGTTGTCAGGGGGAGATGATCGGGAACCGCCAGGTCACGGGGTTTGTGCATTTTGCCGATGATCTCTCCGTGAACTCCGTGGCCTCAGACAGCCCGAAGGTGCGCTTTGAAGTCCCGTTGGGTCTCAGGGAGTCCGGTGCATTTGGAGCGCTTTTGGTGCACCTTCTTGAGGGACGAGGCCATGGAGTGCAATGAGCACAAGCAGCACTCTCAATGCGCTGCAAAGGGGTTCTCTCGATATGTGCATGAGCGACATTCTGAATCCACCGGAAAGAGAGGCCCCCAGAAGGGGCATTCTGTGTGCATCCTACAATCACAACCAGCGCACCGGTAAGATTGTCCCCATGCACACAACAAACTGGCGGCAGCGGCAAGTGTCCACTCATATTTGTTTGGTCTGTTGTACTGCCGCTGTATTGTTCACTCATAAAGAGTGGCAGGACTTCTTGTATGTGTCCATCATTGAACAAATAGAGGACCATTGGATGCAATGACCTTGGCTGTGCGCAATCGTGGATATGGGTATGCATGATGGTGATGGGGTGGTGTGGGAGGGGTTTGACAAATGGGTATGGCTGTGCGTCATGGCGGCGGGGTGGGGTGGGAGCGCGGCTCGGAGAGGTTTGATTTTCAGAGCTTTCGGGGGGTTAGTTAGGGGAAGGCAGAGAGAGGGAGCCGGGGAGAGAGAGAGGAGGGAGGGAGGGGGGGGGGGGGGCTGAGTGGCATGGAGCGGCTTTGTCTGCTGGTATTTTTTGCTGGTATTTGTGCCCATATTTTCTGCCGGTATATTCTGCCGATCCTGTATGCAAGTAATTTCTGTCGGTATTTTGTGCCGGTTTTTCTACCGGATTTTTCTGCCGGTATCTTCTGCCGGCATTTTCTGCTGGTGTTTTGTGCCAATATTTTGTCCCAATATTTCTTGCCGATTTTTTCTGCAAGTGTTTTTC
The DNA here is from genome assembly GCA_964036045.1 of Eutreptiella sp. 'Long Island Sound 2002'. Classification (NCBI taxonomy): domain Eukaryota; phylum Euglenozoa; class Euglenophyceae; order Eutreptiales; family Eutreptiaceae; genus Eutreptiella; species Eutreptiella sp. 'Long Island Sound 2002'. The sequence goes on from OZ038383.1 coordinate 101,786,600, forward strand.
CCTCCTATTTTTTGCCGGTATTTTGTGCCGGTATTTTCTGCCGGTTTCTCTGCTGTTATTTCTGCCAATGTTTTCTGCGGCTATTTTCTGCGGGTATATTCTGCCAGTATTTTCTGCCGGTCTTTTGTGCCTGTATTCTCTGCCGGTATTTTTCGCTGGTATCTTCTGCTGGTATTGTCTGCCGGTATTTTCTGCCAATATTGTCTGCCAGTATTTACTGCCGATTCTTTCTGCAAGTATTTTTTGCTGGTATTTTCTGCTGGTATTTTGTGCCAGTTTTTCTGCTGCTTTTTTCTGCTGGTATTTTCTGCCAGTTTTTTGTGCCGGCATTTCGTGCCGGTGTTTTTTTTGCCAATTTTTTTGCCGGTAATTTGTGACCGTATATTTTGCTGCTTTTTTCTGACAGTATTTTCTGCGGGTATTTTCTGCCGTTATTTTCTGCTGGTATCTTCTGCTGGTATCTTCTGCCCCCATTTTCTGCCGCTATTATCCGCCAGTGAACAACTTCCGTGAAGAAATAGGAATTGCCGAATGCCCTTTGCCCAGAAAAATGACATATTTGCCCTGGTCATGTTCATACAGAGTGAATGGACACCAGTCGGAAACTGGACCTCCTGTGCAGAGGGTGTTAGCTGCCCTCTCTGTTTTGCGCCATTTTGCCTTCCATGCCCCACGGCATATGGACCCCAGTTAGGGTCCGGCATCAGGGACTACAGATTCAGACCTGTTAATGGGGCCTGCCTCGTCCCGCTGGGTCCATACCTTGGCGGCTGCTTGTTTTGGGTGGTTTTCCTGGGTGCGCTCCACTTTGTCTATGGTTCATTTCCCCAGCCCCCCTCCAAGTTGCAACGCCACTGTAAGCGCCCAGTGCTGCCCTACCACAAACCGTCCCACACCATAGCCCAAGGATAACGCACCGGATGACGATGGCGGATTTGCACTGGGGGGCAAGCAACCCACGGAGTACAGTGAGTTTGGAGACCTGGAGCTTGATGAGTTGGACCGCATGGAGGTATGCCTCGCATGCCTCTGTCATGAGTCCTTCGTGCCCCTCGGGTCCAAAACCCCCCGTTTACCTCCCTCATGGTCCCCGATTATCTCTGCTCAACGTTGCAACCAATTTGTCTATTAATAAGCACGGAGTCATCGAAGGCAAACTGCAATTATCTGCGTCAGTAATCAGGTCATACTTCGCAGCACAAGGTGTCAAAAATTAAAAGATAAAAACGCAAAAAGTCAGGTTGTTTTTTAGTCATGCCCCTTCGCAAACCGACCTCAAACTCTGCATCTCTTACCTGAAAGTTTGCTGCTGCTTGCTTCGCTTTTAGAGAATGCGTAAAGCGTTAGGCATTCGTTTTGTTTGTGCCGTATCCCTCTCCCTTTGCAGGATCCACGTTGAGCCTTCGCAATTGTGTTTCTGGCTTTCCCCATGCATCAGCTGTGGTGCGCTTTGCTGCAGACCAGGCCACAGCGTCTATCCAGGGCCCTGAAATCAACAACAGCCCCCCGAGGCACCAGGAATGGACAGCATCCACTGAGGGGCCCAAACTTCGCAAAAACCCACGGTGCAAATATGAAAATCGATGATTTTTGGTCCAACTGCCAACACAAAACATAACATTCGCCAGGAAAAAATGGCAGAGATTTATTTATGTCAGGAGTTTTTTGCCTTTGCACGGATTGGGGTCCCACAAACCATTCCTGCGTGCACAGTCTGGAATATACCGGGCCGTTTGTGAACACACTGTTGCCCCAAACGTGCCGTGTGGCCCTACACAAGCGCATGCACAGGAAGCCTTTCAGAGTGCCCAAAAGGCTGTTGAAGGCAGCGGGTGGTGTGTATCTGGCTGACAGAAGTCTGTGTCCCCACGCATCACCTCGTATCAGCCCCCTTTAGGATACCAGCCCCAACGCTGGGGCATGCAGCAGTCCCTGCTCCCAGTGTTAGGGGTTGTGCATGCGGCAGTGGGGCAGGCTCTCGCTTTTCCTGTCGGAGGAGCCAAGAGTACTCTGCACTTGTGCTCATCGCGACCGGTGTTCTTTGCCAGGATTTGGAGCAGTTTGAAGTGTTCAAAAGGCATGTCAGTTTCAGTGAGGTGATGCACGATACCGGCTCACCTGCGGGCGATATGCACGGCAAAATCAATCGTCAGCAGACTTCATTTGCAGATTACCAAAGCCCGTCAGCATCCGATACAGCAGATGAAGTGTGTCCGAGTTGCGTCGAGTGTCCCCTGCAGAGGGTTCCAATGACCCTGTGTGCTTGCCTCTGAGGGTTTTGAGGCAGAGGTAGAGTGGTATCATGGCCCAGGTCCAAGCCTCAGGTGATGCCGACCTGCACTTGGCGTGCAGTGCGGTCTCCGGATCGAGCCCCAACGCAGCAGTGGGCCTGCATCGAGCTGCCGCTGGGCTGATCGGCGATGAGATGCGGGGATCGCATGCCAGACAGCAGTAACCTGGCCTCGCTCCTCACAGCTGGTCCAGAAGGGCTGCAAGCACTGCAGGGCAATGTACCTCCGGTCTGCGTGATGCGCCCTGCGGCCAGCCCGAAGGGTCCCGTGGGATTTGGTGCTTCTTGATACGCATCAGGGCATCCCCCCTGCTGCTTGGTGTCCTCCAGCCCCGCCTGCCTTCACGCAGCCTTCACTGCATTCTCGGTTTGCTTCATGTCCTACTGAAGCCAGGCTATCACTTAGTGCAGCGGACACCCTAGCCCAAAAGGGGGGGGGGCAGAAGCCAAAAAAAGGTTTGGGTACCTCAAAGCGGCGTCCAATTTCAGGTGTCATTCCATTTTCCCCCTGAGGAAAAGATTCTGAGTGGGTGGGTAGGTGTGCTGGCCGCGGCTGGCCAGAGTGTATGTTCTACGTCTTATTTTTTTTTTGCCGTAGTGGCAAGCAACAAAAAAATCGAATGGGCGAGAACTGAAACTCGGGTACTCACCTCTACCGCAAGAAAAATTGCACAGGGTACGCTTTTTTCTGTCCTTGCTGTTACTGCCAAAAAAAAAAATCACTCGCCTCTACTACAAAAAAATTTGGTACTCGCTATTGCGGCAAAACAGGTTTACCCGCACATACAACCAAAAAACATGTCTTGTCATTGCAGCGGAAACAATTTTTAGCCTGTGATTGAACGACCCCCACTTCTGGGACCCCTAGATGGCAGGGGTGATGTAGCCTCTTCAGTTCTGCACCGTTTTGTGGGCCGCGAGACAGCAAGGGTTATGTAGCCATTTTGATTCCTCCCCGCTCTGGGGACCTCGAGACGGCAGGACTGAGCAACAAGGCAAGGATAGCACCCACAAAAAAACAACATTTGTGCGAAAATTCCCATACAAACAAGCTGAAGCATACCAAGAAACAGTGTAATATGGCAAGCCTAGCCTTGCCAAAGGCAGGTGCAAAGCATGTAGGTGCGAAATTTCCCACAGCAAACCCGGGACTGCATGTGAAATAGACCCGCTTCGAGTCCTCCTCGTACCAAAAAAACCCCGCTGCAAAATATACCCCCCCCTCTTGTAGCCACTTCGATTTTTTCTCCCCACACCGGGGAAAAATTTGTACTTGCCATTACAATGAAAATCAGATTACTTGCCCATGCGATTTTGTTTTTGGGGTTTCTATTTTTTCAAAAAAAAATACTACAAGACATACAGCGAAAATAGAATTACTGGCAATGACAGGAAACAAAAGTACTCGACCGAACGACCTTTTTTGTACACAATTTACATTTTTGACGGCCAGCCCCCCACCCCCCCCCTCCCCCCTGGGGTAACTGAGCAATAGCATGGCTCGTGCACGGTTGCGGGTCCACGCCTCACCTTTTGAGGCATTTGTCATCCTTGTTATGCGGTGGTGTGGCCCCTGCAGTAAACTGGTTTTCCTGTCTCCTGCCCGTGTCGCATGTGGCATACGGATGAGGCTGAAGTTTGGTGGGGGGCGTCGCGTCTGCATGGCCCTGTGTCCCATGAGTGTTCATGTCCGAGTTGCCCTTCATGACGTACGGTGGCATGTCTACCCAGCGCCCACACGCAATGGGGGCGCCGCAATCCCAAGTTCGGTCCTGCATCCCCCCCCGCCCCTGCCACCCGCTTCGCAGTCCAGAGTGGGAGATGGATTGCACTGGGGCTCGAAGGGTCCGCCATCGGCCCCGCTATTCTCGCCGCAGGAGGAGGACTCGAACGGATTTGGATTTGAACGGACTGAAACACATTACAGTGAGTTTGGGGACGTCCTACTGAGCGATGGGGGCGACGACGAGGTGCGCCTGCGCCGGGCTGCGTGCCTGTCTGGCAGCGTCGGAGGGGGACCAGGCATCAGCACAGCACGGTGCTGGCCGAACTGTGGGTCGGGTCACGTGGCGGCGTTGGGCTGCGTGTCGCGTGCAGTTGCCCCCCCCCCCCCCTCCCAAAATGAGTCTTCCCCCTTGCCAGTCACAGACAGGCAGTCCATCACCAGAGCTGCGCTCTGTGAACGTCATGGGCCCACGCTGGGGCACTCTATGAGTGTCTCTGTCCCACGCTTGGGCACTCTGCGAACGTCTCTCCCCCATGCTGGAGCTCTCTGTGAACGTTTCTGCCCCACGCTTGGGCACTCTATGAACGTCACTGTTCCACTAAAGGAGGGGAAGGACAAATTTTTACCCTGTATTCCTCTTTTTGCCTCAGGAGTGTTCATGTACCTGCCCCTCATCACTGTACACATGCGAACCTCCCGAGTCATTGGAGTCCATATCATATGTGTCTGGCATTTCCTGCAGCACCAGTTCAGCGCCAATGTCTGTGGCAGATTTGTGCGCAACATCCTTGCTTTTAGCAATTTTTGCCCCTTTGTTTGCGTGCAAGTCTGCCTGCTCATTGCCCTCCACTCCCAGGTGTGAAGGCACCCATTGTACCAAGACACTGTCTCCAAACAGCAACCCTTTTGCCCATGACTGCTGCTACAGGTCAGTATGGGCCAGGGGCCCCACGATCCTACCCAATTGTGTCGGCATGATTTATCACATTTCCCTTTCAGCCAAACATACACTAACTCAGAATTGGTAACCAAATGCAAAGGTACTCCTGGGCACTTTTTCTTTGGTGACCCCCAATGTGGGGTAGTGAGGCTCGCGGAGCGCCCCATCGTAGGGTAGAGGTGTTCACATAGCACCCTAGTGTGGGCAGAGATGTACACAGAGCAGCGCAGCCACTAACCAAACCCCAAGTGCCACACCGGGGCCTCCTTGAGGTGAATGCCTACCGCCGCCGTGGCGATGGCTCCGTTGCCTGTGGCAGGGGGCAACAGGAAAGCTGGGGTAGGCTCAGGGGTGGCAACGACCGAGGGTAGCCCAACCTCGGGGCAGAAACCAACTGCGCCAGGGCGTATCACTGTGACAGCAATCATAACGTGGTGGCGGGTATCCACCAACACAACGAGTCATGCTAGGCCGCGTCTCTCACCGCCCAACGACGTTCCTAAGCCGGAGGTGAAGCCCCGGGAAGATCCACTGCATGGCCTTGGCTGCTCTCCAGGAAGTCACCTTGGATGGAATGGGGCTGTCAAGGCTGTAGGCACAGGACCCAACGGTGGATTGAACCGTAACGTTGTTGCACGCCGATGCTGTGACCTAGACGGCCTGCCCAGAGGAGCGCCCTCAAGTGTGCAGCCAGATTCTGCTTCCCCGGTGGAGGTAAGACGGAGGACTCCCTCACCGGGTCTGAGTGGAACCCGGGAGGGACAAAGCAAAGGCCCACCATACATGTGACCGACGCTGGCGCTCCCGGCGCTCCTCCTCCTCCTCCTCCCTCTGCCCCCCTCTGCCCCTTCTACCCGCCCCCTCTGCCCCCCTCTACCCCCTCTACCGCCGGGAGGCCAAATGCCGGGCGCCAGCCCCCAAAGTCCTGATGCCAGCGGTTGGGGCAGTTCCAAAGTGGGGACGTGGTCACAGTGGCATCGCTCTGCCCACCTCCCGCCCCCTCCATCCCCCAGCCCACTGGGTGGACCACCAACCCCCACCCCATCCACGCACGGACAGTTCCCCCCTCAAGGCCAACATGTGCAGACACCCGGAGATACCGGCATACTCACTCGGCCTTGATGCCCCCTGCCCCGTCCCCTTTTGCCCTTGTGGCCCAGGGCCGCCCCATGGCCTTTGTCCCTCGAGTTGTCCACGGTGGTGTTCAGTGCTGCTCAGTCCATGCGGCAGACCCACAGCCCCATCGTTCTGGTCCGGCGGGGCGTTGCCAACGAGAGGCAGTCGCAGTCAATGCCTCGCTCTATGGGATGGTCGAGGACATGCGCCTGCGGAGGGCCCGCCAACAAACACCTGCAGCCCTGCTGCTTCTTCAGTGCAGTGGGAGCCAGTGGGAGCAGTGAGTGGGGACGCCGGCAAATGGGGCTACGTAGGCGTTTGGGAAAGCTAATTCTGCGGCGCACCCTGCGGTGCGCAATTTGGGAAATTACCATGGAACATGGGAAATTGTTCTTTTTGTGAACCAAACTTTTGAATGGGGAGTGATTACCGCAACAGTTTTGTCCGTTTTGGGTATTGTGCCTCGTCATTGTGCCCGTTTGACTTACTTCCTTCACCCAAAATTGAGGAAAGTTTATGCGGTGCTAATTACCCCACAGCTCATTACCCTTACCCTGCAGCATCTGCAGCCCTCATGCAGCACTCCCTTGTACAACTACAAAAGGAAGCGTTCCCTGTGTCGTGTACGGACATCCCCATCTCAACGTTCTGGAGAGAACCAATGCCCATCCGAATGCTTCAGCTTGGCTTTGCAGCCTCAATGATCAAGCGCAGCCCTGCACACCAAACCTGCCTTCGGATCTGCTGCAACACCCGCTACCAGCAGACCATGCCACCAAACCCGATCACCAGAGCCCACCACCCACCGAACCATGGCACCAGACGTCACCACTGTACTGCGCCAATGGACACAGCCATTCGAATCAACCACTGGACCTGGATGCCAGATTGCACCTAGGGTCTGATACCTGCCCTATTGCGAACCAGTCATTGACCACCAGTGGCTGCACCATCGTTGTGCATACGCAATTCTCTGCTCCTCTTGTTCATTTGGGGCCGCATATTGACGGTACTGTGTTGCTGCCATGCAGTCTGCTCCTCTGCGCAGAGTATCCAAGGTGGGTTTTGCCGGAGCGAGACACACTACAGCGAGTTTGGAGATGTGGCATGCAGCGACGGTGACAATGAGGTTTGTGTTCCAGTGAATGGGCCCCTTGGTGTTTTGAGAAGGTCACTTCATGACAATGTTTGCAAGATCAACGGCAGACACGCGCGACGCACAGCGTCTACCTTGGGGGATACTTGCGTGGCAGAATCTAACGCTGTAAACCTTAGGTTTCTTCATCAATGATGCATTTTTCAGACCAAATTTTTCTCGAAACCTTTCCACGACCTGCATGAACCCCACCTCTACCCCATTTTTTAAGCTCAGGGGTGGATGAATTTTCCATGTTTGTTAAGTTTTACCGATTTCTTACCGAATTTTGCTGGCTCCCAGACCAAAGGGGTCGGATGAGGAAGGACCCTAGTGGTGCTTGTGCAGTTTGTGGCTACTTCCGTTTGAGGATCCGTTGTCCGTGACTCACACTCAGGGACACCAGCTCAGCACTCAGGGACGGGGGTGGGTTGGGGGGCAGGGTGCTTGAAAGAGAGAGGGGGTAACGGGCTGGGTGTTAGCACCCTGGACACTCCACACTACAAAATTCATTGAATAAATTCTGGTCAATGGTGGTTGCTGGTGAGCTGCAGCAGTAAGGTGTGATGTCCCATTTTAGGGAGCATGGTGGTGTCACCAGCTTGGCATTGTGCGTTTTGCCAGATGCATTGTTGCCCGTCCAACTGTCCCTCTCTCACTGGCTGGCCGGCTGTCTGTCTGTCTTGTGTGTATTATCAGCGATTGGGCTGCTCATCGACATCCTGGCAGTGCCCCCAACTCGTCATTGCTGTGGCATGTTCTTATCATGTCCTCCTTTGATACTTTGGAGTCCTAGGGGTTTGCAGTGCCACAGACGTTTTTCAGGATTGCAGCCGCGAACATGAAATATGTGTCTGTTGCTTATTTTCTTCTTGGGTCATCTTGGGTCTGGGAGGCCCCTTTGATGTAGTCCCTGTGCCTTCTGTTTTCAGGAATTTGATTGTTTCGAAGCCGTTCAGAAAAAGGTGATGCTTTCTGCCCCTGACCCACTCGAGGACGTGGACACAACCCCCCGTCCAAAGATTGAGCGCAGAGTCACCTCGTTCCACATTGGGTTTGATGAGGAGGAGGTGTGCCTGTGCCTTCGGGTCCAATCTCCCTGCGGACTGTCTGTGGCTGTCCCTGGCAGTCGCTTGTGGTTGGCGGTTGGGCGGTGACATGTTGTGCACGGCAATCGATTCGCAGTGGTGCACCATTCAAATGGCTGTGTTGCCCCCCTCAGGCAGGGCCTAGTCAGGGCATGTCACACAGGCAATGGGACAGTGCCATGCGCAAATGAGTTGCGGGATTGGCTGATTACCTGCATCTCTTTTGGAGTCAGCCTGCGGATTTGATGCCAATGTTCCGTGTCCATGGCGTTGTGGACCCAGTGGTGATGGGGCAGATGAGGAAGGAGGTGACGGCGGACGTGATATGGAGCTCAGCGGACTACAATTGTGACGGTGGAAAACTAATGTGCTTGTAGACAAGGTGACCGGGCTGATGGGTACCAAATCATTCTGCGAATCGCTCAATTTGATGAGCGGTGCATAGTGTGAAGCAGATCAGCAGATGGATGTGGCATCAGACAATTCATATCTGCCGTTTGTACGTCGGATCTCGAACTGAATCGCTTCTAATTCTCCAAAGGTGGTTGAGTTTACCAAATTGGTTCCATGAGAAGTTGTTGATACTTCATCTAAATTTGTTGAGCTAAAAGAGTTGTTGATTGAGACCTCCAATTTTTGGGCTTGTGTTTCCGCAAAATTCGCAAAGATGCCATTGCGCGCCTTGGGCAAAACTGCAGGTGCAATTGGAAGATGCCTCAGGCCAACTTTTCCATGTCAACACCCAGTCATCCGAGGCTGTTTGCATTTTGGCATGTGCCATTTTCGTTCAAGAGGTCGTGCAGCGTCATTTGCATGTGCACTTTGCATCAACCAGCAGCAAATGAGACACTTTTCTCTTCTTTTCAGCCATAAATGACAGACCTGCGACTGCTCTGCGATGACATGAAAAGCCTCCATTGCCTCAACTGCCCCCAAGTGCATGGGCTGGAGGTGCTTGTTGGGTAGTCGTACCCCTGTTGTGGGTTGCATGCTAGGTACATGCTGGAACACCCAATTTCGTTCTAGGCTAGAACGCTTCGCTAGAACGTTCTAGCCTAGAAACTGCCCTGCTAGAACACAAATCGTTCTAGCCTAGACAGGTTGAATTGGTGGAACACAAATAACAAATCACCAAAGTAGGGGGGGGGGGGTTCCATGACACATACACTCATGAAACCCACTAGACTTGATGCATGCATAGGCATATGTGCCCCCCCCCCCCACACACACAGTTTGGCATAGGCATACACACAACACAACACACAACATAAGATGTCAAGGGTGGGGAGGGAGTGGTAAGAGGCCAAACACAAGCACCGCACAAACACCCGTCAGCACCCATGGGGACCTTTGGGGGCCTATGGGGACCCTCTACCATCTTTGGAAACGGATAGGGACCTTTGGGGACCTATGGGGGCCTATGGGGACCTTTGGAGACCTATGGGGACCTTTGGGGACTTACGGGGATGTATGGGGACCTATGGGGACCTTTGGGGGCCTATGTGGACCTTTGGTGGGACCTTTGGTGGGACCTTTGGTGCCCTTTGGGGACCTTTGGAACTCTATGGGGACCTATGGGGACCTTTGGGGGCCTATGGGGACCCGTTGGCACCCATGGGGACCTTTGGGGGCCTATGGGGACCCTCTGCCACCCATGGGGACCTTTGGAAACCTATGGGCACCTTTGGGGTCCCATGGGGACCGTTTGGGGCCTATGGGGACCTTTGGGGACCTTAGGGGACGTATGGGGACCTATGGGGACCTTAGGGGACGTATGGGGACCTATGGGGACCCTTGGGGACCTATGGCGACCTTTGGGGACCCATGGGGGCCTGTGGGGACCTTTGGTGGGACCTTTGGTGCCCTTTGGGGACCTTTGGAACTCTATGGGGACCTATGGGGACCTTTGGGGGCCTATGGGGACCCTCTGCCACCCATGGGGACCTTTGGAAACCTATGGGGACCTTTGGGGACCTATGGGGACCGTTGGGGAACTGTGGTGGCCGATGGGGACCTTTGGGGGCCTATGGGGACCTTTGGGGGCCTATGGTGACCTTTGGAAACCTATGGGGACCTTTGGGGACCTTAGGGGGCCTATGGGGACCTTTGGTGGCCTATGGGGGCCTATGGGGACCCGTTGGCACCCATGGGGACCTTTGGGGGCCTATGGGGACCCTGTGCCACCTATGGGGACCTTTGGAAACCTATGGGGACCTATGAGGACCTTTGGGGACGTATGGGGACCTATGGGGACCCTTGGGGACTTATGGCGACCTTTGGGGACCTTTTGCGATCTTTGGGGACCCATGGGGCCCTATGGGGATCTTTGGGGGCCTTTGGGGACCCATGGGGACCTTTGGTGGCATATGGGGACCCTTGGGGACCTTTGGGGACCCATGGAGGCTTATGGGGACCTTTGGTGGCCTTTGGGGACCTTTGGAACCCTATGGGGACCTTTGGGGGGCTATGGGGACCCGTTGGCACCCATGGGGACCTTTGGGGGCCTATGGGGACCCTTGGGGACCTATGGCGACCTTTGGGGACCTTTTGCGACCTTTGGGGACCCATGGGGGCCTATGGGGATCTTTGGGGGCCTTTGGGGACCCATGGGGACCCTTTGGGGACCCATGGAGGCTTATGGGGACCTTTGGTGGCCTCTGGGGACCTTTGGAACCCTATGGGGACCTTTGGGGGCCCATGGGAACCCGTTGGCACCCATGGGGACCTTTGGGGGCCTTTGGGGACCCTCTGCCACCATTTGGGACCCATGGGGACTTTTGGGGGCCCATGGGGACCCGTTTGCACCCATGGGGTCCTTTGGGGGCCTATGGGGACCCTTTGCCACCTATGGGGACCTTTGGAAACCTATGGGGACTTTTGGGGACGTATGGGGACCTATGGGGACCTTTGGGGGCCTATGGGGACCTTTGGAACCCTATGGGGACCTTTGGGGGCCTATGGGAACCCGTTGGCACCCATGGGGACCTTTGGGGGCCTATGGGGACCCTCTGCCACCATTTGGGACCCATGGGGACCTTTGGGGACCCATGGGGACCCGTTGGCACCCATGGGGACCTTTGGGGGCCTATGGGGACCCTTTGCCACCTATGGGGACCTTTGGAAACCTATGGGGACCTTTGGAGACGTATGGGGACCTATGGGGACCTTTGGGGGCCTATGGGGACCTTTGGTGGGACCTTTGGTGCCCTTTGGGGACCTTTGGAACCCTATGGGGACCTATGGGGACCTTTTGGGCCCTATGGGGACCCGTTGGCACCCACGGGGACCTTTGGTGGCATATGGGGACCCTTGGGGACCTTTGGGGACCTATGGGGACCCATGGGGACCTTTGGGGACCCATGGAGGCTTATGGGGACCTTTGGTGGCCTTTGGGGACCTTTGGAACCCTATGGGGACCTCAGAGGGCCTATGGGGACCCGCTGCCACCTATGGGGACCTTTGAGGGCCCATGGGGGCCTATGGGGACCTATGGGGACCCTTGGTGGCCTATGGGGGCCTATGGGGACCCGTTGGCACCCATGGGGACCTTTGGGGGCCTATGGGGACCCTCTGCCACCATTGGGGACCCATGGGGGCCTATGGGGACCTTTGGGGGCCTATGGGAACCCGTTGGCACCCATGGGGACCTTTGGGGACCTATGGGGACCCTCTGCCACCATTTGGGACCCATGGGGACCTTTGGGGGCCCATGGGGACCCGTTGGCACCCATGGGGACCTTTGGGGGCCTATGGGGACCCTTTGCCACCTATGGGGACCTTTGGAAACCTATGGGGACTTTTGGGGACGTATGGGGACCTATGGGGACTCTTGGGGGCCTATGGGGACCTTTGGTGGGACCTTTGGTGCCCTTTGGGGACCTTTGGAACCCTATGGGGACCTATGGGGACCTTTTGGGGCCCATGGGGACCCGTTGGCACCCACGGGGACCTTTGGTGGCATATGGGGACCCTTGGGGACCTTTGGGGACCTATGGGTACCCATGGGCACCTTTGGGGACCCATGGAGGCTTATGGGGACCTTTGGTGGCCTTTGGGGACCTTTGGAACCCTATGGGGACCTCAGAGGGCCTATGGGGACTCGCTGCCACCTATGGGGACCTTTGAGGGCCTATGGGGACCCTTGGTGGCCTATGGGGGCCTATGGGGACCCGTTGGCACCCATGGGCCCCTTTGGGGGCCTATGGGGACCCTTTGCCACCATTGGGGACCCATGGGGGCCTATGGGGACCTTTGGGGGCCTATGGGAACCCGTTGGCACCCATGGGGACCTTTGGGGGCCTATGGGGACCCTCTGCCACCATTTGGGACCCATGGGGACCTTTGGGGGCCCATGGGGACCCGTTGGCACCCATGGGGTCCTTTGGGGGCCTATGGGGACCCTTTGCCACCTATGGGGACCTTTGGAAACCTATGGGGACTTTTGGGGACGTATGGGGACCTATGGGGACCTTTGGGGGCCTATGGGGACCTTTGGTGGGACCTTTGGTGCCCTTTGGGGACCTTTGGAACCCTATGGGGACCTATGGGGTCCTTTTGGGCCCTATGGGGACCCGTTGGCACCCACGGGGACCTTTGGTGGCATATGGGGACCCTTGGGGACCTTTGGGGACCCATGGGGACCTTTGGGGACCCATGGAGGCTTATGGGGACCTTTGGTGGCCTTTGGGGACCTTTGGAACCCTATGGGGACCTTAGAGGGCCTATGGGGACCCGCTGCCACCTATGGGGACATTTGGGGACCCATGGGGGCCTATGGGGACCTATGGGGACCCTTGGTGGCCTATGGGGGCCTATGGGGACCCGTTGGCACCCATGGGGACCTTTGGGGGCCTATGGGGACCCTCTGCCACCATTGGGGACCCATGGGGGCCTATGGGGACCTTTGGGGGCCTATGGGAACCCGTTGGCACCCATGGGGACCTTTGGGGGCCTATGGGGACCCTCTGCCACCATTTGGGACCCATGGGGACCTTTGGGGGCCCATGGGGACCCGTTGGCACCCATGGGGACCTTTGGGGGCCTATGGGGACCCTTTGCCACCTATGGGGACCTTTGGAAGCCTATGGGGACCTTTGGGGATGTATGGGGACCTATGGGGACCTTTGGGGGCCTATGGGGACCTTTGGTGGGACCTTTGGGGACCTTTGGAACCCTATGGGGACCTATGGGGACCTTTTGGGGCCTATGGGGACCCGTTGGCACCCACGGGGACCTTTGGTGGCATATGGGGACCCTTGGGGACCTTTGGGGACCCATGGGGACCTTTGGGGACCCATGCAGGCTTATGGGGACCTTTGGTGGCCTTTGGGGACCTTTGGAACCCTATGGGGACCCCAGAGGGCCCATGGGGACCCGCTGCCACCTATGGGGACCTTTGGGGACCCATGGGGGCCTATGGGGACCCTTGGGGACCTTTGGGGGCCTATGGGGGCCTATGGGGACCCGTTGGCACCCATGGGGACCTTTGGGTGCCTATGGGGACCCTCTGCCACCATTGGGGGCCTATGGGGACCTTTGGGGGCCCATGGGGACCCGTTGGCACCCATGGGGACCTTTGGGGGCCTATGGGGACCCTCTGCCACCATTTGGGACCCATGGGGACCTTTGGGGGCCCATGGGGACCCGTTGGCACACATGGGGACCTTTGGGGGCCTATGGGGACTCTTTGCCACCTATGGGGACCTTTGGAAACCTATGGGGACCTTTGGGGACGTATGGGGACCTATGGGGACCTTTGGGGGCCTATGGGGACCTTTGGTGGGACCTTTGGTGCCCTTTGGGGACCTTTGGAACCCTATGGGGACCTATGGGGACCTTTTGGGGCCTATGGGGACCCGTTGGCACCCACGGGGACCTTTGGTGGCATATGGGGACCCTTGGGGACCTTTGGGGACCTATGGGGACCCATGGGGACCTTTGGGGACCCATGGAGGCTTATGGGGACCTTTGGTGGCCTTTGGGGACCTTTGGAACCCTATGGGGACCTCAGAGGGCCTATGGGGACCCGCTGCCACCTATGGGGACCTTTGGGGACCCATGGGGGCCTATGGGGACCTATGGGGACCCTTGGTGGCCTATGGGGGCCTATGGGGACCCGTTGGCACCCATGGGGACCTTTGGGGGCCTATGGGGACCCTCTGCCACCATTGGGGACCCATGGGGGCCTATGGGGACCTTTGGGGGCCTATGGGAACCCGTTGGCACCCGTGGGGACCTTTGGGGGCCTATGGGGACCCTCTGCCACCATTTGGGACCCATGGGGACCTTTGGGGGCCCATGGGGACCCGTTGGCACCCATGGGGTCCTTTGGGGGCCTATGGGGACCCTTTGCCACCTATGGGGACCTTTGGAAACCTATGGGGACTTTTGGGGATGTATGGGGACCTATGGGGACCTTTGGGGGCCTATGGGGACCTTTGGTGGGACCTTTGGTGCCCTTTGGGGACCTTTGGAACCCTATGGGGACCTATGGGGACCTTTTGGGGCCTATGGGGACCCGTTGGCACCCACGGGGACCTTTGGTGGCATATGGGGACCCTTGGGGACCTTTGGGGACCTATGGGGACCCATGGGGACCTTTGGGGACCCATGCAGGCTTATGGGGACCTTTGGTGGCCTTTGGGGACCTTTGGAACCCTATGGGGACCTTAGAGGGCCTATGGGGACCCGTTGCCACCTATGGGGACCTTTGGGGACCTTTGGGGGCCTATGGGGACCTATGGGGACCCTTGGTGGCCTATGGGGGCCTATGGGGAGCCGTTGACACCCCTGGGGACCTTTGGGGGCCTATGGGGACCCTTTGCCACCTATGGGGACCTTTGGAAGCCTATGGGGACCTTTGGGGACGTATGGGGACCTTTGGGGACCTTTAAGGACCTATGGGGACCTTTGGAAACCTATGGGGACCTTTGGGGACCTTAGGGGACCTATGGGGACCCTTGGGCACCTATGGCGACCTTTGGGGGGGATCTTTGGGGGTCTTTGGGGACCTTTGGAAACCTATGGGGACCTTTTGGGGCCTTTGGGGACCCGTTGGCGCCCACGGGGGCCTCTTGGTGGCATATGGGGACCCTCTACCACCTATGGGGACCTTTGGGGACCTATGGAGACCTTTGGGGACCCATGGAGGCTTATGGGGACTTTTGGTGGCCTTTGGGGACCTTTGCAACCCTATGGGGACCTTTGGGGGCTCATGGGGACCCGTTGGCACCCACGGGGACCTTTGGGGGCCCATGGGGACCCTGTGCCACCCATGGGGACCTTTGGGGGCCCATGGGGACCCGTTGGCACCCATGGGGACCTTTGGGGGCCTATGGGGACCCTTTGCCACCTATGGGGACCTTTGGAAACCTATGGGGACTTTTGGGGACGTATGGGGACCTATGGGGACCTTTGGGGGCCTATGGGGACCTTTGGTGCACTTTGGGGACCTTTGGAACCCTATGGGGACCTATGGGGACCCTTTGGGGCCCATGGGGACCCGTTGGCACCCACGGGGACCTTTGGTGGCATATGGGGACCCTTGGGGACCTTTGGGGACCTTTGGGGACCCATGGGGACCTTTGGGGACCCATGGAGGCTTATGGGGACCTTTGGTGGCTTTTGGGGACCTTTGAAACCCTATGGGGACCTGAGAGGGCCTATGGGGACCCGCTGCCACCTATGGGGACCTTTGGGGACCCATGGGGGCCTATGGGGACCTATGGGGACCCTTGGTGGCCTATGGGGGCCTATGGGGACCTGTTGGCACCCATGGGGACCTTTGGGGGCCTATGGGGACCCTCTGCCACCTATGGGGACCTTTGGAAGCCTATGGGGACCTTTGGGGACGTATGGGGACCTTTGGGGAACTTTAAGGACCTATGGGGACCTTTGGAAACCTATGGGGACCTTTGGGGACCTTAGGGGACCTATGGGGACCCTTGGGCACCTATGGCGACCTTTGGGGGGGATCTTTGGGGGTCTTTGGGGACCTTTGGAAACCTATGGGGAGCTTTTGGGGCCTTTGGGGACCCGTTGGCGCCCACGGGGGCCTCTTGGTGGCATATGGGGACCCTCTACCACCTATGGGGACCTTTGGGGACCTATGGGGACCTTTGGGGACCCATGGAGGCTTATGGGGACCTTTGGTGGCCTTTGGGGACCTTTGCAACCCTATGGGGACCTTTGGGGGCTCATGGGGACCCGCAGGCACCCACGGGGACCTTTGGGGGCCTATGGGGACCCTCTGCCACCTATGGGGACCTTTGGGGACCTATGGGATCCTTTGGAGGCCTATGGGGACCCGTTGGCACCCATGGGGACCTTTGGGGGCCTATGGGGACCTTTGGAAACCTATGGGGACCTTTGGGGACCTTTGGGGACCTTTCAGGACCTATGGGGACCTTTAAGGACCTATGGCGACCTTTGGGGACCTATGGGCACTTTTGGTGGCCTATGGGGGCCTATGGGGACCCATTGGCAGCCACCGGGACCTTTGGGGGCCTATGGGGACCCATTGGCACTTGTGGGGACCTTTGGGGACTTATGGGGACCTATGAGGGCCTATGGGGGCCTATGGGGACCCATTGGCACTGATGGGGATCTGTGGGGACCTATGGGGACCTTTGATGGCCCATGGGGACCTTTGGGGACCCATGGGGGCCCATGGGGACCCATTGGCACCGATGTTGACCTATTGGCACCTATGGGGGCCTATGGGGATCTATTGGCACCTATGGGGACCTTTCCGGGACCTATGGGGACCCATTGGCACCTATGGGTAACTTTGGGGACCTATAGGGACCTTTGGGGGCCTCCCTAGGTACCTGTATGAAAAGTAGTATTGTTCATAGTTCATTTTTCACAGATGAACAATTCAAACTCAAACCATGAATTATGAACAGCTTTTATGATTGCTTGTTTGTCCACTGTTTTTGTACTGCCTTACCCTTACTCCGTCTTCACGGAGCTACACATGATGGTTGTTTGGCTCAGTGGTGCCACCAGTCTTCGGGACAGCAAGTGTTCACCTATTGGCCCCATGGATGTCATCGTCCCCTCATCCGGGCCATTCAACAGTGCAAAATGCACAAAAATACCCGGTTTCTGGCTATGACTAGCA
Organism: Eutreptiella sp. 'Long Island Sound 2002'; assembly: GCA_964036045.1. NCBI lineage: Eukaryota > Euglenozoa > Euglenophyceae > Eutreptiales > Eutreptiaceae > Eutreptiella > Eutreptiella sp. 'Long Island Sound 2002'. The sequence goes on from OZ038383.1 coordinate 101,804,019, forward strand.
GCGGCTCGCCCGTGCATCCTGTCGCATCCAAACTTTTGCGGGTCACCCGATACCGACGATGATCGGTGGCATCCGACTCGGTGGTCCTCCGAGCAGCGACGCCATTCCACCACTTGGCCGTGTTGTCCCGCACGGCTTGATTGAAAATACTCCCCTTTTGCGGAGCCACGCTGATGCCCAGCAGCCGCCGCAACCACGGTTGGTCCCCCCGAGGAGGACCCCTGCCGGCACCCAGCCGTCGCACCGGTAAAATTTTTTGCAGTCAATAACGGACTGTACGACCTGTGTTCATAAAAGGTGTTCATAATTTGTGTTCACAAAACGCGTTCATAATTCATAAGTCGGCAGCACGGTGTTTTATGACGGCAGTTTTCGAATTATGAACGCGTGAATTATGAACAACATATGAACACGAAAATGCAGACTACAAACTTGCAGCACCTAAGCCCAAATTTGGCCCAGGGCAACCATATCCTTGTCCCCCGTGACGGCCATGCTGACGACCCGTATGAAGGCGGGTGTTCTCGCCTTTACCCCATGGTTCAATGGCCCAATCGATAGCTGCGACCAACTGACACCGGCGCACGGCTACCCGTCACCCTGCACCACAAAGGTGAGGGGGCAGGTCCAGTCAATGGACTGGCACAGGGTTCGCCGGGATTGCACATATTGTGCCCACGACCGTAGGGGCCAATAGCGACCCAACGACGCGGGGTCGGCACATTCCACCGGGGGGGGGGGGGGGGACAACGCAAGCGGAGCGGTCAATGACTTCCACGTTGCATCAAATTGGTCCCATGTGGGGATGGGCCGTGGGAAGGGCAGCCCGGTGCGAGCGGTGTAGGCATCGCGCCGGCGGGTGATGTACTCAGACAACACACAGAACCCGGACTGGGTGCAACCTAACTCCAAAAGGAGCCCTGTCAAATAGTGTGCGGGAAAGAGGGGCTCCGCATACGTACGGATGGCCTGCACCTTGGTTTTGTGGACCGCCGGGAGGGGAGCGTGGTCTATTGCCTCCGAGAAACGGGCTCGGGAGGCTTTTTGTGGCCTTCTAGGAGGCCCAAGTGGGAAATCATCCCACTAAGGTTGCAACAGAGGTACAAAAAATTCCATACCGCAACCGGTTAGGGGTGCGGTTGGGGCTGCACAACGCACCGGACGGGGAGGAGGCCCACAACTTGTTCTGGGCCTGGGAACAGATTGCGCCCTTGCTTGCATACGTCGAGGAGGACCCCACGTGGCAAGCGGTTGTGGGGCTGCGAACATTGCTACGCACTTTGTACTGGCCAATTCCGGTTGTTCCACGCCCTTCGTGCCGACCTGTTGCTGCTGCGTTTCACGAACACTGCTGCGGGGAGTCGGGGTCGCACTATTTGTTGTTCCTCGAAGAGGATTGTGATACAATGCTTGGGAGTGCGGATGCATGTGGGGTGGGATTGGCTGCTGTGTCGGGGACGTTGTGGAGAGCACCAATTACATTTTAAAGAAGGGGTACAATGGGCATAGTGCTGGGGTTTGCGCGGGTGTGGGTAAGAGTGCAGTGGAACGGGAAGCAATGGTTGTCTAGCACGATTGGGAATGGTGGTTTCTAACCTTTGACCTACCGTTGTTGCACTATAACACCCCACACACCGCGGCGTGCACCAACGCTTCACTTCTAAGCACCATTTCCCAAGCGCCCTCCACCCAAGCGCCCTCTGCGATCCAGCTTTATTACTCTTTGCCCATCCATGGACGCCGCCGAGCCGAGGAAGCTGCCGGAGGAGAGTCAGAAGGCGACCCTCGCCCTGGTGGTATGTTGTCTGTCTGCTGCTGTTCGCGTTCATATTGCGTTCATAAATCGGCGTTCATAAAACCGAAACTGCCGTCATAAGTGATTTATGAACCGATTTATGAATTGATGATTCATGACCCGGTTTTAAGAACGATTTATGAACAGCTTCCCCCACGTCCACAGGAGCAGCGGCTGGCAGCCCAAGCTCTAGCTCAAGCTCAAGTTCAAGCTCAAGCTCCACCCCCACCTCCACCTCAAGCTCCTCCTCCCCCTCAAGCCCACTCCTCTAGGCGACCACCCGCCGCTCACCCCGCCTCCCCACCTGCCGGCGACTCCTCGAGTGAGGAGTCGTCGGACTTGTCGGAGCAAGAGAGGAAGAGGAGGCAGAAGGAGAAGAAGAAGGACGAGAACAGGAGGAAGAAGGAGAAGAAGGAGGAGGAAAAGAGGAAGAAGGAGGTAGCGGGGGGGGGGGCTGGAAGAGGAGGACCTTGGGGAAGATATGAGGAGGTGAAGGCCAAGACGGAGGAGGTGGCAGTGGAGGACGCAGGGGGTGGGGGGGGTTTTGGTTGTGACCCCGTGGTTGAGGGGGGAGGCCGGCCATGCACGGGTCTTGAGCCACGCCAACCAGCGCAATGTGCTGACCCTCCCCTGAGTGCAGGGAGCGCTGGACAGTGGGTACTCCCCCGATGCCCTCCTTTTTTCGGCGCCCGAGGTGGCATACGTCACCTTGCGCTGGGCATTTCGCCGCCTTTTGCGGCACCGCATCCGCAACAAGGGTGCGGGGGGGGGGGGGGGCTAGCGGCACACGGGGGGGCATGGGCATGGAAACCCCTACCGGGAAAACCCCTGCCCCCCATCCCGGAACCAATTGGTGCCGGAGATTTGACGCAAGCTAAAGTTTTTACAGGCCCACGGGGTGCCTTGATGCGGGGGTCCCATTGGGAACTGTGCTTCCTTCACTGGGAGGAAAGGGGGTGGGTGAAGCTGCATCGCTCGGGGCGCAAGTTGGAGTGCATCCCCAAGTGGGAATCCATTTTGGGGGGGGTGTATGACCCTGGGCAGGAGGCCTCATACGAGGGGGCCGTTGAGGGCCTCACCATCACGTGCCCCATTCAGCCCCTTGGCCGGGCAGCCCCGGCCACAAGCTGCACCAGGGCCCCTACTGGCGACCCCCAGGGCATCCCTCCCAGCGTAGCTGCGCATTTCCGGACCACCCTAGGCGCCATGGGCACCGTTCGAGCAGAGCTAGATTCCTAGGTATCTGCGTTCATAATTCGTTCATAATTTGTTCACAATTCGCCGTTCATAATTGAGCGACGCTGCACTGCCTGTTTATGAACCATGAACACGTTTTATGAACCCGTTTTATGAACGCATTTTATGAACGGCACTATCACAGATCATGGACGTGGAAGTGAACCCGGCGGATGTCGCGGGGGTTCGCATTCGCTACCGGCTAGGGACCGCCCAGTTCAGCATCGCCCTGTCCGCCCTCTACCAGCTGCTCCTCCTCAACCCGCAACCAGGGTGCTCTATCCTGTCCGGGTTGCGGGAGTGGGAACGGTCCCGCCGCCTAACGGACACTTGGGCGGCAAATACGCCGTGCTGGGCTAGTTTGGGTGAGTTGCGGTGGGAGGGCTGTGCTGATGAGGAGATCCTGCCTGACTAGTTGTGGGTTGAGCCCCCCCACCCCCCGCAGCCCCTCCCCAGCAAAGCCCCCCCCCCGCCGACAAACCCAACCCCCCCCCCAAAGGCACCAAACCCAAAAAGCCCCCCCCCACACAAGCGCAAGTCCTTCGAATCGAGCAGCAGCTCATCGTCGGACCAGGCACTCCCCCGTGGACATGGGAAGGAGGTGAAGGGGAAGCAGTCGCAGCAGCAAAAGCGGTGCGAGGAATCCCCCTCTTTGGAGGGGGATGAGTCACCTGACCCCCCGCTTGGTGCACAGGTTTTTGTGCCCTACACCGAAGGTGTCTACCCGGGGGTTGTAACCTCGGTTGTGGGGGGGGGGGGGGCGGGGGGGAGAGTGTGGGTGAAACACCCAAGGGAAAAGGCGATGTTTCGGGTTGAGAGGCATGTGTTGTATGCCTCACATGCTTCAACACTGACCCATTGGGAACAGCAGAAGGTTGCAGCTGCAGCGAAGAAGGCCGCCAAGGCCAAAAAGGCGCCTAACCCCAAACCGGACGCTAACCCGCCGGCTGAGCCGGCCCCCAAGCCCGCAAAGCCTGATCCCAAGCCTGAGGCTAAGCAGGCCCCCCAGCCCCAGCCCAAAGCTGCCCCTGAGGCCGCCCCCATGGAGGCGGATGCCCCGGCGCAACCCTCGGCGAAACGCCCAGCCCAACCCCCTGCCCAAACCCATGCCTAGGCCCCGGATGGGGGCGAAACCCAGGCCCCGCCCCCCTTTGGAAGGACCCGACAGGCCCCAGCCTTGAAGTTTAGGGCAGCAAGAACAAGCAAGGACAAGGGACAAGGAAAAGCAGTGAAGTGGACAGAACAGATTGAACATTGAACAAGTTTCGGGTGCCTGTGCATCTATTCATAAAATGCGTTCATAATAGGCGTTCATAAAACGAAAACCCCGTTCATAAAGCGAATTCTAAATTATGAACGGAATTCTGAATGGAATTGTGAACTGGGGAGGATGTTTTCATAATTTGCATAAACTGGCAAAAATGGCAATTTTTACAAAAAAAAATCCCGGCGCACAAAAAAAAACTCACCTTGAGGGTGTTGACCCAGCCCCCCAAGTTTTGAACAAAAATGGCCCATGGGTACTCAAGCAAGAGCAAAATGCGTTCATACTTCATAAAACAATTTATGATGAACAAAACTACCCTTCATACAAGTACCAAGGGCTATGGGGGCCTATGGGGACCTATGGGGACCTTTGGGGGCCTATGGGGACCTTTGGGGGCCTATAGGGCCCTATGGGGACCTATGGGTCCTTTGGGGCCCTTTCGGAACCTGTGGCGACTTATGGGGACTTTTGGGGACCTCTGGGAACCTATGGGGGCCTATGGGGACCTTTGGGGACTGATGGGGACCTGTGGGGACTCATGTGGACCTTTGGGCACCTCTGGGGCCCTGTGGGGACCTATGGGGACCTATGGGGCCTTTTTCCGGATTCTTGTTGTTTTTTTCTAGCTTTTCCATGTTGGATTGATCTTTCCCAACCCCTTTATTTTTTTTCCTTGGGTGGGGGGCATCAATTTTTTACACACCCATTTTGACCAACCCGTGATCTAGTACTTGGGGCGGATGCCGAAGCCGAAAAAGGTGCCAAGGAGATTGCAGAGGATCTGTAGGCTAAGGGCGCGTTGTTCCAATCCTGGAAGCCTGTCAATGGACAACAGTTGAGAATGCCGGATAAGAATCTAAGCGATGAGATGAAAGCTGCCCAAATGCTGGACAACAAGCGCCGGAAACTGGTGGCACATGCCCGCGAGAAGGAACAACTGGCACTAAGCAAGAAGGCCCTCAAGTAGTCCGGATCAAGATCCGTGGAGCGCATCTGGGGTAGTCAGCACCAATGGGTGTTGGACTCTTCATTTGTGAGCCATCCTGCAGAGCAGTCCACCTCCAGCCGTCCACCCTGACGTGGTTTCACTGTTGACAGTGAAAGTGGTGCTTCACAAGTAGCGACTAGTGCCTCTTTCTCGTCCGCCGCTGCCAATCCTGAATTGTTAGTTCACCGGCCACCTATTGCTCTGGAACCTTCTTTCAATGCTACGTCCAATAAAAACGCCGCCAAACCGGCCTCGGCACAAAAGGCCACTGGTAAGAAGGCAAAGCCCAAACGTGGATTCAAACAGGTTGCTCGACAGGAGGACACACTGATTCCCACACACGTGCCATCGGTTCCCAACATAGAAAATTGCAGGAGAGAGAGCAATATTCTCCCCTCAACGGGGGCTATTTTGGGATATACGTAGCGAGGTGCGTGCGATATGCTACAGTGGGGTTGCTTCCCCCATCTTGGATCCGGCCGCTGGAAAAATGCTCGGACATTTTGGCACCCATATCGGGCGGCGAAATGCAATCAATACCGCTAGTAATAATCCACGGACATTCCGGCCGAGCTTCCTTGGAATGCTCAGAAGAAATTTTGGTGGCATTTGTGGAACCTGAACCCATAGCAACTTTAGTTGGAGGCTTGGTGCCTGCTTCGCCTGCAAGATGGTCTCGGGGCAACGTGCCGGGGCAGTACAAGCATGAGTTGCTGAAGTTTATAGTTTCAGTGGCCAAGAGGTACGATCCTGGATCTTTGCCTCCTGAAGCCGAGAGCACATGCACCTTGTGCGAGGTAGGTTCCGAGCGGGCATCAATGTACCCGCGGCTCACTGGTGGCTAAGTGGAAATGTGAAGTTGGGGCTCATTTGGGGCTCAGTTGTGCATTGCGATGTCTTTGTGCTTGTTTGTTGTGCTTTTTGCATGCTAGGTAATGTGCATTTACTGTTTTTAGAAGTTTTAGATACTCACTTGGTCAAGGTTCAAAGGGGGGGATACTTTTTTTGGCGACGGCTCAGTTGACTGAGCGCCCGACTGAGCCGTCACTGAGCCGTCACTGAGCCGTCACTGAGCTCTCACTTAGCTCTCACTTAGCTCTCACTGAGCGCGCCAAATGGCTCACTAAGCGCTCACTGGGCGCTCACTGAGAGCTAATTAGGGGCTCACTCGGGGCTCACTCAGGAGTTTCTCCCCCTATCCGCCCTCTCTTCCCACCCTTGCTGGCCCACACTTCACCCTTTTCACACCAACATCGGTCCGCAGTTCTCACCATGTCTTTTCTCCAAGAACTTGAGCGTGCATGCACACATACATACTTGCATACATGTACCCGTGGCGACAAACACACAAACATCCAAACACACACACTTCGTCAGGGACACAAATATCCAAACACATACACACACATACACCCATACACACGTCCACACACACATGCACATGCACAAATTGACAACCACATTCATTCTTGTGTGCAATTATCTTGCGTGTACATAAACACATGGCCACATTGAACCATGTGAAGTGAAGGGCTAGGGAGAGATGGTTACGGGGTTGGGGTTCGGGTATATGAACCTAGCCATTTGCGAGGGTGTTCCTTGTTGCCTCATGACAATGGCACCCACCCCCCCCATACACACACACACCATGAAGCACAAGTAGGGCACAAAGGACATTGCTCGCTTTTGTGAGGTTCATCATACAACCATCTTGACCTACACCATGACACATTGATCCCCCTCCCTCCTTATCCCCTCCCCTCACCTTTTGCTATGCTGTGTTCCCCCGCTTCCCTCGTGCGTAGCCCTTTTCTTATCTTGCCTGTCGCGTCCCCTTGTCCTGCCTTTCCTATTTTTTGGCCATCAAGCATCACATGCATGATGGTGGCGGCAAGGACGATGAGCTTTGCAGGTATGTTGTGCTAGTATGTGTGGGTGTGTGTGTGTGCTTGCTTGCTTGCGTGTGTAGTTGTGCCCATGCACATGTGCGCAAATGTAGATGGTTTGTTCGTTCTTGGTTTCTCTCATTTGGTGTGTTTGTATGTCTGCTTGTGTGTGGGGGGGGGGGGGGGGTTGCATGGATCGATGCGTGGGTGAAGGTGTCTTTGTGCTTGAGTGTTTGTGAGTGTGTGACTACATTCTTTGGTTTCTGGTTGCCTAGGTTCGTGTGTATATGTGGATTCGTGAATGTGTGTACGCGCAGGTGTGTGTGTGTGTGTGTGTGTGTGTGTTGCAGCTGTTGTTTTGGATGTTGTTGTTGGTTTTGGTGTTGTGTGGCATAGGCTTTGATTGTGTGCGCATAACATTGTGTTTGTGGCTGCAGACGCAGGTATGGTTGTGTTTGTGGTTGTGGCTGTGGTTCTGGGCTTGCGTGCGGTTGTTGCTATGAACGTTGTGGTAGCTCTCGTTGTTGGTGTGGTTATGGTAGTGGCTGTGGTTGCGGCTTTGGTTGTGGGTGTGGGTGTGGGTGTGGGTGCGGGTGTGGGTGTGGGTGTGTTTTTGCAAGCTGTGCTGTGTGTGGATTTGGTTGTGGTTGTGTCAGTGTGTGTGGCCCTGGCTGTGGCGAAGGCTGCAGTTGCAGCTTTCGCTGTGGCTGCAGCTGTTCTTTGGGTGCTGGCTGTAGCCGTGGGGGGGGGGGGGGGCTAAAGGACTGCAAAGAGGGGGGCTCAAAATACCATCCACCCCCTCCAAAACAAATCGCACCAAGTTTACAGTGACAGTGTACAGTGACAGTGTACAATGACAGTGTACAGTGAGAGCATACAGTGAGTGTAGAGTGACAGTGTAGAGTGCTAGTGTAGAGTCTTGGCCGTTGTGGCGGACGTACTGTGTGTGGGGATACATTCTATGAGACCTTGGGAAGTACAATGTACAGAGTACAGTGTACAGTGTACAGTGTACAGTGTACAGTGACAATGTACAGTGACAGTGTATAGTGACAGTGTGCAGTGGCAGTGTGCAGTGTGCAGTGACAGCGTACAGTGCCAGAATACAGTGTACCATGTACAGTGACAGTAGACAGTGATAGCATTGACAGTGTACATGGACAGTGTACAGTGACAGTGTACAGTGACAGTGTACAGTGACAGTGAACCATGAGTGAGCGCTCACTGAGCGCTCACTGAGCCATTTGGCGTGCTCAGTGAGCGCTCACTGCGCCGTTTGGCGCGCTCAGTGAGCGCTCACTGAGCGCGCGAAACGGCGCAGTGAGCGCTCAGTGAGCGCGCCAAATGGCTCAGTGAGCGCTCAGTGAGGGCTCACTCATTGTTCACTGACACTGTACACTGTCACCGCACACTGTGTATTGCACACTGCACACTGCATCCTGTGTATTGCACACTGCACACTGCACACCGTGTGTTACAAATTGCACACTGCACACTGTAATGCACACTGCACACTGTAATGCACACTGCACACTGTAATGCACACTGCACACTGTAATGCACACTGCCCACTGTGTATTGCACACTGCACACTGAGCGCCCGAACGCTTGCACTGTACGGTGTGCAGTGTGCATGACACAGTGTGCAGTGTGCATTACACAGTGTGCAGTCCGCAGTGTACACTGCGCACTGCACACTGTGTACTGCACACTGCACACTGCACACTGTGTATTGCACACTGCACACTGTGTATTGCACACTGCACACTGCACACTGTGCATTACAAATTGCACACTGCACACTGTAATGCACACTGCACACTGTGTATTGCACACTACACACCGCGCCCTGTGTAATGCACACTGGGTATTGCACACTGCACACGGTGCACTGTGCAATGCCCAATGTGCAATACACAGGGTGCAGCATGTAGTGTGCATGACACAGTGTGCAGTGTGCATTACACAGTGTGCAGTGTGGATTACATCACACACGGCATAATACACCCTGTGTAGTGCACACTAGACACAGTGTGCAGTGTGCAGTGTGCAATACACAGCGTGCAGTGTGCAGTGTGCAATACACAGTGTGCAGAGTGTATTACACAGTGTGCAGTGTGCAATACACAGTGTGCAGTGTGCATTACACAGCGTTTAGTGTGCAGTGTACACTGCGCACTGCACACTGTGTACTGCACACTGCACACTGTGTATTGCACACTGCACAATGTGTATTGCACACTGCACAATGTAATGCACACTGCACACTGTGTCATGCACACTGCACACTGTGCATTACAATTGCACACTGCACGCTGTAATGCACACTGCACACTGTGTAATGCACACTGCACACTGCACACGGTGTGTTACAAATTGCACACTGCACACTGTAATGCACACTGCACACGGTGTATTGCACACTGCACACTGCACACTGTGCATTACAAATTGCACACTGCACGCTGTAATGCACACTGCACACTGTGTAATGCACACTGCACACTGCACACGGTGTGTTACAAATTGCACACTGCACACTGTAATGCACACTGCACACGGTGTATTGCACAGTGCACACTGCATACTGTGTATTGCACACTGCACACTGCACACTGTGTGTTACAAATTGCACACTGCACACTGTAATGCACACTGCACACTGTGTAATACACTCTGCACACTGTGTATTGCACACTGCACACTGCACGCTGTGTATTGCACACTGCACACTGCACACTGTGTCTAGTGTGCACTACACAGGGTGTATTATGCCGTGTGTGATGTAATCCACACTGCACACTGTGCAATGCACACTGCACACTGTGTCATGCACACTACACGCTGCACCCTGTGTATTGCACATTGGGCATTGCACAGTGCACCGTGTGCAGTGTGCAATACCCAGTGTGCATTACACAGGGCGCGGTGTGTAGTGTGCAATACACAGTGTGCAGTGTGCATTACAGTGTGCAGTGTGCAATTTGTAATGCACAGTGTGCAGTGTGCAGTGTGCAATACACAGTGTGCAGTGTGCATTACAGTGTGCAGTGTGCAATTTGTAACACACAGTGTGCAGTGTGCAGTGTGCAATACACAGTATGCAGTGTGCACTGTGCAATACACAGTGTGCAGTGTGCACTGTGCAATACACAGTGTGCAGTGTGCAGTGTGCAATACACCGTGTGCAGTGTGCATTACAGTGTGCAGTGTGCAATTTGTAACACACCGTGTGCAGTGTGCAGTGTGCATTACACAGTGTGCAGTGTGCATTACAGCGTGCAGTGTGCAATTGTAATGCACAGTGTGCAGTGTGCATGACACAGTGTGCAGTGTGCATTACAGTGTGCAGTGTGCAATACACAGTGTGCAGTGTGCAATACACAGTGTGCAGTGTGCAGTGCGCAGTGTACACTGCACACTAAACGCTGTGTAATGTACACTGCACACTGTGTATTGCACACTGCACACTGCACACTGGGTATTGCACACTGCACACGGTGCACTGTGCAGTGTGCAGTGTGCAATACACAGTGTGCAGTGTGCATTACAGTGTGCAGTGTGCATTACAGTGTGCAGTGTGCATTACAGTGTGCAGTGTGCAATTTGTAACACACAGTGTGCAGTGTGCAGTGTGCAATACACAGGATGCCGTGTGCAGTGTGCAATACACAGTGTGCAGTGTGCATTACAGTGTGCAGTGTGCAATTTGTAACACACAGTGTGCAGTGTGCAGTGTGCAATACACAGGATGCCGTGTGCAGTGTGCAATACACAGTGTGCAGTGTGCATTACAGTGTGCAGTGTGCAATTTGTAACACACAGTGTGCAGTGTGCAGTGTGCAATACACAGTATGCAGTGTGCACTGTGCAATACACAGTATGCAGTGTGCACTGTGCAATACACAGTGTGCAGTGTGCAGTGTGCAATACACCGTGTGCAGTGTGCAGTGTGCATTACACAGTGTGCAGTGTGCATTACAGCGTGCAGTGTGCAATTGTAATGCACAGTGTGCAGTGTGCATGACACAGTGTGCAGTGTGCATTACAGTGTGCAGTGTGCAATACACAGTGTGCAGTGTGCAATACACAGTGTGCAGTGTGCAGTACACAGTGTGCAGTGCGCAGTGTACACTGCACACTAAACGCTGTGTAATGCACACTGCACACTGTGTATTGCACACTGCACACTGCACACTGGGTATTGCACACTGCACACGGTGCACTGTGCAGTGTGCAGTGTGCAATACACAGTGTGCAGTGTGCATTACAGTGTGCAGTGTGCATTACAGTGTGCAGTGTGCATTACAGTGTGCAGTGTGCAATTTGTAACACACAGTGTGCAGTGTGCAGTGTGCAGTACACAGGATGCCGTGTGCAGTGTGCAATACACAGTGTGCAGTGGGCAGTCTGCAATACACAGTGTGCAGTGACAGTGTACAGTGACAGTGAACCATGAGTGAGCCCTCACTGAGCGCTCACTGAGCCATTTGGCGCGCTCACTGAGCGCTCACTGCGCCGTTTCGCGCGCTCAGTGAGCGCTCAGTGAGCGCTCACTGAGCGCGCCAAACGGCGCAGTGAGCGCTCACTGAGCGCGCCAAATGGCTCAGTGAGCGCTCACTCATGGTTCACTGTCACTGTACACTGTCACTGTACACTGTCACTGTACACTGTCCATGTACACTGTCAATGCTATCACTGTCTACTGTCACTGTACATGGTACACTGTATTCTGGCACTGTACGCTGTCACTGCACACTGCACACTGCCACTGCACACTGTCACTATACACTGTCACTGTACATTGTCACTGTACACTGTACACTGTACACTGTACACTGTACTCTGTACATTGTACTTCCCAAGGTCTCATAGAATGTATCCCCACACACAGTACGTCCGCCACAACGGCCAAGACTCTACACTAGCACTCTACACTGTCACTCTACACTCACTGTATGCTCTCACTGCACACTGTCATTGTACACTGTCACTGTACACTGTCACTGTAAACTTGGTGCGATTTGTTTTGGAGGGGGTGGATGGTATTTTGAGCCCCCCTCTTTGCAGTCCTTTAGCCCCCCCCCCCCCACAGCTACAGCCAGCACCCAAAGAACAGCTGCAGCCACAGCGAAAGCTGCAACTGCAGCCTTCGCCACAGCCAGGGCCACACACACTGACACAACCACAACCAAATCCACACACAGCACAGCTTGCAAAAACACACCCACACCCACACCCACAACCAAAGCCGCAACCACAGCCACTACCATAACCACACCAACAACGAGAGCTACCACAACGGCCATAGCAACAACCTCACGCAAGCCCAGAACCACGGCCACAACCACAAACACAACCATACCTGCGTCTGCAGCCACAACCACAATGTTACGCGCACACAATCAAAGCCTATGCCACACAACACCAAAACCAACAACAGCCCAAAACAACAGCTGCAAAAGCTGCAACACACACACACACACTGAGCCAAATGAGGCGTCCAGCCCAGCGCTGCACAAGGATCCACCTCTAAAAGTACAGATCACACACACACACACACACACATTGGCACACACACACACACACACACACACACACACACACACACACACACACCTGCGCGTACACACATTCACGAATCCACATATACACACGAACCTAGGCAACCAGAAACCAAAGAATGCAGTCACACACTCACAGTGACGCACAAGGACACCTTCACCCGCGCATCGATCCAAGCAAGCCCCCCCCCCCCCGACTCACACACAAACATACATACAAACACACGAAAGGAGAGAAACCAAGATGGAACAAACCATCTACATTTGCGCACATGCGCATGGGCATAAGCACACACCCACGAACACACACAATAGCACAACATACCTGCAAAGGTCATCGTCATTGCCGCCACCATCATGAACTCGATGCCATGGCCAACAAATAGGAAGGGCATTGCAAGGGCAGGGCAAGGGGACGCGACAGGCAAGATAAGAGAAGGGGTTCGCATGGGGTAAGCGGAGGGATGAGGCATGGCAAAAGGTGAGGGGAGGGGATAAGGAGGGAGGGGGATCAATGTGTCATGGTGTAGGTCAAGATGGTTGTATGATGAACCTCACAAAAGCGAGCAATGTCCTCTGTGCCCTATTTGTGCTTCATGGCGCGCGCGCCCGTGTGTGTGTGGGGGGGGGGGGGTGCCATTGTCATGAGGCAACAAGGAACACCCTCGCAAATGGCTAGGTTCATATACCCGAACCCCAACCCCGTAACCATCTCTCCCTAGCCCTTCACTTTACATGGTTCAATGTGGCCATGTGTTTATGTACACACAAGATAATTGCACACAAGAATGAATGTGGTTGTCAATTTGTGCATGTGCATGTGTGTGTGGACGTGTGTATGGGTGTATGTGTGTGTATGTGTTTGGATATTTGTGTCCCTGACGAAGTGTGTTTGTTTGGATGTTTGTGTGTTTGTCGCCACGGGTACATGTATGCAAGTATGCATGTGTGCATGCACGCTCAAGTTCTTGGAGAAAAGACATGGTGAGAACTGCGGACCGATGTTGGTGTGAAAAGGGTGAAGTGTGGGCCAGCAAGGGTGGGAAGAGAGGGCGGATAGGGGGAGAAACTCCTGAGTGAGCCCTGAGTGAGCCCCTAATTAGCTCTCAGTGAGCGCTCAGTGAGCGCTCAGTGAGCCATTTGGCGCGCTCAGTGAGAGCTAAGTGAGAGCTAAGTGAGCGGGCTCAGTGACGCCTCAGTGACGGCTCAGTCGGGGCGCTCAGTCAACTGAGCCGTCGCCAACCCCCCCCCCCCCCCATTCGAATCCTCCTGCACTAGGGATTGGGATCCCTTTGGGGACATTCCAAAACCCCAACCCACCCCCGAAAGCCACAAGTTTTCTCATGAAACCCCTTGAAAAACACCAATTAGCCCGAAATGAGCCGTTTTAGCCCCAACTGAGCCCCAACTTCACAGTTGCAAGTGAGCCGCAGGTACAAACTGAACAGGTCGTGAGGCCCGCACTGTGTTGGGGAAATTGGGAGGGGGTATGGTCCTCCCAATGCCATTCCATTCCTTGGTCCTGGTTTTCTACCACATGGTACACCTCTGCTGTGGCTGTACTGCCTTGGCAACTGCTGCATGGCAGGCCATGGGGTTGGTGTACATGTATGTTGTGCACATCATCCATGAGTTTGCAGAGGAAGGTTGCAGTGCAACCCTGTATATGCATGGATGGGCGCACACATGGCTTTAACCCTCGGACCCCCATGTTGTATTCTGATGAGGTAGGGGAACGGCATCTCCGGATGGCAAAACGATTTGCCAATGTGACCAGTACTAGGCAAGATGCTAGTATTAGTGAAAGTTTACAGCATGGGCTGTACAAAAAGGTTTTACGGAAGAAAAAGACGATCCCTGCTGCCAAAATTTGGGCCGTGTCCATCGTAATGTGGTTTTGGAGGCATGCATGGTTCCCGCCAATGCAAAGTGCAAGCACTTAAAAAACCGCAGGAGGTTGAAGATGAGGCCCTAGAGTTCCTCAACTTCACTCATGACGCCATCCAGTGGCGTCGAAACCAACGAGTGTGGATCAGGCTACAGATCCAGGGACCATCCCGCATGATGGCCGAAATTGTAACAACGCTCGGCACACCAGAACCAATGTCGCATCAGGCGTTGTTTTTGCTGATGGTCGCCATGTTCTGGCTGCTTCAACAGCGTGCTTGTGAAAACATGCGCATCAGTTGGATCCGAAAAAGAGAAGACCAGATGCACACCTTCAATTGGGAGGCCGTTTTGATGGTACCCACTGCAGCAGGGCGCCGGCCAGTGCGCACCTCAGCCGGCAAGTCCGCGTATTATTATTACATCTGGTTTGCAGGGATGCCAGAAGTGCTGAGGCACTTTCAACGGACATTTTACCACACAAGTGACCCCATTTCAGGGGATGCGACACGTTTTCTGTACACATTGTTGCTGACTCTCCCATCATTTAGGCAATATTAGTGGAACACAGCTGCGTGTTTTGTCACAGGCACAGCTCAGGGTGTCTTATCACCCAGAGCAGATATACCTGTATTGCCAGGAAGATGAGAGCATGATGAGAGCATTTGCTTTTCAGGGCCTGCCTTCGCGGGCCCTATCGGTTGTTTGACTCTTTAGGTTTAGCAAGGGTACAGGGGGACAAGTAGGGTGAAGCAGCAAGACGGAACAGATCGCAGGCAGAGCGGGCGCCACAGAGCCATTACTTATGCACCTCTGACTGTACATACTGAACTCCAAGAACCTCCTGAACACTGCAGTGGCTACAATCCCAGCTTTGAGGGGCTGAGGGGGGCGTTTGAAAACCTCGAATGAGACCAATGCAATGTGGCAGGCAATCTTCCTGTGCTTGTTGCAGCATTTGATGAGTTTCGGGGAAGGCTGCAATTTATATATCCCCCCTGAAACGAAGTCCATGAAATGCACCTTTCTAGGTGCACAGCTGGAAACTGATGTTTTTTGTGTGTGTGGGACTTGTGGCTCAAAGCGTGGCGTACGTCAATGGGTACCACTTGACGTGGACACTGTCCAGTCCACAGTTGGCCCACAATGGGCGTGAAGGGGCGGTCCAAATTTAAATCCCGTGCTGCTCGGTGTAAAGCTTTAAGGACAAGGGAAAGGGTCAGGGAAAATCTGATGCCGAGCCTACCCCCCAACCAGAGGTTTCTAACCCAGTTTCGGTTGATATTGTACCCGCCTCCGGTGGTGAGGACAATGCTGTCTCATTTGAAGGTCCTAGTGGGTTGAAGGAGCAACAACAAGTTCAACCCATGAGGAAAGCAAAGTTGTTGCGCATGCCCATTGTTGACAGTGACACCGAGCATCAACTCGTGCGTCCTCTTGGCAATAGCAGCAGCAGCAGCAGCAGCAGCAATAGCAGCAGCAGCAGCAGTGACAGTGGGAGTAGTAGTAGTTCTAGCGATGACGGTTCTGATGATGACCATGTGTACATGTCCGGTGACTCTACAGTAATAGCCGATATCTCAGACACTTCATCATCATCTAGTGACAGCCTAGACCCTCAACCGCAACCCAAGAAGTATCGGCGTGTGGCTGTACATAGTCCCCGGGCAGGGGTGGTGGATGTGGACGCCATGTCAAGTGATGGTTGTCCTGTGAGGATGCTCGGCGAAGGGGGGTACAACATGCACAGTTCAAGTTAAGGACAAAAATCATTGTGTTCTGTTCAGCATGTCTCTTTGCTAAGGGGAGGTATTTGGGTAGGAAGAATGGCATGCTTCATTGTACGGAACATTGTTGGGAAGACGATTGGAAGTTTTTGAAATCTCTTGGAAAAATGCTCGGAAGTTTTGGCCGCCCAATTCGGCCCCAAAACGCAACCAACATCGCTAGGAATGTTCCGTGGACCTTCCGGAGTACCATCCCCGGGTAGCTTAGAAGTAATTTTATTGCCGATTTGTGAAATGTACCTTGCAATACGAGTCCCATTTGTTGAGCATAAGCGCTGAGCATTTTTGAAAATCGTGCTCAATATGCCCAGCATTTTCGTGCCATTTTTTACCTTCCATGCTGTGTGTTCTAACACCATGTGATGGAGTTGGATGGAAAGGTCATGTAGACAGCATCGACGAGAAGGAGTAGCATGCCATCGCTGCCCAACTTCAGGCCAACAGCAAGCACACAGGGGGGCGTGGTGCTTCGGGATTGAAGCGGAAGGGAAAGCCACTAGCAATCAGTGTTCTCTCAGTGGCTTAGTTGGGGAATGCGGAGTGCATGACTCCTAGCAAGAAGGAATAGGTCAACCTCTGTAACCTGTCTATGGTTGCTTGGCGGTCTGCACATGTTGTCAGTTCGGTTTTTCTGTTACACAAAACTGGCACTTGTTGACTAATAGTTTCTCTTCTGTTATGATCGCACTGCAGTTTCACTATCAACAGTGAAACTTTACTCCATTGTTCTGTCTGTGACCAATGTGTGTCAAAACACAAGTGCTTTTTATACCACTCTTTCCCTGCTTTGCTGTTGAACTATTTACATGCCTCAAGTTGCATTCAAAAGTGCCAGGTTCTTCCCAGTTTTTTGTCCGGTAGGTGTAGGATTATTTCCAAAGTATAAATATTTGGTCGCTTTCTTTGGCTAAGGTTTCCTTTTTTCTTGTCATTTTACCGCCATGTTTGCAATGCCGCCACATTGACACTATCGTTGTGGCTAAACAATTGTACCACCATCCTTATGGCTGGTACAAGGTGTGCATGTGTCCGCCCCAGTCCGCAAATGTCATAAGAACTTTCACTGTTAAAAGTGAAAGTCTGTCCCATTCCCCTGGTATGTCAGGATCTGACAAATAGTTGTATACTTGGAACGGTGTGGTAGTGTTTACTATGTTGGTGTATCGTTGGTGCATTTGTTCTGTGTTGCCTATGGTTTGTTATCTTCAGAGGGAGGATGGGGTCTGCAGACCATGGACAACGGCTGCCAATGAAACTGTGGTGCCTACGGGGGTACACAATGTCTCAGTACCCCCACCCATGTCAGACACAACTGAGGTTGTGTTTCACTGTTGACAGTGAAACAATAGGATTAGCATCTGAGAATGGGTTTTCCAGAAATTCCGCATTTACCTGTTTTTCACTGTTGGCCTCCGAAGGCTTGGCTTCGGAGGCCAACACTGAAAGTTTTTGCCTGTTTTCTGAGGTCTGTCAACCCGGGATGTCAGGTTTGTACCCCCAAGCACTTGGTTCTGTTGGTCAACCACGGCTTGTTGATGGTTGAGGAAGTAGGTGGTGCTAGAAAAGTGAATGAGCCGGTGTGAAGACACGTTGCATGAGCGTAGGGATATGCTGTATGTGCCTTGACGTGGAAGCTCTTGCATCGAAGCCATAGAGCGTGGTGTGTCACAATTCGTACAATTTGTCACAACACAACACAACACAACACAACACAACACAACACAACACAACACAACACAACACAACACAACACAACACAACACAACACAACACAACACAACACAGCACAGCACAACATGAATACAACATGAACACAACACAACACAACACAACACAACACAACACAACACAACACAACACAACACAACACAACACAACACAACACAACACAACACAACACAACACAACACAACATGAACACAACACCACACAACATGAACACAACACCACACAACACAACACAACACAACACAACACAACACAACACAACACAACACAACACAACACAACACAACACAACACAACACAACACAACACAACATGAACACAACACCACACAACACAACACAACACAACACAACACAACACAACACAACACCACACAACACAACACAACACAACACAACACAACACAACACAACACAACACAACACAACACAACACAACATGAACACAACACCACACTACAACACACAGCACAACAACACAACACAACATGGCCATGACCATGGCCACAACGACGACGACCACGACCACCACCACGGCGTGACATGCGGTGTTGCATGCACGTATGCTTCGGTGTGCATTTCACAGGACGACTTTGAAGTGCCCATTGATGAAGGCGTGCAGGTCTGATTGTGTCCCTGTGATGTGTGGCCTGGCCTGGCCGCATAACCGCTTTGCGTTGTGGTCGGGGTTGGGGTAATCGGACCCAGGACGGGAGAGAGGGCGGACCATTGCGGTGTAAAGGCCACGGGGGCTGCTCCAAGTGGGGGGCCACCCCCCCCCCCTACAGACCCCAAACTGGTTGTACGGAACAATGGGTTTTGTGGGCGCCGGAGGCAACGGATATTTTGTTTGAGGCATACGGCAGGGGGAAATTTTATTTCAAAATACTCAGAATTTTGTGGAGAATTCAAAAATGGATAAAAACCACAAAAAAGGATTTTGACCCTGACCTGACCTCCAGGCCGGACCTTGGCTGATGGGAGCCTGAGTTGATGGGCAAATTTTTTGAAAACATTTTTACCCCACTTGTGTATATTCAAAATGATCAGCACGTCATGGGGATCATTTTGAGGTATGTATGTTGGGGTACCCACCGACCCCCCCCTCCCCTGGGGAGCCCGGCAGCTGACGACCCGACCCACCGACCCCCTAGGTTTGGGTCAACGAAGGCGGGGGGCGAAGGGGGGCTCCCCCCCCCCTTCGGAGGGGAATGCCCCCCCCCCCCTCTACAACCCCTGAAACGGTTGAACACCCCTCGGGGTCAAACCCTGGCTGGGTGCAGCCCCCGTGCCACAGGCGCCAACGGAGATGGTCGAGGGAGGGGCCACCGTGGCGGGAAGGTGGTCTCAGGTTGTGGGGGTCGGATATGTGAAGGTCGTGCTGGAACTTGCAGTGGAGACGTGAAGGCAAATGTGTGTGGCGTGCTGCATCACAGGCACCCGCTTTGCCCACTTGGGAGGGGCAGGGTGCTTGGTGGGAACTAAGGGGAGGAGGATTCGGGCAAAAGTGGCGGGGACTGAATGCGGGGCATGTCGGGCCAGAGCTGATGCGTGTCCTGGCCTCCTCATGAGCTGCGGCGGTTGTGGGGCAGCCTGACCCACCCCCTGCTGCTCCTGAGGGGTAGACCATGAGGATATCACGCACCACCCTCCGCTGCCCCTCTGTGATCTGCAGGAGCTCCTCTCCATCGTCGTCCACAGTCAAGTATGCCCCGATCTCTGCTCGCCCCCCCCTCCCCCCCCTACAGGACTCTGCTCATCAAACTTGTGAGCACTCAGGTGCAGAGAAGAGTCAGAGGTCAGAGGCACTTCTGACGCCCATGTGTCAAGGAGGAGGTATAGGGACGCGCTGCGCACACGAATTCGTGCGCACCCGATGGAACTTGGGTTTCATGCTGAACAGTACACACCATCATGTCTTTATCTTGGGTGGTTAGGGGGACTTCGGGCTGGGGTTGAGGTTGAACTAGTTATAGGGCAAAGATCAGGGCACGCACCAAACTATGCCCTTTTGTGATGGCAGTTTTCCATTCTGTTTGTCGGCCTGCTTGTGCCATGCACCCTCTGAGAACGCTTTTCTTGTGGCGCCTGCAGCATGCAGTTTGGGAAACTTGCTTGATTGTGAAATATTGCAGTTTGTGCATTGTTGACCAAAAAACTGAAGCCCGTGTGACTTGTATTGAGGTTGTTGTTGCTGGTTTTTTTTAATGAGTGGTGCAAGGGGCGGCTCCTCTTGGTCACAAAATATTCCATTGCGAACGCAGTGCCCAAACCCAAACCCGCGTGTGTCCAAAGCCAACCCTCACCAAATGCAATCGCTGCAAACTAGACCGAGGGAGTAGCGCCCTTCCTCCTTAACCACAGTAGAAGGGGGAGACTCCCATCCACGCTTTTGCACGTTGAGCCAGGGCTGTAGTCTTCACACTGATGGAGTGATGGTGTCACAAGCTCAATGTGCACTGCTAATTAGTCATCAGGTTTATTTCCCCAACAGTCTGCAAAAAACCAAGTTCCTGTCACCCTGCGGCACACCTGTGGCATGCTGAAAGCATTCTCTCTGGGTGGTTGTGGTTGCATACACAGGGCCTGCCCTCGGAGCCCCAAACAGTAAACAGGTAGCACTTGCTCCTGCAAATCCCCCCGGCACACCCCTCGGCTAGGGCTTTGCTTTCAGTTTCATGCCCGCCCCTCCCCCCCCGCTCAGACTCCCCTGGGCACCAGCCGGGTGCACCCGCCAAGCGAGTATGGACATGGACCGAGGCCCACGTCGGGAACCCCTCCCCAAGCCAACTGTGGGGGTGTGGTCTACCGCGCAGCGCCGTGGACAAAGGCACACACCACCACCGACCCACAGGATACACCGGGGGGACGCCAGCCCAGGACCCCACAGTGCATGACACAGACAGTACAAGACAATACAAACAATACAGACAAGGCAATACAGTGGGCACACTTGTGATGGCCACAAGGGAACGTACAGTGTCAAAGTGATCAAAACACAAAGGAGTCTGGCGCCACAGGACACGGTGAAACAACCAACAGAGCCAAATGTGCAACGTACATACGATAGTCCCCATGAGTCTGCCCGTCTAACCGGCCACCTCTGGCCCCATGTCTTTGTTCCCGCCTGTCTGCGGGCACGCTTCTCTTCCTCCTCGGCTCGTTCTTTGTGTTGTGCCCCTTTTGCATGCACCTTGCTCATTCACACCTCCCGCTACTCTTGATGCCCGTTCGTCAGCGTTCAGTGGCAAAAGAAAGCGTTCTTAGGAGGTGTGCACGCTCGCTAGGCACGCAATACATTTTGGGCAACAGTGGTCCCAATTTTTTTTCAAGTTATCCTCCAGCCAGCGGTAGCAGGAAGACATCCCTTGGTGCGCGTTTGAAACCCAATGTTGTTCCGGCCAAATTGTTCCAGTGTTCTAGGCTATCTGGCCGGAACAAAAAAAGTGCAAAATTTATTTGCCCCCCAACCAAGCCTACCCGTACATGGTGGCAAAATATGTTGTTTGCTAGCCTTGGGGGTCCCCGCTGGTATGCTCATATTTGTTGCCCGGCGCGTTGCCACGTGAAAAAAACTTGTTTTCAAAAACAGTTTTTGTTAGAACACCATTGGAACACCGCTGGAACAAGTTATTGGAACGTCGCCGGAACAAGCACTCTACAACAAGAGCAAAGCACAAGGAAGGGTAAAATGGTAACATACATTGTTGTGTAGGGTGCCCCCGGGGGCCCATCGGGTTAGTCTCTTGTTCTCACCTAAAAGTTCTGCGTGGTCGGGGGCCCGGCGGGCGCCCCCGAACTCTTGTCACCTGCCCCACTATCCCCCCCATCTCCCTCACCGACCACCACCCCTTCACCCACCACCCCTTCACCCTCCACCCCTTCACCCACCACCCCTTCACCCTCCACCCCTTCACCCTCCACCCCTTCTCCCACCACCCCTTCACCCTCCACCCCTTCGACCTCCATCCTTTCCCCCTCCACCCCTTCGACCTCTTCCCCGACGCCCCCATCCCGGTTAGCCCCGGTAGCACCCAAACCTGCCCCCGGTCCATCCCCTTCGTCTCCCCCGTCCCCGTCCCCGTCGTTGCTCTCGTCCCCCTCCTCGTCCGCGTCCGCGTCGTCCTCCTTGTCCTCCTCCTCGGCCGCCATCATCTTGGCGAGGAACTTCTTCGCCTGCGTCTTGGTTTTCCAAACCGACGCTCTCGGGATGGCGAAGAGTTCGGGGTCTTTGGGGAAGGCGATCCACGTCTCCCCAACCCCGGGGGGGCCACCCGCGGCAAGGGCCTCTTTGCCCTCCTCGATCCCCCACTGCCCATTGTCCCGAAAAACTACATACACTTGCTCCCCCACTTTGTATTTGCACGCCCCCCCCCTCTTGCCTTTGGCTTGGCCTTGGGTTGGGGTTGGGGGGGCTGGGCCTTGGGTTGGGGGGGCGCGGCTCTCTTGGGAGCCTTGCGAGGGGGTTTGGTGGGCTCCTTGGCCGGGGGGCGGGGCCGGGGCTCCTCGAACGCCGAGGAGTCGTTGGTGGACCCCGAGGAGGAGTCCGTTGAGGAGTCGCTGGACGACTCCTCGCTGGAGGACTCCCCCGGGTGCCTCTTCCTTTTTTGGGGGGGTGGTTTGGGGGCGCTCTTGGGTTCCCGCTTGGGGGGGGCGTTGGGGTTTGGGTTTGGGTTTGGGTGCTGTTTGGGGGGCTGGGTGGGGGTTCGGGGGTTGGGGTTGCACGGGCGGTGCACACGCGGGCGGGGGGGGGGGGCTCTGCGGCCACTTGTTGGCAGTGCAGCGGTGCTGGGGACATGTCGCCAATGCTGCCCCACCCCTCGATGCGCGTCGCGAGAACGCTGCCGCGGGCTGCCACATAGTCCATCATGGCCGTGAGGAACTCGAGCACGGCGACGGGCTGCAAGTGCAACTGCTGAAGCAACGTACCCAAATAGATGGGCCGGGGATCGCTTCCTGGCCAACGAAGGATCACCCGAACGGCGCGCGGGTCCGAAGGGTTGACCTGGACGTCCTCCACCTACATGGAGGATAGCCAGGATGAGTGTTCCAGCGACGTTCCAATAAGCTGTTCCGGCGACGTTCAAAAGACTTTTCAAACGTTTTTTGGTGACAGATTGGAACGTCGCCAGAACAAACTGTTTGGAACGTCGCCGGAACAATGCACCGGCACGCCAACCATGTGCATTTTTGGGCCCTATTGGCCATGTGGACATGCTTGCAGGGGGGCATACCCGCACGCGCGTGTCCACGTTCTCCTTGATCGCCGCCAACGCTTGCCGCAATTGCGAGGTCGGCGTGCGCTGACGTTCCGCTAGCACTGCCCGAATGGCAGATTGTTGGTGCCGCTGCGCGTCGTCCTCGCACTTGACGCGTAGGGCGCCAGGCCGCGACAGCGTGTGGCCAACGACGAAGCCATGGTATTTGCCTTCGTCCTCGACCACATAGATGCCGTCGCGGAGGATTCGGGTCCAATTGGCCTGAAAGAGGACGGTGTCCTTGCGGGGCGTCGCCCTCACCTCGCCAAGGCCGTGGTCGGCCCAACGCTCAAAAATGAGGTGCCAATGGCAACTCCCCGCACTGACAGAGCCCGCGGTTAGAAATTTGCCCCCCTGCGCCTTGCTGGGGAGCCAGTCGTTGGGGAGGGGTGCCGTGCGCCCTGTCCCCGGCCCGGTCACCCAGGACACCGGGACCCCCCCTGGCGCGGACCCCTCCTCCCGGCGCCAGCGGCAATCACGCTGCTCCTTGCAGTGCAGCTGCTTGTGCAGGAAGCGCTGCAATAGCCAACGGAGCGTGTAAATGGTGGGGTGGGGGGCTCGTAGGACACAGGCGTCCAGGGGGGGGGGGGGGGGCCTGCCATCTCCCTTGTCCAGGGAAGATTGGCAGCTTTTGCTGCCAGGGATGAGCCAAGTCGGTTGCGCATCCAATCCGTAATGCGCAAGATGCCGCCGGCGTCATCCCCCTCCCGCTCCCCCTCCCCATCCCCCTCCCCATCCCCACCCCCCCCCCCCCTCTTCTTCCTCTCTCTTAACCCCCGGGTTAGCCCTCCGCTCTTCATCCTTCTCATCCACCACCACCTCACCCAGCTCCACAATGTCATCGTCGTTGACACCCCCTTCCTTCTTCACCTGCACCCCCCCACCCATGCCCTGCAACTCCCTTTCAAGCACCTCCACCGCCTTCTGCGCCTCCCTTACCCGCCGGTTCCCCTCGAGAACCCTCTCGCCCGCGTGCCCCCCCCCCCCCGGTGGGGTCCCCACGCCGCCGGCACTCCGCCAATTTCGCAGACCATTTTTTCACCCGGCGGCGGAGGCTTTCAACATTGCCCCTCGCCTCTTGCAGCTCCCCCAAAACCACGGCTTGCTCCCGAACCCCCCCCCCGTTACTCATTGAGCTCCGAATCAAGGGCTCGGGCAACTGGGGGCGATGCGCTTGGAGAGGCGCGACTGGCGCGGCCCCTTGTGGGGCAGGCCGTGGCGGCTCCAGTGGCCGGTGAGCGGGGGTTGCCCACGGAGGATGTTTGGGAGCGCCCTGAGGTGGGGGAGGGGCTGGCGAAGCCAGCGCAGAGCTGCTGCGTGGCTCGGAGCGCGTGGCCCCCTGTGCCCCCAGTGGGGCTGGCGGGGGTGGTGCAGTCAGTGCTGCCCCCAGGGCCTCGGTCTCGGTCATCCCGTTCTGCAGACAAGGATGCCGGAGAGAGGCCAACCCTACCCAGACACCTTTGTCCGGCGACGTTCCAACAACCTGTTCCGGCGACGTTTTGGCGACGTTCCAGTGGCCGCTGGAACGTCGCCAGAACGTCGCCGGAACAGGTTGTTGGAACGTCGCCGGAACAGTGGAAAATAGGCACAGTTCGGCGCGCGCACAGGGCGCACTGCGTGCACTACGGCCCCGTGGGGGGGGGGGGACATCCACTACAAAGAATCCTAGCCCCTTTATGGGCATGGGGCACGAACAATCACTGGGGGTTCTTGGGTTTTCCCCTTCCCCTCAACAACAAAGATTCTCAGCCCCTTTATGGGCATGGGGTACGAACAATCACTGGGGGTTCTTGGGTTTTCCCCTTCCCCTCAACAACAAAGATTCCTAGCCCGTTTTAGGGCATGGGGCACAAATAATCACTGGGGGTTCTTGGGTTTTCCCCTTCCCCTCAACAACAAAGATTCCTAGCCCCTTTATGGGCATGGGGCACGAATAATCACTGGGGGTTCTTGGGTTTTCCCCTTCCCATCAACAACAAATCATCAAATTCCTAAAGAGCAAAGAGCAAAAGGGACACAGGGGGGAGCGGGGGGAGCAGGGCAGGCAGGGACACACAAACCCAACGCACTGATTTCCACTGCGCGCAAAGCGCGCCAAAGCATACACCCAAACCCAAACCCAAGCCTAGGCCCAAACCAAAACCCGCACCCGAACCCACACCCAACCCCCAGCCCAAACCCAAGCCCAAACCCACACCCAAGCCCAAACCCACACCCAGGCCCAAGCCCAAACCCAAGCCCAAACCCCCACCCAAGCCCGAACCCGCAAACCTGAATATTCTTGGTGGCCTTAAGAAGCGCCAACATCATTTGCATCATATCTGCGCTGACGGGCGCGGCCATGGATAGGAGCAGAAGAAAGAAGAGAGCTGAGGAACGGGGGTGGTGCAGAGGGGGTGGTCTCTAGTGCAGCCCTGGGAACACAAGGCACATGTCGAACAGCATCATGTTGGTGGAGATGAATGTGAAAGTACAAGAAAACCCATTGCAACACTTGCCGTCGGGGGTCGGCGTCCGAATCAATGGATGCCTGCGAGCGACCGCAGCTGGCGGTCCCAGTAGCCGTTTGCCGGCCACCGCCCCGGGCGTTGTGTTCGTTGAAAGCCTGCTTCAGGAAGCGGTTAAGGCTTTCGACAACGTCATTGAAGAACATTGCCAATCCGAACGGCCAAATGTCGTCCAATACGCGATCCGCATCCTCCTCCAGGAACAGGAGGTAATGGGACGCGGACCTAGGAGCACAATGCTCCCGGAAGGCAGCTGCCGCTGCCCGGCATTGGGGACGCGTACCCACCTGATAGGTGTGGTACAGGTCCTTCAAAAGCTTCGCCATCCCCATCACATCCCTATAGAGGGGCTCCTCCGGCCCAACCGACAGCAACAATGCAACATCGGGCCAAGCCGCAAATAGGCGCGGCGTCTCCTCACCATCCGGGGAACAACCCTTGCCTAGGCGGCACCCAGTGCGATGCTCATGCAATACCGCCTGAATCGCCGCACGGGACACCTCATCGCCCCCGGCTAGCCGCTCTGCCGCCAACCGCTCAATGTTGGTCATTTGCAACCGGCCCATCGCCATGCAACAGTGCAGAATGCACATGACAACGCGGCACCGGGCAATGACCACCACTGGTTCCACGGAACAACCTGCGGCCTTCAGCGATGGTGTTCCCAACAAGAAGGACGTCCGCTGTGCGTGGTCCGACTCGGTGGTCCGGACCACGTCTTTGCCCCGCCACACAGCGGCGTCGGATTCTCAAATCCCCTCGTTGTATAGTGACCCCACTTGTGGGGCCGGTGTGATCCCGATAATGCGGCGCACCCACGGGGAATCACCACCGAGCCAGGCATCGGCCGCTTCCTCATGGGAATTGAAGACCACCCGGTGGGTGTCCACGACCTCCTGGATGGCCTAAGAAAAAAACATCAATTTTGTTGGAACCAGATTGTTCCGGTGGCGGTTCCAACGAAACACTTGAACGTCGCCGGAACGTCGCCGGAACAAGTTATCGGAACGTCGCCGGAACAACACGGTGTGTGCGCGGCACACCTTAATATTGTCTTCTCAAAGGGTTGCTAGGGTCGCCATCGCTTTGTCCCCGCAGATTGTCAGGCCGATGACCCACACGCAGGCGGGAATTCGTCCCCAAAGGCCCATGTTGGCGATGGACACAGACAATTGGGACCACTCCCCGCCTGCGCAGGGGTAGCCATCCCCCCTGACAATGAAAGTCAGGGGGAACGACCAATCGATCATGCGGCACAACGGGGGTTGGCTAGCAATGTAGCGCAGCCATGATGCTCACGGCCAACTGATGCCCGTGGCCTTGGGATCCGAAGTGCTCACCGCGGGGGCCAGCTCCAAGGGGGCCAGTAGATCTTGCCAGCGCTGCTGGAAAGCCCTCTCAGGGCAAATGGGACGGGCGAATGGAAGGCCCGTGGTCGCGGTGTACACTTCCGAGAGCGTGCGCCAAGCGGATTTGGGCGCACGCAGGTTGAGGATGAGCTCGCAACACTCATCCGGGGGGAGGACCTCGGAGGCGTACTTGGCGATTGCCCCGTGCTGTATCTCTCGTACACAGCTTGGTTGGGCCAAGCGCACGGCCACCGCAAATTGGCGGCGGGCGTGTGGAGAGGAGATGGCCCACTCCGCTATGAGCTCCCCAACAAGATCCCCGTCCCAGAGGCTAACAGCACTAGCCAAATGGACGAGGTGGCTGGTTAGTTGCGCAACGCGGGTTTGCGATCTAGGCATGATGAAGCTACAACAATGAACTACGAAGCGAAATTTGGCAATGCATACCTCTAGGGGAAGATGCCCGTAGACCCATCGAGCATTCAGGCAAGGAACAAATACCAAAATGGGACCTTAGGCATGGCCACAATGCACAAATCAAACGGGAGAACAGGGACGCCAACGTTGAAAAGTCATACAACGCTGCGTCTGAACTACAAGAAACAGCAGGCTTGCAAACGGATACGAAAAGTTCGAAATGTGTACACCTAGTGGAAGGTGGCACCAACCGCTCACAATATGTCAACATGGCCCCGATGGGAAAGACAAGCCTTGGACGCGTTATACATGCAAGAAAGAGACAAAAAACATCATTTACGAACTTGGAAACTCATGGTGATGGATCTGGTTATTTGGCCTGTGACACTTGTTCCAGTGGTGTTCCCAACGAGATTGTTCCGGCGGGAATTGTTCCCATTGGGAATATTCTAGTCGGGAACAACATTGGGTTTCAAACGCGTACCAAGGGATGCCTTGACCGCGTTCCCACGTTTCAGGGGTGGGATGATCCAATTGCTCCGTGTGCGTTGGACCGCGGTGGCCATTGTCCCGTTGGCTTCCAAGCCTCTATAGGAGAAGCATTGGGCGCACGAGATTTGGAGGGCGGAGCTCGGTGGCACGTGGTTGCCAGAACCGTTCGTCAGCGTGACCGCAACGAATGTCCAGACGACACAACAATGATTCATGATAAGGGGCAAAGCCAATGTGGTACATGCTGCTGAGCAAGCGTTGTTCGCTCCAGAGCTAGTTTCAGTCTTGTCCGTCGCTGCCGCTGCCCAGCAGTAAAGATGGTCACTTCGTGTGGCATGGCCGGTCAATTCGTGCGATCATACCTCTTGTTACCTGGCTGTTGGGATTTTTATACACGTCAAAGTGTACGGGGACGCTACTTCTTGCATGGCTTGCCCTGCTGCCTGCCCGCCCAATGTCTTACCCAACCTAAGGTGCCGCATGTTCATTAGCACAAGCGGGGAATACCTTCGGCACTGTCGTCGACTCGGGAACCTCTGCATCCTCGCCTTGCGCGGTGGCTATGCCCGTGATGGTGGCACTGAAGGGAGATTTGGGCTCGGCGGCGGACGGCCGAAGGCAATGCCACTTTCCACTCACCCTACCTCTGTGTGTGCTTGCCAGCAACCTTTTTGTGACAACTCTTCGTTTTTCCGCAGCTCGCCATGCCTCAGCTACCTGCTGCCCTAAGTGACCTACCGTGCCGGTTTCTGCATCTTCTTGATCGCGGTACGGTTCTGCGCCTCCAGTCCCTAATGTGTGACTACAGAATAAATGTCAGTCTGCCAGCGTTGCATGAGGCCATCAAAGCACTAGGGGAAATCACCACCTAGACCCCCATGCACCTGTGTGATTCCTGGCGGTGGTTTGCTCTGGAAGGAGAGTTGTGTGCGCTTAGCGACTTACAAGCGACCTTCACCATGAATGGCGTGCTCCTCACCATCACTGCGGACATCAAGACGCCCACAAGTGCGCGGATCATCTCTCACTATTGTGTCGCTATGCGCAATCCTTGCCTTTGTTGGTCTTCGCCCAAACAGCGGATGCTAGCTCGCGGCAGTTGCTCTTGCGTTGGAATCCCTACTTTTGGCAGCATTATGGCAACACTTTTTGAGCCCGGCTCTAGCAATTGTTGGGGCTCGCAGAATCAGATCAAAAATCGGAGTTTCGGGGCAGGCAATACTCCAACGTGGTCCTTGACCCTATCTCTCAGCAACTTCCGCCGCAATTACGCGCCCCGTGGGCTGAGTGGCACAAGAAAGATGCGCCCGGGCAACGGGCCACGACCCTCAACATGCCGAATCGTTGCCTGAACATTCCGCACGTCGCCCCCGACATCCTGCACCAGCTTTACTTGCGAGTTTAGTGGTGGGATGCTGATCTCATGGCCACCCTTCAACAAAAGTTTCAAGTAGGCTCCCCTACCCATATCAAAGTGCAGCGCGTACCCGGAGAGCAAGCGCCGCGAGTTCTTGAGGCTTCTACTATGTCGATCCGGGGAGAAGTTTTGGTCAGCCAAATTTTGGATACAATTTCTCCACTGTGGGCGCCGGCGTTGGTCCTGGCACTGCATGTGGCGTTGGGGTTACGAGATCCCATGGCCCCGTGCACCCCGCAAGAGCTCATCCGTACTCCCTGTGTCCCCGAACACTCTTTGGTGGTTTGGACTGATCAACACGCTTAGGATGTGCAGCCAAACGGCCCCGGCCCCAGCAGGCACATGGTTTTATTCGAGGCGATGGAGTGAGCACCCCATCCAGGGTTTTGCTTAGTGTCCGTCCTACCCTGGCCCGGGGGGGGGGGGGCGGGTGGGTGGGTCTGGCAGAATTTCAGGGTGGGTGGGTGTCCAACCACCCCCCCCCCCCCCAGGGTGGGGTGGGACTTTGTGGGGGCCCTTGGGTCTATCGACCCAGTGCCACTTCTTTCTTTCTTCTGTTCCACGTTCCGTGTAACATGTTTATTTATGGTGTGTTTACATGTCATTGCATATCACGTGTGCATGCCCCACACCCATAAAGGGGCTAGGATGCTTTGTCACTTGTGCGGGATGCGAAGGGGGCAACACTGACAATTAGACTGACATGATGGTTGTTCACCTCTGTGAAAAACTTGGTCTTCTGTATTGCATGTCTCAGTTGGGTACGTGGGTGGGTGGGTGGGTGGGTGGGTGTCAGACCCCCCCCCCCGGGGGGGGGGGGGGGCATTTGTCGGTCTGTGGGTATGCCAAAATTCTGGGTGGGTGGGTCCCTGAATTAACCCCCCCCCCCCCAGGGTGGCTAAGCAAAACCCTGACCCCAGCGGCGGGGTCTGTCATGGGGTCCACCAAGGAAGTGCTGGAGAAGTTGCCGGTGAGCGACCCCGTACAAATAGATCTGTTGTCTCGGTTTCAGGGGGCGTCCCCCAAGGATACCGCCCCGGTACTAGCATATAGTTGCAGCGTTTGATGGAGGAGCACCGCCAAGTATGCGAAGCGCAGGAATCATCAAAAGAGGCGCCGAGGTCCGCATGAAAAGATTTAAACCATCCGAAGCGTGCGCGGGACGCCGCAATGTCCCGCCTACAAGCAAGGATTGATGATTTGCAATCAATCCCAAGTCACCACATCAGTTCGCACGTTGGACCGCAAACACACTGCTAATGCCAATCTTTGGGCAGTGGACACCTGTATACAGCCGGCAGCAAAGACCCTACTCGATGTGGCTCGCAAGGTGCCTCCGCAGGGCACCCAAGTCCCGGAAATTTTACAAGAAGCCCTTGACAAGCTATGCCTATCCACATGTTGATGTGCGACATGCGGTGTGGTTTCCTTCGTTGCCGGTGTTTCTCAAGGCCTTGGGGGCCCGGGGCTCATTGTATATCATCGAGTGGCAACTGCTTTTCGTTAAGTCTGAGTCTATCCTGGAGATGCTTCCACCCACTTTGCCCCTGTTGGATGACCGGTGAGCTCGGCTCCCGTCGTGGACCTCACTAGCGTTGGCGATGATTCCCCCGCGGTTGCACCGAGCCAACCGGTGGATGACGCCTTGGGCGCGCCTCCCCGCCCGTGCCCCTCGGTGCCTGCGGCTGTTCCGCACCCCCCCCCCCCCCACGGTGCTCAATGGATTCCTTACCTGGCTTAACACGGTCCACGACAAATTGATGGGCACCGTGGCGCGAGCCTTTCACCTCATGCAACTGGCTGGTTTCGTCATCCCCAGTTTCCCTCATGACTCCATGCCGAGACAATGGGATAAACTACTCTCTTCTCTGCCCTTAACCCCCCAAGTCTCCCGGGCCATCAGTGAATTTGTCAAGGCACACCCTCAGGAATTACACTGCCTGTATCTGGGCACAATCCAGCACTGCAAGCACAGAAATCGAATTAGGCGACCGGGTCCTGGTGCTTTTGCGGTTGGGCACATTCAGACCTGGCGCAGCTCCCTGTTGGCTGCAATGTCCAATGCTTAGCAGACCCAAGGGCCTGCATGTTCCACGTCTCTAGTGGAAAACCTCTGCCCACACCACATACCCCCGCCCACGGTACCTACAGAAAACAAACTCATACAAGAATTGGTAACACTCAACACAACGGAAAACCAAACCAACATCACCCAAGTGGAACAACAAACAAAAAAAAACAGCAATCATACACGAGGCCCAGGCACGATTCAGCGTGTACCTCGCCAAAAACAAGAACCGGTGGGTAACAGCTGAACAAATCTGACGTTAAACACAAGACGAGAGTTGGTACGATGGGAATACTTATTAGCTACCCACCTACGCCCAACACGAACTACGGAAAATGATTCCGGTGCAACATAGGGTGGACTCCGACGGGCTACGTACCGTGGCCGACATGGCCGACTTTGGGCACTACACATACACATTGAGGCGGAGCACAAGGGGACCCCGGACATCCGCAACCGCTCCCACCTTCTACTCCCCCGGTCAACCGGCACCCAACACAACCACAAGAGGCGGATGCAAAGGGCATCCATAAAGTCCGAATGGGGAGGTGGTGAAGACGAACGGGTGGAACAGATGCTTTGCGCCCCCAGCGAACAGTGACGGATCCACTGGCTTGGCCTATGTGTACCTGGGTGCTTGCCGGTTTCCTACGCTCTCAATGTCATGATAACCTTTGCACAGTCTTGGAAGAGTACGTACGGGCGGACGTGTTTTTCATCAACCTCGGTGTTCGCGAAGAAGCACGGAGTTGAGTAGAACAGGGCGGCTCAATTACCCGCAGCGGGTGGAGAGTGTAGTGGTAGAAGTCCTACTGTCCTATTGTCCCACCACACACTCACAGCCTCATGCCGTCAACGGGAAACAATCAAGCAGTGACCGTTGTACCCTACTCCAACCCCCCACACACCGCCTCCCCCGTCGAGCTAGCAGCAGGAACGGACATGGCCCCTTTTCGCCCCCAAGAGCACCCAGTCTCTTTGGTACCCGCTGCCGATTGCGTGCTCGCTCTGCCTCCGGTTGTGGGCGATCCGCAATGTGGTTACATATTGGACGAGCGCGACTTGGTTGGTTTCATCCCCCTCTCTTTGCCGTTGGCTTCACTATTACTAATGCCGGGTGCCCTGGTAAATGCTACCCTAGCAGGACATCCATTCAACTACACTGGCCTCAGGGCCCAATCGAGCTCCCACTGCGTGGTGTATTAGCTTTTCGGGCAGGCCTCGGCATGGTTAGCTCGTCGTGGTGTTCCAGAGTCTGTGTTTTCCTTTGGAGCCTGTGTGGGTTTACTATGTGCCCCCCGATTTTTTTGACCGTGCAAGACTCAGTTTTGCGCCCGTCACCACTGGTTCGTTGACTCTGCTGCTAACGGCACTCTATCCTGTTACTCTGCGCCGGTTTTTCTCTACTATGCAACCTCCTGTTGGTGCCTCTTTGCAAAAGCTTCAACGTGCTCTATCTATTCTTAGTGAACTAGAGGCCGACATTTGCCGTGAGGGTGTTAACCCCGTGATTTCTCAGTTGCATTTGACCTACTCACTGTCGAACACACTGTCAAGACAAAGGTCATCCCTCTACGTCACTTGATACAGTGGTCGGGTTACCCAGCGGTTGTTCTGTTACAAGAGGTGGGGGTCCTCCCCAAACATTTCGTTTTCCACTGTTTATATCGGCACACCTACACTGTTGTTACCTCCTCGTCAGTGGGTGCGGCCACCCTCATGAGGCGTGATTGTCTTTTACACATTGGAGATTTTGTTCATCGCTCAGATGGTCGTGCCATAATCTTGGATGTTACTTACCGACCCACCCCCATACAAGTAGTAAAGGTACATATGTCAGCCAAAGGTACTGCTAAGGAGTACGGGCCACTCTTGCAATGGCCACGCGCTCATGTAGCCGCATATTCGAAATTGGTTTTGCCAGGGGGGATTTTAAGTGCAACCCAGGGTGGTCTTCGGATTGTGTGTCTCTACACACTGAGATTGCCCCAGTGCTGCTGGAGTTTGTTGCTGATCTACATTTACAGCCTTCCACACATGGCATGGTCGGTCCTACGTGGGTCGGTGCCCAAGGGTTTGTAGGTGCACTCGACTTTTTCCTCAGCCACAGGACAACAACGGATGTCGGCGTTGTCCGGATGGAGCAGCACGCAGTCTTCCCATCGGATGACTACCCGGTGTGTCTGCCCCCTCTCACCCTTCCCGCCCTACCCACCCCGGGTGACACACTCACTCGCGTGCGTTACAAGATGGGTACCGGAGTCTCCCAGAGACAACAGCAGCCTTTCGTGGATGGCTGTGCAACTTTGCTTTCCATGCCCCCAACAGCGCTCTTAGACACATACCATCACTTTGTTAAAGTTTTAACCTCCTCGACAGAAGTTGTTTTTGGTCCTCCAGGCATGCCGGACATAGTTCCGGGGTTGGTTTCTTCAGCGGCTCGGGTGTTACACGGTTTGTGCGCGCACACCGTAAGTGGTGGTTGGATGCGCTAGTTGTTCGTAAGATAGTAGCCGCACGCATGGCAGTTCAACACGCATGGGATGTTGTAGGGCGAGAGCGCTCCTTGGAAGTGGTCCCCTTTTCTCGCCCCGCGGGTGTTCCAGCCCCGAGGAAGTCAGACTACCGGCGTTTGTTGCGCAAGTCTTTTACTCCGTGCATTGAGCCTGCGTATGTCAGTGGCCGGCTGGTTCCTCCAGAGGTCCAGGCGGCACTAGGTCTTGACCTATTCCGCACCCGACATCTGCGTCCTGTTACTCGCTGTACTATAGCAGATTTCCGGGCAGTCATCCCCTGGGAGGTCCAGGAAATCCCCCCCCCCCCTACAAGTCACCGTGGACTCCTCCTGGCGCAAATTTGCGCAAGGCTCGGAAATCCACCCCTTATCGGGATCTTGTGGAGTGTTGCATGCTGGAGTGGATACATGATGCGCAGCCGCAGTGGGTGGTAGATTTTGTCTGTAATGTGGCTAATGGGGCGCTTTTGGCAGTACTAGTGCACGGTGATTTCTACGCTTTGCCCAACAAGGGGCCCCAGGGGCCTCCAGCGAATGCACGGCCTTTGTTGAACTTTACCACGATGTGGAAGCTGGGCGCATATTGCTGACTAGTGCGTCCCTCTTCCTACGCAGTCTGGTGTCCTACCTCGCATACAATTTGCCCTACATGCCT
This sequence comes from Eutreptiella sp. 'Long Island Sound 2002', assembly GCA_964036045.1. Lineage (NCBI taxonomy): Eukaryota > Euglenozoa > Euglenophyceae > Eutreptiales > Eutreptiaceae > Eutreptiella > Eutreptiella sp. 'Long Island Sound 2002'. The sequence continues at coordinate 101,838,834 of OZ038383.1, forward strand.
CCTCTTGCGTTGCGGACCTGCTCCGTGTGCTCTAAGATTACATTTGGTGTTTTAGCCATCGATGCAAGCGTCTTTGCAGGGTTGTGGATGACGTACGACATGTGTACAGGTGTGTAGTGCATGATGTTCTACGCTATCTACTGCAGTGTGCGGCGTTGCCGGCCACTGTGATAGAATTACTTCTCCTGGCTACCACAAAGGCCACAGTGCACATGGGTGGTCACGAGGGAGTGACAGAGGCCCTAGCGCCGTTGCTAGCGAGCGTGGCTCACGGCTGCCCGGCACCCGCCATCCTACATTGTGGCGGAGCTCCGCACTTTTCTCGTGTTCCTTTGTGTTCCCCCGTGTTGGGGTCCGGAGGACCTTTCGACAGATTAGGGTAGTATGGAGGACACCGCATGGTGCATGGGTTCTGAAGGTGATATGCCGGTTTTCGGGAGGAATCTCCAGAAGGCCAGACTTCTGACTAAACCGTTTTTCTGGGGCCCGAACCAGCTTTTGGTAGTGGCTTCATGCAAGGGCTTCGAGCTGTGTACATGGGTGAGTCTCGCATGCCAGTTCATCAAGGGACAAGATCTATCCGGGTGGACATCTTTTTCCGCATGTCTACCACAAGGTAGATAAGTCCAAGCTCTTCATGTCCAGTCGACGGGCCTCAAGGGTGTTAGCCATGGTACGTCTTCCATCCAACTATCCACACCACATGTATGCAACAGTGGTAGGCGGGCAGTAGTGGCAGGCTGGTGTCCAACCTCCCACTTACAACTCCTTGAGAGTGGCCAACCAAGCGGCGGCTTCGATTTTACGCACCTTTGCGGGTTGGCATACCCTTCCCTCGGCGCAATTCTTCCAACCTTTGACTGCGGGGTTGACAGGCATCAATCCGGCCGTGGTGGTTGTCATTCACCAATTCTTACAAGGGTATGGGAAACAGTTGCGGCATGCCGGCGTTATGGTGCCAAACAGCACACAACATGGGCTGTATGAAGCAATGCATTGTTTCCACCCCGATATGCCTTGTCTTCGGCGGGGCCTCTTGCGCCACAACCGAGCTGTGGGGGGTCTTTCGCGGTGATCTACCTAGAAACACTCATGTGGGCTTGTCAATCCCGTGCCAGCTTGACCACTCTTACACAGTGTAGGTCTACACTAACTGGTTTTGTTTCGAATCAAGAGTGCGCTCTCAGAGGCGCCGGGTGTCTCTTGTGCCACGGTCCGTAGCCTACGAGAAGGCGGCTGTTTCACAGACTCGAAATCATACATCGTGGCCCTTCATTCCCGCCGACCGAGTGACCTTGGCACACGTCTGGTGGATTTGCTGCTTGCGGATTATAGCCGGATGGCCGCTCACTTTCCCCCTCCGTAACACTTGTACTCTCATCAAGAGGGTACTTTCTTAGATGAGGCATTGCATGCTGTTGATCAAGAGGCCAAGACACAAGCCTTACGGCAGGCAAACCCAACGCCCCCAGGGTACATCGAAGGTCTACAGCCACCTTAGCCGGGGTTTTGTAAGGACGGAATACAGTGGCATGATACGGGGGCAGTGCTGGACCGTTCAGTGAGGCAGCAATATGCCAAACAACAAGACGCGGAATACCACCCCGCGGTGGCGTCCTATGCTTATTACGCATTCTGTGTTGCCTCTAGAGCTGTCTTTGGGGGGGGGGGAGCACCCTCGGATGGTCACTTTTAACATAGTCTAGACACATCTCTACGTATTTAGTGTGTTTTCTACAGTAAACCTGTCACGGCCGCACACCACCAAGACATTTGTCAATATGGAAGCTTCTAGAGAGCCATTTCGTACACTAAGATTGCGGCGGAGCTGCGTCGCATCGTTTCTGAATGGTCGGTGTCCCTCCCCACATGTTGGGGAGTACTGGTACATTGGGGGGCTTCGTATTTGGGCCATACTGTGCAAGACATCTCTGATTGCCCGGTGATTGCGGTTTCGTCAGTCACCTTGTCGTTGAGTGGCCATTTTCTCACTATATCAACCCGAGCCCTCGTCCGTCACACGGCAACCTCCACACAAGTTCGCGCCAATTTTTGTCAGTTTTTGGAAGACAATACTACAGTTGCCTCGTGCCTCTCACCCCCCGGAGCTTCACAACTTTGGAGACTGGTCCCTCCCTGTCAAGTAGGGGATCCTCTGCGTATCAGTCTTTATACCCGACCAGCCACTTCCTGCGTGTAGGGGGCTGGAGAGTGACTGAGCTTGATGCTACCAGGGTACCACATGCACTGCATCTACATCTTTGGTATTACCTTAGCGGAGCGTCAGTATATGTTCCACAACAGCACATTCACCACGCTAGCACAGGGGACACCGTCTATTGGTGGCACCACAACACATTTTTGCTGGACAGGCCGAGGTGGCCCGTGTTCGGCCTACGGCGACGAGCGGCCTGCTACATTATCGACCTCTCCACCCCGGCTGTGCCATCGATGGTTTGTCTTGCGGTACGGGACCACGGCCCAATATTACACAGCTGGGTTTACCATACTAAAGGATAACCAGGCACCGTCACAGGTGCGAATTTGGTGGCAACGTTGGCATTTCTACATGCAAAGCTGTGGACACATGGTAAACTCCCAGCAGACATGTGTCTGCGAATGCCCGGACATTAACTCCCGTGTTTGCTACAAAGGCTCCCTAGATTTCGGAAGGGTTCAGGGGACGTGGTTGGACGACCATGCGCGAGGTGGTACGTACAACATAGAGGGAAATGGGAGCATGGGCACACCGGACAAGGGGGCGTAACACACAGACAGAGGGGCACCGGGCAACTGTCGTAGGGGCTAGGGCACTCGGTGACAATGCAACCGCAGAAGGAGTTTAGACCTCTGGAGCACATACATTAAGCGGAGCGACACCTTGGCCCCCGCGACCGCCCGAGCGTGGAAAACTACAGGTGTTCCCGGAGCAAACACCCGTGTCCGTTTTCACTCCACCCCACAACAGCACGGTGGTCAATAGTGGGGTGCGTGGGTCCGAGCTAAGCTCCAGCCCATACCAGTGCAGGTGCAAGTCCTGCAGACCCACCACCACCACCCTCAGACCAGGTTCCCCACTCCTGTCCAAAAGTTGTTGCAGCGGGGGGGGGGGGGGTGAAATTTTACAAGAGGGAACAGAGTGAGCCAGAGTGGGGTAGTATTCTTCTTGGTTTTGGTCTAGGTTTCAGACTTAGTGTGGGAGTAGTTTGGCTGAGTAGCAAGTCTGATGGTGTCATGGTGAGCAATGCTGAGCATGGTCGCCGGGGCATGAGAAAATCAGGTATGCACCAACAGGCATTGAAGTAAGAACAGCAATGTGCGAGGATGTTGACCGACTTTTTCAATGGTCCTCCTACTACCACGGTACCCCCTCTGTGGAAACAGGTTAGTCATTATGAAAGTTGGGGTGTTTTGGAAGCACATCATTAGGAATCAGAAATTGTCTTATGCCATGCATTTTCTTTCGCCCATGGCACTTGCCCTGATCCCTCCCGACAGGTTGCAACCTTGTCTCCGCTTTCCAATCTAAAATAAGCCCCACAATTGTTCTTTTTCATGATTTTGAAAGCGTCTGTGCAATCACAGCCGGGCCAATGCTTCAAGCCCAGGGCAAGAATGAGGAGTTTCACCACAACATGGGCTGACAGCACAATCTATGTCCACTTCAGATGTGGGTCAGCCTACCAAATGATGACTCAACTTTGTGCCGTCAGATGCTTGTTTCCATTTGCAGATTGGTGGGGGATCCGGACAATTGCGTGACTCCTGTGAGGAACAGGTACTGCGACAAAGGGAGGACATGCACATGTGGGGTGTCGGGGGGGTCGGAGGTGTCGGAGGTGTCGGAGGTGTTGAAGGTGTCGGAGGTCGGAGGTGTTGGAGGTGTCGGAGGTGTCGGAGGTGTCAGAGGTGTTAGAGGTGTGCATCAGGAATGGTTGTAACCGTACTTGACTGAGCCTGGGGGTTGCCAGCCAACCGTCATGGGTAAACCGCCACTCGCCGCGGATTAGCGGCCAAATTTTGTCGATAGCCGCCCCCCTCCCTCGGTTTAATCGCCTACGGAAATCAGCCAACCGCCATCGGTAACCAGCCAACTGCTCTGCTGCATTCCGGTGCTGCATTTTCTGTTGGACGTGCAGATGCAATCCGAAGCCAGTGGACGCGGCAGTCGGAACAGTGTGCATACGGATTTTTTATGCATCCCCCATAAGCGCTCCCAGCCTTTGTATGCAAAACCTTTTGTCGCTAGCAGCGGCCTGACAAGAATTGTCCGTGTGTGCGTATGTGTCTGTCTACCCGTCTGCCTGTGTGCCTGTCTGCCTGTGTGCCTGTCTGCCTACTTGCCTCCCTGTCTGTCAATGTTGGTGAATGCAACACCCACTGCACCCTCCGACAACCCCGGCACCTCCGACACCCCCGACACCTCCGACACCTCCGACACCTCCGACAACTCCAACACCTCCGACACCTCTTGGCACTTGGGCACCTCTGCCAGTCATTCAGAATTTCTGGAACTCCTTGCACACCTTTCGCCCGTGGCACGTGCGCCACCTCTGGCACCCCCCTCTCCTCCGGCACGTCCAGCACGTCCAGCACCCTGGCGCCTTGGGCACCCCTTGCCACCTGTGGCACCTCTGGCGCCTGTGATACCCTGGCACCTCTGGGACTGGTGCCCCCTCTGGCACCCCCACTTGTCACCTTTGGCCCTTGGATTGCCCTGAAGTCCGCGACGGTATTTTGTTTTCAGGAAACGAGTCCAACACCCCCCGCCATGTCCTCAATCCAAGATACCGTGTTTGGATTTTAGGAGGTGAGTCTGGGTACTTTAGTGGATGCGCCCTGCCCCCCCCCCCCCCTTTGGATGCTCTGGTTCAGGAAACCCATGGCGTGAGGGCGGTGGGCATGTGGCCAGCAGTTCGATGATGGCAAGGGGCGATGCACCGACCCCTGGTGGTTGGCAATTCAGTGACGTCGGTTTTGGGGGTGAAGCGACGTCATTGAGGCGCTAATGGCCTTGTCGGCGTGCACCCCATTTGGTGGATGCCTTGGCTGGCCCTGTGCAGTGTGCAGCCGCATGATGGGCGGGGCCGACGCATGCCCTGGGGCTGAGTCGTAAGCCACACCGCGAAGAGGGTGGGTGGGTGTGCGCTGCAGTCTGAAGGGGCACGCTGTTGCTCCTCCAAGTGTCATGGCACACAAGGCCTTGGGCGCCATCGATGGACAGACGGGAGCAGAAGAGGCGGACCTTTTCTGATCAAACGTACGGGGGGGGGGGGGAGGGGTTGGTGGGCCGTAAATTTGGCGTTTCAATGCAGCCTCCAAATTCCCCACCCCAACCCCAGGGGCTTTCTGCTTTGTCCTCCATCCCCTTGTGCTTTGCATGCTCCATCTCTCATTCCTGGCTCCTCACTTCCGCCAAATTTACCACTGCCAAATTGACCCGGCACCCCCCTGCCCCGTGTAGGGGACTGTTATGGGCCACATCACGGAGTTGTAGTGTGGAGCTGGGAGCGGGCCGACCCCGACGCCTGATGGTCCAGGGGGAAGGGCTTTCGCGCCGCAGGCCATGCCGGAACGTCCGTGGGGCAGAGATGGATGTACCACCCCTGCACTGCTCCACAAATGCAGTGCTCCACGGCGCGCACAAGGCTTTGCAGAGTTGCAGGGACGTACTTGGACCATTCCGATGCCCGCAGGGCTGTGCGGGAGGATCTAGATTCCCTCCACACCCCGCCCCCTGAGGGACGGGAAGTACGGAAGGCGCCGGGTGGGGCGCAGGCGGTAACCGATGGCGGTCGGGGGGTAATCCATGGTGGTTGGGGGGTAGCGGACGGCGGTTGGGGGGTAATTGAAGGCAGTTTGGGGGTAATCGACGGCGGTTAGGGGGTAACTTACAGCAGTTGGGGGGTAGTGGACGGCGGTTGGGGGGTAATCGACGGCGGTTGCGGGGTAATCGACGGCGGTTGGGGGGGAATCGAGGCGGTTGGGGGTTAACCCACGGCGGTTGGGGGTAATCGACGGCGGTTGGGGGGTAGCGGACGGCGGTTGGGGGGTAACCGACGGCGGTTGGGGGGCAACCGACGGCGGTTGGGGGGTAACCGACGGCGTTGGGGGGTACCCGACGGCGGTTGGGGGGGGGTAATCGACGGCGGTTGGGGGGTAGCGGACGGCGGTTGGGGGGTAATCGGCAGCGGTTGGGGGGTAACATCAAACCCCACAACAACGAATCCCACTATCTTCTACACAGCCTTTCCATATCTGACCGAGGAAGGTGCCAGAAAACCTTTTCCTTTGTATTTTCCCTCATGTGAGTCAGTCGCTGGGTGGTGCCTGCCTCACTCAGAGTGGGTGCCTGCCTTTTTCATTTTATCCCCCCCGTATGGCTAAGAAAAAGCCTGCCATGGCAACTCCTTTGTTCTTCCTTCAGTTGGTGGGTGCCGGAGTTGCCCGGAGGGTTGGTGGGTGGATGGCGGTGTTGCTTTGGGTGGATGGGTGAGTAGCGATGTTGCCCGATGGGTGGGTGCGTGGCGGTGTTGCCAGGTGGGTGGGTGGGCGGCGATGTCGCCCAGCTGGTGGATGGGTGGGTGGCGGAGTTGCGCGCTGGGTGGGAGGGTGTTTAGCGGTGTCGGCCGGTTGGTGGGTGGCGGCATTGCCTGGGGGGCTGGGTGCCGGTGTTGCCCGGTGGGTTGGTGGGTGGGTGGCGGTGCACTGGTGGGCGGGTGGGTGGCGTTGTTGCCCGGTGGGTGGGTGCCTGCCTTTTTCATTTTATCCCCCCCGCATGGCTAAGAAAAAGCCTGCCATGGCAACTCCTTTGTTGTTCCTTCAGTCGGTGGGTGCCGGAGTTGCCCGGTGGGTTGGTGGGTGGGTGGCGGTGCACTGGTGGGCGGGTGGGTGGCGTTGTTGCCCGGTGGGTGGGTGGGTGGCGGCGTTGCCCGGTGGGTGGGTGCCGGTGTTGCCCGGTGATTGGGTGCGTGGATCGGGGTGTTGCCCGGTGGGTGGGTGGGCGGGTGGCGGTGTCGCCCGCTGGGTTGGTGGGTGGGAGGCGGTGTCGCGCGTTGGGTGGGTGGGTGGGTGGCGGTGTGGACCGGTTGGTGGGTGGGTGGGTGGTGGCGTTGCCCCGTTTGGTGGGTGCCGGTCTTGCCCGGTGGGTGGCTGGGCGGGTGGGTGGCCATGTTTCCTGAGGGTAGGGAGGGTGGGTGCCGGTGTTGCCAGGTGGGTGGGTGGGAGGGTGGTGGTGTCGCCCGGTGGGTTGTTCGTTGGGTGGCGGTGTCGGCTGGGGGGTGGGTGGGTGGGTGGCAGTGTTGCCCGGTGGGTGGGCGGGTGGCGGTGTTGCGTGGTGGGTTGGTGGGTGGGTGCCGGTGTTGCTTAGTGATTGGGTGGGTGGATCGGGGTGTTGCCCGGTGGGTGGGTGGGTGGCGGTGTGGCCCAGTAGGTGGGTGGGTGGGTGGCGGTGTGGCCCGGTGGGTGGGTAGCAGTGTTCCCCGGTGGATGGGTTGATGGTGGCGTTGCCCGGTGGGTGGGTTCCGGTGTTGCCCGGTGGGTGGGTGGGTGGCCTGGTGGCCGCATTGCCCGATGACGGGAAGGGTGGGTGACGGTGTTGCCCGGTGGGTTAGTGGGTGGGTGGGTGGCGCTGTCTGCTTCTGGGTGGGTGGGTGGTTGGCGGAGTTGTCCGGTGGGTGGGTGGGTGGCAAAGTTGCCCGGTGAGTGGGTGCTCGTGTTGCTTGGTGGGTTGGTTGGTAGGTGGCGGTCCACTGGTGGGCAGGTTGGTGGGTGGCAATGTTGCCCCGTGGGTGGGTTGGTGGCGGTAATTCCCGGTGGGTGGGTGTTGGTGTTGCCCGGTGGGTGGGAGGAGGAGGAGCACGACGACGAGGAGGAGCGCCTGCCGCGGTCCCGTGGACGATGGCCCTGAGCATCGTCCCCGGGGGGTCCCACGCATACCCGCCAGGGCAGTTGTCCGTCTTACCTCCGCTAGAGCAAGACGGATCTGGTCGCACACTTGAGGACGCTCCTCCGGGCAGGCCGTCCGGGTCCCAGCGCCGGTGTACGACAACGCCACGGTTCGATCTGCCTCCAGGTCCTCGACACCGACCGCCTGAAAGACCTAGATCCACCCGAGTCAGCGTCCCTAAATCGTCCAGACGTGAAGGTGCGGGTCTTTCTGGGGCATCACCCCCGACTTGAAATCGTCGCCGGGCTAACAAGAACGCGGCCCAGCACGCCTATGCGCACTACTGGCGGGCTGAGTACCGACGGCGGCGCGAGTACGGTCACGCTACACGATCACGCGCACCGCCGGTGGCCTGGGTACCCCCGGGTTCTGTGGGTGTGGGACGTGTGCAACAGCTATAGCACCACGTTGGTGCATCGCGGTGGATGTCTTTGGGCCGCTAAGCCGGCGCCATGTCGGTGCACGGTTGTTTGGGCGGTGCCATGGTGGCGCGCTGCCCTGGAGGTTGCGCCTTGACAACACACTTGTAAGTTGGCGGCACCACGGCAGCGCCTTGCCTCTGAGTTGGCGCCACACTTGCGCACGATTGACTGGGCGGCGCGGTGGTGACGTTATGCCCTGGGGGTCGCACCACGATGGCCCCCGCGTATGTCGGCGGCACCACGGTGGTGTTTCGCCATCGGTGTCGCACCACATTGGCGCACGGCTGTTTGGGCGGCGTGTCTGTGGCGCTCTGCCCTTGAGGTCGTGCCATGACGGCGCACGTCTACTGGGTTGGCACCACTGTGGTGTCCTACCACCGAGCTGGCGCCATTCCGGCGCCCGGTGGTTGGGCGAGGCGGAGAGCACCGCCGACGACACGCGAGGCGGTGAGCACCGCCGACGACATGTCACCTCTACACGAGGTGTCACGGTTGGCGGAGCACCAGGTGCAGACCCCATCATGGTGCCTCGAATATTGGCGTGGAGGAACCACCATGGCAAGGCTCGCGCAACCGTTCCACGGGTCTGCGCGGCGCCGCGGTGGCGGGTTGCACCGGAAACCGCGCCACGACGGCGCATGTGTATGTTGGTGGCACAACGGTTGTGCTCTGCCACTGAGCCGGCGCCACGAAGGCACACGGGTGTCTGGTCGGCGTCATGGCGGTGCTGTGCCCTAGAGGTCGCGCCGCGACGGCGCACTTGTGCGTTGGCGGCACCATAGTGGTGCCCTGCCACTGTGCCGGCGCCACATCGGCGCACTGCCTTTGGGTGGCCGCACGGTGGCACACTGCCCTGGAGGTTGTGCAGCAACGGCGTACCCGTACGTTGGCTGCACCACGGTGGTGCCCTGCCACTGAGTAGGCGCCACGTTGCCACACAACTGCCTGGGCGGCTCCACGACGGCGCATTCGTGCGCTGGCTGCCCCACGGTGGCGCTATGCTGCTGAGGTGGCGCCACGCAGGCGCTCCGTCCCGGAGAAAAGGGCGGCAAGGGGCATGGGGGGGAGAGGGGTGACGAGAATTGCACGACCTACCGGTTTCCCGGTAAACACGCGGCCGTTGCCTGGCTGTGCGTGTGGGCAACCCGTCCCACAACTACCATCATGAGGGTTTTTATACTGGTGCCAGGTCACCAGATATCGAGGAGGTGCACTGTATGGCAGTGGTGCATCTGCCCCTCACACACTGCACCTCTGGCCCAGGGAGGAGCCCCGGACAGTTGGCGGCCGGGATGGGCCCGGCTTGACAAGGTGGGTGGGTGGGTGGGAGGCGGTGTTCCCTGGTGGATGGGTAGGAGGTGGCGTTGCCCAGTCGGTGGGTTCCGGTGTTGCCCGGTTGATGGGTGGGTTGGTGGTTGGCTGCATTGCCCAAGGGCAGGGAGGGTGGGTGACGTTGTTGCCCGGCGTGTGAGTGGGTTGGTGGCGGTGTCGGCTCCTGGGTGGGTGGGTGGGTGGTTGGCGGAGTTGCCCACTGGGTGAGAGGGTGGCGGCGTTGACCGGTGGGAGGGGTAAAATAATTCACGGAGGGGGGTAAATAATTCACGGAGGGGTAAAATAATTCACGGAGGGGGGTAAATAATTCACAGAGGGGTCAAATAATTCACGGAGGGGGGTAAAAAATTCACGGAGGGGTCAAATAATTCACTAAGGGGGGTTAATAATTCACGGAGGGGTAAAATAATTCACGGAGGGGGGTAAATAATTCACGGAGGGGTCAAATAATTCACGGAGGGGGGTAAATAATTCACGGAGGGGTGAAATAATTCACGGAGGGGGATAAACAATTCACGGAGGGGTAAAATAATTCACGGAGGGGGGTAAATAATTCACGGAGGGGTGAAATAATTCACGGAGGGGAGTAAATAATTCACGGAGGGGTAAAATAATTCACGGAGGGGGGTAAACCATTCACGGAGGGGTAAAATAATTCACGGAGGGGGGTAAACAATTCACGGAGGGGTAAAATAATTCACGGAGGGGGGTAAATAATTCACGGAGGGGTGAAATAATTCACGGAGGGGGGTAAATAATTCACGGAGGGGTAAAATAATTCACGGAGGGGGGTAAACAATTCACGGAGGGGTAAAATAATTCACGGAGGGGGGTAAATAATTCACGGAGGGGTCAAATAATTCACGGAGGGGGGTAAATAATTCACGGAGGGGTGAAATAATTCACGGAGGGGGGTAAATAATTCACGGAGGGGTAAAATAATTCACAGAGGGGGGTAAACAATTCACGGAGGGGTAAAATAATTCACGGAGGCGGGTAAATAATTCACGGAGGGGTCAAATAATTCACGGAGGGGGGTAAATAATTCACAGAGGGGTCAAATAATTCACGGAGGGGGGTAAATAATTCACGGAGGGGTAAAATAATTCACGGATACGGATACACTGTATATGTACACCTCTGGAAGCAACAAAAGGCAAGGTTGTTGTATCCCACGATGAAAATCCACGTGGGGTTGGCCGAAAAAATGATATGCTTTTTTGGGGGGCAAAAAACGGATGTTGAAATCGCCCTGAATCGTGCCTTTTAGCAACGAAGTCTACGTGCGTAAAGGGCCGCCTAAGACCCACCGGGCAATGCCGCCACCAACCCCCCCACAGGGCAACAATGCCACCCACCAACCTGCCCACCAGTGGACCGCCACCTACCCACCCACCCACCCACCAAGCAACACCCCCTCCCATCCACCCACCCACCAACACCACGATCCACCCGTCCCGTCACCGGGCAACAGCGAGAGGCACCCACCGGGCAACAACGCCACCCACCAACCAACTAGGCAACACCGGCACCCACCCAACGGGTAATGCCACCACCAACCCACTCACGGGCCAACAATGCCACCCACCCACCCACCCACCAGTGGACAGCCACCTGTCCACCAACCCACCGGGCAACGCCACCACCAACCCATCCACCGAAGAACACTGCCACCCACCCACCGGGCAACACCGGCACCCAGCCAACGGGTAATGCCACCACCAACCCACACACGGGCCAACAATGCCACCCACCCACCCACCCACTAGTGGACTGCCACCTACCCACCAACCCACCGGGCAACACCAGCACCCACCGTGAATTATTTTACCCCTCCGTGAATTATTTACCCCCCTCCGTGAATTATTTCACCCCTCCGTGAATTGTTTACCCCCCTCCGTGAATTTTTTGACCCCTCCGTGAATTATTTACCCCCCTCCGTGAATTATTTTACCCCTCCGTGAATTGTTTACCCCCCTCCGTGAATTATTTCACCCCTCCGTGAATTATTTACCCCCCTCCGTGAATTATTTCACCCCTCCGTGAATTATTTACCCCCCTCCGTGAATTATTTTACCCCTCCGTGAATTATTTACCCCCCTCCGTCAATTATTTTACCCCTCCGTGAATTATTTACCCCCCTCCGTGAATTATTTCACCCCTCCGTGAATTATTTACCCCCCTCCGTGAATTATTTTACCCCTCCGTGAATTATTTACCCCCCTCCGTGAATTATGTCACCCCTCCGTGAATTGTTTACCCCCCTCCGTGAAATATTTCACCCCTCCGTGAATTATTTGACCCCTCCGTGAATTATTTACCCCCCTCCGTGATTTATTTCACCCATCCGTGAAATATTTACCCCCCTCCGTGAATTATTTGACCCCTCCGTGAATTATTTACCCCCCTCCGTGAATTATTTCACCCCTCCGTGAATTTCTTACCCCCCTCCGTGAATTATTTCACCCCTCCGTGAATTATTTACCCCCCTCCGTGAATTATTTACCCCCCTCTGTGAATTATTTGACCCCTCCGTGAATTGTTTACCCCCCTCCGTGAATTATTTCACCCCTCCGTGAATTATTTACCCCCCTCCGTGAATTTTTTTACTCCTCCGTGAATTGTTTACCCCCCTCTGTGAATTATTTTACCCCTCCGTGAATTGTTTACCCCCCTCCGTGAATTATTTGACCCCTCCGTGAATTATTTACCCCCCTCCGTGAATTATTTCACCCCTCCGTGAATTATTTACCCCCCTCCGTGAATTATTTCACCCCTCCGTGAATTGTTTACCCCCCTCCGTGAATTATTTGACCCCTCCGTGAATTATTTGCCCCCCTCCGTGAATTATTTTACCCCTCCGTGAATTATTTACCCCCCTCCGTGAATTATTTCACCCCTCCGTGAATTGTTTACCCCCCTCCGTGAATTTTTTCACCCCTCCGTGAATTATTTACCCCCCTCCGTGAATTATTTTACCCCTCCGTGAATTATTTACCCCCCTCTGTGAATTATTTGACCCCTCCGTGAATTATTTGACCCCTCGGTGAATTATTTGACCCCTGTGTGTGTGTCAATTATTTTGGGGGTCTAGACCCCCCTAGGAATCGACGCATAGGGTCGCGTCAATTATTTTGGGGGTCTAGACCCCCTTAGGAATTGACGCATTGGGTCGCGTCAATTATTTTGGGGGTTCAGACCCCCATAGGAATTGACGCATAGGGTCGCGTCAATTATTTTGGGGGTCTAGACCCCTATAGGAATTGGCGCATAGGGTCGCGTCAATTATTTTGGGGGTCTAGACCCCCCTAGGAATTGACGCATAGGGTCGCGTCAATTATTTTGGGGGTTTAGACCCCCCTAGGAATTGACACATTGGGTCGCGTCAATTATTTTGGGGGTCTAGACCCCCGTAGGAATTGGCGCATAGGGTCGCGTCAATTAATTTGGGGGTCTGGACCCCCCTAGGAATTGACACATAAGGTCGCGTCAATTATTTTGGGGGTCTAGACCCCCATAGGAATTGACGCATAGGGTCGCATCAATTATTTTGGGGGTCCAGACCCCCATAGGAATTGGCGCATAGCAGGGGGGTGCACCACCTCAGTGGAATATCTATCCAGAGGGGGGGTGTACACCACCTCAGTGGAATATTTATCCACAGGGGGGGGGGTACACCACTTCAGTGGAATATTTATCTAGAGGGGGAGGTACACCACCTCAATGGAATATTAATCCACAGGGGGGGGGTACACCACCTCAGTGGAATATTTTTCCCAGCCTCCCATTTTCCCCAATGCCCCATTTTCCACCCTTTTTTTTCTTTTGGGGGGGGGTGTTCCCCTGTGTCGCATGGACTCCCATTCTTCCCAACTTTCAATTTTCATGATGGTTTTTTTTGTGGTGGGTGGCTGTGTTGGGGGAGGGGGAGTGCCAGATTTTTTCTTGTCCCTTTCTGAGAGGAAGGAAGGAAGGGACGGGGCGGGTACCACACTTATATCAGACTTTTGCTGAGATGTGTTCTGTTTTATGTCCTTGACACGAGATGCCAAATCAGACTTCAGACTTCAGACTTTATACCCATAGCTGGTATACACCCCCTATTCCGGGCTGAAAATTGTATCATTTAAAATTTTTCGGCACTGCAGTGCCCAAAAATTTGAAATGGCTTTTTTCAGTGGGTTCTCCAATACACCTCTGTAGTCATCTCCACAGGTGATGTCATACTGCAGCAGCATGCATCAAAACTTGGCATACCCGTTATCCATGGGTCATCGCACCGCGGTGTTATACTCGGAAGGCCACGTACAATGTACCTTGCCCAATCACTTCCATTCCTGTCCAAATGTGCACTTGAAAATGGACTTCCAGTACTTTTGGGCACTGCAGTGTCCAAAAAATTTAAAACTCCGTATTTCACTCCTATTGGTTCCCATTGCGTAACACCTGACAAAGGACGTATGAATCATCGGACGTTGGTAACACCCTCTGCTGATCGGAAATATATTGCCGGTTGTCTGACTGCCACCTTGGAGTGTACCCAGGCTTTGGAACGTTCCACGTCCATTGGGAGATACATTGTTTGGATCTTCGCTAGCTGCTTTTGGTCTATGCCGCATCAGGTTTGTTTTGTGATAGTGTCTGTGATTTCTTTGTCTCCTTACCTTTGCTGCCTGCGAACAGGACTTTTGTCCATGGATGCGGCTCCCTTCCGGCAGTTCCTTAGTTCGAAGGTATATGCTTCAAAGGAGGATCTATCTGAGGCTGTGGGTGTGGATAAGGGCGCCGATGCGTTTTGTACGTGGGTGTTAGATCTCCGGTTGGAGTGGAAAAGTAGGCGGTCTGTTGGTGAATACATCCAACAAAGGGACAGGCGGACCGTTAATTGTCTGCCGGACCAATGGTTCCGTGTTGCTGAGCAAGAGATTTTTAATATATGGTCTGTTCTACACAAGAGGTGTCGTCCACGTGCCAAGAGGGCTGTAGGTGTTCAACCCAAGAGTTGTGTGCAACGTAGGTGTTTGGCTCACATGGGTCAATGTTCTTACCATGTACCCTCCTTTGCAGTTCAAGGAGCAACTGCGTGCACCAGTCTTTGGCAGACCTTGGAAGGTAAACCTGCTGTTCTATGGTTTGATAATTTTTATAGACGTAACTTCCGGCCTGTGCCTGGTAATGAGAACCAGTCCCTTAATTGTACAGCTGGTGCTATCATACTCTTGAAACGACCTGTCGACATTATGCCGTCTTTTCCTAGCCTCTCGGTCTTGCGGCAGAGGATTGGGTACACTGCAGACTTGTTGGTGCAGAGCCATAAAAACTTCATTGATGGCTTGCAAGCGTTGATGGAGGACCCCATCCGCCTTCAACATGTTCGTTGTCCCTTGGACATACGACGGGATAATGTTACCAGCCCAGCTTGGACCCCCTTTTTTCTCACAGACCTAACTGTGTCCGCTACCCCCGACCTTGTCTCTATTATTCACGGGCTCCAGGAGGTGCAGCAGCACACACAGCACCGTCTTCCATTGTTGGTCGACGAAAATATTCACTACCGTGTCCTTAAGCTCGTTTACAGCATCAGCTATGCTCGGTACAACGTGCCCCTGTTCATTACACGTACCCCGGTAGTGTACGGCACATGGCACCCATATAAATATTGTGTAACCCTGTGCTACAGAAGATTCTTCCCTTTATTTACCTATTTTTCCTATGGTTCACTCAATTTGGGCACTGCAGTGCCCAACTTTCCGAAACTCATCTATATGGAGCGTATGATTCTGGTGCTCTTGCACTTGGCCCATAAGTGGCGCCAACCTTTGGAACAGAAGTTACAGACTCTAAGGGGTTTGCACCGACCGGGTAACGCTAATCACAGCACACTTCTTACACAGCTGCAAGGGTTGGTAACACTGCTGTACGGTTACATTCCAGCCTTGTTTATTATTGGGTCGCAAGTGAGGGATTGTCATTGGTTTGCACAGGGAGAGCAGCACGCTGCAGGGCCATTGTTGAGCCGTTGTCTACACGTCCTTCTGAGGCTCACCCTAGGTTATGAGGACAAGGTTGAATATGTGCGCACCATTGTTGTTGCTAGGCTGTTGTGGTCCCAGTGGTTTGCCCGCTTACCTGGGGTGGCACACAGTGAGGAACCGTGTGAGGCACTGTTAAGCCGTGTTGTGCACTTAATGGCACAACACCCTGGGAAATGTACCTTGCAACAGGTGCATGACCTGTTTATACTCACTCCCGTTGCAGACCAGACCCCAAAGGACCTGCAGTACGTCAATGTTCCCAAGGGACTGCCACAACTGGTTGATCGTCGTTTCACCAGATTGATGGCGCGATTCGATGTTGGTGTTATACCCCCCCTGGTCTGGTCCAGTCAGAAGTCGAGTATCGTGCAAGACAGGTGGGATCCTGCCAAGATGGATTTTCCTTGCGCACTAGATACGGTGCTCACTGCAGAGCATTACCGAGATCTATGTGCCAAGACATTGCGGAAACTTGTTAAACCTGTTAAAGTCGATGCTGATGTGATGACAAAGCTGGGTAGACACGTGCCACAGCGTCCTCCAGGTGATATGGACACAACAGTAGCACAGGCACAGGACATGTTACGCGCATGTAATACACCAGACCGGTACAAGCGACGCCGGCCAGCACGCGCTTTTGCGCAAAGGGACCCCGCCCGGATACCCGCCCCCCCCAATGCTGATGGCGACAGTGACAGTGATGAGGACCCCTCCCCCCCTTCTGGTGGGGCAGCCGGAGATCCAGACCTGAGGGCTGCTGATTTTGTGGGTGATGATGGATGGGACCCGGACCCCCCCCCTCCAAAAGCAGTGTCTGTTCACAGTGATGATTCCGACGCCCCGGTGGCTGTCCTTTGGGAGCTGAATGAGTTTGACCCTCGATTTTTACCAGGTGCATCCGACTGTGATGCTATTTCTGCCATCTATGTTCAATCGCTGAGCGCTGCCAGTAGTCATCAACATTAGAAGCCTGTAAATCAACAATTTGCAGCCCTGTGGCCTTTTGTAGTGTGTCGTGTGACCCTTTGTTAGCCCCTTTGCTAAGCTATGCCTTCGGATACCGAACTGCCGGAAGGGGATGAGCAGCAGACCGCATCGCAAGCCGTTCACACAGCAGAGAAGACACGGGCGCAGTCGGGGCAGGCTCCAGTGAAGCGGACGGGGACAGACCGGGGAACGGAAACATTCCGCACAACGTGGATCAAAAAGGAGCTGGGCAAGATACAGCTGACCAAGATAAAGTTTGACACCGACCTCACGCGTGGGCAGACCAGAGAGAGGGACTAGGACTCAGTACTATCGCGGATCGCAAGCCTGAGGACAAATCCACCCTGCCGGCCTATCTCAAACATTCTCATATGGCGAAACGAAGGTACACTACCATCCTGTCACACACGCGTCGTAATTTTCACACAGTCTGGTCGTTTGGGCACTGCAGTGCCCATCTCGCTGATATCCCCCATCTACCATCTCCCTGTGGTGCATTTTTCTATCAGCTGAAATTCCCTACTGCTTGGGCGGGGCTCATATCCTGACGGCACTCCAAAGACTTCACCGAGAATACCGTGAGAAGTCACGGGCACTGCCGGACTGGTTACAACACGTCTATTGCGAGGAGATCAGACACGACTGTCCTGTTGACATCACAGAGATTATTGGAGGCGATCACAATGCGGTACAACACCCAGTGAGCAAGCTGAGTATGGGACAAATGGCCGCTCGAATTTGGACTGAAGTGCAGAGGGGCAAAGCGAAAGAGATGCTGCTGGTGGCTCTGCGGAAGTGTCGCCGGCTGGGCGAGAAAACATCTGTGGTATGAGAGATGCACGATGAGACCACCGTTGTCAGTCCTTTGCGTACCTGTGGCCTGTCCAACACTGTATCCCTGCCAGGACTCAATCTGGAAAAATTGGAGACCGCTGGTCTCATTACTCCACATATCTGGTGGCCGCGTGGCTGAGTTTATTGACACCTTTGAGAAGACTGCCGGTGAAGGTATTATGTCCTCTTGGCACCTGTTTTCGTCGTCTTTTGGTGTTCATGGGAACTGCAGTGCCCAAATTCGATGCGACCCTAATTTTTGCACTGCAGTGCTCAACCCATACACTCTGCGGCCGTTGACGGGACTGCATGGCGACCAGATGGATGAAATACTGCTGTACATGGCTGGAGATGGGGCCAAGATCGCAGGAATACATGCCAAGGCCAGACTGTTGAAGCGGGACCGCATGTGGGAGATGCTGTACCTTCACCCGGACAACACGCTCATCCATCCTTCTCGACGTATGTTTATGGGGCGGCTGGGTCCGGCGCGATCGCTGTTGACCCCCCCCCCCCCCCGCCCGAACCCACGACGTAAGGCTGTTTCGATCCCATTGGTACCAGTGGTCTCCTCTTCTAACAGTGAACTTGCATGAAATGCAAAGAGTCCGCAAATTGCTTGGAAAGTCGCCGAGGGCCGCCCAATTGTCACTGGGGAAATGGACCTGGAGTGCCGAAAATCCGTTACCAAGCTGGGACACTATCCAGAAAGCACCGCTGTGGCAGGATGAGGAATGGGCTGACCTGAGGATTGCGCTGGCGAGGCCTGTCAAGGAAACTGCAGTGACAGCGACTGATGGGGAGAAATAAACAACTATCTGGCTCAACAAGCCGCAGGATGGGACTGAAGCAACCGGAGCTCGGGCAGAGGCAATTGCGTTGGTTCCTGGCAAGGCCATCCCGTATACGATTGCATTGAGGGAGTACAAAGCGGTATGCAACCATTAGGCATAAGAAACGGATCGATTTCGCATTGCTGGTCACTTTAGGCACTGCAGTGCCCATCTGTAATGAAATGTGCTTTTGACAACAGGTCTTCATTGAGTTTACGAAGGAACAAATGGACGATATCCATCCCCTGGTGCTGAAGGTTGCTGCGAAGTTGGTACCTGTGGCTATTGGTGGAATGGCGGCCGATGTCAAGTTCCTGGTTAATCAATTGCGCGACTCTGAGGAGTGTGGAGGCTGGCTGTATATTATGACCTCTTTTTTTGATTAGGCAGTCGGTCACCCGACCTATCGGTTCGAGGAGAGGACTAATTACTTCTGTGTCCCCGACAAGTTTAGGGTGAAGGTCCCGAATATTTTCATTTGCGATTAGGGTGCATACGGCAGCACCATTGGTCTGGCAGCGGCTGGTTGGCTCCTGCGTGTGCTTGGTATTGTTCCCCGACGCGACAGACAGTCCGAGGATGAAGTCTGGCTCCTGCTTTTGACAGCATCGGCTGTATTGCCAGCACAGCTCCTGTCCTGCCTTCCTGAGTCCCCCTGTCTGGCAGCTTGCTTCACTTGGCGCCAGGGTTTGTTTAACGAATTCTGTGAACACCTAGCGGCGTATGTGCAGGAGATGGACTGTGTCTACTTGGTTAACTGGGACGCTTGGATGCCAAGGATTAGGGACTGTATGCCAGTTATGGTGCAGCGGCTTGGGGAAGGGGAAGATGAGGAGGGGGGGGACGATGTGGAGGAAGAGGAGGATGACGAGATCGTGCTGGTCGGTGGTGACAGCAAGAAGAGGAGCACCCCCAGCAAGAAGGAGCCGTCCTCCGACGACAGTGGGGATGAGGTTGATGATCCCCCCAAAAGGCCAGCCAAAAAGGCCAAGGACAGTACCCCCCTCAATATGTTTCACGCCAAAGTAGGTCAGGCCAAGGGTAAGAAGGCTCCACCAAAGAAGAAGTAGACTGCGTTGTGCGGTTGGCACTGCCTGTGACCATGTCAGTAGTTTTTTCGCCTCGATTTGCACACTGTCGCGCGTCCTGTTCTATGCAGGTTTGAGACTGGTGCCCTTTTTCATGTTTTGGTAATTTTGGGCGCTGCAGTGCCCAAACTCAGCGACTCGCCCTTTTTTTACCCCTGCTGGGCCATTTCTTTTGCAGGCATTGTTGTTGTCATTTATTATTGGATTGCCTGCACTGGCGGCGCCTCCGTTGTTGGTCGGCACCAGTGGTGGTGCATCATTCTTGACGCTTCGCATACAATCACAGTGACTGGGTCAGCAGACGCGGTAACAAAAAGCAAACCAGACTTTTGCATGTGTTTGCCTGTCGTCCTCCTTGCTTCATTTTTTAGGTTGCATTTTACGGCATGGTTTGAAATGCAGCAGCGGATGATTTGGAAGAATTGGATTTTTCTTTGGATGGACACTGCAGTGCCCAAATTTGAAGGGGATACATGACTTTTGACTGGCACATGTTGTACCCCCTACACACAGTCATTTTGGACAATTCACACGTTTTTGGGGGTGTTCTCTGCAAAGCACAATTGTGCAATTTTTCAAAGTGGTTTTTCAGCCCCCGTTTTGGGGTGGTACCCATTTGGGAACTGTGGCAATTTTGCTACGTGCGTATAGGGCCGCCTAAGTGGGTGTGTGGGTGGCTGGCTGGCCGCCTTGCCCAAGGGCACGGAGGGCATGTGACGGTGTTGCCCGGTGGGTGTGTGGGTGGCTGGCCATGTCGGCTGCTGGGTGGTTGGGCGGGTGGCATAGTTGCCCGGTTGGTTGATGGGTGGCGGCGTTGCTCGGTGGGTGGCGGTCCAATGGTGGGCAGGTTGGTGGGTGGCATTGCTGCCCCTTGGGGGGGTCGGTGGCGGCATGCCCGGTGGGTGGGTGCCAGTGTTGCCTGGTGGGTTGGTGGGTGGGTGGCGGAGTTGCCCCGTGGGTGGGTAGGTTGCGGTGTTGCCCGATGGGTGGGTGGGTGGCGGCGTTGCTCGGTGGGTTGGTGGGTACGTGGCAGTCCAATGGTGGGCGGGTTGGCGGGTGGCATTGTTGCCCTGTGGGGGCGTTGGTGGCGGCATGCTTGGTGGGTGGTTGCCGGTGTTGGCTGGTGGGTTGGTGCGTGGGA
The DNA here is from genome assembly GCA_964036045.1 of Eutreptiella sp. 'Long Island Sound 2002'. NCBI lineage: Eukaryota > Euglenozoa > Euglenophyceae > Eutreptiales > Eutreptiaceae > Eutreptiella > Eutreptiella sp. 'Long Island Sound 2002'. Next base: position 101,859,454 of record OZ038383.1, read on the forward strand.
GGCCGTGTTGCTTGGGCCGGTTGGGTAGGTTGCAGTGTCGCCCTCCAGTTGGGTGGGTGGGTGGCGGTGTCGCCTGGTGGTTGGAAGTGCGGGTGGCGGTGTTGCCTGGTGGGTGGTCGGGTGGTGGCGTTGCCCGGTGGGTGGATGCCGGTGTTGCCCGGTGGGTGGTTGGGTAGCTGGGTGGCCGCCTTGCCTGGAGGGCACGGAGGGTATGTGACGGTGTTGCCCGGTGGGCGTGTGGGTGGGTGGCCATGTCGGCTGGTGGTTGGGTGGGTGGGTGGCAGAGTTGCCCGGTGGGTGAGTGGGTGGCGGTGTTACTCGGTGGGTTGCTGGCTAGGTGGCAGTCCAATGGTGGGCAGGTGGGTGGGTGCCAATGCTCCCCTTTGGGGGGATTAGTGGCAGCATGCTTGGTGGCAAGCCGCCGATGTTGCCCGCGGTCGGTGGGTGGGTGGCAGGCGGTGTTGCTTGCGCTGGGTGGGTAGGTGGCGGTGTCGCCCAGTAGCTGGGTGGGTGGATGGCGGTGTCGCTTGCTGGGTGGAAGGGCGGGTGGCAGTGTTGCCCGGTGGTTGGGTGGGTGGTGGCGTTGCCCGGTGGGTGGGTGCCGGTGGTGCCCGGTGGGTGGGTGGGTTGGTGGGTGGCCGTGTTGCCCGGAGGGCAGGGAGGGTGGGTGACGGTGTTGCCCGGTGGGTGGGTTGGTGGGTGGCGGGGTTGCCCGGTGTATGGGTGGGTGGCAGCGTTGCCCGGTGGCTGGGTGCCAGTATTGCCCGTTGGCTTGATGCGTGGGTGGCGGTGCAATGGTGGGCGGGTGTGTGGGTGGTTCTGTTGGTAGGTGGATAGGTAGGTGGCAGCATTGTCCGGTGGGTGGGTGCGGGTGTTTTTACAGTGGGTGGGTGGGTGGGTGGATGGGGGTGTTGGCTGGTGGGTGGGTGGGTGGGTGTGTGGCGGAATTGCCCGGTGGGTGGGTGGCTGGGTGGCGGTGGTGCCCGTTGGGTGGCTGGGTGGTGGCGTTGCCCGGTGGGTGGGTGCCGGTGTCGCCCGGTGGGTGGGTGCGTGGGTGGCGGTGGTGCCGTTGGGTGGGTGGGTGGCGGAGCTGCCCGTTGGATGGGTGGGTGGCGGGGTGGCCGTCTTGCCCGAGGCCAGCCCGGGGGGGGCGACTCCGCGGGTCCTAGGACGCCAACTACCCCCCCCCCCCCCCCCCAAGGGGCCTCCAGCCGACAGTTAGTTGTCAAAGGTATGAGCCCAAGGAGCCAACGGGCGCCCAATGGGGTTATGTAGCCACCTTGCCCACTTGTGGGCCCTTTTTCTGATTCTGCCCCCCGCTCTGAGGCGTTGGGGATCCCCTAGGCGGCAAGGGTTATGTAGCCACCTTGCCCACAAGTGGGCCAATTCTGATTCTGCCCCCCCGCTCTATAGCGGTGGCTATTCGGGCGCCTGGCCGTACTAGAGACCCATACTTTGAGATACTAGGGGCCCCTAGGGGCATCATGGTGACCCCCGGCGTAGGTTTTGAGTTCTGATTTTGTTCCCTTTGTTGGGGACCCCCGAGAATGCAGGGGTGATGTAGCATTTCCGCCCTCTTTTGGGCCCCAACCGTCCGGTGCTATTGAGGAAACCGGGACAATCTTTGAATCCACGCTTTGTTGCGTGGTGCATCAGGGTGACCCCCGGCGTAGGTTTTGACTTCTGATTTTGTTCCCTTTGTTGGGGACCCCCGAGAATGCAGGGGTGATGTAGCATTTCCGCCCTCTTTTGGGCCCCAACCGTCCGGTGCTATTGAGGAAACCGGGACAATCTTTGAATCCACGCTTTGTTGCGTGGTGCATCAGGGTGACCCCCGGCGTAGGTTTTGACTTCTGATTTTGTTCCCTTTGTTGGGGACCCCCGAGAATGCAGGGGTGATGTAGCATTTCCGCCCTCTTTTGGGCCCCAACCATCATGGTGAGATGTAGCCAATTCGCCGGACCCGGCATCTGAAGATCCCTGCCTCGAGCTTTCATACCCCGGCTCGAGGAGGAGGCAATCAGGGGCTTGGAGATCCCTGCCTCGAGCTTTTCCCCGGCTCGAGAAGGAGGCATTCAGGGGCTTTCTTTCTTCTTTTCCTTTCTCGTAGGCGTAGGCGTAGGAAATGGTGGTGAACTGGTCGGGAAAGAAGAACAACAGCAAGCGGTCTCATCATGAGATGCATGCTGAGGATGGAGGGGACGTAGCTGAGGGCCCTCCTAGTGCCAGCACAGCACCAGCCCCGCACTTCAAGAGGATCAAGTCCTCCTCCTCCTCCTCCTCCTCCTCCTCCTCCTCCTCCTCCTCCTCCTCCTCCTCCTCCGAGGCATCTTCCGGGGCGGAGCGTTCTCGCCCGTTGCAGAGTGTAGGGAGGAGGAACCAGGTGTTTAGTTGGCAGCCAAAGAAGAGGTCGGCCGCCGCAGCATATGATTCTGATAGCTCATCAAGTGAAGGTGAGTTATTTAAGTAAGGGCTTTTTCCTGTGCCCTTATTAGGTCGATACGTAGAAAGTGTTCCAAGGAGCCACTCTTGGTCTTAGGCCCCTCCCTCCTTAGGTCGATCCGTAGAAAGTGTTCCAAGGAGTCAATCTTGGTCTTAGGCCCTTCTTTTTCATTCCTCGAAACGTTTGGGGAGAAGGCTGCTGCAAGTGTGGTGTAAGCGGGGAGGGGTGATGTACCATCATGGCGGTGTGGTCCGAGGCCACCGCCCCGAGTTGCTATGACCACACGTTTGCAGTTGCATTCCAACCCCTATATATATGAATATAAATATTACTACACTCCTCTCCCCTTAAATTTAGCTAACAAGCAACAAGCAACAAGCAACAACAAGCAACAACAAGCACGTCTCCGTGCCGTTTTGGCCATTGCACCTTCCCAAGGCCTCGGGCCTGACTCTACTTTAGCCATCCTAGAGCCTAGGTGGTGCCCTTGCCAAATCCAAGTTTTGAGCCAGAAAGTCACCGGTGGCGGCCCGGGGCGGTGGCGCCAAGTCGGGAGGTGCCCTCCCAAAACTGCGCAATTTTGGGCCAAAAACAGCCATTTGTCGCCCAAAACAGCCCTAGTAAGGGTTCAAAACAGCCAAACGAAGGCAAACGGCCGCTACACTCCACGTGCGGCTTGACTTTCTCGTGACCAAGGGACCTTTGGTGCCCTCTGACTCCACGATATGTCCGAGAAAGGACCCAAAAAGGCGCCAAAAAGCCCCAAAAACTGCGCAATGTGCACCAGCACCCTGAAACTAAGAACGGGCCGCATCTTGGGCTACGTGGCTCAAAAACGTATTCCGAGGGCACCTAGTCCACCCGCAACCCCCCACTTTTTATGGTTTCCACCCCTAAGAATTGCCCAACGAGACACATAGACCCCCGTACCAGTGGTCACTTGGTGCAGCCGGAGGGCCGGGCAGCCCACGCACAGTGGGGGCCAACGGTGGGTCCAACCAGGGTCCCCAGGGCGAAAAAAATCATTTTTTGCAAAGTTGTTCCTAGACCACTTGGGATGCTCAAACAAGTGTTTTTGGGCCATTTTGAGCCCGTGGTGGCGCGTTTTTGGCCATGGAAAATCCCAAAATGCCTTGAAAATGAGCCGTTTTGGGACCAAAAATGGGTCAAAAATGGGTCAAAAACGCGTTTTTCCAAAAATGATACTGGACCATTTAGGATGCTCAAACAAGTGGTTTTAGCCCATTTTGAGCCCGTGGCGACGGGTTTTGGCTCCTGGAAACTCCCAAAATTACTTGAAAATGGGCCATTTTGGGACCAAAAATGGGTCAAAAATGGGTCAAAAACGCGTTTTTCTTAAAGTGATCCCGGACCATTTGGGATGCTCAAACAAGTGTTTTTAGCCCATTTTGAGCCCGTTTTGACCGAGTTTAGCCCCTTCCACCACATGTATGCACCACTTTGTGCCCTTCGCACGTACCTTGGAGCCGTGTGGTGGAGCCACCTAGAGTTGGGAGAGGGGTGTAGATTGGAGGATATATATATATATATATATATATATATATATATATATATATATATATATATATATATATATATATATATATATATATATATATATATATATATATATATATATATATATATATATATATATATATATATATATATATATATATATATATATATGTATATATATATATATATATATATATATATATATATATATATATATATGTATATATATATATATATATATATATATATATATATATGTATATATATATATATATATATATATATATATATATATATATATATATATATATATATATATATATGTATATATATATATATATATATATATATATTTGTATGTATGTATGTATGTCTTGTGGCATGGTGTAACTCTAATCCCATGGCCGCGTCAGGAGCCCACCCCCCTGAGGTTCCTAGTATGGCTGGGAATACCCAAGCCGATGATACCCTACCCTCTATTGTGGGAAGGGGCGGTGCGAACTGTCGGATCACACCTGGGCCGCATACCCAACTGTTCGGAGGTGCCCGACACCCCCCCCCCCCCCGGGAACCGCCCTCCCCGGCGCCCCTCCTAGATCCCCCCCTCCTAGACCCCCCCCCCCCCCCCTAGGGGCCTTCGGCCAACAGTTAGTTTGGGGGGTAGTTGGCGTCCAGGACCGAGGGGTCGCCCCCCCCGTGGAGGCCAGGGAGGCTGGGTGACGCTGTTGCCCGATGGGGGAGTGGGTGGTTGGCGGTGCTGGTTGGTGGGTGGGTGGGTGCATGGCGGAGTTGCCCGGTGGGTGGGTGGGTGGCGGTGGTGCCCATTGGGTGGCTGGGTGGTGGCGTTGCCCGGTGGGTGGGTGCTGGTGTTGCCCGGTGGGTGAGTGGGTGGCCAGGTGGGCGCCCTGCTCGAGCGCAGCGAGGGTGGGTGACGGTGTTGCCCACTGGATGGGTGGGTGGGCGGCGGCGTTGCCCGGTGAGGTGGTTGGGTGGCAGCGTTGCCCGGTGGGTGGGTGCCAGTGTTGCCCGGTGGAGGAGGTGGAGGAGGAGCGCCTGCCGCGGTTCCATGGACGATGGGCCTTGGCGTCGTCCCCCAGGGGTCCCGCGCATACTAGCCAGGGGAGTTCTCCACCTTACCTCCGCAAGAGCAAGACGGATCTCGCCACACACCTGAGGACGCTCTTCCAAGCAGGCCATATGGGTCTCAGCGCCGGCGAACGGCAACACTACCGTCCGACCTGCCTCCGGGTCCCTGTCACTAACCCTCCGAAAGTCCTGGATCCACCCGGGTCAGCGTCCCCGAATCAGCTAGCGCGCGAAGGCATGGGTCTCCCTGGGGCATCACCCCCGACTTATGCTGGCTCCCGGGCTAAAGAACGAGGCCCAGTACGCCTATGCCCTAGTGGCCCAAATTAAAGTCAAAATATTTAATATGTGGCCAAAAATTAACACGTTAATCTCAAGTTTCAATTTTTTGGGGGGGGTTAGGGGGTTTGCCGTGAAAATTATGACCCCCACGGGTTGCCTTACGGGCTTGGGTGTCATTTCCCCCCGGGGGTTGGTGGGGGGGGTCCTACCCATGTGGTTGTTTCAAAATGTTAAAATTGCTCTCGTCTTTAATTTTTGTTTTTAATTTTTGGATGAATATTTGGAAAGTTGCAAATTAAAGAGTCGCCATTATTAATATTAATCTCACAAGTATTAACCCTGTTCTCCAAATATTAACCCTCCATAAAAATGCACAACAACAAGCCAAACATTCTAGGGGGCATGCATAATTGTTGTGCTTTACCAAAATGGATATCCCCCCTTCCCCTTTTTCTGCACACACACACACACACACACACATACATACACACACACACACACACACACACACACAAT